>HG996510.1:4025357-5367142 GCA_905340225.1 Abrostola tripartita | reverse complement strand
ATTGCCAAGTGCTTGGAAAGATTTGAAAGCGGTGCAATTCAAAAGTAGGCTTCGAAAATTATTAATAGATAAAACATACTACAGTATAACTGAGTTCTTAACGGACAAAACTTTTTCTTGATACCTGTAATTTTTAATTAATTAATTATATATTTACTTGAGGAATGTTATTAATGTATATTATCTATGACTATGAATTTTAATATTTGTTTGTTTATACATATATGTTCAATCAGGATTTTTTTAATCATACTATTAATGAAAACTTAAATTTTTAACCATCTTATTTAATGTAGGTATATTGTTATAATTAAGTTAATGTTTTAATGACAATTTGAATTTTAATAAATTTATTTATTGAATGTAATATTAATTATATGTTTTAATGAGAATTTAAATTTTAACAATAATTTTATATACTTAATGAAAATGTTTGCATGCCGAATGGTGAAATATGGCAGAACTCTGATTTTAAAACCTTTTACTATCTACTCATGTATTACCCATATTTGCAAATAAATGCTATTCTATTCTATTCTATTCTATTCTATGAAGTTAAAATAAATAAAAAGATAATGCTATTTGCTTTAAAACTTAACCAATCGATGAAAGTTTACTGCAACTTTGTAATAGAATACCAATGATTCGGAAAACGCTCGGCAAATGTTGCAAACAAAGAGCAAGTTCCGGATAGTTTCTACTTTGTCTTGGTTAAACTTAGGTATAGAAAATAATGTATTTTGATAATAGGTGCTATTCACCGAGCCACTATTATGAAAATCGTTACGTGTTTTATTATCTTCTATCAGTTAAAATCTATTCTTGTACAAAATAGATGAAAAAGATATTTTACAAACAAATACGGTAGGTAATTTTGGAATCCGATATCTCTTTCTGATTTTTAAAACAATCGCCATTACAAAACTTTCCACTTAACAGATGAAAGCTGAAACGTATAAAAATTAGACAAAGTAATTTATAATGAAAGCATTAACGACAGACGGAAATCTTGGGTATCATATTTCACGAACTTGTCAATTTTTAAGTTAGGAAGGCTGTACACGAATGGACGAAGCAGACGGGAGGCCGTCACAAAAATATTTATATTTTATTAAAATCTTAGCGAATTAAAAATTACACCATTTAAATTATGAATGACATTTAGAATTTTATTACTGTATTCTTCTTTTTTCATTTCATCTGTTTAGTCATCGGTATCTTTATACATTTTTGTATTGTGATTATATATCTTACTTACTATACCTTAATCTCAACTTTCGCTCCTTCGATGTTTATTAAGCCAGATGGTTTTTGAATTGATTCTGCAGTAATCTGACAATGATTTATTGGTCAGTCACACTCAGGTCTGAGACACGTCTACCCCAATTGGTCCAGATACAAACAAAGCTCACATCAAAGCGTATACATGAAGCCGTCACATCCCCAAAAAGTAATAACGTCATCTTGTGATAGATGTTTTCAGACAATTTTATAAACTCACATCATTCTCTCACATATTTGATGGTAACTGGTACCAACTTATACTATCTCTCTAGAATATCTCTTATTTAGTCATTATAAATTATACACATTTGACCAACTATCATATTAGCCTCATGTTTTACAATTTACATACCAAATTATGTCATTTTCGTTTTAAATTCGCATACAATCTACATTGAACCGACAATGATTCGCAAAAAGCAAGCACAGCACCAGTCTCCCGTCTGCGTCCTCCTAAATTGGGAGTAACTCGCGTTTTCAATAGAGGGGGAGCTAAATTTATTTTGGAAACTTGCTAAAACAAAGATAAATTTGAATCGACTCCGCAAAGATTAATGTACCAAGTTTTGGTAGACCACTGGTTGATGGGAATGAATGTCGTGTCAACTTTAACAAGTATGAGATCCGTTGAGAGATAGGGGATCAGACGGAAATTAAATATAACAGACATTTTTATTTAAATCAAATTTGTTAGTCGTCTGAGTCTATAACATTTTGGTCTATTTCTGAATCGCATGATGCGCTTTTATAAAATGTTGTAATCACATAACTTCAGAGAATTAAAAAAAATCCTTAAATAAATCTTAACTAACAAGCCCTAAGAATCTTATCGTTAAGACATTTCAGTTAAATAATGAAGATTTTAAACTACAGCCAACATCTAAATTAGCTTAAACTGGATTGCTCGGGCGAAATTCAGGACCTCTTTTCGGATATTTTCCAGTTGTTGCTTGGGTTATCTAGATTGGGTCCAGAAAAATATAAACTTTTTTAATGACTGATTTTCATTTAGATAAAGTAGATGATTATAATACCGGATCAAACTGTATTATATTTTTGTCCTCGTCGTTTACAATGAAACTATAATGATAGTGATGAATCTTTTCTGTGTTCTAATAATTGAACATGGAAATCAGGACTTTTATAAATTAAAGCCGGTTCCGAGCGTTATTCATGTAATAATAATGACATTGAAAAAATAATAAAGGAACGTTGACATATAAAGAAATATAAAACCCTTAATTCTTGACACTGGCTGCACAACGTGACAGTCAATCTCCTTGGTAATTCCAAACATGGTGAACCTCCTTGGTAATTCCAAACATGCCCCCGCGCGTTGAAAGCTCGCCTTTCAACAAAATCCAAGGTTCAGCTATTCAGGAAGCAATGGGCAGATCTTGCTAAAGGCTCTGCGGACCGTCCCATTCGCAGTCCTTACATCAGCGACACGATTGAGACCATCAGGACCAGGATACACCGCTAAGATGCGACCCATCTTCCACTTAAGTGGGGGAAGATTGTCATCTCTCAAAACGACAAGAGTGTCTGGATTTAATTGACCAGCACCTGAACGCCATTTTGCTCGTGTCTGTAGCTCAGCAATAAATTCTTTACTCCAGCGTTTCCAGAAGTGTTGACGCAAGGACTCAATCCGCTGATATTGAGTTAAGCGAGAAATGGAGTCTGTTTCATAGTTAGGCACCGGCAATGAAGTAAGGGGCCGTCCGATGAGGAAATGCGCAGGTGTCAAAGGCATCAGGTCATTAGGGTCAGATGACATAGGAGAGAGTGGCCGTGAGTTCAGCAGCGCTTCGATTTGTATCAGTACGGTGTTGAGCTTTTCATAAGTAAAATTACAATTTCCCAGTACTCGACGTAAATGATACTTGATTGACTTCACGCCCGCCTCCCAGAGACCACCGAAGTGAGGAGAATAAGGAGGAGTGAAATGAAAAGTTATTCCCTCATTAGCCGCGCTTTCGGACAGTGAACCCCAATTATCTTTCAAAAACTTACCAATTTCATTGCACGCACCAACAAATGAGGTGCCGTTATCTGAGTAAATATTTTTAGGTTTTCCCCGGCGAGACATGAACCTCCGTAAAGCAGACAAGAATGTATTACTCGTTAAGTCACCTACCAATTCAGTGTGGATAGCCTTAGTCGTGAAACATATGAAGATGGCTATGTATACTTTACTAAGCCGACATCCCCGACCTTGACGATTAGCAGCTAAAATAGGGCCTGCATAATCGATTCCCACTGTTTCAAATGGATGACTAGGTGTGAGACGTTGGGATGGTAGGTTACCCATAATAGGAGCAATAGTTTTACCTTTCATGCGGTTACATAGTACGCATTGACGATAACACAACTTGGCCAAATTAAGACCACCGATCGGCCAGTAAGTTTCCTTAATTGTAGCTAAAAGCAACTGAGGGCCAGCGTGCATTAAATCTTTATGCTCAAATTGAAATAATAATTTAGTAAAAGTATGAGTGGACTGTATTATTAAGGGATGTTTCTTTTCATAAGGGTAATCAGAGTTCATCAATCGACCACCAACACGCATTAACTTGTGGTCGTCAAGAAAAGGGTTGAATTTAAGTAAGGGACTCTTTTTAGGCAGTGGTTTACCGTCCAATAAAAGTTTGTATTCCCTAGGAAATGAATCCGCCTGAGATATTCGAACTAATACATTAAGTGCAGCTTGTAGCTCCTCACAACTTAAATGTTTGCTATTAATATTTGCATTCTTGCTTCGTAGGGCAATGAAACGTAACACGTAAGCTACTGTACGTTTGAGAGATAAAAGGGATGAAAATTTATTAAAATTGATTAAATCCGTTTTTGTGTCTGTGGCAACGAATGATATAATTTCAGGTTTCAGCTCAGGAAGTTTCTCTACAGATCCCGGGATTGAGGGCCAATGAGATTCATTTAGTGATAAATACTTAGGGCCGAACCACCACAATTCTGAGGACTGAAGTAAATTAGGATCAATACCCCGAGAAATCAAATCGGCTGGGTTCTTATCTGTGGGGACATGTCTCCACGTACAAGATCCAGTTTTCTCAATAATATCAGCAACACGATTTCTCACAAATGGTTGCAATTTGTTGGGTAGAATTTTTAACCAACTTATAACGATCATTGAATCAGTCCAGAATGTTGTATGCCTAATTTTAAGACGAAGTGAGTTTATAACCTTTTCATACAAGTATACTCCTACCAAAGCGCCACAAAGCTCGAGCCGCGGTATCGTTGTGGGCTTAATAGGAGCTACTCTGCTTTTAGCTAGTAGCAATCGCACTAGTACTCCATCACTATCGCTGACACTTCTAAGATATACACAGGCCCCATACGCATTCTGCGATGCATCTGAAAAAATATGCAAATCGACATATCTGTGTGAATCACAGATTACCATGCGAGGGATACGTAAGTGATTTAGAGATGGCAATCCCTTTATAATGATGTACCACATAGACACAATTTCGGTGGGTAATTCATCGTCCCACGACAACTTGAGAAGCCATAATTTTTGTAATAACATCTTCATTGAAATTACACTTGGTGATAATAGTCCCATAGGATCAAATATTTGAGCGATTCCTGAAAGGATATTACGCTTTGTGTATTTGTTGGACATTTCAATATTTATTGAAAAGCAAAGTTCATCATTTTCTAAGTTCCAACCTAACCCTAATGTCTTACTAGGCTCTTTTGATCCGATATTTACATTACAAGATAATTGCGAATCTGACATTAAATGTGAAGAATTGGACTTGAATTTCCTTAAGGGTAAACATGCCGACTCTAGTATGGCCGTAACCTGCTTCTTTATGTTTTTTATGTCTTCAATAGTACTCCCCCCTGTAAGTAAATCATCCACGTAAAAATCGTGGGCAATAACTTCTGCAATTTTAGGATCCTCACATTCCATGCTCAATTGTTTGAGACACCTTATCGCTAGGAAAGGTGCACTTGCAGTACCATATGTTACTGTGTTTAGCTGGTAAACTTTAAGGGAGTGTGAAGGATCTTCACGCCAGAGAATTTGTTGTAAATGTCTATCACTTGGATGTACAACTACTTGCCTATAAAACTTTTCAATATCTGCGGCGAGAATGTATTTATGCTGCCTGAAACGAATAAGAATCGACAACAAGTCGTCTTGAATCGTTGGTCCAATCATTTGCAGATTATTCAATGATAAATCTGAACTTGTTGGTGAGCTAGCATTAAATACAACTCTGAGTTTCGTAGTGGTGCTGCACTCACGAAGGACGCCATGATGAGGAATGAAGTAGGCCAACAACTGTGGGTTGAGTTTACACTCTGACATATGACCAAGTGAAAGATATTCTGACATGAAATCGCAATAACTTTTTCTAAAAATAGGTTGAAGTCTAGTTCTTCGCTCTAAAGCTAAGAGACAATGTTTAGCTCGCTGAAATGAGTCGCCTAGTAATTCTTGACTTTGTTTAAGTGGGATGCGTACGCAAAAGCGACCATCCTGCAAACGAGTTGTGTTTTCACAAAAATGGTTTTCACATAGCTGCTCTTCCTCAGAATAATACGATGACTTAGGGCTAACTTCTTCAAGCTGCCAAAATCGCGTCAATTGGATTTGAATGTCATCGTTAAGAGACTCACTGCTATGATGATCAACCTTAGTAAAATTACACTTGACATGATGGGACGAGTTCAACACATGGCCGCCATGAATTGGGCCAGAAACTAGCCATCCGAGACTAGTCTCATAAAGTATTGGTTTGCCGTCTCCTAATCTAATATTGCGAGATCCCAACAAATCCCAGAAGATATCAGCGCCAAGAATTAGGTCTACTGTAGACGGTGTATGAAAATTGGGATCTGCCAAATTTATATCAGCTGGCATATTTAAAGTCGAAATATTAATATTTTGACTAGGTACGCAGTCGGTAATTGAAGGTAAAACAAAACAACGCAACTGACGTGAATGAGTATCATCTAATGATTTCATTTCCACATTAATCATTTTGTTTATATGTGACTGTGCGTTATTTATTCCTAGCACGGACTTATTGACTGTGACAAACGATAAGTTTAACTTAGTACATAACATGTCTGTTATAAGACAAGTAGTACTGCCGCTGTCTAACAGAGCGCGAGCGATATGCTGGCGCTTATCCTTGTCATACAACTTTACTAATGCAGTTGACAACAGCACTGCACCGTGAGAATTATCACTATGAACAGAGTGTGAAGATGCGGTTGAAATACATGACAATGTAACGTTAGCACCCGACTGAATAGCAGACGCAGCCGCAGTCGACGTACCCCCAGCGCCATCTGCCGGTAGACACGCGCGTGACTTGAAATCTGTGATATGAACGAGCGTGTTGTGTTTACGCTTGCACACCTTACACCCGTACTTTTTACAGCGGTTAGCATAGTGTCCCGGTTTTAAGCAGTTATAGCACACTTTAAGTGTAGGTAATAATTGAAGACGCTTCTCATTAGTAAGTGCTAAAAACTGAGAACAATGCTGTAAGCTATGCTCACCGTTACATTTAGGACATGGTTTTTCTGTATCATTACTACTAGCACTGGTTTCACTGTGTGACTTAATTTGTTCTTGTGGATTGGTGACAGATATTAAACTTTTTGCTCTAACGTTTTTATAATTATTTGTTTGATTACTATTACTACTGCGTTCCAGTTCCAAAGTTTCGAGTAAATCTGCCTTGTCTTGCATAAATATGAGAAATTGACTTAACGTTATAGGTGATTTTTTATCATATTTACCTTTACATTCTTCCCACTCACGGTAAGTTTTACCATCTAGTTTCCGGGTCACAATATAGATGAGAAGTGTGTCCCAATGTTTAGTTGGTTCACCTAGCGAATGTAATGACCTTAAGTTCTTATTTAGCTCATCTATGATACGCTTTATACTGACAGAAGATTCCTTTGTTGAAGACTGAATATTAAATATGGCAGAGACATGATTCTGAATTAGTAACCTTTGATTATCAAAACGCTCACACAGTAATGTCCAAGCTACGTTGTAGTTCTTCGAAGAAAACTCAATTGATTGAATCACTAATGCAGCTGTACCTTCAAGGGACGCTCTAAGGTAATGGAATTTGTTTATGTCATCTATGTCGTCGTTTGAATGTATGATACTGTTAAAAGTGTCGTGGAATTCCAACCAATTCTCATATGACCCACTGAATGTTGGCAGCTTTATGGTAGGCAACTTAACGAATTTTTGGTTGCCAGCGCGTGAGGAACCGTGTACACTTTCAAAAGCTTCGCCTTTAGAATGACGCGACAATATATCCTGTGCTTTTCCAATAATCTGATAATAGGAGGTCTCAAACTCGCTTCGCTCAACTACCTGAGAGTCAGCGTCGTCCGTGAGGCATTCTATCCTTAACTGCACCTCATCGTATTGATCGAACACTGAATCTAATTTCTTAATACGCAATTGCAGTTCACATACCTCAGGTTGGGTTAATGTTGTACCTAAGCTGTTTAGGTACGTGGAAAAAACCGTGAGACGACCTTTGTAACTACCCCTTTTTTTAATGAGCTCCTTCATTTCCTCTCTGTCGGTCTTCCCAGAAGACGAGCGTGTGCCAACCTGGAAGTTATACAATTAAAACGACTATGTAAGCTATCGTATAGTTATCGCTATATTCCAGGATGACGGAATTGACGGATTATACTCATACCTAACTATACATTAACTAAATTCAATGGACTATAAACAATTACTATTACAATTGGGATTCAAATTCCATAGGATTCAACGAAGAAAATGAAAATCTGTGTTAAATTTAAATTTTAAAAATTTGATTGAGAATGTTGATTATTACACAATTTATGCCAAGTACCTACCTACTTTACTAATTATTTTACAGCAAACTTATCCGTAAAATTAAGGAATTTAACATAAAATTAAAATAGGTACTGACCTTAAACTCGGAACCTTTAGAAACTATTTTACCTGATGCAGTGAGTACTGGGTTGCAAATTAAGGAAAAACAACGCTCAACAATGCACTTCTTTTTACGAACATCTAATATTCTTCTTGCTTTAACCTTGACCGTGCCAACGTTGTTATTCGCCAGACTCCATTTTAATAATCTGCTGCAATATTCTGTTTCCTTATTTCTTGCTGATTCAACTTTGTATATCCTGCTCGACGGACCATGAACATGGAAATCAGGACTTTTATAAATTAAAGCCGGTTCCGAGCGTTATTCATGTAATAATAATGACATTGAAAAAATAATAAAGGAACGTTGACATATAAAGAAATATAAAACCCTTAATTCTTGACACTGGCTGCACAACGTGACAGTCAATCTCCTTGGTAATTCCAAACATGGTGAACCTCCTTGGTAATTCCAAACAATAATATTTTATAGTTTCCATCAACCAGAAAGCAATTATTTAGGGCTCATTGGGTTGTAACCAAAAGCTTCTATGGAAAAATTTGCAATGCTATTTAAAGAGTTAAAATAGCAGCTACTTAGAATCTTTAAGTCCGGAAAACGTCAGGCTTATTACATCATTTGACAACGTTGAAGGGAGAGTGGCAACTGTGTCGTGATTTATACATATCGCAGGTGACCTAGTTATGACGTGTGTGGGACCACAGCACAGAGGCTTATGGGAGAAGGGATTAGCGGCTTTAATTTATGCTTGTGATCGCCCAAAAGTTTATATTCGACCGTGTACAATTTTTTGTTTTTTTCACTCCTCCAATTCCTCACATCATCAAGTCACTCCGTGCACACATTATTCTTAAAATCCTTTAATTTTTTTTATTATCACACGGTTCCGATTTTGTATATTGAATTTTGAAGGAGCGTCGCTAAACACACGATTTTTTTGTGTCTTCGATGCGTGTAAAACCCTTTACCTATATTCACTAAGGAATAGGTACAATGAAATTCTTTAGTTCATACAAATGTTAGTCCCGGATGAGCTACCTTTACCAAAAGAACAAGTCCAATCACTTAGCTACCCCGCAAATCAGGCTGTGGCTTTTTGTACACCTTTGACTTTTCAACCATATATCAAATATAGACTTTATTCGAGAGATTTTCATATACTTAATACGCAAGATGCTTAACCTCGGAACCTTTCTCTTATCAATATTCAGACACTTTATTGGTTTGTTTGTGTATCAATGACCAGCTTAAATAAAATAGTAATGAAAATAGTGGTTTAAACGGAATTTCGTTCCTTATTTTATTCAATTTGAATTTGCCTAAATAATTTTGTTTGGAATTTGGCGCCAACAAGGTTAAGTGAATAGATAACACAGTTATTTTATCCTAGATCAATGAGTTTTTCGGGAAATCGAAGCTAATATAATTATCGGTCACAATTCCGAACCTCGTACTGCAACTGAGACTGCAACCCGAAAAGCCTACACTTTGTCCTTTACGTAGAACTGGATTTTAAAATTCACGTTTCAGACTCATGAGTTAGCTATCAAACCAGGACATTTTATCATTAGCAATTGTATTTATAGAATAAGATCTTTTAGAAATTAATGGTACGTGCGGAAACGCATTCTCTAGACTTTGTATTAGAAACCCAATACAATATTAATCAATACAAATTTCTGCATTCGGGGATTACTTAGAAGGTTTTTTTTCGCTAAAGAAAAAAAATACTGATTAGAAATCACTGCTTCCACTCACTATCATTCAATCGGCCTTTTTGGAACCCAATCTTTAAGTGACAAGATCGTCCATAACCTATACAGACGCCTCCAAGCAGAAGCCTTCACTATCTCATAGATGGAAGTCCAATTAGCTGCTGATTTGACAGCCTCGTTAGTCTAGTGGACGGTAAACGCGACCGCTAACATGGGTTCGAATCCAGGGTCGGGCAAAGTGTTATTGGGTTTTTCCCTTAAATTATTCTCAGAAGCAACACGGAGTCAAAATTTGGCAATGGGCTCGCCCCTTTTTACATTGGGGCCTGTAACAAAACTGGTAAAATGGAATTAATATTCGGGGAAAACAGGCATGAAAATATGTTATGTGATATTGTTCTGTTCGCTTATGCCTTACACCAGCTACTCAGTGTTCCCCGGAGGTCCGCTCGGTTCCCTCAAGGGTGCTAGTGTGTGCTCGGCTTAGAATGAGTTATGAACATCGGGCGAGAAAACTTTTTTATACCTACCCTCTCCTTGCACTCCCATTTTATTTCTCCCTTTCATTAATTGTTCCAAGTTTTTGCCAAAGCATTTTTTGTTCTTTTTTCTTTCTATATTAGTGAGGCATTAAAAGTTTTAATGTGATATTGAAAATTTTTGTCTAGTTTCTGCACCCATAAATTTTTCGGCCCACTGGCTTCAATGATTGGTGTTAAGAATTTATGTGCCAATGAAAAGTCTTCTGCCCTTTCATAAATCGTCCTCTAAAAGTCTGTCCTAAGAGACAGGATACAAGTTTAGCTCGCTATAATGATGAAAAGATTAACCAATCAGCTTGTTGCTGTTTTTTTACCTTTAAGTATTCTCATTTAGCCCCACTCCTCAAGGACTAATGTTCTAACCAGTTCAATTTATTATTTCTTTCTCAAACATAATATTTTTTCAGGCATTATTATTAAGGCATCATAAATCGAATGCACCAGAGTGTATGCCCATTTTAATCACTCCGTGCAAGCTTTGCAATTAAGAACATCCTATCCTATTCCATGTATATGCAACTGATGGTCTGAGAACTATATATCACGGTACGAATTAGCATCTGTCACGATTGGCATGACCTATTGGAGCCTTGTTCCGATACCGAGAATACATTACTGGAGTAGTAAACATAAGACATTACTTGTAGCGTGACATTTATTGCATTTGAAATAATAAAAGACATATTTTGGAATGAACGATGGACTAGTGTTGATGATTATAATAAAAAATCCGTTTTGAAATGTTTTTGTTACTTAACTATTTTTTTGCCTTTTTACGTGGACAGTGCCATGTTCTTTATTTTAATGTATGTTGTTGATATCCACCTCTTTTGTGTTATTGTTTGATTTTAAACATTGATTAGAAATACAAACGTCTCGTGCTTTTATCGGTTCACAATGGTCATATATTATTATGATATTCAAAAAGTAAGAGCAGCGGGGTTACTTTGAGATTGCATTGCAGGTCATTCTCCGCTGTGGAAGCGAGACGCGACTACTGCGACTTTGACGACCCAATTGGTGCAGTGGCTAAGGGATTGGAGTGCTGCAATAAGGGTTGCGGGTTCGATTCCCGCACGGACACAAATTTGTGCGATCCGCAAATATTTGTCCCGAGTCTGGGTTGTTGTGTATGTGATGTCATGTTTGTGAAACGCACCTACGACACATGAGAAATTCCTAGTTTGGAGCGATGTTTTTTACAAAAACTGCACGTAGCGGCATCTTGCTTCTACAGCGAAAAATGACCTGAAAAGCAAGCTCATAGTAAGGCACCAGTTTAGTTTTCTGACTACATTCATAATATACACATATGAATCCAATCAGCAAACTAAAGGCCTAGTCATATTTATCACCAACGGTTCAACATTACAATTACAAAATGGCGCCTCATTTTAGATTGGATCTAAATTAAATAAACACGTTAAAATAAAATTTGTTTACGAAATATGAAATTAACGAAAAGGTCCCTGAAAATTAAGTCCTACCTTCTTAATTTTATGAGTTAAAGTAAATTTAAAAATGATTTTTACGTTATTAAAATATATGTACTGTAATATTTTATCATCATCAGCCGTAAGGCGTCCACTGTTGAACGAAGGCCTCCTCCTTTTAGAAGGGGGGTGTTGCCATAATCCCCACGCTTGGCAAGCGGCTTGGGGATCGCAGTGTTGGTGGTCAAGTTACAGAAGACGCTGCTGCCCATCTTCTGGGTTTTCCCTTAGTCGCCTCTTACGACACCCACGGGAGGAAAGGGGGTGGTCAATTCTAGGCCGGATACCACACGGCACTCGACACTCGTAATATTTTATAATGTATCTATATTTTGTTCATCATTCATTATTAGCCACCACAAAAATGCCTACCCCCACGATGTCACTGCATGACTCGTCTGTAATAGACATGATGACGTATCGACATTTTGTTTAAAACATCGTCGAGTTTGAGGAACAGTGTATGTCCCATCCAGAATCCGGCTTCTTTATAACTTGGTAGAAGACATTATCAAAGGTCATCTACATGACTCTTGCTATATATTTCTTGGCGACAGAAATGTATAAGGAAAGTATATTTTTATACCGATGTGGGAAGACGAAATAGGAATACAGTCCCTATTACCTAAGAACAGACTATGTCTCCGTGGATGATGAGCGAGAAATCCAAGGAGACACAAGTAATATTAAAACTCTGATACCAATTTTACTGCCTAAAGGCAACTACATAATGATTCACCAAATAAATATTCAGTTTAGCAATCAATCTTCTTTTCTACTTTGGAAAGTCTATTGTATGAATTATTTTCTTTTTAGTTATAACTATAACAAGGCATGCAGAACTGTAGCTCTCAGGAGAAATACAGAAAGAAAAGGAAAACCTATAAACTCCAGTGGGACGATAATAGCTTCAAAATAACCATCTAATTGTTACAACTACAACATTTTTCGTGAAATCCACACATATTTGTCTCGAGTTCGGATGTCTCGTAACAGGAGAAATTCAAAAAATACAACACGTTTTAAGTGAAATTTAAAGTATTCACAATTCTGTATATTCATACTCAACAATTAAAACATAATTTATTTAATTTAACAACAAACGATATCGTTAAACGATATGTTATTAAAGTATAAAATAATTTCTGTAACTCAACACTAACAACGAAATATGCAGGTGACTTTAGTTTCAGCTTAATCCTTGACTCTGGCATGTAATTAACTTTTATCAAGCAATGTACATTCCAGCGTAGTTTCATTTCGAGATTTCAAAATACTATCATGATAAAATGTTTCAATGGATTAATTGCAGTCGTTCCATTGAATGTCATTTTTGCTTCATGGATTCTTTATAGTTATTTTGGTAAGTTATATTGGGCAACTGTTATTGGATTAGTTGAAGGGAAATACGGAGAATATGTTAAGACCAGAATCCAGATATGAGATGTTTTGGCGGCAGGCCAGATAAGGTACGGATGAGCATGTATGAAGAATACAATGAGATACAAAAAACCGAAAAGGGTATGCAAGAATGGTAGCAAATGAAGAGCCATGGTGTCTGCTACTCGTCCGAGATACAGGCTTGGCTCGTATGTATGCTTTTGGCAAGTGTAGGTAAGTTTTTATGGGGAAATCGTGAATTTAAGATCTAATTTATTTAGTTTCTGTTTTCTTCTAGCAGCAACTGTTTTAAATTTTTTGCTTAAGAGACATAATGGGCATGCCCAGTTTGGCCAACAATCCTTAAATAAAATATCCTGATACAAAAATTACATATTATTCTTCTTAGCCAACAATAAATAGTATGTAAGATATATAAGATACCCGAACTTAGTTATTAAAGAAGCGTTTGTAGAAAACAGCCCCCTTACCATGAAGTCTTGAAGCAAGACAGTTTACTATGTGGAAACGAGACGCCGCTATGTGTAGTTTAATGCGGCGTCTCGCTTTCACATAGTAAACTGTCCTGCTTTAAGAGTTCATGGTAAGGGGGCTGGTCTATTATATTCATGACATCAAAAAGCATTTTTTTTCAGATATCTACCACGTAGTGCTCTGCGCATTCAACGAATGGTCATACACATACGAAGACCTGAAGGAAGAATACAGTCTCGTAGATCCATATCAACTTCCACAGTCAGCCACAACGGTAATAGAGTTACGTGAGATGAAAAACTGTTCTTCGCCTTGTCCACGAGTATTTTACCCCGTTTGCGGGGAAGATGGAATCACTTACGTAAATGCCTGTGTCCTGAATTGTATCAAGAAAACTAAATTTAGGAGAGAAGGCCAATGCATCATTTACAGACGACATCGTCCTTTCAGTGCAAGACTAAGATTACCAACTAGGTGGAAATACGGTAATTCAAGTGGTAAATCTTTAAGAGAGAGCGATTTCTTTGATGATGTATATTTAACTGCGCCTCAATAAGATTGTGAGTGTAATCAAGCGATCTTTTGAATAATGATTAAATAAAGTATAGCATAATTTTGTAGTTTATTTACTCAAACTTTGTTTTTAAACCGATTTATGCCCGGTTACTGGCAATAAATAGACTCCCCCTATTTCATTCGGACCTATAACAGAACTGGTAAAAGTTCTTCTTATCGTATAGTTGATGAACAACCTGGTGTCGGAGTTTAAACCGCCTGTAGGCCTCTATGGCTTTACACACCGTTGAAAAATCTCTCAGGTGTGCCGGTTTCCTTCACCGTTTTTAGCAACTGATAACAAATTTTTAGTACGCACATGAATTCGAGAAGAAATTGGTGCGTGCCGGTTTTAGAACTTGCGATCTTTGACTTGGCAGTCCAACGGTCACACCACTCGGCTATCAGTGTAAAACATGGGTGTACTATACAGTATACACTACTGCCTTCCCCTTTGAGGAATACTGCCGTGATGTTATGCTTGTTAGCTGGTGCTAAAATAGTAACATATACAATAAACTCACATGAATAAATTCGACTACCGCGGGACCCGTTTTCGTAATACTAAAGGCATTATTATATTGACCTGTGTGAGGTCAAAAAGGGTCAAAAGGCAAAAAGGTTAAAGGATTCCTGACATAAGGCGTAGTCGTTACGTATGAATATCCGTTAATATCCGCCCATAACACCGGTGTGTAACACATTAAAATATGTAACACTTTTTTATAACACACTTGTTGTCATGTCCGTAAGGGTCCCCTGCAAGGGTCTTCGTCTTCATTTTAACAGCTGATGGTCATCGACTGCCTCTTGCACATACCATCCTGATCCTGAGGTTGCAAAGCGCGGCTGCAGCTGGGTGTGTGGTTCTGGCGACGATTCCCGATTCGGGGAAAAAAATATAAAGAGCAAAGTGTTATTGAATTTTCCATTCTCACAGCACGGAGTATGTTTTGTGTCCGGTTATGGCAATAGTTTCACATCAATTATAGTATAATTTTTTTTAGTTTTGTTTCCTTTTATTTTGTCAATAAATTTGATTTTCTACTTGGTATGGAGGAGCGGAGCCACCTTACACAGGCATCAATGCTTTAAAGGAGAGTCCACAAACTAACTTAAAGGAAATTTTGTGAAACAAATAAATGAAGTTGAATTTTTTAATAGAAATTTATTAGGACCTGAAATATAACTAGCGAATGTATGTTCTAAGAGGAATACAGGCGGAATGTTGTGTTATGTCCATACACCAACCAACGATTCCCCACTTCGGTGTAAATACCGCCATCTTGAAAGGATGAAAGCGTTTCCCAGGGTGCCTTCCCTGACAGGCGCATTTGAATGACACTAACCGTCGCTCGCCTAATGGGCACCCTGTGAAATTGCCCCGGGCTCAAATCTTGGGTATACTATTTGCGATGTAACACCTGCTTTTTATTGACTTTTTCAATTCATTACACTGATTCAGAATCTTTAGGATTTTCTGCTATTTGTACTCATTTAGAAAGAAATACAGAAATAAATAAATTCTTATTGATTTATAAATTATTTTTATTAATATAAGGCCCGTTCTGTTAATTTTGATCATCGCGACTACAAGCGCGAACAAAATCAACAGAACCGGGCTTTTTGGCGTACATTGGGAGAGACCTATGTCCAGCAGTGGACTGCAACGGGCTGATGATGATGATGAAGCAACAGAGCTAACGAACCTTGCCTTCTGAGATAGGCAAGGTTCGTTAGCTCTGTTGCTTCATCATCATCATCATACACACTGAACATTTTAAGCCCTTTTCACTCATTACAATTTTTACTAGACATAGATCCTTGGACGCAAGAAGAACTATACACGGCTTTATTGCTTTCCACGTTCATAAATAAGCAATTCTCAACAGGTTAATAATACACCTAATTTATTTGAGGAAGTCAAAACTTACGACCAGAAATAAGTAGATAATGTAGTCAATTTTCCATCGCTTTTAATCTTCAGACTCAAATTTTCTAATTACCATTCCCATTGAGGCTTTTTTGGAAATTAACTAAAATTCGCATTAAAACTTAATTAGTTAATAATTCAACTCATTAGGGCTAAATGTCATAAAATTAGCATAAAATTGTAATGTTTTCATATTAAACAGACATTGATTGTTTGACATTGATTCTTGGAATACCAAAATGGAAGTTTATTTACTAAAATATTTTGTTTTTGTTGGTAAGTATCTGTGTTTAGTCAGAAAATTGTTTTATTCTGTTTTAACTTCAATCCTTCTTAAGTCATTGCATGTCTATTCTTTGATATGGCTACAGTAGTTTCTTGTACTGGGTCCACAATTGATACCTCTATGATAATCACCTGAGAATTAACTCATAGCGAAATAGGTATAATAAATATGCCGAACATAAGAAAATGATAATTGAGGGGCTCACGACTAAGAAACAGCGACATAGGTCACACATTCAAGGTTTAAATCTGCTTACCTCTGTCGGGTCATCGTTGCTGGTCATTCATATTCATACCGAAACCTGTTGATGCTTCAACCTTGACTGTCATTAGGAGATCTTTGACAGTCACTACAAGTAGTCTGAAGTCAGCTTACCAAGTGTGAGCGGTCTTGCCAAAGGGCATCTTATAACTGGGATGTGGAGGTTAGATAAGCAGTCGAAAAATAATATACTGGTATTGACGCCACATAGTTAAGAAAAGGCTAGTGAGGCAGTAAATATAAAAACTATCCACTAGAAAGTTACTCGTGTCTAGTATCTAAGTAAATAACTATATAAACACTCTCATTTACCCCGTACAACATAACATAAAATAAATCTAGACAAGAATTTCTCCAAGCTGATTTAGATGCAAAAGAAAAATAGCGCTCAGCTGGCTAGCTTTCACGGTATGCCGTAAAACTTATCTCAGAAGATATTTCAGTGTGTACGAACGTTCAACATTGTAAAAACTATGTAGGTGTATGAATAAAAATTGTCGAAATCAGGCAGTTCAAATATCTTTGGACAGCTTTTTGTGTTAGAATTATTATGAGCCCGAAGTGTCCTAAAGAAGGTGAACGTTGACAGCCTCCACGAGTGATGATACGAAGTACGTTCACAATACCCTAAGTGGTCAACTTAGCTACCATCCTTGTTGACTGCATAACTGATGCCTATCTCCACAACGACGATTTCGCTCTTGACGATACAAAAAAGTGTCACATTGTAGGTGATATATCCTCTTTCTAGTCTTCCTGGTGTTCTTGACCTTTTATATGGTAGTTACCATTGGCACTTAGTTTTCCCCATCATCATTCACCTGTTTACAATCTACGAATGATAATATTTTCATCAACATCCATTTGAAAGGTGCGCACTTACGAATATGACTGGTGTGAAGACGCAAACGGTAGCAACGTCCATAATATTCACAAAGGAATCAATTACGTGAGCAAATGCACTCTCAGTGATTCTATAATAATACAACTGTCTTACTTCTTTTTTGCAGCTTTCGGTTTAATTTTCAGCTTACACACAGTCACGTCCCAGGAATGGTTCACATATTACTTCAACTTACACACTTATGACCCAGTACGTTTGCAGGACGTCAAAGTTAACAAAGACTGCACCAACTGTCCACACGTATATTACCCGATATGCGCTGACGACAACAAAACCTATATAAACGAATGCAAGTTGAAATGCAGGAACACAAACGTGAAAAATAGAATAAAGGCAAATTTTTCGAGAACTGGACCATGTAAAGTATTCCCTGAAGATTGAAAACCTGTATTAAATATTTTTTAAACATTTTCTTTATTATTTACTAGGAGTGCCCCGCGATTTCACCCTCGTTAAATTTGCATGAATACAGGTGAAACGTTGAAGCATAGCTGGTATCGTCATAAATTGAAGGCTGAGTAATAGTAATAACGTACGTATAGTAGTGTACGACGTTATTAAATGTTACTTTGAGGACGAACAGCATGTATTTATTAAAAAACGGTCCACCGCCTCCAACTTGATCTTATCTAACGACATAATTTCAGATAGTATGGAACGAAAACATCAAGTTGACGTCATTTAAGCCGATTACAACAAGTGTTTTAACCGCATTAGCCACCGTGTGCTCTTTCAAAAGTTAATATCCGTCGGAATACACGGTGACTTATTTTGTTAGTTTACCTCTTATATTGAAAATCGATCACAAGCTCTGTGCCATCAAGAGCACCGCAAGGCTCAATTCTGGGACCTTTGTTATTTACCTTCTTTATATCTGACATTAGAACCTGCTTTCAAAATTAACATATCCTATTATACGCTGATGACATGAAGATTCTTAAAACAGTTTGCTCTCTGTCAGATGCAGAGAAGCTCCAGTAAGACCTTGACAGACTTGATTTGTGCTGTAAAATTAATAAACTAGAACCATATTTCTTTAAAGCATGCATTTTTCTTTCTATGTAACGTTCACGCAACGTAAGACTTTGATTGGCCAGGGCTATGCGCTGGATGGTCAGATAATGAACAGGGTGCATAATGGATCTTGGTGTAATTTGTTCTAATTCGAATTAAAAAAAAAATTGTTCATGATAGCAAACTTCTATTTGATGACCATATGCGCACCATTGATAAGAAAGCGTCGAAAGCCTTAGGCTTTATAATCAGTTGTTCCGGCTTTCGCTCTTTGAAGCCCATTGATTGACGACCGAATTGACGACCTGATTGGCGCAGGGTGCGTTTCACAAACATGAAAAATCACATACACAAACACCCAGACTCGGGATAATCAAATGTGGTTCGCACAAATTTTTGCCCCGTGCAGGAATCAAACCCGAAACCCTTCAGCAGTCCAATTGCTTAGCAACCTCGCCAATCAGGTCGTCGCATTTTAGTGGCAACCAAAACCAACAGGTTTTTAAACTTATTATAATGTGTAATCATATATTATGCATCGTTTTTCTAGCTTTTGTTCTTTTGTACTCCACCTTAAGATATTGTTACTGTTACTTCCTTATATGCTGTCAGATTGTGTGCTGCCTAAGTCGGAAAAGTAATATGTACTTATTTTCTAACCTACATGTGGAAGCTTGTAATTAGCAACTGTAAGTTGTTACCTAGTTTTTAATTTACAAAATTTTAGTACTCTTTAAGCTTTCTGTAAAAAATATTAAATAAAATAAATATAGCTCAACCGTCAGAATAACACAGTTGCCTCAAAATCCGTCCAGTAGTTTTGAGTTTTACGTTCCATCATTAGAAAAGTAATTTGTAAAAAACGACGATCCCGGCATGGGTTCTATAAATGGGTTATGGATATTTTTGTTTATAACATTGCGAATATCATATTATTATGTAGTTTTTTTTAGTTTTAGTGCCTTGTGAAATAATTATGCCATATAGGACTGTTGCTGACCGTTGAGATGGAAATATATAAATTAGACTACTCCTTTGGAGGTTACCCACTGCAGGGCTTAAAGCCTTCCATTTCTCACGCGAGGGCTTCCATTGACCTAAATACAAAACACACAACCGGAATATGTATGTAATTATGACAAACTTTGACTCGAAAATATGTCCGAGTGAAAATCAATTGGAATTAGATCAATTTTGTCAACTGGCTTCGCGTGCGTACGTCCAATTTACATAAGCAATATACGCATGTTACCATCAAAATTTTAATTGCTGGGTACATTAAAATTCAAAATGTATACATGTTGATTTTTGATTAACCAGCCTAACAAAATCCCAACATGCTCAACCCGCAGTGAATTAGCGTGATGATCAATGCTCAATCCTTTTCTATGCGAGAAGAGGCATTTGCCCTGCAGTGGGACAGTTATACGCTATTATTATAAACCCAATATTCGTAGCTGTGTACCCAGTGTAAGTAGCTTAGTGTGCATAACACCGGTCTAAATACATTAAAAAATGCCAAATAAGTTAGATTGGTACGAGTAACACTCATGTGATCATGAGTGCTACCAATCTAACTTTGGCACCAAAAACCAATTTCCACGAGTCACGTGACGTCGTCAGGTCACATTGGGTTTCGATAAAAGTGCCCTTATCCTCAAAGGGGTAGGCAAAGGGTATACGTCTTAATTTTGCCGCTCATCATAAGACCTAAAACCAACCATTAGATGGATCTGAATCACATGTATTGCAGGAATTACAAACGTGAGTGTATGTTGACTAGCTAGCAAGTAAGACTACGACGAGTAGACGACCTGATTGGAGCAGAGGCTAAGCAATTGGACTGCTGCGCTAAGGGTCGCGGGTTCGATTCCCGCACGGGACAATAATTTGTGCGATCCGCAGATGTTTGTTCCGAGTCTGAGTGTTTGTGTATGTGATATTTCATGTTTGTGAAACACACCCAAGATACAATTGAAATTCAGAAACGGGGTGACGTTTTTTTTAGAAATCGTTAGTAGACTTACCCTAACCAATTTTAGTATTAACACCTTACTCTTAACATGACGAGAACCCACAATCTGATTTGTCTAGTTATTTATACTGTACCTCCAATGTTTACTCAATAAGCAAATTGAGTTATGTTCATTGTTCAGACCAAATTTTCTGGCTCAATGGTCCACAATTTTGAGGACCTCAACGACACATAATATAATATGTTATCGCCGATGTTTATTTTGTTCAGTATGGCTTAACTTATTTCGTTTATTGGTTTCGTTAGTTTATTGGTCGGAATATGCTTAAACGGTTAATTAGCAACGGTTTCATTTGATTTTCCTGTTTATCAAGTTTCTACGTAGATCTATAATATTTTGTTTATTCGTATGATTTTTACCAGGATTAGAATTGTAAGGTAATTTTTGGACCTTAGTGACAGCCTTGATCATTTGATCTATTTTTTATTTTATTTTTTTTACAAACTGACATGAATAAATTTAAATGTGAGCATACTGTACAGTATAGGTGGACTGGCGGTTTGAGTCATTTTTTTACGGCCTACCCAAATGTCCTACAGATGGTACGAGACGGGGCGTCTGTCAGGACAGGTCGACTCAATCCGGCTTTGGTTATTTCATCAAAAGACCATCTCAGGCTGCCTACATTGTACATATTGACATGTATATTTAATGTTATAACTTTACTTGTAAGTGTGAGAATAATGTAGGTTTTTTTTTTTTTACTTTTTCTCTATATTATATGTCTGACGGTTTGAGTATCTCACACGGCCTACCCAAATGTCCTGCAGATGGTACGAGACGGGGCGTCTGTCAGGACAGGTCGACTCAAGCCGGCTTTGGATTTTTTTCTTAAAAAAAAACCATCTCGGACGACCTACATTGTTCTCACACAAACTTACGTTTGTCTGGACTTTAAAAGAGACCCCTGAGTTTGTTTCGGCATTTCATCTCAGAGGTAGTCAGTTAGGAAATGCCGACACCATCATTCAAATTAGTATATAAAAAATGACGTGTAAAAGTGTTTTTTAAAAACCTATTTGCAGAAATAAAATCATTTATCATTTAGCCTATGACCATAATATTATGCCATTTTCATTGGAAACCTAAAAAATACAATGTCAGTTTTCATTTATTGTCTTAGTTTTTTAAGACACTTTAAAACATTTGTGTTACCCGCAATTTTTTTCCAATTCTGGGTTTTTCTGAATTCGTGTCCGTAATACTCTCCCAAAATATAGGTTTTTTTTTAGAAATGGATAAAGGTTTTTCAAAAAGAATTAATGTTTTATGGTCGACCCCTTCTCTGTATATTTTTATACAATGTACCTATATATGTGTAATAACATGTAGGTTTTAACATTTTCTGCGACTGCTGAGCACGAGCTTCGAATCCCGGAGTTTGAGTTTGTGTCCTACTCCTATTACATTAGGTGGGACCTAATAAAAACTTTTTTTTATATTTTCGTCATAGATTATAGAATAAGCTACGTTCTCTAAAACATTCAAAACACCGTATAAGCACCTGTAAGCCACGCTGGCTTTATTTCAATTTAACGATAATTATGTTGAACATCTGGCGCAGTTCCTCCTTCATTTACACCAACAAATGTACGACTGAAGCGAGAAACGCATTAGGTATTCGCCCATTCACTTCTATAATTGGACAGTGTTTCAAAATAATGCAAAGTAAGGGCTCGGCGGGGTCCGTCCAACTTCACTTTGAATAATTTATACGAGGAACACTTTGCAAGCAAGTTTTTGCTTGCTAAAAGACATTTTGTCAAACTGTCGGCGAAATAAGTGCAGTTCTGGCTTGTTCTTGCTGAGAATCTGAAGACTGCAGCCCTCAACGTTAGCATTGTAAATATTATTGCGATTCAAATCTTTGTGTTGTTTTAATAATTATATTAACGTAGGAGGCAAGAGGTTCAGATTCATCGATTCATACCTACTGCACTGATCAGTCAATCTTCACGGTTAAGGGTTCTTGCTATAATTAATGTTTGAATGGGTGACCATTTGATCTCATCGAGGATCAAGTCCGAGAATATTTAGGTAGTACACCGGACTTTGGACAACGCCTGTCGCGTTTAAGGATTAAACCCGCAGACTTTGGCACATATTTATTCTGTAGGTTAATTTGCCCTAGGTATCATCCGATCCAAGTTCTTTCATAGTTACAGCTTGCCTTGAGATTATTGGGAGTTTCTAAAAGTGTTGTATTTTTTAGTTTTTTTTTTCGTACACCGATTTTTTGTATTCCAGTGTAAAATACCCAACCGGTGTAAAGGTAAGGAGTTCGGATTTTATCAATCCAAAGAAATTTCAGTTTTTATTGTTGATTGTATATTTACAGCTTACTAATGAGTTAAATCGCTCGTTAAATACACGTGACTCTGAGTCGCGTAAAGTGGAAAAATAAACGAAAACAGCCAGGGTTTGATGCAAATGTTGCATGGATACTAACAATAAACATAAATCGAATAATTTTAAAATTAATTAGATCATGGGATTGATTAGAGACACAATTATCTCATTAAGTAAGTACTACTTGACTGTTAGAAACGTTTATCGTTTCAATTAGTGATAACCGCCAAATGACATAAAAAAGAACTATTTTTTTTAATGGAGAAGATAGAGAGATTTTTTTTCGTGATCTGTTGTGCTTCCCTCATGTTTCTTAGTGATACTAGGTTTATTTGATTTTTCTATAAGCTAATTCTCAGTAGCAGCGCGCAGTCTGTATTTGTGCCCGGCTAATTTCAATAGGCCTTTCCCCTATTACGAGTACATTGGGGCCTACATAACTGGCGAAATGTGGGACCTCGCCTACCGAAACACGGACGTGACGTTTTATTTATATTTTGTACTTAATGTTCACATAATTTAAGCCTCATCTTCAGTTCCAGCAGTCTTGGTGATAATCATTAGTATTGCTTTAGACACAAACGCTAGAGATGCCACTCCACTCGAAATGCAAAACTGGTACATGGAACGTGTGTTCGACACATTGCCTATCTTAGAGAATATTCATACTTGCAAATGTCCTAGAGTGTATATACCGGTATGCGGTACTAACAACCAGACCTTCACCAATGTATGCAAAATGAATTGTATAAATATGATGCATAACTTGAAGGGGGAGAAAAGAATAAAAGTATATTATACGGGCCTCTGCACAAGCTATTTTGATCCCTATGATTATTAGTTGAAGAATTAAGTCTGTATTTGGTTGTTTTATTTATTACCTTACTACACATTCTTATCAAAGCATTGCAATTTGCTAATTATATCATTAGTGCCTGGTTTGACCTTATGAAAATCAAAAGCTTAATACATGGGATTGATACTTAACTAACACGGTGATACATGACTAACACAAATGAATACGCGGTAAAATGTCAGTGTACAGACGCCTAGGTGTCACCTTGTGACACGGTGAATGGTGAATACTTCTACCAGCCCCTACGATGGTCATATGCGTGATAATTTGTACGTGATCGTGGTACATTGGACAAAAATCTTACAAGCAGTAAATGTCAGATTAGGAATTATAATCTAACACTCATTTACTAAAAGCCTGACTATAGCTATAGCCCACAGCTAAGCAAAGTTCCCCTACACTGTTTCAATGTTGTCTTTAAGATGCTGCCTAAGTTCTTGAAGTTCGTCTAAAAATCCTACGTCTACCTAATAAGAGTTAGAGTACTTCATTAAACATTATTAAGTACTTAGGCATGCAGTTAAGTACCAAATAATCTTGAATTACTAATGTACAGTTGCATACGGTTAATTAACACTAAAGATTGCCTGGCAACAATGACCATTTTCAAACAATATTATGAACAGTGTACTTTAGCTTAAATTGCAGTCATTACTTGTGTATACGGACACACAAGACATAAATTAATAATTTTTAATGATTTTCTTTGTTCTTAAATGGCGACTTTTACCTCCAAATATGTCAGGAACGTGTCTATTTAGAGTACTATTACTCAACAATAACTTAACGCAGAAACTTTGAAAAAATAAAAGAAACAAAATGGTGGCCTACTAAATTTGCCATGTAGGTTCGAATCGAACCCCTTTAGTTTTTATGTTATGTAACACTAGTCAATTCTTGTCTCTGTATCGCCCTAAGGTCGATGTACGTATATTTTTAATAGCTTTTGCCCGCGGCTTCCCGCGATAGCCCCTATTAAATGCCTTACAGGATTGAATTAAAACAAAAAGTAGCCTTGATCCTTCCTCGAGTCTTAAACTTTCTTCATGCCAAATTTCATCAAAATCCATCCAGCGATTTAGTCGTGAAGGTGTAACAGACAAACAGACAGGAGTTACTTTCACATTTATAATATTAGTATCGATTGATTCGACATACATATTTACTTTACAACTATCATTAAACAAAATCAAAACGCATACGTTGGGGTTCATTTAGCGATCAACAAAACCGCAATCTAGACACAGACTTATTGAGAACAAAACCACTTTTGTAATGTATTCAATTCATGTACGGAACACTAACTAGCATTAACGCATACTTGACTATTAGGTATAAAAACACAAATTTGCAGAAATTTTAAAACACATTAAGATTTTTTATGACATTTGAGCCCATTACGCGTTACTTGCCCGTTTTCAATGTTGAATAACATTTTACTTGCATAACTTGTATGGTTACAAATGATACACTGCTTATAGTGCTTATGCAGTTAATGATATTGAAAAAGTCTGCACTCAATGATGTACAAAATATGTGAGTACTTATTTATTTTATCTCATTCTATCAGTTTACAGTGCACGGCCTAAAGTCTAGGGGTTTAAGTAAGTGGGATTTCATGTCCGAGGAACGCAACCACGATACAGGAGAAATTCATAATATGGGAGATATATAGTATAGAGTAATTCATAGTGTTAAAACAAAAAAATCATTTGTGTTACTCGTTTCAAAAGAAAAACAGATTTCCTTTATTTAATTTAAGCCTAGCATGGGGAGCACTGACTGAGACTTGAGGAGAGTTGTTAATAGTGATATGACGAAAATGGGAGACCGGGCCTTGGGGCGTACCCTGGGGGAGGCCTACGACCAGCAGTGGACTGCAATAGGCTGATGTGATGTGATGATGGGAAATATGCTATTATTGCTTGGCGACTGAGCTTATCTCAAATGCGGATCCCTTATTATGCTTTTTGCATATTAGTTTTTGTGTTTCTCGCTTGCTATGGAGGGAAGAGGGAACTAAAATTTATATTCCTACTCCTCCTATATATTCTTAAATGATTAATTTCGTTGCGGGTTCCAAGGCAGTCGAGTCATTTCTCTGAGACGCCTCGATGGTTCTAAATCCTGGCTTACAGGAGTTGCAATGATGGGCACGAGTGGTGGGCTAGTCCCGATAAAAAAATGCTATGAGTATTAAAATCATGTTTATGTTTACTTTTTTAGACGCAGCTGCTCTTCTTTTAATTTTAAACGTACCAATTTACTTAAATCAAACTACGAAAATGTCATACAAACGACTGTTTCCACCTTTGGCAGAGAAGAGACCATGCTCGGATTGTCCTATAGTCTATTTCCCTGTGTGCAGTAGCAAAAACCAAACGTATATGAATATGTGTTTTTTTGTATGTAAAGATTTGAAAGGCGAGAAGATTATTCAGCGTGGAATTTGTATATTCTTTTGAGGATAAGATTGTTATAAAATACATTAAGTCATGAGTGGCTACAGAATTTTGTATTGATGTTGAATAAACGTTCGTAGGTTGAGTTCTTTTTACTAAAGACTGATTGTTTTAACCCTTTGCCGTCACGGTTATGTATAGATGACAAAACGTTTTCGTGCTCTCCACGCCATAACTTAAAATAAAAGACAATGCCTAATTTTAACATTCATGTAATGTTATAAAAAACAATAAGAACAAAAATCCTGACTCTATGCTTTTATCGAGAATGACCGAATGGAAAAACCCAATAACACCTGCCAAACCCGGGATTCGACCCCCGGACCTCATACTCAGCAGTTGCGCTTAGCGACCACTAGACCAAAGAGGCAGTCATATTATATCACACTGAATAATAGTAGATATATTATGATAGATAATGTAATACAAGTATATATATAGCCTTCTCCAGGACTATAGGACTGATTTAGTGAATGTGATAATATAAATTTAGAAAAAAAAACTTATAAAAAAAAAGATCCCGACGAATTGAGAACCTCCTCCTTTTTTTTGAAGTCGGTTAAAAATCACTGATAGCCGAGTGGTATGCCCGTTGGACTGCAAAGTCAAAGCTCGCAAGTTCAAACCCCGGCACGCACCAATGTCTTTTCGAATTCATGTGCATATTATGAATTAGTTATTAGTTATTTACTATATATCCCGGTTATACTCACGTGTGTATTCGGGAATGCCCGACTAGTTTCGAACTCGAACGGAGCCCTTATTCATGAGCTGGTTACGCGGCGGAAACTAGTCGGGCATTCCCGAATACACACGTGAGTATAACCGGGATATATAGTAAATAATATGGATAACACTCACGGAAGTTATTATAGTAAAATAGTTATTAGTTGCTAAAAGCGGTGAAGGAAAACATCGTTAGGAAACCGGCACACCTGAGAGATTTTTCAACGGTGTGTAAAACCATGTCAGAGGCCTACAGGCGGTTTAAATTCTGACACCAGGTTGTTCATCAACCATACGATAAGAAAAAGAAGAAGAAAAAAGAACGTTTAGCATTGAAAGAATTATTAGATATTAATTAAACAATTAATGTACGACCAGAAATAGGTCCCCCAACTCAGCCTAATGCTGCTGCTGGAAGGCAGTAGCGCTGATTTTCAGTTGGAGGCTGAAGTAAAACTAAACTAGAACTATATTACATAATCTCGAGAGTCGCCATATACAGCTACGACCCGATCACTGCTGCATTGTTGCGCAGAAGAATAGATTGAGTTGAGTGTTTACCTGAATAACCCTAACAACCGTTCTGGCCATAGGCGTGATTTTAAACAATAAATTAATAGTACGGACAACGAGATATTCGTCCAGTTTACATCTGCCTAGATAAACACGAAATGATTCAAAAATTTATTATTTCTAAGAAAACTTGATAATAAAATTAACTGTTCTATTAAATAATTTGTTATTTAAGTTGTCCATTCCAACTTCGAAATTGAGATCTAGTGAAAGTGTTTTGTTTTAAAGTTTGATTCTATTTTGCTTTAAATGAATTACTTGATCCGTAGTAAATATTCTTTGAGCAACTATTATGTCATTAGGGCTTTGTTATTGTTTATCTTATCATTATAACTTGGTTTTGCATTAAACAAGTTAAAAAAATTTAACTAAGCAAGTTGTCATTCATTGTGCCGTTCTAAGGGGGAGGCCTTCGTTCAACTGTGGACGTCTTCCGGCTGGTGATGATATGTCTGTAACCCATTGGAGAAAACCGGTGACATGACAAGCATTAAAAATGTATTATAGACACATTTTGTACAAAGCAGTTTATAAACCCACTATCTTATTCTTATAAATCTAGACAGTTATTTAAATAAAAAATTACAGCTCTGATTGGCTGATTCAAATCCTTATTCATAGTCTGACTGTCTTTAATTTAATACGGTTAGCTTGAAGCTTGGAATTTAACTGGATTTTCTTGATACACACGGACATTATAAATGAAAAGCTAGATATGGTAAACCTATTGCCAATAATCTGGGTTCACGCCGGGTTCACTAATATTATTTCTTGTTTTTTCTAACTGACTGATCTTTATATGTAAATTTTAATTGACACGATAGAATTTATTTAAAACGGAAAGTAAATTACGCCACTCACTTCACACAACACAAAGCTGTATGCTAAAGAGAAAATGAAACCTCGTCAATTGGGGAGTCTAGATTAGAAGGTAAGTGATTTACATGTGATCTTAAATGACTAGCTGCGACCCGCGGTGTTACCCGCTACATTCTTTCGAGATAAAAAGTATCCTATATGTTAATCAAGGGTGTCAGCTAACTTTATACCAAATTGTAGCAAAATTGGTCTAGCCGTTTGAGCGTCAAGACGTAACAAACATACAAACACACTCACAAACTTTCGCCTGTATAATATGAGTGTGATTTGGATATCAAGTTGTTTGAATAAAGCAGCCGTGTGTCACAAAGTAAATAATTCCTCAGTTGACAGTAGGACTGTATTTATGTATGTCTGTACATCGCTATGAATGTTTTAGATGTTAAAGGTCACACATATCAACTCGGAAATAGATCGTCGCGGTATCTCCTTTCGCCTCGCCTTCAAACAGGCGTCAACCTACTGAAGCACGTGAAAAGCGGATCAGCTGCTATACTTCGACTCGGCTTCAGCTCGGAGCTAGGCTATACCCCGCTTACAGCTCGTCGGTTTCGATCTTGTCCCGAGACGAGGCGATTACGTTACGATTCCGATTAGTGTGAGTTGCAGTAATGAGTTTCATACAAAGAATACTGCACGGCTCGAGTTGATACGATGACCCTTTCCGGGTTGATATGTGTGCAATTTCCTTAAGGCATATAGATGGATTTACACTTTTACCTATGAGACGAAAACTCTACACACATGTTGCAGTTTCTCTGTTTAACCTGGGGTGTTACTATGAGCTTGTATTGCAGTTCATTTTCCGCTGAGAAAGCAAGACGCCGCACTACAAGCACGTAGCGGTGTCTCACTTCCACAGCGGAAAAGGACCTGCAATGCAAGCATATAGTACACAAAACTCCTAGATAGGTACTAAGGCGCATGAATACTTTGACCTGAAGCCAAACCTAAAAATGTTAAAAGCATAATATGATCATAATCTACCAACGAGGTGGTGGCACTAAGATTAACAAAAGAAAAACGACATTCAAACAAACTTTTTATAACGTCGTTTTCTCTCAACCTTTCATACAAAAAAATGTAAACAGAATTATTAATGTGCAATGCAATTATACACTTAAAAAACTCATCTGGCGCATTCACAAATCTTTAGAAAGTTTAACCATAAAAAAGTTAGTGAACTCTTCTCTTTTACATAGATTCCTAACGATGTAACTTCGACCCGAGTTTTATTAAGTGGAAACTCTTGCTAATTCTCATAATTAATCATTATGTTCATAAATACTGAACACAAAGAACAACAACTAACGGAATATTTTGGTAAGGTTTAATATAATTGCAGTAATGTACTAATAAATGTAAAAGCCCAGTAGATGGCAGTAGGCTCGCCCACTATAACATTGGGACCATTAACATAACTGACGAAATATCGGAGTACTATACACCTTTGCCTACATCTTCGGAGAATAGGCGTGATGTTATGTTTCACTTGTAAATAACGTCGTTATTAATATTTACTGCTAAACAACACACTTTTTTGAGAAAGAAAACAGGGATGAAGAATTTGTTGACATCGTAAAACTACCTAGGAGACATTGTAGTGCACAATTGTGTGCGCAAATACTGTTACAGTCTTTATTGCCTCACACTTATAGTCCAATAGGACGGCAAACCGACATGATCACAGAAATATCAGGTAATACCCATGGATTGACGTGCACGGAAGTTGTTTACTGTATAGGTACGCCAGTTGTACTCACGTGTGTATTCAGGAATGCCCGACTAGTTTTGAACTCGAACGGAGCCCTTATTCATGAGCTGGTTACACGGCAGAGTCGCGAACGTACAAAAGTTGCTATGTGTAAAAACGGGAACCCATCTAAGAACTGACCGCTTAAAGCGCCACTTAACCTCTCTGATCGATTGCTCTTCGAATCAGCTACATTATAATGAGGACTCAACTTTACAGAAACAAAAGATGGTACCTATTTCACTAAGCTTACTTTTCTTAACAAACGTTGATAGAATACATTATGAGCGCTCACATCTTCGTCGGAATAACGTCATTCACTCTCTATTCCCTCTTAAAACGTTAAATAACGTCAACTAATTTAAAGAGATAAGAACAGTTGTTTTAGTAATGACTGTCTTTGTCTTAGTATTCAACTCCGTAAGAATGAAAGTCTGAGAGATCCTTAATACGACTGCAGCACAATTATTGTAGCTTTATCTGCAGTGAATACAACTGCAGTAATGTTTTCTTAGCTAAAATGTAGAGAGCGCGTGAATTGTCCTTAATTAGTTCTTAAAATCTTAGTTGAAGTTAATAGATTGTGTTTTTTTTTAGATGGTTTAGGCATGTAGAAAGGGTAGATGAAAAAAGAGTCAAAGTAAAGATTATATTACACTAGTTGAAAATTAAGATGACTTTTAAATGAAATGGACCAAGTGGAAGATAAAAACCTTAGCGATCTCTGCATCACGCTAAGGTTGACTGGTAGAAAACGCCTGATGGCATTAAGTCCACCTTTGTACGAAAATATGCATTAAGTATAAATAAATAAACATATTTTGATAATTGACTGCCTCGTTGGTCTAGTGTTCGCTAAGCGCGACTGCTGAGCAGGAGGTCCTGGGTTCAAATCCCGGGTCGGGCAAAATGTTACTGAGTTTTCCATTAGGTAATTCTCAGTAGCAGCACGGAGTCTGGATTTGTGCCCGGTTGATGGCAATAGGCTCGCCCCCTATTACATTGGGACTTACAACATAACTAGCGAAATGTGGGTGTACTATATGTTCACCTCTGCCTACCCCTTCGGGGAATACAGGCGTGATGTTATGTTATGTTATTTTGATAATTGTCGATTTTTTTTAATACCGGTTGACTCAATTTCTCGTAAGAATAATTTCATATTACATAAAAAAAATGTGTTAGAAGATGCTTAAAACTTTAAAGAAGGAGATCCAGTACTCACAAGTACGGTTAAGAGATAAATTCGACGAAGAATGGGAGTGGGAGTCCTTTGCCCTGCAAAGCGAAGATACACTTAAGTTTAATAATAAAATCAGTGACCCTTTTAAATAAAACACTATTTTAATATTCAACCTTTGCATTAAGCAAATCCTTAAATTTCCAAAACGTTAAGCCTAAACAAAACTCAATATTTCAAGCGAACGAATTCATTCACTTAGCAATCATAATGTCTCAATCAACACGAACACTATCTCCTCCAATCTACGCCTCTGTAAGATCGATCATCGAATCGTCTATAATCGTATTATTCTTATCGAGCCCGCCTGATTATTTCCGTGAAGCAAAATTATAGGAAATTAAGTTCCTTCGGCAGAGGGCACACGGTCGATAATCCTATCAAATGTTTCGTAGTGCCGTGACCACGAATAATCGAGTCGATAATTTAGGCTTATGTTGAGCATTTTCAGTTTGTGTCGACTAAGAAAATTGTTATTTATATCCGTATTGTGAGGGTTTTCTCGATTGTAAGCAATTGTGTCATGAGTGAAATTATATAAGTTTAAGCGTGAGTGGCGTTGAAAATGACATAATATCGCAAAAAGTGTCAAGTTTTTAGTATTTTAGATACAAATATTTGTACGCAATTTGTACTATTTCGTACGCATATTTTATCAGTTAGATGATATAGCTTTCAAATAGTTTTATCACAACGATTGTATTCCCCATGGGTAAGCAGAAGTGAAGCGAAGTGTTCCCACATTTCGCCAGCTGTGTACTAGGCCTAGGTCCTATTGTTATAGGGGGCGAGCCTATTGCCATTAAGCAGGCACATAATTAGACTCGTGCTGCTATAGAGGATTAACTAATTGGAAAACTAAATAACACTTAGCCTGACTTAGTTTTTTAACCTAGGACCTCATGCTCTGCAGTCGTTATTTATTAATTATATATATGTAATTAAAACGCTACAAAAATCTAATTACATTAATTACAGACTGTCTGGAAAACAAGCGTGACTTTATATATTAATATTAAGTTTATTTTTCAGAGGGCAGACATCACGTTTTTTCCTTTACTACGATCCTAGCATACTTCTTTCACTTTATTCACTTGCATTTCGTATTTCATTTATGGCATTTAAGCACTAAGACAATTACCAGAGACGAAAGCATCCATGAATCAGACATGAAGTCAAAGGGAAGATTTCAGAAACATTATTTCAATTTCAGAGTTGAGTTCTAGAGAGCCTTCAAAATAACTGACTTTGAAACACAGTCGTCCATATACAAAGAATTCCTTTGAAATAAAGTCGTCTGTTTCTCCAAGTTTTCCGTTTCAAGCCCCATTCCTTGCTATAAAGTTGTGCGTCCAAACTTAACGACTTTAAAGACTCTGTAAAGGTTTGCTTAATGTGTTGGATCGTAGATAACCAACATTTTGTTAATGTTATGAATACAGTTAAGATCTTGTATCTTTTTATAAATAGGTAGTATTTAACGTCGTTACGTTTAATATGCTTTTTATTTCTCTGTATTTAAAAATCTAAGGCATTCGTTTTCGTTTTGAATACTTTGTAACATCTTGATGAACTGATTCTTATTGATTTTCTGTGCTAAGTAATAATAGTTGGCTGGAAAATTGTTTTAATCAATAAGACCGCCACTGGCGCTGTTTTTAGTGTTAAGGTTTTCCTGTATACTATGTTTCTTGGTATAAAGAATATCTATCTATCTAAGTAGGACTTTTGATTCCCGTATGTGACAAAAAATGTAGTATGATGTGTGTTTAGTATGAGCTTTCATAAATAAATATTACGTAACCGTGAAAGGACGAAGTTCATAGTGTAGGACCAAAATTGATAATAAAATAGCTTGCCTGTTAGAAAATACTTTCGAAGAAATTTGATATCTGCGAATCATCATCATCATTAGCCGGAAGACATCCACTATTGGACAAATGCCTCCCCCTTAAGGGGGGGGGGTTGGTTGCCATAATCCCCACGCTTGGCAAGCGGCTTAGGGATCGCAGTATTGGTTGTTAAAATTGCAGAAGACGGTGCTGTCCATCTTCTGGGTTTTCCCTTAGTCGCCTCTTACGACACCCACGGGAGGAGAGGGGGTGGTCAATTCTGGGCCGGATACCACACGGCAGATATAACATACCATCGAGGAATGATAATACATGCATATTCCCGAAAAGGATGTTATAATCAATAGCCTAAAACTACAACTGACCTTTAAAGGATTTAGTCACATAATAAGATATATTATACTAGCACAAAGCGTGGGTAAAAAGGTCTGAGCATAACTATAAATAGACAAGGTAAATAATGGTCCGTACAAGTGTGTAAACATTTTACTTATGTACTTGTGACATTTTTCTTTATCTGTTTAGCTCATTCTAGCGTTTTATACGGTCTATTTGCTGATAGAGCCGGTGTTCATAATTAGTGTGTCATGAAATGAAATATAGATGTAACGTCAGAGCACTGATAGCCGAGTGGTATGACCGTTGGACTGCCAAGTCAAAGGTCGCAAGTACAACAAGATTTCCCTCGTATATAAAAAGCATTATATTGAGACATAACCAACAGTCAATAACATTCTATTCATGTAAGGCAGAAGAATACTCTCTTGTCAGTAGGTATTACTATAATACGGACGCAAAATGTGTGAGCGTCAGCATAATGCAGGTGGTTTTTAGCTCGTACCTTTATTACAGCTAGTATTTTTCGCTGTAAACCCTGGGTAATCAGCCGCGCTACTAAATTGCTAACTAGCTAATCTTTTTGATACTGTAGGTAATAAGCACTGATAGCCGAGTGGTATCATCGTTAGACTGGCAAGTGCCAAGTCAAGGGTCGCAGGTTCAAACCCCAGCAGAGCAGCATTAGTTATTAGTTGCAAAAACGGTGAAACCATCGTGAGAAAACCGGCACACATCTGAGGGATTTTTCTATGGTGTGTAAAGCCGTGTCAGGGGTCTACAGGCTAGGCGGTTTAAACTCTGACACCAGCTTGTTCATCAACCATACGACAAGAAGAAGAAGTCTTAAGTGTAAATATGACGATGACTATCTCATTTGATACGTGTTACCTATGTAGGTATGGTAGAAAACATCAACATGAATAATAATAATAAATAACTTTATTTCAAGCCCAGTGCGCATAAATGGTTAAAAACAATTTTCTTAAACCACTAGTGTTAGTAAACATATGCATTTCATTATTTCAATTAGATTCAAAGGGTAAAAACTGAAACTTTAGATAATTTATTCTACTCTCCAACAGAACGGTATAATGCAGTTTTTAACTTTGTTCAAGTTTAATTGTATGAAAAATTTGCGAGTTTTAATAATTACGTTGATGAAAAATTATATTCTATTGCTATTAAGTATGTATTAGATCCGTAGTAATAACATAATCTTTCGTAGAAGTATCCTTTGTGAATCGTTAATTAAAATACTTTTATATAATAAAACTAAATAAAAATTAAACAATTCATGAAAATTTTCTTTCAATTTATTAGTACTTTTAATACCTATTCTATATATAGGTACATATATACGAGTAGTTTAGTTAATAATTCACCAACATTTACGTGCTAAGTGTATCTGTAAAAAACTGTTAAATTCTATATCTGACGAAGAATACGTTATATCCAAACATTCAAACAAATACTTCTTTTTTTAAATTACAATTTACAAGCAGGATCTATCAAAAAACACTAAAAAAATAAAGGTGTTTAATTAGTCAGTCACAATAATTTAGAACGGTATACAGTTGCCTTGGTGTACCACTGAGACGTTGTCATTCTTCGGTACTTTGCACTCCAAGAAACAAAGGTTAAAGTAAGACTCGTTATTTGACGCACACACTGGGTCGTAGATCTTTGAGCACACGCATTCTCGCTTTGGTAAAGGAACATGTCCATCTAGGCGAGGACTTGAATCGTCTTCAGATATTCTGAAACAGATTGTTGTTATGAATTATAGTTTAAGTTAAAGCTTTTTATTTGACATATTTTATTAATTTGACTTCAAGACTAACGGTCCTGGAATTATTATTTTCAGATCTAATTGGTGGGGGGGATAGTGAAATAATGATTTCGGTGCCGATGATGCAGATGAATCCTCACAGAAGACAAATAAAAAATATAGACTAGTAAAACGACCTGTGACCAACTCTTAAAAGCGATTAACCTGCCCTGTCAGCCCAGACAAAATGTGGGACATTCCGAATTTTGGTAACGAATTTAAACAAATAAAGATTGCGTTTATTATGAGCGACTTATCTAAGAAAGCACGTGATAATCTAACGAACATTACTTCCTACACAGAACAAACACTCTTCAAGTCAGAGAACAGAATTAAGACTAATACCCTCATCTAATCCTTATATAAAAAATTGCCGAACCTAACAAATCTCGGGTCGAAAACAGCTGCCCTCTCAATAATTCCTGATTGAGTCACTCAAATTAAGAGGGCCTTCAACATAAACTTTTTGCGACGAATTTTCTTTGAGGGAACTTGGATACGGTGCTCTAAGTCTATTCCACTTCGGATTCAATTCACCGAAGTTAGAAAAAGTCGAGGCCTTTTGTATTTAATCTTGATTACTGTTTTTTCTGTTCGTTTATAATTTATTGTAGTTACTGTAGTATTCGATTCTCAGTAAAAGTGATTATTCCTAGATAATTTTTATGTTCAGCGAAGTCTTTTTTATGACCTAATCGAATTCCACTCTGGGCCATATGAACTTCACTGCCAAACAAATCCTCTTTTAGACACATTATATTATCTTCATCGATAGTGCTTGAAGGTTCAGTTTTAGTAAATTGAAAGGAAGGATTTACTTATCCAGAACTCAGATCCTTAGATGAAATATTGTTTGTTTGGGAACAAGAAATATAAATACTTACCCTTGCCGAAGTGCTTTGGCTTTATTGTTGAAAAGCTGAATCGGACTTTTGGTCACCATAACTTGAGACATAACGGAACATGTGTATATGAAGAGAGCCGTTTCTGAAATAGAGATACAAATTATGCACTTCTCAATACTCAATCATTTATAGCATTTCACAATGTGTACACTAATAGTAATGAGATCACTATAGACCATGTAGGGCACAGCTAATAAAATAATAGCTAAGGGGTTCTGTTTCAATGTCTAGCTAAGTTTTGTTGTCAATTTACCCATATTTCAGATTTACTCCTTTCAGGATCAAATCTTCTAAAAAAACTGATAAAGTTAAGTAACATAACATAACATCACGCCTGTATTCCCCGAAGGGGTAAGCAGAGGTGAACATATAGTACACCCACATCGCCAGTTATGTTGTAAGTCCCAATGTTATAGGGGGCGAGCCTATTGCCATCAACCGGGCACAGATCCAGACTCCTTGCTGCTACTGAGAATTACCTAATGGAAAACTCAGTAACACTTTGCCCGACCCGGGATTTGAACCCAGGACCTCTTGCTCAGCAGTCGCGCTTAGCGACCACTAGACCAACGAGGCAGTCAAGTAATTATGCTCTTACAGATTTCATAAGTAAGATTACCTTATTTGATTGACCTTACAATATAAATATTAATAGATCTCACGCTGGCAAGTCATGTATAATATAATAGAAAGATAACTTACGTAAAGATATAATTAAAATCCTCTCCATATTTGCGTACCTAACTATTCCTAGACACCTTAAAAGTAATCACACAGCATGATAAAAGACTAGCATTGATAATTTGTTAATGAAACTGCAATTCAGAGAGCAATTAAACATGCATAATAATTACTTTTCAAAATTGATAAAATCCATGAAATTTTACCTAAGATGAAGTTTCAATATCATGCTCGTAGAGAAAGAGGTAAACTATCTACGTGTATTCTAGTTGTGAAATAATTGTAATTTACAGTTTGTTTCGACTTTCTTTATCGTTTTATTTGTAGAATCAAAGGGTGCTTTCATAATAAGCTCAACGGTATTTTTTGCAAATCTTTCTTTAACTTCATCATTACTTGGAACAAGTCCATTCATAACCGTCGATAGATTTTTATCTACAAAGTCTCTCACGTTTTAAACTAAGTCATTAAATTCCAAACCAAAAACTGAATAGCACTCAAATTTCACTCATAATATATTTGTAACTCACAATCATCCGCTTTGTATCTCATCCCAACCCATTCTTATATTAATTGCGAGGCATAACAAATTAAAGGCAAGAGCTAAAATTTTAATTAATTTTAACCCTCATAAACCATTATGATAAACATGTTTCGTAAAATAAATTAATACATCGCTCGTTTACTGATTGTTATTTCACCGGCATTTAATTTAACACGGCAGACCAGCAATGTAAATTGTAAATACCGCTTTAAGATGTCTTGTGGATGATATCAAGAAATATTTAGAGAATTTTGGTGAATATTTTGTAGAAGAGATCAAAGTAGGCATTGAGTTGACCATGAGCGATAAGAGAAAGGATAAGAAGAAAAAAATGAAGTTATTGAGAGTCAACTAGTAGGTAAGAATAAGGCTGGAAATGACGATCGAACTAATACAATCCTTGTTACTGCCAGCAGAATATACCTAAGATGTGTAAATACCGAAAAAATGATGTATGCAGCTGATGATAAATATTTTATTTTGGTTATTTATTCATTTGTTTAAGGTATCTTCACATCTTACAATTAGTAATTTTAAATTACTTCGTTCTATTATTACTTTTTTTTTTGTTAACTCGCCTATTCCAATGCAGATTGTAACTAGAAAAGCGCTTTACAAAATGGTCAAATACTTTACAAAATCGTCATAAACACATAATGCTAGCCTTTTTATCAAACCATCATTATAATATATTGGCAAAATATGTTAATATAGTGGTTTTAAAAATAAAAAGACCGTGACCTTTAATACCACTGCAAACTCGAGCATAAAAAAGGTTAAAAATAAACTTATCCGCTCTTAATCTACGTCCCTTGATAATATTTTCTTAGAAATTCGAATGATAAATGCCTTTGCTTTTAGGGGCTGCCCTGGGATTTAAATTGGAACTGGAAATTGAGGGCATTTATGGACGACATACTATAGAGCACCTTTCACTTTCCCAAATAGTTTTAATGGTTTCATGGGAACTCGTTGTATGGGGATCGGGTTATATCACGAAGTTATGGTTTAATTAAATTATATTAATGTTAGCATACTCTTGGGTGACATCTTGAATGTAGGTTCTACACAATATTATGTGAGAGTAGATTGAAAGATTTTAGAGTATCGAACTACGATCGTATTCTTAGAAAGGGTTGGCAAAGATTTATATGTAATAATACATCTACTTTTCGCAAGATATGACGTTTCAATGATACAGTTAATACCTACATAGACAGTCGCTGTATCGAATATGTTCTATCGATGAGATAATACATCGACATTATATTGCCATTAACCAGACACTCAACCAGAGTCCTGACTCCTTGCTGCTACTGAACCCAATAACACTTTACTCAACACGGGAACTAAACCAGGACCTAACAGTTGGCAATCGAGCTTTGCAACCGCGAGAACCACGAGTCTATCATCATAAATACTTCTATCAACTTGTAGATATAACACAGTTTTGATGTATTAATTTTATCACTAGTTTTCGCAGCCCTACATCAGGATAAAGTGAGGAGCATTTATCTCAATCAATTGAGTTGAGAACATCTCTGTATCCTGATCGATGGACAACTATGAACGGCTCAATTTATAATAAAAACGCTCAGGCCGTAGATATAACTGGTGATATACGGGCAAGAGTATCGATGAACGCACTAGCTTTATCAGACTGTATTATTATTTTGGGAGATAGTCCTTTATGTAAGTTTATCTTCAGATAGTCAGCTGTATACGTTAATAATGATTAACAAATGAAAATAGAAATAGATTTAAGCAAAGTTCTAAGTGATGAAGCAAAAAGGAGTGTATTTTTAAAACGTCGCCCCACACTAGGAACTTTTCCTGTACTGTGGGTGCGTTTACCAACATGAAATATCACATACACAAACACCGAGACTCGGGACAAACATCTACGGATCACACATAATTTTGTCCCGTGCGGGTATCGAACACGCAACCCCTTGTGCAGCAGTCCAATTGCTTAGCCACTGTATCAATGAGGTCGCCTTATTGGTGAGATAGGTAATAATATACATTTAACAGCTAACTTAACGAACACGCTTATTATCAAAATATGCACAATTCGTATAAATAAAACTAGTGTATGAAACTCAAAACAAGTGACGTTATATTAATTCACGTTTTATGGGAATATAATTTACTTGAAGTCTCTTAAATTTAGTTTATGACTTTTTTATGTGTACTTCAGCTGTGCAAAAGTTTTTTATTTGTGTGCTTATTTACTTACCTACCATGAGCTATCAAAGTTTAAATTTGGGTAGAAAATAAAACTTAAAACGTCTGCGTGGAAAAAAATAGCGTGTCTTTTCCGGAATTAAAGCATGTTCTCCCTAAAGATCCATTATAAATGTTGGTAAAAATAATTTCTGAAATCGGATGATTAATTTCGAAGATTATCTCTCATATCCAAAAACTTCCCTATAATAGAAGTATAGACGGAGTAACTACAGATTATTATTATCTGTATAAAATAAAATTCGAGACATGACATATTCAATGAAATATGACGGAGAAGTAGATCAGGCGTCGATGCCTTATACTCTTGACTTTAACCAAACATAAAAGATTTATTGCAGTGTTGAATAATTTCACGGGCTGTTAACGAAAGGTACATTTTATATTAAACAGCTCTCAGTTTAATTCTGATCCATTAAATATGTATAATGCGAAATCTGTAAAAAATTATAAGCTCATTTCATTGTACTGAATTAATAACCTCCGGTGATTGTGATTTTGGTACGCAATTAAATACGTGTGCTTGTACTGTGATGGGCTATGTTTATTTTAAATAATTACATCTTATTCCACTTTGCCTCTCAGAAGCTTATGGTTTTATTGAAATTTGACTTTACAACATGTTTGTTCCGCCACCATTTTTATCCCTCAAAACTCGTCAAATGTTTGCCGTGTCGAAAATCCGTTATACAACATGAATATTAATTGTACATACCTCCAAACTGGACAAACACTGATGCAGAACATCCAAATATTATAACAATCCATAATATAACCTTATAAGCCAATTCAAATTGATAAAACATAGTATTAACCTAAAATAAATAAACACTAACTTAACTGTTTCTTCTTCCAAATCGCTTCTTTTATAAACCATAAAGCCGACCAACTTCTCCAGCACACTAAAGAGAAAACTTATTATTTTTTTATAAATAAGAAGCTAAAAATATGTCGGCAGCCCATCTAAATTCAGTTTGCAACTTTATCAGTATAGAGGGAAGAAGTTTCAATATAAAACAAGCAAGGCGGGACGCCGCGCCGCTTCAAAATTCACTGATAACTACTTAAAACATATTCTGGCCGCGTATTCTGTTTAGAAATAAGCTACTGTGTTATTTTCTTTACCATTTTGGAAATGTAAGGGTTAAGTCATGAATCGAGTTGGTTTTAGGACGTTGATAATTTGGGGAAACTTTTTAACCTTTGAATAAATCGTTGGGCTGGCTTCAAATCAAAATCATGTCTAGGCTGGCAATACGAAAATGGTTTCTAAAATTATATCGACTTTGTGGGCATCTGTATATCAGACTTTTATCCTATCAATTTTTATCCTAGGTCAAAGGGAAGATTTATAAAGTACACACGTTGATGGATCCAAAACATTTGATGCTAAAAATAACTATCTATTTCTTACTCTAATTTCTGATTTATTTTGAAACTTTTCTATATTCTCCACAATACAATATTGTTCCCAATACAACTTGTAGAAAACAAATAAAAACTCAACATACTAAACACACGATCTAATTTAGAACTTTGTTTTTGAAAGTCTATAAAAAGAGTAATTTTTATCGAACTTTCTCCAATTTCACCAAGTTCCCTATTTACATTTCACAGATAATTTGTATGGCCTCCAGCGTTGTTTCAATATTCCATAAACCATGTTCACAGTGGACCCTCAACCTCGGTTTCCATTTTAAACACTGAATTGATCCCATTTGAATAATTTCGCTTTTCATTTGAATAATGGTGCGTACTAAGAATTCTTTTATTGAAAGATATACTTATTTAAGTGCTTATAAAAAGACGTTTTCAATTTTTATTTTGGAGTAAGTAATTTGGTGTGATTGGGCAGTATATTTATTTTGTTTGTTTAGGCTTTCTTGCCAATGGACCAATCGACATAAAAACAAATATTAGCAGATCACACAAATATTTTTATTAATACCCAGTTCTTGCTCTTATTATAAGCGAGTACATAAAAATATAGCGCTTGTGTACGGTGTGACAGATAAAGGATGCAAGCAAGTCAACCTCTACGAGTAAGCATAATTTTGTCTAACGTTGATGTATATTTATAATTACAACACCAACATTATGTAAATTGTTATGTCGGGCAACACACCCCGGATCAGCGTACCAGCACCTCATCAGCACCCAACATCTACTACAACGCTAAACAACCGCAGCCTAGGTTGTCAACCTCGCTAATCTTTGACATCTCGTCAATCTCCACAACACGGTATGACTTTTTCCATGTGACAATTATCTCATGCTGACAGCCGAAGAAGAATAACAAAACAATCTTAATTCCACAGCCAAACCAAATTAGATTAATCAAATATATTTCCAGAATAGGACATGCAAACAAACGGGCGAGAAGTTGCCGAAACTGCGCCGGGACAGTTGTTCCGTGATGTTTTTTAGTTAAAAAATATATCTGGAATCTCGCCAGTCGGCCGAACTTGTTTCTTCAGCGGGTCTGCTCGAACCGAGACAGTTATGAATGCCTCGCCCATAAATACATGTTTCAATTCACTTGTTTATTAAAATGATGAGATTCTCATTTATTTCACACTGTGCTTGGTCCGACGATTTATATTTAATAATTTACATAAAATAACATTAAATTTTGTCCTTTATACATAGAGTAGGCAGAGTTGTATAATAGTACACTCACATTTTGCCAGTTATGTTACATGTCCCTATGTATTAGTATGCAAGTCTTGCAATTAACTGACCACAAGTCAAGACTTATTGCAGCTATCGGGAATCACACAAATATTTGGCAAACCTAAGTGCAGCTGTGTAATAAGCTACTGCGCTAATCTGGTCGTTAAGTCCATGTTTACCACCTATTGCCAAAGTTTCGACACTTCTAGCAATCGTAAGGTTTTTATTATAGGATGGCAATCACAGCCCTTTACTTGCCCCTTTAGACTACTGTAGAGTGTAGTCTAATAAATTACCAGAGGCATATATGTAGTCGCACACAACCTTAATTTGTGCTGTCACTACTGACAGCCACATAGTGACAACAAAAACTGTGCCAGCATGTCTATTATCACGGGAAGGGAGAAAACAATATTTCCGGAGCGCCGCAATGCTTGCTTTTGTTTTCAGTTATAGTGATGCGCCATGTTCGAACATTTTTATCGATATATCCGCCGATTATCGATCAAATTTGGAAGAGATGGTGATGTCACGTTTGCATCAATTTCTATCCTTAGGGAAGGCCCTATACAAACAATTACACATACTATATTAATATAGACACAGATTTGCCGTAATCATTTTACGTCCTACAGAAAGTAATTTTACGACGTCTCAAATTGTCAAAGTTATTTGTTAATAGACTGTAAATCAATATACCTTTTCTAACATATAGTTTTGGTCCACAAACATTGATTCAGGATTATAATATTTCATGCGCTGGTATGAACTCAGGACAAGTAACCGCGGGGTGCACAATAATTATCTTGTCACTTCTGGGTATCAAAATCTGCACCCTCAACGCAAGTCCAATCTCTAAGCCATTGCGCTTTAAAACATGCATTCGATAAATTCATTCAAAAACATTTTGAAAATAAATATCCGCTGGCACATGCATTTCCCATCCCTAAAACTCGAGTAAAAACTTCAGAAATGTTAATCCGGTAAGTTAGCCGTGATAAATGCGACCCGTTGCTTTCCACAACTAATTCTATATTACGGACGCGGATAATAGCCGCGGGTTACTTCCTACAATTACAATAAAAGAGTTCCGTATTATTTGTTTGTGGTCATCATAAAAAGGAAAATGTAAAGGAATACATTAACGATGTTGCTAGCAAAAAGGTAAAGAATAGGACTCTCCTTTATGATACGGTTAGCTCTCTATATGTAATAATAAACAGATTTTGAAGAAGTCTGTTAGGTTAGGTAAGCGATCACAAAAAGTAGGTACCTACATGTGTGGACACTGCACTGCTTGCAATCGTCTGTAATAGGTCAATGACATGAGCAGATTCTTCTCCAAAAATCTAAATTTACAAGTATAATTAATTTTCACCCATCATTATATTTAAGTCCCATATAAAAAGCTAGCCTATTACCACTCATAGAGCCCACACTCAGTTCGTCAATCTTAAAACTTTCTGTCTCGGCAATAGATGAGAATCGTACTCAACCGTTCCCCTATGGATTATTGTTTGTAATTACATAGGACAACACAAGGCAACAAGAAATGTTTGAGATAACGATTTAACTAAATCTTGCGATAGTTTTTGTCCAATTTGAATACTGCAGTGGTGCGGAACAAGCTATTACGGCGTTGGGATATGAGGATTATGTAAATTCTGTAAGATGTATGGTAGAACTAGGTTTGCCTGCATAGCTTACATAAGTTTTTAATTTTTGGAATAACGGCTCTAATCTTTTATCTTTACAGGAATTCAATTATCTTTTTATAATCCAAGTAAAATTACAAAGATAACATAATGATCGTCTTGTATAATCATCCCCTTGCTATAGTCAACGTGACGTCAATCTAATAAAATAACACCTATTTAAAACTAAAACTAGGTACCCCGTCACTTTTCAAGCCAAAATAAGCCATTTTAATGGAACCACAATCAAATAATTTTGTATCAATTTATAGATAGTTCAAATCAATTTGTGAAACAATAAAAAACATCGTTTTATTGCTTCCTCAGCAGTACCATTATAAAAGTTCTGCAAACACGTAAGTAATAACATTCACATTTTGGAACGATACCAAAATATTCGTTGAATGGGAGTTCTTGTGGAGACTAAAACTGAAAAGGCAATGGTACCATGCCGCTCATGGCAGGGATTGTTTTCTTTTTAAAGGATTACTTTAACCCATTCCCAGCCTGCTAAGCCATATATGGTACATGTTGATTATTTAACTATTGTCATCAGTCAAAGTGTCAAGAGATGTAGCAGAAGCGCCTGGTCCTCTGCACACCCAAACAATATTTTCAAATACAAATTTACTCTAAATTGTAACTTTAGCACAAATTCTAAATATGAAGCAGTTAACCAAAAAGAGTTAATACCAGAACAGTAAACAACTGTAAAAATATTTCCAAGAAATTAAGAAACACGTGCAAGATTAAAACGAAAGTGAAGCAAAATTAGTCTTTAAAAACGTTTCTTAGAAAATTATGACGAGTATTAACCTAATACAAAGTTCCTTCGATAACTGTCATAATATAACTTGGTACTATAATCATTTAAAATATTTATAGTATGTCAAAAAACTATAACTTTATTATAAGTGATTCTAAGAAACGACTAAGCGACCTGAACAACGAAATAAAACATTCGTATATTTTTTTTATGAAAAGCATTTTCACGATCGATTCAAAAAAATCTAAACGTCCTAAAAGATAAAAATATTAATGTAAATTCAAAGACATTAACAATGAGATATAACAAACAAATATTTTATCAAGGGACCTAAATTAAAAAAAGATTATAACTAAAAAAATTCTTCACTCAAGCGTTTAATCAACAAATCGCACAATTAAAAACCTTAAGTGTTCAAAAAAGCTTTTCATATAAGAGGAGTGCCTACTTTGGGCTCATTACTGATCGTTTCTTTAAGGCCTTTGAAAAATGGTAGCCATTATATTCAAGGAAAACAGGGTTCTTTCTGTAGCAAATGATTTGATGTGCAGATAAAATAGGGATGAAACACTTGGGCTTTAAACGCTTGTTTGAAAATTGTTGTTCATCCCTGTAACTTTGTTGTGTTAACCGAAAATCTGTTAATATTATGGGATGGTACATGGTGATTTTGTTGCGACACGTGTTATAGAAACAAAAGGTACGTCCAGAATACATAAAATCCTACTCCTTTGTAGTCGGTTAAATTGTTGGCTTTTAATTGTTGCAACACAACCAATACTGACGACCTGATTGGCGCAGTGGCTAAGCGATTGGACTGCTGCGCTAAGGGTTGTGGGTTCGATTCCCGCACGGGACAAAAATTTGTGCGATCCGCAGATGTTTGTCCCGAGTCTGGGTGTTTGTGTATGTGATATTTCATATTTGTGAAACGCACCTATGATACAGGAGAAATTCCTAGTATGGGGCGAAGTTTAAAAAAAAACCGAGAAAGCAGATTTTCTGGCTCCTGACTCACAGCAATACTCCGTCTTACTTAAAAACAAGGATACAGACTCTTTTAACATTGAAACCTCTAGATCATAGTGACAATCTTTGTCATGCAAACAACAATGACAGGTATAATTTAATCAATGCATAAAAATTGACACTGCTTGTGCATACACATAAGCAGAAATGAATGCGGTAGGTAGTGATTTTAATTTGACCGCTATGACCAAAACTCGGTCAGGATTACATTATTTCACGTATCGATGTTCCCCAAATTACCGAGCCCCAGAGCTGTATGATTAATCCCTTCGCTAGCTGGATTTAATAAAATTCCAACGCTTTTGTTTTCAGTGACAGTTCGCAAGGTTTTGTTTATTATTTGAAGTGGAAGCGCCTCTTGTAATTACAACTATTGTTTCTTTTACTCGGTTGAAAATGGAACCAGTAAAAGATAATTAAAAATACATTGTCTTACTTTGTTTTTGGATCTTTTTATGTTTTTAATGGTATGTCGTGTGCGTTTTGTCAGGTGAAAGGAGTAAGCATAGTGTGTTCAACGTATAGCTTTAATGAAAATGTAGTTTTTTTTTTTAATTTTATGAATAAAGTAGACTGGTTTTTATTTTATACTTTTTATTCTACTTCCTCATTTTTAAAAAGACTTCAAAGAAGAAAAACGAAATGGACAGGCATAGAGGTGTATCATACGTATCTAGGTAGGTACCTACTACCTACTTGTATATAATAATGATTATCTAACCTATATTCCTTATGATAGACAGTGTTCTGATGGACACCTAAACCCCACTTTTTGCCAACGACGAAATTAAAATATCGGGTATTTATCAGACACATATTTTCTTAAATCACTGTAACTGTCAATTTTGAATCTATGCCGTCTCAACAGTCATAATGATACCATAATACCGATGATTATCCAAGGAAAGCAACAGTAACATATAAAACGTTAGAGACCAAAACAAAAATCCCAAACAATTCAAGCGAAAATTAATTTACTTTAACCCGACTGCGGACTAAGAAACTGTCGGTTCAACACGCTTTTAATTCTTACAAATCGTGGCGAAGACAAGCCCGGCTCCGCACTGCGGCAGCCAAAGAAGAATTTATCGTGTCATTCCAAATGCTACGGATAGGTAATAAAATGTTCAACCAATGGAGTTTATTGATCACCGGCTTGTTGCAGCATTGTTTGTCAGTGACATAGATTAAAAATTTTAGTTTGTAGATCTATTGTAGATTCTTTAAATTATTAGGCCCTGGATGCATGGGAATAACTTTGTAATCTGTGACAATTCTGTCAATTCTATACATTTAAATTCTATGCGTCAAGCATTAGGCGCCTTATCTACGGCCCACGATGAATAAAATATTGTGGTTGAATGCAGTTTTTTGGTCACCGGCTTGCTGCAGCATTGTTTATGAGTGACATAGATTAAGAATTTTTGACTGTATAAGGTCTTCTTTTTTGAAAATTATGGTTTGCTTCAGGTAATATATAATAATATTTTTAATATAATTATAAAAACGGTTTATCGTATCGAGGCATAAAAAGAAGTGTATTGGTTAATGTATGTTTATATAATAGGGGACGAGAGAAAAGCTACACATCAGGCACTTTTTTATGTCAGTATATTTGAATATCAAACTCCAGAAGTACGAAAAAACAAATATTTAAGTAGTCGGTACTTGCCCTCGATTTCAGCCGCATCTTGCGAACATATGAATCTGGACCGTAGACTTATGGGCCACCAAGACTGTTTTAATCATATTCTAATACAGAGTTCCTTTAATAATTTTTTTGGCAATCTTACAAAACACAATATAAACTCTGTGCCAAAATTTTTGGTATAGAAAATCTTAGTCTATTATCCAAACCACTCGCAAAAAGTCTGGTCTCTGAGACCCTACTTTCCTAAACGCCTATAGTATTTGCGTCCATATTCCCAGAAGCTCAAATGAAGGGTCCGATAGATCTTTGGTAGTTTGTAATACAATTTATTCAGTATATACCCGGAGTTTTATTGCTTCGTGTTCTGACATAGGATGTTAGCCCCTCGATTTGAAGGAGTTATGTTTGACCCTGAAGGTCCTGAGTGTATTTTGTTTATGTAAATTATGTTTTAGATATTTAGATGTGGAGTAAAAGCCCTCGTTTACTTGGCCATATGGAAGTACTTAGCTTTTACTATAAAATTATTCATTATCAGGAATAAACTTATTATTAAACACTGAATATTTAAATTGGTACGGACCTGTGTGCGGAAGCAATTTCCTTACTTGATTCTACACAACATTGTAGACACACAAGATTAAAAGTTATGTTACTTACAGTTTAACACGTCATAATGGTTGTCGTAATATTATTCAGTGTAGGTTCGGGACACCACCTTTTTATACCATGGTTAACCCCACAGCGCTCGTTTTAAGCAAATTCCGAGCGCGATTTTCTAATATTGTACACCGAAAATCACTGAAGTGAAAAGAAGATTAAATGACCCCCGGTTTTCTTAAAACGCAACACGGAAACAGTTTAAATCTACACATAATTAAACCTAAATTCAACACCAATTTTATTAACGACCGTTTAATCTATCCACGTCGCAAATTTAGGCAAATTGTACCCCAAAATAGCGACAATATATTTACATCGCGAAGTTTGTGGGTTGAGAACAAATTGTTAGACAAAAGACGGCTCACAGATTTATGAACCAATGGAATGACCATAGTATCAAATAAAAAAATATAGAATTGTTTACGGTTTCATTTTCAAAAAAGTCCTTAAAAACTTGAGGGGTCGGTCACCCATCCAAGTACGGACCATAACAAGCAATGATTTATGTGACTTGTCATCGACATGGAGCCAAATAACATAAATCTATTTGCCTGAATGGGTTTCACCGTAATTAAAGCTCAAGTTTCAGACTCAATGGGAAATATTATTTGATAAGATAAGATGTAAATAATTATAAAATATGCCAGATAATTTTTTTAAATTGGTAACCAAGAATTATGTTTAATAAAGCCCTTTTGCCGACGCACAGTCACATTTCTACAACACATTATATACATCCCACAAATGCATTCTAGTAGCTTTAGTTATTCGCAAGACTGCATCGTCGACTGAGAGCTTAACGTGTTCTCAGAAGCTTCGATGTGTGTATGACGTAGATCGAACGAGTCTCGCTAGCCTGCGCTAGCCGTAACCACGATCTCCTTGAGCTAGCACTCCATGTACTCATTATTCTGTGTTCTACCCGCATCCAACTACGTCTACACCCTAATCTCAGTTACTTAGCCGTTCCACCGTCAATTTGTAACATATAATGTACCGTATATTAATTGCTTCTACTTATTCGTACAGCGGACAGTTTTGTCGCCTCGTGTAAACTAATAGGTACAAAAACTTTAATACTGTTAATTAAGTTTACCTTAATTAAAGGTCTAGGCTGTATATTGTTCTTTAGAAGTTTGTTAATCTTTTGTAGTGACATATAATTTTCGTTTTTTCTTTTTTTAAATAATTTAATTATTTTCTAGTATTAGAGTTAAAACAGCGGCTTAAATTAATTTAGATATAATCACTACCATCATCAGCATAAGGTGATCCGATTGTCCTCTCAAACGATTCTTTTACACTTCAATTTGTCATATTCTCACGTAGCATTTACAATTAACAAATTAGTAATAAGTGAATAATGTTGCTAGTAGTATAATAAGTACTTTGTTTAATAAGATAGTGTATATAACATTTCATTGTACTCCTGTTTTTTATCCCAAAATAAAATAAAATAAAAATAAGTTGGTCAAATAAAGTCATTGCATCCCAAGGTTAATACTAAATCATAATAATAGTAAAGCTACCTCATCATAATAAATTCCAAAGATTAATAAAGTATTCCTAATATCCAAAGATTTTCGGACCACTAGCTTTCTTGCAAGACTTCAACTTATCCATTAAAATTGTCGTTTAAGAGCAATATTAAGATTAAAATCTGTTAATCCTGCTCTCCTTAAGAGGGATGATGATAAAAACGCTAAAATTTCTCGGCCCTGTAATCTTTATAGAATAAAGAATTAAGCTCAGAAATGTGAAGAGAAAATGTTTTTCTAAGAATATAGAAGGAAGATTGAGATGTCTTTCTTTTAAAATGAATGAACCTGAAAATTTCTAAAGAGCTTTACAAAGGTATAATTTTAGCACGCAAGTAATTTATATGGGCTTATAAGAAGAGAGCCTCACCGAGTAGATAATGGTACCTAAGTACGTCAGGTTCCTCTTAGGAGATCAACCTCACTACCATCTTTGTCGACTATTCAATCGCTATAGGCTTATGATGGCTTAATCTTATAAGGGCAATACGGAAAAGGAGGTATATTAATAGGTATTTAGCTACTTATGTGAAGGGAAATTAATGTGTTTTAATATCTAAATTTCAGTTTTCTTAATCTTGCAGTCGCAAGTCAAAATCAACGTCTACTTCTTTGAGACCACAAACGTGGTTGAATTTATGTACCAGAAGCATACACACAATCATTTATCGTCGAGTATGATTACTCACCAATACTAAATCCGAATCGTCGCGGGACTGTAAACTCGTCCCATAAGTGCCACTAAAAAAAGCAAAACGTATAAAAACATTTCTTTTTCAATTACTTAAAGTGATACGATGACAGCGCTATATTGAAACTTGAAATACATCGGGCATCGACACGCCTTTGAGCATTTACTGCAGGTCACTGGCCAAATTAAAAAGTTATATTGACTGTAACGAGTAGGTAGAATCACATCTGTAATTCCCGAAGGAATAAGCAGAGGTATTTTTATCAGGATTCTAAAGGACGTATTACCACCCATCTTTAGTTTTGTATAGGTTCCAAGTCTATTATATCAATCTTCCCCAAGTAGAGTTTGTTGCCTACAATTAGTCTTCTTTACTACTGAAGGCAATTGTGTGGTCAATCCAGCTGCCTACATGGAGCCAGAAATGAGAATAATATGCCTAATGAATTTGATAAAAAGATGATCTTTGATTGATTTTCAATTAGTCAACTGTTGCTGTCACACTAAGTTGAACATACACGTCATTAACATTTTATAAAGCATCGCCTCGTATCGTACCTCTCACCTATGACAGTGGGCCACTATCAGCACTGCTCGAGTCTCTCTAATCTAATGTGTAGAGGTCCTAAGTTAAAGCTACCGCAAGGGTTGCGTCGCATGACTTGTTGGATATATTGGTGTATGGTCAAAGGTACGAGCGATGGGAAGGTTTCACAAGTTTTCCCGCGGCTTTTCCGCGTTAACCCCTATTTAAACCCCTTAGAAGGTTGAATTAAAAAAAGTAGCCTATGTCTTTTCCCGGCTCTTAAATACATGCCAAATTTTATCAAAATCCGTCTAGCGGTTAATCGTGAAAGTGTAACAGACAGACAGACAGAGTTACTTTCACATTTATAATATTAGTATGGAAGTAAGGATTATTACCATCACGTTTGTATTTTCTTATAGGGTAGACTGTAGGTAGTGGATGAAGATGCGTCCAAGTTCTATAGAAACAATTTTTAGACCTCACTTTGCCTATTAGCCCAAAGGCTATGACGTTGACTACGACAGTTTTCATTCCAAGCCCCAAAATCCAGTCTTGATCTAACTAAGGGTTATCATAATATTTATACAATTCCCTGAGTTCTTAACAATAGTAGTTTAAATTAATAAAGGAAATTTGAAAAATGATGGTCACGGGCGGTACTTGAATCCGGGACCTTTGCCGTACCGTGGCGCAACTCTAACCAACTAAGCTACCGTGTCGCTGCTCGCGTATATATTTATAGTAGTTTACTGAACTGTACGTAGAAATAAATGAACGATTGAAGAAGACAAAAGACGACACATACGATGTATATTAAAATATTTTGGTAACTACTCATTTAAATTGAATAATCCCGCTACAGCTCAACACTTAACATTCAACCCTATCTGAAAAGGTTGCGAATTACAACCTCTAGGTATCCTCTTTTAGGACAACCCGCCGGCAACCGGGTGTTATTTAGCAATTTATTGGCACCATGATTCTCAAATTTACGCAATCTCGAAAATTTTGTTCTCTACGCAGAACTCAAAGCTCACTTTGATTTTTCGTTTAGTTTTCTAGGGACCGTTTTTCAATTACTAGATAATTCTTATTTAGTACCTAGATAAGATATTTATTTTGATAGTTTTGTATAGAAAATCTCTCCAAACGTTTCATCATCATCGGCCGGATACGGATGACACTGCCGCCCATCTTCTGGATTTTCCCTAAGTCGCCTCCTACGACACCCACGACACGAAATGGGGAGATTCTGTTCGGCTTTCTGATAATTCTGGATCGGCGCTCCACGGGACCTATTCTGGCCCAGCACTTCACGGGACCTATTTTGGCCCGGAACTTCACGGGATGTCTAAACGTTCAAACTCTACTAAAGGTACCTGGGGATTGATAGAGGTTATTTTAATTTCTGGATAATGATATTAAAGGTTACCGTTTTTCATCTAACATACTACAGACAATAAAATACACGTTTTAGAACATTTTCTAAAACAGGCGAAAAACAATACAAATAAATTCCCAAAAAACTAAACATTGTTTTAATAAACTACCTTATATCACAAAAAAATGTACCTAACTATTTCGGAGATTAAATTTATTCTTCAAACGTCCAAATATTATCATAACGATATAATAAAGCAATATCATTTTCTGAGTGTAATATTAAAAATCTCATTAAAACCAATTTGGTCCCTACCGAGCGTTGGGCAATTTGCACATTAATCATTTTTCATATTAAAATGCTAACACACCCTATTTCATGTTCCAACTTTTGATTATTTTGTTATGTACGCTTAGGGCTTCTGTTAAAATGGGCAAAGGTTGTCGATTGACCCGTGTGTTATGCGTGAGAATAATTATCATTAGGTACTTTAATTAGTTTAGACTGCACCGTAAGTCTAGTGCTAAGCGCGACTGCTGAGCATTAGGTCCTTAGTTCGAATCACTGGTCGGGTAAAGTGTTACTGAGTTTTTCCGTTAGGTAATTCTCAGCAGCAGCACTGAGTGTGGATTTGTGCCTGGTTGATGGCAATAGGCCTGCCCCCTTATCTTTGTGAAAGATTCATTGATTAATTTATAAACAGATAAAAATACTAGGTATATCAGATGAGGACTTTCGTCAATCCATAAAAAATATTTTGAAAATAGAATAAAGAACAATCTGTCCAAGTCCCATCACTAAATGACATCTGGCACCTGGCTGAAAATTCCAACGGTGCGACAATATGTCATTCGTAATTCAAAAAACTATCAATGAACCCCACAACATGTACCTGTCGGATTGACCAATAGCTATCGATTTATTACCCGCATCGACAGCCTATTCGTTGCGGCCGCAAACGCGTCACTCTGACGTCATGTCAACCGCTTTTGCAGCATAACACCGTGCAACCAATCATTTGTCATTTGGGGCTTTACGAAACCAATAGTTGTAGAAATATGCAACTTTTTGAATTAAATACTTTCATGTATTTTCTAAGGCATCACTTAAGCATCTTATCTAGAAATAGCCATCGTCACACTATTATTATTAATGCGAAAGTTTGTGAGTGTGTGTGTTTGTACGTTTGTTACTTCTTTACGCTCAAACGGCTGGACCAATTTTGATAAGATTTGGTGTGGATGTAGCTGACGCCCTAGATTAACATATGGGCTAATTTTATCCCGAAAAAATGTAGCAGGTAACACCGCGGGGCGCAGCTGGTATCTTAATAAATTAAGATGAGCTGTATAGCACTACCTTCGCTCTTTCCACTTCTTTGTCTCACGTTTAAAGCATTTGCATCTATATTTAATATTATTCTAAATAAAAAATTGAAGACTATTTAATTTAATTTTACAAAAATAAAATATTTTTTGTTTAACATAGATGTTTATGTTTGACTTATCTTAATTTAAAAACTAAAATATTTTCTTCATTATGTTTATTTATTTGTTGTATATTTAATAAATTGATATTCGAGCCCCGCAGATAAATTAAACACTTGATTTTATTTTTAAATAACCGAACATTACGAACGCTCACAATATCATCATCATCAGCCTAACTCAGTTTGCTTAGTCAGTCATCTGTGTTTTAGACACATACTATAGAATAAAATATAGTATAATAAGACTTTATAATTATAATTATCTGAAGAATACATAAATTAAAATTAAATGAGAAATTTGATATAATTATAATACCTTCCTCGTTCCTTTATTAATTATATTCTTCCCAAAATTAATATATTTTACATTAACTGCCTTCACATAATGAAGAAAACGGGAGCAGGATATGCTTGAATATCGATGACTGAAACACGTAAATTCATGACATGACATTGTTTCTGGGACATTTTTTTTAAGAATACGTCGCCTCACTTTATTAATTTCTCCTGTATCGTGAGTGCGTTTCACAAACATGAAATATGACACACAAAACACCCAGAGACTCGGGACAAAATTTTTTGGATCACATAATTTTTTCCCGTGCGGGAATCGACCTTTAGCGCTTCAGCCCAATCCTTTCATCATCATCATCAGCCAGAAGACGTCCACTGTTGGACATAGGCCTCCCCCTTAATGGGAGGGGGGGGGGTTGCCATAATCCCCACGCTTGGCAAGCGGCTTGGGTATCGCAGTATTGGTGGTCAAGTTACAGAAGACGCTGCTGCCCATCTTCTGGTTATTTTCCCTTAGTCGCCTCTTACGACACCCACGGGAGGAAAGGGGGTGGTCAATTCTAGGCCGGACACCGGTAAGTATTCATAATGGGAATATCTGATAGTCAGAGGATTTTGTCTTTATCAGGAATACATCTATACATATATTATTTAAGGCATTTCTACGAGTCACTTTTCGTTAACGACTGTGTGACAAGCACTGAATGCCAAGTGGTATGACCGTTGGAGTGCCAATCCAAAGGTCGCAAGTTCAAAACTCGGTACGTACCAATGTCTTTTCGAATTCATGAGCGTACTATAAATTAGTTATCAGCTGCTAAAAACGGTGAAGGAAAACATCGAGAGGAAACCGGCAGGCTGAGAGATTTTTCAACGGTGTGTAAAGCCATGTCAGAGGCCTACAGGCGATTTAAACTCTGACACCAGGTTGTTCATCTACTTTACGATAAGAAGTAGAAGAACAACGACTGTGTGCTAAGTTTTCTGTATTACCTTTTTTAACTAAACCTACACAAGCATACTTGCATTTTCACCCAAAAATGACAGCTCCCATTCGCCAACTTCATTCAAATACAGACAGACGTCAGAATTTCACAGCAACTTGTATTCGAAACACAATAGAAAATATGCTTTGAAAACAAGGGGTTGAATGTAGCGGGCATTTGTGAAGAATTCATGAAGCTATGCTGAATTCAAACATTTTACGTTCCGGTTCGGATGTTTCTGAGTTCAACAGTATTGTCTTAACTTTGTAGTGTGTTGGACTGTTGGAGTTTTAGTTCAAGCTGCCTCTTACCACGTGGAACGTGACGAGCAGAAATGAGAGTGTACTCCTGATAAAGGATACCTAAACCTACCTTTTTGTGAGTTAAAAGCGTGATTGTATCTTTAAAACCTTTTACGATATACAGTTCTGATACACATCCAGTATTATGAAAGTTAAATGACTATATAAATATCACGTTGTTATCATGCCTGTCTACAGTTAGTTATGTAAAAGGTTCCATGTAACAAAGCAAGCCTATTGACATTACTCGGGCACAGCACTAGACTCTTTACTGTTGCTGACAATAACCTAATGAAAATACCAAACAAAACGACCTTTGAACCCAAGACCTCAAGTTAAGGAGTCGTGCTTTGCAGCCACAAGACCGACGAGGCAAAAAAAGGGTGCATTTAGAAATAAAAGTAAAATGATTGGAAGTGAATAGTGAGTTCTTTTTATGTGGTGAGTGTCTCCAGATTGTTATTTTTAAGTTTTATGTAGCTTAATCAAACTTATGTTGATTCCAAACATGCACTTGTCAGTTCTGTCTCAAAGACATTTTATTTCGCATGCAAAGCGCGAACTATATTTGTTTATTTATGTTCCCGACTTCTAGAATATTCTGTCAAAGCGCGGTCTACCGCGTTTTGCATAAAGATGTGAATTTGGCTGACAGTGTATCTGTCGTCTTCTATTTGTTCAGCGTTGTGTCACAATAATTTCTGTACTCGGAGGGGTAATAATATATGTGTTAACTTTGGAAGAAATTGCGTATGTTAGTATTTCGTAAAAAAATCAATTTTCGGAAATAAATCTTAATTACCATTTGTACTCTTATAACGTAGATACTTTTCATCATCTTTATTTTCATTAGTAGGTACTTTTTGAACTTACTCTTTGCTGATGATGATTTAATAATAATCATGCTGTGTTGGTAACCTTTTCGGTACTGCATGTTTGACGGTCATGATCACTTGTTTATTTCCTGTCTTGTATTTATTTAGTGCTGTCATGTGTGTTGTGTCAAATAAATGTCATTCTGTTCTATTCTATAAAAGTTCTCACTTACTGAAAGATCTTGACAAGACCTCTAGAAATGCAACCATTAAATAGGCAGAAATTCCCGATTTTGGAAATGTACCACGCTTTCTTTTTATTCGCTTTTCTAAAGTAACCATTTATATATATTTCAGAGCAAATAGCACACAGCAAACAGTAATATATCGCGTTACAGCAAACAAACCATCAATCCTAATACAGCGTTACCACCAAAACGAAAGGAAGCGAAATTCATCTTCACACCTTGATCAAACAACATTTTACGTGCGAACGTAAGGTAAGTAGTTCGCGGAGGAGCGATGTGAAGTGGAATCGGGGCTTAAAACTAGTGTCGACGTCAACATCAAATATTCATAGGATGCGGGCATGCACTGCGACAAGGCATCACGTGTTTAAAAATAATTTTATATAAGATAAAAAGTTGTGGTAATATTTTGGGAAGGTAAATCTAACGAAGGCTGAAAAAGGTAAGATTCTGGGTCTAGGCAAAGGATAAAAGACAAAGAAATGTAACATAATATAAAGTATGGAGCAAACGGGTTTTAATGAAGTTAAAAATATGTTGGAGAAAAGCCAGGGCAATAGTGAGGCATACAAATAAATTTAGGCATTTAGAAACGATGAAATTATAATACGATTGACAACCTGATTGGCGCAGTGGATAAGCGATTGGACTGCTGTGCTAAGGATTGCGGGTTCGATTCCCGCACGGGGCAAATATTTGTGCGAACCGCAGATGTTTGTCCCGAGTCTGGGTGTTTGTGTATGGGATATTTCATGTTTGTGAAACGCACCCACGACACAGGAAAAATTCCTAGTGAGGGGCGACGTTTTTTGAAAATAAAATACACGAGTTTGTGCGCTAATACAGGTGTAACCTGGGGAATTTATAATTAATGGGAGACAAAAATCATCACGTAAAGGACTGAATTGATTTAGCTTTCCGAAGCATGGAATATGAATTACAGTACCGTAGTCTAATCGAGTAATCACCAACCACAAAATAATCAAGCCGGCGTTGATAAAAAAACCATATTCTCTGTATGAGAGGCATTATTACCTGCAGTAGGACATTATAATAATGATAATAAGTACCAAACAGTTGATCCTGATTAGGCAATTTATCATTTCGAGCACGCACACATTAATGAACAAATTAATTTCAATATCACAGGCGAATAAAAAGAAATAGAACAATAAATTTCTTCCTCATTTAATTCACCGACATAACTTACTGGTGCAAACACACAACGAATCATATATTAATAAGTTCAAACATGTTTTTAATTAAACTTCCACTCAACATACACGTTGTGGAAGTAATCGTGTAGCGCTGTTAAGCATAACATATTGTTATGATTATTATTAATTTACATCATTCTTTTGTTTTGTTGATATAGCTTAGTGTTCAGATAAGTCACTTTGAAATAATCATTGATTGAGTTAAATTGGAATATACATTTTGGAACCTTGTCTGTCTTAAGGACAAATAATATATTTTGCGTACATATGGTCATGTATGCGCTGGTCAGTTTACCTATCTTGATATAATTTCCAACTTGCTTTCATAAGCTTTTAACTTTACATTATATCTCATAGTTTAGTATAATCGAGCTAATAGGTACATCTTCACGAAATACCATCTCTTCTATGGTATCTTATGTAGGACCTTGTACTACACACGAGTAACACACTACAGCATACCTTCAAAACTTAATAGAATTATCAGCGTCTTCGGTATGTGAACAAAAAATACCATAGAGTCGACTCATTCCGAGGAAATTCAGTTTCGCAAAACACAAAAGAGGGCTGCACTCCATTGTGTCTATTGTCAGTCCCTTTCCTTATAAAGGTCATCCCTTTGTTATAAGGACATTACGAATGCTGGAACTTAGTCCCCTAGCTGCGGGTAATTGCAAAGAAAAGAAAAAAAGGAAAAGTAAGGAGGTTTTGTCAAAATTTTAGCCATTTTTTTATACTGACGGATAAAACTGGCGTTTAGGCACAATCCCTCTTTAAGAAACTTTTAATTGACGCAGAAGTAATTTGCACTGAAGTTATAGTAAGTAAAGTTCACCTTTTTTGATTGATTGTATTGTTATGCGTGTAGGTCTTTGGAGTTGCCGCTTTCCTGTGGTTTCAAAACTGTTGCGAATATAGAAATATGGAAACTCATTACTTTGTCGCACTCCCAAAAGAAGGAATTTGCATTTATTATATCTACGACGTAGTGTTGGATGCCCTCCGGCCAGATGGACCGATGACTTGGGAAAGTAGTGGTAGTAACTGGATGCCGAAAACAAGAGAGCGGGCCTTGTAGCGTGCCCTGGGGGAGGGCTAGGTCCATCAGTGGACTGCAATAGCTGATGTGAAAGTGAATACGACAAATAGGGCCTTTAAAAAGAGACTTGAAGAAATTCCTTGCAGGCAGGCATGGTTAGATCAGCTACAGTACATCGATTGCACTTGCAGAGGACTGCATTTTACATTAGGAAAAGAAGAGCTATTACATAGTTACACATGCTGCTTAAGAAAAACATACGTAAAAAAGTCACGGCTCAGAGAAAGAAATCGGTGGTGCACATCAATTATTCTGGAAGTATTCTAAATTAATTATTCTCTCGTATTTTATAGAAGAATTACCATTTTATTGGTTAATCTACCTTAGCCGACCTCTTTGGAGAAAACTGAGTAACTAAGTCTTTCTTACATCTTCGGGGAATATAGACGAGACGAAACATGTATATCATTTCACAATAACCCTCTTTTCTTTTACGAAATAAATCAGTCTACAAAAATACGTTGCTTATTTTAGATGGCTTTCTTGAAATAAAAACATCTACCCACACAAGGTAATTCTCCTGTATCGTGGGTTTTGAATACATTAATGTCTCATGCTACACAAACAGACTGAAAGAAAATTGTAATATCCGCCATCTTACAAATATTTGTACGGTGCGACGACCAAGCATACTCCTCTCTCCTTTAAAAAGACTCTTATAAGATTCTTTCATAAAAAACATCGACTGGTCTAGTGGCTTGAGGTGGCGAGTTCGATACCTGCACGAGGTAAACACGAGCGTGTAATTTCAAGACTGTGTTTGTGCATGTGATATTTCATGTGTGTCACTGTACAATATCTAGTTTTTGAAATCTCATAATCATAGGAACGTTTTATCTCTTGGTAATAAATTTAAAACAGATAGTCATTTGTTTCATTGTGAAACAATTAAAGCCTCCTTTCTTTCATAAAACTTTTCGAAACCCGAAACTTTTCCAAACAATCCGATCCCATTACACTGAAAATGTTTTAATCTGTTAATTATATTCTATTTTCAATATCGCGTTGGCTAACGAGGACAATTAATTATGATCTTATTTATTACTCGAAGCATAGCTCCAGCTAGTCTTCACGGCGGGAATTTATTACAGTATTTTTTGTACAAAGTTTTTTCTAAGTAAACAGATATTTGCCGAGGCGGGCCAAGTTTATGAGAGACAACTGTGTTGTTCTGCGGGTGATTTATTATACTTATAATAAAGAAGAAGACTGCAGGAAATCTAAAGACAGTATACAGAGTGCAGCTTACGAAAATTGACTCTTTAAACCCCCCAGTTTGGGATAGGCCGAACAATTAGAAGAAATTGGCAAAGGCTTTTGCCTTATACTGGAAAATATAGAATCACTAGCTGCGCCCCGCGGTATTACCCGTTACATATTTTCGCTTATATGTTAATCCAGGATGTCAGCTACCTCCATACCAAATTTTAGCTAAATAGGTTTAGCCGTTTGTGCGTGACGAGGTAACAAACATACAAACACACTCACAAACTTTCGCCTATTAGTATGATGGAGCGATTTCAGGCTCCGTGGCGACGTTTGTCACGCCGGTCATGTTATATCACTACTCTGGCAAAACAATAATTTATTCGCTGTAGACAAAGCCTATCAATTATCTCACAGTTCTCTTAGAACAGCCAAGCGTAAGGTATTGAATAAAGTATTTTGAGTTATTCTGAATAGAAATTCTAAGTACCTACCAGCTTTGAGTAACTACAGCCTTAAAAATGTCAAAAATAGTTAGGAGATAATAAAGGACCATTTTAATGCAGAATACGCAATTGACGATGACCAAATGACATGACGACGATGATTGAATAAATACCTTATTGTATATTATAATTATTACAGAATCAACTGATTATTGATCTGGTAATTCACGGTCTTTTTTTTTTAAACGTCGCCCCACACTAGGAATTTCTCTTGTATCGTGGGTGCTTTTCACAAACATAAAATACACAAACACTCAGACTCGGGACAACGGGACAAACATCTGTAGATCGCACAATTTTTTCAGTCCCGTGCGGGAATCGAACCCGCAACCCCTAGCGCAGCAGTCCAATCGCTTAGCCACTGCCCCAATCAGGTCGTCGTTTTTGAAGACATGACTTTGTATTGTTGACGAAAATCGAAAATAAGTTTCAATGGCATGGTATCTCTTTGCAAGACAGACATACTCATACGACTGTCTGTACCTATCTAAGAAAATCTGAAAGAACCTAACCAGGCGTGATATACGTTCAACTTGTTATTAGTTTGACAACTAACTTTCACAATAATGATAAAATATTTATTGAGAAAAGTAACGCTAACTGTCCAAGTTTAAGCAAGTTACTGAAACTTATAAAAATAGATTGCAAAATGAAGGGAACGAAGTTTTTGTAGTGAAAATATTTACTCCCAAACTGAGAAGTTCGAATTGTTTCATCCGAAATCTTTGAACAAGCTTTATTCAATAAAGAACTCACTGTCCTTAAGAGACCCTTGTTAAAATAATAATATCGCCGTGTCATGCCTACTTGAGTTAAAACTTTGATTTGATAGTTGAGAATTTGTTCGGCAAGATAAATCAATTAAACTAAAATCTCGATTTTGATTCTGAAGTTTTATTGTACCTATATTGTTACCTTGTGTGTGTTCGTCTTTGTCTGTGATTGTTATCCTGTCTGCATTCTTTTATGTATCTCTTTGTATATGAATCTTACTTGACTAAAGCGAATTTTTATTATGACTTTTTTCAAAACTGAAAGGGACTTGTACCTATAACTAAAAATCCTTTTGACTGGTTTGAAATTGGTTCTGGGAAATTGGAATAAACTCGTCCTCGACAACATCAGGACTTACTTTCAATGTAGTACATAATAATTTTATTTAGATTTTTTAGAAAACTTTTGTACTAGCTGCGTGTACAACTGTACATTAGGTCTTATAAAACCTTATTAAGGTAAGTAGTAACATTCACATAACGTAAAATTTAATTCAGAAGTTATGTAAGGAAAGACGTCCCTTTTATACATTGGTGTGATAGCCACACGCTGTAATATACGCAAGCAAAGATCTCAGATAACAGCAACATAGGCCATTTCTCTCTCATCCTCCCCTTAGGAGCGACCACCCATCTTTCTACTATATTTATTGGTCCAACCTTTCTTTCTGCGACTTGATTTAGGCCCTTCCCTGTTATCTTAATTGGCAAAGTTCCCGGGAGATGTGATTCTGCTGTGATCTGCTTCACGCATTTTTTTTAGTTTTTATCGCAAATTGAAAAGGTAAATAGGATCCATTAGGATCTTTTAAATGGTTTGAAGGTCTGCTAATCTTTTGCTTGTATATATGTCAACGTAACTCTGTTGGTTACGTCAGCACCGTATACCTACTGAACCAACAGTAATTAAATGGAATGGAGATAGTCTCCATTTGATACGACATAGGCTACTTTTTATCTTGTAAACGTAGTAATGAAAACATAAACAAAGTCGCGGTTGAATTTAAATCTCCAAAGACACACATTTTGAAGTCTCCTTATACTCTAATGAAAATGTTAAAAAAAAATATTCAGGGATCATTTGGAGCTATAAAAATAGACTAAGGCAAAATACTTTCACATCATTAACTTCTTCTACGCGTATGATAATAAGATTAGTAGAGGGATTTTAATATCAAAGTAGAAATATTCTTTTGCGATCGTAGTAAAAGGGTTATGTAAGATTCAGCTTATTTCGGTTACTAAGTACTTGGGTGAATTTCAATTTTCAACAAGTCTTTTTCATTATTTCAGTGGGTTTTTGTTATATTTATGAATAAGTGTAGTGAGGACAGCTATCGGAATGAGAAATGGTTATCATTACGTTTTCCTAATCAAATGCTATCCTGATCAAGAAATATAGATTGCCTCGTACTCTAGGTTGATAGGTGTACTACCCCTGCTACGTAGAAAAAAATATTTGACAGTACAGTAAAAGTCTGCACTACTGATTTCATCCGTGCCGCGTATATTTAGCTGTTGGAAAATTAACCCACTTTATCATGGAACTTGGAACACATGAGATTATTTCGCACACGACACTAAGCTTACCATGGACATAATTCTGGATGCACGCTGTCGGACATCCGCATCCGTTCCAAATCGCTAATCGGGTGTGCCCACAATGAGCTTGACTTAATCATTCGGCTGACCGCTAATTAGTTATTTAATATTTAATGGCGCTTAGGTAGACTTCTATTAAGCTTCTAATATAAAGCTGCTATGATTATCGGGTTTTAGAAAATATTAGTTGGTGTCTTTTAATATATATACGAAAGTATGATAAATTATATCGTTGAACTATTTCGCCACACTACGAGAAGTTAGAAGATCTTTTGGAGGAAAAGTAAATTTATTGCGGTAAATTTCACGTTTAAAAATTATGTTACAATAAAGAATATTGCTATGGAGTTACTGCACTTGCAAAACTAATTATAGAAAAAGTAGGTACCTAGACTTACTATAGCACTGGAGTCCTTTTCTATTTTAACTTTCATCTTTTTAAAATTCAATCATTACTGCCAGAACATTTAAAAAGATCTGGAATGGTCAGCATGATTCAATATGTCACCGCTACATGATTGCATTTCACCGAGCTTAATCTAATTCATTATTGACGACTGTGGTTTAAGCGCATTTCGGACCCGATTTCCTACCACCTTCAATTATGTATTATTAATACTGAGCGCTTACGTACCTACGATGTAGATACATCCATATTAAGGATTAATCATCATCATTTTTTACTGTTGGGTATAGGGAAAATAGCAGCGGTTGGAAGCCAAGGGCCGAAGATCGAGCTCAGTGGCGTGCCATAAGGGAGGTTGGTTTAGCAGTGGACGGAGATAGACTGATGATGATGATAAGTTTTGTTAGTAACAGTCCCCATGCCCCTGTTCTATTGAGGAAAAAAAGATCTATAGGATTGTTAAATCAACTTATCACAGATCCAACTTAAAAGAATTTAGTAGGTTTTATTTTCGAAACGAAATAGTTTTCAGTCTTCGAAATTTGCACGTTTTGCGTAACACGGCAAAGAGTGAAATTTCTGAGGTGGCTATGAAATTGATAGCTATAATCTACAAGAGGAATTGTTTAACTACCTGTGTTAGTATAGAAGCAGCATATGTGGACGAAGCTAGTATTGTCGTACGTTATCCTAGGCCCATCGATTTTTCTGCTCCGACTGTGACCGCTCCAAATTTCCAAAAAATACAAACACGTTAGGGCTTTCAATTACTGAGGTAATAAAGGTGAATAATTCACAATCAAACGCTTGAAAAGAATACTTGAGGCTATACAAATACCTTTATACGATTTTATTTAAGACATGACCTTATTCACTATTTCAATCAGGTCATTCAACCTTTAAGGTTTGATAGATTGGTACAAAACTTCACAAGTCTATGCAAATACCTTAGATTTATGCGTTTTGTGAATTACGTTCAGGTGAATTGTTCTATTGTTATCAAACATCCATTGTTCCACATGATTATATTAAATTCCGAGTAAATCAGAATTATATTAATTTTTATTCGCAACGAAGGTATTATCAAACTTTTGACTTTTGAATATCTTTCATACTGTTTCTAATTAACGCCCTTTATATTTTCAATAATGTAGGTATGAGACTAAGATAAGAATGAAAAAGTTAATTTGTTAATTAATACGTTATTATAGGAAGAATATGCAACATTTTTGTTGAAGAGAGAGTTTTTAATGGGTTTATACAAAAATAAAACAATAATAATGCAGTTGGTAAGTGTACTTATTTTTGCATTAAAAATAAAATCTATGTTTAAATTACATTATTATTATCAAACTAAATAATATCACATATCATCAACGACGTTAAAAAAACTTAAACATTTTTTGAAAATGTTTCACTTTACGTTTTTGTTTGATTCGTTTTAAACCAATCATTATATACTTAAATTATAATCTCCTGTTGTAAGTCATAATATTCGCGATGAAGCACACAATTATAATGATGAACAATAAGTACGAGTCGATACATATAAACAGCTTACAGCAGCTTAGATATAACACAGGCAAGTAGACATGGAAAAAATAACAATTTTAAAGAGAGATCAATATCTGTTTTCATTAACACTAGGCGACCACTTAATCTTCTTATCCTACTATCATTAAGAGGAAAAGTCTAAATGTTTGGATTTAAGAGGATATCTTCGAAACTGTCAATGCAATTTCAAAAATTCTTTAACTAATATAATTTAAAATAGACCGCAAAGTGGACAATTGAACATAGGCTACTGGAATCCCGGAAAAGTAGCGAACTGTATACAGTTCAGTTCGTCTAATAAACGTCTAAAAATTATACTGTTAATTAGCGCAAAAAGGCACAAACCAGCGGTAATGAAAACTGACATGACACAACTACAATAAATATTTTACAATAACACAAAAAGTCTTCAAATAGTATATGAAAATAGTAGAGCTTAAAATTAGGAGCCAATTGTACGATAATAAATAATATTTTATAATTCAAAATTCGTGGTTCGATGTGAATACTAATAAAGTAATTTTTTGGGCTTGGTTTTACCAATTGTTCTGAACTCGTTTGTATTTTCGAATCTCCAGTCATAACGAACTAGGCAAGACAAAGTGGCGACAAAGCAGTTCTAACTATAACTACTCACAAATTACAACTTCTAACAGTCGCTAACATTATTGCTTAAAATAGTAATATTTGAAAGAAAATCACATTAAAGCCATTTATTTTTTCTACTACATTAATATTACAATATTAATCGTATCTCTATTGTGTTTTCCTTTTTATCGAAGAAAATTTTACGAAAACCTAAATCTATAAGAAATAAATAAAAAATATGTAAGTACAAATTCCAAAAGCTGACACCAGCGTACAATATTTGTAGGAAATAGCAATATTATCATCAATTATAACAGAACTATTAACATCAACAATCTAGATAAAATATCCTAAAATTTAAACTATGATTGCATATTTAGCGTTAATATCAATATACTAAATAATATTGCCAATTCAGAAGCATACACACTATTACTTGCGGACGTACTATTGTTTATAAAAACTACAGGCCACCAATGTGATATTGAAATCGCATCATTCGTACTCTTTGGCTTCTCTGTAGTTGCATGTTCTAGCATATTGTCAGGCAAATAGCTACCACAAGTAGGAAAATCTCGTGGAATTGGGGCCATATCCTTGTGCTCACCTACCTTGAATACCAACGCCATACCAATTTCTACATGGAATTCTATATGACAATGGAAGAGCCAATATCCAGGATTATCTGCCTTAAACCTGATTACAGTATATCCTCCATCAGGGACTGTAACAGTATCCTTAATGGGGGCGTTCTTTAGATTTCTTTTGAGCAATCCAGCCTCATCGTATGCCTTGATTTGATCAATAGTGATTTCTTTATCAAGTCTCCTAAGACCAACAACTCTGAAACTATGACCGTGCAGATGGAAAGGATGGTTGGCATCAAAGGTTACGCCTTCATCTACAATGATTACTTCTACTACAGAATTCAGTTTTACAGATAAAACATGGGAACATTCACAGTAGCCTTCCGTGCAGGATTCGTCAATGCTGGAGGCATTACAAAAGTTGTCAGCTGATGGTCTGGCTGTCAGGAGTGGACTTGAAGGCAGTTTCATACTAATGTGGTTGAGCTGAGGTGTGTACAGACGATTCTGCTTCGCTGGGACTGCAAAGATGAAGAACATTTAAGTTATTGGAACTGCACTTGCTGATGATGATAAAAATGCAATTAATATAGAATTGGAACATAAAATAAGGTATTGTATACATATGATTGTTCTTTCTAAATAAAATATTATTATAGAAGTTACTAAATCAAACTCCTTTTTAGGTAAAATTAGCAATTATCCTTCGAAAATATTTTCTAAGTTCGTGAGCGAAATACGTCATTAACCTCGGACGACGTCCAATGAATGCCGTTAATTAGGAACACCTTTATTTATTTGATGAATTGCAAAATTTGTTAGGGAGCCGTTATTCTCTTAATTGAGACTTTCTCATTTAATAATTACATCAATCATGTCTAACGAAAATTCGCAAAAGATAATATTCTTGTTGTACTAGTAATTAGAGCTTACGATCAGGCCTCGTTAAGATCCTAAATTAAAGTAAGTCTGCCACTTTTATAATATCTTCGAAACGACATAGATACATCAATTTCAGAAAGATGAGTACTATTTGCAAACGATTTTCATCACCTCATATTTACGAATTTTTATCTTTTATTTACAGCATGTTAATATTACGTTGTATACAGTTGTGGGACGTATATATCGTCAAAAACATTATCTTGTTAACAGTACACATGAGTTATTTTAAGGCGACTTCCACCCTGTTCTTTTCTGCTCATGTCTGTCAATGATCTATGGAATTAGCAATACGTTGCCATACACTGAAAAGGCCAACTAGTATGTGAATGTTTGTAACTTTACACAAACTTAAGTCTAGTTTAATTGTACCCATAATTACTTAAATGTCATCAGAGTTGGTCATCATAAAACTCACCTTGGTAATACCCGTAGTAAGGTGACCTGTGGAAGTGAGAGTTGTTCTTAGCGTAGAAATCATAAGCTACGTAGAACTGGTAATCCGCTACTTCCTTCAGACTGTCGTCGTACCCTTCTAAGGACCTCATCTCAGCCACGCTTATGGTATCTTCGTCTTCTTCTCCCTTGTTCAACGCATTCAATTGCTGGGGACAAAGATATCGTATAATTTAGTTTGTTTCAGAGTGAGCTTTAAAATAATACTAATCAAACATAAAGATTCATAATAAATATTCCGAATAATCTGAACACTAATTTTTAAGAAAGTGTAGTATAGTATATCTGGAAATGTGTATATGTAACCCAACTACATACATTTGCTTTGCTACTTACAATAAATATGTCAATATTTTTGTACACGTAACTAGCAAACATAAATTCCCTTCTACTTCGGTGTCCAAAACCATTGCATTGGTCATGATAATATGTGTGCGGTTAGAATACAAATAGACTACAGCCATTTAATGCTACATTCTTATGTAGCATTTTTATATGTTATTGAAAAGCAAGGATAGAACAGAAATATAATATACTAGCGGACCCGGCAGACGACGCCCTGTCCGGAAAAGCAGCACCACCTACCGGGTCCAATTGTGTTTTCAAACCATCTAAGAACCCTTTGAAATATACACACAAAATTTCATCCAAATTAGTCCAGCCGGTTTGGAGGAGTTAGGTGACAAACACACGTACAGAAGAATTATATACATACATATATCAGGATGTGTGTGATAAACAGACAGACGGACTTCTGCTTAATATCCTTTATTCCTCAATAGCCTTTCACCAACAGAAATATAATATACCTAGTAGCTTATCGCGCAAATAAAAGTTAATTGTGAGAAATGGGTTAATGTGGTGCTCGCGTCGGAGTCGATATCATTCACCATTATAGATAGTTCTGTTATCTCAATCCTTAGACGTTGTTGAGCATAGCTTGGAAGTACTTGAATGATAGCAACATGACTTTCATCCTTATCTTCGAGGATATTAGTATAATATCATCACAACGATGTATCGGTACGGATTATACACAACTATTAAGGGTTAGGTTCTGCTATCGATTCTGCGGAATAAATTTTAAGGACGTTATTCAGCAAAATGTAATTGCCACAGAGTGTAACCTCGTACCTTATTAAATGGCTTGGAAATGGCTGTTATTTATCAGTTCTAGTTCCTTATAAAGAGCTCTTAAAGCAGGACCTTTTATTGTAGAAGTGAGACTACACTGGTCTAATCAGCAACCATTTTTTATAAAGCTGACCGTATACTTAAAACCTTTACCTTAACTGAACTTCAAAAAGAACTACCGAAACCCTGAGATACGAACTCCAGAATATTTTACTTAGAGCCACTACATTATTTTAATCTTCCTTGCCAAAGCCTTCGACGCTGATAGTGTCTGGCATTCGGCCAGCCGCACACTACGGCGCCGTTGTACGAAAGGGATAATTTTACCGCATCTGCAGGCTATTTGATTTTGTGACCTGCCTAATATCGTCGTTATGCCGATAAGAGGCTTATCTTATAGTTTTTTCGTCTATTACACTGCGGTAGAACTGCGACAGTCGTCTGTCCGCAATTGAATGAAATAAAGAGAGAATTATTTGTCTGATTAATTTGGTGCGAAGTTATAACATTGGGAGCCTAATTCCTCTTGTTTTTATCAAACGAAATGTATAATGGCCAAATAAAAATTCTATGAAATAAAACGTTACACTGCATCCACATCTTAGAGCAAATTATTTAACTGGAAATAGGTAATGTTTTTGTATTAGGTACGATAATTGGACTTTAGACATTCAGTGCTCTAATTTACCCTATTAAGTATTTTAGATAATGTGACAAGTTACTCCAGTAAATTATCAAGTTTCTCGACCGAATCAGCTGGTGCCTCTCTTTGGAAACTTAGAATAAAAGTGGGCAAAAACTTGGACTAAAAAGGGTCAATTAATGTTAGACCTTAGGTCTTAGTAAATTATGGCCACGTAATTTACAGATCGCTTTCGGGTCTTTTTTCTTATAGGGGTTGTTATATAGACCATTTGTTTGTGCCAAAAGAAGTTATAAATGTTGCAAAACAATTAGAACATAGTTAATCTCTTTACTGTATTTCCTACTTTTTTGGATTATAGCTTCGGTTATGGAAATAAGAATTGAGTGTATAGAAAATTGGACATAATTATTCTTTCTTAGAATCTACAAACTTATCTTTAAACAACCAACATCTTATTAACTTACTAGACAACGTAAGAAAACAGAGTTTCATTTATTGCATCAACTAAAATGAGGGGTTTATGATCTTTATAAAAAAAATGAAGACACCCTGTAAATGCTTCGTTTAGTGCATCATAAACTTTCCAAAGCTTCCTTTCTCTTTCCATAAACAAGTTTCAACCATAAACAAAAATATCACTTTATTATGCATGTCTATGATAAGCAAAGGCAACTGTCTATCATGTATGATAGAGCCTTCGTCACTATCCCTTACTGTTTTACGACACACAAGGGTGCGATATTGTACACCGATGTGTATTGTACCGCGGTAGCCAATATATTTTTATAGGGTCAAAATGTCACCTTGGGTGGTAGTAAGTCCTCCACTAAATATGCAATTAAATGATGCTTTTATGGAAGTTATTATTTGTATTTTTACATAAAGCTTCTGTTAAAAGGGAAGATGGGAATATGTTAAATCATGTAGTAGGATGATTTAAATGGCTCAACAATAAAAAAGTGGTAAAGTGAATTTCGCTTGCCAAGCGTAGGGATTATATCCCCCCCCCCCGTTCAAGGGGGAGGCCTTTGTTCAACAGTGGACGTCTTCCGGCTGATGATGATGAAAGTGAATTTGATTTTTCGACTTGCAGCTAACTAGACAAAAATTATGACTTCTAACCCGGCTATTGGCAAGATCTTTATCTAACTACAGGCTTATAGTTTTGAAGTCTCCAGCTACTTGGAACTACGTAGAAGATACACATGAAAAGTAGTAGAAGTTAAGTCATATTATGAGTTCAAAAGAAAGAAGTGTAAAGAAGAAAATAACGATATTTGGCCTAAATTGATTTACTCACCAATCCTTCATTATGCAGTTCCTCCCACGTTGGGTCGCCGGCAGGCTCAGACTCCATCGCTCCTTCGTAATGCAAGACACCGACCTGCTTTGCTTTTGTGAACCTATAAAGAAATAAATATACCTACTATTATTTTATATTCACAAAAAATAAACGTCAATCTTCCATGCTTCAGTTCAGATGTCCGGTTACACGTTATACGTGAGGCTATTGCTTTAATGACCATTCTAGCTCCAAAATCAGAAAAACAAAAACGGCAATAATTACTGACTGAAACTATGCAGACCAAGGATTTCTTTTATAACAGTAAAATAAATGTATAAATATTAATTTACATTTGAGGATTGATCAGATGTTCTTTATCATAAATCCATGCAATATATAATAATACGCCACGGTAGGTACGTCGAAGGCCGCAGGTTCAAGTCCTACTCGTGTCCATCTTTTTACAAATTTCTTTTATCAATTTAGATTCAAGCTTAGCGTGTGCAACATGCAAAAATGACACCAAAAGTCATATAAATCTTCGATGTAACATAATTAATAACCTCAGAAACTTCAAATGACAATGTAAAACTCTAATTTATATTACGTGAACCGTTATGAAAAGTGAACTAGTCAATTTAGTAATTTGTTACGGGAACCAAACAATTGAATATCAAATACCAAAAACAAGAAATGTGAATCATTCATACATGACATTCAGTGCTGAAAACAAAAGAACTTACACTTCGTCACAGTCCATTAAGCCGCGGTATCTAATCCAATAGTTGTCGATCTCATTGTTTGCCTCCAGGATAAAGTCGAACCGCTCTCCCGCATACGTCACCAGCGATGTCGCTGTAACAATAAAATGAAGATTAGTTGACAATCTTATAAACGTTATTTTCGAAATGAGAGAAATTATGTTTTTGGGAACCATTAGTGATTATAATATAGTAACCGTAAGCAGCAAAGTGACGAATATTTTTATGCTACAAGTTCTAACTGTAGCATAAATCAGATTTAAAGATGTTTCTTAAAATAAATATATAAAGATAGATTGTGAATATGCCAGAGGCTGAATAACATGTCTGGTATCTTTCCTTTTTCACGTTTTTGGAGGGAGACATTTGTGTCTAAGTGATTGAATTTTGCATCAAGTGCAATAAGTAAGTCACCGCGCCAACCTTAAGATCAAGAAAAGATCACCCTACCAAGCCTTAGTTTAAATACATATATCAAAACACTGCGACTTACGAATATTATAATTACCTGCGTCTCATTCTTGGGTCTCATCTTACGACTCTTAGTTGATCTCAAGAAAGCTAAAGCTACTAATCTGGAGACAAGGTGAAACCCCACCGAGCATTCTTACCTACAATCTCCAGCACAAAATCTTTGAGTCCACCCCTAAATTACTAGTCTTAAGCGTTTGTACTAATTGAACGGGACAAAGCAACAATGGGGACGCAATAGCCACGATTTTGTGCCCACTGGTTAAATAGATGTCCAAGAACTGGCTCGGATTACAGGTGCTTGCAATTCCCGGAATTAACCAGTATTGTGCCCGCTTCCAATTGAATGTCGTGCTTATCTCAAATCTTGTATAATAGGTCGAGCTCTGTGATATAGTCGTCATTGATATTGGATAAGGCCATTCTGTGAAGTATAATCATGAGTATCAAGCATAAGGAATTAAGGTTGGGATGCCTTTATCTATATTTTTAATAGTTTTATAGTTTGTAGTATTTTTACACTTTTTCTTTCCGTTCCTCAGGTTCACTTCACGTTCTTCCGATCAAAAAAAATATACTAATCTTTTGAAATAAAATTCCATCCTGACATCGACATCGTTTTCAATTCTCATGCAAAAATAAGTAATCTTGAATGTAGTTCCATATCTTTTATCTTGGACCTTTTTAAAGAAGGGTCTAGTATAAGATTTTTTAAGGGCATTTCTAGCGCAGTCATCTTCAGTAGTTACCCCAAAACCTAAATGCAAAATAAAGTGCCATCCAACCACTGTCACCCAATCTGAAGAAAAAAACAAGGGCACAACTGATTTCCCTTATGGAGTAAGCAGATACGATTGCCTTATAGAAGGTCAGATAAGCTTAAACACGATACCAAAAAATAATCTCACAATCCGATTTCATTTGGTTTTCCATTTTGCAAATAAGATTTCGCATTTACCCGTTGAACTGAACAAAAACCGATCAGCTGCCCTACTATGAACTCTTAAAGCAAGACATTTTCCGTTGTGGAAGCGAGACACCGGTCTACACGGCACGTAGCGGCATCTGTCTTTCACAACGGAAAAGTCAAGCTACAAGAGCTCATAGTAACGGGTCAGAACCCGTCGCATTCGTAACTGTTTCGAGAAAAAAACAGTAACAGGAAACTGTTTATTTGTCCCGCCTTTTAAATGAAGCCTCTTTGATAGAAAATGTATTATATAACGTAAGGGAATGACCCAACATTTTGACTTTGAAATACTTATTATAACTTATCACTATAAGTTATAATAAGTATTTCAAAGTCAATAAGGAGTCACTACTCCTACTGGCTGAAATTACTACTGTCAAACCTTAAATTAAATCTTTCGACAGCTAAAATTAATTATAATTATGTTACTAACGATTTCACTTAATACGAAAATAGGATAACTGATAGAAATAACAAACTTGTGGTTTCATATGTAGTTAGTGATCCAAAAATAACTTTTTATGATTACAGACCCTACATTTATCCTGGTACAAATCAAACAACTCAGTATTTAGTTTTCAGAATTTTAATTAAACCTGTCGATTGTCAAACTATTCAAAAGCCCAATTACAATTTCCCGCAAATTTAAGGATTTAAAAAAACTTTAATAGCTCGGTCCTTTTAAACGCGTTCACCGTTTATTTTCGTTTTGATATGAAGTTTAGATCACGCTCCATTGCTACTTCAAACATGGCGAATTCGAAAACTTCAAGGAAGTTCATTGGAAATTATTGTGAGCAGTATTTGAACTACGCGCAGTAACTTTTAGCGGTAGTTCAACCGACGTTATTATTTTAAATGATATTTCCTCGTGATATCTTATTTCTTTTTCTTGAGTTCAGTTTAAGCTCACTTCGAACTGTGCTCAAACTTTAAGTGCAGCGGTTTCTTTTCAATCTGTTCGATTGAATTTTTAATACTTTTCTACTATTTCATTTTTATCGACATAAACATAATTTATTTTTAAAATGCCTTCACTAGTAAACTTTTAATGCATTACTACTAAAATATTTATAATGTGTATACCTATTAGTGATTGTGCTAAATCATGTGGGGTTCAGTGCAATGAGTAATGTGTGTGTTTTTTGATGTCTTAGGAATAAAGAAATCATTAAATTAATATTAAATAGACATTTATAACATGACTGCCTCGTTGGTCTAGTGGTTACTAAGCGGAACTGTTGAGCGCGTGGCCCTGGGCTCAAATCCCGGGTCAGGCAGTGTGTTATTGGGTTTTTCCATTAGGTAATTCTCAGTATCGGCCGTGTGGTATCCGGCCTAGAATTGACCACCCCCTTTCCTCCCGTGGGTGTCGTAAGAGGCGAATAAGGGAAAATCCAGAAGATGGGCAGCAGCGTCTTCTGTAACTTGACCATCAATACTGCGATCCCCAAGCCGCTTGCCAAGCGTGGGGATTATGGCAACCCCCCCCCCCCTGCTTAAACGGGGAGGCCTATGTTCAACAGTGGACGTTTTTTGGCTGATGATGATGATGATGAATTCTCAGTAGTAGCAGCTACGAGTCTGGATTTGTTGCCGGTTGATGGCAATAGGCTCGCCTCCTATTACATTGAGACCGATAACATAACTGGCAAAACGTTGGTATACTATAGGTACGCCTCTGCCTACCCCTTCAAGGAATATATAATAAGCCTAATACAATACAATAATATAAAATATAATAATAAACCATTTAGAAAAACCAATTTGGCTGAGTACATCCCTTTCAAAGTTAACATAAAAATAATTTACTCAGAAATCATTTCTAACCTAGTTACCCAGAGTTTTCAAACTAAACAGGTTCTGGAAAATCTTTGACAACGTCTTTTCCGTTCCCCTGTGCGTTCCTAAGTAAATTGAATTGCGGTAAAGTCATGATCTCACTTAGAACTGCACACAAAGTTTATATTGAATGGGTTTACTATATGTATTGATACCTAGATGTGGACGTACTGCTAATCCAGCAATCAAATTGATTTTGGTGTTTTATTGAATAGTGGGAAACTAACAATGTACTAAGTTGCAACTTACAGCTAACTAAAGAACTAGTGGTAGTACTAGCTGTTAGAAATTATAACCAAAATACCTATTTTTAATAACAGAAAATAATATATCATCATTATCTGCCTATCTTAGTCCACAGCTGGACATAGGCCTCTCCTATAGCACGCCTCTGAGCCCCATCTTCGGCTGATCGATTACAGTATAGTCTAGAAAGAAAATATGTTAGTCTACAATATTATTAAAGGGAGGCTTTTGCCCTGCAGTGGGACAACACAGGCTGAGAAAAAAAAGATTAAAAAACAATTAAAAAAAGTGTACTAATTATACTCAATTTATCATTGTTTGTTAACTGAAGAAATAGCTTACTTCGTCGAATTTCTGTCGAACAAAATGAACGAAGAAAATACCGCCTACCTAAAATTCTATTTGCTTTAACAAAGTAATTATTTCACCAGACTAGTCTAATACGTTACCACAAGACACTAATTGTTGTCGCGGAATAAGGAGCCGAAACTAATTAATTCTTAATACTCCTTCCACATTTTGTGGAAAGAAACTGGTTGTATAACAAAGACGTTTGTCTAGAGAGAAAGATGGATGGGCAGTTTCTGGAACTAAGAAACCAAGATTTTGATTTATTAACTCTGGAAAAATAATATGCATTACACAAAAATCTTCTCTTTAAACTATGGTATTGGCAGATCCTAGTTTCATAGTGTTTTTGTGTGTTAAAATACCTAACATGTATGTATTTTATTACTAATCCACACCTCTACGATTCAAACACGACAATGAATAGTATCATTTATTAAAAACACTTCACACAAATTCATCTAATAAATTAAACAAAGAAAAATAAATTGGTTTTCTTTAAGTCATTTGGCAATAGTTTTTAATTCTCTGAAGAACCACATCATTGCTTTTACAGAAATTCTGTCTGTTTCAAAGAATGGTCCACCACTAGAATCGGGATTAATCATAAAGATATAACAAATTCTTTGAGCAAAATTTTCTTTGCACTAATCTGATTGTTTTTTTGGCTATACCATGAATTTGTGTAGTGGTTAGCAGTGGAGGGTAAGTAGGTACCTCGTAGATAATTGGTACGTTTATAATTTATGTGAAAGGCCTAAAGCTAAATTACAAAAAATTAAAAAATACCTACTCGTACTACAAGTCATCGACGGATTCATAATATATCTCCACTACACTATGGATATTTTTATATTGTATGTATGTATTTATGTATGTATTATATTTCTTAGAGTATTATAATATATGTATGTATTTTATTTTCTCTCTTTCACAACTGTTTGTGCATCTACCTTGTTTTTATCTCTGCACTACCTCAGGTTCGACTGGTAGAAAATGCCTAAGGCATTAAGTCCGCCTTGTACACATCTGTACTGAAGTATTAAATAAATAAATAAATTACAATATACATTTACATATAAGCAGTGTCAAAAAATAAACGCAATTTTTGATTTTACTAAAGAGGAGTAAGCTTTATTATATGTAATCTAAATAAAGTAGAATGTTTTTATTACATAATTTCACTAGCATCCGTATGTTTCCTCGCTGAATGAAAACAACGTGTTAATTAGATTTAAAAAAGGCAACATAGCAAAAAAATAAAACACTAAATCGTTAATGCAAGTTAAGTTCCGGATAAAAACAATCCAACTACTTATACATCCAATGTTTTCCACCGACTTTCTGTTTTTGAACTCGATCGTATTCACATCGACTAATGTCCAGATAAGTTGAATTTTCCAATAAGCATTTTCAAATTTCCTATCTGGGAGATTGGAAAAAGTTGGTCGTCGAACGAAACGGGAAACGCACATATAAATGTATGTGTGTAGATAGGGAGAAATCCAACTAAATGTGGTTTGAATTTATCCAATCTAGTGAGTTTGTTTACATAATGTATTCCAGCGTTAGTTTCTTTTTGGATTGACATGCTTTGAAATCAGTCTGTGGAGTAGTGTTAACTTATATGTACTTAAATAACGTACTAGAATATTTTTCTATCGTTTGTGAGTTTTGGGAACACGTAGGTTTTTTGAAAAGGAACGCTAATGAATAAATAAATCGAATGTTTGTGCAATGGTTCAGAATTTCAGGAAATTGGTATATTTAGTGGAAACTGCAAAATTTGGGATTCTGGTTTTATTCATAATTCCCTAAGAATTAATGCGTACCAACTTCCTACAATCTAGTTATATACATAATGGAATTACAATCATAAATTGGTACTTCAACGTTCGGACACAATTTAGGGATCCTATTATAAATTCAGTGATTTGTACCCGAACAATCCATCTATTAATACAATTTAACCAGATTTCTATAATTGAATTCTAGTAAATTGTTCTTGTACTATTATAATTTCGAAACTATCAATAATTTGCAATTCGACTATAAATTCGATTATATACAACAATTGATAATCAATTGATAATCATCAATTGTTGTATTAATCACTATTCTAGCAACTATACCACCTTTTTCGTGGAAAATTATGTTTCGCAACATTTAAGGGGCAAATAGTACAAAGTTAGCTTTATCTTCCTAAATTCTTGCTCTATTTGTAATTATTTCACCACCTATAACCATAACAGCCACTGTTACTTTTGCATTAAGCAGGTATCCACTATAAGGTTTAATATTTTGGCTTTATGAAACATTAAGAACGTACATATGGGCGCAAATCGCCATCTATCGGCAATAATTGACAAATATTGCTCTTTAATCTTTAAGTTTTCGCATAAATAATTATATTATTTTAGAAATGCTTGGAATATATTGGATTGATGTTTAGATAGTTATTTGTAAGCATAACTTCGTCATTTATTAAACTCTAAGATTTAATAGACACAGTTTTGACTGTTTGAATGTTTTGAAGACTGTTAATGTTAAGTTAAATGTTTTAATTCTCAATTTAATGTGTAAATGTTAAACATAAAATCTATGTTATTATTCTGTATTAAATATTTAAACATAATTATTCTAACGCTGTTTTAAAATATAATTAAAACTTAATTCCATTTTATATTCTGCCTACAGCGCCATCTGTTGGTCTATGATGTAATTGTAATATTGATTTACATTACAAATTAATGTTATATATGTGTAAAACAAATCATTTGGAGTTATGTAAAATTCAATTAAATACCTATTTAGAATATTAAGCGATATTTTAAGATTTATTTTGTAGTAATTTAGATTTAAGGCGGGAACAAATATGGTGGATCAGAAAAGAAATGGTGTTGTTGATTGTTGTGTTGTCTGGTGTGTAAAAAGTTAATTAAAAAGTGAAGTACTATAAGTTAACTGTATTTTCATTAAGTACTATGGAATCTGATACAAACCCTGGCGTATCGCCGACATACACTTACCTTTCGGTGACATACGTCGTTGTTGAGAATTCACGTTTGAGTTTTTAAATAATTAACCTTATAATTATCGTAATCGTTTATAAATCAGATAAGACGGAATCAAAAGGTCTTATTTTCCCAAGAAAAAGAAATAGAAGTGCTACTTTTAAGTTGTTTACTAACGTTAGTCCAGATCTTTCAGTTTGATAAAAAAATAAACATCTAAGTTTTGCATTTATGATATTGCAGCATCAAAGTTATCTTGCACGAGACGATAACCTAACTATGCACCCTATTTGCTTTGCATTTTCATTTCAACGAATAATAATTATTTTAAACATCCACTGATTCACCAAAAACTGAACAATCTTAGGTGCAGGCCAAAAATTTGCAAAGGTAATTTCAAAATTCAATATTTTTGCTCAGACATCTCTCCCACGAATTCTGAACTAATATTAGAATTAAAATCAACATTAACTCTAGCGGGGCTGCGTTGCCGTTTAGTTGGGCAGCTATACCCGTGCTCATCCCCTTTAGAAATTTACATATTCAAATGTGCATGAAGGATCAAAGAGCCAGATCAGTTACACAGACGTTTGGTGCAAACGTTTAGGGGATGAAGCTCAAAGCTTGCCCAACAAAAATGGCAGGTGAATAAAACTTTATGACGGGTCAGCAATAGCTTACTGGGAATATCGCTTACTCAGACTATTTTGCAAGTATTTATGTTTACCGTTGAAATATGTAAATGGGTTGATCAAAATATGGAGATAGGTTTAAGGCTGGAGAGCATGTATATCGAAGATTTTAGAAGTTAGAATTGGCTGATATCATGAAATCGGAACTACTTGGTATTAAAATGAAATCTGCTTTCACAAACAAAACTTTCAATGTTTACTTCACAAGAATATAAAATTATAGCAAAATATTTCAGTATATTTACAGAGCAGAGGTAATCTAATATTGTAAAGAAACAGAAGTTTAATTTGAAACAACTCGGCGAGCATGGAAATCTCTCAGATTTCCTGATCGAATTTCCTGTGTAATCCATGATACATTTTATCTCTACTTCGAAATTTATTCCACAGGTAAGATTAAACGTTGATCATTCCAAAAACGTGGGGTACAGAATTTTTTTTCAACTGAAAAAGAATAATATCGAAAACGTGATAAAAATTGACCCTATAGACACCTTTTTATTAAATTTACAAGATATAAACGTTATACATTTTTGTAGTGTATCCTAAAACATGATTGTATTTAAAATCAATATTTTATGATCTAACTCACATTTATTTAATTGTAATGTATACATAACAAACCTTAAAATAATAAAATCAACATAAAACACGATTATACAATGTCCCAGTTTCCAGCATAATCAAGCCAAAACTAAAAAAACATATGCTACCAAAACGCAAACGTTCCGCAGAAAATATTCAACCTTTTTGGTGTTTGACCTCTGATTACTTTCGTTAGCCTGTTTGTGTACCCATGGGATGGTCCTACCTTTTGACCTAGCCAACTTAACCCAAGGACAGGTGCTTAGGGATTATTACAGGACGTAAAATTTTTCGCTAATGGCAGGTCTACTTATGTTATTTTAGGTTTTCAACTTTTATGTCGATTTTCGGTTTGCTCGGAATGTGACGAACAGTACACGATGTTCCACAGATAATTTCATGTATTCACGGACGAATATTTGTTTTTATTGCGATGTATGTACGACGACAATGAAGATGAAAGTTTTTTTTCATATGCATAATGTTTTAAAAAGCAAGCGTTAAAATTAAACACAAAATAAACATCCTGCTTTATGAAAGACTAAATAAATGTTGAATGAGCAAAGAAAATTGGACGGTATAATTAAAGTTATCCAATGCAGTAATGGAAAAACATTTCAACAAACTAAAACTAAGCACCCAAAACAATTGGCAATCTACACAATTCCATTACAAACACTACAAAAAACGCACGGAACGCCGTTCACGAGAAACCCTGCAACAATATATTTCTAACGAACATTGTACCACATATTTCCGAGTACAATAATAATAAAATAAAGAGCGCGTCATGAAATTCGTCGCAACACCGACCGCTCTAGTGGTAAGCGCCATCTACAACAATCGTTACTTTTAAAAACCTCTGCAACTTTATGAAAACACAATTCTGTTGCGTAAACAAATTATTGTTGGTGTACTGTTTTGAGTTCTATTGTTTATGTGTTGTACAGTACAGTATACCAAAATAAAGGAAAACATATCCTTCGTATAAGTCATTTGTCACCCTCTATAAGATCTATAGGCGGTAATCCTATTGGCATTCATCGAGCATAATGTGGAAAAGAACAGGTGAATAGAACAAGTCATTTTCATGAATATCATACAATTTCATTGGATATCAAAATTATGTTTTTATGAGGTTGGATGAATAATTGAAATACTATGTTCACCAACTACGAGAAGTAATAACATTCAATTGACAACTATAAAAAGTATTCTAAAATTCATTATGAAAAAGAAGTCAATTTACACGTAAACTTGAAAAGCTAATCAAATGCGCACTCGGTAGTGAATAATCAATGAATGTTTGATCACAGTTTTCCGGACTAAGTGTTAGAATAATCTAATAAAGCAAAAGTGGACCACGTTTAAATAGGAGTAGGGTTGATCCTGGCAAAATGCAAATGGCGTCGCAATATCTGTTGCAGCTACTTGAAGTTTGGTTATTAGAAGGAAGTAGCTTGAGAGTGGGGTTAGCTCATAGTGTATATTGGGTACGATATGAGTGTATCCTCCTTATATTACAATTAGTGTGACTGTGCCAAACGAGTCTTCCCATACATTATAGAACACGAATGATTATAAAGCTGATGTATTTCAGATTGTCGATTAAAGGTAGACCAACTTATTTATTTCCAATCGTTTGCGCAGCTATTCTTAAAGTTACTAGACGTTAACTAGTTATTTAGTAGATAAAAAATAGAACTAAATTTAAACATATTTAATGAATTTATTTTTTGCTATAGTTTTGTTAATAGGTATACATATAGTATGACTATTATGATAGTATGATATTAAGATATCTCCATTCATTTACGTAAAACACTCTCGACACAAGTTACAATGAAGTTACTGATGTCGTGGAAAATTGATTACCAGACGCCATTAGACAGTGGGGCCACTGACTAGGAAGCTCCGGACTATCAATTGAGTATCGTCACACTTGAAAGCCATATTAATGCACCCCCTGTAAATCCATGTTCATGTTATTTAACGAAACAATTCTAAAATATCTACTTTTCGGACTTAAAAAGTTGTCCCAAAATCAGGCAACCCTATCGCACAGCTTACACGCCGGGAGAAAGTCAACGAATGATTCTATTTTGCATTTTATAACGAGACGACAAGAGTTTCAATTAACTTTATTCGTATTTTTTCCTCTGGCTTTTTTAACTATATGCAATTCTCGTAGTTGGATATTCGCAACAATTCAGCTGCAACCGTTGCCCTTATGCCAACTTGAATTTCAGATTTCCATTTCAAATTTGACGTTTGCCTAATTTGTTTTACATTTTGATTGCAATTTTTAAGAGGAAATTGTTGAAAACTTGACCGTAGATTTTAGTGAGTATGATAGATTACTGTTTTAAATTAATGATTTACATTTCCATTTTAAGCTAGTTATTATACCTACAGTTTGTGGTCTTAGCGCAATCTTATCTATAAATCACATTTTTAGAATACTTGACGCGATTATCTGTGACCAACAATAAACATAGTTCTAATTCTAAAATAGAGAAGTTCCACATACTTGGCGTGTGACTCTAATTATAGCTTTACAAGTTTTCACGGAATCCTTAATAGAACTGAAGGCAAGCTAAATATCCCGAAAGCTCGTTTAAATGAAATTTAAATTATTTCAACACGTAAAACTTTTTTGCTGGCCATACACCGCCGGCGACGGGCACAACTTAGTACGGGGTTAGTAAGCGAAGCGATAACAGCGCATCCGTTGCGGTTGCACTAACGCGAACGCAAATTATCCTATCTCTCGGAGTTGCTAACTATGCTTATGAATGAGCACATATGGAAATTAGTGTCCATGAAAAGTCCTGTGTTTGTTTTGGTAATAAAAATGACACTTTCCTTCTATATCTCGTTGTAGTCACAGATGGCGATCCTTTAAAATTTTATGGCAATAATGGTAGTTCGAGTAATGTACTGTGTAAGGTACATAAGATGTCCAGTCGAGGACTGTTAATACCAGCCTATAGTTATTCTACTGCTGGGCCAAAACCTCTTCTCATATTGATAATGCTTGCCTAAACTGGTATTTGAACAACATTGATTTAATGTGCAAGTTGAAATAATTATTTGTAATATAAACTAATATAAAATGTATCGTACAAAAAAGGACGTAAAGCGTTTTAACTGTCCTACCTACAAACAAAATACACAAAGAATCCAATAAATCTCAGCTCCCAACACCACATGCAAAGCGCTGCAAATCCAGAATTTATACAAACGATTAAAAAGCAGTAACACACCACATCAGTTCAAACATAGCTTAAGGCAATCGAAGTTACGCTGACGTAACGTCACCATATAAACAAGATAGAAGGGTCACGCAAAGGCCATAAACATTTTCATGCAGCCTTTCCGAATTAACAGGCCATGAGGTAAAACTGCCGCATTTCTTATTGTAAAATTTGAGAGCACCAAGTAAAGCGTGGTGAAAAAGCAGGAGGAACATTTAAATCACTTTTACTTATAGAATTTTAAAACTGCTAAATAAATAATCTACAAGTTAGAAACTCTAAGACCAAGTACTGGGGTTGTGTTAATTTCATCCAATTTTGAAGGCGGGCTACGTCCTTAAACTATCACAAACTTACCAATTGCCTCACGTAATGTTTCTTCTGTATCTACTTTGTAGTAACATCAAGAATGGAGAGATAGGCGGATAATGAGGAAAAAATAGCACAGACAACCTCAGGCTAAGCGACAAAAGAAACCTCAGATTTGAATTTAAATGAACACGAAAATGAAAAAATATCAAAGCGGGAGCTCTGACCTTTATGGCTTATAATGGATGTTTCAATTCATTATATTTTGATATGGTTCGTAATTGGGAGAAATATTTGATGTTTTGCACTTTTATTTGGACTTTTTGATATTTTTGTATCATTGCCCTGCAGTGGGACGGTTATAATTATTCTTTTTTATATTTGCTGTTGATTGACAAAACTTTCTCTTTTTTTAATGCTTAAATACACTGGCGTATTTCAGAACATTTAAATTAAAAGTCTCCGTCAGTACTGGGCTTCGCTCTCATCTTTTGTATCTTTTTTACCCATACCTTCTCTTGACGTTTAGTTTTCTACACTCTGAAATCCCAATTTAAAGCTATAAACTGAGCTTCATCATTCCTTACGCAGCTATTACAGTTACTATTACAATGATCACTTACTTGTAATGGGCTGCAGATCGTAGCCATCCGAAGCAATCACAGTGATGTTATGGCCGTCGACTGACAGCTCAATAGGACAGTTCAGGAATTCAGCGTTGATCACCCGAAACCGGTACTTGTATCCCTAGAAATAAGGCGCTCATTGAGTAAGCAGCTTTGAACATAATCATTAGGAATCTACTTTCGGAAGGTAATGGTACTTCAGTTGAAATTCAAAGTGTTACGATTTAATCGATTAAGTTTTTACTTTAGACGACATAACTTTCTCTAACACTTATATTATAATCTTATGTTAAAAATACCACTAATCTTAACCGATAATATAGTTTTATGTAATTACAAAGGTTTTTTCATCAAAGGTCAAAATATTTGCGCAAACCCTTTGAATAAAACATCTTTAAATAAAAAAATGCATATAATCACGCCTGTAGTCCACAAAAAGAAAAGCAAAGTAGTCCTGAATCAGGAGTCTGGTGCTTGGCTTTATTTCAGGAGTCTATTCACTTACACTTTAACGCTCTTCATAATTAAATAATATAAGTTTCAAGTAGTTAAGGTCTATACAAAATGTATCAGGTCTGACGACCAGATTTATTGGTGACGAAAGGTAATGTATTCGTAATTCTCCTACAGACCTGTAAAAAAAATTGCAAACATTACCTGTTCCACATTAAATCTTGCCGCCTTCATATACATGGGCTTGGTTGTCTCATTGAACACCTTGAACCTTCCAACCCCATTAATGAGTAGCGTCGGGGGCTTGTTGTCACCTCTCGAGTGGTGATGATCAGTGAACATGGGCATAGCCAAGTCGTGGATCCAGTCCGTCACTATCATCACGTGTTCCGATCTGAAAGTAAATCAGGTTTGTTAGAGACGGTAGTATTTGTTTGAATGTACTTTGTACGGTAGGCAAAGAGCTTAAATTAAAATTCCAAAAAGTTTTGTTTATTTTGATTCAACTGTACCTTCATCGGGACCAAAAACGCTTTAATTAAATTCTAAATACCATAGCTGCAGTTGGTTTTTAACCATTTCGAGGCGGAAAAAAACACTCTTCCCTCACTTGAACTTCGAATCATAAGAATGGAGAAGAGAAAATAGTCTATGCTCCTGTTAAATAAAACTCATTACTTCGTGATGGATAACCATATATCTTAATTAAAATTACCATTCACAAACTTGGCTGACCCACTACTGAAGGTAGACCACATTTTTTTAAGTGTTTTGTTTCTCGTGGACAAATTTCAGACCAATTCATCTCAAATTCTATCCATAGAAATAGCGCAAACAACTCAACAGCTAATTCTAAAGAAATTATTGTCAACTGCTCTAAGCTGCTCTAAGTCCAGAATAAAGTCCTTGTAAAGCCTAGACAAGCGTCTATAAAATAAAACTGGCGCAAGGATTTTTACTGAGAATTCACCAGCTGTTTATTACATCGCACCTGTCTTGGTTTGTGTACCCTTTATATTGACTCGGAGAGAATCTGGGGACAGAGGCGATGTAAAATGGAAGAGCAGAAGGCGTATTTCGAAGCCAACTGTGCTTGGTAGTTTAAAGTTGGATGTTAACTTCATTGAATTATTTTGTTGGGTCATTATACTAAACTAGAAGAAAAGTTGATTGTCATTTTTTTATAGGTTGGGAACAGTACTTTAGAATAGCTACAGTTTAAGGACTGCTATAAACTGGACCTCGAAAAAGCAACATTAATTACATATGTATATCATAGAACTATTACAGTCTGACAAATTATAGGGGTAGGTATGTGTTTGTCATTCAGAAAGAAATATTTGATACTATACATATTTCGAAAATATACATATCCAATTCTAAATGTCGCTTTTACCTTCATTCTTTCTATAAAAATAATTGGAACTAGAAAAATCAGTACTGTTAATCTTCTGCATAAATGATTGTCTTGCGTAAGTTTACCGTATCGGTAATACAATTTGCTGACTTGAAGACTTGGCGTTTACGTCAAAGGGGTGTTTTCAATTTTATTAGCCTATAGCCCACAGATTTTCTTTGAGAGGTGCTAGAGACACTTCATTCAATTAAAATATGTCTTTTTTTACTCTATAAATCTGTCTCGTTGGTTCGATTCCCGGAGTAAAGTGCTATTGACGACCTGATTGGCGCAATGGCTCCGCAATTGGACTGCTGCGCTAAGAGTTGCGGGATTTGCAGGTTTTATCCCGCAGGGTACAAAAAATTGTGTGATTAGCAGATGTTTGTCCCGAGTCCGAGTATGTGATATTACATGTTTGTGAAACGCACTCACGATACAGGAGATTTTTTTAGTGTTGGGCGATGTTTTTTAAAACAAAAGAAATAGGTAGATATGTCCATTTAATTATTCCCAGTAACTGCTTAGAGTCTTGATTTGCAATAGGCCCACCACCTATAATTCTGACTAACCCTTTGGGGAAATGCGTGACAATAGTTATGTTTTGACTCTTAATCAGAACTTACCTATCGTAGTCATACAATCTGCCGTGAGCGTCCTGAGACTTGGGTTTCCTCACAACGAACGCCCCGGCTGCGCCATCTGCACGCTGCATGCCGGAATGAGAGTGCCAGAAGTGGGTACCAGCGTGAGTCGCGTTGAATTGGTACCTGAAAATGTAGAGATGCCTTTAATTAATCAATAATTAATTGTGAGTATTATGTTCTGTTTACTTCGAATGTAACTGGATCTCTAAATCAATAACAGTAGAAAAGACGAAACAATTCGGAAATGTTACAAGGTTTCTTTATGTTTCAAATCTTGTTAATTAGTTTAACGAATTTCTAATTAAACTTGCGATGTGGAATTAAGATACTTTAGTGTTAAATATGTTTGCTACTAAAACAGTAGTCTTCGTAGTGGCATCGTCCAATTTTCTGTAGATAAAAACTGTTGAACAAACACTATATTTACCTAAAAGTAGTCTCGGGCAATATAGGACACTGCGTAACGTAAGGAGTTCCGTCCATGTATGGTGTCCCCCTCTGATGCTGTCCATGCCAGTGGACGGTCGTGCCTTCAGTCATTAAGTCATTCTCAACGTCAACGATGACACGGTCGTGTTGGCAAACCTGGAAATCGAAATTTTGGTAAAATAAACACCAGCCCCAATTTAACTTTCAAATTATTAGGTAAATGTCCGCTGAATCCCTTTAAACTTTTAAGTAACATACAAATTTAGATAACACACAATTTCAAAGTTAAACCTAACAATAGAGTTAGCATTAATATAGGTACGTTTATATAACGAAACCCAATTAAAATGAACTCACATTTTCACCCAAAATTAAAACTACAACACTAATTGTCACATTATTGTCAGCTGTAGACTAAAATTTTAGCTTGCTCGGAACAATGTTATCGTCGGATGAATAAAACTGTGAGCTACAATTTTTACTGTACTCATTTTTTTAGGGAGAGTCGTGATATTTCAAACTAACCTCTACAGCTGGGCCTGGCATTTTCCTATTAATCACGTTCAAAGGTCGGTTCATGCCATCGGCTGGGATGCAGTCAGGCCGGGAACAGTCCGACTCGTTGTAGGGACAGTCGTAACAGGCTTTGCTCATCGTCTGATACCATTCCAACACGAAATGATAATAACAAATCATTGGCTCCTCCCCCTCTCTACACTCCCTATGACAAGGATGGTCCCCATTCATGAGTTCTCCTGTTACCTCGTCATATCGGACATGAGCCCTAATTTTGGCGTTCTTCACATTTTTGCTAATGACTGATTTCTCGTCATTGTCTTGCAACCTTCTTTTTGGTTGTTTGTTCGATGCATTGGATACATTTTTGTGATTAAGTTCAAATTTCAGTTCATTGGATGTGCTGTTGGGTTTATTCGCCACTAATACTCTGGAAGCGCTTTGAGGAGCATCGTGGGAGAATTCATTTAAAATTTTAACGTTGATTTCATCCGATTCGTTGAGATCAACGGCGATCTGTGAACTAATGTTTTGTTCTCTGCTTTGTCTGGTATCAGGTTTGGAGGTTTGTGTAAAATTAAAGTCGACTGCTGTAGTTTCAACTGATTGTGATGCTTCCGTTTGAGTGTTGATACCTTGTATATCTGAAACAAAATATCGTTAATTAGCTGAATTTTACAATGGAGTCATTGTTTTTTTAACAACCACAAAGTATAATTAACGGCAACTTAAACTAACTAACTATAGCAAATTAAATATTTAAACATTCATGTAAGATTTTTTCAAAAAAAACCTCATAATTTTTACTTAAATATTTAATCCCGCTAATCTGATTTATTCAATCCAAATAAATCAATGATATTAATTGATTTTCATAAGCTTCATGTTACCCCATACTAGATTTGACGCGATCCTTACATTCAATTCCTCAATAACATGGGCAAATCCTTCCAAATCACAGATCATTATAGGTACATTTGAATTGTAAATCTTGGCATCAACCGGTTGACTTAACCCGTCTCGTCGAATACTCCATTAAACATTTAGAGGGTATTTAGGAGTGATTTTGGCTGAGCTTGATAAAAAACTTGAGGATCATGTTTATTACGTAATAGCCTGAAGCCTTACTTCTGGCATGAATTGACAGTTTGTGCCACTGATGACGTCATTTGTGGGGAAACAATGGAAGTAAACATTAGACGCAGTGAATATAGAATGATAAGTTGCCGTTCATTGTGGCGTTCTAAGGGAGCCTTTATTCAACAGTGGACGTCTTCCGGCTGATGATGAATGGGAGGAGAAGCTCTCCATCTCAAATAAGACATTCAAAATCATGTTGATATCATCTTGGTACACCACTTTTCTAGTTAGCAGGGATAGATCAAATAACAGAGCATTACTTTTCAGAATTTGAAAGGATCATTGTTTTATCGAAATCGATATAATTGCTAACTTAAAGGCTCGTCTGCAATTGCAATCGATCCCTGATACCAATAAAATATCACAGCATTACCTTTAAACATTATAATCACAATTTTCAGATACAATATTTATTTTTACCAATATTTCCAGTTCCAGTTACTGGCGTGTACTGGTGAACGGCACATTTATCGACAGCAACGACATTTAGGAAATTAAGTGTATAAACTGGGTATATTTATAATTTCCCTTTTTGACACTTCCCGGGTGTATGTTACTCTTGAAGATTGCGGTTTGTGGCCTTATTTACGGCCTTTGCCAAACTTTAACCCTCTTGTTAGTTTGTGTAGTTCAGAAACTACATGAAATATTATAATATTAATAGAACGTAAAGTGATGCTATAGTAGTGGAGATTAGCTTTTACTATGCTAAGGCTTCTGCTCAAATGTTTTTATAATTGAATTATATAAATGTTATAAGTTCAACAAAAAAAAGGATTCTAAAACAGGCTCATAATGGGAATGGCAATAAAAACTGGATTCGTCTAGACTTCTATGTATACAAGCTGACTCTGCAAACTTTGCACCGCCGTCTCTGCATATAAACCTGTTCAGAAATATTTCAAAACCAAAAATTAGCCACATTGGTCCAGCCGTTCTCAATTTAGAGCGTGACCAAGGGAAACAGGGATTCATTTTATATATAAATAAACATAATTCGTATCCTCCTCCTACTGTGACGGCATATGCTGAACAACAAAAGCTCATACCGTGAAAAATATTAGCTGTAGGTAACTGGAGGTGTGCAGGTTGGAAGAGGGCTGATTGGCCAGTATGCAATTTATTATGTATTGTCTTCCGTAAACCATTTTAATGCACAAAAAATAAAACCAACAAATTTTGGTTCGAGAATTTTAATCAAATATTTCAATGCCCAGCTGTTGATCAAGTTTTTAAAGTCGGCCAACCATCTTAGTCAAGTTTATTTGAATTGAAGACCGAGTGAATGAATGAGGATCAAGGTTTCTAGCAGAAGTTCTCCCGGCGCCTGTGGTTTCATTCTCAACCCGGCTCTAATTGTATAAGCAACTTGGCTGGATGCAAATAATATAGTTTGCAGTTTGCACTGCCTTTTGGCAAGGATTTTAGCGATTCGCTATAATTTTATGAATCTTAAAATGATTGGCTATTTTATTTATATAGGTAGGTAATGTAGGTACATATAACAATTGCACTAACGATTATCATCTTCGTATTGTAAGTATTTTTTGAAACTCACTTACAAAAATATGAAGTTACTCCGAAGCGCATATTGCTATTTCATTGTGACTAGGCGTTTTTTTTAATTTTTATTGCAGTAGGTAGGACTTATTCGAATACGTAATTTTAAGACAAATAATATGCTTCGAATGTGTGAACAAACCGCTTATAAAAAAAGAATACTATCATTTTTATATTTAGAAACATATTTAAAGGAGATTATGTACAGTATAAAAATAATAATGTATAAACTTGACCCCATAACACTTTGACCTACAGGGTATTGAACCTACGGACCTCACGCTCGATATTCGTGTGAATCTGGAGGTCAGTTAACAATCATCACATGCGAATGACATTACGTAAGTGAGGTGGAATCTTCAGTATAGTTCCCAAGGATTATGGACGTTTTATTTCTCGGAAAAAACCGCACTTTTATAATTCGACATGCCTAATGAGCATCCACAAATATTTTTACTATAGACCAATATTTGTGGTGTTACCTTGGATGAGTTTAAAGCCTCACCAATTGCGATATATAGTAGGTCTGTCGTACCATAAATTTATAAAAGCTAATCAATATAGCTGGTATTGTCTTGATGCGATCCAAAATGAGAACCTATACTTCTCTGTATTGGAAATCGATAGTTATTAGGTGATGTTAATGTCCTGCATTTAAAAGTGATGGTCGTTGTTGCCAATACTTTGATGAGTGATCAAATGTAAGTGTATGGTAGCCCCCTTACCATGGAGTCTTAAAGACTATATACGCAATAAGCAGTGTAGTGCGGGCGTCACGCTTGCACAACGGAAAATGTCCTGTCTTAAGACTTCATGGTACGGAGGCAGTGCTACTCTATACCTATAGTAATATATCTCTGCCTAGGTATGATTTTATGTTTGTAAAAGCGTATCGTAGCGTATCTTCACGTGGTACGACTTCTCCATCCGACACCAAATCGAATTTACGAGGTTACACGAAAGTGCTTGTAGCTGCTTATCACGAGTCAAACGCCAATAAAAAAACACATCACTCACAAATCCTGTTTTCGTTACATGATGACCTGCGGTTACATTTTATTGCAAGTAATTCTGTAGCTTTAATAAATTACCTATAGTAAGTATGAAACAAATAAAATATGAATAAACTTTCATGTATTAATCTCTGCATTTTGTATTTAATATTTACTCTTACGTAAGCAGGTACCCAAGTAAAATAGAACTGATTTTCATTTGTTTATGAGAGCTGGCGCACAGATATAACTTGGGCCTTTAATTTCGCCTGCATCGCTTATTTTCACTATTTGATTCGAATCGAATTTCTGATTGTTATTCTATCACAACTGAACCTATCACGATAAAAGAAGAAGAGCTTAAACCTTGGCAGCGGACATAGGTAACAAATTATCGCGGAAATGTCCCGGTATTTTATACATGGATAAAGTCGAGGATCAAAAACAGGACTATAACATATGCGAAAGTCTGTCCGTTTGTTAAGAGAAGATAAGTCAATCATTATGACTCCACTGAAAAGATCGCGATTAAATTTAACGGAAAAGCGATTAAATTTATAAACCGACGACTTTTTTGAGCTGTAAACTACTGCTACAAGCTTCATTGACTACGGTAAAGACGCGGAAGGATATTTCAATGATTTAGTTTCGTTTCGGCATCTTCTCATTTGAATGAATGAGGCGAAAGAAGTATGTCAGGATCGTAGCAAATGGAAATCCGTGGACTCTGCCTACCCTTCGTGGAAATAGGCGTGACTTTATGTATGTATGAATGTATCTTCCCATTTCGGTACCTATGAACTTTTTGTTCTTAATACACATGTCCACGCGAAAACTCCTGTCAAAATTTCGTTATCACTGTTCTGGTAGAGGCGGTTCTCTCCCTATAGCACTATCTACTCTAGTTGTTTGATTACGTGGATGAAGACACAGGAGATCTAGTTGAATATAATACCTAATATATGCAGGCATTGTGTATATTTTAACCATAAAAACAAGCACCATAATTTACTTATGGCACCTTGTTTTGAAAAAGAAACTGGTCTAAATAACACTTAACATAAATTACTGTCAGAAGACATACTTCTAGGTAAAAAATTTACGGATTCTCCGTCATTGTCCATTTAAAATCTGTTTCATTTTGAAGGTTACATTAATTAAATGTATGTGATTTTTTTATATTAAAATAATAAAGGTTCGCAAAAAAATGTACATACCTACTTAATTTTAATTGTAGTGTTTTCCTTATAGCGTTAAGATAACGAATAATTTTGCTTGTATTATTAAAAATCTTTAGTCTGTTGCGATGTAGTAAGCGAAGATTTTCTATATTCTTAGGAACCTATGCAAATAGTTGCGAGTTTTAAGAGTTTTATAGACATTCTAAGAAGGCCTAGCTAATTCAGAATTGTCGCCAACAATTATAATAACAATTATATTTAATAGCAATAGCTAGCCTCTCATTGCCCTGTCTGTAAGACTTATACTGTCTGGCTATTAACGAGGGTGTAAACATCCATCTTGGCATACGTCTTTAAGGACCACAGACGTCACGAACTCAGTAGAAAAGTATCATTAACTTATTAAGAATAGTCCTTAAAAATCCGAGTAAGCTTTGTCTTTCAATAATCCTAATGTAATGCAGCATTGTACCTTCCCCTGCTCAGATTAAATCACTCTTGTGTTCCCGAGGGCATCGTAAAAGACGTCTAACGGATCCTATTACGAGAATGAGCGATAAAAACAATTTTACTGCGATAAGTAATCTGTGTCTATGTGGATTGCGGAATCGGCCCTTGAAGATCTTAGTTTGTTGTATCCCCATACATACATACATAGGAGGTATTTGTTAAGAGAGACTGCTTGAGACCTACCAGGGGTGCAGTGGTTCTTATAGCTCTCGGTATAGTTATCATGCGTGCAGGTTCTTGTAACGCAACTTGTCTTTACAGTAAGCGCAAACCGGGCTTAAAATGCATCTACAAGTGAAGGTTTCTCTCTGATACAGTTACAATTAAAGTCGTCAATTTAATAAATATTGGTGGCTGCATTAAGTAGACACTCTATCGAAAAATGTTAAATGGTGCACTAGTGAGCACCAGAGAGGAGTTTCCGCTGTAAGACTCAGCTTTTACCACGGCTTATGCTATTATTTTTGTCATGAAACGATAGAAAATCAACTGTTTAGCAGACTGAACCAATGGGGCCAGGATAAAGATAGGCGACAACGACCCGACATTTTAAACTAAACCGTACCAAAAGCAAAACCATACATAAATAATCAACGTCAACTATTTATCACGTTTTGTCGCAATTCAATCGTACGATAGTCGCACGACTATCGTCCCCCCACCAATCAAGTCTGTACCAACTCTCAAGCTAATCGCTCCATTCATCTCAAATCCGATACTACGACCGAGTGGTTTTGATACTTAAATGTGAAGGATAGATTGCATCATCGTAAGGTATGTTCTTTAATTTTTGTTTCGTCATCTAGGAAGGTCGGTCAATTGAATTGGTAATGACGTTATTAGATGTAAATTAAAAGCAAATAATAACCATATATTTTTACTGCACTTCAATATGTCAATCTCAAGATTTGGTAAATCGTATATTGGTCCTTAGTTTCTTAAATTACGTTTTTTTAATATGTTTTATCATCGAATATAATCATGATTAATTGGTATTTTATTAACATATAATTTTGTAGTTTAAGTCACCCAAACAGCTTTGTTAACCAATTACCTACTGAACAAATGATGACTATTCAGAATGATAAGTCCAGATGTAGCAACCCTGTTTGTTTTTATTGCAGAAATGACCAAAACATGTTTGTTTAAAACGTGAACCTTAATGAAGAAAACAAAAGAACGTGGTAACTTTATTACTTTGCAACAATTTATAGACATGAAGATATTGTTCAATATCATAACTATGGGACTGTGATAGGAATTTGAACCTCTCTATTAGATCACTGTCTCAAAAAACTCTCGTTCAATATGGAATCTATAACTGATAATATTAATTAGTTTGTAAAATACGTCAAAATTACGTGACATTTGGAGAGAACTTCAGAAATGTCTTATTTACCTCACAAAGTAATATGCAATAAAGTTATTTATTATTGCAAATGCATCTAAAACAATGCATCGTTACAATACAATGTTGGTTTTGTAGAAACCCTCTTTGCGTTCATAATATACCTAATTACTTTCAAAGCAACATTTGTATTGTCGCCTTGAACACTTATAAATCTATGAAGAGATTCTGCTGTCGGTTCATTTGTAAATTAATATTACCTGTGAGTTATTAATAAGGTGCTAATGCTGTGGTTCGTACAGAAGCCAGTTATCAGATTGATTTCGGGGCAGAATACTCGAAAGCGCCTTACGAGCAATTCAGTATCAACACTAGTAAGGCTTCTAGTAAATATTTAGAATAATATATCAGGTTTGCTGCTACGAAATAAACTTTTCTGTTGTCAATTAGATAACAATATTTCAAGTGATCAACTTGTGTCTTCCAAAAGATAGCATTGATGCCAAACCATTCATCATTGCTATGCTCTATCAGATCAATATCAGCTTCTAGTCTCACTTAACCGGGAACATGCAGTTTCGACGCCCCTGGTTATATTCTAATGGGCTCATAAAGCAATAAAGACTCCCCAAGACAAACTGAGATAGGACAAGTTAAATAATCACCCCTGAAATTGTAATCCCTTAATCTCGTTATGTCAGCTGATCGCTTCCCTTCTCGCGATATTTTTGTTTGGGATAAACGGCACTTGAAACCATTCTTGGTTGCTATTTTATTAATAACTGGTTTCAAATAAATACTGAAAATAAAAGGCTACTTATTTTTTGACGGGAGCATAGGACTCGTGGCGTACATTGGGAGAGGCCTATGTCCTGCAGTGGACTGCAACGGGCTGATGATGATGATAGGACTCGGTGACTATTAGTACAAAAAACAAGCAGTCTGAAAGACTTACGTCATCAAATCATAATCTAAAAGCCTTCATTACGTCACCTAATTGCCTTAATTAATCATAGTGCATCTTTGTTTGGATGCAAACAACAATACATCCTACATACTTCTATATAAAATCCGTTTAAATTCATGATTTATTAAGGTCAAGTATCAAGATTTTATGGTTGGCGTATATACAAATTTCGTAATCCATCCAGCAATGCGTCACCTGTGGGGTCTTAAACAGTAACTACTTGAGCCACGTATAGCTATCGTATCCAATTATCAAATTATAAATTAATATAATAATTGAATGATTTTATTATGGTCGTAGACCAAAATTCCGTATTAGAATTAATATACTACCTAAATTCATGTTTTAAGCAATAGTTAAAGATTTTGTTTCCAAGAGACCTTAAAAGAGCTCTAACAACGACGAATCCAGTTGCGCGTAGATGTTAATCAGGCCTTGTTTAGTTCAGCACGTTATTTAAAAAGACTTTTGTTAAAAATGCTGTTTGGTATTCAGCCTGTAAAAGGGCATTATTTGTTTGAAAATTAAGTAAACGCATCTTTCATAATACTTAGTAATCCCATCGGTGAAGTATAGATAACAACATGGAAAAAATATTTATTAAACGGCAAAGTATCAAGAGTTCATATTCAGTGTATAAATAGATTTCGCTCTCCATTCACAGGCGAGTCTCCCGCGGTGTCCCGAACGGCGGCTCACGTGTCTAGCCTAGTTATTTGAATAGTCTAGTGTTTACAGTGAGCTAACACTGATATATCGAAAAATACCAACGTATATTTTTTATTCATCTTGTTTACATAAACAATTAAGTAACATGATATATGAAAAAATACTGATACTCTACTATACTCTTAATTAAAAATATCTCTTCAAAATTTAAGTGATTATATTTGAATTCAGAAAAAACAAGTTAAATAAATTTTAAATTGCCTCAATTTATGAACAGAATTATATATTTTTTTCATTTGACACACTGTGTAGCGTATACTATGACTAAACCAACATGATACTTTATCTATTCCGTAGATTGACTACCTTAATCTTGGCCGACTAATACAATTGCACAGATCAATCGGTGTGAATACATTGCTAGATCGAGGTCCAATGCGTTACTGAATTGAATTCGACACTATTTTAGGGTAACGATCTAACTACACTTAGGTGAGCTTACTACTGAAGCTTGATAAGTAATTAGATGATGATGCTTGTAATTTAATTAACAAGCCAGCGTATTGTCGCTCATATTACTTATAACAATAATTGAGGTGTTATTTGCGAAAATCTTATTATCTAAATAATTATGACCATCTTGATTACATCGGCGCTTTGATCAAGTTGCTTAGTTCATGATTTTAGTTTAGCTTTGTCTTTACATTGTAATAAGTTTTTTTTTTCAGTGAATAAATAATAATCAACCGTAATAAGGAAGACTGCACTTAATATAGTGTATCTTGTAATGCTCTGTAATTACTAATGATTGAGAAGTCTCAAGCAGGTTTTAAAATGATCTCATTGTTGTCTGAAAGGTTAGGATAAAGGTACAAGTTAGGCTATGATTTATGTTTAAATATTGTTTCTATTGTTGAATTAATTAATTAAGCTATGTACCTTTTTTTTTATAAGAAAACGTCGCCCCACACTCGTACTTTCTCCTGTATCGTGGGTACGTTCCACTAACATGAAATATCACATACACAATCCAAAAACACCCAGAATCGATACGAAAATCTGCGGTTCGCACAAATTTTTGTCCCGAATGGGAATCAACCCTTTGCTCAGCAATTCAAAGCAAATCGCTTCGTCTGTGCCAACTCGTACTCTCTGTTAAAGTAAAAATGTGATACGTATTTTTTTTCATAATGACGGTTACTTGAATAAGGATTATGTATTAGCTCTATTTTCAAAAAAAATAAAATACATAATGAACAATTATTTATGTTAGTAAGACTCATTACCCAAACAGAAATCTTAAGCTTAGTCTACAGTGACATTTTAAGCTAATTTTTTGCTGAGCACTTATCGGAGTTTGAATGGAGAATTCTTGATACAAGTGGGGTCGGGTGCTTAACCCAAACTTCTAGAGGATTTCCATAATAATTTGAGAAGGCCGATACTGTATATATTTTATTTTTCTCTTGAACAATTCTTTCGGTGAATTGCTCTCAAATTGGGTCCGTTTAGTTTGTTTTATTCAATAAAACAATGTATTTGTTTGTCGCTTTTGGGATTTAGAATAAATGGATGTAATTGCTGATAGTCTGCATAAAACATTTTTGAATGAAAAATAAATTCGATAGTTTTTTTTAATGATGAAATGTTTATTTATCAATTATTTATTATTTATAAAAGTTTAGTAAATGATAATTAACTTGAATAATGGATCTTAGGTATGATTTCCAGATTCTTCTTCTTATGGTATGGTTGATGAACGACCCGATGTCAGAGTTTCAACCGCCTGTAGGCCTTACACACCGTTGAAAAATCTCTTAGGTGAGCCGGCCACACGATGTTTTCCTTTACCGTTTTTAGTAACTAATTTATAATACGCACATGAATGCGAAAAGACATTGTTGCGTTCCGGGGTTTGAATTCACGACCTTTGACTTGGCAATCCAACGGTTATACTACTCTGCTATCCATGGTGATAGTACCAAGTGTTATTAGTTTCTACTAAAAAATTTGAAAGTTTTTTATTAACCTTTGCTAGATATTTTTCCTTGTACGTATTAATAAGCTCGTCCCTACAGACTAAATATAACTACTGTTACTATCAAAATATAGTTCTGCAAAGTACATATAAATATTCTCTGTCGTTACCCACAAAGCATAGAAGCCTGATGGTAACATTAATACAACTAAAATTTATGTAAAAAAACTTAGTTTAAAAGATTCAACCAATCTTCGTTTAACAACCAAAATTATTATTAATGACAAACATTTGCATAATCTGAGTAATAAACACTTTAAAGTTTCAAATAACTTCGTAAAAACTTGGATGCTATAACAATTCTGTCTAGACGCAAAAAAACGGTTCTATTAAAATGAATTCATCGCAAAATCCTTAGTGAAATGCGTTCACAAAATATTGCACCAAAAAGAAGCGGCGATTCATAGATAAAATTTGCATGTCAGATGCCTTGTTGGTTGTAAAAGTGAAACGCCGCTACGTGCAGTATAGTGCGGTATCTCGCTTCCACAACGGAAAATGTCCTGCAATGCAAGCTCATAGTTACGCACCTGTATTAAGCTTAGCTTGCAGGCTGATAGAGCCGTTGCAATTAATGCTAACACTAGGTGCGCCCCGCAGTGTTATCCACTTGATTATTTCGGGATTAAAAGTAGCTGATGTGTTAATCAAGGGCATAGATAACAGACAAACATAGAACTACTTCTTCTGAAGTCGGTTAAAAGTTTCCATTAAATCTAAATCATTAGGTATATCTTCGATTTAGTTAATGGACTAAAATCAGGATCGGGTTTTCCTTTACTGACTGTTTAGACTATTTTATCATCGTGTTTCACCAATTTTATCGATTGAAACCGAGGAAATTTAGTTAGACATATATAATTTTTATCTACATTTTCGCATAATTAACATTATTAGTTATTAATTCAGATTATACCTATTAATATCTAATTATTCAGATCATACATACAACTGCGTTCACACCTTCACGTTAAGGTGCGAGTTTTAATTAATATGTTAATTATGCACATCGCTTTACATGATTATATTTGGGTGTTAAATCAAATTTGAAATGGACTAACTTTTTCAAAGTTTATTAACCTACAAATTGGGCTGCATTCATGCGAAAATCGTGATTGTAATTGTCGTTGGAGTAGAAAGAAGTCACATTCATCATAGGTCCTATGTATGACGGGCCTATTACCATTTATTGGGTCCACCCAATAAATATTCCTACCTCGCCATTGACTGTCGACAACCAATACATAGAAGATAAATATTATCATGCACTGATATGAATAGAAGATAGGCCTTTGTCGTGCAGTGTGACACAACAGACTTAGAAGTAGCTAATGCTTTAAAGCAAGACTTGCGACAATGCATAGAGTATCTTCACTCATGGACGTTTTTGAATGGACAGAGAGCGTCTAATCAATCGACTATCATCACTAGTTTAGACTCTTTTAATGCGCGAATTACGAAAATTGAGAAAATATGCTTAGTTGTTTTGGGCCTGTAGAGAGGATGGATGAAAGAAGAGTGACAAAGCGAACATAATAGTAATAAATATGAGGCATATTTAAGTGGAATATCGGGAAGAAGAAAACCTCGGTGAACATACTTGGACCAGTTTTACAAAAGAGTCAAGTGACGCGAGTGAATGAGGCGAAAGAAGTATGCCAGGATCGTAGCAAATAGAAAATCGTGGTATCTGCCTACCCTTTCGGCAAATATGTATGTTTGTAATGCGTGCATGACACGCGGGCTTGCAAAACACACGGCTACTCCTTCAGAGATACTAGATAGATAATAGATACTACGATATTACCGATTATAACAGTAAAATATAATTATAACAGTTCCAGATTAGAGTGCAAAGTTGATGCATGTGGTATTCATGACAGTTTACGATAATCAGGAAATCCTTCTATTAGGCAAACTTCAAAACCCAATATACAAATATGTATACAAGTGAGATTTGTAACATGACCCGTGTAATGTATACAATATAACAAAATAACAAGGCTAAGCATATTTAGATGTATATTATCGCACTACTGCAACAGTTTGCTTTGCCGGTTCACGTTATGTGAATATCATTGTGACATATTGACTTAATTTGTTTGTACTATGTATGTAACTTTTAATTCTTCTATCATAATGAAATATCTGTTTATGAAATATACTAGCTTTTGCCTGCGGTCCCAGTTGCATTCTAAGGAAATTTATCAATCTATCTATCTATTTATTAAATTGTACATAATATGGAGCGCCTCTCCGTCTATAAGCAATGATACCTAAGTATACGAATGTTTGTCGCACCCTGGACGGTTAGCCTTGCTTCTATCCTTGTTGACTGGCCAATCTCCCACATGACCGGGACATTTTCCGGTATGAAAAGTAACCTATTTGTTAATCCAAATTGTAAACTTTAAGTATACTGTAGTACCTATGTCCGGCGCACTATGGTCAGACAACCTCGCTACCATCCTAGTTGACTGGCCAATGTCACATGCATGACAAGGACATTTTCTAGGATAAATGAAGCGTAGGTTATTTCAGGTTTTAAACTCCATGTGTGCCAAATTGCATCCAAATTCATTAAGACATTTTTACGTGGTTGAGTAACAAGCTCACAAACATACAAACTGTCATGTTTATAATACTGGTAGGACTAGTAAGGATACTTACTGCTTAATAGAACTAAAAATATAGCCGCAGCACACTCGCTGGAACTCCTGATATTCATTGTGGTAGATCTGAAACAAGAGAATCACACGTTAGTACATTATCCTAACCGTGATATTGGAGAGAAGATAGGTCAAGTATAGGATAATCAAACGATGATAAGCCACAAACAGGATAAATTAATGCCCCGTGCAAACACATCATTATCTCAAAATTATTTTCTTTGTTTTGTCTGTCGGAACAGATTATTAACATTATTCCCGTTACCAGTCGTAAAAGGTGACAAACACAGAATGGCAATAGGCTTGCTTCCAGTTACGTGGGACTTATGAGGAGCGACGCAAAAATGATGATAAATATTCTGATAAGTAAACCTATGCCTTTTTCTCTTCGGGGATAATAGGCATGATTATATCTATGCAATCGGTAACTGACAACCGACTTATTAAATAAATTTCAATGCCTTAAACTTAGTTCCGCGATCGTAAGTCAAAAGTCAGAACCAGTCCAAAGACAGAACCTCCACGTGTCTCCAAAATACAGCTCTTTTAACGTACGCAAGAATTCTACCGAAAAATACGCAGAAAACGCAGTTCAAAGGCCCCATTAAATCCTGCCATGCACGTGTATCGTGTCGAGTTTGGAATCAAAAGAGGAAAAACACAACATAATTCACGATTTCTTTGGTAATTACCAAATAGGTTTCGAGGACTCGCTTTTACTCTGTTGCGGGAAAAGTAAAGAGGGTAATGAGTTTACCAGTATGGGTTTTGCCTGCACCATTACGATTTGTTTAGTCACTTACCGTTTCGAGGGAATAATAGGCATGAAATTCCATTCATTTGATATTGGATACTCTTAATAAACTTAATAGTAAGTGTCCGTTTAAGTAAATAAGAATTTTACACTGTCCGTACCAATCGTATATATGTTCAAAATGGTAAGTATAACAAGGGTTTATCTATATCTTTAAAGTTATTATTATAATATTATCCCATTTCTATTCAAACGTCCCGATCCTGTTTTTCTTAAATATCGATTCTACTTGTTGAACTTGCAAAAGCTTTCTCCTTGCACAACTTAATATTAGTACAATTGTACTTATTTTGAAACACTTATTTACAAAATTAACTTATTCATCAATACTCAATACTTTATTGTGTTCCATAATATTACATAGGTGGGCACAGCAAAGCGGTTTTTGTCTTACCTTACCTTAAATAAAAGTTTTATAACAGTTTTATAAAAATCTCGAAACACGTGTTTTCGACCAGTTTAAACACTTGTAAATAAAACCTATAATATAAGGTGTTTATTTTTTTATTTGTATTTTAATGTTCTTTAGGTTTTTGCTCATATCGGAAACAAGTTTTCATTACGTCAGCGATGAACTTACATCCTATACCTGAAATACATGTATACAGGTAGTATAGATTAGGGTTACCCTAACCAACGAGCATGTATGAGGAACATGATAACCGAATGAGGTAAAATGAGAACGAATGTCAGGATCGGAGCAAATGGGAAGCCTACCCCTCTGGGCAACATGCAACTTTAAGTTTACATCCTGATCAAATACTTATAACAATATTCAAAATGTATACCATAAATTAAATATGATTTTTTCTGTACGTTACCTCCTTACGAAACTACTGAACCGATCGTAATGAAATCTAATAAATAGAGGTAGCTGGAACCCTAGAAGACGTGGTCTAGTAAAATCTAATGAAGCGGAAGCAATATTTGAATTAGTTTTATTTTTATACATTCAAGTTAATTAAGATATTCAGTGACGTACGTGTGAACTGTTATACATAATTATGAGAAAATTACTATTTTAATTAAGTTAATTTACTGATTAAATGACGTATTTTATGCCATTGAGACCCGCAATAAAAAATAGTTTTTTTATAATTGCAAATAAGCCACTTTCAGATATAAAAATAACCTTCAATTTATAGTAGAAGTAGTCAAGTAGATGAAATGAAGATATGAAAACCAATGGTCTCGGCCTCCCCCTTGGAAAAGGCGCGATTTTATGAATGTATGAGAAACTGTTAGTAAAACGTGTAACCTCAAAACTGTAGGTCTATATTATCTTTACTATTCTTGGAGATAATTATAAATTAGTAGGCGGAATTAGCTTGACTCGCTCGAGTGTGACCAATCAAGTGGCTAAGTGCGGAAAATGCCCAGCTAAGCTAACAGATAGCATTTGATAGATCTACTAGATAGATAATCGATTTCGCGGCCAACAAAACTAGTCTCAGCTAGTCTGGGCACGTTTGGGATTAGTTTCTGTGAATGGACCTTTTGAAGTCATCTAAATGTCGGTACCAAAAACTTAATTGGGCGGGTGGGTAATTGAATTATATTTCTACAGAATTTCGTCGCAAATTGTTACAATACAATTCATATTCACTCATGGTGTCTAAAATTTTGCAGTACATAAAACCTCTAGATTAGTAAGTCAAGATTGACCGCTTAAGATAACATCACCCATGGTCGCTATCTATATAAACTTGACTTTTTACTTAAAATATCATTGCTTGCATTCCATAACTTTCACTCAAGAATTCGTCTGTAAAAAATATTGTTTAATACATTTACATTTCAAGTAATTTCCCTTATCCCTGTAAGTTAGACTGATTGAAATTTCCCTTCTTTGGCAGTCGGGTAAAAACAAAGTAAGTGACAGATTTTCCGGAATGTTTAAAGTATATAAAACAAACTATTTCCTGGTATTCTAAAAATAAAACGTTATTTATAAGATGACTTTCATCATAATTATCATGACATACCTATTTGACTTTAAAATCAAGTAAATAGTACCTACTATTTAAATACTGAGAAGGACGCGGTTTTGAACACGATCACGTGATAATACAACCTTAACCTTAAATGCAAAATATTTGACTTATCAGCTAAATATGTTTTTCTAACGTCTTTCTTATACACAACATGAAAATAAAAAAGAGGAAACTAATTATTAATTAAGATAATGTTAATTATTCAGGTATATTGTTGTCGATGTATCTTTAATAAAAGAGCGAATAAAATTATCGTTGGGAAACTTAGAGGATTTAATTATATTTTCAAGTTCTACGCCACAAACCTGAAATACGTCAAAATTTATTTCAATACATTTCCAAAACCCCACTGAATCCTTGACCCGAGTCACGGATGGCCGCTCCTTAAAACAAAACCAGCTCATTATGTAGACAACCATTAATAGATGTGCATCGTGACATGTTATTTCGCTTTACGTACCGTTGAACCTTTGCACGTATTCTGAACTTTAACTACAAAACAATAGTATGACTTAGCGGTCGATTCTGGTGATTTAAAAATGTACAATTTATAGATAGATGTGCATTTGTAAGCCTTGAAAATGAGTTGATAGAAACAATTTATTCCTGTTTAATACCATCGGCTGTTAAGGTTACCTATGTCTAACTTTAGGTTACCTGCCTTTTTAACCTTAACTAGATTATCATTTATGTTATTTATCATACTATTATTTACTTTTGCCATAAAAATGCCTGAAATAAACCGCAGTTATGGGTAATGCGAAAATTATAATCCTAACATTTTTATGCAAAATAAAGTTAGTACCTAACTCAATATGATGACAGCTATCGCGAATATTAAGGTCATTGCATGTTTTACAGTCATCAAAATTGTATTTTAGACATCCTAAATGACTAGAATTGACCTCTATAAGGAGGTAAGTACTCGCTTCCCGTGAGTATAAAAGGAGGCAACTAGGGGTTTAGACGTCAACATTCATTTTATAATATAATAGATAACGAGACGTGACTGTAGCCCGCACTGAAAATTCTTAGTTCTCTTGACAATGTTCTCATCTATTTCTCTGTTATTTTCATTCTTGAAGCTTTTCCTATTGTGCGAGTACTTCGCACTTTAGTACATCGTTCTCACGTATAGTATAAGTACAATTTATAAGGAAATTCTGGATAATATTATTGTATTTCCTACATGAAAGTTTCATTTGGCCTTTAATTAAACTAAAAAGGCAAGTTTTTCGACCTATCTTTAAGCCCCTTCCCCGGTTAATGGCAATAGACTCGCCCCCTATTAGATGGGACCCTATAACCATAGACAAATAAGGTATATACTAATTTTCTCCATACTATAACATGTCCGGCGAAATTTAGGTGTACTATTCACCTCTGATTACCCCTACGGATATTAAAGGTGATAATGACATTATGTTTTGTATTTTTAACCGTATTTAGTAACAAAGCTCAATCCTTTAGCAAAAGATGTACCAAATGATCAAACAATATAGAAACTCCTCGTTTATGAAGTTGGTAAATTCTGTGTTTTTTTACGTCCTGTCTATAAATTTGTACCAATGTGTTAATATTCTACATTTTTTAAACTATTTAATCTAGGTATGAATAATATCAAATGAGTTTTCGAAATAATCCAATAAATAGTCTTTGTTAGAAAATTATTATATACACTTATATAGATATGAATACATTATTATGATATATCTTTCACTAATACATAATTATTATCTAAATTTTAAAACATTCATATACAATTTATTTAAGTATTTCTCTAGGACACATTAATTTTAACCTGTCACACATAATTAATATTCTATAGCGGTAACATGAACCAATACTAAACTTTTCCATTAATTTCTACGAATTCTTAACTTCTTCGCTAATATTATAAAGCGGTAAAAGTAAGATTTGTATGACTGGTAGAAAAAAAATTAATTTAGCGAAACGTTTTGTCCGATTTCAAAATTTCCTTCATCAATATTTAGAATGGACTTTCAGGTTAGACAAAGGCTACATTAAACGTGGTAATGACACGATAATTAAAAAAAAAATATAAAGTAACTAAAAAATAATATTTTGTTTTGGTTGTCTATAACGTGATCGCTACCGTAACACTACCGTCACCGTACCACAGAATACGCATCCAACATCGACATTACGTCAAACGTTATGTGTGTCAATGACGTTAACAGCGATTACAGCGTAGTATACTAACGGAAAACAAATGACTGCAGAAGGTCCACATATTTGGCTTGTGACCCCGCCGCATCACCAACTAATGAATAAGGGCTCCGTTTGAGTCCGTGTCGTGTGAAACTATTCGGGCGTTCCCGAAAAAACACGAGAGTGACACCGAATTGACAATTAATAAATAAACCCCAAGATCTTACTCCAGTATTTTAAAACGAGGCCGAATATGCTCAGGTAGAGACAGAGTTAAAAATCATTTATAGGTATGTCAAGGAACTTTTCCGGAAAGGAAGCTTTTGCTAGCTAGCTGCTATAAGAAGAGTGTGGCCAAATTAATATAGCAAAATAATCTACAGATGACCAGAATATTTTTTTCCGCGAACTAGAATTTTATTCAATACCTAGACCTAGTCGGACTGCTGACATAAACTTTAAAGCACTAAACAAAATTATAACATTTAGATAAGAATCAGTCAAACAACAAGCCACCTCGCCTTTTAAGAGTAAACAGATTTTGATATAATATGCTGAATTGCAAACACAAGAAATAAATACAGTATATCACACACTTAGCTGGTATTCTGTATTATCTGTACAATGCCAATACTACGACAACAGTTCACTGTTATACAATAGAAAGTGATTCATTTTGACATTGAACTGATGCGCACCAGACGGTGGCCGCCTCAAAAACCTACGGATAACAAACGTGACAAAGTTTAGAAGGAAACGTTATTAATACAATAATATTATTCACGTATATTCCCTAATATAGTTAGTACCTATCGTAACTTCTGTATTAATTAGGTGATGGCAGTAGGTAAGCTTATTTTACACCTACATTTGAAACAATAAAAGTTTTATGCTATGAGCGCGTCGCGAACACAAATTGCACAATTAATAATTAGTCAGTTATGTCTTAATTCTTAATAACTAGCTAAGTACAAACTGTGTATTTTGTCATCTAGTTCTGGACCCGAACAGTCAAATTTTGGAAATGGAACCTTTTAAAGATTTCTTAAAATTACCTTACTAGGTCACCTACATTTTATCTGATTTTGTATAATGTTCTGTTAAGGGATCGGTCATTGTCATTTATAGGAGAAATTATAAAAGGATAAAATACTAATGATAACACCCTATTAAGTAAGCGATGTCATGACACCCTGATTGATAACTTATTCTTCAGGGCAACAAATAGCTTCACATGGTTTCTGAAAATAAACACAAAAAATTGCAAACTAATAAACCCAGATACTTTGTATCGTTTTAACCAGAGTCATTCAAAATAGCAAGAGTTCAAATGTAAAGATTTGCGATTTCGACATTATAAAGTACCCTTTTATACGCCAAAACACGATGCAGTATAACGTTAAATGCCAAGAGGCGATGTAACAATTGTTTTGTACGCGGTATGCGTAAAACAAATGTTGTGTAAAATCTTTATAAGTTTATTTCATAATAATTCCGTTTCCAATTTAAATTAGAAACATGTCAATAAACAAAATCAGACGCATTATTGTTTTTAATTTAAATAAAATAAGGGCTATATGAGTACCATGTAGCTGAGCTGAGAGAAAATGATGATGAATAACTATTTCAAGAGATTTTAAAATGTTTAACTTTCTTAGAAAAGAGAAGCGAAAAGTTAGGTATTATACAATATCTCGAAGTACAACTAAAGCTTGTGCGGAATGAAGCGTGAATATTCGCTAGCTCCGGGCTGAAGCAGACGTCTTCGAAATACTCAGTTTTCGACGGCGTATTCAAGCAATGTCTGGTCGAGGCTTCAAAAGATTCATCGCGTATTTGCTTTACGTGCTCAAAGTAAAAGATAAAAATGAGCATGACGATATTATTCACGCGACTCTTTCACGTGATTTAAGTACTCATTCAAAAACTTGAAGCCATAAAATATATCTCTAACGAGCTCGTTAAATAACTAATACAAATACAGTGCATATACAGGAAGAATATAAAGATAGACTACATACTAAAAATATAATTAGGTGTATAGTTAATTGGTGTTGCAGTTGTAGCGCGTACACATTACGAACGTGAGATTATATTTCATAAATTTCAATTTAGAGTATAATTGCTACTGTTTTTATTCTGTTACCAAATATTTCGTAGGAGACGATCTCAAACTATAATTTTGTAATCAAAATAATAAAGAAATTACTATTCGATGCTTCATCATACCACAAAGGTAACTAAATAACTTAGATAATGTAATCATAAGAGTAGTAGAAAGGTTGTGAGAAAAAGGAGCGAAATTTCCCAAAAACATTAAAAAAAATATGGAATTCGTTCAAAACTTCATTTAAATACACACCTCATATACAAAAAATGGAGTTCGTTCAGAACTACATTTAAATACGCACTCCGTATACAAAAATTGGAATTCGTTCAGAACTTCATTCAAATACACACCCCGTATACAAAAATTGCTTATTGCATTTACTTTAGTCACGCTAATAACTTAACAAAGACTTGAGTACATGCATTAACCATTTACCAATTATCTTGGTGCTCGTGCATACATAAAATTAGACACGTCTGATACTGCTGTCGGTTTTCCATCTTTGACATTTGTTTATTTGGATGATATATTTTTATTTGTTAAGGATTTTTTGTCGTGACGCTGGTACGTTTTTTTTGTTTAGTACAGATTTTTAAGACAGTCAATGGCCCCGGTCAGTCAATGATTAAGATACAAACTGATGATCATTACTTCCATATGATAGATAATATTTTTTGCAAATGAATAATCTCATTCTTAACTGTAATGGTTTTTCCAATGACAAGGATTATCTTTATTTTCCTGCTTAAGGGATTATCGAGGATCGAATCGATTATGTTATTGAGGAGTAATTAAAAGTTTAATTATACACTTACATAACTGTCAACCTCAAAGCAAAAAGCTCAATGCGAAATCATAAATCTTAGTTATTTATGGTCAATAAGGTAGAAAACCTTTGGCGACGTTTCTTGTAAATAATATATATTATATTAAACATAAGAAGGTTCATCTACATTATTCAATGCCAAATGTCTTCGTTCTTGAATTTTCTACGTATTTTACACAAATAAAGGCAACGTGCCATTGATTCTCAAGAACATTATTATCTCTAAATTACCGCCAACAATTAATTGAAGGAGGCAAACAGCAAATATTTTAAAAACCTTGAAAGAAAACTTCAAAATTTCGAGAAAATCCTTGTGCCTAATTATAGTGTCTTCCAACCATTAATCAGCTGGTAACTTGAGTTTCCTATTGCATTATCTTTGGTATAAGTAATGGTTAAGGAAAAACTTATTAAGACCTCCAAGGTTGACGGAGCCTTGCCATAGACATTGGTAAGAGGACGGAGCGATGGTGCGTGACCGTTCATTGTTTAAAATTATTTATGAATGGTTCGTAGTGAGTCCTTGTTGGAGATAGTGACCGCGACGTGAAGTGAATAGTAGCCAATGCAACATTGAATGACATGACCAGGTAACGTAAAAACCACGCCTTGAATTGCTCGCCTGAAGCGATAGGTGTATAGTACCTACACCCACACTTTGCTAGTTATATTATAGGTCCTATTGTAATGGATAGCGATACTATAGCTATTAACGGGCACAAATCTAGACTCCGTGCTGCTACTAAGAATCTCCTAATTAAAAGAGACAATTTAAACATGATGATAATGCTGAAGTATGAGATTCTGATAAATATGCAAATGCTAGAATTGAACATTTCCAGCTGTATGCTTTAAAGTTACCAATTAATACCTATCATGTAATGAGAAATGTCCATAAAGTTCTATTAACAACAGTAATTTCGTATACAAATAGTCATGTGTAACCTTATTTGTTTACTTAGCACTTCATCTTAAAGATGACTCAACAGCTTCAAATGAGTAGACAATTTCAATTCAAGGTTGGCTTGCATCCTCCGCGCCTCAGTTAGGAAAACTTTTAGCAGAGATTGTAATTGTAGTGTCGTGGTGGTGATGGCCTGGTGGTTGACGAACCTAAAAACAGTAAAGGGTCCTAGTAAAGATTTACCCGTATATGACATTGAGATTCAGATCAATCTTGAAGATCTAATTAGACATTTGTATCTATTCTGCATTCATCTCTTTACACGAAAATTTAAAATGTTTATTTTAACCAGCAGTTTTTTGGCATGAATTTTAATCATTAACGAGTCCACTTTGTTATTTTTTTATATGGAAATATTATATTGTATCGGTACCTATTTAAAGTGAAAAAGGTAATACTAATGACTCAGATAGTGTTAACATGGTAAAAACGAGGTAAACCAGTATTATTTTAGATATTTCTCAAATACAGTTCACAAATATTTTGATTAATAGACACATAAAATACCGTTAGTATCATCGTCATATATACATATATATTAATAATATAATCCTTCTCATATACTTTATACGGTGTTCAGAAAATACGGTCGTATATCAACAAGTTTAGTAACTAATGATGATCTTATACAGAAAACATTTGTACGTAAAAGGCGAAAGTAACTTAAGGATTAATTATTGATAATAACGTTTTCTTCTGACCGAATTCCGGCATTCCGGCAAGAGGGGTATCGACATGTGAAAACAGTCACCCATCCTAAGACTGACCGCGGCGAGCACGTAGCTAAAAGCCCCTAAGTATTGAGCTTATGCAAGACACATACCGTATAAATAAAACTCCGTTAATTTCCAGCATATATTTGCACAAAAACGCATCGTGAAGCTACATTAAGTTTGTAAGAAGATGCATGTTTTAATTTGTTATGCAGCTCTCTTCACCCAAGACCTAACTGTGCCCAGTGGGCCGGACAGGCGCATGCGTAGAAGAAATATATAAAAAATTACACTGCACAGTCCGCTGACGTCTAGCGGTTATAATTAATCAAGTTGAAGGCTACGTTTTTTGTTTTGAGTTCTTTATGGTTTTTTGTTCAAGTTAGTAGTTACTAGGATGTTGGTCTTTCCGATTTTGGTCCTTTTGTCTTTTTTTTGGGATGTTGCTATTGCCTACTTTTTGCGATTATTTATTGTTTCATTTTTGTATGTGTAATATCTCTATAATAAGGATTTATAATTTTATTATTTATTCTACTACTACTTATAAAAATAAAATAACAGTGTTAAATAATTGATTTAGCGTATTTCTCTCGTTAGTATGTCAACGAATAGACATGTCAATAGACTTAAGAAGTGATTAACTTACACATTTTAGCATCTTTTATAAGTAAGACGGTTAAGATTTTTTTTACATAATTGTGCCCGATAAATGACAAAAGCCTAGCCCTATCAAATGAGATTTCAGACCTATTGTCTAAAGAACTGGAAATGTGTGCACACCTGCTACCCTCTGCATATCTATTTTGCAAAAAAAGTTGTTATACCTCTTACATACGTACCCCAAAACAAACGACTCTTTACATGCTAATAATATTTATAAACACGAGTAAACAAATTTTGTCGGGTATACCAAACTAAAGCCGTGACCACACGAAAAGCTTGACGGCTGTATGAAGTCAAAGGCTAATTACTGCTCGTCATTGCTGCCAAACTCATATTGAAAAACGAAGCCGATTACAAAAAAGCTTAAAACATCAAACGCTCGCTAATCAAAACATTCACACAAACCGGATCCTGAATAAAAAAGGATAACATTCAAGGATGATACTCAGATATACGTCATGATTTATTTATTTATAATTTATGTACACACAAGAAAGAAACATACAAAAAGAAAGAACATTAAAGTAATATAGTACAAAGGTATGATGCTTTTTGTTCATTATTATAAGCGTAATCATTCAAGGTCACGATATACAATCAATCTACTAAAATTCATTACGTACCTAAAATACAGTAAATGAACTAAGACGTTTCATTGATGCATTAAATCTAGTCTTGTTATATCACTTTACGGTTATAAGTCTACGAAACACCAAGTCATAGTAGTGTATATTTATTTACCTAAAGTTTACATTAATGTAACCAAGAATTTTAAATTTGCGGTTCAAAAGACCAAAAACACAACAATGCGAATGAAGGACAATTACACTTTTCCGCTATCATAAAACCTAGTTACACAACAAAATGCATGCAGCGTACACTCGTACAGCAAAAAAAGTTCGTTTCGTCTTCAATTAAAATGCTTTTAACCGCCGAGACTTTCCTTCGACGAGTAGAATGCAAATTACAAGGAAAAGTAACATTATTTTACGTTCTTACTACTATCCTGTGTTTACCCAAAGACCAGTATTATACAACTGGTCCTTATGAACAAAAAACGCACGAGCTCTCATAAAAAGTTTAATAAATTAAGTGCCTTTTATGGAAATAAATTATTATAATGGCGTCCGGTTTATTTCAATGGACTCTAGGGACTATAACCATAAAAAAGTCTATAAGTAAATCCACATTCGACAGCTAAGGGAAACCCATTGTTTTATCTCTTATTCTTTTTAAGTTATAAAAGGGCAAAGATTTTGTATAAAGACATCGACGGTTTGCCTAAGGTTATTTGAGAAGTAGATATTGTATCCGTATATTTCGAGTGTATTTAAGTATTTGGTAGCAATTGCCCTTACCAGAACTACTTTCATGACAAAATGCTTTAAAAAAATTAAGATTAGGATATGGAAAAAGTATTGGCAACAATTGGATTGAATATAAAAATAATAAAATAGACCCTTCAACCATCTCAGAATCTAAAACCGTTTTAAATAAACTAAGAAGTGAATACCCTATCATAATAGCTTCCTTCTATATCACTTACAAGCAGTTGTTCACAATCACACAATACAACGATTCCACGCGTTTTTGCTCATCGTATAATTAACGTTTAGCAAGAAAATACTCAATTACATTACAGATACGTACTCGTAATCGATTGTAATATCGAATCGATACTACACGCAATTCTTTGATGGCCACTGAACACAGATTTTGACGTTAAACTTTACAGCTGACTCATGACTTTGACTGATATCCGTGGTTAAGTAATTGTAACCTTAAAACTTATTAAAACCAAGCAGCTTTCTGCAAACTCATTATGAAGCTAAGTTTTTCATACCTTAAAATTATTTATTTCGAGTTCCTTAGGTCCTTTATTCTAAAGTGCATACATAGTTGGTCTAGTGGTCGCTAAGCTGACTGCTGAGCATGAGGTTCTGAGCTCGAATTCCGAGTCGGGCAAAGTGTTATTGGGTTTTTTAATTGGATTATTCTCAGTAACAGCACGGAGTCTAGATTTGTGCCCGATTAATGGCATTGGCTACGTACGCAAAGCCATGTTATGACATTAATCCATACAACATTTAGCATCTATAAAAACCAGTACAAAGAAGAAGCTTCTTAATTAAAAACATCGTATTTATCTAATTAAATGATGGTGTAAGAGTTCTGAATAGCTCTTCTGTACATTCAGTCACAAAATAAAAGCAAAAGAAGGCAGCATTTAACTTCTTTATGAACAAGCTTTTACTAAACCTTTCGTAACTAAAAAATGAAAAGTTCCAAGAATCAGACGGAAGAATTGAAATGGCTTATTTACTTATTATAAATCGTAATAGGTAAATGAAAATCAAAAGTTAAGTAACTAATCCTGGGAACGAATAAATGCAAATGGTAAGAGGCAGATGCAAGTGGTAGAGGAAAACGATAGCCTGCAGAGGGCTTTCGACCTATTGACTAAATTGGTATGTAAAACGGCAAACCCACTATTCATCATCATCAGCCAGAAGACCTTCACTGTTAAACAAAGGGTTCCCCCTTAGAACGCCACTATGAACAACAGCAATTATCGGTTCTTCAAGCAATATGGCCTGCCCATTGCCCCTTCAACTTCTTGTCGGTGACTTAGTTCTTTGGCGAATTTCCGTATTCCGGATCCTGTCGCGCTAAGACCAAGCCTAGCTCACTCCATAGCTCGTTGAGTGACTCTGAGCCTCTCCAAAAGGCCAACCGTTAGCGACTACGTCTCGGAGATATACGACATCACTGGCAACACTCACTGGTCAAAAAACCCACCATTCAAACTATCGGAAATGTAATAAATAAAAGTAGGATATACCTACATAAGTCTATAAAAAACTAACGTATTTATAAATCTCCTCGTTAGATAAAACCCGCATGTTGATGAAAAATATTTGCATAATTTATACAAAACGTAACAGTCATGACTGTGATACTTCAGTGCTTTCGTATAATAGATAGGAAGTTAGACGTCATTTAACTTTACTATCATCTTCATTATTATTAAAAGGTATAGTGGACCAGGGACCAAAGACCCTAAGGACCATACCCATCATACATAATGGCACTGACTGTGCTAATGGTAAATTAAAAAAATGATTAATTTGCAAACTTTAAGTATCCAGTAACATCCCTAAATAATTATCGGTAACCACAAATCGATCATGAGCAACATCATTACGAAATGACAATACAGTTCTCAAGAATACCACTCACGATTAACACTGAATGCTAATTATATCGGCCGGACTTGGGAAAACACGACATATTAATACCAGGATACTATGCATTGATGTCATACTGAACGAATGTAGGTTGCCCTGGCATTTATTTACAAGCGGATCTAGGAATTAAAAAGATGTATGCGGTGTTAACTTGAAGTAATTTTGTGCCGCGCCTCGAAGGACCACTACAAGGAAAATGAATAAATCGGCAGCTTATTGTAGAATAATCTCACTAATTACTATTAATCTAAATAAACAAGGATGGATGTCGATACAATTTATAAATAAATTCGGACTTAAGTTCATAAGGGACTAAACGCCTTAAAAATATGTAGTTTTAACGACGAATTCAGACGAATTTAAAAAATACCAAAAGAAATGGAAATATAAAGACAATAGCCCCCTTACCATGAACTCCTAAAGCAGGACAGTTAAAGACATGGAAGCGTGACGCCGCATTACACTGAACGTAGCGGCGTCTCGTTTCCTCATCGTAAACTGTCCTGTTTTAAGAGGTCATGGTAAGGGGGCAGGTTTGTGGAAAAGAGTATGTAAAGAATAATAACTATACTAGTGTCTACCATCGTACTTTAAGATCTTATTAGTAGTTTTAGTCGTGTTGGTAAATTTTGTCAATATCATGACTATTTCGGAATATTTAGATATAATTCTTGATACTAATTTTATGTGCGAATGTTGAACGTTGGGTTTTATTTCAAAACCATGAGTAGTTACATGACACGTGATTCATTTGTTTTGGAGGACTATCGGTAATTACTAATAGTGAAACATACAACCTGCGTGCACTACAGACGTGGTGTAGAAAAAACTTCGAGTAGCCAGCAAAACCCAGATCAAACGAAAATGAGCTGAACACTGAACTGAACTATTACAGATGAACTCATAACTAACCACTGATGATAATGGTACGAATGATGATAACGGTAAATATAATTCGCTCGTTTCCAGTATTTTTTCTACTCACATTTCTGTCAGTAACCAAGGCTTTTTTTAAAGACCAGACGTAGTATTGTACTATGTTTAAAAGACAAGCGTATGGCCATAACTAACACATAAAAGTTTAATGGATATTTGACGTACTATGTAGTCCTCATAGCGATATATTTACATGCTAAATTGAGTTTAAACAATACATGTATCATAGGAACTATACAAATTACCATATTTATTCTTTTCTTTGAAAATGGTAATGATTTTTTTTTTCGTCTTTATTGACGAATATCGTTTTTTCTATTAATTTTGTTTCTAATTGCTCGTTACTTTAGTTTAAACTGTTGGAAGATTTTAGTTATCTTTATCTAATAATGCCAGAAAATCTTTTGATAGCTTTATGGTTTTCTGAAGACTTTTTTATCTGTGTGAGGACGTAAAACCATAAAAAAAACAGCCAAAATGACGCGTACAGAAGTTTTAACACACCAAGAACAAGACCACCTCTTCCTTGCAGATTGAAAAGACTGGTCATAAATAAAAATAGATATATTATTAATTCGAAAATTGCAAATAATTTTGCAAATCACAATCACAAGCAATAAACCGAGCAGACAACCTTTATACAGAGCGATGAATCAAAAGGATGTGCCCGCTTAGCGTAGGTTCAATAATCACCTATTTATTGTGTCTGTACTCAAACTAAACATTATACCTACCGGCTACAATTTCGCTGCAACCCGCTTAACCTGGTTCAAATGTACGGTCAAGGAGATTTGAGTTGAGCAAGCTAGTAAACAGCTTAGAACAAGATGTAATATGTAGATTATAAAAGTGAGAGCAGAATCATAATCTTTTTGGGCTGTATGCGTAATTGCGATGTTCTGTTTTTTTTTATAATTTGATTTAGGAATTGTTTACTTCTTAACTTCTATTGTTTTTTTTAAAATCTTTTTATAGTTTATAAACTCACAAATCCTTATTTGTTTTTTTACGAAATAGATTTTCATTTTGCATGCTTTCGTGTTTTTTTTTTTCAATTAAAACCTAAAATTCTTTATACTTTTAAAGAAATTCCTAAAACCTAGGTTATTTTTCTGGTGTAAAACTATATTATTAAATTATTTAGTGGTGTCACAAAAATAGATATGGTGGTGAGGTGTCACTAAAGCATAAAAATATAAGATATCCATCAATGTCAAATTTTATTTACATAACAATATACTTTTATTATACATTAAATAGGTATTACACGATGCATAATGAATTCTGGCGTTTATAATAATAATAAACCAACGACAAAAAAATATTTAAAAGATAATAATATTAAAAAATTAAAAAATATTATTTTCGTAAACTTACAAAAATAAGATCTCCGAAATAGCGAAATGGCACAAACAAAAACACTCACACAAACATAATAAAAAAATGTCACAACAAACAATTCTAAATTCAAATGTTTATTTATTTTTTGCAACCGACATGCGACACTCGAAACACTTCGGTTTTCGAACCGCGTTCGCGAACGCTACATATGGTTGGTAGTCGGTAAATGACCATTGAGCCGTTCTATATCACCTGTTGATGTTAGGGCTGACACTCACTACTTTTATGCGGGGACTGCCCGCGAATCATGTTTACGCAAAGCTCTTGATAGTGCGTCATTTATTCATCTTTTAAAGCGTAGTAAAAAATGCGTCTCAACCATGGAATACATTGTGACGTATATTTAAATAAATTCAATTCGCAAAAATGTAAACATGTATGTTTAAGTCGTTTTACTTAAAACTTGTTTTTATTTATTAAATCTCAAAAACTTCATTATAATTTTATTTAAAAAAACAGTGTTTATAAAAAGGAAATTATTGAAGATAGTTTTTTTTTCCGCAAATCTAATTGAAGCATGGCACTAATAGGTAAATAGCGAATTTTAAGGACCATAGACTTAGGTTCTAATATTATTTTTTATAATTTCGGCACAGCTTTTTAAGTCTTATGTCTTTTCATTAGTTATTATTTCTTGGCTTTATTATAAAGGGATTATTTAAAAATATAGAATGCTTGTATCGTCCCTTGCACACTATATAGTTCCTGAGGAAAACCGGTTACTGGCCTATAGTTTGGCGAAATGGAGGATGGAGGCCATCAATTGTACAATAGGCACTTCAATCTATTTCTGTATACGAAGCAGGTGATGTGCGTTTCATCCTGACTTTAGAGGAGCTAGAGGTTACGTCATTATTAACCTTTTTATAAATGCGACAGTCTATTTGTCTGTTTGTTTATAGTTTGTATATAGTTGACTTGACCGATCGTAATGAAATTTGACAAGGAGATAGCTTGAATCCCTAGAAAAGTCATAGAATATTTTTACTGTACTATTAGCTTATATCAAATTTTATTAGGACCTATATTATAACTGGCGTAGCGCAAGTACTTCAGCTTACCCCTTTGGGAAATAAAGATGTGATTTTGAGTTTATATATTTTGTAATACGCTTAATATGCCTGAAACATAACATGAAACCATATTATTTACTATAAAATCCGGTTATACTCACGTGTGTATTTGGGAATGCCCGACTAGTTTTTAACTCGAACGGAGTCCTTATTCATGAGCTGGTTACGCGGCAGAGTTGCGAGTTCAAGCGTACGTATCATCGTCATCTTCACCATTAGCCCCGTTTAAGGGGGCGGGTTTGCCATAATCCTCACGCCTGGCAAGCGGCTTGGGGATCGAAGTATTGGTGGTGAAGTTAAAGAAGACGCTGCTGCCCATCTTCTGAATATTCCCTTAGTCGCCTTACGACACCCACGGAAGGAATGGGGGTGGTCAATTCTAGACCGGATACCACACGGCACGTACGTATATGTATAATAACCAAATTGTCTGTAGATGAGGTTGGCACAGAATTGAAGGTCATATTGTGGGATATGTGAGTTACTATGATCGCTGTACAATTGAACATACAATTCAAGTTTTTTAGACGATCCAAAAGTGACAATGCACTTAGATTTCTCCGCAAATAAATACGAGTTCATTTTCCTCTGAACTATTAATTATGTTATCCACATACATTGTACACGAAGTCTTCTGAGGTACCTACAAAAAATATGTTTATAACGTCTCTTCTACCATGTTTGAAGCAAATTAATGTAAGAAAATTGGTTTTAGTTTAATTATATTTTTATTATTTGAGAAAATCTTAATAGTGACAGCCCTACGCAGTGCATCTCCGTTCAAGCCGCGTGCGCACGCGACCTTGCGGTGTGAGAGGTGATTTTCGGCGCCAAGCATAGCTTGCATCTATCTTAACTTACGTACTTAGCTTACGCATGTTTACTAAGCGATTTTCGCTTAGTAACATGTCACGTGACTAGAATAAATAATATAATATCGAATATTTGGGTTATATATTTATATAATAAAATTGTATAACATTAATGTATAGGAATTATTTACTTATCCCCGAAATAGTACTGCGATATTAATATTCAAAAGGTAGAGCGATGATGACCCCATTTGTGTAGTTCTTCATTTTACGTGACAATTATGTATTATTATACATCCTATGTAGAAAAGAGCGAGCATTTGTCATGTATCGGTCACAATTTGAAATAATTTTGGAAATTTAGCAACCCTTATTAATTGTTCATTCTACCAATTTAGGGTTCTACTACACATGTAATGTAAACCAGGTATATATTTGGTCTGAGTGTAAACCAATTTAAGACGCTCACAAATATCTAGTCTAAGACAAGGACGTGTCCATTCCACGAAGTACGAAAAGAAGAAAACTAAAAAAACAATGCAAACTTGATAATAAAAATAAACTTTCTTCTGACAAGCGTGATTAGCATAGTGATTAATAAAAAGATAATACACTCAAATGAGGTCAAGTATCTTCATAATGTCTATTAAGTTACGTAATACGCACATTTATGGTAATAATAATAATATCTCACAACCTGATACGATCAAGAGGTCATAGTAAGAGGTCACAGTCTGCCAAACATCTACTTAAATGAACCCCGAGTTATGTAACAAACAAAACTGTATAGTCTGTACAGTATAACCATATTCCGCCAGTTATATAATAGGGGGCGAGCCTATTGCCATCAACCGGGCAGACATCCAGACTCCGTGCTTCGTTTTGCTACTGAGAATTACCTAATGGAAAAACCAATTGACACTTTGTATCTATATATTTAAAGTTCTTTAAAAATATGTTGGAAAGATCTTGTAAATATAGTTCAAATTAGTCGTTATGTCTTTCCGTCAACAGCGTACAAATGTCAGCTAAAATTGTAAATACCTTTTGATAACAAGTTTTATTGCTTACATAAAATTGCGCCTGTTTTCTCAGAAGGCGAAGCGTTTAAGTGTTAAAGCGTTAGCAATCGTTTTTTTCTTAGTCAGGAGCCCATACTCCCAAATTTTGGTCATCATAATACTATACCAAGATCATTTTCTTTACAACTTGTTCTCTTGGTACCTAAACGGGTGGTATTCTTTACGCTTCCCTGGATTACAATTGCAGTGTCATACAATTATTTGTATGCCTTAAGGTATTTGTTTACGTATGTATCAAAGCACACAGATCCTTGTATGAATCATGACTTAAAATGTATTGTTTTGTCTTAATAGCAGTGCACTGCTTCAAGATCCTGTTAGTCAATTTCATTCCGCTTTATTTATAAACAAGGTCATCAAACATTTCTGATAAACCTGTAGGTATCTTAGCACTCCTAAAGTAGGTACGTAGGTAATGTTCTTAATGTAGCAAGCAGATATAGAATATATAGTTTTAGCGATTTTCTGTAGTTGGTATGTAATAATAATGATCATGAATTAACATGATCGCTTCAATAAATTAATGGATTGAGAAACGAGCCCTAGGTCATTGATAAAACAACGATAATTTTTTTCAAAGTTGGCGTAGCGTTCCAGTACTAGTGGAAGAAATAATTACTAAAACAAGGTTTACAAATTATACCACCGAAATAGTTGACTAACCTATCGCAAAAAACTTTTTCGTCGAAGAATAGTTTCGAATCAATCGAACCTATAGGTAAATAAAAACTCATTCAAATTTGCGTCGTAGCCGTAGCTGGAAATACGGAAAAAACATTGGTAAAAATTTTGCGTCAGGTCATACAATTAATATTGACGTTGATTTAAAAAAATGCCTGCCTATAATTTGAAAACAGTTTTTTTACAAGTCAAAATATTGACGCAAAATGCAATATATCTGTTCTCTTTATTAACACTTGTTTTATCGTTCTCACGTCAAACAACAATTAAAACAGGAATGTTATCTACAAATAGTGACAAAATTAAATATGTATCTTTATTATCTGCGTGGCAAGCACAAGCGTCAATATAATTGAAGGTGTTTTGCGTCTACAATGCCAAATTACAATCTGACCGAGTTTTATAAAATTTATGGAGAATTAAAAAAACAGTTTATCTATATTTGTCAGTTTAACACTGTAAATACATTAATTAGTTCTCTAAACTAGCTGGTTCCTACGACTTACTTTACGTGGATTACGGATAAAAACATCGGTAGACTATATTCAGGTTTCTTCATACAAATAATTATGAAAGAATGACAAACACGACAGGCACCGTTTTTGAAGTAGGTTTAAAAAACAATTTTAGTCACACAATAGTTAGAACTCTGGGAGTGATGTAAAGAGCTTCCACGAGTGACAACGCACTGGCGCACCCTGGACGGTCAACCTCAATACCATCCTTAATGACTGACCAATCTCTACACCACGGCATGACCTATTCCATGTGGCTATTGGATCATACCGATACAAAGAAAAGAAGAACGCTGGTAGCAAATACCAGAATTGTAAAGTTACCTAGATTTAAAACTATCACATTTTATGTACACGAAGGTACTTAATAGTTAGCTAACTTGTTTACGAGTAGTCAAACTAGATGCTTGGGTTAGCTAAACAAGGTATTACAAGTTGTCCCGCATAAAATATTGTGAGGACGATAAAACAAATATAGGCATACATAAGAGAGACTCTGCAATCCCAAAGAGGTAGATACGGGTGTTCTCTTTTATTGTGAGTTTTTAAACCGATATATTGACTCACATAATCAAAGTCTCGTAGCATTAGATGGCCAGTATCATGTCAATGCAGACAGAGCATTGTCATATGATGTATAAATGGCGGACAGTTGAAAGTCTTGGCCTGTTTATTGCCAATTTTTTTAACATTACTGCCACCTTACTAAGAACTCTTAAAGCAGGACAGTTTGCATTGTAGAAGCGAAAGGCCGCATTACACTGCACGTAGCGACGCGCGACGTCCCGCTTCCACAACGTAAACTGTACTGCTTTAAGAGTTCATGGTAAGGGGGCTAAACCCTTTTATAGGCTAGAAATATGTGGGTCTGCATCAAAGACGCTTTGACATGGTGACAAATGACACCACATTGATCGACGGCGTTCGCGGGTTGTCTTTACAAATTGGCGTAGTTTGTCTTTTGAAAATCTCCCAAACACTTTGTCCGACCCGCGATTCAAACCCAAGGCCTTAGCAACCACTAGACCAACGCAGTGCCATAAATAAGGCGGTGCCAGTGGTACCCAGGCACAGGGCGCAAACCCTAGGGGGGCGCAGAAATGACCAGACTAGGACCAGAGACAGTAAAAAAGGGCGCTGTTTATAAAGCTCGCAGCTCGCACCAGGTGCATCAATGGCTAGTTAAAACATACAGTCTTTAGATAAAACAAAATTAGATTCTTAGTCACTCACAGAGCCCGATAGCCAGTAGGCTATCAACAGAAGTGTCGTCAAATTGAAACACTAACAAATCAGTTGCGAAATCGCAATGTCTCGGCGCCGGATTAAATTAAGAACACGTTTTTTTAGTATCAACTTACACCGTTTGCGAAAGAGGTCGCATTCTTGAAGTATTTATTGCATTCAGTGTACCTAAGTTACATGTAAATATTGTACTATAAGTCCTTTTGTTTATAGTGATATGTATAGTATATTGTTATGTAAATAGGTCTAGGACTAATAAAATTTTAAAAGGATAAAAAAAATACAGGCATTTGAGTTTACAATTTTTTTTCTTCTATTACTTTAAATATAAAATACACATTCAATTACAGCAAGTTAGTTATTAGTTAGTAAAACTAAAGTCATTTTATAAGTAAGTACTTGGCAACAAAAGATACGCGCCGATTAACATAAACTCCATCTTATTTTGAAGTTGGGTAAAAATTATAGATTTTTTATACCAAGTAGTTTCTACTAAAATATACCGGCCTCCCAAATATATGTCAGTTATTTCTTACAATTTAACTTATTACAAACTATTTACACGATATATAGGTAAATAAAGCTTTTAAAAGAACAATTTAATCACACCACCAATTTTTTTCCATACTTTATAAAGTTAACCTATAGTAAATTTCATAAAATTGGAAAGAAAACGACTTCAGCAATGCGGTGACGTCCACGGTCCATGCTAATTGTTTTACGGATGTGACGTCGGTATGACAGTCAACGTCGTGACATCAAAGCCAGACCAACAGGACTGCTGTGTTTATTTCTTTTTAGAGAAGTCTATCATTCAGCTTTTAAAAACAAACGTTTTACAAAATCACTTAGGTATTCTCTTGGTTTGTGTTTTACAGTTAAGTTGAGAATTTGAGATCACTAAGAGATAAAACCTGAACCATCATAATATTACTATGAAGCACTTTTTACCATTTTCGAAACTTTAATTTAAACTTAGTACTATAAAAGGGAATCTATTACATAAAAAGGAATCCCAGGATTCATCTTCACATACACACATATTCGTGTTTATAATGTTAAGTTTGTTGACCTTTTTTCGGACGGATAAAACGAATAAAACAAAGTGTGTAGCAGTGATGTATACCCACATTTCAAATATAATATAATCTTTATTATACAAGCTGACCCAGCGAACTTCGTACCACCATCTCACCATTTACTCCTTCCCTGGACTTCAATAAAAATTAGCCAAATCGGTCCAGCCGTTCTCAAGTTATGGCGTGACCAAGGGAAACAGGGATACATTTTTATACATTCTAGATAAAGGTCACTTAGAACATCCTGCGAATATCCTCAATTTTGCAAGTTACGTACTTATTTAAAAGATCGCTATTCTCCTTAGTTCATTAAACATAATTATAATTTATAGAACTCTAACCTAATCAGGTCGATTTATAAGATTACATAAACATTCTTAGTACATAAAGCTATAAAACGTAAAATGGAAAAACATCTTGATTTTCCCTTTATTAATCATTACTTGACAAGATGTATAATATTAATAGGCACTTTGCAGATACAAAATATACAGGTTTTTCACAGGTGGGGTAATTATTGAAGAATGTATGATACAAGTTATAGGCAATATTAAACTTACAATCGAGCAATTTTTTCTTGCTTGTGTGTTATAATGGTCCAGCCAGTATTTCTTAAAAAAGTAGGCAAAAGAGTACTACCGGATCCCATATTTTACCCTGAGTTTGATCAGTCCCATGTAATAATGTAATGTTCTCCTGACCGAATTTCGGTCACGGCGGCCTGTTTCAGCTGAAACTAGCCAACTACGCAGGAGATATTATAGTGCACAAGTATGCGCGAAACCACAGGTGCACTCCCTTCACTCTCATAGTCCGATGGGACGGTAGACCGACAAGACCGGAGAAAGATCAACTCAGGACTAACGGCTTAACGTGCCTTCAGAAGTAGGAGGATCTCGATATGTGAAAACGGTAACCCATCACAACACAGAGCGCGGCGAGCACGGCTTAACCTCACAGATCAACTGATCTGCGCGGTAGCCATATAGCTACGGGCTCCTTAATCTGTCAGTCTCATATAATCTTCCTGATAACCTTACTCTTCTAAGCGTAGATTCGAGTCCCAGGTATTAAGCTTGTTGCTGCAAATGCTAACTCTATCACACTTATTTTTAAATGATAATTTAATAGATCTTCATTAGGACAGTTGTAACTTTAAAATCATCACGTCAATTCACATCAGTGTACTGCTGGTCGTAGGCCTTCCCCAGGGTACGCCACAAGGTCCGCTCTCCCGAATAATTGCATAGCAATCTAAAATCTACAGTCAAGTTTCTTAGCTTCCATGAGTTGGTTTGACAACACAAATTTATCAGAAACTTGAATACCCATCTTAAGTGTTATCCATAGATAGAAGAGAAAAGAACTATACAATCGATATTGTATTCACTGGCAAAACCAACATGCAAAAACGTAATACAGAACCATTGAAATTAGTTATTGTGGAAAATTTGATTACTCATGAATGGAACATTAAAACATAATAATAAGTAGTTATAAATATCACGGTAATTCCCCGAAGATGACTGCGTTCTCACACCCACGTCTTACAGTATTTGGTACCCAGCCGAAATATTATCACCAATCTGATAATAAAGTATTTATTTACAATATTATCGGTGTTTGTAAAGGACCAATTTAAAGAAGACATAATTTATTCATTCGGCTCAAAGGACCAGTCGAATTAAATATTCTTGAAGTTTATTCACATGTCTTAAGCTTTCAAAAGGATAGGAGTTAACGTATAAGTAAGTATAAAAACGCCTACACATGATTGTCTGTCTTTTAAAGCTGCTAACAAAATAGAATAAAATAAATTATTATGTTCCCATCTTCATAAAATAGCATAATAAAATTAATGGCATAACTGACTAATAACAAAGTGGTTTTGTATGATTTCATAAGGATAAAGCTTGGTGGAAAAAACTTATGATTACGTCACGCGGACGCAAAGTGATCATTAAGGTGCGAATAAGAAAATCATAATCTACACAGACAGCTACGGTACAAATGTGAATTTTTCTTATGTCTTTTCTTAGATAACCCTATATTCTAAGACACCATTAAAAAACCAAAAACCATAGTCAAGATAAAAAGACGATGTATAGTTATGCATTCACAAGTTTCCTCAGTTTGAACAAGAGAATATTATTATTCTATATTATATTATGTATTTGCCCTACAGTGGGACCCTTTTTGGCTTTTAATATTGTTAATCTTATATTAACGCATCCACAGATTTTTTTATAAAATAAAATTGTAAAAAAGTCCTTTGCACCTATTGGCATAAAACTGGTATTTTAAAACTCGTTAATAGTAACAAGGGGTTACAATTTCACACGTCACGTGCGCTAGCAAGGCCAGTTTGGTCGGATTAATCTGATTATAAACAAAAGTGTTGAAATTCAACAGCCGCTGTGTTCGCATTTTTGTACTGGGACAATCGTGATAAACTTTTAATTGGGCACGAAACCTACTGACGCGAATTCTTCGACACATTTTGATGTAAAACATTGTTAGTTTGACGCTATTTACGACTAGTTTCTGACTGCGACTTCATCCGCGTGGAAACTTATTTTTTGTATTTTCCGGGATTATATGTTATATTATCTTTAGATGATATAGTCATGATTAATATTCTTATGTGTTAATCGAGGTTATAAACTACATGCTGACGGGATTGGCGTTAGAATGCTATTGCGATCCCTCCTCCCCGCCATCAAAAGCACAGAGCAGGCATTGTGGGGTTTTCAGTGTGTAGGCCCCTGTGGATCTTATTGGGTCCATGGGGGAGAGTCTCACATATCCCCGTCGTCTCCCAGCGGAAGGGGATAAGGCATTTTCCTCACGTTAAAATAATCATTGCTCCGTGTGTAATAAATATCTTGATAAAAAAAACGATGCACTGATAGGATATACAACGCAGTGAAGCAGTCTAGTTTAACAAAAAATAATTGCAATAGAGTAATTTATTATAGTATGTGATAATAAAGTTTCAAACCTCGTTAATTTGCTGCCAATCAACAGTTGTTAGAACGATACGATATAATATAAGAAATGGACACAGAACAATCTATGACTGTCATAATTAAAATGGAAGATTATACCGGCTGATAAATAATTAGCAGCTGATTTAGTATTTATTGTATTAGTGGCGGGAAGTGCCACTGCTGAGCGTAAGGTTCTGGGTTAGATTCCCGGGTTGAGCTAAAAAATAGTTATAGTGTTAATTAACTTTTCCATTTCGATAATTTTAGTACCAGCACGGATTTCTACTTGTATGTCAATTTAAGCCCGCATCCTATCACATATCCTACAAACTACACCTCTGCCTACCCCCTCGGGATATACAGGCATAATATTATGTTATCTAAATATTATTCAGTATGGAAATGTTATAATAATATTTATTACTTTAGATTGACCCTTTCAGAATAAATATGGTTCGCAGTTATCCAAGCCTGACTCATCAACGTGAATACTCAACGGTTTTACAACTTATATTAATGCTAATGTATTCAGCAAAATAAATCTTACCCTTTTTACACGGATATGAAGGAAACTGAAGTTAACAATAGTCACGTATTTCGAGTCACATGTGTGGACACGCGTGGACAAATGAACTGCAACTCAGGTAATAAGAAATTTAAATATTTGTTATATGCTACGAGTTTTGTTAAGGGAAGGTTTTAAGCATAAGAGATTATTTATTTCTTGCTATTAGCAAAAATAAATATTGATTTTGTGCTCTTATTTTTAGTAAGATACCTACATTGAAAGGTTAAAGACCATGGTATTAGTTACACAACTCAGACTTAAAAGTGGTCAAAAGGACCAACTCAAATTTAAAGTTCGATCAGTGTAACACGTCTCCTGAATACGACACAACAGCGTTCGACACAACGGAAATATAGCAAAAATTGGTCCTTGGATACGTAAAATCAAATATCCGCAATATGTTGTGTTACCGGACCGGATAACAGGATGATCTTTAGTTACCCTTCTTGACACCCAACAGACATCAAAAATATTTGTTGCTGTTAATAAAATATGAGTCAGTACAGCATTTTATTTCATAACTTTTAAGTACGTTTGATTATAAAGAGTAGCTATTAAAAATACCCACTCGTAATACATTATCATAGATTTCAACATAGGGTAAGTCCAAAATACTTATTATGAAACAGACATCATCGAACCTAAGTTTGAATAAAAAAACAATTTATCATCAGCCAAAAGACGTCCACTGTTAAACATAGACCTCCCGGTTTAAACGAGGGGGGGTTTGCCATAATCCCCACGCTTGGCAAGCGGCTTGGGGATCGCAGTATTGAAGGTGGTGTTACAGAAAACGCTGCTGCTCATCTTCTGTTTTTTTTTTTAACAATTACTTAACTAAAAACATCGTAACAAAATTGTTGTGTTACATCTCATGTCTTATATAAGTGTTTTACCATAATAACTTCCGTGAGTGCTATCCATATTATTTACTATATATCCTGGTTATACTCACGTGTGTATTCGGGAATGCCCGACTAGTTTCGAACTCGAACGGAGCCCTTATTCATGACTACTCCGCCGCGTAACCAGCTCATGAATAAGGGCTCCGTTCGAGTTCGAAACTACTCGGGCATTCCCGAATACACACGTGAGTATAACCGGGATATATAGTAAATATTATTTAAGTGTTGCCTAAGGGATAAGGTAACTACTTATCATTTTCACTCACGAGTAAAATATCGTTCAAACATGACACCGAGTATTTTGTAAACTAACCAATCTAAAATCAACCATAATATTCCAATTATAGGTACAATTTCTACTTAAAAAATAGAAGATTAATAAATATTTGTTTCAATACTGAATACAACTTTCCACAAGGTAGTAAACAAATAATTCGATCATGATGCATTTTCCAGCTTACTTACTAATTTTAAACTTAAGGTTTAAACCACCTAAACACAAAACAAAAGAAAAGCAATACAACTTTTTATAGTTGAGCTTTGACAAAAGAGCTTCTCCTAAGTCACGTTTGTTTTAGCTAAGTTATAGATTTACAGGGCTGGCCAGCTTGCAGCTGGCAAGAGCTGGCTGAGGATAGAGGGAATTGGAAAACCAGGGGAGAGGCCTTTGCCCAGCTGTAGGAAACAACAAAGGCTATTTAAAAAAGAAGGTTTACAAGCTAGAATATAAGTAGCCCTAAACATCAGATTATGTTGCAAAACATACATAGTCGCCATTTTTAGTTATTTAAGCTTAATAAGCAAAGGTCCTTAACATATCTTAAAAACATTATCTGAAAACAGTATCCACTACGCTAATTAGCATTTCCAGCTTATTAGCCTTACTTTAAACTAATTTGTACTTGACTACGTACGTGTACTAGCGTGACACGTGCGTAAAAAGATAATGAAAGCTTTTTTTTTTTTCATCTTGTTTTTTTATAAGCAGGAAGGTTTGTTCTTTTATAGAACTGATAGCCAAATGGTAAGACCATTGGGCTGCCATGTCAAAGGTCTCAAGTGTAAACCCCGGTATTTATGTATTTTCGAATTCATGTGCATATTATAAATAAGTCATCAGTTGCTAAAACGGTTAAGGAAACCGGCACAACTGAGCGATTTTACAACGGTGTGTTAAGCCATGTCAGAGGCCTACAGGCGATTTAAACTCTGCCACCAGGTTGTTCATCAACCATACGATAATACCTACCTACATAATCACATTGCTATTCCATTCAGAACATTGTGGCAGTTTTTATCAAATGTTATTCAGATAATGGTAACTTTAAATGCTAATCTTACACTCAGTAGGTCTAAAAAAGTGTATTTCAATAAGTTGTACAACTTATATAGTTAATTACGTATCTACGTAGCTAATATTCGCGTCTTGGATCACTAAAAGACGCGCATAGTGCCTTACTAAGATAAGTTCCAGAGAACACAATTTCGCAACTCTTAAAAGGATTTCGCTGTAAGTTATTGCACTAATATAACTTCATTAGTGCATTATAACATGATGAAAATGTTTTAATGTGTTAATTCAGGGACAAATTAAAACTTACAGATTTTAAGAAGTTTTAAAAGACACACTAGGTGAACGTGTTACAGGTATAAAGATTCACATGCACAAACAACACTCAGACAAAAATACCGACGGATCTTACTCGTATCCTAAGTCACGTGCAAAGATCGATTTGACGCCTGAACCAGCCACTTAACCGCTGCTCAATTGGGTTGTATTCAAATGCCCAAAGATTCTGCCATTGACACTCCATCCTACCTCGATCCGGATATATACATAAAATACTAAGAGTACTCACCTCGGACGGCATTGTGTTTCAATCAGAGTGCCAACCAATTGGCCTATTGTCGCTGGTTACGTACGACACCCGTGCAAATTTAAACGTGGTAACTTCAACAGGAAGCTACCTATGGTTTGAGATCAGGTGTTATATTGCAAAATTAATCCAGACTGGATTAACATAATGTGTAATCATTAGAATTATTATGGATTTTTATTGTTTAAGTTAATATCTAAGCGTTAACCTCTAACCGTTCAATCTTTGACATAACGTATTCGAATCTAGATCTTTCAAAAATGTTATGTCAGTAACTTTCATTCGAGTTGTTCAAATCTTCTGAAAATCAGATATTATGTCATCCATAAATGCCAGTCGATAACTAAGGCCATGTATCAACATGCTTTAAATAATGCGAGTAATTCCAAGCGGTTCTGCAAAGGAAATTATTCATTTTACTGTCTCAGAATTATTTCTGAGTGCAACGGACGAAACTCAGTCAAGCCTAATTCTGTAGCAATCTTAACCTTTCTCTGTTCAAACATTTTAGATATCAAAGTTCAACATTATTTGCGCCGCTACGCAAAAGGTGAACGCAAACATATTATCAAATTTTCTCTCACATTTCTAAATTCGTGCCGTTTAATTAAGAAATGTTTTGGAGACGAAGATTTTAGGATTTCTGTCACTTTCTATCGCATTACTTTCGCAATAAGAATGAAGAAGACATAACTGTTCGTAGTTAATATTTTACCAGCTGTATTATTTAGTTCTGTCACGAAGCTTATGCACGGTTTCTTTAAGTGATCTGTTGTAAATGTAGACGTTATTAATAATGAAGATCGCATGATCTCCATTAATATTAACGTCACTCGAGGTCTAGATACATCTTCTTAATTGTCTTGTGCAACCATGATTTAGAAATACTTCGTAAAATTATTATATTAATGTTAGTATTCTATTGCCTTAATCATATTGGATCTGTTACGCTATTATTGTGATGGCCTAATTGGCGGAATGAATTAGTATTCATGGGTTGGTTGATAAAAATTCAGGAAAGTACCTATGTGCCATTTTGCTCCACGACCCCTTGGACTAGCATCTGATCTCACTCCTGTCTAGTCAGTCAGCCTTGGTATTAGACCATGAATGTTAGAGAATAGATTTGCACCTTACTTATAGCATACTCAATACTCATGCACTATAACGTCTTTTGCGTATGCCACGTTGTTGAGATTCGCCGTGACTAAAACGCGGTCCGAAGGACCAAAATGTGCATGAGAAAAATCCCCACGATGCATAAGACTGTGGCCAATGATAATTACGCATTCGTACCGGTAAAGTACTAAGGACTAACCAGCATTAATCATCATACAATCAATAAGCACTCAACACCTAATGGTTCTAAAGCAAATACTTCAAGACTGGTCTTTTTGTGTACTTTTTGTGTACATAACTAAGTATATTTACTGGACAAATATGCAGAAATATACTAACATTAATGGAATCGAAGACATCTTTTATTTTTATGACTTTTGGTGCCATTTTAGCATGTTGCCCATGCTAAGCTTGAATCTAAATTGATAAAGGAAATTTGAAAAATGATGGACACGAGCGGGATACGAACCCGCGACCTTCGCCGATCCGTGGCGCTGCTCTAACCAACTGAGCCACCGTGTCGCTGCTCGCATCCATCGAATTTCAAGTTCCCTTTTAGTATTTACGTCTTAAGGGTGACGTCAGGTATTATCTGTTGGAATCTATGATTACCAACTCAGTGTTATACCTTTACAGCTATAAATCACTGAAACGATAATACCAACCCCAATTTATATGACTTTTGGTGCCATTTTAGCATGTTGCCCATGCTAAGCTTGAATCTAAATTGATAAAGGAAATTTGAAAAATGATGGACACGAGCGGGATCGCGACGATCCCGCTCGTGTCCATCATTTTTCAAATTTCCTTTATCAATTTAGATCTTTTATTTTATTTACTTGAGCGTGGATCTTTGAATTGCCAACTCTTAATTAGAACACAGAAATAGTAGCCAATTACTGATGAATCTAGAAATTCGTTTCTAAATTATTATCTAAGGACCGAGTTTCCAATAAGAAACTAATATATTTTATCATTAACACTTTGCCGTACTCGGGATTTGAACCCAGTACCTCATGCTCAGCAGTCGCGCTTAGCGACCACTATACCAAAGAGGCAGTCAGTAACTACATAATTAAATAATTATGAAATAAATATTGAAACGATTACAAACACAATGATTTGCGAATAATCCGCCGACTAAAACACAAAACAAAAGAGAATCAAAAGCGTGAAGGCATGAACAATCATAAAAACTCCTTAGATCATTATGTTAGTTGGTGAACAAAAAATGGCAGATGATACCGACTGTTGAAGCTCACTAATATTTTAAACGCGGCAGTTTAGATGTTTGGATAAATAGATTATTTTGTAGGATTTCGTTATGTAGTTTCTTGCTAGTTCTTTTCCATAGGAATCATTATTATTTATAATTTAACTAAAGTTATTGTTTTGTGCGTTTTATTAGGTAAGTTTAAACTATGGATTAAATTATGAATTTTACTTGACTATTATAATAAAACTATGTACCTATTAGGCTTCCATTTGTTTTGTTTTTTGATTAGTCCTAAACCTTTTCTAAATTATTTCCATACAAATACGCATCATTTCTGACAAATCAGAATACTAAACTTACTTTTAACTCAATTACTGTCACTTACTGTTACTTCAAGGTACGAAAATCAGCTTATTGCATTGCAAATAGGGAATGACTTATGCGGAATATGGAAAGTCCTGGGTTTTCCATTCCACCAAGTAAATTAATAACGTAAAAAGAGAAAATCATTTTCTCTGTAATCATTAGGTACCATAAACGTGATGCTTACCTACATAGGAAAATAACTGTAGCACTACTTTGAAAGTAGCTATACCTACTCCTATTCCAAATTTTTTTTTGTGAATAAGGGTGACGACGGTGATCGGCGCAGTGTCTAAGCGATTGGACTGCGCGATTTGTGCGATCCGTAGACGTATTTGAAAAAAAAAGGTAGTCCTTTAAAAAAAATATTATACCCATGGATTAAATTATACCTGTCACTGTTGTTTCCATGACAAAGAATGGAGATGTCTATAGATCTAAGACGGGTATATGTTAATACAGCTATCAGCCCTCGTTTATGAATAAGAAGGCTATAGTTTTTTCCCATCGATGACACCTTTAAAAGATACCAAAAATTAGTAAAGTATTTTCCTGGATCGTTTCGGAATCGAATCGGTATCCTTTTAACTTTCTTTTCAGTTCACACCTCTACGGTTCCACATTTAATCGGGTAAACCTACGAACAAAACGGCGAACAACACTAGTACTACAAACCAATTACAAGGATTACTATGATTCTATCGCTTCGATTCGAGGAAAAACTACTCACGTTTCGTTCTGGTCAAATCACGTGAGAAGTCGATTGTTATTTTGATATATCAGGTTATATGGGTTATAAATATGACGTAATATTGTTTCTAGCTGGCAGCTATGATCGGGAAACCCGTGTCGAGTAGATAATCTTATCATTATGTGGTTTTTTGATTGTCTTGATAACTTCCTTAATCTTTACAAGAATCAAATTACCGAAAAATACGGAATCTGGATGTGCCCAGTTGATAGCAATAGGCTCGCCCCCTAATATATTGGGATCTAAACATACCTGGCGGAATATGAGTGTACCCACTGTACACCTCGGCCTACCCCTTCGGGAAATACAGGTGTGGTGTGATGTTTTTTTATGTAATGAATTTTCAGATCATATGATGAAAATAAGGTGTTAAGATTACCTCGAGAAAAACAGATAGGTACCTACTGAGAAGTGGCCACAGAATGAAAATACCACATCTACTTACATTAAATACCTTTTGCGGTATTATTATTTCTATCATAAAACACAATAAAGATATTATCAGAAGATACATTAATGTAAATAGCATAATACGATCGCATAACAATCGAATTATCATTTGTATAAGTACCTAATCACACTTAATATATAATTCCCTTGTTAATGTACCGCTGAATAATTAATCGCAATGGGCTTTGTGATATTTTAAATGAGATTACAGTTATGTTTTCGGCTTCCTAATTAGCATAAAGGCTGATCACAGCACTTTACCCTCTGCATTATTGACCCAAGTACCTATTAGTCATTAGCCAACAAAAACACACCACTTTCTATTTAATTAAAATATCATTACCTTGCCCTTTTGACCCCTGCTGGTAAGCAAAGAGTAGCAGTTAACAGACTCAACTTGAAGGACTTAAAACCTCAAACGCCTTAAAATATTTAATAGCAAACTTTTGCCTTTCGTTATAGTATTAATGCAATGTAAGGCGCTGTAATGTTAATAGTGTAAACAGGCATGAATAAAATCTGGGATTATAACGTTTACGGATTTTATCGCGGCATGAAGATGCGTCTCCACTTGTAACATTTCAACGAACATTCCTCCGTAACCGTAAGAAAGCATCGTGTTTGTAGTAGGACCCATACGATACTCTGGAAGTAACTCTATTTACTTTTATTAAACGCATTGGATCGAACTCCTAGGCATGATTCTAATAGTCTTTTGATTCTTTCAGCTACATAAGACAGACGCTGACTAGTATAATGTGGGTGTGCTAAAGTATCGCAATGATCGCAGTATTGGTGGTCAAGTTACAGAAGACGCTGCTGCCCATCTTCTGGATTTTCCCTTAGTCGCCTCTTACGACACCCACGGGAGGAAAGGGGGTGGTCAATTCTAGGCCGGTTACCACACGGCATTACGGACGTAATAATAATAATACATAATAATCATATAGCCGTTAACTGTCCCACTGCAGGGAAATGGCCTCTTCTCGTATAGAGAAGGATTTAGCATTGATCACCACGCTAGGTCACCGCGGGTTCGCGATTTCAGACAATTAAAACCAGGTTTCCTCACGATGTTTTTCGTCACCTAAGAATTTAAGAAACACTAAGAATAAATAATAATTTAAGACATAAGTGACTGCTTTTGTTTGTTTTTAGAATGGATGTAAGTGTCACCAGTAAAAATAGATTTGAAAAGGAATTAGGTAAAATACATTATTTATAAGAAACGTAAACATCACTTTAGAAATTACTTCTCACAAGCACTTTAAAAAATAAGCCACCTTTTCTTTCAAATAACAAAACTAATACAGTCAAATACTTTGTTATAGATTTCCTTGAAAACAATTATATCCTATTTTAATAATGCTTATATTTTAGGTGTAAAGAAAATTAAAACTTTTAAGTTTCTTACATACATACAGTACAGGAATACATAAAGGAAGACCTCTCTGACTACCCCTGCCGGCGGCTACTTATCTATGACCGTAGGATCCCTGGACATTTAAAAAATAAGCACTTAACAAGAGTAATTTATATATGAAAAATCTAAATCATATTAACATTAATTGCAGGATGATTAATTGTCTGTTAACTTGTTAAACATATTTTATAGATTAGTTGTTGATAAGAAACACATGACTACCAAATCATACCTAAGCATGACAAACGAAAACACTTCCTAAGACCCCTTATCAGCTGTCGTTAGCCTTACAGAGGTGATAAAAGGTAACTGAGACAGTAGGATTTAGATTTTACTCATGCAATACGACTGCTGAGCCCCGGGTTCGAATCCAGGATCAGGCAAAGTGTCATTCGGTTTTTCCATTAGGTGATTCTCAGTAGCAGCATGGAGTCTGGATTTGTGCGCGGTTGATGGCAATAGGCTCGCTCCTTATCACGTTAGGACCCATAACATCTAGCGAAATGTGGGTGTACTTTGCAATCACCTCTGGGAATTCCCCTTCGGGGAATACAGGCGTGATGCTATGATTTTTTTAAGTTGTCAATAATTGTCAATTTTGACGTAAAATATAACCTGAAAGTTATCTGTCGTACGGTTTCAATAAAATGCATTGTGAAAACTGTAAAGAGCATAAAATGTCCCCTAGTGGGTGACACGCACGTGCGGTGCATCCTGATACAGTGATAACAACCTGTGGAGTTTTATCCAATCTTCATAAGAAAAGAAGCACGTGCTTTCAAAACGTCGATGTTGGACTACGGGGCTATTATCATTCACTAATACGATCGTAAACACGTGCTAATAAATATCACTGATCCTACGAAACACTTGCAAATAAACCAAAAATTCTTAAGTACCTATTGTACAGAAATCAGGAAGCCCTTATGGCCCTCGTTCTCGTTGAAAAATAATATATTTTATAACTCCACCATTATTATTAGTTTACGATATCAAAACTATAAACGTTTAGTTAAAAAAAAGCTACCATAATTAAACTGACAAAACAGAAATAATCCGCTAATCAAATCAGACTTTTATAAATACTACTTTAATGAGGAGGCTGATCGCTGGGCTAAATTAGGGGTAACCGAAGGAAAAGAAATTAATATAGAATCAAACTATGTTGAACTACTTCCTAAATATAAAAATAAATGTTACGAATATTGGAAGGAGTATTTTAATGAAAGGTCGAAATATAAAGGAATATTGCATAGATCAATAGTAGCGGAGCCTCCTCGTATACCGTGGTTCTCTAATACTAAGCTTAGCAGAAATCTTGTGGTGATAGCTCACAGACTGAGATCTGGACACATGCCGCTTAATAATTTTGGATTTTTAATGAAAAATTAATATTAGTTCACCAAACTGTGATGCGTGTGGAACAGTAGAAGACATTGTACATCTATTAACGGAGTGTGTCAGATTTCAGTTCGCCAGAGAAGAATTATTGAGGGAGCTGCAGGTAAACCAATATGACGTGGGTATGTTCCATTATTTGTTGTCAACACCTAATTCTAAGGCTTCACTTATTTAAGTTCGCAAAATTGAGATTTTGTTAATGTTATTTATTAATTATAGGATACGATGGGACTGGCATATACTTAATGTATAAAAGTCCCTAATTTAAAATAAAGAGAAAAAAAAACTACTTATTGGAAGTCATACATAGAACCAGCCCCAAAAATCTACTATTCAAACAATTATCTATTTGCCATTAAGTTTGTACATAATATTAATATTATAGGATTAATAGCAGTAGTGAGAGTAGAGTTTCAGGTGATATTTCATTTCAGGCATTAACAAGGTATATCATCATCATCAGCTGAAAGACATCCACTGTTGAACAAAGGCTTAGAACGCCACAATGTACAACAACTTGCATCCACCGGTTGCCCGCAACTCTTATATTCCCTATAAAGAATCATAAAACTGAAAAAGTCTACAACTCCACCCTAATTCCCTCTAAAACATGCAATATTCTTAAGTCTAGAAATAAAATAAAATATTACCTTTAATGTTTAAAGATGCCTAAAACGTCTTGCCGCTGCTGATATGTGAAATCACCTAACATAAAACGAACTAGTTAGTACAATTCCAAAATTGTCTATACGTAACTAGAAGCTATAGAAAAACGCAGCTTCTTTTTGAAAATTTTCATCTTTCTCTTCACAAACGGATCCACTGTGATAGTTTTTAAAATGTCCGATCCGAAAAGTTCACTTGAGGACAAAATTAATTGAAAAAAAAATCACTAGCTGAATAAGTCGCGACCCGCGCCAATCGATGAAGACATTAGATTGAACTTTCGCGGCAAATTTCAAAAATAGTACCGACAATGCGTCACACAAAAATGGCCGCGACTACCGTACGGAAATGTTTAAGTGGTAGCTATTTTGACCGGAGCTGGGCTGTGTATTATTTATTTCTATTGGAAAATTAGTCTTTAATGGTGTGATTGGTGCGTAACACATTGTAGAGCATCTGTGCCCACGCGACATTCGTACGCGACTGAGACCGAGGCCCATACGTTGAGTCGACAAATATTCAGTTTAATAATTTAAGACCTGTGTATATAATATAGGATTCTGTGTATAGCGTTCTCGTATGACACTCGTGTACATGTGTGACGCAATAAGAACGACATTGAGGGGATGAAACGATCTTGAGATAAATTCAGTTTGCGTTTGAGTATACAGTGAAATTACTTTAATATGTACCCGTTACTTCTACGCTGTTTGAGTACTTATGAAGTAAACATTTTGAATGTATGAGCTCGAGCAAGTCGTAAAATTCAACCTATATATCCTAGGTATCCTTAAATAGAGATATAGGTACTAAGCAGTAAGCCATCTTTGCATGGTAAATTATTTTCTAATTACGAAACACGTGGCTATATAAAAGCCATACACGGGTTAGTTCAATGAATTTAAGCTTCAAGTACCATATTGGCTCCGTAAATGGGAGGCCAGATGACCACCCTCACCGAGACCCCTCCATGCCTCTACCAAACTACCAAGTTTTTACGGGTATTCGAAATGCTAAAAGTCTGACTACTAGTCTTACCAAGAGGTATCCATATCGCATTTCCCAGAAACCGGGTCGAATGCTTAGCTATGAAAGTCAGTCGCTTCACCTAAGTGTGAACTAATGTTATATTCTGACAAGGCTCAATGCTCATCATGCTACATAAATAATGTCTTCCTTTCTAACCAACGCCTACGTAAAAACATAATATTCCGTTTGTTTCTGAACCTCTATAAATTTTTAAACACGCACACTGGTTACGATTACTTCCACGCTACTTGCTTGACTGGTCATCCGAATTTCATTTGTTTTAGTATTGTGTCCCAATTGTGCTTGATTACTGGCAATAGGCTGGTCACCAATACCCCAAGTATTGGTAGCTAACCCATTGCCATTAATCCTAATGAGCGGTGAAATGCCAGTGTAAATTAACTATATACCTTCAGGGATTACCTACGTCATGTATCTATGTGTTTCAGTGAAATGCCATCCCCCATTAAGTGGTGCTCCATTATCAATTGAGGCTCTAGAGATTACAAGTGTTTACATGTCTTGTTTGCTTTGACAATCACGCTCTTGTTAAACTAACTTGTGATAGTTGCAATCCCATAGTTCTACTTGCTTTCAGAACTTGGCGGCAGTCTATAAATATTGAAATGTTTTTGCTAATATGAAAAATTTGTTGCGATAACGCTCGCATGTACAATACAAAATTTAAGAAAGCAGAACGATTAAGAAGTAGGCGGGTCTATCGCCATAGGTACCTATAAAATGGTAAGCCTAATTTCCCAAAATACAACTAGAGCCTATTTGTGGACGAAGTTTTTTTTACAGATTTAAATGGAATGGTAGAATATCAAACTAGACTAAATTAGATGTGTATCGTCAAAAAATTTAATTTATTTTTTGCAGAAAAAAATACAATATTTTTAGGACATAGAATACGAATTTTGTGCTATTACCTAATACGATCCTCAATTCGTGTAGTAGCAATTAACAATAGTGTATAGTTTCTAGCAGTGCCAAGCATTTTAATATAACACCGCTAAATTGTGATAGCTGAGCGTTCGCCGAAATTCTGTGCGAACAATATATTCAAAGAGATTCATACATATTTTCATTGAATTTCAAAAACTGTTTTTCCATTTCATACTTCGTTTCTTTAGAGAGAACAGACAAAAACTTTCACGGTATCTCTTTCAAATCGTTTGTTGAGTTATTTTGGAATTTGGATATATTTTTAGCATAGAACAAACTATCTACATGCTTCAGTGGCCACATGATAATAGTTTTGAATAAAAACTAAATTATGAAAAAATGTAAAATATCTTGTTGCTATCCAAGTTAGCTAGTATGTTCCTAAATTCGTACAACGTAAAGATAGCCATATTCAACTTGCTCAGTGCGCAGATAGTATGGTACACTAATATGAAGTGCGCTACTATAAGAGCGCTCTCTATTCCCTCATACTCAACTCATCGAATATGAAGACAATCGGTCACGACCGGAGAGAGATCAGGCGCAAGACTAACGGCTTACGATTTGTGAATTATACCATACTTGAAAAAACCGTTTCTGAAATTGACACTTACACTGTGCGTTAAGCAGACATAATAGTTAAACAATCACCATGCCTCACACGTGGGTCACTAAACAGGGAAAGGGTTAAGTTTAAATTAAAACTATAATATTAATGAATAGGAAGCATCTAGATTCCAGATCGTGCCAGCATTGGTAAACTCAGTCTGGGAAGAAACTGCGATTTTTTTTTGTCTCATCGGGTGCTAGCTACTACATGTTATTTCATTATCTGAAGCCATTACATCTTATTGAGCTAGATTGTGACCTTTATTGTTACATCTGTCGTTCTTGATTACTGCCATAATTACATATCTTACAAAAGTATTGTACTAATTAAACAAGTAAACTTACACTATAATAATGATGAAGCACGAAAATATAACGATAATAATCTTGTAATAGTAATTAAATATCATGTGATGGAATAATCTTGATGAAGCTAGAAGAAATATAATGTTGCACAATTCTGTTAACAGATCGTGTTTAAGATACGCGTAGGTATTATTTGTGTTGTCAATATCAAATTGCTGACCTAGATGGTGATAATATCTAAATGGAAAAATAGGCTCGTGTTAGATAATAATAATATTTAAACTGTCTAGCAACTGAAAAGAAAAGGTCCGATTCGATTGATTCCCCAAGTTAAGTAGTGGGGTATCGGCTCCCACCAGGCACAGCACTGTCTGGTTGGAAGATCTTCTTTTTTCGTTGGAGGATCTCCACATCCCTTCCTCGTCTGAGGTTTACGTGGTAAAGTTTTCTCCTGTATCGTGTACAGCCCCTTAATCATAAACTCATAAGCAGGACATTTTCCAAAGTGGAAGCAAGACGCCACCACGTGCAGCTTCATGGGCGTCTCCCTTTCACAACGTAAACTGTCCGGCTTTAAGAGTGTTAGTTAGGGGGCTGACATGTACACATATGTATATCACCTGCAACATCCAATAAATATCTACAGTTTACAAAGGTATTTTTAGAGGGCGGGCCTCGAACATCCGACCCAAACACTTATCGGATGATCATTAAATGACAACACAAGCGGTCACGATTAAAATCTCTCACTATCTCCTTTTTAAAATTGTATCTTATCCGAAAACACTTATAGAATTTTCCTTGTTATTTAGGAGATAAATGTAGATAAATTATAATAAACCAAAGATGCCCCACGGTTTCACCCGCATATCGTTATTCTAATGTATAAGCTATTTTACTCTCAAGTTTTATCAAAGTAGGCTAGTGTCAGTTGAAGTTGGCCAGCGTGAACAAAATTCTTACAGGAGGATATTTTATTTAACCGACTAGTTACTATATTTATGTATCTATGTACATTTAATGTAATAGGTACTTACATATAGGGCCAGAAGAAGTTGACGGGACGTATTCAACTCGATACTCAGTAGGCATAGAAGTATGGGACTTGCATCTAGTGTATTATTTTATTAGCTGTTAGTGTCAGGTAGTGATCTACTGCAAGACAAAGGTCTCCTTTTTCTCTTTCCATTCTCCCTATCTTCAACTGTTTAGGATTACATACATTCTATCTTATCACAGTAACGCTGATACAAAAAGTACCTACATTCAATAGAAAGACGATTTTGGTACATGATGTAATGATATCATTATCATTACATCACCATCTCAGATGTTTCGAAGATAGTGTCTTTACGAGGGGGGTAATCTTGGCAACTGAATGATCGTAAACATTTCTTTACATAGAAGGTGAGATACTCTAGATAAAGTTCTAACCTCCTTTGAACAATAGGCTCTAAATGTTATCAAGTTAGCCACCTAGTCAGTGGCGGATTTACCTATAGGCCAACTAGGCACGTGCTTAGATGTGCGAGGGTACCAAAGGGGTCGCGCGGAAGTACAGGGGGTAAAAAAGGTCGCCGATGAGGTCCTTGTCTAGGGCGTCTTGGGCCTTTAATCCGTCACTGCACCTACATAATATATTAATGAGCAACGAAATACGTTTTAGCCGTAGGTTCCTCTTCTTCTCATAGTATGTTTGATAAACCAGATGAAAGATTTTAAACCGCCTGTAGGCCTCTGACATGGCTTTACACACAGTTGAAAAATCTCTCCAGTTTCCTCACGACGTTTTCCTTCACCGTTTTTAGCAACTGATAAATGATTTATAATACGCGTTTGATTTTGAAAAGGCATTGGTGCGTGCAGGGGCATTAACTTGCGACCTTTGACTTAAAATTACTAAAACATTGATTGACAATATATTATGACAAAACACCTATATCACAGAAATTCTTCAATATTGTACGAACACAGGAGGGATTAATATCTCTATAGTATTATACCCAAGCTGTCTGTTTCAATAATTTTATTGTGCACTTAGACTGTACGCCTACGGGCGTGGTACCTTACAATCTACCGACAGCATAACAGATGTGTACAAACACCGAAAAGAAAAAGCTTTTATATTCGGTTCCATCTACCAACCGACTTAGTTACTAAATAAATCAATTATATTGATAGTCTTTTTCTTTGCCGTGCCCTCACTAATGAAGGTCGTTACCATATATGATTTGTCACCAGCTGTTTCTGTCCTGCCTCTTCTGGAGAGGAGGAGCTCTACAACGATATCGACTGTAGATGAGTATAAAAAAGCATTTTCGCGTTTCAGTGCGTAATACAATTAAAAGAGTATCAAGAATATAATATGGGCTTTCTGATTCATATAACTGCATTTATGCTTCTCTGTAATGGAAGACACTAGACTAAAGGACATAATTAGCTGCTTAAGGTTTTTAGGACATGTCTACTCAAACTGTATGTGAGTAGACCAGACTTTTTTTTTCAAGACTTTTCTATAAAAGAAGCACTCATCCCTTTGTTTTTTTTATCTTTGTCTGAGATATAATACCTACAATTATTGTAAGGAATTTAGATAAAACTTGTGTGATAATAATATTTCTACTAAAATAATTATCATACAACGCCCTCATTTTGCGTCGGCGTTTGAGCCGTTACACCAATTAATTTCAGGCAGACGCTACACATGCGAAGCGTGTGACGTCACGTCACTCTAGCAAGGTATAGTGACGTCACCGTCTCAATGTCACCAGCGGACGAACCGACGATCACAGGGACGAAGGAGCTTGTCAATCATAATCAGGTGCCTTACTATGAACTTGCATTGCAAGACGTTTTCCGTTGTTGAGGCGAGACGCCGCACTACACTGCACGTAGAGACGTCTCGCTTCCACAATAGATAACGTCCGGCAGTGTAAGCTCACAGTAAGAGCCCAGTTGTCTCCATACTGATTTGCATGTGAATATGTATCAGATGTTGTTCCTTTAACAATAGGCTACTGGGACGAGTAGACTTTCCTGTAGGACTCCTAATTGAAGAACGTGATTAGTTGATACTAGTAGGTGCTTGCAGAACTTATTTTGATCATTTTTCAAGATAGCAATTGAATGAAATAATGTTTTAACTCTATAATTTCGTGTATATATTAATAAACTTATAAGTATAGTCCTCTAAATTATGTCATAAAAGAGTCACTCCTCTAAAATCGATGTTTTGATTTAAAAAAGTTCAAAATAATGAATGCTAGAAGAATGAAATAGGATGGATAATATATGGGACCTTTCTATTTGTCTTCGTGCTACGAGCCTTGTGGCAAACTTGCTGAATATCCTAAATGTATCATTTCACGGCTTGTAATAATTACTTTAACTACTAAAATAATATAATGATTTCTATCGCTTACGCGAACATTAGACATTGAAATAAAACTATTGTTCGACGCCGACGTTTCGAATCCTATACTTGTTAGTAATATATTATAATAGTAATTGTTCAAATTAGACGTTTAAAACCTCAATCTGCCCGTGAACATGAATGTTGTATAGGATTCGAAACGTCGGGACGAAAAAACCAAAATAAAACCGCGATAAAATCCGTGAAAATACTAAAATAATAATTAAGCTTTCAGATCTTAAAGAATAAAATCTCATTTACGTAAAGGCAGGACCTATCACAATAACTGCAAAATAAGAAGTGGCTCCTCATGACCTACAAGACATACAACAACTAAAATAAATAAATAAACAACACATCCACCTTCAAAGAGCTCATAAATTCACACAACATTACTACTACACTATCTCTGCCATTAAACCACTATCTGCTCTCTCCCTCGCCCTCCTAGGTATATTATAACCTTATCGCACCTCCCGCTTTTTACTGAGCCATAATAATGTACAGGCTATTTCAATTCTATTTGCTGAAAATGTAAACAATTTTTTTGAGTCCTTTTACTCTTGACTCTTCTTATATTCTATCTCCCTTAACGTATGGTTGATGAACAACCTGGTGTCAGTGTTTAAACCGCCTGTAGGCCTCTAACATGGCTTTACGCACCGTTGAAAAATCTCTCAGACGTGCCGGTTTCCTCACGATGTTTTCGTTCACCGTTTTTAGCAACTGATAACTAATTTCAAGTACGCACATGAATTCTAAAATACATTGGTGCGAGCCGGGGTTTGAACTTGCGACCTTTGACTTGGCAGTCCAACGATCATACCACTCGGCTATCACTGCTTCATTTTTATTGTAATTATCAAACTCTTTGGCCTAGAAGTCCCCAAGCGCAACTACGGAGCATGAGGTCCTAAGTTTCATTACCAGCTCGAGCAAACTGTGTGCTAGGTTTGTGGGTTGAGTCTAGACAGTGCCCAGTTAATGGACGGACGCTCGCCCCCTATGGAACCTTGAACATTTAAAATTAAAATTAAAAAAGCATTCCATAATTTTAATTTTATTATATAGGTGTTTCGTATGTATTTAATCTTTCTATCTTAAACTGTTTTTATCTATTTGTGTCCTTCTTAAGTGTAATTATTGAAATTGATTAAGTGTACAACTTAGCGGTAATCTGGCGTCACTCCTGTACCTAAATATTGTGTTTGTCCGTAATTGGCATATATACATATATATTAGAATATTACCTTGTAAATGTATTGTAACTATGTGTATATAACCTAAATAAATAAATAAAAAAATCATAATTGACGAAATTTGGGATTAACTAGTTATAATAAAAATAATAATTCTGTTAAAGAAAAGTGAAAAATATAAAAGTGCAAATATTATTGGAACAGAATATAAACAGTGTACGACTACTATTCTAGATAGTAGCACATAAACGGTTCGACACACCATTTTGAAGACAAGTTCAGCGTCTTGAGACATCATAAAATTGAATATTACGAAGTCATCTTAAAGTAATACTAGTTTCCAACCGCGACATTGTCTACCATGTCCATAGCTCAATGGTTTATGGACCAGATGGATAGAATAGATAGATAGACTATGGATACTTTTATCATCAGCCGATAGATGTCCACTGCTGAACAAAGGCCTCCCCCATTTAGAAGGGGAGGGGTTGCCTAATCTCCACGCTTGGCAAGCGGCTTGGGGATCGCAGTGTTGGTCAAGTTACAGAAGACGCTGCTGCCCATCTTCTGGATTTTCCCTTAGTCGCCTCTTACCACGGGAGTAAAGGGGGTGGTCAATTCTAGGCCGGATACCACACGGCGTATGGATACTTTAATAAAAATAAAATAAAATCACGCCTGTATTCCCCTAAGGGATAAGCAGAGGTGTGTAGTACACCCACATTTCGCCAGTGTATGTCCCAATGTAGGGAGATAACCCATAATTGCTACTATAATTTTCGATCAAGGTAAATTTAAAGAAACTACTAATCAATTTTTATGCCCAATAAATGACAATAGATTCGCCTCCTATTACATGGAATTGGCCGGAAAACACCAGTCTACATCTTCGCGGAATACAAACATAAAAATATCACCATCTAAAATGTAGTCTTGCCATCATTAATTATAATTAAGGACCTCTACCTACCGTTAATAAGGCCTTTGACGCAGTAACAAGGCACCATCCACACAATTTCGTACAATTAATTAACTAGCTTCTAGTCACTTGGCGAGAAATCACAATATTGATCCATTACCGGGCCATTTCCTTTCAACAAATAACAAACAATACGAAAATAATTCTCATTAAGAACAGTTTACCAAGCGAAGTTTTATTGTGGGAACCCAGAAAAGCTGTTAAAGACATTCAAAGTGCCGTTTTACGGTTCACGAAACTGAAATGGCTATATCATAGGGATAATTTGAAGGGTGACGCTATTTTATGATGTCGTTAATTATTCGCGCTCTTTTTGACGGGGTGCGAAGAAATTGGCCCTGAAAATGTTTTGACGTGCGTAGGAGCAACGGCAACGAATGATCTCCGGTCTTTCCTTTTATGAATTTTAAAAAAGTTTTTATATGTTATGTCTGTAGGCAGGTGTTTTATATAAAACTTTACAGTATGGTAGATTTTTACACAATTACGATCGACTTTTATTGCGAACATTGTGAGTAAAATGGCGTATAGTGGCACTTAGTCTACTATTAACTACTAATTTTGTTTCGTAATAGTTGCAAAATGAAGTTCGCAATTAATGTTTATTTAGAAGTCATTAGTATTTTACAATGTAAGTAAACAGTATTTTGGATTTATAGGGTTTTGTTCGGTTTTAGTGGCGGCTGGTGATTTGTTAATACAATATTCAGATCTCTTAAATTAAATAAGAATATCATTAGTCAAGTACTTACTTACCCTATTTTGTGATCAACGAACACAGAACTAATCAACGAACTAATAACCCAAACTGAATGGAAAAAACATCACAATAGTAAAGGGAAATCCAGGAACAAACTGAAACATAATTCAAGATTATATCAGGTATATTTGTTTGTGATAAGATAAGATGAATCCTGTCACAAGCTATCGACGTATCTTGATGTTAACAATTGAGGTTTATCTAATAGTGCCTGTAGCACTTAGCTGTATACTACTTCAAGATAAAAATATCTGTGTTTTTGTCTTTACAACTTCTGTAATCTAATAATCTAACCTCAGACCCGGCTATTTTAGTTTTTGAACGATCTAATAAGACCGCCACTTGCCCTCTTTTCAGTTTTAAGGTTTTTCTGTATACTGTGTTTCTCAAGGGCGGATCCAGCTTTCGAGTCAGGGGGGGGGTCACATAGTCCTGATAGGCTCCAATTTGATTACAGCAATAATCAATAGGTGGACATAAATAAAATTAGAGTGTCTGTTTGTATCATCAAAACAACAGCTTTTTCTCAATGCATATAATAGTACCTATACACGATACAGATAAAAAAATGCTATTCATTTTTTTGTCTGTTTGATCCGGCTAATCTCCGAAACGGCTGGACCGATTTTGACGGGATTTTCACTGGTTAGGTTAGATAGTGGATGGTCCAAGGTCTAATAAAGGCTACTGTTGATGTCAAAAATACTAATGATACCGCTGCAAAAATTGAAAAACGCGGGTTACTGCTTCTCCGCGTCGGCTGGACGGATTTTTACGGGACTTTCACTGACAAATAGCTGATGTTATAAGGAGTAACTAAACGAATTCCCGGGCTAGTCACACTAATATTATAACAGCGTAAGTTTGTGAGTGTGTATATGTTTGTTACACTTTCACGCTCAAACGGCAGGACCAACTTTGATATAATTTGGTATGGAGGTAGTTAACACCATGGATTAACACAGGCATTTTATTCAGAAAAAAATTAGCAGGTAACACTGCGGGGCACAGCTAGTTCTATATAAAAAGAAAGTATTTTATAGCTATACGTCAAAATATATTTATTCTCACGAAACGAATTATGACTTCATCTGCTTGAATGGGGATGCTTTTGTGAACATGAAGAAGTGCCAGTCCAGTTAGGTTGTCTTCGGCCATTGAAGCTCTAAGTCAAGTTATGAGCCTTCTAAGAGTGGAAAAGGACCTTTCTGCCACCGCGACTCTAATAGGAAGGGTACCAAACATACATTTAAAAAAATTGGATATATTTCAGTAATAATACTGAAATATATCCAATTTTTTATTAAAAGACTAGCTTATGTTTTGAGACTTCGTCCCCGCAGATTTCGATTAAAAAACGTGTACGTAGAAGTAGTAAGCAGATTTACTTAATTGGATCTGATTTTGTAACCAATTTTATGGGATTTTATTTTTATCCCGCGGAAGCCTAAATATATTCAATATTAAAAGTAGCCTAAGTTACTTTTTTTACCACCGGCTATATGTCAGTCAAAGTCTCGTCAAAATCCGTCCAGCTATCGCGGAGAAGCTGTAACCCACGATTTTTACTACATTACTCCTCATAACACTACTCCCACTAATTAAATGACGTAAACTTCTATATCGCTTAAATTTTTAAATATTTCTGCACTATGCTTCTTTGCCATAACTTTGGCATACCTCGGATAAAGTAGTAGGATAATAATAGTCGTGCGAAGAAAATATACAAAAACAACGGAAAATAATCTTATAATAATGTCCTGTGTAAGTAAATCTGACTTCTTCTTATCGTATGGTTGATCAATAACCTGGTGCCTGTAGGCCTCTGACATGGCTTTACACACCGTTGAAAATAAAAATAATTCGAAAAGACATTGGTGCATGGGTTTGAACTAGCGACCTTTGACTTGGCAGTCTAATGGCCACTCAGTTATCAGATCAGACGTTAGTAAATCCGACTAGCAACACTCCATTACCAATAAAAGAAAAAGATCCTTATCTGAGCGAATCTCCAAGAAAACATTATGTCACTATTAGAAATCCTGTGCATTTTATTGACGCCTAAAGTGACAACATTATCTATCAGGCTTGATCTTGAAAAGGAAACCGCATTGATAAAAACTCGATAAGGGACATACCAATCATTGTACTTAACATTGCAACTGTTTTAAATTTTTTATCTCAATGCTATCCTCGCGTATCTTTTGCTACCTTTATGCTTTTATTCCTGAGGGGTCAAAACATTTAAATCTTTTGTGGTTTGTATCGTCGACTTAAGTAGTAAACTATTTGCAACAAGGACACAAATCAATCTGTAGTTTAGTTTAGGGATTGGCCAGTAAAGAAACATGGTAAGTACAGATGACCTCAGAATGAGCCCCAGCCCCCTTACCATGAACTCTTAAAACAGGACAGTTTACGTTGAGGAAGCGAGACGCCGCTACAAGCAGTGTAATACGGCGTCTCGCTTCCACGTCTTAAACTGTCCTGCTTTGAGAGTTCATGGTAAGGGGGCAGTGGTCCCTACATAATATAATAAAATGATTCTTTATATTTAGAAAAAAGACTGATAATCTGCCCTGTTGGTGGTTGCACTACATGTCTGCTAAGCGCAAGGTCCTCGGTTTGATTTCCAGGTCGGGTAAAGTGTTACGTCCTTCCATGTAACTATCTGTACCAGGGTAGAGTCTGGATTTGTGCCCGCTTGATGGCAGTAAGCTCGCTCCCAAAGCGCCTAAACATAACTGTCGAAATGGTATTGGATACACCACAGTCTAGCTACCTATTTGAGGAATACAAGCGTGTATACTTATTTTTTCTGAAAAATAAACAAAGTTATATATTCATTATGTAGGTAAAAAGGTACTATCTACATCAATAGATTACAGTATAGCGTGCTGAAATTCATTAAGCCACCGACTAGAACACTTGTTGTCCAATAAATGACTAATAGTTTTTAAATACAGCCATGCATTATAATTATTATCAAGAGTGTGCATGCAAGGCTCCTCGTGAAGAGATCATAAAACTGTACTAATGTTTTAATTAAGGAATTTTCCATTGAGTCGTGTTTTTTAAATAGTTTTATTTAAAAAACACGTAGTTATGTTGGTAAACGATAGATGATGATAGTAATAAGTTACTTTAACTTCTTTATTTCCAAAATGACAACAGATACTTTACAATAATCCACATTTTCTTTTTTAATGTCGAATAGTTGAAAACTATTAATGACAATGTCGATTACAATCCAAGATTAAGAAAGAAGTAAATTAAGAAGAAGGTACCTACCTTGTAAACTAGGGATCGCAAACCGGGATCCCGGTTTTCAAAAATACCGGGATACCGGGCCAAATTTTGGTCTAATTAATACCGGTATTCATTTCACAAAAACCGGGATTTACGGTATTTTCGGTTTTAGTAAAATAAATAAAAAGCAAACACAAATACAAAAAGTTCGCGCCATTTAATTCAAATTACGTGCGCGTGAGTTCGTTCGTCTTACGACAAGACTTGCGTGGCGCGCCGCGCGAACGAGCCAATGGCGTGAAATACAAATTGGTAAGTTAAGATTATAAACGTAGCTTTAGATGACCGAGCTTGGTCTCAAGCTACGCTTCCAGTCCGTATGGGTGGCTTAGGAATCCGCACTGTATCTAGTTTAGGTTTACCGGCTTTTCTGTCCTCAGTCCACAGTACTGAAAAATTAACCAGAAGAATTCTAGCGTCTTCCTTGGTTAATTTTGAAGTATCGTGCTTGACTGAAGCGATATCCGCTTGGGAAATGGCTTGCCCAAATACCGAACTTCCCAAACAGGTCTTCTCCCAGAGACAGTGGGACGAGCCGCTTTGCAGTATGATACGGAATAAATTGATAAATACGTCAATCAATACTGCCGAGCGCGCTCGTTTGCTGGCTGTGGGAGAATGGGAGTCGGGCCTTTGGTTGCAGGCACTGCCGTCATCCAATATTGGAACAATGTTGGATGACAACAGTTTCCGCATCGCTATTAGTTTACGTTTAGGGACTCCATGCGTCACTCCTCATCGATGTCACTGTGGTGAAGCTGTTGACGGCCTCGGACGGCATGGTCTATCATGCAGTAGAAGTGCAGGTCGCATACCGCGACACGGTAACATAAATGATATAATTCGCCGTGCTCTTGTCACCGCCGGCGTACCAGCCGTACTAGAACCAAATGGCTTGGTACGTGACGATGGAAAGAGACCCGATGGTATGTCGTTGTTACCCTGGAAATTAGGAAGTCCTTTGGTGTGGGACGCAACCTGCGTCGATACCCTTGCACCTTCTCATGTTTCTGGCTCAGCAATTTGCGCTGGCACTGCTGCTGCTGCTGCGGAGACCTTTAAGCGGCGGAAATACAATAACCTAATTGGTAATTGTATTTTCGAGCCGTTTGGGGTCGAAACATTTGGACCATGGGGTCCGAGCGCTCACGCGCTGTTTAGAGATATAGCGAAACGCTTACTTGAGTCTACACGTGACCAAAGGGCTGGTGCATTTTTTGGTCAAAGAATAAGCATTGCTATTCAACGTGGCAATGCTGCCAGTCTTTTGGGCACGTTACCAGCTGACATCGATGGGGATAAATATTATGATGCTTTTTAAATTTTTTATATTTTTATGTGTAGGTATTATTTTTAATTTATGTTTGTTCACTAAAATAATTTTGCTGTCCCTTGAATCAGTTAAGATCATTTATCTTAAATTATTATATTTCATGTCGTAAAAGTTGTGGTTTTTCAAATTATTTTTGAAAAGAGATGTTTGTGGAGAGTGAAGGAAGTGCAAATATTTTTCTACATTTACATTGTATGTAATGTATGTATGTACTTTAAATTGCTAAGATAGAAATTACTAGGTATATAAATGATCGTTTTAATTATGGTGTCTACCGCAATTGTTTTCGATTTATTTTTACAGCTTTGCCAGTTTGCTTTTGATTGACCATAGTATTTAGTTTTGTTATGAAGTCATAGTTTAAACTAACTAGCTGTGTCCACGACTGTTCGCGTGGAGTTAAAGATATTACTTAGGTACCAAAAGAAAAGTACTTATGACTTATACTATACCGGGATAAAAAGTATCCCACATCGCAATAAAGTGTATCGCATATATCGTAAAATTTTTCTTTACAGGTTGTTATTAGTCAAAAGCAATGGCAGATCAAGACAATATTAAATATTTTGTATGATAATTTATTAGAAGCGTGTTTTTTTTGTTCGTTTTGTTTATGTTGAGACTGTCGTGAAATGTTTAAGTTTGATAGACATTTTTTGTACTGATTCCGACGATTTTCAGAACTGATTCCGAATTTCCGACTTCCTAGTCAAACACTTCATTTAATTAACGTATTTGAACTAGTAGACAAAATTGTTTTATTTAGTAGATAGGCGCCTACTTACAATTACTCCGGAAACTAGCTTTATTCTACTAAATTTGCTAACTTTAGCTTAATCCCGGAAATATCGAAAATACCGGATTACCGGTATTGGTCTGGAGCCAATACCGAAAATACCGGTATTGCTTAAATGATTCGGTATTGCGACCCCTATTGTAAACACCTAACTACCTAGGTACCTAATTAACACTTGACAGAAATAGTACTTACCAATGTATTATTTTCCATCCAATTTTGTTCATAATTATTTTATGTATCACATTAATTACCTAACACAAGGTTCATAAAAACAGCAATAAAAATTCACATACTTATATATTTTTTTTACGTTATCCAACTTTAATTTTCAATTGTACATTATTAAAGTCAGCTGGCAACACTAACTTATTGTATCTGTCAAAGAAAAGTGACATGCGGTCAATAGAATTCAGTATGATCTATTTTATTTTTCAAATTATTTGTATTTAAACATTAAAATTTTATGTGTAATGTCGTTATTCGACAACGCTGTTTTTAATTCCACCCTTTACGAGGCTCTGTATCTTCAAATCGGGGATACGTTGTCTTTCGCAAGGGATTTCTTCGATTCATGCGTATCATCGTTGCCGATTGAGAGTTTTCCCAAATCTATTGTTAATTTCACTGAACTTTCGTTCTACGACGAGCTCGCTGAAGTTTTCTACTTCAACGAGTTCCAATTTCTTCTTTTAAAGACGTTTTCCTTGATTCTGTTGTTTACATTGTTATTGATTTTTATTTCGTGGCGTGTGTACGGTAATCGAATATCTGAAAGGTTTATGAAACCGGGTGAGTCATTTTTTCTTGTTTTTATTGTTGAAACATATTGTTCAATTGCGTAATTTAAAATTTCTATAATTGAAACATATGGTAGTTATTAATGTAACGGTGTAAAGTGTTTACGTACTTGAATTACTTCTAAAGGTAACTATTATCTAACTTGTTGATGAAGTTACTGCCTACTTTTACCTATTCTTAGATTTTATTTTGATTTTCTCGTATCTGCTCTCTGAATTGTTGACAAAGAGTATTGACATCAGTCTTTTGCAGCATTTCAGTCTTGTCTATGTAATTTATTGATATTCATTTTTGAATACATGTTAATAAGCTAGAAACTTTATATATTATGTATTGCTAGGTATATTTCAGTTTTTCTAGTCTCCCTTAACATTTTTTTGTGCTTATCTGCAATCTGTCCCAATCTATAAGCAGGTTTGTTCCTCTTGTGTCTAAAGAGCTCCTCAGCAGGAGACACCTCATACTTCACCATCTGTTACCAAGTTTTTGTATGACATGATCTCCCTTAAGTAAAAAAAATAAATCTAGTGCACCTTGGGCCATCTGCCGTGCTACTAATTTCCTTACTGGCTAGTCTTACATGTCTCTCATGACATTGATTATTTCTACATGTTTATCTGGATATACCTAACTTGAGAATGTAATATATTAAAAAAAAAAGCACTGATTCTAATGATGAGATAAAGTATGCACCAATTACTTTACTATGTTTTCAGACTGTTTTCCTTTTATATCTTTCTTTATACATTGTTCTTATGCTTGCAATGTTAACTTTCTACCTTTGTGTGCTATTAATAACTTAAAATACTGTTATCATGATAGATGCAGTTTTAATAAACAATATGTGATAGCATAAAAACAACAATGTAATAAGTGTTTACATGTAAAGGTAAAGCTCTAAAAACCATTAGATAGAAGTTTCGGAAAAAAATCCTAGATGTCATTCATTTACAAGTATCATTAGGCTCTTAAATATCATACAGAATCATTCTGCATGGCTATATGTATGTATCTAAATTTATGCAAAGTATCTCTAGGCCAAAAGTTTATATTTTCAGCCAGTTCATTTTATATTCATTATAGAAGAATGCCTACCACACTACCGAAATAACTATTTATACTAGCAGTCATTATAATGTGGATGCCTGTATAAACTATTTCTTCTTTAACAACAAACTGAAATGAATCCCCTATTTATTCCACAGCTACATCAGCCACAATAGAGCAACTGAAGGAGAGTGTCTCCAAACTAAAACTTCCAAAGGAACACACACCTAGAATTTAAAAAAAATGGCGGACCGAATAAAGAAATTTTTCCAAAAGAAAAAAGTAGATGCCAAGTTTAAAATGGCCGGGCCGGGCCACAAATTGAGTGACTCCACTCTTACTAGCCAGAGTTCAAATGGTTCGAAAAAGGAGGAGCCGGTGAAGAGAGTAGGCTTGTCTGAAGAGAGTAAGGTTGCTGCAGATGCTGCACTGTCTAGGCTTCAGCAGAAGAGGGAGAATCCATCTTTTAATACTTCTTTGGCTGCTATTCAGGTTTGTTCTTAGTTTTTATAAATTTCATTGGCAACATAAGATTATTTGGATAGAAGATTTTGATGTTAGTTTACTTTTTTGGAGTAAAAACTATACCTATATCACAAGAATTTTCAGCTTAACTGGACATTTCGGTGCATGTCTAATAGTATTTGAATATATTAGAAGGACATTAACTATGAAATTATCTTCCATTCTCAGTGTCAAATCTATGTTAGTCGGCACGAACTGTTTGTATGTAAAGCTTGCAAATTATAATACATTTTATCAAAATTTCAGGCTCAAGTAAAGAAAGAGTTAGAAAATGAAAAAGCCAACGAGAAGGCGTCTGTATCGGCTTCAAAGTCCACACATACACATGAGACGAAAGAAATTGAAGTCGACTCGCTACGGAACTTTGCAGCGACCGGCGTTTATTTTAAGTAAGATAATTATCAGTATTTATGCTCAACATAGAGAGGATTGGCAGAGAAAGGGGGAGGCCTATACCCAGCAGTGGGTGATACCGGGCTGAAATGATGATGATGATTTATGCTGTGAAGTGACTTGGCACACAGTATGGCACTAATGTAAGCTGAGTTGAGGGGCTCGTATTTACGTGACTACCGCGCAAATTCGATCTGCGTGGTTAAGCCGCGCTCGCCACGGTCAATCTTGTGATAGGTGACCGTTTTCACATGTCGAGCCCCTCCGTGCTTCGGAGAGCATGTTAAGCCTTTGGTCCTGCGTCCGATCTCTTTCCTTTACTATTTATTTTTGATTTCAGATGTCCATTAATTAGCAATGACATATTACCGCGAGATGAATGGAAGAAGAACATAAAGACGTTCTTGTATGAACAATTGGATGAAGAGCGAGGGCTGACCGCCTGTCTCATCATACAGTCTTGTAACAATAATAGGGAAAAGGTAAATACTTTTATTATATCTGTGCTTATATTTTTTCTGTAATTCCCTAAGATTTTGTAATAAGGACTACTGGAAAATAAACCAGTTCTTATTTGCCTGTAATAACTTTAGTGAGTGTTATCCATATTATTTACTATACAGTTTTACTCACGTGAATTTTCGAGATGACGACCCAATTTCGACGATTGGACTGCTGCGCTAAGGGTTGCGGGTTCCCGCACGGGACAAAAATTTGTGCGATCCGCAGATATTTGTTCCGAGTCTGGGTGTATGTGAAAATACATGTTTGTGAATTGCACCTACGATACAGGAGAAATTCGTAGTGTGGAGCGTCGTTTTATTAAAACAAAAAATCAAATTATTCGTTTATTTTAGGTTGACACATGTGTGGAAACACTTTGCAAGTATTTGGAGAACATCGTCACACATCCTGAAGAAGATAAGTATCAGAAGATCAGAATGAGCAACAGGTGAGCATTGTACCCGCTTAAATACAAAACTGGTAGGCAGGAGTGTCAGTTCTCTATGCTGCTGTCTGAAAAAGGGCACTGGGTCCCGTTTTACCCTTTGGGTACGGAACCCTAAAAATGGCAACACAGTTACCAGTCCTTCTCTAAAAAAGCCTAATTAAGCTGAAAGCAATCACATACCACAGAATAAATTAGGTTGAATGACTTACTCTACTATCTATTGATTCGTTATGTTTGTAGAGTGTTCACGGAGCGCGTGCAGCCTATAGAAGGCGCTATGGAGTTGCTTCTAGCTGCTGGCTTTGTTAAACAAAAGCTGCCAAACCCAGACGGCGCCGAAGAAGAATATCTAGTCTTCCAAAAGGAAAACGTGCCTTCTATTGAAAGCTTGGTGGTAATTATACCTTACTTTTACGTAGTTTTATATTTTACTAGTCCAGCTAAGTGATTCGACTGGTACAGTAGATTAGGTTCAATATCAACAATGGAAAAATAATTGCACTGCAGGGCAAATGCATCCCTTACCTTCCTCCTATTCCTTTGTGTATAATAATAATTAATACTTTCTATGAATTTCTATTCTACTACTATTTTTGCATACCATATAGGTAGAATGTACAAGGATTTTACTAAACATTGTATACCTACATTCCTTGCAAATAAACGATTCTATTCTAGACCCTGATAGACGCTCTCAAGACTGCCGATCCTATTTCGCTGGAGCTAGACAGGAACCTGCAAGTGTTGCTGCCCTCACAAGCTGCCAATAAAGTGCAGCTGCCACCATCCTTCTACGCGCTCAGTCCAGAGGAGATTAAGAAGGAACAACAACTAAGGTCCGTTATACTTTCGTATTAGTACATCATTACGTATACCAGCTACATAGTTGCGTCGTAGATTCGTCGATCTGCGAGGTTACGCAGTGCTTCTCGAGGTCAGCCTCTAGATGGTCGACTGCACGTCACGGCACAACACGTCAGCACCGCTGTACTTTGTAAAGCCGTTGGTCCTGTATCCGATGATGGTTTAACTGGTCATGTCTGTTTGCCGTCCTATCGCATTAGTAATAGAGATTTGTTGTTATACCTGTTTGTATATAATTAACTGCGCCCCGCGGTGTTACCAGCTACATTTTTTCGGGATAAAAAGTAGCCTATTTGTTAATCCAGCTACCTCCATAACCAATTTTGTCAAAATTGGTTCAGCCGTTTCAGCGTAAATAAGTTACAAGCATACACACACTCACAAACTGTCCCCTTTGTAAATGAGTGAATTATGAGAGTCCGTAAAACCTCAACCTTTACCGACGCCATTAATATTTTTATTAATTTATCATAATATCTAACAATGTACTTGTCTAACAGGGCTGAAGCTATAGAAAAGAGTCAAATGCTGAGAACTAAAGCGATGAGAGAGAAAGATGAACTAAGAGAAATGCGCAAATATAAGTTTGCTATTATCAGGGTGCGCTTCCCAGACGGCATTCTGTTGCAGGTAAATGATTATATTTTAAGATGTTTCTTGTATATACGTACTTTAAGTTACTGTACTTCTACTTATCGTCCTTAGCATTGTAATATCAGTAAGTACCTAACACTAATAATGAATTGTTTGGGAAGTCCTTACACTATGAACTCTAGACAGTACCAAAGATCTACCAAGAATAGAGACTAGCAACAGCTCTTAATTATAGAAACATCTTACTAGTAAACACTTTTAGCAAGATCCATACCTATTTTACATATTTCAGGGAACATTCTCAGTGTACGAACGCTACAGCGAAGTCCACGACTTCGTTCGAGAGAACCTCGAGCACAGCGACCTACCTTTCGTTCTCAACATGCCGACTGGCCACAAACTAAACCCAGACGAAGACGCCAATAAGACCCTTATAGATCTACGATTAGTACCAGCAATAATACTCAATTTTGCTTGGCACTCGTCTGTCGCAGAACAAATACATAACAGCCCGAATAAAGACGTGTTTTTGAAGCCCGAAGTCATGGTTTTGGTGCAAGAAGTGTAAGGTATATTGTTATCAATGGTGTCTTTATGGCTTGTACAAAATGGCGGATTTTCTGCCTGGTTTTTGCCAGTTTTGGCATGCGAGATTAACCCGAAAGGTTAGGCAGAGGTGCATGCATATACCTAGTACTCCAAAATTTCGCCAGTTAAGTAATTAATACCTCAATCGTAATGTTTGAGATTGCTGAATACAACTGTCATAGTGGATGAATCTAATGTAACCGAAGAGAACTCGTTTTTGGCGGTTATTTGTAAGCTATCCATTATAACGTCCGGCCTCTTGTGTACTTCAAACTTAAAAATTAAAAAAACGCGTTTTATCAAGGGTCTTTGAATTAGTTTTCAAGACCAATAAAACGAATTTTGTTTCTATTGATATACCAAAAGCAAGGTCGAAATTTGCCATTTTGTGCAGTTAGTATAGTGTATGAATAACTTTAGGTATTCTTTCTGGTAAAGAATAATCACTTGATGATATTGGTCAGGTCATTCCTTTACCTGCATGGAGTAATACGAGTGCCTACGTCTTATCATTTTGACTTGTTATTGTAAAGACTCAACATTTGAACAGTATTTTCATTGAAGTTATAAAACAAGGAGTAACATTAAATTAATTTTAATCGCTTATTTATCAAATATGTATTCATGTTATTAAAAAAGTACACATAATCTTGACTATTAACTTACCTACTGCTCCTGTAATTGGTTTTAATCGAAAAATGGCGATTTTTAATTTTGCGTCTTACGATAGACGTCGAAATGATATGTGCGAGTAATGTCATGAGATTGGTGATTAAAGCATGTGATGTGAAACATCCTGTTGATTTCGAACAATAGTAAGTGCAGGCAGAACATTGCAATATCTGTGGTGTGGTAATGTCTGTGGTGTGAGGCGAATAGGGCAATAATGAGCGCCGATATTAACTGCTGAAAAACAAATACTTAGGTTTTTCTGCAGGAGCAACTCGTCGTAAAAGAATTCTAGCATATTTAGACGGTACTATCTTGTCTACTTTTTCTTAAAAGAAAAAACATAATAATATATGCTTTAGTTGGCTTATACAAATGATTGGGTATGATTTATCGATCATACATGTCTCTCTCTAACTCCTTATAACAACGCTACTGCATGTAGCGGCGTCTCGCTTCCACAACGAAAAATGTCCTGCTTTAAGAGCTCGTATTAAGGGCTCGAAAAAGTTTTGTAACTGTTCAAAATGCTTGTATTCGTCGAAATATAAATCTATATCTCTGTATCCAGACATGTTCTTCACCTGAATTGAAAATGTTAAAATTGTGATATAAGAACTGAAAGTTGCATATTTGTCTATGTAATTGAATAATAAATGTATGTAAATTATGGAATATGTTTAGATATTTATTAAAGCCTGTACCTATATTTGTATCTATAAAGCCGAAAATAGCCTGAAGAACAAGCTATTTAAATGTGTCAAATACAAATGTAACGGCAAGCGATTTTGAGTCTTATTTGTTGATGTTAGGTTTGTAATCTTGCAGTTATAATGATATTCACTGCATAAATGATTAAGGGGATGCGCCGTCGATATGCGCGAAATTCCTTTTTTTGTGTATTTTTCTCAACAACACTTCATGGGAAAGCAATAACTGAATACGCGACAAATAAGACACCTAGCACACGAATTTTATTTGATCGTAATCTCATAATTATCTAGAATTTAGCTTTATTGATGCTCGAACCCAAAAACTATTTGAAAATAATATTGGAGATAGCTATGTTGCGAAATCAAAGATATCTATGTGATACTATCAATTAAAACACGTGTGTTAAGCCTCATAGTTGTCGCGTATTTAGTCAATGCTTTCCCAAAAAGTATTGTTGAGCTGTGAAAAACTAAAAACGCTAAAAAAATCGAGTCTCGCGCCTTTCGACGGCGCATTTACCTTAATAAAACAAGTTAATTAGTTAGTAAGTGTCTTAATGTTAATTGCACACAGCCTTTAGAGCTGAGGCAAGATCAATTGTGGCCGAACAGAAGTTTGGTAAAAGTTGCTTTTAGTGTGCATAATTTTATATTCATTCGACCAAATTATTAAAATATGTCGTCTACTTATACTATCAGCATTGTCTCGTCCATTCCCACTATTTTGGTAGCACCTAAATTCTTGCTAAAATTATTATCACCTTTTTCTCGATTGGGGATCACAAAATCTCACAAAGAATATTGATATTCAATTAATATTCACAGATACAATTCGTTGAGATTTGAAAATATGTTTTAAAATTCGCTGAGATTCCAAAATATTTTTTTAATCCATATTTAAAATTATTTGTGCATCCACTTATAATAAAAAAAAGTCCCGCTACTTGCTACGCTAATTTACTTTGATCATAATGACTGTCTTGTAGTGGCATGTTTCATAAGTATTCTAACGTCTATCAGACCCTTATCACACTGGCGCTGATAGTGGCGTGGCATAATCAAAAGAGACAAAATATCGACCATATATAGCTACGCCCGTTTCTATACAGCTTACAATGGTGTTTATAAGTTCATTAGCAATACTGAATAGAAATCGAATAAAATTAAAAATATATGGGGCTGACATAATGTCATCAAATAGTTGAAACATTATGTTATCCCCATACATTTATCATTCTATTCGATTTCTATTCTTCAAGCGTTTTACCACTTGTCTAGGGGGGCTGTTCTCCGAGGAGAGTTAGGCAGAGTTGTTCTCTTTTATGAGGTGTCTATTTTAAAACTACTTCCATATATCGTCGTCCACAATAAGCCGAGACGGCTCAATCGGGTTCGTTGCTTCTCACGAGTCTCTTTCTCGGTAACAGAAGGAAATTATTGTATTCTTAATCTGTCTCCCCTAGCTGCCAGTATAATAGGGGCCTAAAGTAAAATTATAATACTGCCACAGGGCATTGGCGGTGAAACTGGTTCGCGTGCTGACGTGTGACTTGAGTCGCCGCTGTGCGCTACAGCGAGCTAAAACATGCGCGCTCCGAGTATTCGAAGCATGTCTAAGAGAGTTGTTTAATTTATTTTAATGTAATTAAACATTTATGTATATTGTGATGAGCTGTTCAAGTAACAATAAATTTAAAACACGTTTATTATTGTTTCATTTATTATATCACAAACTAGATTTTTATCTGTTTGTTAATGTCTTTGAGATAACGATTGGTTCGGTATGGACAATTCGGAATTATCGAGTGAATTGTACTCGAGCACCACCACAACCGAACTCGATCGTCTTAGCACATCACTACACTATAAATCACATCACTGGGTAAGTCCAAACCGTTTCGGTTTTCCAGGATGGGGTAAACTGCACTCTTAAAACAAACTAGCCTAATTTATACGTCATAGTGTCATATTTCTTTTTCTACTTCGGGAATTTCATTGTCGATGGTGACGGATTTGGTGCAATCTTCAGTCTTGTAAATGCCCACTAGACGGTTCGACACTTCGAACATGTTGTAACGTAGCGAGATGATAATGAACTGGGCGTTCTTGGTGCGTTCCTGAAAATCAAATGATTAATCAAATAAATCTAGTACATACTTGATTGAGTTTACTATTATGTAAAAAAATATTGGTGACTGCGTAGGTATAAGTTATTTAACCATTGGAACGTCGCGGTCGGGTATAGCCGAAAAATGAAAACTTGGCCAACCAACACCGTCGGCTAAAGACGATCATTTTCTAGTGGCTTGGCGTGGAAGGGGCGAAAATAAGGCAAGCAGTCTTTAATATATTTTTATGGGACTGCAAACTCGTCATCATCATCCGTAGCCCGACCTTAACCACTGCTGGGTATACATACAAAAAGGCACGCCTATTACCAGAGGAGTAGGCAGAGACCTCGGATTTCCATTTGCTACGATCCTGACATACTTCTTTCGTCTCATTCACTCGCATCACATTCCTCATACACGCTCGTCGGTTAAGGGTACTTCTCACTTGACCCTTTTGTAAAACATCTCCGCTCTGGTCAAAGTATGTTCGCCGAGGTCTTCCCCTACTCGATACTCCACTAACATTCGCCTCATATATTCGATTTGTCACTGTGCTTTCATCCATCCTTTCTACATGCCCAAACTATCTAAGCATATTTCTCAATTTTCGTAATTACATCCACATTCACTGGATATAGACCTCCTTTTTATTTGCCAGTCTTTAAACTCACCTTTATATAATTAGCGACAATCGACACGTTCTTAAAGTCCAACGCCGCATCAATCTCGTCCATGACGTACAGCGGCGTGGGTTTGTAGTAATGTAACGCGAACACTAGGGCCAGGGACGATAGCGTCTTCTCACCGCCGGAGAGATTGGAGATGTTCTTCCATGACTTGTTTGGGGGCCGGACACTAAAAGAAATTACAGTGGGTTGGTTATTCATCATCATCATCAGCCGGAAGACGTCTACTGTAGCACAAAGGCCTCCCCCTTTTAGAAGGGGAGGTGCCATAATCCCCACGCTTTGCAAGCGGCTTGGGGATCGCAGTGTTGGTGGTCAAGTTACAGAAGACGCTGCCCATCTTCTGGATTTTCCCTTAGTCGTCTTACGGCATTTGGAATATTGTCATTGATATATTATAAAATCCAATATGCACAGTTCCTAAGTGCATAACCAAAGTCTTAAATAATTACACGGTGTTGCAACTTATACCCTCCGCAGCCGTTTTTTAAATGCAGCCTCCGAAAAATTATATAGTCGAATACACTTAAAGTTAGCTGTTTTTTTTTTCAACAAGATGTTGTTATCAATTATGCGTACCTGAAGATGATACCCTCAGTGAACGGATCCAATGAGTCGACTAACTCCAATTCCGCGTCTCCACCCAAAGTTATCATCTGGTACATTTCTTTTAGCTTCGCGGTTATTGTGTTAAAACCTGTAGACAACAACTAAGTTAATACAAGAAGGAAGAAATATTTTATTTTGATTAATAAATTACTTATACAAACGAATAAGTTAATGGAATAATATGGTATGAATGCCATGACGTAGTCACTGATCTCGCTAGGAATATGCCTAATAGGCGTTGCATGGGGAGGATCTGGAGTCGATTGTGCAGATGGTGATCACCAGGACGGTTTAAGTGAGGAAGAAAAGCCCACACTCCCCGGTACCCCCATAGGGGCCGGGTGAATTTTGCAGGTTTCACCCCCAAAAAATTGTTGGTACCAGTGCAGGTAACTGTTTATCAGATAAAGTTTTTAATTTTATTTGCAAATACAACCAATCTCGTTAGGAAATTTGGAAACAATAATAATTTCCTGTTAATGTTTTTTTTTAATACTCAATACTCAATACTTTTATTGCATTCCACAATGTGAACTTAGGTGTTAGGTACATAAGGATATACATACAATAGTTTTGGAGCATAGTGGGCCCTGTCGGGCATAACAAAAATAAAAAAAATTAGGAGGAGGGCTATTATAAATATTGCTTTACAACTTCAATATTAATTTACTTTTTCGTTTTGTGTAGGTAGGTTAGGGCTTACAACTAATTTTATCATATAATTTTTACTACACTACATACTTATATATTAGATTTATATATTCATATTTATTTAAATTATATATGTATTATTATTAATTATTATTAATAATATTTATATGTATGTTTTTATTTAGTTTTCTCATTACAATGTAATTTTACAACGAGAAATTGTTTAATAATCATCAATCAAAGAATCTTGAGTTAAAAGTAAGTAAATTGAGTAATTTACTTGATTTTTTTTTTAATAAACGTCGCCCCACTCTAGGAATTTCTCTTGTATCGTGGGTGTATTTCACAAACATGTCACACATGCAAACACCCAGACTCGGGACAAATATCTGCGGATCGCACTAATTTTTGTCCCGTGCGGGAATCGAACCCACTGCGCCAATCGGGTGGTAAAAATTCAAGATTCTTAGATAGAATCATCAATCAAAAATTTTGAGTACATTGCGCTTATTTCACTCTGCGATATAAGTACTTACCACATAAAAAGTCTGTGGTCCTCTTCTTCCTCAGCTGATCGTACAATGTTCTCATCTCGTTTCTTCTCGTTGTAATGTCATCTAGTTCTGCTGCCCTGCGTAGATACAATTCTTCTTTCGCTTTGTATTCCTAAAACACAAAGTATTCATGTCTACTTTTTGTTTTTGACATCGCGATAAACACCAATATTTTGAGAGTTGGTTTATTTATCTCCATTTATCGATTAATTATAGTATTTAAAAAAAAATAAGTTATCAATGGCAAAGCTACAATATAATCTTAACTGAGACTAGCTCCTACGGAGAAAATATTAAAGTTCACAAGTGTCTGCCTGTCAAGGCCGTACAGAATTACAGATCCGCCGCAAGACCGATGCCTTAACGCATTTTTTGTGGGAATAACGCCAAGAACGGTCACCCATCCTATAACTGACCTCAAAAAGCACTGCTTAACCTCGTAGTTCCTTTGATCTGACAAGTGACAAAACGCTTGACGAATAGAAATCGAATACAATAATAAAAAATGTATAGGGATGACATAATGTTTCGTCTATGTTATCGATGACATGTCAAGCCCATATATTTTTCATTCTATTCGTCCAGCGTTTTGCCACTTGTCTAGGGGCGCTGGGTGCTGGTATAAGAGCTCCACACCAGACAAACAATTACTATTATTATTATTTCAGCCGTGGTCATCCCACTGCAGGGCAAAGGCCTCGCTTTCCATCCTCCATTCCTCTCGGTTGTGGAGTATATATAGGAATAATATATAAGAGTAACTATACCTGTATGGCCTGCAGGTTCGGTTTGCTGTCCCCAATCCGTTGCTTCTGCGCAGACAGTCTGTTTCGCAGTTCGTCTACTTGCGCAACTTGTAGTTCCTCCTCCGTGTGACGTTTGAGAGGCTCCACTGGCTCCACGCCTGGTAAGCCTTCTATGCCAACGTCTTCGAGTTTCAGAGATAACAGCTGTTGGACAAGTATTGAATCAGGATCATCATTATCAGCCGGAAGACGCCCGTTGTTGAACAAAGGCCTCCCCCTTTTAGAAGGGGGGGGGGTGCCATAATCCCCACGCTTGGCAAGCGGCTTGAGGATCGCAGTGTTGGTAGTCAAGTTACAAAAGACGCTGCTGCCCATCTTCTGGTATTTCCCTTATTCGCCTCTTACGACAGCCACAGGAGCGAAGGGGGTGGTCAATTCTAGACCGGATACCACACGGCACAGGAAATGGGATCTCTTTAGCAATAATAACGGCCTGTTTCAACATCGACAAGTAAAGTGTCAGGTAGAATAACCGCCAATTAAAGTCAACCATAACTACTCATACGAATTTGACAATCTGAGTAGCATTAATCAGGGGATAAACTGGCCTGTAACTAAGATACGATAGAAGATACTTGTAACTTTTTCTTGCCGATTTGCGTTAGTCAAGAAGTAACTATTCAATACTTTACGTGTAGATTGTTAAATAGGCCCTAAGTATGGCTATTTAATAGAGTGATGGATATGACATTATAAATTGGGTACCGTAAAATGGGGTGAATCGAAACTCAATAGTGGTTAGAAACAAAACTTCGGAACTGATTTTGTGTGAATGACTCTAGATTGATGTCTATATTACAATTAAAAGTATAGAGTAACAATCTATAAACTTTTATCATTCTATAAAATTACCGGTATTTGACACCACCAGTCAATTGACATATTTTTTATTTTATGAACTGTCAAAACGCTATAACCCCATAGATTTTGTATAGCAAGTCATGACGTCATTAATTTGCCAACTCAATTCACTAACAATTTATTTATTTCAAAACAACACAATATTTAACTTTACAGTTTAGTAAAATTAATCGAATGTTTAGGGCTAAAATCAATTGATTGATAATACAGTACTGATAGCTGAGTGATATGACCGTCGGACTGCCACTTCAAAGGTCACAAGTTAAAACCCAGACACGCACCAATGTCTTTTCGAATTCATGTGCGTACTATACATTAGTTATCAGTTACTAAAACGGTGAAGGAAAACATCGTAAGGAAACCGGCACACCTGAGAGATTTTTCAAAGGCATGTCAGAGGCCTACAGGCGGTTTAAACTCTGACACCGGGTTGTTCATCAACCATACGATAAGAAGAAGAATTTATTGATTATTTTCAGAGAAGTCGTGTCTTGGAATTATTGGTTGATGGTGTAAACTACCCTATTTGGGTTATTCGTTTTTTAATTACCTCTTTCTCCCACAAGGGTATCTTGCCCGAACAGTCTTGAATAGACTTCTCCATTTTGGTGACAGAGTTATTAGCTTCTAGACGCTCGGTCTTTATTTTGTTCTCTTTGGTCTGAAGCTTGTTTATCTCTTGTTTTAGTCCCGAGAACTCGCCGGCGCCTTCGTTTATTTGTTCTTCTAGCTGTAAAAGACGATAAATTTATTTCCGCACGGGACATTTGTGCGATTCGCAGATGTTTGTCCCGAGTCTAGGTGATTGTGTGTGTGATGTTTCATGTTTGTGAAACGCACCCACGATACAGGACAAAGTCTTGGTGTGGCATGACGTTTCCAAAAAACTAAAATATTAGTGGCCTTACCAACCACTTCATCATCATCATCAGCCGGAAGACGTCCACTGTTGGACAAAGGCCAACCTTAGAAAGCCGCAATTAACGATAACTTGCCATTTGCATCCACTTACCTCCTCCAAATCCTTTTGCAGCTGTGTGCTCTCCAAGCTGACCTGCTTCTTCAGGTTATTCAAGTTTTCTAAATTCTTCTCTGTTTCTCGATAATCTGATTCCATTTGCTGTATTTTGTCTTTTGATTTCTTCGCGTTTCTGTACGGAAAGATTTTTGTTATTTACGATTTTATGAAGTAATCAGTACTGTGTTTTTTCGGAAGTGTTTAAGCCGACCAGGCAGACCGAGAAAGCGATGTTACAATTTGGACATCTTGGCAAGAAAGACATGGCCGGTTATGGCATTAAATACATTTCTAGAAAAATAAGTGAGGCCTTTGCTCAGAAGGGGACAACAGAAGGCTAACTAATAAAATGGCTTCTTTTTCTTTTCTACTTCTGTCTACGGTACTCTTAAATTTTTATTGCCCAGCATGTTGCCACATCGATGGCGGCATCAGAGGCATGGGTTAGGTCTCTCAGGACATTTGGGACACTCATAAATTGGTTATAAGCATATTTTTTGGGACTTATTACTGTTGCATGGTGTATTGTCGGTACGTATATAAAAGTGGGAGAGTAAATCTACTCCTGTAATCTTTAAAGCACTGCCTCGATGGTTTAGTGGTCGCTAAGTGCGACTGGGGAGCACGAGGTCCTGGGTTCGAATCCCGGGTCAGGCAAAGTGATTTTGGGTTAGTCCATTAGGTAATTCTCAATATCAATACGGAGGCTGAATTTGTGCCTGGTTTATGGCAATAGGCTCGCCCCCTTCTAACCTAACCCTTCAAGAAGAATTCAGATAATTTTCTATATTACGTTTATCGTTACCGAGTTCCATGGCATAATTCCTTGGACAACGCCTAACTTCAGACCTCATAGTGGATCCTGGTTAACAGCAGTACTTGTAGAAATTGACCAAAAAACAATAACACAGGTATTTTTAGTCAAATATTTAGACATAAAAAAATAATATTGGTCCTATAATAGACAGACAATTCTTTTCCAAAACTCGACTGAATTAAAATATTTCGGGGGACCTACACAAACACAAAATATCATACATACATATATCACATATTTCAGGCATAATTAACCTTATAAACAAGCAAAAACCAACCTTATGCTGGTGTTAATAGCGACTTTAAGCTTGGTGATCTCAGTGTTAACTTTGTCTATCTTCTTAGTAAGCTCGTCCACAGTCTTCTGCAGGTCGTTCACTTTACCGCCGGCCACTGCTGATATTTGTGCGTCCACGCCCTGTACTTCTTTCTCTACCTGTAGGTATGAAATTGAGATTCTGTTTGGTTGTAAGTGTATTATTTTGTATGTATGGTGATTTGTGAATGGTCAACTTAATTCCATCTTGTTAGATGAAAAGGAAAAAATAGCTTTAAAGTCAGTCGTAAAAATCGTTTGATTTTCATTTCAATGACACAGTTTTACTAATCGATACTATTTGTATATCAAATAATTTGTATAAAGTCATGTATTTATATATGAACATATCATATAATTGGCGAAATGTGGGTGTACTATAGGTACACCTCTGCCAAACCCTTCGGGGAAAAATAAAATAAATAACTAGCGTATAGTTATTTATTTATTTTATTTTAAAGGCACTATTTTATAATTAAACGACCTTTGCAATTTACAGATTTAAATGGCTTAAATTACCTCATAACTGATAAATGAACTTGAAAATATAAGACAATACATTCATAAAATGCCTGATTATTATAACATTACCTCTCCAGCATCGTGTTTAGCTTTTTCTAGTTTTCGCTCAGCATCACTCAACGCTGCTTCCAGTTTAGCCTTGTGTTTAGAATCCACCTTGCTAGACGCCGCCTTAGCTTCTTGTTGTTTTATTTGGTTCTGCGTAAAACAAATTAATATCAATAACATACAGCCATACAATTATTTCACATGATACGAAGCCGCTTATCAAAAATTTGACACTCGAAGCTTACGGCCGATGCGACAGTAATCAAGTGACAATCAAAGAGAAATAGAAGTAAGACATCAGGAGTAAAGTGAGCTAATTAGCCTAGTTTCAACGTGCCACACACTAACCTATATATGTACCTGTTTTTAATAATAATATCTTCTGTATAATCTACAAGCCGTTATGTTTTGTTTTTTGTATGCTTAATTGTTTTTGTTAATAATGTCTTTTCACAGTTTGTTTATATTATAAGAAAATTAAAAAGTAATCAAACAACATCAGCTGTTGATATTTACCTTCATGACCGGTACTTGTTCGACCAAGCTCTTGAGCTCTATGTTCAGCTTGTTGAGTGTCGTTCGTCCTTCGCGGGTGCTTCTCTGTAAGAATGCTGACGTGTCCTCGATCTCCGCCTGCTCGCTTCGAAGTTCTGCCAGCCTAGTAACAAGCACATTGAGAGGAATTATATTCTCATACGAAAACATAAAATTCATCATCACCATCAGCTTGAAGACGCCTTCTGTTTAACAAATGCCTGCCCCCCTATTGGAAGGGGGGTGTCATAATTGCTCGGCACTCCACGGGCAGTATAAAATTATGAAACTTGAAATAACTTTTAAGCTATTTATTTTATTTAGTACTGTCAAATTTATTTGCTCATTTGGTAACTTTACAACATACTTGTGGACGTGAATCATATCGTAAGAAGAAAATTGGACGTAAACTTGTGCAAGTACAAAAATAATATTTGCTCTAAAATAAATCTATTTTATAACCGACTCCAAAAAGGAGGAGGTTTTCAATTGGTCAGAATCTTTTTTTTTAACATAACATATCTACAACATACCTTTGCTCCAAGGCAGAAAGCTTATTCTCGCTAGCTTGTATCAACCTTGGATCCTGTTCGCTGGTGTCTTGCTGTACTGCACTGGACATTCTTCCTCGCATCGTGCTTCTACCGCCACCGGACATTGTACCTGTGATATGTAGAGTATGGTAGAGTATTGTGGATAATAAATATTGTTAAAATTTCGGTGAAATTTGGGAACGCACGGCATGGGAGAAATATTTGTGATATACGCAGATATTTGTTCCGAGTGCTGAGCTTGGGGTTGCGGGTTCGATTCCCGCACGGGACAATAATTTGTGCGATCCGCAAATGTTTGTCCCGAGTCTGGGTGTTTGTGTATGTGATATTTGTTTTTTGTGAAACACACCTACGATACAAGAGATATTCCTAGTGTGGCGCGACAAATAAAATCTCTCTATCTCACACAGGTTTGCTGTTAGAGAACTCTATTTTGAGTTACGCTCGCCTGTGTACATTTTCTTTATTTATTTATTTTATTTGAACTTTATGCAACAATACAGTTTACATAGGCGGACTTATTGCCTGAGGCATTCTCTACCAGTCAACCACAGGGTGGTGCAGAGAGAAAGTGGTAGGTGCAATAATATAGAATAGGTATTAATGAGTACAAGAAATGCTTACATTAACTTTCTTTTAAGAATATCTGTTTGTATTTTATTGTGTGCAATAAATAATTAATTAAGGAGATGAAATGAGCCCACCCAACATGTGCGCATGCGCTCAATTCTCTCACTGTGTACCTACGTTCAACCGTATTTTTTGGTGTGCACTCACCGGCAATTTCGATAACATCTCCTTTGAGCGTGACGACCCTGTACCGCGTGTGCCCGTAGGCGATGCGCGCGGCCTGCTCCAGGTCGCGGGCCACCAGCGTGTCGCGCAGCGCGTAGTAGAAGGCGGCCAGCACGCGCTCGTCCTTCACGCGCACCAGGTCGAACAGGCGGGGCGCGCTCTCGGGGCTGGGAGAATATACATATATTTATTGGGTTGGAAATTTATTTGTGGCCCTTTACGTATGATTCGACAACCTGATTAGCGCAGTAGCTAAGCGATTGGACTGCTGCGCTAGTGTTTGCGGGTTGGATTCCCGCACGGGGCAAAAATTTGTGTGATCCGCAGATGTTAGTCCCGATTCTGGGTGTTTGTGTATGAGATATTTCATATTTGTGAAACGCACCTACGACGCAGGAGAAATTCCAAGTGTAAGGCGACGTTTTTTTTATGAAAAAAAATACAAGTATGTAGGTAGTAACATAAAATGAAAAAATCAACATCATCCGGAAGAAGTCTACTGTTAAAAAAATTCCTCCCCATTGAAAGAGGCAGAGTTGCCATAATTCACACGCTTGGCAAACGACTTGGGGATAGCAATATTGGTGGTATAAAATGTTATTAAAAATAATTATTCATTTTATAGTAATTAATAGTAATATTGTCTAAATTTAATAATCAGTACTCAACATTACAGCAAAAAACATTTACACACCAGTCATCTGGTAGATAGTGACACTGTTTCTAAATGCTAATTTTACTATTTGTCAGCTTAACGAATTTCTATTCTAGCAAATAAAAATTTCTTATTTATAATCTGAAAAGGTGAATAACGCCATCTGCAGTGTATGTATGTAAACTTACAAACTCTCTCGTTTTTCATAGCTCTGTCGCAAGTGCTGTTGCTTGTCGAGGGCAATGAACGTAGCTCGGCCGATGTCATGTCTCTTGAGATGTTCGACGCACGCCTGCGCAGTCTCCACGGTGTCCACTACTAGGTTGTCGAGCGCGCCGCAGCATGTCGATATAGCGACATCGTATTTCGAGTCTATGCCACCGAGATCACCCTGGAATTGAAATCAGATGTAATCTGGTACTTACCGCTGCAGCTAAATAAAAAAAATGGATTTTTGAGTCTGAATACCTGAATACTCAGAAATACCTATAAAACTACCATCTCATAATACTTAAGTGATATTCCATCTAAAAAAGGATCAACGATAAAGTAGATATTTAGTATTAGGCAACATTATTTTCAAAACTAGCTGCGCCGCACGGTGTTACTCGCTTAATTTTTTTTCGGGATGAAAAGTACCAAAAAGTACCAAATATCAAATTCTAGCAAAATCGGCTCAGCCGTTTGAGCGTGAAGAAGTACAAACATACAAACACACGCACACACTCACAAACTGTCGGCTTTAATATAATATTATAGTGTGATTAGTTGTGTAACCAAAGTAAATATTTATTTTGCATTCAGAGCCGTTCAGATTACAAGATAAATAAGTGCCATATTTAAAACGTTTAATACTATACAGTTTGACACGAAGCGCACATTAGTTAGCACATTATTTAGTTCCCTATTTATTCGTAAATAAAATAATACAGTGATATTACGTCCTAGGTGTCAGAAGTATTTATACTAGTATTCCTAGTCAATTCTACTCACCAATCTGCCAAATATACCGGGTATTCGGCCGTCTTTCTTCTCTTTCATAAGAGCGTCAAGCACTCGACCACGTGACCGGTTGGCGGTCATCGCTTGACGGGATTCTTCTAGCTGAGATCTGTAGGAAACAATATATATTGTTATATAATATACATGTATCCGACCTGCTCACGCCTTCTCGAAAGCTCTTTTATAACGTCATTATTACAATGCTGTTTCGTTGATGCCATGTGTCATCTGGCCTAGAATTGACCACCCCCTTTTCTCTCGCGGGTGTCGTAAAAGGCGACTAATACCAGAAGATGGGCAGCAGCGTCTTTTGTAACGAAAATGGTGGTTTCCTTGGTAAGATATTTAATAAAAACATTGACTGGCAGATTTTATGCCGCATATCTTCGACATTAACCCCTTTTCCTTATCATCTTACAGTTGTACGAAGGCCTCCCCCTTAGAACGCCGCAATGAACGACAACTTGCCATTTGCAACCACCGGTTGCGGTCAACTCTGACGATATCGCCGGTCCACCTAGTGGAAGGCTTGCCAATGCAGCGCCTCGGCAACCCTCTTACTTATAAACGTTGCTAAAACCTGTCTTATATTAACCATTGCTGAAGTCTATTGACATCTTGAGATCGGAGAGATGTCAATAGACTTCAGAAGTGGTCCAGTTTATTATTATTATTAAGTTTTTGTGTCAGTGACAAACGACAGTGACAGCTATAGTTCAATCAATTGTTCAACAGAGCCAATTTTATAAGTATTTTATTATTTTTAGCAGTTTTCTACTTCTACCTACACTGTTTTATTGTTTTTGCGCTGCGCATAGCGCCTGCAAATTCCCGAGTCGACAAGACAAAAATAGTAAGAATATTGAATAACTTGGGATAGAAATTTGTCTAACATTAGCCTGTTATAGTTAAAATTAAATGATTTAAAGTCACTTACCTGAGCGATCTAGCTTCACTTGACACTTTAGCTTCCTCACTTTTCAATGCTTGAAGCTTGGTCAGAATTTCACTTAAACGTTTTTCATTGGTTGGCAAAGATGAAGATAATTCTTGTTGTAATCTGAAAAGTAATAATAATGGTAAACTTAGCTCATCACGAACCAGTTTATTATGTTTTAATTATATGCCTCAGTTAAATAGTCAAAACGTTTTGTTTCTGTGCATGCAACATTTGTCAATTTTTAAATTGTTAGGTATAGATATGCCCATTTCAAAAAGTGTTTGTCTTAGTGAAAATGTTTAAAAAAACTCAACTGTTTTTGTTGAAAAAATAGACAGATTTTAAGACTTTAGAAAGAAGAAACTTAATTAAAATCTTTCTACCAAATGGTCAAAATTGTCTGTTTTGACCTTATTCTATCTATATTTAGTTAGCAGAAGTAATACTTACGGTTTCTTCTCTTCCAGGGCCGAAGCAGCTTTCTCATACGCTTCCTTCATCTTCTCCAACTTCTCTACTTCTTTCTGCTCAGTACTGAGATATATCTTGAGCTCTGACTCTGCTAACTTGAAGTCTTTGTTCGCTTCATCAACTATCTTCTTTAAGTCCATCAGTTTAGCTTGAAGCATGTCTTTCGTTTCTTGTAGGCCCTGGGTCTTCGATCTAGTATTAAAAGAAAATAAATAGCTTTTAGTAAACGTATTTTCCCTTATAGCATCTTTAATTAAATGTAATTAAGCATGACAAAATGTCGTGGTGGGTGACGAGGTTGCAGGTTCAAACCCAGGCAAGTATCAATGTGACTTTTTCAATGTCATAAATACTTTCTTAGATATTCTAAGACACCACTGACTGACGGTGACGGAAAACATCGTAAGTAAACCTGGATTTAATTATCTGAAATCGCCAACCGGCAGTGAGCTAGCGTGGTGATCAATGCTCAATCCTTCTCTATGCGAGAAGAGGCCTTTGCCCTGCAGTGGGACAGTTATAGGCTGTTATTATTATTATTAAGCATGACAAGAGCTTTTTTAATGTGATTATAATAAATATCTAATGCCCCTATGCAAAAAAGGCATAAATCCATATTTAAAATGCAGTATAGTTTTCAGAGGAGAAAATCTGATTAGCCAAATATGTCTTATTTACCTAATAAGACATATTTGAGACATTAATGAGGATTTGGGGTGTTAATACGAAAGGGCGAAAGTTTGTGAGTGTGTTTGTAACTTCTTCACGCTGAAACGGCTGGCTAAAATTACCTATAGAGATAGCTGACACCCTGGATTAACACATAGGCTGCTTTCTAATCCCGAAAAATGTAGAGGTCAACACAGCGGGGCGCAATTTGGTTTTTTTATATGCACCAATTTTTCCAGGACATGGTTACCATAAGTTTTTTTCCAGATACAAAGTATGAGTGATATATAAATGTATCGCAATACCTGACACCAGCCACAGCAGTCTGCAGTTCTTCCTCGGCCTGTTCTTTGTTCTCTATATGCCTGGCAAGCAGGTTCTCACAATCTTCTATCTCTCTCCTGTTCTTTTCTGGTATCTATGGCACAAGACAAAATATTTAGACTTCGGTGGTGTTTAAGTTATTACGCGACGAGAACGTTTAGGCGCATGCCAGCTATAATACCACATCGAAAAACATATAACAACTAACTGAAAACCAAACTTTAAGAAGCTCTAATCAATCAGTTAAAAACTGTCGTGCGTCTGCGCATCACTATGGGACGTGCGGAGATGTAGCCGGAGTAGGGGCGCCGAAACCGCATCCCTGTCATGCGCCTAAACGTTCTCGTCGCGTAGTACAGGACATTTTATCTGGCTGCCTGGACTGGCTCAAATGGCTGGACCAATTTTGATAAAATTTGGTATGGAGGTAGCTCACACCCTGGATTAACATATAGGCTAAAATTTATCCTGAATAATTGAAGCGGGTAACACGGCAGGGCGCAGCTACTCACACTAATATTATAAGGGCGAAAGTTTATGAAGATGGATAGATGGATGTTTGTTACACCATCACGCAAAAACTGCTGGACGGATATTGATGAAACTTTAGAGCGATATAGCTTTTTACATCAAAATAGCACACAGGCTATAATTTATAACGATACAAGCGGCAATATACTAGATGCTTTAACGTGGGTGAATACGCGGGGCAAGTCTAGTCGTTTTAAGTAAGAGAGTATGAGTCAGTAGTCAGCACCATAGATTCTTGGCCAAGATTGATGGATTTACTTACAAGTTCCAGATCAATAAGCTTCCCTTTCTCCTGTTCTAACAGCTGGTTTAAATTCTTCTTCTTCTTATTACCCTGTGTCAAGTCTGCTTGAGTCGTAACAGTCTTCCTTTTGCAGGCTTGCAGTTTCTCCGTTATTTCTTCTTTCTGCTTTTGCAGAACTTCGTATTTTCTGATTATATAATGACATATAAATCATAAAGAAAAGATTTCTTAAAAGACAGAAAAAGAAATAAAGTTGTTGTTTGTTTTTACTACAACCTAAACTAGAAATATTTACTTCACCATAGGTGGTTTATTTAAACATCTGCCTCGAGAACAATTAATATTCGGCCCGTGCGAATTGATTTCTAAACCCTACACGCAAAAGTCTAAATGTTAGCCACTGTGCTGTGCTGTGAAGAAGCCAATAAAAATATTGGATAGCACAAATATTATGTATGTAATGTTCTCCTCACCAAATTTCGGTCACGGTGGCTCCGAGAGGAGACTAGCCAACTACGCAGGAGATATTATAGTGCAAAAGTATTCGCCCAAACACAGATGCACTCCCTATTCCCTCACACTCATAGTCCGATGGGACGGTAGACCGACACCACCGGAGAGAGATCAAACGTAGGACCAACGGCGTAACTTGCCTACCGACGCACGGAGGGGTCTCGATTTGTCAAAACGGTCACCCATCACAAGACTGACCGCGGCAAGCACAGCTTAACCTCACAGATTGACTGATCTGCGTAGTAACCACGTAGCTACGAGCCCCTCAAGATTGTACATACTAGTGTGACAAAAATTGCGTATAAATAAGTAATAATGATTACGTGGCTATCGTGTAAATAATACTCTTGTCCCAATTGTCTTTCTCCTAAAAAAATTACATTATAAAGCATACCGACAAATACTTTAACATTTTGTAAAATCTACTTGTGAAAACTTTTAAATGGCCTTCAAGTGTATATTTCGTTATCTCGTATTGTGTATTCTAGCTGTAAGTTTTCCGAAAATAAATAAATAAAATAAAATAATACTCACTTCGAACCAGTCTTAAGAACACCTGTTTTCTCCTGCAATGCTTCCTTGATTACATTCAGTCTTTCGTCAATGCCAGCTAAGGCCTCTTTCAGTTCCGTCAGTTCTTCTTCTTTCCCTTTTATTATTTGATTAGTTTCAAATCTGAAATTTTAAAGGTAAACATGCTACTATTTGTAGAGATATTTTGTGTAAGTTCAGCTCTGGTCGTGTGTTGGTAGGCCACGCCTACTTTAGAGGCGACTTAGGAATAAGAGAATGTGAAGCAGAATCTTAAAATGTGTTAATTGCTGATATTTAGCATAATACAGTTATTATTATATTGCTATTTTATTGTGCATGTTTTGAACAATTTTTCCTGTCTATGTGTTTTTGCGATAGGTAAGTTCTGCCATTAAGCTTTGTGATTTGGGTAGTAATATTATACTAAGAAAGCCTGCAAAGCAAAATTCATTGCAAGAAACAAAGAAACAGACAGGCAAAGGTACTTTCACATTAAAAATAAGGAATGATATGCGCTGAATCTCAAATTGATTTGTATATTTAGATTAGACAGCCAAGTTGTAATCTACCATTTTAATGTTTAGTGGACTGTAAACCATATACCATTTTAATAAGGGTTAAATTCCTATACTCACATATATTTCTGCAGTAACATATTCCGGGTCCTCAGAGTATTGTTGGTCAAGTTCATCAGGGTTATAGCCTCCTGCATGGGCTGTTCTAACTTCAATTTTTCTGCCTCCACTAGACGCACCCTGTTAAGCTTCTCTTTACGCAACTCAGTGTATTCTTCTACTTTTGCTGACAGCTTATCTATTGGTTCCTAAAACGATTTACGAATTAGCATGTGAAGCAAAAACTTCGGATCACTTTTTGAGAATATTGCGCGCACGGAGAGTTGTGAAATTTGACATACTTGAAGTTATTATGAAAGGGCGCTAGGAATTTCTCCTGTATCGTGAGTGCATTTCACAAATATGAATTACCACATACACAAACACTCAGACTCGGGACACACATCTGTGAATAACACGAATTTTTCTCACTTGTGGGAATCGAACACACATACTCTAGCGCAGGAGTCCAATCGCTTAGCCACTGCGCCAATAAGGTCATCACCTCATCATTACACATTACAAACTATCGGTGTGGCAAATTTCATCCAAAACTGATTCGTGACTGATAACAAATTGCCAAACATCCAACTTTCACATTTATTATACTAGTAGTAACTTTATTTACGGACGAATTCAAAGTAACATATTATCTCACATACCTTATATCTAGAAGTACCGATAATATCTTCAAGATACTCCAGCATACCAGTCTCGTTTGGGGTATGACCTTTCGGTTTCATCATAGCTATTTGTTCCACTTCACCCTAAAATACACTTTAAATGACTGAAGTGTCTCCACAAGTAATGATACTCAATAGCTGGGTACACCAATATAAACAATTTTCACTATTCCAGGTACTTATTTTAGTTAATTTCAGGGTTCAAGTTATTTACATACCAAATTGCATCAATTTCGGTGTTGGAGTTTATCATATAACATAACACAGACTAAGGCACAGGGAATCAATTGTTACTTTTGAATCTAGTGTAGGCATAGAATAAAAAAGATTAGTACCATGTAGGTAAGATTAAAATAGTTTTACCTAAGAATTTAGAAAAAATATTTTAAAGAGTGATTTATATTTGTAAACACGGCAGAGGAATGAGACATAGATAACATTGCCCTAGATACAACCAAAGACTATGTAAACAGCACAATTAGAACAACCAAACAGTTTTTTTATCTCTAATCGCTAACTTCTTATATTGTTTTTAATGTATTTTTTATTAATTTGTTTTCTTTAAAAACTTACTTGTAAAATAAGAAACCGATTATGGTCCAAATCAATGCCATGTGATCTTAACATACGAGATACTTCTTTAAACTGTACACGTCGACCATTTAGATTGTAGTACGAAGAACTGTCCTTAAATGCTGTCCTTGACACTACGATTTCACTGTTAGGCACTACGGTGAACTCATCATTATCCTGAAATGTAAAAAAAAAAATACACTTCAGATTTCCTTTAGAACTGATTATTATTTATAAGTAAACTACATAATTATCTTATTCATAAAGTTATATAAGAACAGCTATAAGACATTTAATGATTCTGTTTCCTAATAGCATACAGAGTATACAACGAAAAAGATATTGAGATCTTTTAAGACTTTTACGTACAACAGAAACCATTTATGATACTTCACTAAAGGTTTCATCACACATATGTCTGGAGGTCATCATATACGTGTTTGCATTGTGTATTTTTACAAAAGCGGTATGTAAATCAATTATACTTCAAATATGTAGTACCTATTACTGCTTTACATTCAGTTTACACACAAAACAACTGCCAACACACCTTTACTCCAATCCATACTGCCATGCAATGCATTCATGAAATGATAAAGTAAGTATTATTTAATATTATATTGTTATTGAAAACAAACTAATATCAAATAACTTTAGTCCTTTAAGAATGCTTTCAATAACAAATACTCAATGAATTTATTATGAATTGTTCTCACTTAGCGCACTGGACCTGCAGTAAATAGGTTTATGATAATATTATAAATGAATACACTTAAACCTGCCAGTAGTACATAATATCTAAGAAATAAAACAGCACAAAAAAGACAAAATGTTTTTAAGTTAATAAGCACATTTATGGATATACTAACAGCGACATTTCATGTTATGTAAGGATGTCATTGACCACTCAGGCTATGCATTGCTGCCTCACTGAAGCAGCAGAGGGACTCAACAGGGCCTGAGCAGTTAATGCAGAAACAGAGTAACATGTACTAGCAATAGTCAGTTTATCAACAGGAATAAGATGTGAGCTAATGATATTAAAACTTTTTGCCAAGAACACACGATTAAATATTAAAAAGTTTAAACTTCAATGTACCCCATCGATGATCTGACAGAAGTGTACCGCCACACTTGCACTGGTAACATTAGGGAACTTGCTGGAGGAGTGGATAAGGACTGATATCTTCTTAGATCTGATCTTCGTTGCTCTGTATCCAAACACAAACAGCATAGAGTCAATCACATTACTCTTTCCACTCCCATTTGGTCCTATGATTGAAGTGAAGCTCTAGAAATAAAAGAAACTCTTGTAATATAATAATTCAAACACTGCTGCTTGTGAAAACATAAACAACATTTTATTTTGAAGTTAAATTAGTTACGCAGTCCTTATTGTTAAGCATATTAATTTATCCTTGATTAGTTAATTATCTTTTCAGAAATCAACTTCAACTTACAATATAAAAGATAACAAACAATAAATAACCATAACAGATGCTTCGGTAACACAAATAAAGATTTGTAAAACAGTCACTGTTGACCTTGAGTTTTTTGTAGTTACTTACCTTATGAAAAGGCCCCAAAGTTTGAACACCAGCATAACTTTTGAAATTTTCATTAACTATGTGAGTTATAATAAGTCTGGGGCCTGTAGTATCAAAAGTTAGAGCTGGTTTTGGCGCAGGCGGTATGTATATATCACCTATACGAACTCCACCTTCTTCATCATCAGATATGTGGTCTATATCACCGTTTATTATGTGTTCTTGGTCACCATTTGACAGCCCGCCATTCGGAACATCATCAACTTCCATAGGTTCCTCCTCTCCCCTTCTTTTCTTTGTCTTTTGCATTTTAAAGAAAAATAGGGAAACAAACACTTATTTAAAAAAATGCCAGGCTAATTCTACTAAAATAGGATTTTAATACGAATTATTTAAAAACAAAACCGTTGCTTGCGCTTCGACTTATTTTGACATTTTTGATTAGTATGACAGTTGACACAAACAATCAAAGTCAATTGTCACTTGTCTATTATTTTTCAGATTTTTTAATTTGAGAGTTGGACACATTCAATTACAGAATTCTTATTCAACTAAACGCAAATATTTACATTTTAAAACTAACATAGATTAAAAATATTAACTACACACAAAAATATAAACATTTAAATAATACAAAAAACAGAACTAACATGACATTTTTTTTGTATAATTTAAGTGTGAAAAGTTTTGACTATATATGTTGGCATTCTTTATACGTTTTTCCGGTGGACTAGACTAGGGCCTTAAATCCTAATATCTCCATAAATCTTGGGCCCACACATATTTTAATTTTCTCTATGACCCAGATAAAAAAAAACAAAGTGAAAGAGTTAAAGTTATTTTTATAGGTTTCGTGTGTAAATCGAACCAGCTACCATTAGCGCAGCAGTCTAATTGATTATTGAATTTAAGCGGGGTTGCTTCAGCTTGGGCATAGGCTTGGGCTATCGGAACCTCTAAAATTGGAAGGGAGCAATCTTAGAGCAAATGAAGTTTAGTTTACTATAGAGGTCAGTGAGTTAATTCCATAGAGTTTTAATTTACTGATGACAGTTGAAGAAATGTCATTCTGTCAAAACAAAAATGGCGAATCGCACGGTTAAAGACGCGAAGTCAATACGAGGTACAAATCCCCAATATTTAATAGAAAAGATCATCAGATCTCGTATATACGATTCTAAATACTGGAAAGAAGAATGCTTTGCCCTAACTGCAGAGTTACTGGTCGACAAGGCTATGGAGTTACGATACGTCGGCGGCGTGCATGGAGGTTTCATTTACCCAACGCCGTTTTTGTGTTTAGTTTTAAAAATGCTGCAGATTCAACCTGAAAAGGACATTGTAGTGGAATTTATAAAGAATGAGGAGTTTAAATATGTGCGTGCATTGGGAGCATTTTATATGAGACTGACTGGCACTTCGGTAGATTGTTACAAATATTTAGAACCTCTTTACAATGACAACAGAAAATTACGAAGACAAAATCGTGAGGGTCAGTTCGAAATTGTTTACTTGGACGAGTTTATTGACGAGTTACTTCGAGAAGAACGTCTGTGTGACGTTATTCTGCCAAGAATACAGAAGCGTCATTTTCTCGAGGAGAACAATGAGTTAGAACCGAAGGGTTCGGCTCTTGATGATGATTTGGACGAGGATATGCTGTCTGAAGATGAGAACGTTGATACGGAGGTGAAAGAAAATAAGCGGGAAAAGGAGAGGAGGGACAGAGACAGAAGACGGGACAGGTTAGTTTATTTATAAACAGATAACATAATATGTGATCAAACTGTGCACTTTTTCTCTTGCAGATTGTTAGCATGTGCATATCCCTCTTCGTTATAATCATTATCCACAGCCTTCAGTATCTCTATGCTGGCTATAGGTCTCCCTTAAACTATGCCATCAACCCTTTTGCCACATTACAAATAAATATAATATGAATAAATAAAAAGTTTATGTTGAAACATAAACTATTTATTTATTCATTTATCAACCTAAAACTACCTTTACTGTAAGCAATCCAAATGCAAAACGGTAATCTCTTGGATAGGTTAATATTTTATTAATATAATAGGATAAGGAATGCAGTACAAAGGCAAATAGGAAATAAGGATGAATAGTGTGAACATTTTACATTTACCATGCCAATTAAAATTTAAGACATTATCCACTGAAGTAGTGGCCTATTATTTCAATGACAATAATTACATTTTTGTTTAAAATTTTAGATCAAGGGAGCGTGAACGACCACGCGAAAAAGAACGAAAGAGAGAGCGATCTCGAAGCAGAGACCGCGACCGGCGAAGAGAGCGAGAGCGCGAACGAGAACGGGATAAGGAACGCGAGAAAGAAAGAGATAAGGATAGAGAGAAAGATAGGTCTAGGGAACAGAGAGACCGAGAACGGGACAAGGAGAGGAGGGACAGAGATAGACATGAAGTGGACAGGAGAAGAGACAGAGGGAGATATTGATAAGAATAAATGTTTGAAGTTTGTACATAGCAGTTTTATTTATATTTCATACATGAATATTTCAGTTATCAGTAGCAACTTGCCAACCAATTTAGTTTGCAGTACCTACATGGCTAATTTACAAGACCCTTTTATTTACCAATGGCAACCCTCGTGTTTTTTCAAGTGTTACTGTTGTAAGATTAATTTTATATAACAAACATTGATTCATTAAAAAGCCTACGTGTCATCTTTATAAACTGAACAAAAAATTCACTTAGATATGTATTGAATTATAACAAGTATTATTTATTATCTGTGGATCGCTGGAGCGAAAGCGCATTACAAAATAATAAGCCGTAGTTTGATAATAATCAATTCAGATCAATAAAGGAAATTAATTATGTGTGTTTTAAAATTTAGTCATTAGCACGCAATTATATTGACGTCGCGTAGTAGCACACACGATACCTAGTAATGGTAGAGACACTGGTCCCACATATTATCCAACTCATACAATCTGGACAATAATCTTGTCCTACGCAACATTGCATACGATAATTGTGACTTGATTGCACAGATTTTCAAAAATCAAGCATCCAGATATCTTAATGCGTGGCATACGTGGGACACTGAATTTGTAACTTTATCTGATTTGTTATAGAGCATGTTGTTTTTTGGACCCAAGTTGTATTTATTCATTTCTGTAGCTATAATCTAGATGGCGCAAGACATTTAGACTGTATACAACGAATTTTAAAACTGTCAGCATAATTTCCTGAATGCAAGCTTTATGATTCCGCAAATAGGACAGTCATTAATTGATAGTTATTGGAGCATCACTTCTTCTGGCAAATAGTAAAATTTTAAATAAACTAAACTTATAAACAGATTATAAATAAAGAATCGTCTTTTAAATTCAGAGGTTTCATTTGCATAAGAATTAGTTACTACTTATCTGGTAGTTACATTAGTCTTCTAGTATGATTTCATAATGGTTAACTGTTATTGGGGACAAAATAATGAACCTAACTTCTTGATAAAATTTTCTCTTGCAATGGTTATGGTAGGTAGATAATAATTATAATTTAGGAAGAACATTTTAATATAATAACTAACTACATTTCATTGTAACATACACTGGTCAGAACTATAAAAAACCATTTTATTAGGAACTCTTTCATAAAAAATTACGTAAAAAAATCTTTATAAATTAAATGAGATTTTGTTCAAACATGACCAATTACCTGAGCACCCTTTATTGATATAAAAAATGACGTTACCTAGTTAACGAAATTTGATTTTCTAATTTTGCTGCATTTTTTTTTTATATTTCTGGCCATTCTAGCATTTTACAATATTATCAACGAATTTATTTAAATTTCTATCTAAACATTTAGAAATGCATTTTAACAATTCATTACGATTTCTAAGTCTAGTACGCAATAGCCTCTTCAAAAAGTTGATTAGAGTACTAGAGCTAAGTTGTCTCATAAAATTTTTATCTAAATTTAATAATATACAAACATTTCCATTTCATAGATTAGATATCACTTTATAATTCAACCTTAATTTCATAAATAATACGTTATTTTATTGTTCACGTTGCTACTCTATGATTTAATTGTTTATGGTTCAGAATGGTGGCTGAAGGTAATGTTATAGAGAAGGATGATTTATTTACGTAATAGAAGAAGAATTAGGAAGCTTCGCTGGATTTAATTATTTCTAAGAAATAACAGTACAGATGCCAATAATTATGGTAGGCACAGCCATATTAATTGAAAGCATTTACCACCAAAATATATCCGAGCCCTATCGTAATAAGTACGATTGAAAACATATTTATCAGTAGGATTATTCACGTAATTTTAGACCACAATTTTGATTCAGACTCTTGGTTCAAAAATTAACCCGTTCCCAGAGAAATCCCCACATAATATGCTGCACAGCGATTGTTTAAAAGTGCACATTTAAAGTGTTCAAATCGTTACATTTTGGCACAACTTTTTGCTATCAAGAGACTAGACCAAAAGTATGTTGTAAAATAACAAATAGTTACGTAAATAACCGGGCAGATACGGAGATTTCCACTACGTTTTATAACAAACCGAACATAGTTTAAATATCCGCACACAGTCTTCCAACGTGGCACTTTCGGGAGAAACTATTTCAAAGCTAGGACAGAGTAAGCGCGGACAGACAGCGGCCCAACGATCATTATACGCATGCGCAGTGTTTACAAGTTTAGTATAGATTGCAAACGTTGATTTACTTAGTGATAGTTAATTTTATTTAGGGATTTGATATTCATGTATTTATTTATTTACATATAACATACATATAAACAAAGGATGAGTTTCCGATCAATATTCTAAATTTTCTAAAGAGAGGGTAGTCATTATATATCAGAACTTTAGTGTAGTATGGGGAGTAGTTTACTTTAGTATATTATGTAGTGGGTATGTTAAAAACCATCAAACTAAACAACCTTGTCTAATGGACCAACATCGTAATCTATTAACAGCAGTGATAGCCAAGTGGTATCAACCATACGATAAGAATTGTAGGAGGAAGATCTTAATCGAGAAAAAATAATCGGCTATCACATACATTCGAGTCGAGTAGGTATTCCAGTTTTTTATGAGACAGCTGATTAATTTCGGGGTAACAATGTTGGTCAAATAGAGAAGGTTGTACAGTTGATGATTTCTACCACCCTTTTTATTTGACTATGAATTTCTGAGACACGTTGTATTACAAAAAGACAGCTAGGAGATTCAAGTCGGAACATTAAGGGCGGGTTGCTTCAAACAGTCTGTTAACGTTACATACGTACGTCAAATAACGATTGCAGAAGATGTTTAACGTACGTAAAATATGAAGCGTTTTTTCATGGCATAAATAACCCGGTTATCAACGTTATTAGGGCTGTAAGTAGAAAACAAAACATTTTCGTTATTTTGAGTGCTAGAAGAAAACAAAATTGATATCGCCATTTTTAACATTTACGTGTGCGTCAAGTGAAGTTGAAGCAACCCCGCCTAAGTGTTTTTTTCTAAGCAAGGCAATTTATTTTCTACCCTCATTTTTAGCCTTTAGAGTGCTGATAAGTAAAATGAAATTCGGTACAAAAAGGATTATAAGCCGCATGCGCAGAACGCCGACCGCTATCGTTCTAAGTTCTAAGTAAGCAAATCACAAACACTCTTCTGAACTAGAGTTGCGATTCAAAGAGTTCTTTAACATGCCACTCAGCGACGGCACTGTAAACTTTGGCTAGAACGTCGGCGCGTGCATTATGAAGATCCGTTGTTCTTCTTTCTTAATCCATTTGAGAAGACGGTCTACTGCTTTGATTGCTTGGTCTTTTTCCATCAGAGGGTCGAATGTTACGTATAGTTCGAAGCCGTTTGTTACCTGAAAAGGAAATTATTAGATGAGAGTCCAATAGTGGTCTTATTTGCGATCTTAGCTGTCAAGCTCTTCTGTATTTATTGGTATGACCTGCACCAATCAAAATGTAAGAAAGTTTAGCATGCACAATAATCTACACAACCCCGAAAAAACTAATTCTAGAAAAACCTCAGACTCACCCAAGCCAAAACAGTGTCTTGAGAATTTGACCTAAATATCAACTTAGCCGGCGTAGACGTACAATGTATCTGACTGCAGAACTCTCTATAATTCCTCACATAATCTATATCCGACAGCTTCTCAATTTTTTTCACCGTAATATCCCCTCCCTCCTTATGTCGCATCCTATAATCCTGCAACTTGTCCAAACTGATAGGATCTGAACTGAAGAGTTGGGCGGTAGATTTACATTTGTACATAAAATGCCTTATTTCTGGTATTCCTATGTGTTTCAAGGGGTTTGTTGTGGGTAGCTCCTCGTTTCTGTGTAGGGCGTCATTGATGGCGACTAGACAGTTCGACCGTCTTAGTTTCTCGGCGATAGTGTGTTTTGCTTGAGAGAGGGGGAAGAACGCGTCCCTTTGTACTGTTAGGAGCAGGAGACACGCTTGACAGTCTTCTGAGATGTACGAAACGTGGCCGTGGAGAAAGCCTCTGTGAATTAAAAGCCAGTAAGTATAAAATGACTTTGTTCAACAGTGGACGTCTTCCGGGTGATGATGATGAAGTATAAAATAGGCGGTTTATTCTGACGTCACAGAATCATAGGCGATTTATTTAATCCCTTCTTATATGATATAGGATATAGCAATGAAAGAACAATATAAATAAATTGTTACTTGCTATATAATTTACCTTATTACTTTAAAAAACGGGTTTTGTAGAAAGCCCGTTCTACATATTACTATGTAGAACGGGCTTTCTACAAAACCCGTTTGTAAGTCTTACGACTGGCTCTGTATAAAAAGATGCTTTTACCCTAAAGTTAAGGCAGCAAATAAGCTGGATATAAGGCAGTGGTTATTGATTAGGGAAAAGCCTGGGCCGAAGGTGTCCCTGGTTTTAGGAGGGAATTGATAATAAACCTGCATCATACTGTGCGGTAAACAATAATAATTATAATATAATTTTCATTTACCAGTCAAAATATATAAAAACTTACGTGGAATCAAACTTTGGCAAACAAATCGGCGTCCAGCTCTCCGCTGTCTTGAAGGATTCGGAGCTCCGCACCAGATTGAACAGTAAATGTATATCGGACGGGTGTAATGTATACTTCTTCATCCTAACTAACGTGATCAGTTGGTTACCAGCCAACATGATCGCGAAAACTAAGTCCCGGATCTTGTTGCACGTCGTCTGTATAGCATTTGTTATGTTTTCGCGCGCCTTTTCGGGTAGAGGCAAGCATCTGACTGCTCCTAAAAGATTGTTTCTTTTAAAACTGCTTTTGTCAAGTCGTGGGTGTTTTGACATAAAACATAAAAAAACGATATAAACTTGAGGGTAATGCTTTTGCACATGTTTAAAAACGATAATTTTCAAGCTTTGTGCATGCACATGCTTTTTATTTTTCTTGGATCATTTGAACCCAAAGTTGCAGAAAATATATAATATATGGTAATCAACGCATATTCTTGCTCTACGAGTGTAATGGCTATTACAATGCAGTGGGACAGATAGTATAAATGTAAATAATATCCGGTGGCTTATTCCAACTGAGACTAGCCAAAAACACAGGAGATATCAAAGTGCATAAATATTTACTAAGCTTGTTATCAGAGTTTAAAACTACAGCTTACCCAATAAAAAGGCAGGATCCTTCTCCATAAATATAAGCAAATGGTCTATAAGTCTTTCTGCTCCTGACAGTAGTCTACGCAAGTCGTAGTTCCGTCTTTGTTCAAATATCCTGTTCAGTTGTGTTAGACTAAGTACTGATACTATTTGGTTAAACGCATATCTGCAAGTAATACCATGTTTTGAAGTAAAATAACAAAAGGAAAAGTTAACTTGTAGAAACTAACTAGTTACGGGAATGGGACTATATCTACAAGACTTATATACATATATAACAGGTTTATTTTACAGCAGCTGCGCCCCGCGGTGTTACTCGCTACATATTTTTGAGATAAAAAGTTTTTGGTCCGGCCGTTTGAACGTGAAGAAGTAACAAACACACACTTACAAACTTTCGTCTTTATAATTTTAGTGTGATGTGATGAGGATCACAGAAGGCATAGACGAGTTATTTCGGCGCTGTTTCCTGTAGGTAACTCTCAGAAGACTCGTCTTAATAAAAGATCTCCAGCCAGGAAATACTTGAATGGCATGGGAACAGAGGTCATGTAATTAGCCTGTACGGGTATGAAACACGTGATTCTTAGGCTCAAATCAATCGAGACGACAGCAGCCGACAGCGAACGGTAAGCGATATTATGTATCGCTAGCTGTATAGTAATGAAGATATGTTTTAAAGCCTTAAGACACTGAAACTGCCCACCGCTCTGCTGCCGACCTCTGCCGTCGCGGTGTGATTTTAATGCAGGTCTCTTGACTCAAGACTTGGTCATGTGTTAATAAACCAAGCTTAAAATACATTTACTATGAGCACTTACGTTAGCTGCAAAACAAGTTGAGTTTCACTCTCATTTGATTTTGACAGGGCCACCAGTATCAAAGGTCCCTTCACTAGAAACACTGCCTTACAATCCTTAGTAGTGATAGATCTCAATATATCCTGGTTTTGTTCTTCGACTACGCTTACTAAAGCTTGAATAACACCACAAAGTCCTGCCAACTTATCTTCGTTACCATATCTGAAATTATTTACTCCAATATTATAATTTTTTACACATTGAATATTTAGTCCAATGCATGATTGAGGGAAATACATGGCCTAAAATGGCTATGGACAGAGTTTTGTGAAGAAATAATGGGGAGGTCATTGCCCAGCAATGGGACAATGAACAGGCTATTAAAAAATGCATGAGAAGGGAATTGTGTTACAACATCATTGTACAAATGTACTGTAATGTGACTATACATAGAAAGCAACAAAAAATAATCATGTTATCTTCAGCCACTATCTACTATTAGTATTATGTTACAATTGTCAAAACAGGAAGACATTAGAAAGCCTGCATTTTTATGGCAATATCTAATATAAAGTAGGTAGTAATATTTAAGGGTATATCAGACCATCAAATTAAACAACATTTTCTATAGGACCAACTTCCTGATTGCAATAAAATAATGCTGAAAGCTGTCCCAAACTGCACAAAACTTCAATATCTACTCTACTCAGAGCTGATAATTTTTTAATGGCTGCCCAAAAAAAGGAGTGTGATGTTTTCAGGCTTCATGTAAGTATGTATGTATGTGAGTTTTTTCACCATAACTTCTGAATGCCTGAACCGATTTTTATGTATGGAGGGTCGTTAGAATCCTTAAACCATCGCGAGTAACATAGGCTATAAAAAAATGAAACAAATAAAAAAAAAAAATACTGGAACTTGTTTTTCACTTTTTAGTTCAATTTTTGTCATGGCAGTCGTGTTTTTTAATTTTAATTTTTTATCAATGCAATGTTGGTCCCATAGAAAAAGTTGTTCAGTTTGATGGTCTGATCCACATCTAAGCTTGCAGTCTTTTCTTTGGTCATACTAATTTGGCATGCATAAATAAATCAATGAATTAGGCTTGCTTGCAGTGCTTGCTAAGAGTATGTAAAACATTCAAAGCACAAACACAGTTTGTACAGTCATTTGGATAAAAAAAACATCAACTATTGACAAGAAGAAGAATCATTACTTGCCTAGAATAAATAGGTTTACCAGCGGAACTCAGTATAAACACATGTTTCTCCTTGTTCACCAGTTCCGGTGACTGCAGATAATCATCTTTCTCATTGTCGGTTTCATCTCCATTTTGTTCTATCAAGTTTGAATTGCTTGTTGATGCTGATATAGATTCCTGAAAACATAAATCAATTTAAGTACTTATATTTATTTAAATTGCGTTTTTAATTTTTTACCTATATAATGTGCGGGATGGAAAAGTTACCCTAAAGTGTTTCTAAACTGTAAACATTACTTGAAAAGGATGTTGAACAGAACAATTTATATGGTTCCTCACATATTAATGTTATTATTAGACCGTTTAGATTATTATAAGACCTCTTTTGTGGCTTGTCGCCATTGTAACCTTCAGTCAACCTATCCTTGGTATTCAAGAACACAAATTACAATAACCAGATTCTAAATTTAATTTAAAATGTTTTCATCTACATAGTGTATTTTTTATTGTTATTTATAGATGACTGTATTGTTTGGTAACTAAGTATATACAAGTTGTTCCAGTTAGTAGGTACGTAAGTAATAACATGGGTACTACAGTAAATCAATAAACACAACTTTTTAATTAGATTAATGAGCAATATACCGTACGTAAGCAAGTACTTACTTTGGCTGTACACCGATTTGCGGCTGTATAACATTTGTGCAAGTGCATGTCATAAAGGAATTAAAAAAACACTTACATCTTTGTTCTGTAAGTCATCACTGGATTTTGTAGCTTTCATTTGAGCATTTTCTTTAGAACTTTCACCTATTTCACTTTGAATTTCACTAATAGTACTATTTTTAGTATTCAATGATATATTGCGCTCTTGGAGACTGGAACTCATTTCCGAAGCAAACTCTTCGAAAGAATCCGTAGGGTTTAGGATACTTTCTGGGCATGCACCAGGCTCCAAATCATCTGGAGGGTTGTCTTGGATATTGACCACAGGCACATCTTTAGATGTTGATGCCATTACTATTAATTTTCAATGTTTATGTGTATTTTTAAAGATATTTTGCTACTGCAAAACGGCATCAATAACGTTAAAGTTATAGACGTTACGTTCCATGGCTGTAATTAATGTGAGACAATAAAAATTACTTATGCTATCTCTGTTTTCTTGTTGGTATTTTGTCTTCTATCTCGTTTAAATGCTAGAAAAAAGTACTGAACTATGGAACGCTGCATTGTGGGGTGTCTTGTCACAGTGACATAGTTGACAAAATGTCACACTGACAGAAACTGTGCAATTATATCGCCAGCTGACCCAAAACCATAATGTTGCCCTGATGCTGAATCACTAATATTATTTTTTATAAAATAAAATTTAAAAAGCTTTTGTAATGTACAATCTATGGTACAATAGAGAATATTTTAAACACATAATTATTGTGTTTGGAACTGTGGTTTGGAATATAACGAGGTTAAGGCACGTTGCCATCACTGTCACTGCACGTTGTATTTGTTTTGCTGAGTAACTTTAAAACTTCTGTACATGTTAAAAAGTTTATTAGTAAGAAGATAACGACTCTCATAATTATAATGCACGGACTAGTACACTATTATTTATGTGTAAAGGATGCTTACACATGGAAAATTATAAAATCGAATAAGTCTAACAATTAAATATGTTGAAATCCTTATCTTAACCTCATTAGTCTATGTCATAACGAACCTTTTTATCTTATCTGTCAAGTGTACTTTTTTTAATAATTTCCTCTTGAAAATACATGTCATGTAAAACGTAGTGATTATATTCTCTTTGATACATGTATGAAATGCCGATCATACCACTTAACTTTATCCAAGAATGACAGCTCGAATCGGATGAATAAATTTTAATTGTAAATTCGTGTGACCTTAAAAACAGGTCAAGTGAAAGAAATTGAAATCTGATTTATATTTAATGTTATATTCAAATGAGGGTCAGAGAAAAAGAAAATTGTAATATGGACCATCACAGAATAAGAAAGCTCGTTTTTTGTCCATTCATATTATAAAAACATAAACATTATGTTATAGGCCTCAAATAAATAGGAGCGAGCCTTTGCCATCAATCGGGCACAAATCCAGACTCCGCGCTGCTTCTGAGAATTACTATAACATAACATAACATCACGCCTGTATTCCCCGAAGGGGTAGGCAGAGGTGTACATATAGTACACGCAATAAGAAAACCAACCAATTATTGGTAAAATCCCGGGTCGAGCAAGGTGCTATTATAGCACCTTGCTCGACCCGGGATTTTAACCCAAGACCTCATGCTCACCAGTCGCGCTTAGCTACCAGTACATCAAAGAGGCAGTCCATTAATTATTTATTACTCTATCACTTTATCAGGCAAGTTATTTTTCCTAAACCTTTCAATAGAATAATTAATACAAAATACCGAACGATTTACGTTATCCTCAACAAAAGAATCTTAAAGTGGAAACGTGAAAGCAATTTATGCAGAATAATGTAACAAATTGTCGTCGATCGGACACAGGGGCTCGCGCTTGCCATGTCTCATAACCGACGAAGCGGAAGGCGCTGATAACTCCTCACTCGTAGGTCTTAGGCACTGGAAGTACTCTTATACAAACGACCCTTTGGTAATGTTCCGTGAGAAAATATTGGCGGAACTTTTGTACGATTAATCGGGTTCATCTGTAGAAGTGCACATCGTTAGCGAGCGATAGTGTTAGGTTAGTTTGTCTTCTTCACACTTGTTTTAGTTGCAATACTGAATTAACACCTTGGACGTCACTTGGTTCACCGGTATTGTGTCTACTGCGTGGCAGTCAACGATTTAAAGTCAACACATTATGCAATGAAATAATAGTAGCGGTTCTTTTTTGTAATATTTTTATTATCATATTTTATAACTCGTTGTATGTATGACGGTTGGAGTATGGGAATACCTCCATGAGTCTAGATTGAAATTTTGTCTAGTACAAGGCCTATTGTATTATTGAGATGACAATATTATTTTATCACTACAAATAAAATATACCACTGTATAAACTGTGTTAAAAATATAATTGCCCGCTTCCTTCCGGGTACCTACTGAGTGAGTAATTTTATACATTAGGTACGCGTGTATCATTTAAAATTAAACAGAGCTACATATTTATTGCATACGAATTATATATGCCACTAACATCTTTGGCACTATGTGGCACATGCTTTCGAAAAGGACAGCCAGTGCAAACAATAACCTTTTTTTATTTATCTTGCTTAGTACTAAGGAAAAATGCCATACAGCCATACAATATTTCTGTACACCTTACTTCAAAGCAATAACTCGGGGAAAACCTGAACGTAATTCTATTTCTTACTTTAATAGAGTTGGCTCACTTTATTCTGCTCCCTTATATTGCACCCCTGTTTAAATAAACGTCTTATTTGTCCCCCATCCCTAATAGGTACGTGAGATGCAAGTAAATTTGCCACAGGAAACTTTTTTCTTTCTCAAAAGCCTTGGATCGTAGAAACAAGGGGGATGTGTTTATACCAATGTACTACTTAATACTCCAAGGAGATTGTAAGTCTGATTTACTGTATGAGAAACAGTGCACTACATTGTCTGCCTTGTATAGGTAATCTATCATTGAATGTATTTTAAAAGTTTAGTGGATATACTCTACTCACTAAACTTTAGTTTTTACTTTAGCTTACTTTTAGCTATAGTCTCTTGAATGCGATGCCACATCTAGTCACCCTCGGCCTTGAATTGGAAGGAGAAACATCGTGGTAGAGATGATATAAAGTAGTAGCCTATTTTAATTTATATGAAGTTGACCAAGACAAATCGATAGGTATAGGTACAGCGTAGCCAGAGCTACACAGCCATATCCCTCTTTCTACGATCTGCGTATCAAACTCCTGCTATCTAATTTATTCCACCTCCCAGTGAATTATTGTCATTCATGAATATGAATTGCTTTGTTTAAACAGATCAAATTTTTTATTAAGCCTCTAAGAGCGACCTCCGAGAAGTTTGTGCAATATTCTTTATTAGGTGATAGGGTGGATTTTCTTGGCGTTTTTTTTATTTGGGCGCCATGGTTTACGTACAAACTTGCAGTAGAATCTCTAATCAAGCGGGGGGAGGTGTTCTGCTTCATCAGGAGTCTTTAAACCTATCTAAGTAATTTTTTCATGTTATAGTTGGTGAGTTAATTGCCTTTTGTCCTGACCACACCGGTTTAGTTGCCCCTTATGACTCCATTTCCCGTTTTAGGCTGGGAATTGTATTCCTATACCGACTACAGTATTTTATTTTTAGAAATCGTTGATTTATTATATGGTGTATTGGACTGTATATTTTAGCATTTAGATAGATTGCGTAATTGTTTATAGAGACACATGACTGTGCTGCAAACCAGTTTAACTGGCATTTATTTCTAGCAAAATTGCCACAAAGTTATTTTTATTGATTCCATTGCACTTTTTATGACCTCCAAAACGTGGTAAAAAATAGAGGCGAAAACACTACTGCAATAGTTGTTCCTTTCAACTTTTGAATGTAGAAGAAGAAAAAAAAGACAACGGACTGAACACTGACTGAAAATGATAGCAAAATTAACGATAAACATTTTCATTTACCAAAAAGTTTCTTAGTAATCCTACTGAAATAAGCGTTACCTCATAATTATGACAACCTATTCGGGAAGCGTCTCTACCTACTCAGGAAACACAGGTCTAAAGATACATGTTAACAATGACGTATCCTCTGCAAATAATTCGATCCAATTAAATTTCGTACAGTAATTAAGTATCAGAGCGGTTTTGACAACGGTAATCATGTTGAATAAAATCATAGACAAACGAGAATTACTTTCTCTATGATAGAATTAATGGAGAACTTATTGTCGGTGTGAGGCGCTCTTCGTTTAGTAGCAATGGTTTGGCTTTGTCAGTATGGTCGTATACCATGTTACAATTCGATATCAATATTGTACATTGTTGTACATTAATATTATCGCATTATAACTAAACATCTCATCGATTATTGTCAATGTATGATTTTCTTTATCTTGCTGTTCTTTCAGAGCTTCATGTAGCGACGATTTTTAGTCCTGTACACATTAAAACAACATGTACGATCTCTAAACTTTCTTCTTGTACGCTTCTCCATTTCAAAATATAATTTCTGTCTCCTCAATAACTCCCTCATTAATAACAACAAAGGAGCATTACTAATGCGTATCACAGAATGCTCTTATTTGTTTCAAACTGTATAATATAACGGAAAGGCATCACGTCCAACAAATTTGTCTTCTGGCAAGTTTTTAGACGGTGTTACCAGTAAAAAAGCGATGGCAATAAAACAAGCATTTGTAAGAGTTCACGACTTGTGAGAGTGAAGTTTGTGAATTTCGTGATCTACGTATAAAAGGTCCTACTATTGGTTTCAGATTTGGAACTCGAAATTCACATTTTACCTTTAGGTAGATTAAGTCAATTTTATAAAAGTTGAAGTGCCCACAACACTGACTTATTAGATAGATTTTAGATAGATAGACTTATTTAGATACTATTTTTTTACAGTAAAACTGGTACCTAACGGTAAATGGTATTGTTATGTAGGTATGTTACTACTGCAACGTTGGATTTCGGCCATGATTTTACATATTCCCACTACATTCGGTCCGAAGGTCCGTGAGATGAACCCATCGTTAATTTCAAGATATCACCTCTATTACATTTTATTATTATAGGTAGATACGTGAGTTCCTTACAATGTTTCGGAATGAGAATAATAATATAGTTACTGAAATTGTCTGAAAAGTGATTAGATTAAAAAACAGTAGTATTCCACACATCAGATGTTAGACTGTTGATGTGTACTTAAATCCCTAAATAAAAATAGAAAAAAAAAAGAATGTTTTGACCTAAGCGAATTAGTTTAGTCTATCAGTTCGTGTAAAGACAATCAAGTAAAAATATTAACGTTACGACAATGGGTCTAAAAAAACGTCGTTGTAATGTTCATGACATTATGTAAAAAAATTAAGTCATGAGTTAACTTCTTCATTGGTAACGAAAACACACTTCACTTAATAGTATCGTAAAAAACTCACAGTAAAATAAATTCTCACTTGACCCCGACAAGACCATAGTAGGGGTCTCGGTGAGTTTGTGACAACTTATGTGGCAGTGAGTGAGTTTTGAAGAGTTCGCAGTGACAGAGTTATAAGGTTGTTGTCTTGTTGTTTGTGACGGCTGGTGATTAAGTGGTGTTGGGCTAATCACTCACGGTGTAATACATTGAATGAGGTGAGTCGGAAGATACTGGACTGATGTGAAAGCTTAAGCTACACCCAGTAGTGAGGTCGAAATGGTTTCGGGATTATGATGACTTACTTACGTATATGTAACGTACCTGAAAGACAAATTGTACGATTGTTGGTTTTCCAAATAAAATAAGAATAAAAATGCTGTGCCTTATCATTTTAACATAGTTTTACTTCTTACTGCTAAGCTCTACACATATTGGGGTGCAAATTGAGAGCCTCCATGCACCCTAAGCATCCTGGGTTGTCTACTTCGCCACCATATTTGTTGACTGACTAATTTTTTCACCGCATCATGTATAGCAAAAGGCATGATGATGAGATTTGCAGAAAATAAACTAGCCTTTAATTTTATTCACCCTAGGCAAAATATTCTAACTTCAACGAAGAATTCGAATGTTCAAGAAAACCCACAGGTAAGTCTAGTATCAATGTTATAACAAGAAAAATGTTGATCAGGAATCGCTGACATTGCAGTAGAGATCCAAGAACTAATATTACTAGGGAGAGCTCAATTGGGGCGGAAAGAGCCAATCTATCGGATAGAGATGCGCCAGTTAACTTAGGAACAATGGACGTCCAAAATACTCCTGTAGGAATTGATGTCATTAATTATTCTACTACATTTATGAATGCGAAAACATAGATGTTTGTTACTTCATTACAGCCTACGAGCTAAATGGATTTCTGTGATCCGCAGATATTTGTTCCGGGTTGCGGCGTAAGAACCTTTTATGTCTGCAAAACGCATTGACGCGACGATACAGGTTAAATTCCTCGAGTGTGGAAAGTTTTATGAAGTTTTTCTATTGAAATGAAGTTATAAGTAATAGATGTTCATCTGAAATTCGAAAAACTAAATCTATCAGTTAGTTGCAACGAAATGGATTCCGACTCATAAAACACTTTGTAGCACCTAGATGGCAAATTAAAGATCGGTATAATTATTTCGTCGTAGTCTACTAATATATAGAACCTTTCTAATTTGCTTGTAATTAATGCATATTATATTACAAAGAGGTAAGGTATGTATGTTTGGATGTATCATATTTCTTCTTTCTTTATTTCTTCAAATCTCTTTCAATTTCTAATTCAGTGTAACTTTTGTACAACCCCTGTATACAAGCTCCTTAACAATAAAAGTTTACATACATATCAAGTGGGTATGTACAAAGTTTGATGAACCCTTTATGTCCAATCCAATTATGGATGTAAAGTGAAAAGTCCAATTTCCATCGTTTAAAGAATCAATGGGTTTTATCGTTACGATTGCCAGGCGTTGGCATGCAAATTCCTTTTGCAGCAATCATTGTTGTAAAGTCAAATTTGTTTCGTTATTCACACATGTATCATTGGTTTAACGATCGAATATCGTGTTTTAAACGGACCTACATATCATCTTTTGAGTTTATTGGGGTATTTATTGTTACTGGCGGGGTGGAAAAACATTTATGTGAGAAAAAGGCGGAAGTAATGGTACTGTGTTTCTTGAAATATTAGTTCGATTATTTTGCGTTTTTCTTTGGCATAAAGTTTGTGCCAAATACAGGATATTCAATTTATCGGTTTATAAAGAGAACGTAGATGGTGGTTTTAATATGATGAAGTGGAAGTAGAGAATGTTGCGTATGTTTTGTCCTGTTTTTCTTCTTGCATGTTGGTGTTTTACCTACGGATTTAGATTGTGACTTGGGTATCTCCAGGGATGTGCTTAACAGGTGTGCCATTAGAGGGTTGTGGCGTTGGTATTTTAAAAGTACTTGGATCAACCTCCTTGCTGCGGATGGTGTCCACCAGGATAGATTTAGAGAAGCTAGAATATGACACTCAAAGATCTTTATCCCCGGAGGTCAAGCACCGTTCACAGGTTTTAGGTTTCAAACAATTTATTTATGAAACAGCTCAGGTGTGATCCCGGGGACACATCAAGCTTTCTACTTTAAGACCATTAAGTACTTTACTACATCGCCTACCGTAAAAACGATAAGGTCTAGTCAAAAGTCAATGAGTTCATAAATTGTAATTCATATTTATTTAGGCGATAAGGATTGAAATAAAACCCTGATCTAGACAAATAGGTTTGTATGATCAGCAAACTGTATTTGTTTTGAGTCTGGGTAAATAGTAAATACACGCATAGAATAATAAAAACAGAATAGTGACAAACACGAAACAAAAATTGGGTTCCTTAATTCGCCCCACGCTTCATACAGACTACCTTACCCCCTAGACTAGTGGGTCGAGGAATAGACGAATTAATTAAAAAATATTAACAATTATTAACCCTGTAAGTATATTCACCATTTTATTCTATTTGTTTAGCGATCGTACCACTTGCCCAGGGGGCAGAACTGATAGACAGACGCGACTTTTTATGTCCATTCTAATTTTGCCCTTTTCTAAGGATTCTATTAGTAGTGTGATGACGTATATTAATAATTAACAAAAGAGAAACGTAATTTCAGATTTTTGACAAGGACACTTTTGGACAAGAATAATAAACCTTGTTTATTTTAAAACTAAAACTAGATACTAAATATTTACAATGCTAACAAATATTACATCAAGGTAACAATCATTAAAAATCCTTGAAAACAGAAGCAAACATCGGCTTTAATATTATGATACCCATTTGAATGACAAGACAACAAACTTTTGTTGAACCTTTTGTGTTATGTACTAAGTAGTACATAACACAAAAGGTTCACATTGAAAAGTGCGTAAAACTTACACGGTTAAAAAGCGTTACGCGGAGGTAACAATTAAGTATGTAAATTTTTATGGTCCCACGCCCCACACTTAGAATTTCTCCTATGTCGTGGCTGCGTTTCACAATCATGAAATATCACGTATACAAACGTCTTATCCTATCGTGACAATGACGTGAACAATTGCACAGTGCAAATGTTATGGTAATAAGATTAACCACTCAACAGGGAAGTAGCAGTTCTAATTGCCTCGGGTACTCGACGTAATAATTTAGCCTACTGCGTATTTATTCACCATAACACACTAACAAATAAAAATTTACAAAATGAGTCACAATAACAACATCGCTATAAATCTTTATGACGAAGCATTTACTTACGGTGTTTTGAAATGTTCACGTCCTATAACAAACATCATTCTTGTTCTACAAACAGAATAAGGCAGCGTTCACACACGCCGATTTTGAGCAGTCTATGTCCCACCTAACCTCTCCGGCTAGCCCATGTCTTCGGACCTTTGCTTAGGGCAATGCTGCGGAGCAGGTGCTGTTCATTGAGGAGTTTAATTAATTTGTATAAGGTCGGTATTTATGTGTAGTATTCTATTAAACATGGTTGTAACAAATAGTAACGTCTGTTTCTTAGAGGGGAGACTAAAACCTTGGATTTTCATTTGCTACGAGCTTGGCACACTTCTTTCACTCTCATCACATTCCTCATACACGCTCATTGGTAAAACTTCGTATCGCTTGTTCTCAGTCAACTCATCAGCTGACAATACGTTTGGTGTGGACACAGCCTTAGTCCCGCTATCGTGTTCGCGATTAAATTGTTTTTATTTGTGAATCGGAAAGTAGGACGATAAGTGTTTGTTTATACGGGAGAATTTAATTACCTATGTTCCGCTTGGACTGTTTCGATTCTTTTGATTATGAATGTATTGTCTAAATTCATATAAAAGATTATATTTGCATAACCTGCTCAATTACTGAAAATTGAAAATATCTATGATACAGAATAATATTTGTCCAGTGTGGGACGAATTGATTTGTTGTATCGGAATAACAGTCGAATATTTAAATCTTTTTTTTGCTTTGTTTTATAAATTCATTGAGAGTCAATATGGTTATGTCGTTCTATTGTTTTGAAAAAAGCCTGATAATAATTTGGTTGCTTCTAATAAAGTTTGAACGAAATGTAAGCTAAGCAGGCCTAGCAGGCAGCTGTTAAGAGTGAACGTTCAAAATATGCTTCTAATAAGGCTTGATCGAAATTGTAGCTTATCATTATGAGCAGTTAGGACTAAGAATTGAAAATTGAAATATCTATGTATTGTTTGAATACTATCTATTGTTACGATCTATTTATATATTATTATCAGTACTTGTATTTATCACGTGCATGGTTACTAGGATTCCCCAATAATCATTTAATTTAAATGTTAGTCTTCCTTCAACGTCAGTGTATCGGGAAAATATTATGTAAATAAAGTATAAACAGAGTATCTAGTATCCCTATTCAGTTGGTAAACATACGCTCATATATGTTCTGTAGCCATACAATTTATAAAATAAGACATAATACTGTAGATACTCATAAAAATAATGGTTTCGCCGAAAAATAGCAGACATGACAGCTTGAGTTATCGCAGAACAAAAGAGTATCAAAAACTAAAACAGAATAAAAATTTACGCGTCAAATAAATTTCCAAACTGCTCGTTAGTGCATTCACGGCCCAAAACAAATTCAATATTTAATGGTTTATGGAGGTACCATGGTTTTGCGAATTTTGTTTATTATGATGATGTCAAAATTGGACCCTGATTGCACAACTGTATATTATAAACAGATTTTGATCTACCTTTCGCTACAGGTGTAGGTTTTATTTATTTTAATTTGATCTAAAAAGATTGTAGCATCATGTATTCCAAATCGGAATAATGCTGCAATCTTTTCAGCTAAAATTAATAGGTATGCTACTTTTTTGATTAAGCTACACCAGCTTATAACCGTACTTATGATTTTCAGCTTCTAAATCCTGACAAAGGTCCAGGTAAGTTAAAGAAAATGCAAGAGATAATTATCGTCGTGCTATTTCTTGGAAAATAAACAATGTTAATACTTTGGAAATCAAATTTATAACACTGACACTATTCCTCTGAAACTGAGAGTCTGACTAAATAAGGCTGTAATATTTATGGGGCTGGCATGAACCTAAATTGGTTAGAAGTCCCTAATAAATAAAGAAAAAAAGGCTGTAATAATCGCTAGAAATTGCACCACTATATAGCAAAGGACTTTGATACTCAAAAGGTACGTGCTATCAGTACCTACTTGATGGGTTCTTCAGAGTATCTTCAACTGAAGTTTGTGGTATCTTAGATTTATAAAGTAATCAGCCTGTACTTACAACTACCTTTTATAAAACAAAGGAGAAATGGGCATTTATCATCTGTTTGTTTACAGCGTATTGGCAATTTAAGGGCAACGACGCGAACTCAGAAAAAATAAAAGGTGTCTTTCCTGAGTGTTGTTTTTAATTTAATCAACGTAGCGTTTCTGAATCTTGTGTTTTAAAATTTGGTCCACACTCTACCAGGCAGTGATATGTTGATTCCAACCAAATGTGTTGAAAGTGCGATATTTTTTGACAAGTTCTGATATCCGTTGTGCGGTCGGTCATCAAGCTCGACACATATTTGTAAACATAACTGATTGTACATTTCTGCCGCAGCTTGTCGCACAGTCATTTAGGTGCACCCATACCCGCTTGATGATGGAAGGTGGAAAGGGCAGTTCTTAGAACTGCTAAAAGTAGATAACCCAATTTCACTATTCAAAGTGGCTAAAGGTTGAGTAGTGAATTTATAATTTGCATCTTGGTGGTGGCACATCAGGTCATTTTATACCTTTCCTTGTTCATTGACCCAGAAATAACTAACATGGCTATGGTTTAAAGTTTACGTGTCTACTTTACGAATAGTTTTTGTAGTCATCATCATCAGCCGGAAGACGTCCACTGTTAAACGAAGGCCTCCTCCTTCTAGAAGGGGGGGGGGGGGGTGCCATAATCCCTACGCTTGGCAAGCGGCTTGGGGATCGCAGTGTTGGTGGTCAAGTTACAGAAGATGCTGCTGCCCATCTTCTGGATTTTCCCTTAGTCGCCTCTTGCGACACCCACGGGAGGAAAGGGGGTGGTTAATTCTAGGCCAGATACCACACGGCACACGGCAGTTTTTGTAGTACTTCATACCAAAATGATAAGCAAGAAAGCATAATATAAAAGTGCACTCGCGAACCTAATTTATCTTGGCTACTTCATTCAAATCTCCAGCCTTTGTCCCATATAAATAGCCCATGGCAAACCAGTTTCAATTTGACTTGTCAAAGAACAGAGGCAGAACTATCAAAGGCTATCTTCTGCAGCTTTCCATTAACCATTGGTTTGCTTTCGAGTTACCATCGACAATTACTGGTACAGTGCTGTTGGTTAGCATCAATTGAGGTGTAGTGAGCATGAAACATCTAACGATTTTACACAGATCACAGCCTCCACGTGATTACGGACGATAACTACCGCTTCACAATAAACGATGATTGCCATTGTTGCGTTGTGACAAAAATCATTGTTCAATGCAAATATTTAACACTTTTTCTGTATTAAATTGTTTTAAATATTTTACTACTTGCTTAAAATATATGTTGACATTCATCATAAGAAGTTTTTTTATTGAATTCATATTTAGAACTAAAGTTTGATAAAGGAATAATATTTAGCCATAAACTGGCACAACATTTATAAAACACCAGCCTTGGAACACGATAGACAATTGGATACAGATTGAATAATTGAGTTTCTTATAAATAGCCATATAGAACGGGCTACTACAGTCTCGATTCTCAACACCTATTGTTTTTAACCTGAATATTCCTTCATACTTCAAGAAATCCTTTTTTTGTGTAACATTGTATTTTGACAGTCGAAAAACGTTTCCTGAAATCCATGAAAAGTGATGAATCGAATCGTTTGTAGGAATCAAGAATCAAGGAATCGATTGTAATCGATATAATATAATCTATAAAAAAAATCTATTAATATTTATACCTATTGATTAAAGAGCTTACGTTTGGGCTGGTTTCACAGCTGTCCTGAGCTGGCCGTATGGGCCGGCCGTACACAAGAGACCCGTATGAGTAGCTTCCGCAGTGCTCTGAAACGACACAGTTCCGAACGATACGATAGCTAGGACACGGGTAGCATTGTACGGGTTCTACTCGGAGCGGGTCACGTACTGACCAATCCGCGTCGCTGTACCGAGTCTCTCAGACAGTTGTGAAATCAGCCTTATTAAAAATAAACTAGATTTATCTGTTTGTTCAGAAGCACTAATATTACTTAATTACATTCCTGGTCTGCATCCAGACGAGAGCCAAAGGACGAAAATTCAAAATCGGATTATTTTCTTGCATATATGTATATAATTATGTTCACCAATATCTTCTTTCGTACCATATTGGTTAAGATTTGGTAAGACGGTTATAACTCCTTAAGTCTATATGTCCTGCCATCATCCGAGTTTTGTTGCGAAGTCTCGTCTTGTTATGTTGGCATATTTACGAGTAGGTATAGCTTGGAAGGCCTATGACTTTTCCACGAATGGGTTTTTAAAATCTAAGGTGGCGCTCACATTTCCACACATGTTACGACTACCTCTGAGAAGAAATGGTGAAAAATTATTGTTCGAATGCATAAGTACCCCTGTTTATGGGTGCTTAGACATGATAAACTTAACAAGTAAAAATATTAGAAAATTACATAACTACATATTATTTTGATGAGATTAATATTGCACATAGCCTATTTTTTCAAACTGTTCTCAGAATCCAAGTTATAATAAGTTCGAAGCTAAAACCACTAACCTATTATTTTCCAAGTAACCTTGTGTGTATGTGGAAACGCATGAACGCGGAGCGGTGTTTTAAGAAAATCCAATAAACGAACTATCTCGGTTCGTTGGACTGGACAAAGCTTTTTTTACTAAAAGGAGAGTCCACTTATACTAGTTGTGCACCGTTCAACCTCATACTCGGTCTTTTTCATTGGTACAATTGTATGAGATATACACTAAGCAAGCGACTTATCAATCACAGATTGCTTTAGAAGATAACATCTGCAGTGAAGACTACCAAAAAATACAGGAAAAGGGAATAACATTTCATGGTAAGTATCGCAAACACACATGAGCTGATCAATGCTAACATGAGAATTTTTTTTTTTTGTTTAATAACTACCCTAATTATAACAGCATGGTTAAGAAACTTAAATAGGCACAATAGCTTTAAAAGCACATTTTCAAAACACGACAGAAAGATTCAACAAATTGGGAACTGCATAGAAACTAAACATGAACAAAACTTTGCAAATCCCGCACAAAAATTACGATACGATGAGAAAAATGTTGAAAAAGGACGCAAAACACTTGAAAGTCAATATCGGGACAAAGAACTTTGAAATCCACACAAAATCCATTTAGCCGTTACCACAGTGGTCCTAGCTACAGAATACATGGGTAGCACTGCACATAGGCCGAAAAAGCGCATGTGGGCTGTAGAGACATTTTTTCGACTTTTATTTGAGCGGCTGGCCGTTGGCCTCGCTAAATTATTACCGCAATGTTTTTCCAAATAAAACTAGACCTCACATAAAAGCCGTGTATGGTTTTAAAAATTCAATTTTCTCTCACAATTCGCAAGGATTCGGTCGGTTTGGATTTTTAGTGATCAATTTCACGCCAAAATGCCTGTAAACAATCAAGTTTGGGAGTGCAGAATGAAAGTATAATGCCCTTCAAGTTAGCAAACTAATGAGAATTTAAAAATGTAGTTCTCTTGGACGCTTTTTTCTTCTTTCTCGTTGCAAGCGAGAACGAAAATACGAGGCGTGCCTTTTGTTGTTTATTGCACTTTAACTTGGCGTTCGTTTCTGTTTTTTATAAGCCTTAAGAAAATATGCTGTTTGTGTGTTTGGTATAGTGTGAAGAATGTATTCAAATTGTAGGTGATGATAACAAAAGAGCAATGAACCGGAACATGCACACAATGCTTTGTTCCTTTTATAGTAAAACAATACTGCTGTAGATCCTTCAAACAAGGTTAGACAATATGCTTGTATTTAATATGGCATTGATGTTTGGAGAAAATCCAAAGTATTCGGTGAAGGGTCGAGGTTTGGTTAAGAGGTAAATTAAAAGTATGGTTTATCTTATGGTATATATGTATGTACATATATATATGGCAATAAAAAGTTTGTAATACTTGGTTTGCCTTTTACCTAGTGTATTGTTTCTAATATAATCTTAAATTCAGATAAGATAATAGGCCACGTTATTTTGTAGTAAGATAATCGTGTTAGTTTTAAGATAGATTAGTGTGGATTAAAATTAGCATAAAGTGCGGAAATTTATACATATCCACCATGATAAGATAAGTATTGCGATTTTTTGACTGAAACAAAACTATACAACCAGAAAATTAGAGCTTGGTTCTAATATTTTTGTCTTACAGCCAGCTAGATTTTTAACATGTTTTGGGCCGGTAACTGCATCCATCTGATAAATAAGATCAAAGTCACAATATAAATTTAATAAACAATATCTAAATTAACAGAAATATAATATGATTGATTGAAAGATAATATTCTTAATAGCTAATTCACGATCATATAAGGGCGATAGTGAGGAACCAATGTAGGTACTATCTGATGTAGGTATTGAAATAGTTAAGATAACAAAGTCCTTATATATATAGGAAGAGTTTTTTAAGAGAAAAAGCCAGTGTCAAAGTAAATAGGCAAAATGTTGGCTGCTTATGTTTTCTTGTGGACGTTCTATAGTTTTATTATTAATTATGTGGCTAGTGAAAGTGAGTTAATAATATAGACTTTTTATATTATATGTATACTAGAGCAAGACCAAGTGTTGAAATTTACTGAACCGACTGTTATGTCTCATCGCTTGACAGTTAAGATCAATGGGTTTTTGGAGCATTAATTAAATCCGGAAGATTTGGTGCCACCCATTAACGATTAGACTGCAAAAAAAACAGCTCTGAATCGTAGATAGAACATTTTATATGCAGGGTGTGCGACTATGATTATTCCAGAAGTTATAACACCTAGCATTATAGATTAAGGAGCTCGTAGCTAATCAACAGTCACATGGGTAGATCATCAAGGTTGAGCTGCACTTGCCGCAGTTGGTTTGTCGATGGGGATCATAATTTTCAAGACACCTCGTAGAAAACGTCGATGCCTCGATCAAAAGTCGGTCTGGAGGACATTATTACCAACGTTTTTATACCTTGCGTATCTTTCTAAAAGCAGTAATTTAAGCATTATCATCTTCTTCTTTGCAGAAGCAGTAATATGTTACTATGGGGCCTGGGCCACTTATAGATATGGCCTTGGAAAATACCTTGTGGATAATATTGATCCAAATCTTTGCTCCCATTTGATTTACAGTTTTGTGGGTATAGACCATAAGGGCAATATGATGTCTTTGGATCCGGCCTTGGATTTTGCTGACAATGGTGGAAAAGGTGAGTTTTTATGGATAAATTGTACCTACATCAATCGTATATCATATACTTAGTTGTTGATTTAGAGTTTACTATAGATGTCTTATCTCTGAAAATGATATCAACCAGACAACCTTCCAAAGGTTGTAAGACAATGGCAAGTAAATAAGTAACACACACAATTATACAAAACACATAAATATAAAGGTAGTACTAAATAAAAAGGTAGATTCAGGGTTCCTATAGCATACTGAAAGGGATATTACTTAAGCAACGATAAAAGAGAAACTAGTGTTTCAGTGTGATAGACACCAGCAGCACCTTCCATCAATGTAAAGCCTGAACTGAAAATATTTGGACGACTTTCGTACAATACTTTATACTTGTTCAACCAGAAAGGTGTTTGATAAGCATGGACTATTATTTTTTCACTTGTGTTACTTCCATCAATATATTCATTTTCTTGAAATTTGTTTTTTTTTTGCTGTCGTATGATGCATTATGATTGCCTTTTGAAATTTATATTGATTTCAGATTTCCTTAGAAAATTCAACGCTTTAAAGCAAAATAATGCAAGATTGAAAACACTTCTAGCCGTTGGTGGCTGGAATGAGGGTTCCGCTAAATACTCAGTTGTAAGTTTTGTTTGATTATTTTGTACTTATTATTTATGTTTTAATTTATTCTTTGACTTCCTGGTATAATACTAACCTTAAAGTCGATTTTTTGTAATCGTCATTAAAATATGTATCAGTAATCTATTCATTATAATTCCTGTTATGAGATTAATTCTTACTTAAAGGTCCTATTTTTTCAAAATCAAGTAATCCAAGTAATAGTACCCAATAAAGAAATCCAAAGTTCGAATCAAAATCGAGGTTCGGTTCTTATGACTTATGGCGTTAAGTCAAAAGAACTGAACCTCAAGACTTCTATGCTTAAACTACTCAGCTGCTGACAATAATATTATGATTGATGCACACGTTAACTTCAACTCGAAAATGTAATACGTGTAATTTTTATAGATGGCAGCTAGCGCAGCGCTAAGAAAGAACTTCATTGACAGTGCCCTCAAAATGATAAGACAGTATGGTTTTGATGGGCTCGACATCGACTGGGAGTATCCTAACCGTAGAGACACAGTTCATGGAAAAGCAGATATTGACAACTTCACCACGTTGCTGAAAGAAACCAGAAAAGTGTTTGATAAGCATGGACTGTTGCTTACTGCTGCTGTTTCAGCTTCTAAAGAAGCAGCATCACAGTCTTACGACATCCCTGCTATTTCTCAGTAAGTATCTAGTGTGCCATTTACTAGACTGTAGTAAAACTCCACCCATTTTACCAGTTCAGTGACACTCGAAGAACGGTCGATAAGTAATTATTTTATACGATATAAAAATAAAACAAGAAGAAAATTATACTCACGGGAATTTGGTAAAATGTTGGTTTCAAGATTCACTATTAATTTCGGCTTTACTTATATATACATACAAAGTAGGTATTCGAGAATACCCGAAACTCGGGTCAGATGCAGTTCAGCTCCACAACACCAGTTAATGATATGCTTGAGTATAGTGAAATGATTACAGGTACCTAGACATAATTAACATAATGACGTATGACATGAATGGTGCTTGGGATCCTGTCACTGGACATAACGCTCCGCTACACAAAGGTGCAGATAATGGGGGTGCTGCTAAAGACCTGTTCACTGTTGATCAAGCTTTAGATTATTGGATCAGTGCAGGTACTAAATAATAATTATAGTCCCCCTTATAAGCGATGAATAAATGTTTTCTACCTTGAGAACCTCTTAAGCCTCTTGACATCTCTGTTCATTGAGTTTTATAATTTGTTTCTTCAATTTTATACTGCGTGTACTGTGTTAGGCTTCTAGGAAGTGGAAATCCGGTGTCGCTGCCTAAATACTTAGAATCATGATTTTATGCCTATTTCGGATTTTATTATTTTTAGAGACGAGATTAAATTCTGTAATCATAAGTTTTTAAATATGTTGCTCGTCCAGCTTTGTGACTAATTAAAACCCTAATTTACATTTTATATGAAAATCGTTTAATAAGAAAAAAATTACAAACATGAAATAATTTTTGTATTCAGGCAGTCCTCCTGAGAAGTTAGCAGTAGGTGTACCATTTTATGGAAGATCGTTCACTCTGACGAACTCTAATGTGAATGGTGTAAGAGCTCCGGCAAGCGGGGCAGGCATTGCAGGACCTTATACTGCTACCGACGGCCTCTTAGGTTACAATGAGGTAAACATTTTAATCACTTTACCTTCTTTCTTTCCACTAGGTTGCAAACTGATGGTACTGTTCCTTCTGAATTCAATGTAATCTGATTTTGAATTCTGTAGGTTCTATTAAGTAAGGTCTGTAACGTTTCTGTAAGGTTCATATTTATGCTTTTCCTATCTAAACCAATGAAGAACAATTATAAGTAACATTTATTACACAACTGTGAAGAAGCTGAATTCACTTGGCAACCAAACGCTATTTTTTGGCGTCTAAAAGCAAAGTCACGATAATGTCTGCACTTACAGTTCACAGAATTAAGAGTCCAACGATGGTTCTCGGCTTGATATCGAGCAGCGGTTCCAATAGGATAATCACTGAATGTTACTATTTACAGTCAGGGTAAAAGTGGTCTGACGATAAGGAATTGAGTTAGCAGGAATGTTGGTTAAATGCTCTAAGGCAGGAATGGTATAAAACAGTATTTTATTTATTGGCTAAACAATTACTTTAGTGGAACTTTGAATAAAAATAAGAGTAATTGTAAAACGAATGTAAAATGTAATTATCGCGGTCAAAGTAGCGCACTTAAATAAATTGAATAATATATTCCTTTTATCAGAAATTGGTAAAAAGGATATTGAATTTTTATTTAAATTTTATTAAGCGAACAAAGGAGTATAACGGTCCAAATTTTAAAAAAGCAGCACGGTAACTCTGTTACAGAAACTTAATTTTGTACACATATTATCTGACTAAATACGAAATTCAAGCTACATTTGCGCATCTCGCACCCAGCAATACTGTAATGCGGTTCTAACATTAATGAACAAAGACGAAAGTTGAGACTACACACCCGACTTATATTTAACTTATCCTTTATAAGAACAACTGACACTGAAGTTCGAAAACTTTGCCATACGACTCCGGTGCTGCAGATGGCATAAATTAAATTTTGGTATTTCGTTTCACAAGGACGCGGAAAATTTTACCTTTGACGTCTTATGAGAGTTTCGTCCTATCATTAGGAATTTCATTACCATTGTAACTGGTATTGTGTCTATAAATATGTATGTGGAGTTTACCTATAAGTACTTAATTGTCACACTGTTTTTTTTTTTATTTTTTACTTTTAGTACCTCATATTGTTCAAAGACTGCCCCGTTGGTCTAGTGGTCGCTAAGCGCGACTGCTGAGCAAGAGGTCCTGGGTTCAAATCCCGGGTCGGGCAAAGTGTTACTGAGTTTTCCATTAGGTAATTCTCAGTAGCAGCATGGAGTCTGGATCTGTGCCCGGTTGATGGGAATAGGCTCGCCCCCTATTACATTGGGACTTACAACATAACTGGCGGAATGTGGTGTACTACATGTACACCTCTGCCTCCCCTTCGGGGAATACAGGCATGATGTTATGTTATGTTATATTGTTCAAAGTGTATAGTTGGTAAACCAAATAAATAAATAAAATGTCATCGTAAAGTTCTGATAAGCATCAGTTTGTAATAAATCAGAGCAGTGAGTTTACCTACCAACTATAGTTATTTGACTGAAACAGACCCAAAGCAGACTATCTTACGCTTACTCCGAACTAGATTTAAAAAATTTAATGATAATACAGAAGTTTGCTTATCGAAAGTGGAGGCAATGCACATACACCAATAGTAAGTATGTATATTGAGATACAAAACACGCGACAATAGTTATTTTGTGTTTATACCTTGATGCATACACAAACGTCACAGTTATGACTCATTTAACAGGTTTCTTCTTATTTCAGTTCTGCTACATGCTTAAAACTGAACCCTGGACACAACGGTACGACAAGCTCGCCAAAGTTCCGTATGCTCAGAAAAACAAAGACTGGGTTTCTTACGACGATGCCGACTCTATAGTATCAAAGATCGAATACGCCAGAACGCTTGGAATCAATAAAATCATGATTTGGAGTATAGAAACTGATGATTTTCATGGTAATTGCGGGAGGGGAAAGAATCATTTGCTAAAAGCTATTAATGGTGCGTTAGATAACTCTGTTACATCAAGCACTCCTTTTAGTACGGTAAATACAGAGTTCTCAACTATTAATCCTAGCACTTCAAGTACTATCGGAGATGGTGGTCCATCTACTTCTGTAGCAACTGAACCTACTACTAGTACTGCACCTCCCATTATAACTACTTCTTTATCTCCATCTAGTACATCATCTCCTAAATTAATTTGCATTGGCGATATTTATGTTCCGAATCCTGACGACTGTACATCCTTTTACATGTGCACCAAAACTATCAATGCTGGTTTGACGCCTAAGAAATTTAAGTGTCCATCCAATCTTTATTGGGATCAAACTATCTTGGCCTGCAATCATCCGTACCTAGTGGAATGCAATGTTTACAAAAATATATTATGATAATAAATGACTGAAAAATGTTCCGTTGATTTAATTTTAAATCATTTTCCTGTTTCATCATCATCGTCAGCCAGAAGACGTCCACTGCTGGACAAAAGCCTCTACCTTAGAACGCCACAATGAAGGAACACTTGCCGTTTGCATCCACCGGTTGCCCGCAACTCTGACGATATCGTCGGTCCACCTGGTGGGAGGCCTCTGGATCCTGTTTAGATCTTATTAATAATATAAGTTAATAACAGTCCCACTGCTGGGTCTTCTCTATTACCACAATTCTGAGTAACAGAGTAGAGGATAGAACTTGACGAAACCTGGTTTTTTATAAATGCTCTTTACTCGTCCTCTCAGATCGAGAAGAAGCCTTTGACGTGGAGTAAGACTTTTTAAGGTTTGCATTATTGTGTCTTTGTTTATCTGAACCCTAAAAAACAAAAGTAAAAGTAAAATTACATTGAAAGTAATATTCACCTCATAACTGGTAATAAAGTTGCCGTGAAATTCTCTCGACGGGTCGTACTCGCCTGTGAAGGTGCTCTGTGATAAAACTGTCATCTTTGTATGTAAGTGCCCAAACACGTGCTAGTATAAAAGGTGAGAAATATGATACTAAACCATAATAGTAAAGTGTTTGTCTTAATAAATATGAGTTTGCCTTCTTTATGGTACTGCCATGAGTTAATTAACACACACCTAGTTACCTGGTCAAAGAGATTAACTAGGTGACTACTCAAGATGCGCCCAACACACCTAGATAATTTACCATCTTTTTTGAGTATGCATTTAAGTATTTTTACTAGGCCTATCAAAATGATCATAGATCGAACAACACGCTAAAGCAAATAGACATTTTAGTTTTTAACAGGGAACAAAGTACCGCTTACCTTGAAGCTATAAAAGGATAACATCGGGTAAAATGGCGGAAAAAAGTAAACGTAGAATAAAATAATTTCCACAAAAAGCCAGTAGGTACAAATATCCAGTAATATGTTTTCCCCGTGTTCTACAGGCAGATATGAATATATTTTAGCGAAATTATGAAGCTCATTCAGTGAATGTAATGCCCACCCATCGGTTTGCGTACCTCCATATAAGATTTTTGTCACAGACCATTTACTGGAATGTCTTATATTATTCGAGAATACGCGTGGGGAGACGCTCACAAATAAAATAACCCTTATTACCACATCAATAGAAGCTAATTTGTTACGTCTTTATTATTATAGGATTATACATTGCTGAACATTTACTTTTTTGGTCTTAAGTATGCCTGTCAGTAGAATAGGTAAACGTTTTCCCTCCTACACTTTATTTAATAAATTGTTTTTATCTTTAAATCGATGGAGCGATTTCTAATACTTCCGAAAATTGTAAGTCGTAAAAGAGAGTTTGATAAAAGGCGGTCGTTATTTGATAAGAGAAGGAGTTGAGAGAATGTTACCTGAACCACGAACTAACAAATAAACAAAAGCTATTTTGCTTTTTATTTATTTTCGAAAAGCTAACACATAACATCATGCCTGAATTTTAGACAGAAGGGTTAGGCAGAAGTACATAATTATGTATATTCCCATATTTCGCCAGTTATGTTATATCCTCAAACACAATTTTCACAATTACTGTCTTAGTATAGGTTAAATGTTTTCTGGTACGCATTTTTAATAGTTAGTATAAGCATACTTCGTAAGAGCAGAGAAACGGTAAACATTAGCTCGTCATTTTGTTATACACTTTCATTGTTTTTTTTATGAATATTCTGTTATTCATAAACAAGGATGATACCTGTATTAATTTTTGTAATTTTCATGAATAAGGGGGTTGGAATCTTATTAGTAATCTGTCAACCTTTTAGAAATGTGCTACCAGCATTGCAGCAAATATTATAGAATAAATAACAAACAAGATCCTATCCACCACTTCTGCTAATTCCTTCTTGTCTCCAATCGCTCTTTGGTTTTCAGTCTCCATCTCTTCTATATCTCTATTTATTGGAGTAGACTGTGGATCTTCGTCTTCTTGAAGAGAATATCCGCCATTTCTATCACAGGCAGACGCCTGAAATGTTCAAAAGATTCAAAGTCAAACTGCCTTTAAAAAGTGGAGTGTCTAAATGTTAGTTATTTGTACGTTGAAATACTTTACCGTATAAGCAGGCAAACAGAAAAGTGCCCTAAAAATGTACGAAGTCATCAAATTCTGCATCGTCTCACTTTTACTGATGTTGTCTAAACCTTGCATCATTAGCAGCACTTGGATTAGCAACGCTAGTAATACACCAGCTAAGACCTCCGTGTAAAGTACCACTGAAAGTAAATAGATTACTTTGTTATGATAAAATTAACTAATATTGTTAATTAATTAGAGAAAATAAGTCATTATGGAAAGTTAAAAATCAACGTTGTCCACCCTCGTTATTTTCCTGTGCAAAATTGACCCTTTGACATTATTTTCTTACAAATAAAAGGCATTTGGCACAAAATCATTGAAATAAGTCCATATTTTAAAAGTACTTCTTGAACATTACTTACATATAGAAGGTAGTGTATGTGAAGGTACTAAAAAGTCGACGTAACACAGTCCCAAGGATATAACGATGGTGCAGCCAGCAAGGAACCAAACCCTGCTCATGACTAGAGGCTCGCTCCAGAAGGACATCAACACGAAAACCTGCAGAACTAAAACATTCGTAAGTAATTAGTTTTACGACTTTATTACAAAGTAGTAAGTATTTCAAGGGTTGGGTTTTATCATGGATACTAATAATAAATTCACCTAATAACTTTATATTTCTCTAACAATGGATTAAAGAAAAAATAATAAGTAGCAAAAGTGCAGTGGATTTATGAAAGCCTCAATTTTGATTTTTTCTTATTGAATTGGACTATTTCTCTTCCCAAAGTGGCAGGATGATAAGATAAAAGTAGAACAAATAAAAAATATTACTAATTATAATGTTTGATTTTGATTTCCCTAATAAAAAAAAAACTGCAATTATAATGGGAGCTCCCAAGGTTCTATCTTGGGACCCATTTAGCAAGAGCTTAAAATGAAAGCAAATTCACTTTACACTAAATAGATTTTCTTTGAAATTTATAGAGAATAAATTTACCTAATAATGGAGTATAAAAGACAATGTTATACGGAGTAGCCCTCCTCCTCAGTTGCACGTTGATGATGTGTCTGTCACTCTGATGCGTTTGGTTGTCGTCAGTGACGTACACTTGACTCCAGACAGTCGGCTCTATTATTACCTGCTTTGTAGACGATTCCCATTCATTCTCTATCACTTCGTCTATGTCTGAGAACTGTAAATATCATTTACAACTTTTAAGGAAATTACGGTTTGATAATTCTACACCATGGTGCTATCACTTGTTTAAAAAATTGAGAGGAGAGGCTTTTTATTGATAGAGCAAACAAAAATATCTGAGAATCGATAGTGCATAGCAACGCAATTTAAAACTGCAAGCAATAGTTAGCTCCGAGCAGAATAACTAATTTTTAGGTCACAAGCGAACAATACGGTTATACATATTAGCACTTTTGAATAAGTTTAATAATGGCACACAAACATTAAAAAAACCACACTAATATCATTAAGGCGTAAGTTTGTGAGTGTGTTTGTTACCTCTTCACGCACAAACGGCTAGACCAATTTTGATAACATTTAATAAGGAGATCGCTGACACCCTGGATTAACACATAGGCTACCTTTTATTAGGTAATATCGCGGGGCGCAGCTAGTTATAAATAAACATTGTAGTAAGCTGATTTAGAGAAAATAAGGTTTGAAGTAATTTACTTACAATTTCCATTTTTTTGTCGTTAGGATCTATGATTTCTATTGAAATTCTCTCATGTGCCTCCCATGGTTGGATTAGAATTGTACACAGATATTCATCGTGCGGCCATCTGTTTTAATGAAATGTTGACAATTGATAAATTATTTTTGAAAAATCTTTCTCGAATGGGAAATTAAAGACGCAAGAAAAGACCTAAACTATTATAAGAAGAGCTCAGCTGTTAAAACTATTTTATTAACTGAAACTTGTTTTACAAATTTACAATTCAATTGTGAACTTACTTGCTCAATCCCGGAGGGGTATCCACACACCAAGTGTAAACTGTAGTCTGGAAATGAAAAGTTGCTTCACCGCTGTGAACCATCGATATTAGATCTGCGTTTCTTGCATCAAACGTGTCCATATAGTCAGAACTGTAATTAATTGGCGGTTAGAGGTTATATTTACAGTCGCTGAGAAAGGCCAAATAAAATCTACTCTGACAACATTTTAATGCAATAAGTGAAGTTTTTAAGTTCTATACATTTCATTAATATGTAACTAGTTTTGTAAACCATATACGTATAAGTATAATTAATTATTTCAGCCCGAAGTGTTGACTACTTGATAATAACTATTACCTATTATAGATAATCAAATATAGTTCAGAATGGCTCGGTGGGGACTTCGGTCCAGTTAGTGGCAATACGCCGTCTGTATCTCTAGAATCAATTCTCATAGATTTAAATTGTTTACTGAAGACTGCGTCATTGGTCAAGTGGTTTCTAAGCGCGGCTGCTGAGCACAAGGTCCAGGGTTTGAATCCCAGGTCGGATTAAGTGTTACTGGGTTTTTCCATTAGGTAATTCGCAGTAGCAGCACGGAGTCTGGTTTTGTGCCCGGTTGATAGCAATAGGTTTGCCCCCTATTTCATTGGGACTTACAACATAACTGGCTAAATGTGGGTGTACTATATGTGCACCTCTGCCTACCCCTTCGGAGAATACAGGCGTGTATTATGTTATGTTAAATTGTTTATACGTAGGTATTTTAATTAGGTTCTAATCTGTATTAATTCCTGTTAAGTTGTTAATTATAATACGTATCGTAGAACTATTCAAAGCTTACTAACTAACCAAATTAAAAGCTCAAATCATCTTAGTACGTATACGTACTTCATGTTAGTAATATACGTTCAGATGTATCTCTCAATAAGCAATCCAAAGTCTCACTAGCTCAGTGAAGCGATGGAACGTTAAAGAATTATTTATTCATAGCATATTCATGAGGCGCTGATAGCTTTGAGCCACCTTCTCGGGAATAGCGATGTTGATCAAATATAATAACATCGAACGACTAAGGAGTAACATTTATAATTAACTTGAAACGTTTGCTGATATGAAGACGGTTAATTACTTCAGTGCACCATGAAGAAATATTAATATGTAAGATATATTTTGTGTGAAGTATATGGAATGAACAGTTTTGCCGTGTTTTACTTTGGGTTTTATCGGTGGCGGGGCGGTTTTACCGGCTACCTTTTTTCAGGATAAAAAGCCTATGTGTTATTCCAGGGTGTCAGCTACCTCTATACTAAATTTTATCATAATTGGTCCGGCCGTTTGAGTGTAAAGCAGTAACTAACATACAAACACACACACTCACAAACTTTCGCCTTTATAATATTAGTGTGAAGTATGATGTTCCGTCACTCTGTGCAAAACATATTATCTTTTTCGATAGAGACTTGCTAAAGATATGGACCATTACAATTTAGGCGTCAGAAAGTACTCTCTCGGGATGTCACAATTTGACGACCTATCGGACTATGAGTGTGAGGTAATAGAGAGTGCGCCTGTGTTTCACACACACTAGTGCACTAGACTGTTTCTTATGTAGCTGGCTGGTCTCTGTTGAGATTGGCCGATGTAACCGAAACTAGTTAGGTTAAAGAATCTCTAAGTTAGTTATCCGCGATTTTCGATTCATTCATGCAACCTTGATCATTTTCAATTAAACTACAGTTACGCTTGATTGACTTTTTGAAAATAAAACTAACAAAGCAGATGGTAAATACTCTTAAATCATATTCGTGTTGATTGAAATTTCGATAACAGTTTTGGAGAAAGGCTCTTGAAATTCGACAAATAGATGTTTTTGTACGACGTCGTCGGTTCCTTAATGTAAACATTTTATAACAGATACAATATATATATAAGCGTCACAATTGATGTAGAGTTACTTACTTAAACACGTAAAATCTGGGCCTCCAGATTTCTCCTTGCCGGAATTTGAGACTCGTCGTTCCATTGTATTTGCCTGGATACCAAGCCATGCTGTCATCTGTCCAACTCTTAAATAAAAAACGTAATATTACATCACGCTTGAATTCTCAGAAGGGGTAAAATAAGTGCTTTCCATAATAAGGAGTCTATAGGCAAATATCGTAAATCCGATGTAATAGAAAGCGAGTCTATTGCCAATTTACAGGCCAGTGCCATTTCCAAATCAAACTGACAATTATATAGGCAGTGTCCACCAAACTGTTACCAGACAGCACTATGTCAAGACGGAATTAACTAAAAATCCGTGGAGATTATTTTCCCCTCTCAGATATAGGTGAGAATGTAAGAACAGACTACAGATCTTTATATAAAAATGAGTCTAGTCAAACAGACACATTTCAACAAATCATTTAGCATTTACTTACGATAACTACAGACATTCCGGTAGTAAGCTTGGATTCGAAGGCATTGTATTTCACATTGGTGATTTTGATCCCTAGTCTAACGTCCATTGTAGGTTTTGGAGGCAACCAAGGAAGTCGGTTCTGTAACTGAGACCTCTTTAATTGTTCTGATATGGAGAGTGGGCGGTCGATTTCTTTGGAATCCGGTGAGGCTGTGCAACAAAAACATATCTTGAAGGTCTCGTGCGGTTATGTATTTAAACGGCTGCAGATTGCAAGCTCGGAAAGTATAAATAAGTGTGATCTGTAGATAAATAAAACACCTAAAGGTGTGTCCAGATCTGGCGAATGCGCAGCTCGTTTGCTTAGGACCTACGCGCGTACATTTCATGTTCGCAAAATGTTAATGAAATGGACACGCGAGCGGCGCATTCCCCAGATCTGGACACACCATGATGCCAATATTATTTATTGGCATCATGGTGTGTTGTATTTGTAGGAACTTGCATGAGCTGTTAAACAAAAAATAATATACGTCTCAGGTCTAGGCGTGTATGCTTGTGCGATATCATGACAATGGGAAACAAGCCTTTTCCAACACAGTATTAACTTGTGTAGGAATTTGAATTTCTTTCTTATAAAAGAATTAGTTATAAAAAACATTATTTATAATTATAATTTATGTTACAAAACGGACTTACGTTACAGGAAAAGTTCTTAATCTTGGACAACGTTTATGATATAAGACAATTTAAAAAAAACTGTAGGCCTATTTTCAATTTAAATATAGGGGGACTGTAGAAATAATTATAAACAAAACTAATTGTAACTTTAGGAATAATGTTAAGCAAGATAATATAATCCAAAACACTTACTGTCATTGTCACCTGGTCTCGGACAGTCGTACAAGAATTTAACTTCAACCCCAGTCCAGGCAGCGAAACTAAAGTATTTAATATCAAGAGGGCTGACGTCCGTGTAGCTCAGCAAAGGAAGTACCTCGCCTTCCTTGCCAAATTCTATTAGACCATCTGTAATTGAATATTGGAATGTTAGTCGGAATTTCTAGAACATCGTACTTTGGTAACATGTAGCAGTTTCATAGGGCAGTTTGTTTTAATTATTTGGGTACAAATCTGTACTCGGCTCGTTAAAAATCCAGGCATCACGTTACTTCCAATTTGTTGTACAAAATATTAATGGCTTTAAAGTGCCAGCCAGTTTTGTGATATGGGATACAGGAACTAAAGCTTTGTTTTTTTTCGATGATATTTTTGATCGGATTTCGTCATGGCGGCTAATCAAGTGTTTGCAGGTCCACTTTCTATGCACTTTTAATGGGGTGATATGTTAGGGAAGATAAGATGATGTGCATTTAAAAAAATGTTGTGCTTTTTATCACAATATATCACATGAGAACGAGACTAACCGCCGCACTCAGAGTCATTAATGGGTACTTAAACTGAGACTAAGTATAGATTTCACATAGAAAACCTTTACTTAGTAATAGTTTAAGTAATCATTTAATGTCTCTGAGTTCGGCGGTATATTATATATTATCGTACTTATTACTCAAATTGGTTACGTATTTCCCTATTACATCATGTCCTCTGAATCTATCATAAAAAAGAAGGTAACAACAGAATCATATTTTTTGTATTGCTTCTTTCATTTGTTTCATCTATTTTCCCAATAAATTTTCTCACATTTCGTGTCCAGATATATTTCGAAGTAAATCGGTCGAGTAGATTCGATAGTCTGTTAATATGTGTGGCGTATACTTCAACCTCTGCATTCATATCACGTTCTTCGGTAGTTCATAGTCAATGCGACAGGTGGGGCTATTAAGCTATTATCGTCGTGCAGTTCACACAGCCTTGCTCCGTCCAAGTTTTGCAGAATTGGAGAATGGACCAGCCGGTTCCTGCTTTAATGCGATTTTGCTTTATAAGCGACCAGTGGTCGACCGGTTACATGTGCTGGCATTGCAGGTGATAGTAACGCGCTTGCACACATTTTGACTGACTGACAAGCTGGCACAAGAGTTAGCCTTGATAACATTTATGTCAGTACTTTAAGTTTTTTTTAATGTGAGAAAAATTCGTATCATCATTCAACGACGGTTAAATCATTATAATATCAGCCTGTATTAGTTATTCTCTTTTTTAACATACACAGAATAATGGTCACCACTGCTTTAACAAGTTCAATTTTCCTTTTCTCATATGTTACCAGAGACATAAATTTACTGGCCAACACATACTAGATTATCAAAATCATTCACAGCTTCGAATTTTTATTATTGTGCTATAGCTATTTTGAAAACCTCTTTGCAACTCCAGATCGAGCTTAATTTATTGGCAACAAAATCTAGACTAAAGCTGGTTATCTTAGTATTTACTTGTAATACAATCTTACCGTGGGATATCTTAATATAGAACCCCCTGACTTCAAAACTGGATAATATTTTAGGTGTTTTGACAGCGCTGCGGGCGTTCCTCTTCAAGTTGCGACGGAGTTCCGTGAACTGGTTTCCACCGCCGCCGACCACTACACAACAATCCAGTTACGGTTATTTAGTTACACTAATTTTGAACGACAGTAATTATCCAGTGTTTGTTGCCCAGGTTGAAAGTTAGTTTAGTCCGGGATGTGCATAATGATATTTGTTTTTAATTTTATGTTTTACGTAGAGCGGATGACCGCTTTGTTGGTATTTTGGTTGAAAATGTGGGTAATGAGATAAAATCAATTATATTTCTAAGAGCAATATTTATTATATAATATTAATTTTATTTATTTAACTTTTATTTGAATAATCATAATTATTGTTATTATGTTAACAAATAAAAAATGAGTTAAAGGTCAACATCCTCCTTTTTAAAATTTGGAATTAAGGAATTGGAGTTAAAATTAATTTAACCCATTCTGTATGTCAGTCAAGAAACTTACCGATTTCATAAACAGCATCACTGTAACCCGGCCTTGGGATGGTTGACAACAAGATATGGCCGTTACTTAGACCCTGAATGCCGATGTGCATCTCAAAGGCCAGGTCGGTGTCCTTCGTGAGTTTCTTAAGGCTCACATCATCGACGCTGTAAAAGGTGTTGTAGCTATACCCGTCTTGACAGATGTGTTCCCTGCAGGCTTTTGCCACTGGAAACAAGGAATAATAGTTTTAGGATCAATCGATGACTTCTTGACAGAATTTTGGTCATAGTGGGAAATTTTACGAGAGGTTATAGCTAATCTCATGTAAGATAAGCAACATAACCTGTTTACTCTGCATGGTTGGTACTAGTTGTCTGCGTATAGTAAATTTTGGTAGCCAACCCGCAGTGAGCTAGCGTGGTGATCAATGCCCAACCCTACTATATACGAGAAGAGATTTTTGCCCTGCAGTGGGAGAGTTATAGGCTGTTATTGTTATTATTAACTTCTGGATTTCAGCATTTAACATCATACTTAGCACTCGTAGTAGTCTTCACGAAATGTCGATTGCCACTACAGGCAATTTTGCATTTTAAAGAGGCAAATCAAACTCCACAACTTTATTTTTATGATAAGTTAATTACACAAGGAACTTTTGGACAAAAATTCAAAATATGTAAGTTTTGTGATGAAGGATAAAATATTTTTATATACATTTACGAATTGTTTTTCCAATAACTTTTACTAGAATTTCCAATTTTGGTCACTAGTTCAAAAATAACGTGATACTTACTATTTCGTGTGAACACATAGGTATTGTTCTCAGCATCCGTATTCATCAGCAACAAAACGACAATACAATAAAATGTCCTTATCATTTTCACTTACAAAATATATAAAACACCACTGCTGAACGAATGCGAGCGTCCCGCTAGCACTACCACAACTGTTAAATTATTACAAATATATATAATTATTATCGGAGCTTCCTGAATGGATGATAATTATAAAAATAGTAAGTTCTCGTTTATTTTCCATAGGGGTTAGATAACATCCATAATAATGTATTAATTACTATCATGGTGCGCGCTTCGGTGGAATAGTCTTGATACGGAAATATTGGAGGTTGCGATAGTTTTCGTGGGAAAAAGGTGTTTATGTAACGCATAAAGTCAGTATTGTTGAGCCACAGTTTCGATTCGTAACGGTGCTGGAATGTTTTTAGTCGCTTAAAAGCCGTTTTCAAATCTACGTCCAATAAACAAACCTAAGTATTTTTATAAAAACTGTGTTAGTATTGCAGGCTTACACTGAATAAATGAACTAATAATAATGGTCCCGGTTGTGTTTAGCATTGAAATGGTATGGGCTAGCAATTACTGTTACTATCATCAGTTTCAAACGTGCTTGCAAACACAAACGACTTATACGTCTAGACTCAAAGGACCACGGGATAGTCTTTTGAGTCTTGACGTATTAGTCGTAGGAAACTACGTTGCTAAGCCACCCGAGTCGTCAATTAGTCTACAACAATTTGATTGAAATTCTGCATACAAACGAATCGCAAGTTAGCTCAGTATCAAACACAGCAGATCATACAGGAAGCGACACTCCCTTATCTACCGGACGGCAGATAAAGCTTGTAATGGAACTACTACAACTAAAATACTGTTATTTATAGAGAGGCTTATCCTTACTTTGTTATTAATGCTTTGTACGCACGTAATTTTGTATATATTATGATCTTGAGGAAAGCATACAATAACTTGGTCCTTTTACCCGAAAAAGGACCAGGTTTTTGAAATTTGCATCTTAGTATTTAGATCCATAGTATTTAGGCCATATCGCTCGAAGAACTGACAACCGCTGGGGAAGAAAGGTTCTCGAGTGGCGACCACGAACCGGAAGACGCAGCGTTGGCAGGCCTCCCACCAGGTGGACCGACGATATCGTCAGAGTTGCGGGCAACCGGTGGATGCAAACGGCAAGTTGTCGTTCATTATGGCGTTCTAAGGGGGAGGCTTTTGTCCAGCAGTGGACGTCTTCCGGCTGATGATGATGATGATGATTTAGATAGATTTTTCGATCGTAATTCAGTTTGTGTTTTGGTTTCGATGATTTACGTTTATACTGTTTATTCTAGCCTTCTATTATAATGTAAATACGAAAGTTTTAAGGTTTGAAGTTTGGATACGTGAAATTCGATCACAGTTGAACGAATTTCGATTAAATTTGAATCTGACGTACAATATATAGGTAGCACAGATCAGAGAGCATCTATTTTCAACGAGTAGGTATAACATTTGTTTAAAAATTTAAAAGCTTAGAGCTTTCCACACGAGTGAAGCCATGATAGCTTCTATTGTAATACTGTATTTCATTTAATGCTGTTTCGCAAAAATACGCTGATGAATTAGAATGTATTATTTCTTACATTCAGTTCTGTTAAATTATAATCTATTCACAAAAACGGAACAACATTGGTAATATCTATAAATATAATTGTTATACATACTCAGACACATGAACCGTAAGTTAATTACTATCAAATGTTAATAGCTGAACCTGGAACGTATCCAAGGACCGAGTCCTTCGGGACGGGACTGTGGTGAGATGCAAATGCATGGTACTAACGTACTTTGCTTGTTACTAGCTCAAGAAGTATTCATCCGATTGTACTGTAGTTGTTTGTTTTGTATAGTAAGCGTAGTAGGAAGTACGATACTAATTTTTACTATCGGTATTAAGAAAGAGTAGATTTATCAGCTGAATCTACATACCTACGCGAGAAAATATTTTTCATACCGTATCTTCTTTTAAAGGATTAAGGCTTATTTGGTTCCTTAAAATGTGTGTATGATGAGAAATCGTTTCGGTTTTAGCTTACCATCAATGATGTGCTCAACATAAATTTCAATCATCAATTTGTAAAATGACATATTGCCAACTTTAGAACCGGACGACACTAAAGAGTATTTAAAACTATTTCTATTTCTAACAAATAAGAAAAATAAATGATAAATCTTTATAAAAACAAACAAATAATACATACTACTTACTCATAATTACTATTCCATGTAAATATTCCGATTTTACTGCAGACTATTATACAATCTTCATTGATTTTGTACGACAAGTATAAAGGGTTCTTTCAACTGGAGTTTGGAATTCAATCAGCTTTCCATCGTTGACGATGAAACCTGTATAAAATTACCTAGATTTTATTAATAGTATCATAATATTATACCGTTATTTTTGTAAGACTGAAAAACTAATCTCTAGTAAATACGTTGAGGTTTTATTGTTATAATGTAAAGTAATTGGATTGTTTGTTCTGCTGTAATATTGTGTTGGTTATGAATATTTGTTTAGTTTTAAAGTTTAAAGTTTAGTTTACTTTCTAAAATAAAATACAAGCTTGAGTTGTGAGATAAATCTTAAAAATGGCTTTAGATAATAAATTAATATTCCAAAATAGTTTATGTGGTATTCAAATGAATGAATAACAAAAGTATTAGCGTTAAGAGGTTAGTTTGTACAGGAGAACAACAGGACAAATTCCTTTAAAAATCGTCTAAAAACCTCTTTAGAATATCGTTCCAGCCTCATAAAATATATCATACATCACTCATACTAAACCTTACACAGTTTAACTATAGATTACTAAACAAATCCCTTAGCGTGCTAAGTGAGAGCTGCAATTAGCGTCAATCATAAAATGAACGGGCTAAGCTCCCGCTCCTTGGGTGTCAAGTATTTATAACGTTACTACTTTAGGTGCAGCGCTAGACCTTAAAATTAAGTCAAGTGTAGGTTGGTTTTTGAAATGTCACTTACGCAATAGGTAGGCGGTGTTTTTGTCCCTTTTAATAATGAATATCTAATTTAAAAACCTTTATTAATATTAATAAAACCGTAATAGTAGTTTGACTGTGGGGTCAACATTCTTACATTGTCCTAACATACTTTTAGGGAATGCGTTATCGTAGTTTTAAGCTGAAAATCAACGTTTTTATAGTCTTAAAGTCACTTTTTTGACAATCTGCGAAGTGTAACTGTAGACTGCATTTCAATTGATATATAAAAAATAATGTTATTTACTGCTTATTTCTTTTACTTACACATTTTAAGAAGAGCGAGACTCATATTGAAAAGTGACACTTGATAGTTTAAAGAAATCAGTTTTGATGAACAATTCTAAAAAAAAATCCTCTTCAACTATCGTTCAAAGCTCTGAAAGGCACTAGAAACTGCGGCTGATCCAAATAGATGGCTAGACTTCACACCAGTTTGTCGTATTCTAAGCTCGAGTTTAACATTGTAACAACCCGTTAATAGGGGTAGGTAGAGCCATCGGCTTAAAGTTTTGGTGGGATTATTTCTCTGACTTAGCGCCGTCTTCGTTGTGACGGAGTTGGTCTTGTGTAGACAGGGTCTTTGGCTGTCAGATACAGTAATGCGTTATTAAGAACTTTGTATCTTTTTAAGAACATTCTTTTTAAAGTTTATTTTAAAACACTTTTATACGTTATTTTTGGCATAAGAATTATCTAATTGACTTCCTCTGTAAAGAAATGCTGGAACATAGGGGTTAAATACTCTTTTTATGGCCAGACAGTCACAGAAATCATGCGAGAACAATGTATCGCAACAGAGTTGGTTATGAGAACAACTGTAAAATTCAAAACATATAGAGGCAAAGTGAGGTAAGTTACTTCCAATCAATTTATTCAAACAAAAAGATAATTTTAGTGAAATACTTTACAACGAATAACCCTGATTATTCGCTCACCAAGCGCTTCAATTGCATTCCCCACTTAATACAAGTGTAGCCTGTCATAAATTATGTCATTAAACACCGCAGCATAGCCGCGGCGCCACCGTCGACATACGATGTTTACCAGCAATTAAATATCAATTTCGTAAACATTAATCATTCTACGAATTGTTATAAATGTACGGGGAGCGTTCGGAAACGCTGTAAACGCACCGTGACATAGAAGCTTATGTGTCGGCCAACTTCGGGTGAGTTCGTGTGAGTTCGGGTGAACTCGTGCGGTGTCGATATGTTTCGCCTAATTGGTTTGGAAATAACAAGCCTGTCAATATCGTAAGTTACTAGGTATTCGGCCGATTAATTGAATCATTAGAACATTATATTTATGTCTTGTTCTCAATGTGACAAAAAGATGAATGATTTTGTCCTGTAATCTAGTATAATATTGAGATAATGTAAAAAAACTAGATTTAATAATGAATCTTGAAATTACTCGGCTCTAAAACACTGGAACATTTTTTTATTTCTCATAAAAACTGCCTTATTTGACACTTGTATCTCACAGATGACCGTTGAACTTATACTTTCACGGCTATATTACCACACTGATTTCGATGCAATTTGGTATGGAGTGAGCTTGCACGACGCAGAATTGGCAAGCCTCCCACCAGGGGGACCGACGATATCGTCAGAGTTGCGGGCAGCCGGTGGATGCAAATGGCCAGTTGTCGTTCATTGTGGCGTTCTAAGGGGGAGGCCTTTGATCAACAGTGGACGTCTTCTGGCTGATGATGAATTTTGAACACCTAGAAAGGACAGGCTAGTTTTTATCCGGAATAGACGCATTGAAATTTCCCGACGGACAAAGTCGTAGGCATAAGCTACTATCTTAATATTGCTGTCATGTTGACGCAGCAATGAGTCACGAAGTGCGCCCTTGAAGAGGTTTTGTTTTAAGTAGTAATGTTGATTGATGACACCTACTAATGTAAGCTTTACGTCACACAGTTAACGCGAATATTAATAAACATGGAACATTGTGCTCGAAAATGACTGTCTATGTATGTAAAATCACGCCTGTAAACCTGTAATCTGCCTGTAGGCTGGTTGAGGTTCATCTTTGTAAAATCAAAATGTTTCTGATCCATATATACCCCTCGTTTCGTAAGTTTAAATCATTTTAAGGCGCTTAGGCTCTGTTTAGTGCCTAGCTCTGTACTTTGTCTTAGACTCTTAGAGTTTGGAGTGCAAGTAGAGAGTTTCCACGACCCTGGACGGTCATCCTTGCTACTATCTTGTTGATCAAACTCTATACCATAGAATTGACTGATTTCATGTGTTATTTGGCTCATGCCGATTCGAAGAAGCACTGTTTTTCTAAAGAAAGCTGAGAGTGAAATAAATTATCGAACCCTTACTCCCCAATTGTTTCTACACGCAAGTGAGAGGTCTGCTCTCACTCATATCTATCAATCTCGGCAGAAAAATAAAATCAAATACAAACATGGGTTTATTAATTTAAAAATATTTCATTCCATTACAAATATTAAGGAATTTTTTTAAAGCAATACTGAACCAATAAATTCCATTCCCTTCGTTCGGTAACCTTTGACCAATTAAACACATAATAAAAAATCGATGCTCATTACTACCAGTCCTAAATAGAAGTTTGCATCTTACAGTTTTAATTAAAATCGGTATTGAGTAACACTGTCGGTATTTTGCGGCGGTCACAACCAATTTTGGCGTTTCACTTTGTACCGTTGGAAAACGGATCAAACAAATTAAAAGCTGCCCTTTTGTTCTTTAATTTATTTGACCTGTTACGAAAAATAGCGCTTTTTGTGTTTTTATTTATCGATGGCTTATTGCCAGACCTTTTGCAAAATGATTTATTTGAGTTTTGAACTTTTTGATATTGCTAACGGTGTGTTTTGAACGACTTGTGATTGTGACCCAAATGCGTGCTTGGGTAAATAGCAACGCAAGTGTTTACGAGGCAAGTTGTAATATTTGCTTCGTGAAAGCTGTGGGAGCCTAGTAGGGCAGGATTTGTATGACTAAGGTTCCAGGTTAAAAAATATATCAATATTACTTTTTTGATGTGCTAAGTATTGATATTTATCTCACCCATCTAACCATTCTGCAATGTTGATTTATTTGATTGTGAGCTTGAAATTAAGTAGATTCTTATCTCTATTATCTACCCACCATTCACAAACAATGTGATAACTCTAGGAGTGGATTGATATTTACAATTTTTATGCGCATTGTGGCGATTACATAGTTTTAAATACATTTTTCATAGAAAAGGAACGAGAATGAATCCCCACATCATTTTAAAGCATTATTTTGTAGAAAATTGATTAGCATTGCAAAATGCAATCAATTTTTATAAACATAAATACAAACATACATTGCGTAAACACAATAGGAGAACTTCTAACTTCCCCATTTGTTCAAGTACAGTCAACACAAAACAGAGGGCTTCACACGAGCACACAATTATGCATTGGTATTGCTATTTCATGTGATTAAATTCAATGTGTAATTAGATATTATTGCGTCTTTGTATTCCAATGTTAGGTTGTATGTTTGAAGCTTCGAAAATAGCGTTTACGGTTTTTTTTTCAATAATGTGGGTACAAATGTGTCTCTAAAAGATTTTTTGGTACACTCACCATTACGTTATATTTGCGATAGGTAACTTATATGATTACAATAAATGATCAAAATGGTTATAGGTATCTTATTTATTAGAACCTACCGAATTTCTATATTTTTATTTCTTTGGCAGTCCCATAACCTATTAGTTTAACAATACAAATATTTTCATTTTTAGTCTATGGTTTAAATTAATTAATATTGACGGTCAGTTTGGCTCATAACAGACTCTCGAAGTTTTAGCTTTTTATCAGTAAAAGTATTAACCTTGTATTAATATTTTGATTTATCAATATTATTGGCCAATTGCCTCAATAAAGTATTTCAAGGAAATATTTTGACGTGTTGGCATATCATTATTTACGTTTGGTAAATTCAACTCCAGTGTGGTAGTCTTCAGTTGAAAGCTGTGAAATAACACTTTTGTAGAGACAGACATTCGCTACATACGCCATGGTGTGACGTCATCGAATTCTGCGTCACGCTAACGAAGTTTACACGGTGTTCGACGTGTATTTGAACGCCTACGGCACGCCAGTTAGATACGTAGTGTCTCTTTTTCAAAGAACTCTTCTATCCATCTGGATAACAGAATTGGACCGTATTCATTTACTGATTGCAAGTGTTTACTTGAAATTAATTACATCTAAGACGCAAATGTTAACATTAATTACAAATAAGAAAACATGCGTAAATGGGGCTTATGTAATACCTCAATAATGGTTCTGAGGTTTCTTAAATCTATGCACATTATTCTTTTGAATGAGGCTGGCACAGAGGCGTGGATACTGCCATACAAAAAGAGAGGCCTATATCCAGCAGTGCGTAAAGTTAGGCTGAGGATAATGATAATGATGAATTCTTTAGGAGGACTAATATAATCTCGGTGATTGTAGCGGGAAAGCTGAACCGAAGCTTATACATACTTTTGGTTATAAATCCTTAATCACTACAACATTAGAAAGAGTTACGTTTCACTCGCGACTTCGTTCCACATTAAAATATTTTACCGCGTCTTTTCTGGGTCTTGCTATACGTTATCTATCATTATAACAGGGGACTTCAATGTGGTAAAAGAGCATCATATAGGCTTATTGACTCGTAAAGGATAAAATCTGTCTACTGCTTTGAGAACCACAAGTGTTTGTTCTAATAATATTTCTTACGCAACACGCTGGTTCAAAGGCCCTACATAAGGTAGAGAAATAGAGACGCTTCTAGACGATTATCGACTACGTATCTTGACAGATCCCTTAATGGGATCGGAGGGCGCACCACTCAATTATCTACGAGAGGTTATTGCCAATATTCCTACAATGCCTCTAGTAGGCCCTCCTTGAGACTTCACTTTGTGAGACAGAGGTCCTCTTTTTTGATGGGACTCGAGTGTATTTTGATTTGGTTGGCAGGTGAAGTGTGTGGGCGATTGGATTGAGAGACCCTAATTATGGGAATAGTTTTGGTATTTGCGGTCTGTTCATTTTTTTTTTGTGGTTTTTGAAGCTTTCGTATTAAAATGGTTGTTAACTATCGTTTTATTTCTCAATATGATGTACAACGTGGGTGTTAATAAAAAATTCTGATTTAGAAGAGAAGATAAAGTCAAACATAAACATAACTAATGTAGACTGCGCCTACATTAGAAGTTGTGGGTTTCCACATATCCATAAATATTTGTCCAGTGTCTGTGCGTTTGTTCGTACCTCGATAAAAGATAATCCTAGTTTGAAAACGTATTAAAAACCCATTTTTGATTAATTATAATGCATGTAATTTTCGTAACGACATTTATTACATGCTTCTTTTCACAATAACCGTACAGGCATGCCTACGACTGTCATGCATAAAAGCATTTTTAAAATAAGAGATTTCGTCCGGGATCCACCTGGATTTATTCGCAACAGCATGTCATGTCCATCTTCATTAGTTTAGCTTTTCAACAGTAGTGGCTTTTATCGCTGGCCTTCAAATTTTGCTGCACCTTCTATTTTTGTGGCTTGCCTGTATATTACGAGCACAGGTACCTACTAGTATCATATCAGAGTCGGAATTTTATTATTCATGATTTTTTGCTGGTTGACTGCCTCGTTGGTCTAGTGGTCTCTAAGCGCGACTGCTAAGCAAGAGGTCCTGGGTTCAAATCCCGGGTCGGGCAAAGTGTTACTGAGTTTTCCATTAGGTAATTCCCAGTAGCAGCACGGAGTCTGGATTTGTGCCCGGTTGATGGCAATAGGCTCGCCCCCTATTACATTGGGACTTACAACATAACTGGCGAAATGTGAGTGTACCATATGTTCACCTCTGCCTACCCCTTCGGGGAATACAGTCGTGATGTTATGTTATGTTTTTGGTTAATAAAGTTCCTCTGTTCTGTTTCTCGCTGTTTGTGGTCATATGCGTATTCTTCTACCTTTTCCTTTTTGCTGTAGTTGCTGTAATCTGATTACTTACTCCTTTGTTACGTATAGCATTTGTCATTTCATATAAACTCTAATTTCCAAAACCTTTCTCTGCGTGAACCGTCACATCATAACTATTTCAATCACACGACTTTCATCTCCCCTCATGTTCACTCCACAGTAACTGGTCAACTTTCAACTTTTCTATCACTGGCGCTTATTTGCAGAAGGTGTCTATTTTGTATAAGCGATATAAAGGGTGAAAATGATCAAAAGTACCGCAGGTGTGATGATGCGCGCTTTTGAATTTAAGTAAAGTTGGGTTAATAACTAAAACACAGACACATGCCGTGGCTTTTAGAAATCCCAATAAAATTGGTGTCAAGATAAAGGAATCAACAATTTTATAGTCTCAGCAGTTGCATATTTACATAAGGCCGGGCTATCAAATGGCTTATCAATGTGGTACAATCTTGATATCAGATCCTTGAAACTTTGGAAATCGTTAACAGGACTGTCCTAATACCAACAGAGAGTTTGGTTACAACGTTCGTTTTCCAGGATCGGTCTCAATCAAGTTTAACCTAATGCTACCTTTATATGGAACGTAATGGATACGCTCTTAGAAAGACAATGGTTTCTGCCTGTATTTAACTTATAAATCTGTGAGCCTATCGTGTTTCTCGAGATATTCAAGCGATAGATGTTCATTGCTGCTTATTTACCACTTGATTGTATCTTCCGTATACAAATGCAGCAATGGATGTAATTCGGTGGTTTTCGAAGCCTAAAATGTTCGACACATTAAGTACTATACAATAGCATTATTGTCTCAAACTAAAGTACATACCTAGGTAAGTATGTAAATGTTACTGTTGTTCACATAAAACCGAAGGGAATCAATGGAAATAATAAATTGACGACCGGATTGGCGCAGTGGCTAAGCGATTGGACTGCTGCGCTAGGGGCTGCGGGTTCGATTCTCGCACGGGACAAAAATTTGTGCGATCCACAGAAGTTTATCCCGAGTCTGGGTGTTTGTGTATGTGATATTTCGTGTTTGTGAAACGCACCCACGATACAGGAGAAATTCCTAGTGTGGGGCGACGTTTTTTTAAAGAAAAAAAAAAATTGTGCATACATGTGTGTTAATATAACAATATACTCGTATTATACATTTCGAGCTTTCTATTCTTTAACCTTTTGAGCGCTAGTCATGTATGGAATACAAGCGTTTTCGTGCCCTTTACGCCACGATTTTATTAGAAGACAATATCTTATCGTAACCTTTATTACGATTATTACATTACACAAATGTTACGATTTGATATTATCTTCTATTAGAGTTGTGGAATAGAGTGCGCGGAAGCGTCGTCTTCTATACAAGACCGTGGCGCTCAAAGGGTTAAATTCATTTAGAGACAGATGAAAGTGGATGAATCAAAGATGTTTGGTGGTGATCAGGATGATAATATAGTGTGATGATGATAGATAAACGTGTAAATACTGTCCTTATATCCAGTCAATGCAAAACCTACATCACTATGTAAAGATTACAAGTTTTTTTTTAATCTACCATTAAATTCCTTCTTTACATCTTTATTTTTATGTTCATGCATTCAATATTTTGTTGGAATTCGACTTCCACGTTTTATTTTTCAATAGGATTTCGGTAAAACAGGTCCTATTACCATTACACACAATAAATTCAGATCACAGACACGAGTGATCCAACAACGAATATATTATTCGTCCAATTAGAACGGTGCCCTGTGATTGGTCAACGGAGATTTCAGTCTCAGACTAATCATGGTGTTAGAATAATGAGGATAAGACTTTGTTGAGATATTCACCGCGTATTTAGTATTCTCTTAGCGGTGGCAAACATAATTGTGTTAGCTGAAACTGCCTTACAATTATATAGAGTTAAACCAACTGGCTTGATAAGTAAACGGCGCAATAAAGTTAAATTAAAGAAAGTACATATTTACTTGAGTTTCATGAAAAGATGTTGCTTATTTATAGGTGCATAATATTTCAAATATTTTGCAGCAGTTCAAAAGTTTTCTGCACTTAACATTACACATGGATATAAACCTTCAAAACCGTCGCCTAGGAGCTATAATTGCAACTGCATTCTTTTAACCATATCAAAAATATTAAACACCAAATGATACAATTTAAATTCTCATCCACGCTATTCTCTCGCCGTCTTCGGCCCATTACACACATTCGTGTAATCCTAACGTGACACCCAATGCATTGTAATGCGACATTATTCGCTCCAGTAGTTTTATCTCGGTCGGACAGTGTGAACGAGGCTTTAGGGACTCCCTGTGGCCTAAATGCCGAAACGTGTGTACATGAAAAAGGTAAAAATATGGCCTCGCAGTCCCAGATTTGTGGGTCAATAACTGGTTATAGTTCAATGACTTTAAGCTGACCTGGAAATAAGAAAGGCTTGCGACCACACTGGTATTGTGCAGATCGATTTATTTGGGAGTTTAAGTAATGCCTGAAACGGTTCAATTTAGATGTGATTCTACGGAGAGAAACTATTTTAATAAATTGCTTTGTTAGAATATTGACATCTTTAGGATATATAATCATAGGTATAGACGAAGCCACGTTTGCTTCTTCATACCAAAGAGATGGAGGTATTTCAAATTATCTCGGAAAAATACTGGCTCTTTGGCAGGCAAAAATCCTACGACAAACCTTCCATTTTCAAAATAAAATGGAATGTTCCAAAGATTTAAAAACTAAAACAGAATGCGGTTGACAAAATTATTTCTCCTTTCACGCAAACAAAAATGAGGGAAAAATTTGATTGAGTTTCAGTCTCAATGGTACCATAGAAATTCAATAAAGAGTCTACCGATGCAGCAATAATTAGGAAGTGACCGCCAGTTACATTGTTAGAGAAATAATATCGACAGTTGCTATTCATTTGTCAATCTAGCTTCCTTATTGGTTTCGTTAAATATCTTTTAGGGTTCTGTAGAAAATTGTTTAAACGCTCCCCTAAATGAAGATTAGTGGTTGGTGGTTATTATTTTTTCATATAGAAATTGCCTGAGTATTTGACGTACTTGGTATTTGTCCTGAGTTTTTGCGTAAGTATGTTAAATCTATACTCAATATTATACCGCTGAAGAGTGTTTGTTTAGTTAAACGCGCTAATCTCAGGAAATACTAGTTCGAATTGAAAAATGCTGTTTGTGTTGGAGAGTCTTTTTATCGAGACAAAACATTCGAAATTCACGCGGACGAAGAAAGACCACCATGCACTGAATATTGTATTTTTGAAGTACAATATAGAATCACAATCATTGAGTGCGCAGATTTATTTCCTTCTGACCGTTTCTCTTAACACTGATTGTGGCCCAAGGGGTCAATTTAACAAGTGTTTTTAAAAGATGGGTATTTTTAAGGACCGTGAAAGATTTTTTAAATAAGACGGTTGAGGATTGAACGGGAAAGCGTTTGGAATAATAAAAGAAATGAAGGGTGCGGTTAAACTAATATTTTTCTTTATTTGATTGCATTTTTAAAGTAACTATAAGGAGTGGAGTCAATTAATTGAAGATTCATGAGGTTGACTTTATAAATTACTTTCTTGAAAATCTAATTTTCTCCATCAATTCACGCTTATTACTTTTTGGCATTTTGCACAAATGCGACTGGTGATTACAAGATTACACATTTGATTCTTGTGTCAGTTAATCGCCTGATATATTTGGTACTGGTATTTTAGTCGAATGAGAGTCAGAATATTAGATATATTGCTATACACTTGACATGTGGTGTAAACTATTGTTAAGTCTCAGCTTAGTATAGTATTATAAGCTCAAAAATACAAAATGCTTACATAGTTAGTACCTACATCGTTAATCGGATGGCATTGTAAAAAATATTTCACAAAAACTGGTTTAAGCGACTCAAATGTATTCAACGTATGTATGTATGTACGTACATACGTTTTTTAAGGGCAACGAAACAGATATTACTACGCAAATTCTCGTTTATAAAATACCAGCGGAATAGATTTGGTATAACGCTAAAATATATCCTGGTAAAGCGAATAGCTTTTAATCCCGAAATACTAGAAACTTAAAACTCGTGCTAAACCACGGTTAAACCGCATGCAGCTAAATTATTATATGCTTTACCTTTTACATATTATGACGAATTACATTCACGTTTAATATGAATACAAGCTTTTCTCTACTCTTCTCCCTTCTGACTTTGTTTTGTTATACCATGGATTTTAGTCTCGAATAATTTGCGGAACTCTTAAAAAATAAAAGCAGAGTTTTGCAGAATCGTACCAATTCATGGTACAGACTAATAAGGATATTATGTTATTTATACCTTGTCCCATCGTACTTGTTATAAGAATAATAAATCGATCGTGTTTTGTTTTCATCAAACATACACGCGTTATTTAAGTTATTGACTGCACTATGAATGGTCTCATAGAAGCTCCACGTGCATCCCAATTTCGTTGAACATACTCAATATGAGCACAGATTCCGAGAATTAACAAAGTGCCGTCACTAAAATTGCTGTGCTTTAAAACAATTGAAGCTGTTTTTTGTTTGAGTGGAAATCTCGATTCAATATGAGTCGATATGTGGGTCACATGCGGATTAGAACGAAATAGTAGGATAAGCTGTGAGTACTAAATGCTTAAAGAGAATTTATTGATAAACAGTTATAGGGGTTAAGGTGTATGAAGCGTCCGTTAGAGATATGAATATTATACAAGTATCCATACTAAATATTATTATTCTTTAACGGTTTATCGTACTAAACCTAGAGGGTTAAACTGAAATCTAGATTAATGAGAACTAAACGTGGAGATCTAAGCCCGATTCTTTTTTTTTGTAAAAATTTATGTGAGTACGTACATTTTTTCACCAGATCGTCTACATAATTTTATGGAATTTATTCTGATTTGTGAGGTGTATATTTGCAACAGCTTTGCCTTTACCTATTGATACAATATAAAAGCCTTAAATATATGTATATTGTAGTCTTTACTTATGTCATGTTATAACAATAAGAACTTACGTTTCATCATTTAATTTTCATTAGTTAAGTAACTAGCTGAAATTGTGTAAGGTTGCAGCATAATAACAAACTTCACCGTCCGGTATCAATAACTTCTCGTAGACCGTACACACAAACGTTATATCGAATATCTATCTTGAGATCCATATCGAAGCCCACAAAGTAAATTAGCATACAGACAGAAACATACTAGGGTTTGGAATTGGGTCGAATATCTTCGGGGAACAGGTGTTATTTGGAATGGTAGTCGTTTAAAGAACTAAAGAAAAAAGAAACAAGACATAACTCCACTGCCGGATAAAACCGTCCATTTTATGCCAACCTTTATATAGCTTGATGTTCAAGTATACATACGTGAACAAAAGCCGGATCTTATGCATCCTCCTGTAGGTTCACTCAAAAAGTAAACCCTCTCAGCCTTATTGTGAGGCCAATAAACTATTTATACTGCACTTAACAAATAAAGAAAACGCCTCCATTCATATTGTCTCGCAATTCTTAAGGACCCCGAAATTCGGGTCGGATTGTCCCTTGAATAGCCAGCGAATAATGAGCTCTGGAAAATTCGATGGAAAAACTCTCTTCAAATCACTAGGGACACTTGTATTAAATCGAAAGAGATATTTATTTTGAAGTTGCTCCAAACGTCTTTAGTTAACCGAGCTGAGGAAATTAACTTCGCTGGAGATTGTTGGGGTTAATTCGACTTCTATAAGGGTTATGAAAGTGGAAAAATGTTTTGTAATAAAAAATCTTTTTTGAACAAACCCTTGTAACCCTATGCGAAAAGATTAATGGATTTTTTACAGACATAGTTCTGCTTATTGATTACAATTAAGCTTTTTCTTCTTTGCGTGTGCTATGAGTTAAGATAGATTCATAATAGCTAAGCAAGATAGCTGCCGTATGGTATCCGGCCTAGAATTGACCTTTCCTCCCGTGGGTGTCGTAAGTCTAAGGGAAAAATACCAGATCATGGGCAGCAGCGTCTTCTGCCACTTGACCACCAATACTGCGATCCCCAAGCCGCTTACCAAGCGTGGGATTATGGCACTCTCCCCTTTTAAGGGGGAGGCCTTTGTCCAGCAGTGGACGTGTTCCGGCTGATGATGAAGCAAGATAGCGGCCTGTCTCACCACAGTTCGCCGGACTATAATAAGGAAATAAAGGCGTGATGTTTGACTAACAAATACATGCCTTAGGTTCTAAAAATGTATTGGGACTTTCCTAATTACGACTAATTAAAATTTTTATTGATGACTGATTAATCACAAAAAAAATTGTTAAGAAAAATAAACCCCAAAGTTACCAATATTTGTTCAAATAATATCACAGCATTCGTGTATATTACACTTAAGTATCGCATCGCATGCAAGCCTAAAGACATATTGGTTTCACCAGACATTCCAATTTCAGCCCATCCCAAAATAGGTGCAATTTTTCACATAGCATCCAATTTCTTAGAAGCGAAAATTCAAATTTATTACGTACAGTGCTTGGTATACGCGAAACTATTTTGAAAGCGATACAAATTTAACAGTGTCGAGCTTAATTTGTTTTTATTCCTATTTGTGATGTTGTGGCCACAGCTTTGCCGCGCTCGCGCTCTGACGGGGTTTTCGCGAAAAATATTGTTTGAGATTCTTGGCATTATTTATAATATATTATATGGCCTATGTCACGAAAAATACAACAACTACGTTTCTAAATGCTTGTTAGACGCAATTAGTATTGTTTATGAATTAGGTGAAAAGGGAGATGAAATGAGAATATAATTTATAATAAGAGAGACGATAGTGACTGTAGTATTTACACTTCTTAACACTTCAGCCTATCTCTTTGCAAATGACAAACATGTCTACAAGAAAATTTCTAGTAATACCTAAATTGGGTCGGTATATAAATTAAAGTACGCTGTCAGAGTTATTGGGCTAGAATTGCTACGTCACTCTTTGTAATGAATTTTTGGGTACAATATCACTTCGGAGTGGCAAGTTTTGTCATTATTCAGTTATATTTTAGTACGTGTTGTGCTTGTCTAAGCAAAGACCTGTTTTACTTAGTGGGTGTTATCAGGGCCAACTAAGGGATCATATCATGTAGATAGGCATCTACCTGTACATTGATAAAAGCATACCGCAAAATCCTGATTTCCCTTAGGATTAAGCTCCCTGAAACCAAAAACTCGCCATTTATTATATCGCTGCTCATTTATTCTAAGGCTAGCTAAGGAATTAAATTCGTTACCGTAGATATTTCTAAAATATTTTCATAATTTTGTGGCGACTTGTATTTTTTGACCGAGTCATCGCCTATTACCAGTTAAAAATGTATGAAAAGGAAATTGTGTCCCAAATAGTTGTTTTCCAATTGGCGAAGAGAACTGAAGTAATCTGTTGTCTTTTTAGCATGAACATCGTGAGATAACATTTAATACCAAAATTGAGTTGTTTAGATTTGCCCACCGCCCGAGCGAGCTACTATGATTTCTCGATGAAATATTTTACTATTTAGTCACTTGCCATCAATTTTACTTGTACTTTTCCAGCTATGTTCCCAGATTGTTTTAATCCAAGCTAAAAGTAAAAACAACATTCTGTTTTATAATTTCTAAAAACACCAAAAATTTAGGTAATTTGATAAAAGATTGACATTATCATGTAGAATTTATTTGTAAATAAGTTTCTAATCCAGACTTAAAAATAAACACTTTCCAAAGTGTTACAGTCTTCTGAACAAATTTTATTGCTACTACTGTAGATGCATATATATATTTTAGGTTGCACAAGTTGCAAGACCACTTGGTGTTTGTGCACGTTTTACGGGTAGTTCAAACACAGGTGGCGCAGTTTTTAGTGCGATACATTTAAGTACGAAGTACCTACCAACGTTTATGAGCCCCTTTATTTTCTTCACCTATTCTTTAATCTACGAATCTTGCGATATTTTAAATGAAGGTTTACTTTTGACACGCATAGAACATTCATACCTAATCTTGTTTAAGGTAGTGTTTTTTTGGGTTTTTTGTAATAATAGTGTAGCTTTAATCGAAATTGGTACCTCTAAAATGTTCTACTATAAATAACCTTGTATTCCAATTTACCTTCAACTTTTCTTTTGGTTTCAATTATAATCTGAAATCCATTATCGAAAAACGGTTAAAAACCATCTACACTTCGAATAGAATACCTACCTGTGATACTTTGCTTCGAAATTGATACCTGTGTCTTAAATTGTAGATTGTAAATAAGTAAATCATGTATCAAATAAGAATAGTGTTTCACTTGCACCAATGGTAGTCTCAGGTGTGGCAAGAATCAAGAGCGCTAAAAGACAGCAATACATTAAGTGAAGTGACGTCACCATTGTCTTCGTTGCTCTTGCAGTTTCCAAGTGACCTGGTTGCATTGGACCGGCTACACTAGCTGTATACTTTTGTTCGCAGATAGGTTAAATTGCGAAGGCTTTGAGATTGACCTTATCTTAGAACTATGTCGTAATCTATACAGAAATACGGCTTTCGGATGTTCACTGAAGTTAATGGTATTGTGTGGTTAATCGTATTGGTTGTACTGAATTTTAAGAAAAAAAGTTATTATTCTATACTAGTTTTTGCCTGTGGCTTCGCTCGCGTTTATTGAGATTGTTGGTTAGTATTCAAATGTATAATATACAATAGGTTTTAGCCACGGCTTCGTCCATGTTAATCCCTATTTAAATTTTAAACCCCTTAGAGGGTTGAATTCTAAAAAAAAAGGTTATTAAAAAAAGTATTTTTTTGGGTCTTAAATTTTCTACATGCCAAGTTTCATTAATATCCATCCAGCGGTTTAGTCGTGAAGATGTAACAGACAGAGTTACTTCCACATTTATAATATTAGTATGGATAATAGGGATTTCTTTCAGTTTTCAACGGTGCTACCATCAATAGATATTCAAAAAAATATTATTATAACTAACAGATCACATAAACCCATCCATGATACATATAACATTTACAATCCATCCATTATATTCAATCCACCTAACCTGTGTGGCGTCAATCTGGATTTCAGAAAAGATTTATCCTTAATTTATGCAAAATGGCTAATCACACACTCTAAAAGCTCGCAAGATATTATTGTTGAAAGTCTGTGGCCTTTGTTACTTGGATTCGTGACATATTTTTTTAGCACCGCAAAATTATCCCTTTTCCTAACACAAAGCAATTAAAATAATTCGTTTAGCCCTAAAAGTAAACTCATCCCAAAAAATTATAATGTCAAATTCAGTACGAGGAAAAAACATGCATACGTAAAGTCACGCATGTTACCCAGAAAGGTGTACCCATTTGCTCGACCGACATAGAACGAAACAAAGAACATTTGACAAACAATCATCATCATCATTTCGATCTAATAGGTATCGATACAGGTCTGCAAACTTACTCCTCTTTTACTCTCATCAGATTCATATCAAATAATATTATATTATGCTGGTTGGCTTAAGCACCGTCTAACCCAGGTTCAGGGAGGAGAAGTTCATGAGGATTATCCCTGGTAAAAAAGACACTCTTAACCTGATCTTTTTCCAGGACATCTCCAGTTTTGTCCGAACCTGTTATCCGAGTTTTTGTTCTTTCATGTAGTCCATTTACACTTACCTCATAAGTTTACTTTGTCACTCTTTTTTGAGGCAGTATCGGAAAACATCTAGATAGGTATTAACAACTCGATTAAAACCTTTTGGAATAAAAACGTTATGACATTAAAAAATCGGTCCTAAAGTCACAAAGTCAATAACAGGCCGTCTACAGAGGCGGGATTAATCCTAATCCTTCAAGATAAGCTTTTGGGTTTATCTGGAAATTTCGAATTTAAAACACGAATGGCCCACTTAAAGTTTTAGTGAGGGTGAACGGTGACCGCGTATGAACTGAAAAGGTTTTGAATGATTGATTGGTGAACATCTGCTTCGTTCATTAGTTAGGTTATAATTTTTTCCCGCAATTCAGACGATATTATTTTCAGTACGTGCCTTGCATATTTTAAGTGCGTTAAGAGTACTTTATGTTTAAGCAACAAGCAAGTAGCTGCATTTCCATTTTTGTTAGAGTTTATAAATATAACATTGTATATTTTTTTTAGAAATCTTATCAGAGTTTTGCTGATATAAATCGCCTGAGATTAAAGTAACATAATTTTTTCGCTAAAGCTCTAAGAATAACTAAATATAGGCCATTTTTCAAAGCCAACAAAAAATGAAGCGTTCGAAAGTTCCTAGTTTGCTGGCACTATGTTTTAGCCAACACGTTAAATCTTGTTTGTAAAACAGAACAGGTAAATGTGCTCAGACGTGCCTTGTAACCACAAGCGACTTTCGTTAGTGACTAAAAAGTATTGCGAACTAAAAATAAAAAAGACACAGTTACTTATACCTAAAAAAGGAATAACGGGTTTGATTTTCCTAGATTTTTATTTGGCATTTCATAAGTTTATCAGAATATGTTATTGAGATGTATGTGTATGAAAAATAAATCCATACTAATATCATAAAGCGGTAAAGTTTGTGAGTTGATGTTCGGGGTAATCTCCGGTACTACTGATCCGATTTCGAAAATTATTTATGTGTTGGATAGTCCATTTATCGTCTATAAGTCTATAAACCATTCAAAATCTGACAAAGTCGCGGGCGGAAGCGAGTAGATTATAATTAGATACACGCGTACTCAAAATATTTAGTGTGGGACGGATAAACGGAAATAGGCTCGACATCTATTAATCCGTGGTCTCTGCCTACCCCTCGTGAAAATAGGCGTAACTCTATGTATGTATGTATCTATGAGCGTCAAAATGTGGATCTACGGACTCTTTATAAACGAGGAAACCTCTGATAATATCTTTGGAGATTACAAGGTATGAGATATGACGATGACTATACATGAGGTGCGAAAACAAATATAAATGAATCGATATTCTCAATGAATTTATTTAGAACCATCCTTGTGGATTCAGTTGAGTACAGCCAAGTAGAAAATGTTCAATAACAGATTTGCCTACATAAATAGTTGCGGAGGGCTTTAATTTCCGTCACATACAATGTAGGTATAGCCTTATTAGATCATGTAAGCCAAAATTCAAGTTTCTGGCCAAAAACACGAAAAGCCAACTACTTGATAATTTTTTTCTGTCACCAGTCTAAACTTAAAGTCGTAATTTGTACGACTTTCACACATACTTCACAAGTTTGTTTCGTAGAACTTCAGATGTACGAGCTTACGGATTGTCGGTAAGTTTACTGCTTTTAACAATTCAGTTGATTTGTTACTGTATATCGTATTTTATGTGGGGCTAGTAGCAACGTGGCTACCGCGCAGATCAGTCGATTTGCGAGGTTAAGCGTGCTCGCCGCGGTCAGTCTTGTGATGGGTGACCGTTTTCACATGTCGAGACCCCTCCGTGTTTCGGAAGGCACGCTAAGCCGTTGGTCTTGCGCCTGATCTCTCTTCGGTCGTGTCGGTCTACCGTCCCGTCGGACTTCAAGAGAGAGGGAATAGGGAGTGCACTATAATTATCTTATGCGTAGTTGGCTAGTCTCAGATGAGATTGGTCACCGTGACCGAAATTAGGCCAGGAGAACATTATTATTATTATTGTGTTTTTTGGATTATACGATCTTTAAAGTGAGGTCCTGAAGTATTATTACCGTAAGATGTATCTTTGTTTGTGGGATTATGTTGCTATTAAAAATGTTCTTACTCTTGTCGCGTCAATTGTTTATGTATTGTCACATAATAACATGATTGTAGCTAGGTGAATAACTCCAGAGAACCAGCTTTTGTTTTGTAACCAACCTGCTCTAAAGAATATTTACGAACGGTAGACCTCGGGGTTCTTTTACGTCAAAAGTCTCCATCAACATCTTTATTGCCTTTCATCGGCCTAGATCAGGTCCATCGCCCCTTATAACACGCTCCTAGCGTACACGATTATGCATAATTATCATTTAATTCAACGAACTAATCATAGCGCTGACGTAGGTAATAAGCTAATCGTCAATGTATAATTATATTCTGATCATATGTTAATAAGCGTGTTGTCCCTCGTCATAAGTCCGTCCCGTCCGTTCTATACATGTAATTAAATAAGATACACAATTATGTTATGTAATTAATGGACTGATGATATTATCAAAGTCCTGGTAAATACCATAAAAATGAATACAGATATGAAAGGTATGGTTCTTAAGAAGCGGTGGGTGATACCGGGCTGATATAACGGTGATGATGATGACACTTTTGAAATAAGATAAACATTTATTTGTTGCAGATTTAGCTAAATACCAGTTCTTACATGAAGCGTCAGTTTATTTTGATTCGTATAACCCAGTCACTGGGTTAACAGGTAATACGATAGTTTTTATAAAATAGGATAATGGTTCTTATAAACTTAGATTTTTTTGGTTTCGGCTAATGGCATAACGTCTTTTAAAGGAAGGGGTCTCGATATGACAATTAAGGGTCATCCATCCATGATCCTACCATGGCATTTACTTAGGCCTTCGATAATGATATAAGTAGATAAATGAGCAATTATTCTTTATATTTATGAGTGTGTTGATTCACTTACATCGTTGACATCAACCCAACATAACTGAACTCACAAATCAAAACTAGCACATTTTATGGTACAAGACAAAATCAGCGGCAGCGATCCTACCCGCAAAATAAACAGAAGTCGCGACGGCTTGGAATAAAAATAACCGGAGTGTGACACTGGTACATACATGATTGTCAGTGGAACAGAGAACGTTGAGGATGCGAGCGTGGAATAAAAATTTGCTGCATTACGGTTAACGAGTGCCATCTTTTCTGAATAGTTTTAAGGATTGCAGGGTTAAAAATACAAATACAAATAGTCTTTATTGTGGTACATAGGTAATTCACAAGAAGTTCTTACAGAAGATAAGGAATGTGGAAAAACCAATATACGAGTAAAGCTGTCTTGGTCCCACCGAATATTTGATAGTACTACGACAAGAACGGCTACTCACTGCCAGCCAATATACTTAGTTTGCCGACAAGTGGACTGCACAATACGATACAAATTGACGCCAAATAGGTATCTCACTTAAGGGAAAACATGCTTGGTACACACATATGTGAACAAGTACGATATAATAAAGAAAACAGCATTTATAATTATAATAGCTTACAAAACATTGACCACAATTTAAATAACTTAAAACGCGACTCCATTGAAATCTATATTCTATAATCTAAGAGTTCGACATCCCAAACACCTCTTGGAATATTCTCTGCGGCGAATATTGGAAAATGTTTGCTTGCCGTGCCGATTGATTTGATTTGCGCTTGCCTGCCAAAGGATGCCTACACTAGTTGTTGGAATCAACACCTCGAATTTGGCCTTTAACATATGTTTGTATGTATATCATTTGCTTATTTCCCAAAAGAGTAGGTTAGGTAGTCTTATTTCGGTAGCCTGTTTTGGAAGGTAGCGGGCCTATTGCCCTCTATCTGGAATATTCTCTGACTCAGAAAGTATTGTGACATAAATCGTGACCGTATAATTTAGTGTAAATGAATATATGCCAATATTTTTATCAAAACAAGTCAAATTACACGGAAATATTGGGATGTTAAAAATATGAATGAAGTAAAAAAATTAAGATACACTAAAAACTTTACTAACATTAGAAGTAACACGCCCTGAACTAAATACGACTTGAACAAGCATCCGTTACCTAGTATAAATGAAAATCTAAGAGGTACCAAAAATGTTCGAAAGAAAGCAAGATCTAAGAACATCGTGGTAATTATTCACTTAAATGCGAAAACTTCGAAACGAATTTCCAAAATGCGGTCACAATGTTGTCAAAAGTTATTAGGCTTTTATTCTAAAGCATTCACTTTGGGAGAACATTAAATGGACATTATTGTTCTCTGGACCTTAAAAACTTTCGTTAAGTATCAAGAAATACGCAGATTGGTATGTTTCCAAAATGGTATAGCTATCAATGGTATCTTTACATCAGAAAGATGCCAAGAATCTATTGATTCATCAGTGTTGTTAATATTCTTAAATATATTTTTTTTTCGCTTAGAGGTTATTTTTTGGACGGCTTGAATCCCCAAACTTGAGCGATGGCAGACAGACAGGCATAAATTCATTTTTAAGTTTCATGTTTCTAAAACGCACGAAGGAAAAATTCCTAGTGTAGGTAACAGGTCATTTAACTTAAAAACCTACGGTCTCTGCTATATGCAAACATATTAATATAGAGAGTTAGGTAGCACGCATAACAGTTCCGTTACGGCTTGACGGAGAAAGCAGAAATTCCGTGTAATTTATCGATATTCAAGTGTCTTATAAGGGGTCCCATGAAAGGCGAGTTCATGATTGGCTGGCTGTAGCGAAACGACGTGAGTTTCCTCAAGCAGAGGTATGCAGCTTGCAAAAGGAGGAACAATTTATTTATTAAATCCTCTATAAGCTGGTTTAATGTCGAAGTTGTTATTTGAGGTGAACATATGTACTTCGTGTAATAACAAAAAAAATATTTTAAACATAAATTTAATACACAATCAAGCCTGCTTCTCTAACAAGGACATGTATTATGCAAAGATGAAACTTTGGCAGTCGTTACTAAGGTAGAAGCCCTAACATTTGACAACTAGACTTAGGTATTACGAAAAAACTGGATTGTGGATGTCAGATATGCAGTCTCTCCAAGTAGATTAGGAACTAGTTCGGCTGCACTTAGATTGGAAGCCGACCCCAACGTTAGAAATAGGCTGATGATTTTATTACGAAAATAGTATATTTTAAACATATGTTTGTGCCATCGAATGTTTGTATAACGGTCGAATGGGTTTGAATGATATTCCTAGGTCCATGGAGAGTTTTATCCTAGAAAACTACGGTTTTTTCACGCGTTCAGCACCGGGAACTGTTACATTTATTTTAGCACTGGCGAACACAGCGCCATTCATGTGAAAACGCCGTACTTTTCGAGGAGAACAGTGTAGTTATTTGAACGTTGAAATCCATACAATTTGTGATAGTATAGCAACTGTACGTTGCTTAGTACAGTTGCTTACGATTTAGATTTTTATTAAAAAGAATGTCGCCCCACACTAGCAATTGCACATGCACAAACATGAAACATCACATATGTACATAAACACCCAGACTTGCATAGGACACTCGGGAGTACAAACAATAAAACAATACATTCTGTCTATTGGTAGCTGCGTGAAAAAGCAAATCAAATATCACATTATAATATCATAGAAGTAGGATAGGATATCAATATCTTTTAAACAACAAAGTGCTAAAAATAACATCAACAGTGTACAACCTAAACACAAGTTACGAACTGAGTGCAAGAATCTATTGAAAACAATGGACGATCACAACACTATCTGTCCTCCGGGAATACAAATCACAAACAAAGTCTTTGCATACTCCAAGGATTGTAGTACAAACTTTTTGTTGCTTTGGCGACCTTTAAATCTTTGGACGTTAGTTTAGCTATAAATCGTCGTACAACACTGACAATTGGGATCGAACCTTTGAGCTTGAGGAGTGTAATTTATTTACATCTTGCCTGTCGTGGACGATTGGAGAATCTATTGCTGTATTCTCCAAGGTGATGTATTGATTAAGAAATATGTTAATGATGTAAATTTAAATGTTTTTTTTGGCTTTGCTTCTTGCAGTTAACTTCAGAAGACTGTTGAGTACTTAGGCCAGGAACTTATGTGTCAAAAATGTACGAAAAGCCCAGTAGTTTAGGAACTGGATTCGTTTGGCAAAAGTTCAAATTTTGAATAAATCATAAATGTCTAAAGTTATTCAATGACATTCGGCAATAGATTGCCGACTGATGAAATACAAGTGCTAGTACCTACCTACCCTAGCCCTACCCTTCCTATATAATCCTAAATATACTTTAGGAAGTAGTTCTAAAATATGAACGTGGCTGTTGAGGGATACCCAAGGGGTAAGTAGAGGTAAATCAGTTGCAATGCGACCGACATTTTGAGTGTCACGTTACAAGTCCCCTAACAGGGGCAACCTTTTGCCATATATCAGACACAGTTCCAAACCTTTGGACGGCTGGAGATCCCTGACAATGAAATGCAGTAAAACGTAGAACTGGGAGTATAATTCATTCTTGATCAGTTAATGTAGTATTGCTGTATATTGATTGTTTCTCGTATTTCTATATCTCATTTATTTCTTGTCACTTGATCAATCGCGTGCATAAACCCAACTTCAAGATAAATATCTCAGGATCACATAGTATGTTTGTCTTATTCGCAACCCTTATCGCAGCAGTTCAATCATGACTGTAGCCTGTGCATCAGTTAGGTCGTTTATATCATTTGTTTTATTGTCATATTCCCAAAAATACAGCACACATACAGCAATATAGCATTATATACTGTAATTACAAATAAATTAACAAAACCAAGAGGTAGCAAAACTCATACAATTTAAAACATCTTAACAAAACTTCGATAATAATGCATAAAAACTTTACGACGGAAATAAATGCAAAACTAGTTTCAATTTTATCAACGCGGAATCCATTTTATTACGACTGTATTTCGCCGTTCGCTTCTTAAAATGGGGTAAAGATAAACCCATTAAGCAGTAGTGCGATGCAAATAGGATATCTTAGACTGCGGCGAGTGCAAACAAGACTTACCGAGGCTTAATTTGATCTAATACCTACCTACCCTATTCTAATTTGTGTTAACAGGCTGGCAGTGTCGAAAAGACCAGATGTTTGTTACTAGCTTCGCTCGTCTGCCCAGCTTCATATGCATAAGTATCTTACGGAGTATGGTATGGGACCCACAACAGACACGCCGCCTTGTTACGGAGGTATGTTCGTTGAAATGTTACAAGTGGAGACGCACGAAAAGGTTGCGTTTTTGAATTCAGGTAAGCCGCCTTACTGGCAGCTTACCACTTTAACTAATGATGATATAACCTATATTTTATATTATTAAACACATTCTAAGTATTTAAGACTTGATACACTATTTATAGGGGTCTAAAATCACCTCTTCGCTGTGCCGGAATAGGTCTTTGTTTTGCAGCACGATAAATGTATGACTATGTATTATGTTATAGACTGTTAATCTATATAGCCTTTCCCTATATAACTTACAGTTGAAACTAAGGACGTCCAATATACCTTTTATGTCCCACTTCTACCGTTCAAGTATATCAAGATATAATTCCAATGTTACCTAGCTCACCTACCCATCCCAGCCCCTTTTAAGTATCAACCATCTATTTCCACTAGAAAGATAATCGCACGACCAAACTCCCAATTCACTAGAACGCCACCATATTTTAGCACCACACTAAAACCTAAGTGATAAAGCTTTCAACACTGCAAAGTACTTCATAAATCGTTTCTAGAGCAACGATGCATATGAGATATTATTATTGAAATTGATGATTGGCTAAGGTCATTTCAATAAGTCAACCGGATTGGAACCGTCCACACTTAATGCGCTGTGATTTAGGAGCTCCCTGAATTATGGGGACTGATAAAAGGTATTTGTTGAGTTGCGTTTCTTTACTTTTATTCTGATGTATTTTTGCTGGCTAGATATTTTAAGTGATGATAAAACCTTATTGTCTATGTAAATCATGATATATTAAGTTTAGTGCAAGCAAAAGCTGGTACATTAAAATCATCTCCTTATTTTCTGACTAAAAAAAATCCAGACGATTGCCTCAGACTTATTAAGTTGCTCCCTTACAACGGCATACAAGATATTTATTCAGACGAGCTATTAAGCCTGTCGCTTCTAAGGGCGGTATCACACTGGCGGTATGCTAGCGTGTTTTCACTGAATAGACCGTGTTTGCAGCGAGCTTGCCGCAAATGAGTGACGAACGAACCTCGACTTAATAAAAATCGAATAAAGGTTATCTGTACAGAAGGGAACCATGTACATATTTACCTTACCTTTGTTAACGTCACTCCCGTATGTTACGTAAGTCTTTCTTGTTCGCTCCGAATCTTTGTTGATTCATCTCTCTCAAAAATATATTAGGAGCTCTTTCGGAGTTGCCAGTGTGATAACACCCCAATACTACGCGAGCCTCACAATAAGATGACGACACAGCATTTTTATTTCCTTGTAAATATCTCTTGGGTGCTTAATATTCGTCTCATAAGGCACGCGGAGAGCCGTGGTATGTGTTACGTGTGTTTGAACTGTGATGTATGGAGAATGGAAAGGCCTGTCAGTCAGTCTTTGTGAATTCGTTATATTGTATTAAGTGGAGTGAAGTTAAGCTTTGTTTTAAGAACGAAGAGTCCGGTAGTATAGATGTTAAAATGTATGTTAATATTGCGGTCTTCTTCTTCTTATCTTACACACCGTTGAAAAATCTCTCAGGTATGCCGGTTTCCTCTCGATGTTTTCCTTCACCGTTTTTAGCAACTGATAACTAATTTATAGTACGCATATTAATTCGGAAAGACATTGGTGCGTGCCGGGGTTTGAAATTGCAACCTTTAACTTTGCAGTCCAACGGTCCTACCACTGGGCTGTCACTGCTGTAAAAACTATTTGATTTTGATTATGGTGTGATGTATAATTTTATTGACGTAACAATTAAAATTACTGCGTTAGAGATTTCTGATTTGGCAGAAAACAAATTATCACCCGCCTTTTGTTTTCCTTTTTGATTTCATCCGATTTTCTCTTTATTGGTTGCACAAAGCTTCGTTTGGGTCTTGCGTCTTCTTTCTTTTAAGTTTTTTTCCTTAAAAGTTTAGTTAATCTTCATTCCTGCTCCGTTGTGTTCAGTCTCTTTAGTCAGTGGTTGTTCTGTATTATATTTATAGTCATCAGGATATTACTTCATCAACCTTTCCTTTAAGTTATATCTATCTTAAAATCTTATAACGTTTATGATTCTGCTACTTCTATTACATTTCTGTAATATGCATAAGTACTGTGCGTGAAACATAAGGCACAGTGCGGTTAATAAAATCCTATTGTCATGTTCTTCGTCTTATTAATATTTGTCGCTAGTTCTATGCGGCGTCGAAGTGAGCGAGCAATCTACGGAATGATATTTAGTTTTATGGTTTAGAATATGAGAGAGGTTTGAAAATTGTGAACGGATTAAGAACAAAATTACATTTTAGAATGCAAATCGAATCGCAAAAGTCGATGAACCGTTCGGGTCCTATGAATTGCAATAAGCTAACAACCACTTATACTGGTACCCACCATTATGATAATTGGCGAAATGTGCGTATATGCCTCTTATAAAGTAGAAAACCTTTGCGAATCTTTTTGCAGTTAACAACCTTAATAGAATGAAAAGTATGAATGATGCTACTATAAAAAATAGGCAAGGAAAAAATGTACTGCAAATCCTGAAATCTTTGATAACAGAACAGAACTAGCTTACAGATACATCAGAGACCACTTAAGACAGTCTAAGCAACACACAATTGGTAGTCGTAAAACATAATTTGTGGAAAGCAAACAGAACGATGTTAAATCACGGTTAGAAGTGTTGACTCATTACAGATTCACCTTCGCGTTATGTGCTAAAGCTTATCAATATTGATTCTGAGTTATCAGCGTGCAGATGTAAACGTGGTATTCTGCAAGTTTGATTTATCAATAATTATGTACGAAATTGTGTCTTACTAGCTGCACCTCTCGGTGTTACCCGCTAAATTTTTTCGAGATAAAAAGTAGTTTATAATTATATTAATTCAAGGTGTCAGCTACCTCCATACCAACTTTTATCAAAATCGGTCTAGTCCTTTGAGCGTGAAGTGGTAACAAACATACTCACAAACTTTCGCCTATATAATATTAGCGTGATATTTACTATGTCTGTCCTTAATACGACTGCCTTCTTAGTCTGGTTGTCGCTAAGCGGGAATGTTGAGCATGAGGTCCTGGGTACGAATACAGGGCAAAGTGTTACTGGGTTTTCGGTGGATAATTCTCAGAGTAGCACGGCCTGGATTTGTGCCCGGATGATGGCAATGGGCTCGTCCCCTATTTCATTATGTCCTAAAATATACAACTGGTGAAATGTGGGTGTACTACACACCTCTGCCTGTACCTTCCGTGAATAAAAATGTTATGTCACGTTTAATATCCTTTAATGTCTTCTAGGGTTTCCCTTTAGAAGTCTTAAGCCTTTACGAAAGATTAACGTCATTGGAGACTAAGTGAAGTCTGGAGGTACACGTACGGAACGTTAAAAGCTTTAATCCTAGAGATGCAGGTCTAAATGTTTCGAAATCGTACAATTTTAGTCGTTTTAAAATTGAAAGGTCAACATTGCATCAAAATAGTTCCATTTTGGAGAGTGTTTTTACTGTTTTTAGCTTTTTCATTCATATTTTATATATGAAATCGATGGAGACTAGTGATAATTTAGATGACTTCAGCAACCATTACCAAAAATCATTGACACGATTCATGCCTTTGTCTTTTGCACGCAGCAATGATAACCAAACATTTATCGTGAATGAATAACTCAAGAACTGTCGACACGTAATTATATTCTTCCTCTGCGAAACTTTCATGATCACTTTCAATATTCCATATTAAATTCTCGAATTTAATATAAGTATTAATAGTTCTGCGCTGTACCTCTGAGAAAGGTAGAAGTTTATGCCTCAAAATATTTTAGTTGAATATGAACTTTATCGCACGTGCTTCAAGGTAAATTAATTAAACTCTGAAAGCGGTATACGCGGTATCTTCAAGTCTGATGAATTCAATAAAAAGTTTGGCTTCGTTGAGTGTGGGATGTAACTTGCGATTGCGACTTGAGTTGTTTGTATAAAATATACATATTTAAAATTTATTTTATCTATCATCCCTACCATAAAAGGTTTTTGTTTTCCTTTATCAGGAGCCAAAGAAGCCATGACATTATATTAAATTGTATGTAATTTATTTTTTATTCATGTTTGTATGTGTCACTTAAAATTTCTATGTAAAAATAAAAGATTTCTCCTTTATGTTTCTGTATTATATTCTAACGTCACATTAAATATTATTAATACTTGTGAGAACAGTACATACATTATTTTACCCAAACTCGGAAAATTTACGCTTTCATAAAATTTTGGGTTTATACAGTTTAAAACCGACAGTCAACTCGTAGCAATTGTTAAATACGAAATAACGTCATACACTTCGAAACGTGAGAAAGTTGAACGTGCAAGCCACCGAACGTTTTATCTTGGCTCTCAATTATGAATACCGTCCTAATATTAATATGCATGTGTGAATATTATCATTTGGCATCGCAATAATTTGGATGATTTATGTGATATGTTAACGCGCTGTTATTTTGGTCTTGAGCTGCTAAATGTTGGGATGTAGCTCCTGATTGATTGAGATGATAGATGTATTTATTCGTTTGAGCGATGTGCTGAATAGGAAGGCCAGTCAGCAAGTTCGAGATGTTGATGTTATTTCGGCATGCATTTTATTTCGGAGATTCTATGATAGAAGATGATTTACAGACCATGCTTTATATAGCATAGGTACCTGCCACGGGTGAGTTAACGCGGCTTAATTACATATTAGAGCACGTGGAGCTCTGTGCTCGTTGCCATATAAAAAATAAACGTTTTCGACAACAATTCAGAAGCACGAAATCTCATGTTAGCCACACTGGAAAACAGAAGCGAATTTCCATTCCAAGACTAGTAAATCCACTTCAGAACAATCTGTAATTAAATATTCACCTCAAAATCCATAATATTCCACCTGTTCAAATGCTTCAAAGTAAAGCAGCATTACACTTTGAATAATGCGTAAGTTTCAAAGTTAACACCTGTCTGACGTCAATGCTGTAGAGAAAACATGAGGCGTTAACAATCCTGCTGATTTAGAAAACCATACGTTCTATTCTGAAAGTGACACGCAACTCCTAGACTATGTACAGCGAGTAATTCAAAGTTACCCTGGTTTACCCACGAAGTTATACTGGGTCATAGCAGTCGCATCCACAGTCCGAGCAAAGTCAAAACTGTAAAGTTTCAAGTGGAGTTTCTCTCAGGAGGATATTTCAATACGCTGCTGTTGGAGTTTCTATTCAGTTTGTTTTGTTTTTAAAACACCTTCCAATTGATTCCTGATGTGTGGCTATTGTTTTAGAATTGGAAACGCGGGGTGTTCGAATAGTAATGTGGATCCCAAAGGCTAGAGCTTGGAGAGGAAGCAATAGTTCTACTGTCTATAAATAAGTTTAATGTGGTAGTATAGTGTCTGTGCTAACAATTGGACTGGCTTTATATTTTCTTTCAATGGCCAAAATCAGATGAAACTGGGGTGTCACTTTTACTAACAGAATTATTATGATACCAAAACCATTTGGTATTGATATAACCGTAGGTATTCATTTTAGAAAATAATAATAATAATAACAGCCTTTATCTGCCCCACTGCAGAGCAAAGGCCTCTTTTCGTATAGAGAAGGATTGAGTATTGATCACCACGCTAGCACACAGTGAGTTCAGAAATAGTTTAAAGTTATAAAAAAGAAGTTCTTTAAAAATAGTTTTCTGCTCCGATAAAAATTGGTATTGGTTTTTTTTATTGAACATTTTTGTTTAAATTGCTCTTGGCTCTTGATCTACCTACTGACATGTCACAATGAAAGTGTGACAGCGGCCAACGCCCTAAAACCACATTAAAATTCAAAGCAAATAAGCATAAATCAACATTACGCAAAAGTTCAACAAAGGGATTATTTAAAAAACAATTTTTCAACATTATGAAAAGTGGATTTACCCTAATTAACCTCCATACGTCCTTCAGAGAATTAGCACGTTACAAGTAGGCAAAAATTTTCAGGTGCCCTAACCGAAGTTTAATCTCACTGAGCACCGAGGGATTAGTATTGTAATCGAATATTTAAACAACTTGGGAAGGGACACTTAATAAATGAGAAGCCGTGATACATAATTTATTTATTGGACGAGCACGCAAAGTTGGGTAACTGATTATGTTTTGTGAAATCTCGGCTTAACTATTTAAACCTTTGCTGCTGCGTAGTGGATTTAAGAAGTGTTTGTTTAGGATGACAGGTTAAAGTAGGGCCGTATTTAGCACGTTGTAGTTTGTACTTTAATTTAAATTAATGTCTAATGTATAAGTTCTTTCTACCTTGTTCTCAACCGTTCGAGATTGGGTGCCATAAGTTTTTCATTCTCTTCAATAATTATTTCGACTAAGACGGCCGTTGTTCCTACCATAAGTACCTGTTATTATCCAGTGCACCTTAACCACTCATAGTAAACTAGTACGCTAGCTAGCAAAAAAAATCTTTAAAGCTCAAAATGACCTATTTCTAGTCAATAGCATTCCCACTTTCTGACAAAATACCAGAATATTTTGCGGGTGTTTAATAAAAATAACAAATTTAAAAAACACTCTAAGCAAGAAGACATTAGGATAAATCTAGTCTTTTTCATTGAAAATAATTTCAGAAATAAAGGAGAGGAAGAACAAAACCTACATTAAAGCCATACACGGTTGATACAAAAAGTGCAAAGAGCGTCTAACCGTATCATCTAATTAACGAGCGGTACCTCGCAAACCTCTCTGGAGCCGACGCGAAGCAAAAGTCTTGTATCAAGTTATGATTGCCGCGAGCGGAGTACTCGATGTTGCTTATTTTGGGGCCGCGAAACGAGTGAGTATGGAAATACTTACATGTCGGTAATGTCTTTGGAGCTTTTTGCAATTTCAGAAAGCCTTACTTACATTCAAACCATATCGCATAATAGAAAAATATTAATCTATGTAAGTCCGTTGAAATATTCATGCCTTTAATTATTATTTTCTTGTCTTTCAGCCATATACAGTAAATGGATGTAAAACGTATAATTCAGTATAAAGAATTGCAAGTTTCGTACGGAACAAATATTTAACGAAGCCACGATACAGAAGAAATATGAAACTAAAGGTATCTGGTAAATGGTAAGAGATGTCATATTGAAATTTAGGATTTGGTAATAAGATCAGATACTTAATAGACATGACGAAATTGCAAGTTCAAATGGATTTAAATTGACGTGGGGGTCGAGAGTTGCCCGAAATGGTTTATGTTTTGCAAATTGCCGGTGTGTCGCCTTTTTGTTTTGCTAACCATTACTGAAAACCCATTATAGCTACAAGCAATGATAGGCTTTATATTTGGCAAGACAACATTATGGAAGGTGAGCCAATTTTGTATGTGAATAGTTGCCAAGATAAAAAATAAAATGTATGAACGAGAGGCGTTTGCCAATAATAATAATCTGAAGCTGATTATATCGTATATTAACTTTAATACTCAAGGGAGGTTCAAAATAGGTAAGAGGGATTCATTAAAAAGGAAAATGAATAAAATACTAAAGTTAAATATAAGAATTAATATTAAAGAAGAAGAAACTAACAACCTAAGTTAAGTATGAAATGCGTTAATGAGAAAAGCATGACGATAAAACATAAATATAGACCGGAACATTATAAATACTTCAAGGAGCAATAGTAACTGAGCATAAAATATATTGTTAAACAAGATTCATCGGCTGCTACGTTGTAAAACATGCCAACCATTAGAACTTCGTGCAAAGTTCAAAGTTCTACCAAAAGTTCACCAATTTCATTATCGCTTGTAACCACACATTCGTGGCCACATCTTTATAAATTAGAATGTCTACCGAGAGTACCATCATAGCTCGTTGTTTGTTATGCCTTTGTGTAACGGGTAATGGCTTGTTAGGTTCCAAGTGAACGATGGAGACGATTCCGTGGTTGCACTAACTTTATGAAACTAGTAATGTTTACTATCAGTAGCGCTGAAGATTTAGGAGCTAAAGTAGTTGTGAACATTTAGATACCTCGAAATAGAGTGTTGTTTGTCACAGTCATTTGATTGATAACTTTTTTGTTTTATAGTCCTACTAAGGTTAGGTTAGCTTTAACTCTAATGACATAGTTTTTACAATTTAATTAGTTATCGTCAAAACACTCCAAGTCCTAACCCTCAAAATTCAAACTGAACACTCAATTTCACTTGACAATATCGTCAGTGTCTTCGTTTGCAGTTCCGTGCAAGACGTTAAACCGCGTAGCCCCAACAAGTAATGAAACAATAATAACGTGGCTGACATGCCTGTTCACGTTTTGCTTTTAGAATTTCCCTGCAGTTAGCTTAGAAGCTGACAGCAGGCGTTTCTCAATTAGTTATGTGTACCGTTGTGGAGTGCGTTAATACAGCCTAGGGGTGCAGAGATGCCATTACATGGAACCGTAAGTGAAGCATGAAATTGTTTGGGTTTGTAGAGATAGGGTTTCTTTTGTGAGCCATAACAGAGGCAGCGTCGTAAATTATTATATTGATGACTGGATTTGTTGGGTTTGGATGATTTGCATTTTGCACTTAAGGATGGCTTGTATCGGAAAAAGGTGTGATTTTAGGTAACTGTGAAAGAACGTTTAACTTTGTTAGATGAGTAATAAAAATAACACTATAAAGGGTTAGTTTTTGAATTAGAAAAATTAATAAAGAAGTCAAGTAACAAAGTTTCAAGTATTATATAAATCTGACCCTACGATTGGATAAAAAGTCTTGTGGTGACTTTTATCTAGTTTGAATAAATCCTGATCATAAAGTCCTCCAAGATTGAATTCCGAATCTAGATTCCAGGGTACTTGTCAACATAAAAACGACAAAAAGAGTCCGCAAAAGGCCAACTCATGAGGAGAATAGTCTGTACCAATCCAAGATGTATGAGTAACCCACTTTAATATTCTATTTCCGACGGTTCGCAAGATATGTAGTTCCCTTGAATTATTACTGAATGGATTCCTCTTTGTGTGAAGTACACTGAGGTAATAGTGCTAGTTTCTTTACACGGTGATAGATGTCGCTACTGAGTTTTGGGACGTCAGTTAGTGATGAATTAAGGTCGAGTGGAAAGTTTGAGATAAGTGAAAAGTTTTGTACACTCTAAAAATCATTGTGATTGAAGTGATGAAGAAAGTTTTTGTGATTCCCGCCATCAAATAAACAACCAAAATCATCAAAAAGCTTTAAATATTTTCTTAGTACTAAATAAAAGAAATTTACACGAATTCGATGACATACTAATCTTTGAAACATGAGGAGCTAATGTTTTCAAAGATTAGTATATCAAACTGAAGTATAAAAACCATAGTACAACTATGACTTCATAAAATTAAAACTGAACGTTTAAGAATTTAATTCATTCATTAATTCCAAGAACGTTTGTAATTTAAGTAAACATAAATTTGCACCAACTTCAATTATTCTAGCTACCTCTACTACTATTTTATTTCTAAGGTGATTACTATCTAAAGGGACGTAATTAAGAGCTATAGTCAAGTGATAAACATCGGCCTGTCCTTTACCTTACCTTTGGTGACGGATTTAGCAAGGAATTTATTATCCTTTTCTATTTATTCGGGAATTGCACGTGAATATTTTATGTGTAGGCTTTCATTAAGATGGTGAGTTTCGTTTTGTCTTGAGATAATAATATAGTAAGAAAGATGTTCATATGTTGTTATTCATGTAACTGTATTCATGGTTTACTCTTGCTCTATGTGATAGCTTCTTATGCTTTCTTTTGTTTTAGGCTTTTTAGACCAAAAAGCGAAAAATAATTAAGGAAAGTAAATAAGCCAGTCCTTTTTAAGAACTGACTTCTTCTTCTCTAATTTTATTCTTCCTCTATTTAAATAATTGGAGTGGCAATAGGTGCCACTCCAATGAATGTAGAGAGTATAAAAAAGAAAAATAAATCAACCGAAAAAAGTCGACTATCTGATTTGTTACCACCTGCGCGTTTAACAGTAAGCATAAATACTCCAACAACAAAACTTTTTGTAAATACTACCATAGATACTACTCAAATAAATACTATTACTGACTTTACTAACCAGTGATGTGTCAGAAATACACAGCACTGATACTAACGCTGACTTTTACCAAACAAACAAAACAGTACATGAGATTATGTTGGAACTTAAAATACCACGTAAATAATTGTGGCCCAAACAATTAAGTTCAGTCTGCTTAGCGACACAAATGGTTGAGCGAGGTGAAATGCAATGGCCGAAAGTCAGCAATTACAATCCACTTAATTGATGGGCGAACCGAGGTTGTTACGCCTCTCTCAATATGCATGAGTGTTGCTCTGTAGGGTTGCTACTTGTTAAAAATATATTTTTATAGCGAAACATTTTGTTCCGAACTAGTTAGTGGGAAGACTGCTGGGGATGCCAATTTTTTTTGGGCTTTCATAGACAAGTTTAATGTTGTTAAGTTTTACAGTTATAATAGCAATGTTGATTTATTTTAATTTCTAGGTCGGATTTAAAGTTTTAGACCATACTTTAATGGGGAATGAATTAACCCATTATTTCTAATTTGTAATAAATTAGAAATAATGGGAAGTTAACCCAAATTTTATGGAAAGCCAATCGGTGTAGTAGCTTAGTGGTTGGAGTGCTGTCCTGGAGTTGCGAGTTGGTCCACTTGTGGGACAAATATTTGTGTTCGGTATAGTATGTGTGTTTGTAAATGTGACATTCCACGTGTGTACACTACTAACAAGATATAGGAGTCATTCAAAGCAGATTAAAAAGAAAACTCTGATGCAATTCTTATCAAACAATCCTTTAGCTGTATTTATGCTTGTATTCTTCAATATTGCATAATTATTTATTCAACGGAAGAATACATTTATAAAGATGAAGACATCCGTGAAGAACCTGATACAAGTACCAACGTCAATAGTGGAACATAATTGGAAAAGGAAACAAGAGAAAACAAACGTCGTGTAAGTGCATTGTGCCAAGAAAATACACCCTGTTACGAGTTCTATATACAGGAAATTTCCCGTTAAAAAATAATGTTTGATTAGGCTTACCTTATTTTTGAGTTTTTGTTGTATTTGGGTGAAACTTTTGTAGTGTGGATCGATGGAACGTTAAGCAGTATTTTCTGCGGTTAAGATTATGACGGGTTATTTACTATATATCCCGGTTATACTCACGTGTGTATTCGGGAATGCCCGACTAGTTTCGAACTCGAACGGAGCCCTTATTCATGAGCTGGTTACGCGGCGGAGTCGCGAGCCGAACTTGGCTGGCGACTCCGCCGCGTAACCAGCTCAACAAGCAGCTCATGAGTAGATAATATGGATAACACTCACGGAAGTTATTATAGTAAAATTATGACGGGTGTATATTTTTTTGCTTTAAATGTATTTTTTGTTATTTCTTCTGAAACCGAGTTTTATCGGATATCGGGACATATATACATAAATTCACGCTTCTTTCCCAGAGGGGTAAGCAGAGACCATGGATTTCCTTTTGCTACGATCCATTGGTGAGGATTTTTTGCCCTACCAATAAAATCTACTATTCATCAGATACTTATTTTTTTAAGCAACCCAGATAGTACGGTAAGCATTTTATGAATTGAGCGTTGGGTTTTAACCTACTAAGATTATGGATGAAAGAAGCTACAGCAAAGAAAAAAAACGTAACAATATAACCGAGAATTCCAAAGTCCAATTTGAAGAAGACAAATGCGTAAAACACTCCATAGAAGACATAAATATTTCTCACACACAACCAACAAATGTATCTGTAACACCAAATGTATCGAATGATTGATGACGTCACCGCCTTGGACCACACTCGTAAACATCGCTGAGTTGGACGTCTCAATGATGCGTCTCCAACTAAATCATAGTGATTGATAGGCTTTTACGAGTAACTGATAGAAGCTGCGTGATGCCTTGAATTATTAGTGTGGGAGATGTACGCTAACTTGAGGTTTTATAGTACCGAAATGTATTAGGAAGTTAGTTTAATTTGATAAAGCATGTTTTCTAGCATTAGGAATTTTAATGAGGAGCCACAAGAACAAGAACCAATTATGAAATCATCGTCATCATTTCAGCCCGGTATCACCCACTGCTGGGTGTAGGCCTCCCTTTTTATCTGCCATCCTTTTCTGCTTAGAGCGTCTCACATCCAGGTGTTCTTCACAGTTTTATAAATGTCGTCAATCCCACGTAGGTAAATATGAAATATCACATACAAATACTTCTATCTAGACCTAGTTACATAACCGAGATTTAAAAAAAATATTTTGCACAGTTCTTCGCAGTTCAGTTTCTATTACACTTAACTTACTTTTAATGGAACTTAAACTATAACCTTTGCAAAGAATACCCAAAATATAGCCGATTAGATAATTATTAAAACAACTACCAGGATTATTAAAGGTTCAGCAAGATTCCTTACAAAACTATATTCAAACAATTCGAAAATTCTAGTAAATACATTCTTACCATTATAAACAAAATAGAATCGCAAAACTTTATTCCTCCTGCTAACCCTATCTTGTATCATGACATAGCAATGGGACCGAGACAAGAAGATCGTCGGTTAGATCCCGCGACAATCAATTAGTCAGCTCGTAATGCATTTATTATCCGTTCGATTCGTGTAGAAGAAATATTGACTTAATTGCCAGCTTCGTTTCATGATATCGATAGAATTTCTTTCATTGTACACTTGTTGGTAATATTGTGGTTTTGTTGTTTTAAATACTTCGTTTTGCTTTTTTTATAGTGCGCCTTCGACTAGGGTAAGTAGGCATTTAGCGTTTCATGTTTCCTAGTATCCATTGATACTAGAGTATTCTCAATTAACACCTACATATATTTTGTCAAGTAAGTGAAATGTATGTTGGGAAATCAAACAAAATAAATTAATTTTAATGTTAAGCTTAGTTGTCTAGGGTTAAGGTGATTTCAAAAGTAGATTCATTCATTCATCATCTTCTAAATGACTCTTCTTGTTAATTATTATTGTGAACACAAACTATGTCAAATTAAAGTAGACATAACCCTTCATTGGCAGTCGGGTAAAATAGTAGCTGCAGGAAAATTTACAAGTATAGACCTACTCCATACAAATATACTAGTATATAGACCACGTCCGTTAAGTCAAATTTCCATATTTTTTCTCATAAAATATCAAGGTCGCCACCCTTCTTTGCGAATTTGAATAATAATCTAAAAGTCTTTAATAATTCCCCAAACCCTCAACGCTTCATTCAATTGAAGAGGACTACGCATACCTTTGCCTTTGTCGATGTCCAACCTGGGATCCTTCCTTAAAAGGATAAAATATCGTGGCGCTCCAACTTGGGCACTATCTAACCGCGTTTTCTGGTCGAAATAATCCCAAAGCGAGGTGGAATGTAAGAATTTTCAACTATTCAACTATCCTTGGCCGTGTGAGTAATGTGGAGGTAGCTTTAAACAAAGTTTGGGAAGTCGAAATTACAATGCTTTGTAGTAGTTAGACGTTTTTTAACCTACTTACATTTTATTTGTCAATGTGGGAATACTTTGTTAGTGTCGATATTATCGAATCTATGTTGATGCAATTAAACACGATCACGATTTTATTTAAAGCAGATATATCTGTTTTGTTCATTAACATTGTATTCGTACATACATACACTAAATGATTATAAATCAACATGAGTTTATTTTTCTGAGGGAAATTGTTACTTACGCACTTACGCAGTAATTGAATTGAATGGACTATTTAACAAAACGTTATGTTATAAAACAATTAAATGTTACAAGTTAGATACAAATAAAGTTATTTCAATTCTTGGTATAAAATTGCGAAAAGAAAACTCCACTGGAATCGCCATTCAACCGCGATCAGACTTACATCTGAACAACACAGTGCAAGCTAACATCAAACTTACCTCAAGTATGAAACAAGGTAATGAAATAGAAAAACATTGGAGACATAGACTACCTACTTGCAATATTGTTTTTATTTATTTAGAAGCTGGCATGTGTAGTCTTACCAACTTACATTTGCCATCCACAAAATAAAAAGCGACCTTATCAGCGAATAAATAAAACTTAAAACGTTTTGGCGAGGTGGTTTTTCGAGTGTAAATAAGGGTTGTCAAGGTATGAGTCGGTAGGAAATAGGAAGTACGGAACCACGCACGGTCCCAAGGAAATTGCGATGTTTTATTCTATTTGCTGAACAGTTGTCGGTCGATAGGAAATATAGTGAAGGATTTCTGAGCAGATGTAATATCAAAAGGGCTTAGGGTTACCAGTACTGAAATATAACTGATATAAAATAAATATTTAATAACATGTTGGTCAAGGATTTTGCTTTTCAATCAAATGAAATATTTTTTTACCCTCATTCTTAAACGAATCTCTTAGATTTTCTTGGTTACCCTAAAAATTTCGAATGAAGAAGACTGGACACTTCAAACAAATTTGTTTATAATCTGTTCGGGAGACAATGAAAAAAAGATTTAATTCTTTTTCTCGGTGCTTTGATACAAATTTGCAAATCAGAGCATTATATGCAAAGACTAACCGCCACACTCTGAGACGTTAATGATTACTTAAACTGTTACTAAGTAAGAATTTGACATAAAAAATCTTTACTTAATGATAGATTAAGTTATCATTAAATGTCTCTGAGTTCGGTGGTGAATCAGTTTAAGTTAATGTTGTTTGTTTTTGAATAAAGAGAAAAAAGCAGTTTGATAAAATTTGGATTACAAAATATGTAAACACTTTATACAAATGTTAAACTTTATCTAAAATAAAGGCAGCACTCAAATACAATGACTTTTTCGGACATCAGGTTATAACAAGGGTTCTCAAAAAAGATATTATAAAAATTTCTAACTTTTCGAGATTATCAATCATCAAACGTAACACAGTCAACCCTACTTCTTCCTCACCTCTTTACAAACACAAGCTTGGTTATACAAATAACTTATAAAGAACAACGCACACAATAAATACTCCTAGAAACAGCCGACAAAACCGTAATACCGTCAAATCCCTCATTTGTCAGTAGTACGGTACCAGTACCGGTAGGGCACTGGGTGTAGATGTGTATGGAAGGTGACAAACAGAAGATCAAGTTGGTACAAAGTTCAGCAGCAGTGAGTTAGAATCGCGTATAGACTTCATCCTCTGGCCAGATGGTGGGATGACTTACATAAGAGGGCAGGCAATGACTGGATGCATAAAGCAGCAGACCGGGCTTTGTGGCGTACATTGGGAGAGGCCTATGTCCAGCAGTGGACTGCAACGCGCTGATGATGATGATGGACTTAATGAACTGCAGACAAAGGTATTTGAGATATTTATTTTTAACCCCTCTACGGTCTTGCTGTCCGGCTAACTAATTTACCATGATGGATTTCTTTGCCACATTGCTATAAATTAACCCGCAAAGAAGAACAAGTAAACCTTCTGAGTGTTCAATTTATGTGGGGTATATGAGAGGCTTTGTGACGTCACAAACATTTTACTTACTTTATTTAGGGGACTACTACGTAGGTATAAATGGCTCTTTTTGGATATCTCAAAGTATATTATGGTGTGGATTCAGTCTTTAGCGGATTTCCTTGACAATTTAGATGTTTTTGGGCATCTTTCAAAAGGTGTGAACGAATGAATGGTATAGTCAAAGCACAGGTGCCTGAAATAGGTCATTTTACGAGCTACGCTAACAAACACTTGACGTGTGACTAGGCGGGAGTGTAATCGTAATACGGGTGCAATATGTAATGTTTTTCTTTAAAAAAAAAACCTCGCAACCAACTAGATATTCTCATGTGTCGTGGGTGCGTATCACAAACATGAGATATCTCATACACAAACATCCAACAGCAGTCCGATGGCTTAGCTACTGCGCTAATCAGGTTTTTATTTCCATAGTTTGATTTCACAGCAAATAATCACGGCCGGAGAGTACTTTTTAAGTTAACGGGAGAGGTAATGTGCAGTATCAACAGCTTACACAACTGTCCAAGACACGGAAGAATAGTCAGAATAGAAATGTATCTATGTCAGAAAGATATGTCAGAAATAAACAAATCTGGCCAAGCACTGACCTCAGTACGCGCTCCTTACCTTATCATTCTCTCTATAAATTCACACTTCAGAATAAGATCGTGCATCCAACATGTATGGGTATAAATATGGCACTTGCCTAAAGTTCAGCCGTCCGTGCCAGGCCAGTAACACAAGATGCATATTCCATATTTATTTGTTCCATTATGAGCTGTGACGCAGTAACATTTGCATTTTGAGGTTACTTTTGTTATATAACGACGTTGCCAAGTGGTTTTGGCGCGACCAACTTAATTGTCAAGTAATTTACTTATGATATATTGCTTGTTGCGGGCTTTCGGATGGGAAGCGGTGAAATTATCGATGGGAAAACGCGTAAATGTTGTTAGTAGGCAAAATGAGGTAACTAGGTTAGGTTATAACTACTTGATTAAAGTCTGTAGAAAAATGGTCTGGTATTTTGATATATTTAGGATGTCAAATTTTTATAGTTACATACTTATTTGTAAGAGATTCCACGAACTGGTCTTCTGTAAATAAATACTTCCTCCTTCTGTTATCTGATTTATTAATTACTCGTACCCATGAAAACTCGGCTCGTGTAACTCGGAGGAAACACTAGTTCTTGCAAGTCAGATGCATTAGTCTCCTAGTGCATAAGTCAGGATCCCACAATTTTTATAAAATTATTATGTTTAGAAAGGTTCCTTCATATCTTTGAAGGTACTCTTTTTATCTAAACGTACCTTTTAGATCGAAGGGGTATCTTTCTAAATTCATGATCAAAACATTTTTTTATTAACCCTAAAATACGCCATTTGGAAAATAGTCTTACATTAAATTCGTCAAGAGCCAGAGCCATGGCGCTAGATGCAGTTAAAACTTCAGCATTATTCACCTGCGTCCCATTTATCTGAGTTATAATAATCATAGGTCTCTATGTCTTTCTCAGGTAACGTCTAAGAAGGAAAACTCCTCTTTAAGGGGCTATACAGTAAACGAGCGGTACAAATGAGTAATACAGGCTGTCACAAATTTACTAATTTTTCGTGTCTGACGGTTTGAGTATTTCATGCGGCCTACCCAACTGTTCTTCAGATGGTGCGAGACGGGGCGGCTGTAAGGACAGGTCGACTCAAACTCGCCGTGGTTCTTTCCTAAAAAGATCTCTTCTCAGACCACCTACACTGTTCTCACATAATTTATTGAACTTGTCTGGACTTTGAAAGAGACCTTGACCCCTGAGTTTGTTTCGGTATTTCTTCTCAGAGGTAGTCAGTTAGGAAACGCAGACGCCATCTAACTAGTTTTAAAAAAAATGACGTGTAAAAGTGTTTATTAAAACCTATTTGCAGAAATAAAATCACTCATAATTTATCACTTAAACTCTTGGTCCGGAGTGCAATAATTTATGTGTAATTAACTTTTGCCCACGGCTTCGCTCGCGTTAATTTAGATTGTTGGTTAGTATTATATATATACATAGCTTTTGCCCGCGGCTTCGCCCGCGTTTACCCCTGTTTAAACTCCTTAGAAGGTAGAATTGAGAAAAAAAAATAGCCTATGTCCTTTCTCGGATCTTAAACTTTCTACATGCCAAATTTCATAAAAATCTGTCCAGCGGTTTAGTCGTCCAGGTGTAACAGACAGACAGAGTTACTTTCACATTTATATTGTTAGTATAGATGAAGAGCTCTTGCCATAAACCGTCAATGATAATGGTTGCCCTAGTCAGCCTGTTGATGAGTGACCGTCCATTTTCATACCTACAAAGAATGTCCCGTGTCTCAGATACATTCGGATAGCTCGTTAAACCATAATCTGCCGTTCATTATGATGTCATTCGTAGTGTGACAGCTGTCAAAACTAGCCAACTATGTTTTAGTAAAAAGAAATATTAAAGATTATAATTATATTAAAATATTGTTTTGTTAATGATGATGATGATTGTTTTGTTATTAGAACTTTACCGTAGTCAATTTTTTTTTTTATTTCATCAGATCTACAGATTAGGAACAAACATCCTGTATTACAAGAATTATCTAAACAAGAGTGTTTTAATTTACATCGGTCTTTTGGCGCACTTTATAAAGAGAAAGGACCATGAAAGCCTGAAATTAACGCAATAGTCAGAGAACAATTATTCCGGTTAGCATCTCAACTCGTAAAATATAATTTTGTTTATTTGTTAATTAAGGTGGAATGGCTGAAGCATTCTTACCTTTCCCTCTTCACTTACCGTATTACCCAGTTACCTTTACTTTAGTATTCTGAATGCCGGGAGTTATTTTCATTTCATTAATTAGATGAACACTGGTAATATTTAAAACAACATGGAAAGAGGTGTATCGTACAGACGTACACCCACATTTCGCCAGCTATGTTATAGGTCCCAATGTAACAGGCGCCGGGCCCATTGTCATCAACCGAGCATAATTCAGACTTCGTGTTGGTACTAAGAATTACCTAATGGAAAAACCCAATAATATTTTGCCCAACCCGGGATTCGAACCTAGGACCGACTCTAGGAGAGAAAAAAAGTATTTTGAATCGACCTTCTACTACAGAAGGTCGATTTAAAGTACTTTTTTGTTTTATGCAACAATTAATACATGTATAATTCCTCAATTGCATAATTATCTTTTAAACGTCGCACCGTACTATGAATTGCTCCTGTATCGTGGACGTGTTTCACAAACATGAAACTTTAATACACATACATACTCGGGACCAACTTTTATCACAAGGTTTTGTCCCGTGCAGGAATAGAATCCCGCGATTAGCCACTGCGCCTATTAGGTGCCTTTTTCCAATATTCGACATAACTTTCAACACCATAAAAATGGGAGGTAGAAATTCATCGAGTAAGGGAGGGACCCATAAAATGTATTATCAGGGATGAAGCCGGACCTCTGATTTCATTTCATGATATTAAGTGGCCCAGTTTTATAGGCTATAAAACTATCTTTTGAATACGTGGCCTACGATCATATTTTATATGGAGTTTAGAATTAAAATTACTTACAACTCTATGTTTGTTTTATAGCGTTGAGTGATAAAATATTTAGATTGACTGTTTGTACGTTCACTACTACTAATTTTCACGCCCGCAAATTGTTTCTTTTAAAATAACGTAACATAGTTTTCAGGATCATTTTAAAGGTTAGCTTTATGAAAATCTGCATAAAAAACAGTCGCTTTAGCAACATTTCTCAAAAACCGACAAACGAAGATTTTCCCAATTTCCTCACATCGAAGAATTAATCAAAATCAATTTAATTTAGGTATTCACAGAACTAGTAATCAAATATTTTTGACGGGAACTTTTGAAACAACTCGCGTCAAACCGTGCAGACTAAATCCTCGACTAGTTCTTGCTCTGGACGAACGATAAATTTATTTCCAAACTTTCAGTTTAGTGTATTGAATGCAGGTCAATACATTTGAACGGCGACTAAAGTATTTGTCTAGTTCTGAACAGTGATTTAGGAAAGTTGTTGAATTTTTATTTTATCTGCAGACCAGTTTGGGATGTATTGTTTGATGTCCGTTTCTCGTAATAGATCTATGTTGTAGTTTTGGATTGTCTAGAGTTGTTATGATAAATGTGGGGAAATTTGGAATGCTGATGCTATTGCCATTCTTATCTTCTTTTCGTATGGTTGATGAACAACCTGGTGTCAGAGTTTAAACCGCCTGTAGGCCTCTGACATGGCTTTACACACCGTTGAAAAATCTATCAGGTGTGCCGGTTTCCTCACGAAGTTTTCCTTCACCGTTTTTAGCAACTGATAACTAATTTATAGTACGCACGTGAATTCGAAAAGACATTGGTGCGTGCCGGGATTTGAACTTGCGACCTTTGACTTGGCAGTCCAACGGTCATACCACTCGGCTATTAGTGACATTCTTATAATAAGTGAGAGAATTAAAGTGCTAAAGTTTGTACCTATTCGTGAAGTAAATTTAATTCTTGTAACGGTGATACATATTGCGACGGATTGCCTGTAAATGGTTAGCATTAAGATGCTCAAGCCCGTAGTGCTCTGGACGTAACATTACCTATAAATATATTATTAACGTTACTTCAGTAATAGTCTTACAAAGTTATAAAATGACACACATATTTAAGTCTACTGAAACAGACGGTGTTAACAAAATACAAGTATTTTGCTTTAAACATCTCTAAAGAGTTATTAGTAGGAGTAGTTGAACGATTCTTTTTGTAGCCAACTTGTGCATTCCAGTTGGTTGCAGTAAAGGCTGTATTGCAAGACAAATTGTGAGTCCAGTTCTATACGCAGGGAATACTTGTGGAAAGGTCTTTAGATTAAACGCTCTTTACAAGTTTGGGAAGAAAGATTTTAGTCAGGCTTGTAAAATGGAACTGTGTTGGTTTTATTTAATAATTTATATTGTGTTTACTTGTCAAAAAGGTGATGCGATAAATAGCAATAGAGTTTTGGACAAAAGGTCTAGGTAGGACACATTATAGTATCACAGAGAGATCGTTTAATGTCTGTAAAGTTGATCTTAATCTTCTTACAACAAGCGCACCTCACACTACTAGGTAAAACATTTAATGTATCTTGCAGTTCTTAAACTTTCAACTTATATTCGTGGTAATTTTCGCATACAGATTCATCGTTTCAACAGTGCCTCCAAACAATTCTTTTTTCATTTTCCTAAGTTCTCAGTTATACTTTTTTTTTATACGTCGCCCCATGCTATGGCTTTTTATTTCGTGGGTGCGTTTCGCAAATATAAAATATCACATACTCAAACACCCAGACTCGGAACCAACATCTACGAATCACACAAATATTTTTTGGAAATCGAGTCCGCAACCCTAAGCGCAGCAAGACTCATCATCATCATCATCATCATCAGCCGGAAGACGTCCACTGCTGGACAAAGGCCTCCCCCTTAGAACGCCATAATGAACGACAACTTGCCGTTTGCATCCACCGGTTGCCCGCAACTCTGACGATATCGTCGGTCCACCTGGTGGGAGGCCTGCCAACACTGCGTCTTCCGGTTCGTGGTCGCCACTCGAGAACCTTTCTTCCCCAGCGGTTATCAGTTCTTCGAGCGATATGGCCTGCCCATTGCCACTTCAACTTGCATATGCTTTGAGCTATGTCGGTGACCCTAGTTCTTTGGCGAATTTCCGTATTCCGGATCCTGTCGCGCAAAGAAACTCCGAGCATAGCTCTCTCCATAGCTCGTTGAGTGACTCTGAGCCTCTCTAAAAGGCCAACCGTTAGCGACCACGTCTCAGAGCCATACGTCATCACTGGCAACACACACAGACTGCTGCAGTCTAATCGCATAGCCACTGCGAAAATCAGGTCGTATAATTATATATTTTATTCAATATCCATGTTGAAAAAAAAAACTACCAGATAGGTCATTTAAAAGAATAAAGTATTAATTAACCTGTCATTTACAAGAGTGTTCCTCATCTCGGACACTGCAATTTATGTGAGATCTTTTGTAAAGGTTTCATGTTCATAAGCGAAGCTTTAGCGGTTATGATTTCTCCTACATTTGTTATTTTTACTGCTCAGTGTATCATGAGGAGCTTTTCTCCATATGACATTGATAAACATGAAGTCTTAATTATTGAAAAAATTTTAAATAAAAAAAAAATTGTTTCACGATTTTTAGTGGTGTATGGAATTCATCCGCCCCAGACTTTTGTGAGACTAGTATTTGAAATCCTTTCACACACAAAACATAAAGCCCGTTTAAACGATACCTCACACGATATATTTAATCTAGGAAAGTGATAGGAGGGAGGTCAACGCACCCCCACTCCCTCGTGGGAGTAGTAGTCGATAACTAACCACTAAAAATAACAAGAAAGACCTTGTCAGTGGTCAGTTATCGACTACTAACTTAAGCAATATCATTATCATATCATCAAGATACGGGCTTTTTGCTGTGACGTCAGTGTGAGTTCCGTTTCATATCTTCGAAGTTCATCATCAGGTAATGACAAAATTTTTAGGGGACCAATTGGAAAGGGAAACCCAAACATGTGACAAAAAAAATTCAAATCAGTTCATAAATGACTGAGTTATGAGGGCACATACATAAAAAATAAAAAAAGACCCCGACGAATTGAGAACCTCCTCCTTTTTTTTGAAGTCGGTTAAAAAGTATAAAAATACCTCTTCTTTTTTGTCAAGATAGAAAAAGTATTATAACCCATGTAATTAAATTATAAGAAGGCCAAAATGTCACTCCTAAACTTTTAGATACTTGGTACAAATTTTTGGTACAAGAAGTGCACTTTGAATTCTGTCTAGTAACAATTACGTATAATGATGACTCCACATTACATTGTTGTTTATCAGTAAAACATAACTCTAACTGTGCATTATGTATGTGTACTCAAAAACGACTATTAAAAAGGATATTAACTTGCGTAAACATAATTATCAGTCACCAAATCCTGCACAGGTTGCAGTTAACGCAACATAACCTAAAAATAATTAAAGCGAAAAATCTTCAAAGCGCAGCTCCCGCGTTGCAACCAAACGGATAAACACGACGACAGTAAGTCCTGTGTGTTATTGTAAGCTGTAAGCCGAGCTCAATCCCATTAAATTAAATTTTAAGCTAGATAAATCTGAAGCCATTAAAATATTCAAATCTTGTTCATAACGGTCTTGAGCCTTTAAATGTGGATCGTTATGTAACAATGTCGGCTTTACTTTTGCTATCCAAATGATTGGAGTTTATTATGACGGAGATTTTGGGATTGGGAAGGTCAGAGTTTAAGTTGAATGGAAAGAGAAACAGATGTTCAAGGTTATAGAATACATCATAGAAAGGGTAAGTAATTAGGTATAGGTGTTTATAGTACACCCAAATTTCGTTAGGTATAATAAATTATTCAATAGGTGTAATAGGGGGTGTGACTTAAATCTAGGCTCCGTGCAGTAACTAACAATTTTCTTGTGGTATAAAAAGATGTTTTTACAACAAATAATAATTTAAGAAATGATAAAAAAGATGATCAATCCGATTAAAACGTGGATGATAGGTTCCCAACTTCTATGTTTTTTTTATTTTGGATGCAAATTAAATTTGTAACCGTATTTTGAGAATAGTCACTATTAGTATTATACTAATATCTCAAAACACTTACTACTTATTAAAAATCAAAACAGAAAATTTTTCTTTCTAAACAGCGATAAAATTTTCAAACACTATAAGCAAATGTTGGATAACAACATAAACTATTTTCAACATTATAACAACCTCCCTGGAGAAGCTCTTAATTTAAAAGTCCCAGTACAGTCTCAGCCGGACGAACTACAATTAAAGCGTCTAATGAATGAGATGATCCCTTGAATATGTAAAACTAGAAATTATCGCGGACTTTATCTCACTTTTAGAAGTTCAAAAAACATTTTTCATTAACAAAATGGTCGTAGCTCGAACAATTTTAACGTGAAAGGACGAAGTGAAGGCAAAACTCACAATTAAGGACTTGTTCCAACGCAATTTTAGAACAATGACGACTGTTTGACAATTCACGAAGTTTGCCGTTTACCGAGAGCGTGAGGGCTGTGTTATTCGTTGGCGCTCTATAGATCTAGGCCAAAAGCCCTTCTAAATACTTAAGGGAGTGTTTACTGATTCTGTTACACAAATATGTAGTACACTGTACTTGCGTATTATATTGTTTTGTCTGCATAATAGAAACCCTTGTCATCCGTGAGTGGAGGGCGACAGACTTTATTATCAACAGCGTGCTAACACTGCTGAGTTGTGAGACAGGCGTTGATTGCAATGCTCTTGTGAGACTTTTGGTATGTGTTTCTTTTCTTCTGTACCTATTTGTATTGCCAAGCAAGACATAAAGCTCAAAATCGTATAGCAACGTTGCAAAAATTTATCTTAATAGACAAGACTCAAATGTTTTGAAACTTACCTTGTTACCTTACTTAAATGTTGGAAGTTCGATTGAAAGAATCTACCATTAATTTTCCAGCAGCTTTAAGACATTCAAAACTGAGCATACCAATACAAATGATCATCATCAACAGCTTTTACGTGACCTACTGCTGGATATAAGCCTCCTCCCTTGAACGCCAGTTTGTACTGCTTTGGGCCTTTTGCATCCAGGTCTTTCCCTGTACAGAAACAATATCGTCAGTCCATCTGGCTGAAGGTCTACCAGGGGCTCTATTGAATCCTTTGGGCCATACTCTGTTAGGGCCTTAAATGATACCACTTCGTAATTATGTAGATTATATTTTTGGATTCAAGCAAAGCATAACCAAGTTATCTAGACATGTGCAATATTGTGCATACGCGTTTGCCGCCGATGGAACCGTGGCAAGGTGGCAAGGTTCAACCGCTAACCTAATTGGTAATGCACAACGTCTAGACTGATTCCAATTAAACAGCTAGCAAATATTGCAGCTCATGTGCAACAGACACACAATCTATACAAACCGCTTTCTTTAGCGTAATAATATGCAATAGTGCTTATTAGGACAGATTATAATTATTAAAACCGATGGAAGTTGATTTCTTTCAAAAAGTATTTGAAATCCTGATAATCGATATCCATTTGATCGGCAGTTACTGTTATGAAGGTCAACGTAAAATTATGTTGACTGATTTGGATATTGGAGGATGCATTGATTATGACCCGGGGATAGTCACACAGTTGTTAAACAATATTAAACTAGTTACTTCGTAGCTTTCCTGCTTAAGTATATTTGAGTAGTTCAAAGTGAAAAAGGTTTCAGACATAAAATATAAAGGAATGTGTGGAAGTAAATTTGGTATAAATGAGGTGGTGCGCATATCAGACTCAAAATAGTTTTGAAATTAATACACACAAATAGGTGAAAGCTCCGGCTGAAAACTACTGTCAGTAGAACAATGTAAATTCAAAAGCGAACTCTGATAACATTGTTCCAAGAGCTCTCATTAAAACAACAGACAAGCCAAACCAAAGTTAACATCAACGAAAAATAAATAAACTGACACAAAATGTTAATCATCCAAATGAATTATATCAAAACAATAACTGAAACAAACATTTCGAGAACTTTACTAATGAAGAAAGCCAGGCCGCTAAGAAAGTTCAACCTAAAAGTTCAGGTAAAATTAATACAAGCTCTTCGCATAAAGTCTCTTTTCTTTGATATACGCGAGAGAACAACGAAGCTGTATTTATTCGGGACTGTTAATATACGCTTTGAAATATAAATAAAATAAAAACTTCTGGGAGACAGTTATCAGACGGTCGCACTGTTTGTTTGGGCTTTACATTTGGTTCATTGTAATGTATGGGAAGGTGGTCGCCAGTGCGGTGTGTCAGCATTGCGTCGGCTTGGATGTGTTGTTGACAAACCCGGGTAATGTTCGACAATGTAATAAAGTGACAAACACGGGATCTGTCGTGTTGTTTGACAGTTGATGAATGTGTCAGCTAGATTTGGGTGCCAACGAATGACAGGTTGTTTTTTCTACCGGTTTAGCACGTTGTAAGGTAAAGGTAAATAGTCGTATACCCAACATTTGTCAACCAAGAATTCGTCTCTCTGGAAATTTGTTAGCCTACCCACGCATTACAGAATAATATGAGAAATATCCTAAGTCTAACATAATCTGTTTTTCTTCAGTTTTCCCGTGACAATGATCAATGCGAGTTGGCCGAAACGGTAAGTCAAAATTATAATATTTTGAACCAATGATTATTATGAAATAAGATTTTGTAAGGATTTTGATGATCTACGCGAATAAGACTCGAATTAGGGTACCTAGTATAATTAGAAACTTTCTTCTTCTTTTGTTAATTGATTATGAAGTAACAAATAATGAAATAACCCTTCTTAGCCGGGATTTTATCTGAAACCTCAAGATAAACTTTTTACTTCAACGTAGCGATGGCTTACATTTGAATAAATTACCTGTAGAAAAATATAGATCACGTCAGCGACAGGTCGGTGACCTGTCGGGTCAGGGATAGACTTAGGATAGGATTTCTAGGATCCGACATCAATCTATTCTCGGTAAGCCTTTCAACATTACATTTCTCTAGAAATAGAGTAATTTTCTAGATCCTTTTCATGTGATCTCAGTTGACGGGTCTGTATAGTGATTCCACGTTATATTGATTTCTAACCTAAGGCCTGATTTCATATCCAGAACCGCCTTCAAGTCGGTTAAAAGGGTTACCGGTTTCAGCACTAGCAAGTCTCAATATGCTAAGCACTGACCTATGGATAAACAATATATCGCCATAGAATATGTAGTGAGGAAGCGTGGTGATGAAAGCTGGTGTCTTTAAAAACAAAAAGTGAAAAGGAGATGATGTGTCCAGCATTATTTTGGTATGCATTGATATATCATTGATACTCAGTCGCATTGAACTGATGCAAAATATGTGGAACAGCGGCCAACGTTACAAACGAGACGTTCACTACGTATTATTCCGAGAATTCAATATCTAACCTCAAAGGAAACGAGCAATGTATACCAAATTTCCATTTCACAGCTAAAAGTTGTTGCCAAATTACCCTTTGAGGGACAGTATTCTACTTGACCACCAAACCGACCGCACGATGTAAAGCATTCACGTAAATTGAACCGGTAATTACCAGTTTCGCAAACACCGGATCTGGTTCAATCCGGTTCCTGTAAGTGCTGGGCTAATAGACATACCAGTTTTTGTCGATGTTCCGCGTTTAAATTTTAGAGCAACTGTTTGGGAATCATTGGAGTTAATTATTTGAGTTAGTCTTTGTGCGCTTCTAGTGTTTCTGCTTTTGTTTTGTATTGGAGCGTGTTGACTGTGATCCTTAAAAGGATTTATCGTAGAATGCTATTAGATTACGTGTTTTATGTTCTTGTAAATGGTTTTAGGCCTTCAACCTGCTGGGTAGTTTGTTGCGCGGTTTCTTCTACCCAGCTATAGCCCTAGGAAGTGGTGACGGGCGGGCGTATTGGGGGCTGTCTTGATGTAATTTGACGTGCAAAAAGTACTTTATAAAGTCCATTATGATTAAATAATTTTTATCTTATCTTTATCAACAATGTTCAACACACGCAAAATGGCCCAATTAAGTGGCTAAGTGCGGATGATGCCCAGCAAAACTAACTATGTTCCAACTATTAAGCATAGGCTCTTTATATGTATGCAGTATTTAATTAGTCTTAAAAACACCATAAGTTAAAGACGACATTAAAACGTATATCCATAAAAAATCATGTACTCACATACAATTTGGAACAATATCTTTGTGTATTTCAAATCTATTGTACTGTTCAGAAATGCCTTCAAATAAGTTGGTAAGTAACAAAAACACAATACGGCGCCAACAAAACACGGACACAAAGACGTAGAAATAAATACTCATCTAAAATGTGCCGGATAACATTTTTTATCGTTGAAAAAAGCGCTACCTTTTGACGCAAACGTCGATAGTTCCAATATGTCAGCACCGTGTTTACGCGTCGGCTACAAAAGCGATTTTGTGCTCGACTGTACAGGCCGCGGCTTGTCACTTTAGCGCGCCATTGTACCGACGCTTGTCAGTCATTGTTCGCGAACAGACTTATATTGAAATCGTACTGGTATACCCGAATGTTGTTTGTTTGGAATTCATTATTTAAATTTGGAAATGTTATTCTAAATTCAAATTTCATTTAGAACAATAATAGCGTGTCTTTTTTGTATAGTGTTATTATTTTATGCCAGCTAGCGTTACTGTAATTAAAACAATATTGTTTAAACATTTAACTAATATTTATTTATCTAGCAGTTATAACGCTTAACGTCTTGTTATTTTTAGTGTTGCCCACTTAAGATATAAAATCGCCAGACATTTTGTAGTAAGTGTTTATAGTATTATTGATGGGCTCACTTGTTTACGGCACCAAGACTTATGTATTGCATTATTGCTGACGCGCCTCTTTGGGGCACTATACAGTATTAACTATAGACTCAAATACAGAGTGCTTGAAATATACAACCAGATTTCTTGTTCACATTAATTGTTTTTGTTTTTTTTTCAGATATATTAATTATTAATAGTCAATCTATCGAAAACAGTATTGGAGTACTGTTTTATGATTAATTTTAAAAACGAAGCGTCTCACAGAGAGGTCACTCGAGATTCTTTAGCAGTTGCAGTGATTGCGCAACAGTCAAAAAGATCTCGTCAACAATATTTTGTTTCTCGGTCAAAAACATCTGTCCCTTTAGTATTTGACATCAATGTAATCGTCACTTTTAGATGCAATTTTCGTGTACATAATTATGCCGTCTGTTATATATAATATGTAAATAAATAGTAAGTACCAACTTAAGATTGTCAATACTATTTATTTATTCTTAAGATAGTTGCTTGTTTCTTAACTTCTTAAATGGATAATGATGACCTGACAAGTAGATATTCAGTACCTACTTAGAAGTAGAACTGATAGCCGAGTGGTATGACCATTGGACTGCCAAGTCAAAGGTTGCAAGTTCAAACACTGGCACTTACTAATGTCTTTTCGAATTCATGTGCGTATTATAATTTAAATATCAGTTGCTAAAAACGGTGAAGGAAAACATCGTGAGGAAACCGGCACACTGGAGAGATTTTTCAACGGTGTGTAAAGCCATGTCAGAGGCCTACAGGCGGTTTAAACTCTGACACTAGGTTGATCATAAACCATACGATAAGAAGAACCTACTTACTCATTTATAAACAATATTAAAGTTAACAAAATAACTATATTTTATGAAACTAAACACTTTGTTACGCACCCTGTAGGTTGGTATTATAACAAATGGCCCATACGCAGTGATGTATGCTCAGATTATGTGGCATCAATCTATTAGATGTTCGATTGGGCCGTAAACCATTAGGACGGGATATGAGTTATGTCAGCAAGTAGCGATGAAGAGGTTAACTTGTAGTTTTATGGTGTAGTTCCAAAAAAAACGTGGTTTTATAGTGAACCTACATAATGTTCAAAGAAACAAAAAAACAAAGGAATAATTATCATCGTCATCATCAGCCGGAAGACGTCCACTGTTGAACAAAAGCCTCCTCCTTAAAAGGGTATCCCCCTCGATTGGCAAATGGCTTTGGGATCGCAGTATTAGTGATGTAGTTACTGAAGGTGTTGCTGTCCATCTTCTGGATTGGCCGTTAGTCGCCTTCTACGACACCAACGGGAAACGGGGAGGTGCTTTTCTGGCCCGGCTCTCCGAGGGGCAGGAAAAGAATAACTATTATAACATTTAATTTTACCGTTTTTGTGCTGACGTCTAAACAATGTTTTTTTTTAAATATTGATTGTGTTGATAACATTAGCGATGTTGGGGAGAAAGGCTAATTTCGGATATGAAGCGGAAGTGATATGCTAGGATGGTAGCAAATTGATAATTATTGTGGTCTCTGCCTCACCTCTAACAAACAGGTCGAGTGACATCAAGTATGTGAAATTGTAGATTTTTTTAGGAATACGTTTTTTTATGTATGTCATTTTATAAAGTTAAAACAGCTCAACGCTTTACTGCTGTTTTAATAATGCCGATGCTCTCCTCTCCCACAATTCTTTACAAGAAAAAATATTAGATCGTACACAATACACATTTTTGTTCTTGTTTATCGAACCTGCCACCTATAGAATCTAAAAACCTTACAACAAAGCCACTGCTTTCACTAAAATGATACAGCCAACCATCTACCATCAACCATCTACCATTCTGAATCCGTTTAATTAACAGTAGGCAACAACAGCCGGGCCCATCAATAAGCTCTCCGAAGTGCAGTCCACTTCATCTTACCAAGTACCATTATCCACATATAGCGAACTTATTAAGCTAACCGCCACCATATATTTTCATCTGGTATAATAAAATTTACATACTGAATGCAGCTCACGCCGCCAACGGATTTCCCTGTCACGTCTACTGTATTTTGTTAGGAACATTGCAAATTCGCTTGATTTATATTTGCAAAAACAAAAGTTGGCCGCCATTTGTGCGGGGAATAATTAAATGTGTTTAAGTTATTAATGGTTTGGATACGTTTGGGTTTTAATGACGGGTTAAGAAGTGTTCCTAAATGTCGCCCAGGCCCCTATCCATGAACTCTTAAAGCAGGACAGTTTCGGATGTGGAAGCGAGACGCTCGTGCAATGTATTGTGGCATCTCGCTTTCACAACGGAACATGTCCTGCTTTAAGAGATCATGGTAAAGGGACTGACCAAATTTCACAGCGTTGATTCTAAACTGAGACTAGACGATGCGCAGTAGTATATGCAAGGAGCAGTAGCAGAATAATACACAAAATATATTGAATTGTGTTATTTGATACTGGTGTTATATGAAGTAGGCATAGAAGAAATGCTAGAGCGATGGTAAGCAGGTTCAATAAGTAAGATATAGGTACTCATTACTCACAGAAAAATTAAACTACATAGATGCTACTTGGATTTTATAATGGTAGGTATACTTACACTTACTCTGCCCCACGGATTTCCATTTGCCACGATCCTGGCATACTTCTTTCACCTCATTCACGGTATACTTAATTAAGCCTTAATTTACACAAACTAATAAAACCATTACAGATACAGTTGAAATAGGGAATATTATTTATAGTCATGGTTTTGTCGTGCCTATCGGAGTTCTCTGTATAATATTGGTTGCACTACCTGTCTGTTACAATTGAAGCCTGTAACGGGAATGGATGTACGCTTCAAAATGCTATTTTTTTGAACACAAAGCATTTTTTACCATGTTTCCATGGTGATTGACATCTCCACCTAAATATTTTTACTAGTTTATGGAATGCTTTAAAATTATTTTTCATCAGTTTAAAACGTGAAAAGTGATGGCATGGAATAGCCTTTATTCACAATTTTGTGAGAAACCCAATTTTTCGTGAAATATGAAAATAGTCTGATTTAATAAATTCTACGCTATGTTTTTATATATGTGTAGCGATATATATGACGACCTAATTGTCGCAGTTGCAAAGCTATTGGAATGCTGCGCTAGGTGTTGCAGGTTCGATTCCCGTACGGGATTTTTTTTATGTGTTCCGCAGATTTTTGTCCCGAGTCTGGTTGCTTGTGTCTGTGATTATTCATACAGGAGAAATTCCTTATGAGGGGTGTTTTATTAATAAATCTTTGCCAGTACGATGTACTACAAACATAGGAAATAGTTTGTATGTAGGCAATACTAAGCCAATGTTGATAATTAGGTATTATTCGTTTGAAAGAATATTCATCCTAGGAGGATTGGATAAGATCCGCTAAAGACCTTTAAATATAATAAAAATAGACAAAGTATAGTATATACTGCAATTGGTTTATTGATTTATATTCATACCTACTACGTTTTTCTATTAAATCTTCTGTAAGCTTATAGCAATTACGTTTAATTCCTTAACCTAATTAATTACCTGTGTAATAAGCATATTGTCATTGGTCGTTACGTACCTGTCTTAGCAATAAACAGATAACAATAATTATTAATACCCTCGGCCTTCTAATTAATATTTGTTACGATTGTAATATCTTCCTTAACAACATAGAACACGTGCAATAGAAATTAACATTTTATTATCTGTGTAGAAATACAAATGGTAGGACTCGAGGATAAACAGCATGGCTTGTTCAAGGGTAAGCTGTGTTGGCCAAGGTTGGTGGATGAGTGACGAGACGCCATAGTGACTAGGAGAGCTCGACATATGCACATAAAAAATGAACGAATGAACTCCTTTTTGGAAACAGAGCAATCAAAACATTCTCATTCTTTCCCTTTTAGTTCCCGGAAATAAATCCGCCTTCAAAATTACTTTTGCTTAATCAAACATGAACAAAACTTCGATCAAATCCTCAAAGCTTTCCGCTTTACACACAATCAAATTGTTTCTTCTGGGAAATCCAAAAACGCAAAACGGGAGCGGAATTGTATTTTGATTGCGTGCAGTACTTTATCAGTCGAGAAATAAATAATTCATGGATTAAATTTCACTATAGGAAACGTCTGACATCAATGAAATACCCCAAGGCAACAGCTCTGAGAACTGTAAGGAATTTTTGACATCTTAATAATATCCCTAGGGAGGTTTTCTAAGGGTTTTTTAAAAAGTATTTCGATACCAATCTATGTAATATGTCGAAAAATAAAACGTTAAATTAAATGCAAAAATGGTTTTGTTATAGTACCTCTTTGCTAAGACATCACTGGCGAACTAGTAAAGGAAAACGACCTGATTGGCGCAGTGGCTAAGTGATTAAGCTGCTGCTGCTTGGGGTTGCGGGTTCGATTCCCGCACGGGACAAAAATTTGGGTGATCCGCAGATATTTGTCCTGAGTTTGGGTGTTTGTGTATGTGATGTTTCATGTTTGTAAAACGCACATACGATACAGAAGAAATTCCTAGTGAAGGGGAGGTTTAAAAAAATATATATACTTCGTAATGCATCCTGGATTTATTCTGAAATTGTCAAACGACTGCCTTTTTGTTTGAGGTTCTGACGGCCCTTCGGGGAATACAGACGTGCTGTTAAATTCACCTATCGGTTAAAAATCATTGTAATTATTGGCGTTGTTGTAATATGCTTCGCTATTATTATATTTCAGAAAATGAGTACGGAATTCTAAAAACGAAATGAACTTTATCCTCAGAGATAGTAAAACCAAAAGATAAATATAGCACATTATTTCCAAAGTAAATCCCAGCACACATGCTTTATAAACTCAAAACTGACGACGAATTAAAATAACCCTCATCACAAAATGTAGTGCGAATTTCTATGCAAACATAAAGTTTTATTTAGAGGAACATTGCAGTAATGAGAAAGACAAGGGATGTCCAACCATCTAGGTAATATGCAAGTGCTGGTTTTCGAACAAGGGAAGGTATTATTTCAACTCGAAATAAAGCAAAATAAAGTTTACACAGAAGCTCGTTATCTAGCGAATTAAATTCACACTCAAATAAATATAACATTCAAATTATTTGAAGCTAGCGATACTGGTAAAACTAACAATAATAACTTACATAACTTAAAATATTCTTTAGAAAAAAGCATTTCTTGAACACATAAAATCAATCCACACTTTTTACACGACTGCCCAAAAAAAGGTGTGTAATGTTTTTAACAAAATTACTTAAATTAAGTGGGATGGTGAACATCATTATAATTTTTATTTCCCAGTTTAGAAGTATTATGTTCTTTGTATACGAAGTAAGCTAAAATTCCAAACAAAAAAAACTTACCTATTTATCAAAATAAATGAACAAAAGCGGCAAGCCTAAGGCATTCTCTACAAGTCTTCCGTTTTTCTCTAAAAGAGACGCACAAAACCGTACTTCTAAAATTTTTGTTGTAAAAACAAAATTCTGATTATCATAATAATGGTAAACACAACATAAAAACACATCTCTACACAATTTGTTCGTGAATCCGTTCAGTGTAGGCTACGCAAGTCAAGGGCCTATTCATTTGGACAGACAAAAGGGCACTGCAGTGTCCGATTTGCATTTGAATGGACGGTTTATTGCATTAAAATAATAATCTCGCTTCTCTTCGCTATAAGTCAAGGTACGAGTTGGTTTGTCCTCGGTGTGACCTATTTCGCGTTAAAATGCTAGCTCAAGTGTGGCTTACGTACCCATGCTTTGCGGGAAGTTCGTTTCATTTTGCAAGAAAAAAGGCAAGACTGCAAGTTCAGGTGCTTGAGATTTACCGTCGCGTCTCTGTTTCTTAGTGCGCGTAGGCGTTGAAGTGCAGGTTTTCAGTGGGTATTATGGTGTACAGTACTATAGGGATTAAATATGGTCTTAATTTTGGTTCTTTTAGAGAGAAGATCGGAGGAAGAGTTTATTAATCTTATGTGAGTTAGTTAATGATTTATCAGATTTGAAATCCTTCTGTATTTTATATGTAAATGCGAACGTCGGTCTATTTGCTTATTCATTGTGATTAAACATAATTCTGTAAAAAAATCCCGTAATCATGTTACCGACTTATGCAAAGAATACGATGTGATTGCTCTGCAGGAACATTGGCTTTTACCTGACAACCTGGCATTTCTTGACCAAATTCATCCGGATTTCTCCTATCATGGTACATCAGCTGTTGATACTTCATCAGGAATTTTGAAGGGAAGACCTTACGGAGGTGTAGCTATACTATGGAAAAAATCTCTATTTACGAATGTAACACCTATCGACACCGGCTCGACGCGCGTTGCGGCCGTGTGTATCCAGCACACCGGCGGGCGACGCTTCTTGGTAATGTCGGTGTACATGCCTACGGAGGACGCGGACAATTTACCTTTGTTTACAGAATGCTTAGGAGTGATTAGTGCTATAATAGAAACTTGTAATGTAGAGAGTGTATTTATGCTCGGCGATTTCAATGCGGATGTTTCGCGAACTGCTAGTTTATTTGGAGATAAGCTGTTAGAATACTGTAGTGATCAGAGCTGGATATGTGCGGATCTAGACAAATTGGGCAGTAATTCAAACGTTTTTACATATTTAAGCGACGCTCATGGCTCAACAAGCTGGCTTGACCATTGTATAGTTACAACAGCGGGACTAAGTCTAATAAATAAAATTTACATCCTTAATGATGTATACAGCTCAGATCACCTCCCCCTAGTCATTGAATGCAATATTGATATTATTATGCCAAAAATTGATATATCTTGTAGAAAAGTTAATAAAACAATTTGGGGTACTAGAAATAAAGAACAGATATGTAATTATGCAAATTTATGTAATAAGTTTTTAAAGACACACAAAAATTTTAAGTTTTCTTGTCAGGATATTTCATGTAAAAATAAAGATCATCACATCTTAATTGATAAGTATTATGAAGAAATTGTTAATAGTATTACAAAAGCATCTAAACTCTCATATAGTGGTAAAACCTATATTAAAAGCAAGTCAGTAATAGGTTGGAATTATCATGTCAAAGACTGTCACAGAATTGCAAGACAGTACTATACTCTTTGGAATTATTATGGTCGCCCTACACAGGGTAAGATATACGATGATATGATTTCTAGTAAAAAAGCCTTTAAAAATAAAATGAAGTGGTGTCAGTTAAATGAAGATAAAATAAAGCTGGACATTATAGCCACACACAGATATAATAAAGATTTTGGTAACTTTTGGAAAGAAACAAATAAATTAAACTATAAATGTAGCCTACCTACTTCTGTAAACGGAGAACAAAATTCAACTAAGATTGCAAATATGTTTGTTACAAAATTTAATCCACCCTTAATATCACCACCACCATCTTTAACACGTCATGGGGCCCATGGTGACTCGGAGACTTCGTCGCATATCAAACATGAAGAGGTCAACGACCCGAGTGCATTACACATCACTCCTGAAGACGTATTCCTATGCGTCAGAGACATGAAGCGCGGCAAATCTCCGGGACATGATGGGCTCAGTGTCGAACACCTTTTATATGCACCTAGAATACTGTATGACAAAATATCAGAGTTATTTAATATGTGTATAGTACATAGTTACTTACCAAAAGACTTCATGCGAACTGTTGTAGTGCCTATCGTGAAGAACAGAACTGGCGACGTATCCAGCCTGTCTAACTATCGTCCTATATCACTGGCTACTATACTCTCCAAAGTATTTGAACGTCTAATTATGAAACATTTAAGTGAACAAAATATTCCACTAAATAACGCACAGTTCGGTTTCCGTCAAGGTTTATCCACAGATTTAGCTATATTTGCCTTAAAAAATACTGTGTATAATTATATTCAAAGAAACACATCCGTTTATGCATGTTTTTTAGATTTAAGTCGTGCTTTTGATTCTATTAATTACAATATTCTATGGAAGAAACTAAGAAAAACGAAAGTGCCGTCCAAAATTACAGATATATTAGAGTTCTGGTATGCAAATCAATCTAATCAGATAAAATGGAATAATGAACTGTCAGAGACCTATAAATTATCTAGTGGTGTGAGACAGGGTGGACTGACGTCTCCGGTACTGTTCAACCTGTATGTCAATGACCTGATCGAGGAACTGAGCAGCGCCAGAATCGGATGCAATATTGGTGGTGAGTGTCTGAACAACCTCAGCTATGCAGATGACATGGTGCTGCTCAGTCCATCGGCCACGGGACTAAGAAAACTAGTAGATATATGTGAAAACTATGCAGCTCAACATCAATTACAATACAATGTAAATAAAACTGAAGTTATGATATTCAGATACAGAAAAGGGCCCGATAAGTTACTTCCTATTAAGCTTTGTGGAACACAACTTAAATTTGTTACTCAATTTAAATATTTAGGTCACATACTGACAGAAAATCTGAATGATAACGAGGATCTAGAGAGACAAAGGCGCAGCATAGCCTGTAGAAGCAATATGTTAGCAAGACGTTTCCACCACTGTACAACGCAAGTTAAAATAACTCTGTTCCAGGCTTATTGTCAGTCGTTCTACACCGGTCAATTATGGTACAAGTACACGAAGGGTGCATATAACACTCTTCGTGTACAATACAATAACGCGTTCCGGGCTATGCACAACCTGCCGTGGCGGTGTAGTGCGTCTGGCATGTTTGCCGAAAACAGAGTTACTGATTTCCATGGGCTGATGAGGAAACTCATTGCTTCGTTCCATGAACGTTTAAGAGCGAGCAGTAATAATGTTGTGACTGCAGTGTATCGCTCGGTTTACTTGTTAAGGCAGAAATGATCTCACTAATATAAATTACTATTTACTTTGTTTTTATGTTGCAAGTTTAACTGTTGTTTTTGTTTTGTTCAATTTATTAATTTTTCAATTTATTAATTTTTCAATTTATTAATTTTTCTAATTATTATTAATTAGAAAAATAATGATGTCCAAGTTTTAGATCTAAGACTTAGATTTAAGTTCAAGTTATTTTTTATTCAATTCTTTTGTAATATGGGTACCTACTTATGCCTGAAATAAAATATTATTATTATTATTATTATTATTATTATTATTAAACCGCTAAATAAATCGTAATGAGTGCAGTTTGAGTCCCAAGGCTAGTGTAAAACTAGTAAATCGTTGCCCTTAAGGCAAAATAACCCTTAAGGCAGCAGTGTATAGTCTAAACTAATTTCAATATAACCAAGTAAAGGTACTTTAAATGCCGGAAAAAGCAACTTTGCTGGCGGTCGGAGGCACATCTAGTTTAAAATAATCAATAAACACTCAGACCAGCGGAAATGAGCAAACAACTTGACGCCTACTACTGAGGCAGGGGTGACAAACCTTTGGTTGGTGGTTTATTGCTAGCTTTGATCAATCCTTAAGGCATCGGCTGATTTGGTAGTAAAAAAGCCAGTTAAGGCACGTATCGACACGATGCATAACAACAATTACTAATTAATAGGTGGTGCTATGTCTTGTCTTGTTTGAGTAGTAGTTATTTTTTTCTACCTAGTTTTAATGTATCTCTTGATTAATACTTTACAGCACTGATAGCCGAGTGGTATGACCGTTGGACTGCCAAGTCAAAGGTCGCAAGTTCAAACCCCGGAACGCACCAATGTCTTTTCGAATTTATGTGCGTACTATAAATTAGTTATCAGTTGCTAAATCGGTGAAGGAAAACATTGTGAGGAAACCGGCACACCTGAGCGATTTTTCAACGGTGTGTAAAGCCATGTCAGAGGCCTATAACAGGCGGTTTAAACTCTGACACCAGGTTGTTCATCACCAAGAGAGATTATTACTTAAATAGTAAACATGCAAGGCAGAAGTTTTCTTGATTGCCTCATGCCAATGTACATTTTACCTGTCATCATTAGTTCAGGGCGTCTATTTCATCGGGCTTGTTTCGATGATTTTTCGGCGAATTGAATTGTATTCTATTCCATAAACAGAATAATATATATACATACATTAAGTCACGCCTGTTTTCCAGAGGGGTAGGCAGAGACTACGGATTTCCAGTTGCTACGATCCTGACATACTTTTTTCGCCTCATTCACTCGCATCACATTCCTCATACGTCGGTTAAGGGTACTCCTTACTTGTCCTTGTTGCAGAATATCTCCGATTTGGTCTAAATATGTTCGCCGATGTCTTTCCCTACCCGATATATTCATCCTACCTCATATATTTGTTTTGTCACTCTTCTTTCATCCATCCTTTCTACATGCCCAAACCATCTAAGCATATTCTTCTCAATTTTTGTAATTACATCCACATTCACTTCGCATAATGTAACCTAAAAATAAATACTAAACATGTTTACCACCCCTGAACAATATTTCAGACCGCCACACCCAGACAAATCAACGTTACAAAGTTCAAACGGCTGTATGTTTGTGATGTATCGCGTCAGTCATTTCCGCTAACCGGAACTTCCGGCGAGCCAATAGAGGACGGCGACCAACTCGGAATTTATAAGCAGTGGTGATCTTTATATCAACATGTGGTTCGTGTAATCAGCTAGTCGTGCGCGAGTTCAATAAATGAGACTGTTCTTTGTGGTTTGTTGTGTTTTTATTACTAGAGGTTTCGTGACTGCCAAAATTTGACCGTAATTATGATACCAATTTTAGCTTTCTGCTCCTTAGTATTTGACATTTAGTAAGAGTAAAGAATAACGATAAATAATATTAATCTTATTAAGTTTGACCATAGACTTTAAACATATACAAAAAATACATATTAAATGACAGTTAGATTACGTCAATGATGTGAAATTATCAATTAAATATGTGTGTTTATATGTGAATGCAAAACGCATGGTAGAGTGTGTGTCTCTTTTTATATAACATGATCCCGCTGTCAAATCCAATAGTTTTATTTTAATTTGTAATTTTTCGTCCCTTATTTTCAACAAGCATTTGCGTCAATGCAATTAAATAGCCAATCTTTTAGAAGAAAAATATGTCGTACTCAAGACCCTTACGAATTTACATCAAAAATATTCTATACTGTAAACTGAAGAATTTCTTTGTGACATATCTTGACGTTGAATAACTGAGTGCGTTGTCGTCGTTCATAGTTTAACTAAAGGACGCTAAAAGATAATATGAAGAAAGGAATATGCATTCTTTGTTTGAGTTCAATCAACTGTGGAAGAATATTCCATACCGGTATTTTACTTGTACCTATTCAAACATGGCGGCGACAGAAGAACGGTCACGTGATCACGTCACGAGCGTAGTACGTAACTACGCGTAAAATGTGCCTTTTATTCGTAGAAACGAAATTCGGCCTTTATTCTCACCGTTCAGGTAAAAATGAGGAGGTATATCGGACATACATAACGTCACGCCTGCATTCCCCGAAGAGGTAGGTAGTACTAAGTACACCCACATTTAGCCAGTTATTAAAGCCCCAATGTGATAGGGGGCGCGTATTGCCATTAAACGGGCAAAAATCTAAATTTCGTGCTGCTACTGAATTAGGCCAATAATCGTAAAATCCATGAACCACATACACAACATAGCCCGACCCAGCAATCGAACCAGGACCTCCGCTCAGCAGTAGCGCTTTGCAACCATTAGGCCAACGATGCAATCTCTTATCTGATTATGTAGAAAGAAACAAAAAATAAAGACAGCCTTTGTCTATGAGCTTATATCCAAAAGGGTTCTTATTTCATCTAAAGGACTTTATTCATTATGAAAATGAAAAAAATGAAAATGAAAATGAAAATTGTTTATTAGTCATACAAGTTGGCTTAACTGCTAGTGTATGGCGTCTCCTTTTAAGCTAATAAAGCCTGTGTTAGGAGACTCCGCTCTTTCAAGATAAATTACAATTAACTTGTGTCTAATGTTTATTTAAATAAGTTACTTTAAAGTTTAATATAAAAAATAAAAAAAATAAAACAGTGTTAATGCATGCGTGTATATGAGTGTGCGTGTGTGTGTGTGTGAGAGTGTATATAAATTCGTGTTTATGTGCGCGCGCGCGAGTGTTTGTGTACGTGTGTGTGTTAGTGTGAATGTAAGTGCTGCGTATACATATTCATGGGATTGTGCATGGGTGTCAGGTTTTGTTTTAGGCCGTAATGAACTGGGAAATAAGTAATTAAACAATAAATCGCAACAATTTAAAATTCAAGCGACTCTCGTCTACGATGTTTTATTCGGAGAAATGCTTAAATCTCTCTTTGAATGGTTTCCGTTGAAATATGACAAAGTTCCAAGTTTAGGTAAAATCCGCGGCACCTTGCGCCCTTGTCCAATAAGAGTACGCTTTCAGGCTAAAGTGACTAACTTTGACGCGTGCTAACTGTTGGGAACATTAGCCGAGTTGCTGGCAACTTGAGGAACTTCAGACCTTGACAAGTTTGCTTGCTTCTGTAATTACTGTTGCGTATTTAAATCTATTTTTAAAGACTTGTATACCGATTGCCTAGTAAATTTGTTGAAGACAGAATTTTATTTAATTCATGCTCAGATAAGTGTTAGCTTTTATACTGAAAAAAATATTGTATTTTATAATCTGTTCATATGATAATTCGTTTAGATTTAACCTCTGTAGATAATTTATTTTACTGAGATTTCCAATGTTGGGTTATAATTCAAATAGAGCTGTCTTATATAAATTTAATTACGTCAGTTATTCAGTTTTTTATTCATTGCTTCTTTGCGGGTTAAAAGAAGGAATATCCAACATGTACCCTTTCGCATTTAAGGGGTTTTTTTCTTATAATCCGTATTGCCACTATTCCCAAAAATTGTCTTGTTTGGTGAAATATTCTTCTTACTGTATAAGCTTTTATTTTATCAAGTAATGTCATGTATGCCCCTTTAAATTCTTGGACAGCACAATGAGTATGTTAGTCACAATCAACCCTTCTTTTCATTATCTCAGCATACGTTACTGGACAATAAAACTGCCGCTTTCATTTCAAACCAAGTCATATCTATTCGGTACCTAGCTCTACGCTAACTCCTACTGTAATAAGTCGAGGATAGGGCTCTACCGCTTCCAGACATTCACATTTTAAGGAAATTCTTCCATATGCAATGAGAACCTCATTCCGGGTGCAGGAAAAACTCTTTTTTTTGTTGCAAATCTGATTTAGTGGATGTAATATATTTTGCATATTTCCGCGGAGGCGGCGGGCCGGCACTTTTAACTTCGCCCGTCGAAATAACTTTATTTTCGGGTTAACGTTCATTTTAATGGGTTTTTTTCATAAAAAGTTGGCTATATTAACCAGTGAAATAATGTTTCATAGTGAAGTTTTTATTGCCCGAAGAACTAGTGATCTGGAATTGAGGAAATTTGAGTCTAACTTAGTTTTTCTTGCGAAATGGGTTTGCTAACTTAGTTACAGTGAATTGGATTACGAAGAAACTAGAATTGCCTAAAAACATGTACCTACTCAATATCTCTTGCGATTCAGAAATATTATATTGTGGTAAATACTAATAATTAACTCATTTGTACGTATGCAATGTATATCTTGTATGTAAGGAAATTATTATAGGATGCAAAAGACATAAATAATAAAAGCCACCTTGGTCCACACAAACGTATTAGAACTTGTAGGAGCCCCCTAACCAAAAACTAACAGACTCTTAATAAACATAGGGTCCAAATCAATTACAATAACAAAATTTTATCTCACCAACACGTAATTAAGTATTGCGAATGATCACCAAATCGGTTCTAGTAGGGATTTTAACTGTATTTTTTTGCAAATTATACCCCCTCCAGAAACTTGAAAACGTTGTAAGTCCTCCTCATCTTCCTAGATTTTATTATTTTTTACAGTTTTCGTATAAATTTTAAACCCTTTTTCAGATTTTAAATAATTCCAACATAATTTATTATGTCAAGATTCCGGTAAATACTCATCTAAATGTATGTTCGAAATAAAATATTTAAACAAATCGAGTATCATTACAAATTCATTAGTCAAAGTCCGGGGACTTAATTCATTTTGATTCGAGGTTAGAGAATATTTTACAGACTGAAGTTTCCGTACAAAGTTCTTGTGGTAAGAGGATGACAGTAATGAATTCGAGTTTCATTTTGGTATCATTTGATGCGTTATAATTGATACTGTACTGATGAAGGGGAAAATATGGGAAAACCTTTAGTGTATTATTTCCCGTTGTAGTTTTTTACCACTTGGTCTTCGTGTTTCAACTGTCCGCATAGTTATTATTGCAAAGGAGAATGAGCATTTTGTCCCCACCATGTTTCAAGTTGTGGCATATGTTATTTTAATGGTCTTATTATTAGCTTCATTTTATTGTATGACACCAACATTAATTTTTCTTTACCACATAACTTTGATCTTACACTTCACTCACATTTTGTCGCAAAAGCCATGCTTAAGCTTTCAGAGGATTGATTATTGCTCTGCTAGAACATGATAATTTTTCAATAATTCAAAGGAATAATTGATAACAGATTTCATTTCCAAGACTTGATTTCCAAGTTTATTAATTATTAAGTACCTAAAGCTAATAAAAAAATATTATCCTGCAGATATTTGTTCCAAGTATCCATCACAAACTAATGTAGGATCAATATCAACGAGAAGTGCTTACGTCAAAATAATGCACTATCATTTATATGTACTGCTTCTCGTTACAACTTATTAGTTCAGCAATATAACATCAAGCGATATTCTCTTGCAACTCGCTACAAAACTCCTATAAGGTATTATACAGCTCCATAAAACTGCCGTGCAACCTCATTATTACTTATATCTACTACCAAACAACCAACAAAAGGACACGTATAAAATGAGTAATTGCCTATTTAAGTCACCACGGTAAAGCAAACAGAAGTTCTATTTTCTACAACAAACAGCAATGTATCTTGTTTAGTAAGTTTTAAAGTTTTCCATCGTACGGAAGCCACCAGACTCCCTTAAGTTATTGACTTATTGACTTTTAAAACTCGTGCGGTGCTGTGGAGAGGTCAATGGTTCCCAGTGCTGTTCGAATTTATTTTTGAAGACAAAATGTCTGAGTGTGCAATGCCGTTGGGGGAAGTGTTTTAGCTTTTGTTGTGGGCTATAAATAATGTGATTATTTGAGCACTTGGGTCTAGTCAATGTGTGAAAAATCGTCACCCATCCAAATGCTGCAAGTGCACCTTAACTTTGTTCATTGTTTGATTTGCGTGGAGGCTATCTAGCTACAAACTCCTTGCTAGAATACGGTTTATTTTTACCAAGTTCTTCTTCTTATCGTATGGTTGATGAACAATCTGATGTCAGAGTTTAAACAGCCTGTAGGGCTTAGACATGGCTTTACAGACCGTTGACAAATCTCTCAGGTGTACCGGTTTCTTCACGATGTTATCCTTCACCGTTTAAGCAACTAATAACTAATTTAAAGTACGCACATGAATTCGAAAATATATAAGTGCGTGCCGGGGGTTGAACTTGCGACCCTTGACTTGGCAGTGCAACGGTCAAACCACTCAGCAACCATGTTCATTATCTAATTAATGCCCATACTCCAACAAAACAATACCAAATTACTTTACAACTTCAAAATCAAATTCACATTTCAGTTTCCATAGAACAGAATTAAGATAAAAGTATCTCCTTCAAAGTAATAAAGACTATGCACTAGTTTCTAGTTAAACCAATACTAAACCGTTGTATGATCTTGAGCTCTACCTCGCAGTAAGAACATTGTTTCGTGATATGCATCTATTAGCTTGTCGCGAGCTTTCTGATATATTGTTTGTTGCATTGTTATATTTTACAACGTTTCTTTGTTTTAATTCTTGTATTATTTTACTAGGAATGTATCTTAAACAAGCTTGTTAAGTATCCGTGACTGTCTTTGTGCAAAACTTAATTCATAGAATTTGTTTGCTAGGTACCTACTACACATCTTATCATGTTTATTTATGTTTTTATATACGTATACATACTCGTATATTCAGCCACGTATGGTATGTAAATGGTTTCTTAATTTATTGCTTTTTTTTAAGATATTTTCTTTAATTATGATCGGTTCAGTAATTTACTTAACCTAATAACAGACATACAGACTTTCCTATTTATAATACTAAGGATAAGGCTAGAACAGAATACGTCCGTGTGTAATATGGCTTCTTTTAGTTAGTTTTAGAATACGTAATAATGAAATACCATTTGAATATTCTGTTATGAAATGAAGCGGGTTCAGATTTCAGTGCAAAAAAAGCTCGAAATATAAACGGTCAAGTGCGAATTGGACTCGCATCTTAAGTGGGTTCATTTTCGTACATATTGTTTGTTTATTTTACTTCGGGTTTATTACTTATATTTTCTATGTCAAATAACTCTTTTTTTGTTTTTAATTTCCAGATTATAATTTACTTGCTCTGACTTAACGACTGTATGTGTAAAGGAAAATCTAAAGGTCAATCAAATACAAGATTGGGATTGAATTCAATCAGTATTTAATGTAATTTACAACTAGATACCTACACCTGCATGGAGTACTGATTAAGAGCACAATTTTGAAACGAGTCTTCTTCTTATCAAATGTATCGTTCGGTTGATGAACAACTTGGTGTTCAAACCGCCTGTAGGCCTCTGACATCGCTATACACACCGTTGAAAAATGTCTCAGGTGTGCCGGTTTCACGATGTTATCCTTCACCGTTTTTAGCAACTGATAACTAATTTATAGTACGCACATGAATTCTAAAAGGCATTGAAACCAGTTAGGGAACAATATGTCATGGCAAAAGCTTCGCCAAATGCGTCTGATAAAAGAGGTTACTTCAGCCTATCCTATAAGTAATTACAGGCGTGGATATGTGTGTAACCTTAAGCTGTTTTGTGAATTAAAAGGCTTGAACACAGACAATGATGTGATCCCAAAAGAGTTCAGTTCTTTCACCGAAGGTACGCAACCCTAAAAATAAGCTCTAATTAACTTAGAAGCTATGTTTCTACAGGAAAGGTTTCTTCCCCTTTACCAGTTTTAAAATCAGTGTGCTTTTGAGTTTTATGCCCTGTTTGTAGTCGGGCAATCCTTTTAGATTCCCAGTTATGTTAGTAAGTGATTTTTTTGCTGAGTTAGCTTTCAATTAGACTTGCTTGAAGAGCGGTTCATTTTAGGTTCGACTGTACTTTTAAAAATATTTTTAAGTAATTGTTCTTCGTAATTTAACGTGTTTTTTATGGTTGTACCTAATTTATGGTTACACTTTTAAGATTAGAATTAAGCGACGATGTATTTACAGCCACGGGGGTATATAAAACGTCCTCTAATTCTAGCCTTTGGGGTTAATGCTCTAGCGCCCCTAGCCATTAGTCCAGCTAGGTATAATTAATCTTTTAATTGTATGTCGAGAGGGTTATTTTGACGAGTGCTTGTCATTACTGTTATTTACAATGAAAGGCTTCATTAATGAATTCAGTTTGATTTATTATGTTGCATATTTATTCACAATACCAAACCTAGTCAGAAAACTTGACGAGTGATTGGTCTCAAAAATAGTGGCTATAGTTTTAGCTCCTTTTCAAAATCTAAGTTGAATTCCCATTTTATTTTCATATCATAATCATCAACCGCGAATCCATACTAATATTATAAATGTGAAAGTAATTCTGTCTGTATGTTTGTTACACCTTCAAGGCTAAACAGCTGGACGGATTTTGATTAAATTTGGCATGTACAAAGTTTAAGTCCCGAGAACGGACAAAGGCTACTTTTTTAAAATTCAGCCCTCTAAGTGGTTAACGCGGGCGCAGCCGCGGGCAAAAGCTAGTGTTAAATATAGTCCTTACTTAGTTTCTGCGAGTCTCTTTTATATCTTGCTTTTCGCAACAATCCATTCCTTACAAGCCTTTTTTTAACCCTTAAAATGCGTCACTTACAAACAAACTCAAGTCCTCTAATCCCAAACTACAAACTGACTGAGTATCAAAACATGTAACACACGTCAATTCGACTAAACAGCCAAGTATAATCTGCAATCTCAGTATTGGCCTCAAGCATACGGTTTGCGTTCAAACCGTGGTCATTAGTCAAAGTGACCGCCGCATAAATTATACGCCCAATTAGTTACATTGATGGCCGTCGGCGATTAGAGATATCTGGATCAAACGTGGCTGCGATATACGGAGGAGAAATGGGGGTTGGCCTGCTATGTTTGCAGGAGTATCTGGTTGACGTAGTTGTACTTGCTCTTGTTTTCCTGCACCATTAATTCTGAAAATAGAGAACACATGCAATGCTTTGAAATCGGTGTATTTTTGGACTGGATGTTCCAGAATTAGGGTAATATAATAAGCCACCAAAAAAAGAGCCTACCTCTTGCATGACACCGTTTAAATCGTATATAATAGACGCAAAGACCAAGGGTTTCCAGTATAAAATTATGGTGATATTTATAAATAAATAATTGCACAACACTTTTGTTTAAATACATAATAATAAGTTCTTGTTTCTACAAATCCGTTAAAGTAAACTTAAGATAGTCGCGACGTTTACGCTCGGTATATTAAACCCTATGTTTGCAATATGTGTTATATCTTAACTAACGACATCGCTATACATACAGACTTGTATATAGTGATACGCGTCTTTATACCTAATATCATGTAGTATACAGCTGTCCTACTGCATTTAATAAAGTTATATTGATCGCCATGTTTATCACTAGGTATCTATATAAAGGGGATACCATAATGGTTAATTTTATACTCTTTGTGTGTTTCATCATCAGCGGCCGGAAGACGCCCACTATTGAACAAAGGCCTCCCCTTAGAACGCCACAATAAACGGCTACTTGCCATTTGCGTCTACCGTTAAGTTATCATTATATAGTCCGATGGGACTATAAAGGACCAGAGAGAAATCAGGTGCAGGACAATCGGCTTTACATACTTTAAAAACGATCTCCTATTACAAGACTAGCCGCGACAAGTAATGAGCCCTTAGCTAATCGTATGATTTAACACTGGTAATGAAGAGAACGTTACTAAAGCTCATTACAAAACCAATCCATTATAAATTAGATCTTGTAAAATTATGTCGTAATCTACAAGTGTAAATGTAGCGTCCATTATGTAAAAATTTGATAAAGATACGCCAAATGAATATTAAAGATGCACTTATTATAATATTGTGTTATTTTCACTCCCTCACGGGTTCTACGGAAGTCAGCAATGTTGTAATTTATTCTGAAAAATAATCTCGAATAACCTTTGAAAATATTTTTCCGTGTTGATCTAGTGGTCACTAAGCGCGACTGTTGAGCATGAGGTCCTGGGTTTGAATCCCGGATTGAGTAAGAGTTTATTGTTTTTTTTTTAATTCTCAGTAGCAGTACGGAGTCTGGATTTGTGCCCAGCTGTTGGTATAGGTGTAGTCTGTGGTAAACATTCTATATGGATTTTAACGGTTCTGCTTTTATTTTAATTATATACATATATATTAAGTTATTTATTTTTATCATTTTATATTATAACTTTTTTATGCCCGAGGTCAAAGTATTTCCATGAGTGAGTCAACTGAAATTGCTGAAATTGTACCACGATCCCGTCAGAAAAATATTCTAAAGTGTGCTGTAAATTAGATCTAAAACAGAATTCCTCTACCTAACTCTATGAAAAATCTAGGCGACAAAATATACATACATAAGTACATACATCCACCTTACAGGAGAAAGCATAAAACTTTTCGAAATATCATGAAGTTTAGCAGACGATTTTATATAAAAATTTTAACAGTAGAAAACAGTACGATACATTTATATAAGTACCAGTTGAATAGAACTCAAAACGCTGACCACGAGATTTTTTGGCACGATCTCAACTCATGCTTAGCACGTGTTCTGCTTACCCGAGTATCATAACTGTGGTGTCCTTACTCCGGTTTTTCGGGCCATTTCCTTGCATTCACTGAGTATCTGGTACTATTTTTGTTTTGGTTCTTCTTGCCACCTGGTGACTTGAATGGTAATATAAATATTATTTACTATATATCCCGATTATACTCACGTGTGTATTCGGGAATGCCCGACTAGTTTCGAACTCGAACGGAGCCCTTATTCATGAGCTGGTTACGCGGCGGAGTCGCGAGCCGAACTCCGCCGCGTAACCAGCTCATGAATAAGGGCTCCGTTCGAGTTCGAAACTAGTCGGGCATTCCCGAATACACACGTGAGTATAACCGGGATATATAGTAAATAATATGGATAACACTCACGGAAGTTATTATAGTAAAATATAAATATTATCAATTTATTTTAGTAATCTAAAGATTTTAGTCGATTCAATAGCTTTAATAAAACAAGTCTATATTTAAGGATAAATTGCGTTTGTGTACCCGTGTACACAAACGCAATTTATCCTTAAATATACTACCGTTAGTATTCAAGCAATTGATCACCTTTGTCGTAAGTTTAAAGCGTCCGAAACACCTAAAAAATCTGCATAATTACATAATTTCGTAAACGTGCAAGACAGATTTGATTCGAATTAAATATTGAATAGGTATTGTATATGGTTATTTTAAAACGTTTATTTTCAGAAGACAATGACGTAACGCCCACCATTTACCGCGTTTTGCCCTTGAAGCTGAGAAAAAAAAACGCCATAAATGCTCCAAAAACATCTGTCACAAGAACAAATAAATGTTCTCAGCGTAGTAACAGCCATCTTGTTCCGACATACATCACTCAGTAGCACACCAATTACCTTTATGTCTCACACGAAAAAATCGCAAATAATGTTCTATCATTACAAAATATGGCGGCCATTCGCACCCAACACACGTCCTACAACCTATCGCTCTTAGTGAATTGTTTCCAAAACCGTACGAACTTACAACTGTACTTCAGACTTCCTTGGCTTGCCGAGAAAACGATAAATAAAAACTGCCTTGATTCGCACTGAATGTTTTAAGTTCTCAGTGTTTTCAGTTGAAATAATAGCGATGGAACTTTTAGCGTTCTCTTTGTATCAACTTCAAGAAAGTAAGATTTATTTAATTGTATAATTCTTCCGGAGTCGTGGTTGTCAAGGAACGCAGTTGAGTTTGTTTTGCTAAGGTAGTTTAAATGGCCAAGGCAAAGGATTTTAGTTATATTTACACTTTGGACACTCCATACAGCGTCCGCATTATAAACCTCTCGCCGTACCTTCATAATATGTCTAATAAGCAGTAACCTTGTATAGCTAAATGACTTGGTCAGTATTTGACGTCCAAATTATTGCAGTCGAATTGCCAGCAAACAGACAACGCGCGCGTTTTTAGAATCTCATGTTACTAGTAGGTGGAAAGTGCAATATAGATGGACTTTACATAAACATATCATACATAATATTATGTTATCGATATTTACTAGACTCAGTTAACTTTTATGCATTAAAAAAATATATGTACCTACAGATATTGTTTTTGTAAACTAGTAACTAATCGTGGCAAAAAAGAATCTATGCACCTACGCTTGTTTCATAGTAAACCTATTTGATAGCTAATCAATATGTTATGAACATAGGTGTTAATCTGTATTTTAGTTTGACATTAGTTAAAGATATTCAACGTGTACTGTACTCAGTCGCAAAACAAAAATAAACTATAATAAAATACAAAGTAATTATTTAAATTCTGCAGCGCCAGCAATGAATTTATATAATAATTTTAAATAATTTTAAAGTGCAAGGTGGACGCCGACACACTAGGATTTACTAGGTAATCCAAATTAATTCAACACCAACCTTACCTTACCGTCTTTTAGACGATTTAAACTAGAGTGTTTTTAGAAAACTAAAATTTTCATTTAAATTTTCATGTTGATAAATATATGTTACTGGAGGTTTTACTACGGTTTGCTGGGTTTAAATAACGTGGTTACAGAGATTGTATTAAAGTATACAAAGTTAAATAAATGGTTTGTTTCATATTAACAAAATTAACGTCTTCGATGAAGTATGAGTCCCGCGATGAGGCCCGGGGTGGGGCCTGGGGTGACAGGCCAGAATACCACCTTCCCATTTCGTCCTATAGGGTGTCGTGCGAGGCGACTTATCTAGAAGATGGGCAGCAGCGTTTTCTGTAACTTTAAAACCAAAATTGCGATTCCCAAGCCACTTGCCAAGCGTAGAGATTATGGCAACCCCTTGAAGGAACAGCCATTTGTTCAGCAGTAGACGTCTTCTGGCCGATGATGATGATGCTAAGGTATGATTATTCAACGACCATTGCTAATTGATTACAGAGTATTGATACTTTAATTCCCTACTCTTCCATTACTCTTACAGAGAAGGAATAGTCACGCTTGCTTTTAACTTAACGATCAGACAACTAAATCCATATTTTACAATGGGCGTAGTGCAGTAAAAGGTTCTCTACGAGTGGTGATAATCAATTGTTTGCTCACTGAGTAGACAGCCACACTACTAAATAACCTGCTGACATGCTAATCTTTTTACTATGGCCCGCTGTTACTATGCTGTGCAGCTTGCCTTGCAGGTCAATTTCCGCAGTGAAAGTAAGACGCCGCACTACACTGCACGTATCGGCGCAGCCGCGTCTCGCTTCCACAGGGAACATTGTCACGATATATATCTAATAAAAATAAATACATTTGATATTAATAAATTCACAGCGGTACTTCAAAGTTTCGAACAAAGCACGTTGTTACATTAAAACACAGATATTGTAATTTGTTTCGAACGACTAACATTATTTGCATGACAGCTCAGAGTTATGGCTCCACGTACTCTCCTTGTTGTGCCAACATCTGTCACTCATTCAGAACTTGAACTAACATGTTCAGCCAAGTAAATAGAGTCCCCTTACTATGAACTCTTAAAGCAGGACAGTTTAAGGCGTGTAAGCGAGATGCCGCTGCGTGCAGTGCAATGCGGCCTCTCGCTTCCACAACGTAAACTGTCCTGCATTAAGAGTTTATGGTAAGGGGGCTGGTGTATTGTTTATAATATATTGTTCTTTACATACAGTAACTGTCTCGTTGGTCTAGTAGTCGCCAAGCGCGACTGCTAAGCGTAAGGTCTTGGGTTTGAATTCCGGGTCGGGTAAAGTGTTACTAGGTTTTTCCATTAGGTAGTTCTCAATAGCAGCTCGGAGACTGGATTTGTGTCCGGTTGATGGCAATATGCTCGCCCCCTATTACATTGGGATCTTTATCAAAACTGGAGAAATGTGGATGTACTATACACCTTTGCCTACCACTTCGGGGAATCCAGGCGTAATGATATGAAGGACTGTAGGTATATAATAATAATAATAATAGTTCTTTATTGCAGACACATAGTCCATATAGTTACAGAAAAAAACGAATCTTATATAATGACGCAAAATGCAGGTATGACGCATTCCGTAAAATCTATTTGCGTCAGCTAATGCGAGCACTTGTAATACGTTTCTCATCGAAAAAACAACAGAATCGTTTAGGATAATCAGCCATTCAGACACAGAAAATATTCATTCAGTACAATAACATTACCATCCACATAATAAACTCATTTTAATAATGATGCAATACCATCTTGGTTGAACTAAGAGTTTGTTGTTAGCGGGTTGTCAGTAAGCTACAATTTGGGCTCTTCAAAGATTTGTGTCGCGTTTGGGTTAAATTTTAGTGACCGTAAAACAGTCCTGTGGGTTCAAATTTACTGAGACCTCATTAATTTTGTCGTGAACCGCGACAAAGACGGAGGACAGCAGTTACATTTCAACACACTCGTGATGTAAAGTACAGTTCGCAACAGATGTTATACAGCATGTCCCAAACTAGACTGCTGAGTACGAGGTTCTGGGTTCAATTTTCGAGTCAGACAATGTTTTATTTTTATCAGCCCGTACTGTCCCACTGCAGGGCAAAGGCCTCCCTTCTCTCTTTCTACTTGTCTCTGTCTATAGCTGCTTGACGCCATTCATTAAAAGTCAATAAGTCAGGAGTCTAGTTCCTTTAGTCCCTTTTTTTTAGCCTCCTTAGGCTAAAAAAATGTTTTTCGGAGCATTTGATAACCCGTTTTTCTTTAGGGTTAGGTTAGGGTAGGCCTAAGTCAGTCCTACTAAGGAGTTTCTGTGCAGAAAATACACTGTTTCTATAGATCACAGCTTCATGGAGAGCAAAGGCCAGTAATATTTGTTTCAATATTCACATTCATGTTTGTAGGTCTATAATCGTGCTGACTGTACATAGTTGGGGAGCGATATGAGCGTGTAAGATTGAGGGCTCATTGTAAGGCTAATACAATTATGTGCACGGCCATTAAGAAAGTTCCAAATGTTCTTATTGGTTGGCGGAGGGGGTTACAATGTAACACATTGTTGCTAGTTTGAAGTTATAGGTGTTATGTTAGTATGATAACCCTTTCCCTGTCCAGTGACCTTGTTGCTAAGGGAATGTATTTGTATGACCTGTAAATTTTGGCTGCAAAACTTTGATTTGTACCCAAGCGTTACAGCAGGAAATTAATAATCAAATAATAGACACTGTTCTTAAAAAAAAAAAAACAACATTAGTGTATTTTTTGTTGCTATTTATAAAGTTACATACATAATTATATATACGACTAAGCCTATGATCCCTGAAGAGTTGTTCTCTCATATCAGAACTCACACACGTTTCACTCATCATAAATCCCATGTGGCGAACATAATTTACCCTTTATCAGGACCACATTGGGTTCATTGCCCTTGAAGTCTCACTTTTTTGGATCGGATTATATAAACTGATTTCTTTAACTCAAATATATTCACAAGACAGCCAAATACTAGGTATTCTGTCAACAGAACCCATCCACTTATCACATACCTCGCGATTTGCATAAAACTCCTCCAAAGAATACAACTTAAATAAAGGTTTGCATTTTAAATTTTATACAAAAAAAGTGCCATCTGTGTTTTGGAGGACGTATTGTGGGTTCCGTTATCTTTATTAGTCTATGGATGTACTACACACCTCTGCCCATCCCTTAGGGGTATACAGGCGTGATGTTTATGTATGTATAATTGTATATAGTAATAAAACATACAAGTAGAATATAACGACTTTTTGTTTTAACAAGCAGACTAACATGCGACAAAATATTTCATTTTTATATTTTCTTCACGAGCCCCTAAGGGTACATGTTCATAATTATACAAAATAATAAGGAGAACTTACATAAACAACTTCTATATATTTTCCTTGAAAAGATATGAGACAAAAAAGCATATTTTTATTTTCATACCAAAATGACGGGTGGCTGAGTTTGCTTCATTACTTTGTCAACGGTAATACAAGCAAATTTTTATGCCTAATTGATAAATGTAACGGTTACATTCACTGTTCTAGTTGTTGTATCTTGCAGTTTACACCACATCACTCAAATCTTAATCCACCATTAATCCACCTCTATTTCGAGGTAAATTTTTATTTACAGGTATATCCTTCGACGACGTAACGCCCGCCTTCTTCTTATGCCTCTGGTCAGGTAACGAACTGCCTAAAGTTCATAATATTTATGGGTATACATAAATTGATAGTTTTTGCCACAAGTGACGTCATTTATAGGGAGTTGCAGTATGCTATGACAATTGAAAGTACCTATACTAGAAAACGGTTAACAAACTCAAATGTTAGGTCATATCTCATGGTACACTAAACCTAGGTCATTTTGACGTCACCTAGCACAGATGATATTTTATCACAGAGTGAATATTGAAGATGCTAGTGAGCTAGCCTTGTTATTACACGACTGCCCAAAAATGAAGTGTAATGTTTTTTATGCCGTGGTCGCGTGTACTTTATCAGTCTTACAGCGTTACCATTTTTGGACCAGAAAGTACATCACCAAGTTGAGGTCATCTGAAACTCAAATAACGTCACGCCTGTATTCCTTGAAGGGGTACGCAGGGATGTACCTTTAGTACAACCACATTTCGCTGTGATAAAGGTCTCAATGTAATGGGGGCGAGCCTATTGCCATCTACTGGGCACAAATCCAGACTCCATCCTGCTATTGAGAATTACCTAATGGGAAAACCCAATAACACTTTGCCCAACCCTGGATTCGAACCCAGGACCACATTATCAGCAGTCGCGCTTAGCGACCACTAGACCAAGTTTTTCAACGGTTTAAAAAGCAAATTATGAAATTATATTCTGACTTAATTTAAACCTAACCCGATTTTCTACCTACTTGATTTGATAAGGTTTTATAATTACACCACAGAACCCTATACAGGAGAAACTGTTTTAAACCCGCGTCTCGCTTTAAAGCGCTTTTGTTCAGCACCACAAATGGCTGAAACTGCCAACTCGTGATTATTTCCAAGAAAAACATTATTCAAATTCGCTAACAGTCTCAGAAGGTATTAAATTCTTTTTAAAACGAAATAATACGGTATTTGCATTGCAGTTTAAGCTTGAATTATATGCTATTTAGACGTTTAATCTGAATTGGAGTGCATATAAAATGGTTTCTTACGAAGAAGGTTCAATGGTTTCATTAGATATTTCCCCATACATAGTTAGGTGCGTGTATGTAAATATCATCACGCCTGTACCTATTCCTTGAACGGTCTGCTCTAATATTGCATGTTATGACGCTAGTATTAGACAAGTCACACTAATATTAAAGCGAAAGTTTGTCAATGTGTATTTGTGTTTGTGCGTGTGTTGGTATGTATGTTACCTCTTCGCGGTTAAATAAGACCGATTTTGCTAAAATTTGGTATGGAGGTAGCTGACACCCTGGATTAACATATATGTAGCGGTAACACCGTGGGGCGCAGCTAGTACTATATCAAGAGAAATGTTCACTGTGCCTTATAAGGTACAATACAAATTTCTCTGCTCCGCTCAGGCAGAAGCTAAAACAGCTCTGGCACTTGCCATAAACTGGACAAAATCCAAATACCGTGCTGCTACTAAAATGTACCTTATGGAAAAACCTAGTAAAATTGCCCGACCTAGAATTTGAACCCTGGACTTTATGCTCTGTGGTCGCGCTAAGAACCACTAGACCATCAAAGCAGGCACATTGTTTTAAAAGCCTTAAAAGGTATTATTGTATAAAGAGAAAATCATTTACTGAAATGTTTATCTACGTATTTTATCTCCTTTTACAGCGGAAGCGTTTTTAATTTGTGGCCGATACTTTCTTTTTCATTTTTTTTGCGTACTCATTATATTATGCCCCAGGAGCTAGTCTCGTCCATCTTAAAGAGAGTTATTGAACTATATTATATCTAGAAGACACACAGCTGTTTAAAAAAAAATCTCATTAGCAATTTTTCTTGAATCAAATGAATCTGGATCGAAAAAACTAATAGGTACAGATATTACCAGGAATCTGGGAAATTGGGGTAGCCAATTGCTAATAACCAGGCTCAAATCAAGACTCTATGATGCCTCTGAAAAATGAATTCTAAATTTTTTCGTCTCTCGGGAATTGAACCTAAGACCTCACACTCAGTAATTGCGCTTTGACTACTACGATAAGGCAGTCTATAAAGATGCCTAGTTAAATCAAAGGTTAAATATAATAAAGGATACTTTTTAAATCGACTCAAGTAATCATTCGTATACTAGCTGCGCCCCGCGGTGTTACCAGCTACATTTTTTCGGGATAAAAAGCCTATGTGTTAATGTAGGGTGTCACCTACCTCCGTCCTCCGTGTCACGTACCGCGTAAAGAAGTAACAAACATAAAATTCACACACTCTCACCTTTATAATATTAGTGTGATCAATTCAAAATCTTTTGTAGCCGCAATACATACACGAAGTCACGCCTGTTTCCCAGAGACCACGGATTTCCATTTGCTACGATCCTGGCATGTAGCAGCAATAACGAAGACTAAAGGTAGCTATGCATTCGTTCGCGTATTTATATAAATCGCGCCGCATCGGGGTCGCGGTACTGGCCGCAAACTGGGCTGGCTTTATACATTTTATTTTACGGCCAGTATTGAAGCTTTTACTGAACGAGGTGCACAGTGTTACTGATGAATATAACCGATAAATGGCTGTGTGGGGTTAAAAAGAGGTTTTATACAATATACAAGCCTTATTATGGATTGGCGCAATTTTTGCGTATATACATATGTATACACAACCTCTGTATTCATCTTAGGAAATTTTAGGAACAGTGATCTTGAGACTATGAATGCTAACACGCTAGACGATTAAAGAAGAAAGAATGAAGATTTTTCGATATTATTGATGCAATAAAAATAGATTTTGCCTTGCCAGTCAGCAAGTTGCTAACGTGGTAGTGGGGCTAATTACCCAGAATTACACCTTTACAGACTCTTTTGTTCGAAGTGAATGGATCGGTTTTAACCCCAAACGAACCTAATAAATCATAAAGAGTTGAATTAAAAAACCGTTTTAGTATAGGTAAGGGTAATAATTAACCTCATTAAAAATATAAATAGAAATTTAATTACTTTCGCACTACTAAAAAGATAAAAAACCGCTTTTACTTAAAATTAACCGCACAAAAGCGAGGTTCACTCTCAATTTATACATTTCAAAAGAAAAATACTAACGAAAAGAGAATTTAATTAGTGACAAGTGTCCTTAGACGACTCCTAAGCAAAAATCTTAACGAACAAGCCCTTATATTTACTTAGGACTTGGGGTATTTTAATCAACTTATTATTTTGAGTTTTTTTTAAATGGGGTAGACGTTTAAGTGGAGCTACGGTGAAAAAAAATAAACCGGAACCGGATTCATATGCAGTTGTTTAAAATATAGAAGTCTAGACAAACGCAAATGGCAAAGCTGTAATGTAGTTCATCATCAGCCAAAAGACGTCCACTGTTGGACAAAAGCCTCCACCTTAAACAGGGGGGGTTGCCATAATCCCCACGCTTGGCAAGCGGCTTGGAGATCGCAGTGTTGGTGGTCAAGATACAGAGGACGCTGCTGCCCATCTTCTGGTTTTTTCCCTTAGTCGCCTCTTACGACACCCACAGGAGGAAAGGGGGTGGTCAATTCTAGGCCGGATACCACACGGCAATGTAGTTATAGTTTCTTAAATAAACAATAATCTAACAACAACGACTCATTTTTACCAGACAAGCTCTCTCCATATTTATTTTTTACTTCTTCAGAGCTCGCGAGAGCGGGTCTCGTTGCAATCACTTTATCTATCACTACCTGCCACATGTCCCCTATTTTTTAGATATGACTTTTAATGGTATATATTGTCGAAGATAACATACATACTTAAAACTAAGTAAAAAACTTAACATAAAAAGATAAGTAAATTAACCACTATTCTACCTAATTACCTTTCCAATTATCACCGTACGATCTTTCGATACAGCATTTAAATAAACGCATGGAATCAATGCTGTATTGTTGTTTCGGAATGAATGCAGTTTGTAGATATTGTCGGCTATCGGTTAATTCAGTAATGGATACGGCCAGTAATATTGCACGTTATTTAAGACTAAATAAGCAGAGTCATTTTAGAAATTATTATTGCCATAGTTGGGGATTAACAAATTATATATTTACTATGACTTAACTTGGCAGTGCTTTACTGTGCTTGAAGTTGGCTTCCAGTCGCATGATCATTCGATTGACTTTCACCGTCCAATTACGTACGCGCAAGCTATTTTTCTATTTGAAAATTTTCAGTAGCAGGACGGAGTCCAGATTTGTTCCCGGTTGATGGCAATAGGTTGGCCCCTATTACATTAGGACCTATAACATAACTGGCGAATGTGAGAGAACTATATACTCTACCGACCCCTTCTGGAAATACAGGCGTGATGTTATGACATGTGTTAATTATGTTTTTTTCGTTTAACGCCCAACATTAAAACTAAAAACAACAACAAGTGTATCGATTCGCTATTTCAATAATAATCCAATTGTCTGTAACCGAGTCCTGTGACCGGACTCAGAAATTGCCGAACAAGACACGTTAATCCCTGACTTAGTATTACAGGATTACTGGTCAAATTGAAACGGCTGACTGTGCTATGTAAGTAGAGAAGCGTGTAAGTGTTCATACATACCTATTAAAAGTCAAGCCAGTTTCTAAGAGGAGTAGGCAAATAATTCTAATTACAATTTCTTTGAGAGATAGAATGGAAAATAAGGTGATAAGAGAGCGGTGTAGAATTGAATGTTAACCAAAATTGAGGACAATAAGCTTAGATGGATTGGGCATGTAGAAAAAATAGATGAAAGAAGAGTGACGAAGCGAATGTATGAGGCGAATGTTAGTGGAGTATCGGGAAGGGGAAGCCCTCAGTGAACATACTTAGAACAAATCGTAGATGTTTTCCAAAGGCGTCAAGTGCAGAGTACCCTTAACCGACGAGCGTGTAAGAGGAATGTAATGCGAGTGAATGAGGCGAAAGAAATATGCCAGTATCGTAGCTAATGGAAATCCGTGGTCTCTGTCTACTCCTCTCATCACATCATAATTATTATCGTATCGTGTGATATGTACTATATTTATTTTAAACAACCTGTGAAACCATTTGTTTAACACATGATTTCTAAATAGGTAAGTATTTAGTTACAATTTCACCTGTATGGTGGTTAGTAAAATGATCACCAAAACCAAATCAATACCCTAACTAAATAAGTAGTGTAGTGTATGCACAAACGCTATGACAGGTTGATATGACAGATGACTATTGCTTACCAGCCGTAGCCGGGTGCACATGTGTTCGGTATTGGGCCCTATAACCTGAGTGTTTAAAAGTGTGTTTTATTTGCCTCGAGTCATTACAAATAGTCCAATGGTTATACCACTCGGCTATCAGTGCACTACAAGTCAAAGGTCGCAAGTTCAAATCTTGACACGCACCAATGTCTTTTCGAATTCATGTGCGTACTATAAATGAAGTCGGTTAAATAGCTATCAGTTGCTAAAAACGGTGAATGAAAACATGGTGAGGAAACCGGCAAACCTGAGAGATGTTTCAACGGTGTGTAAAGCCATGTCAGAGGCCTGTAACAGGCGGTTTAAACTCTGACACCAGGTTGTTCATCAACCATACGATAATAAGAAGATGACAAATAGTTAAATTAAAACGCTTTAATCAATCCCATTTACTTGCATGTATACCTAAATAAATAAAAAGATATTTCAGTATTGTTACTATAAGAAAATTGTCTTGAATTAGCATAATATATTATTCAACGGGTATACCTCCAAAAACAATTCAATTTTATTACAGAACTTTTACAAAATGTTCTGCCGATGCACCTTAGTTGACGCATTCTTGGACATCCATGCATAAATGTTCGCAGAGTTTTTGGCAAAACAACAGAGAAAATGCGTCGTAAATATTCGAATTCAACGTGTTGTGAAAGTTACAGAAGTATTATGGTACAAACTGAGATTGTCGTAAATCAAAAAGAACCTGCGACTTTTAATATCGAGAAATCTTGAGTTCTTGTCGTATTATTTCAATGATATGCGGGGGATTTGTTTTATTGTTCACATTTTTTGGAGCGTAGTGTATCTACATAATATGTAGGTATTTACTTTACTACATATTATTATTGTACTATACGTAATCACATGGAAGAATAGGTAAAATCGTACATTAATGTATGGGTCTCGTGACTAAATTTTTGGTCCCATTTTTTTATACGAATTTTGTAATAATCATGATCTTTTGTATAATTTTTGTGATAATGTAGTAAATAGTAGTTAACATGGTATATATACATATACTAAGTATTTAGTTGTTAATTCAAGTAGATAAGTAGATTTAAGATCAAGAAATTTGTGAAGAAAAAACATTTAATTTAGTTAAAGCATTTTTTTAAAACAGGACTCTACACTGACTATACATCAGTCGATATCATTCGGACAGTTTTGATTAAAACCACAAGGAAGCTCGATGTTAAAATATTTACCGGACCTATAATTGGCAATACTCGTAACGAAAGTCACACTTTAATTAACCAAGTTTCAAGTCGGATATTTATCAACATAAAACATTTAAACTACGCATACCAACAAAGTTAAATATTCCAATAACACAGATAAAACTCTAACTTTTCATCTTAATCCTTTCTCCATCGAAATGGAAAATTTACCCCGTGAAGTTGCGGCGAGGGGCACTTTTGCAAATTTCGTTCGCACATCCGCCAACTTCAGACAAGTTTTAAGCTTATAAATAGGAATAAGATCCGAATACACTCATGGATTAATTTGCAATCAAGCGGTAGGAAGTGAGGTGAGGTTTGGCTGGAGTTTTCAGGCGCTGCGAGTTCGAAACCTCCTTCGTTGGTTACACGTGGACTGCTGCTAATAATAGATTTACTTTTTTTAAAAGCACGCGTATTTTCGTTGTCTTATTTTATTGCCCAAAAGTATTTACCAGATCAATTAAAAGTGCCTCCACGTGCGACGATACCCAGTTAATCGAATCGAAATTATAATTGAAACTTGAAATTTTGTCCTCAACTATGCTGCTAGATTTTTCAACGGTGATTCTTTCTTGTCATTACAATAGGCGTGAAATGATGATTCAGATAATTAATACAAATACATTATAAATAGAACGAGTAGCACATGCATACAAATCTCTTTGTTTGTGAAAAGGGAATTTTATACACGTGTGAACAAACTCAAAACGGCATACAAAGAGTTGGAAAGCTTTAGTGACATTAACAGGCCCATTTTAATTAGGGTAATATTTTGTATTTAAGATAAAACCTTTTGGTCAATTTACTAAGGTCTCCTGCAAAGGCAACACATACATTACATATTGTTTGCAGAATTTTGAATTTTGTATATTCGTAGGAATAAAGATGGGTAAAAGGTATAAAGATAAATATAAGAATGATTATTATAGTTTATTGAAATCATTATGTATGTGAATATGAATCGTATATGAATCGAAATGTCTAAAAATATAATTCACTCTACGGGCTTCTTCAAATATAGTTTTATTAAGAAAAATAGGATTATAAATGCACGATTTGAACTGCGATTGGTGGACAAGCTCCCTAAACAGTTCACAAAGCAATGTGTCTAAAAAGTTTTTCAATAAGACCCGCTGAAAAGGTAAATAGAAAGGTTGATTCGAACAAGGCGCAGAAGGGGTAAGGGGTATCGTGTAATTATTTCTGTAAATGTGGAAACTTGGCTGCGTTGAGAGTTAACCCTTAACGATTAGCAGTTAAGGGGAAGTTTGTGAGATAATATCCAATTCTCGAAGGTTTTCTTTATCGATTCACGGTGTTTGTTGCAGGTTAGGATTTTTGTTGGCAACCGGTGTTTTATACAGATTTTTTAAAAGAAATAAGGTTATCGGTAAAAATACAATAGGTGCCTATGTTGTAGCTCGTTGAAACCTGCCCCGAGGGTACTAAAACCGTACTTACTAATTAATTACGAAATTTATAGTCTAGTTATTTATCCCCGACTCTCGAGAGTAGCACCTCCCTATTTCGTCCCGTTGGGTGTCATAAGAGCTGACTAAGGGAAAATCCAGAAGATGGGCAGCAGCATCTTTTGTTTCTTCACCATTAATCATCAAAATCTTCACCATTTATTTATCCATATTCTTCTTTGATACGGCTAGGACATTTATTTATTGCACTTTGGAAAACAAACAGCAGTATATTACTGCTGTTTGTTTTCCAAAGTGCAATAAATAAATGTCCTAGCCGTATCAAAGAAGAATATCTGTACACATACCAATGGTACCGTTACTTTAGTATGCTCTCATTAAGTAACGCAGCGTGTACCCTATATTTGGGTTGTTGTTATTGTAGGGCAGGCATTCAATAAGCATCAGATATTAAATAAAGCACACATCTCGTTCGTAATGCGGCGCTCACGTGTTACGCAGCGATTTAGTTCTGAAAACACATAATGATAATGTGAATGAGTGGGATGAGGCGTGGTGTTAGTGCAAGCGGGATATTAAGATAATTATAGATGATGTGATTGTGCAAAGGCCGTGTCATGTGACATTAATACATTTGACTTTTGCAAGTATAATTTGTATGGTGTCTAATCAATCGATAATTGTGTATTTACCCTCAAATAATATTTAAACTTTTTCAATAAATTGACCGCATATTAAAACTACTGGTAATATCTTGTCGTTTAAAACACTTACTCTGAAAATATTTATCAGAAACAAATTGTTATTACAATGCCGCTGGCAGTGAGACCCCACCCTATTTCCGCGCCCACAGAACTCAAGTTAACATAAAACTATCATATTATTATTACAGTTTACTAATATCAAAATCATTAGTGTTTAGACATTCAAGTCTTATCTGTTTTACGATATTTTGAGTTATTTAAATGATTAATTAAGTTGTCTTCCTTGTTCTTGACTGAAATGTTGACATTACCTATTTCTATGTGTAATTACAACATAGAAATAGGTAATGTCGTGATGCAGAAATAATAATGAAATGGTTACAAGGACGGTTGCGAGAATAACTGTCCAGGATGCAGCTGATGAACTTTCAGGGACAAGCCCACCACTCATGCCCATTATTGCAACTCCTGTAAGCCAGGATCTACAATGATAACCATTTAGAACCATCGAGGCAATGAAGCTCGAGATGTCCTAGAGAAATGACTCGACTGTCTTGGAACCCGCAACGAATTAATCATAAAAGAATATATAGGAGGAGTAGGAATATTAACTTAGTTCCCAGCTGATGAACTTTGGTATGATCACTTGACGAGTCTTCTCATTGCAACCCATTTAACAAACCTATAGACCAAATCCAAAATTTTCAAACCTCATGGACCCCTTGATGAGCAAATTAACTACCCTCGTTTGTATACAATCACATCCAAATTTAATTATCACATCAGCATCGAGATAATCAAACAAACCTATATTCACAATGAATTCTGCATTCAATATCAACCAAACGCCGTTAAAATCATACAATCATCAGCAAATAGCCACATAACGCTAACAATGTGTTAAAGTTACATCTAGATAGTAAATTACATTTGAAAATGCAATATGATTATTAACACGTTCGACTCGTGTTATCTGCTTATTCAGTTTGAAACAATCACGCATCACTTTGTTGGGCCCCAACTAATTTGGATCCATTTAGTGCATTGATTTAAAACAATGGAACTAAAATGTTACCTTTAAACGTTTTATGGTTTGTATAAATTGTTATCGTGATGTGAACAGCGTGTGAGTTTAATATAATTTGAAACTAGATATTATAAAGTGTTTTTTTTTGGTGTAAGAGTTCGTACTATAAGGGTAGCTAAAGGACCGTTTTTATCCTTTTTCAAGGTCACAACACACGTCAATTCGAAAAGAGAACGTCACCGTATCGCTTTTCGCCTCGCCGTCAAACACGCGTCAACCCGAGGCGCGGCGATTACGTTACGATTCCGATTAGTGTCCGTTGTAGTAAGGAGTTTCATGTAAATAATAATGCACGGCTCCAGTTGATACGGTGACGATCCCTTTTCGGGTTGATATGTGTAAAAGGGACAAGCCTAAATCATTGATCGAGCACAGATTTATCTTTCAGTTTTGTAATCGCTGTTACCATATTATTTGATAAAAGTGACATACTACTAAAAATCATATGATAAAATTACGCCTGTATTGTAGGCAGAGGTGTACTGAGCTTATTGCCATCAACCGGGCACAAATGCGGACTCCGTGCTGCTACTGAAACTTAACTAATTAAAAATCCAATAACACTTGGCCCGACCAGTGATTCAAACCCAGGCCCTCATGCTCATACTATGTGCAGTGTATTGCGGCGTCAACTCACTTCAACAGCGGTCTGATGTAAGTTCATAGTAACCCAGCAGATCCACCTTTGAAACCAACAAGTATTTCTTTATTCAATCACTCGGGATCTTAAAGATGCGCTCAAGGTATACATTTATCCTGAACCATAATTGGATAGCCTCTTCAGGGGATTACTTGAAGCATAGCTATCGGATACACGGGCTTGCGGGGAAAAAACAAAGCTGTCGCGAAATAAATAAAGAGGTTTTTGTATAACTTAGATTATTTTTATCAAATAACGATCTTATTTTTATGTGGTTGTAACATTACATACATAGTTACAGATACGTTTATTTTTATATTCAAAAGGATAAAAAGGTTTTAATTACGTCTATCTCGAAGGCTTGGTGCGATGAGTGCCTCGTTGTCCTAGTAGTCGCGACTGCTAACCATGAGGTCGAATTCCGGGTCGAGTAAAGGTTTTGACATTTGGTCTGTACGTGGACATTCATTGGGCCTATTGTGTCTATTGACATCTCTATTCTTTGTCATGCATTAATCGGTCAATATTGATAAATTGTATAAGCAAGGGGGGACGGGCTTGCGAAATTTAGATTTTCAATCGTTTACCTCTTTCGCGGAATAATGGCGTAATGTTAGACATACGCCATACAAGGCTAGACGTTATTACATAAAACAGAATCAAATATATGTTACAATATTCGAAGTAATGAATCGATAAAGTACTATAGTACGACTTAATCTTCTTTCTAGCTAGACCAAGAAAAATATTCCCTAACAAATCCATATTGATATTTTTCCATTCATTGTACTACGTAAGGAAATATCAATTCGTATGTTGGATCCATTCCAAAAGTGTTTTCCGTCTGCGAAAAACAATACAATGAGAGGGTTTGATGATGGGGCAAATACTGAGTCTGATTTAAAGATTTCTTCTGAGCTGGTTGGAAGAAATAAATAACATAAAATATAATGTGTTGGTACAATATTATACAATGTGTACGTATAACTTGACTGCCTCTTTAGTCTAGTGGATTATGGGTTCGAATCCCGGGTCAGGAACAGTGTTACTGGTTTTTTTATTAGGTAATTCTTAGTAGAATCGCGGAGTGTGGATTTGTGCCCGGGCGATGGCAATAGGCTCGCCCCCTATTACATTAGGACCCTAAATAAGATTAACGAAATGTGACTTGTCACAGTACATCTAAATAAAAAGTCGAATACAATTACATCAAAAGGAAGAAGTTTGAAAAGGGTTAAATAAAGATAAAAATCAAACTAAACTTTTAAATTGATAGTACTTTTGAAAAAATCCCGGAAAACTCCTATGACTCCGCTTCCTAGTGCTATATAATAGCTGGGAAGATAAACGGCGCAACAAACTCCTTAGCAGCAGAATTCGTCTATCACAGCAGCGATTTACAGATAAATATATTCTATACAAGCATGCATACATGGTGTTCTTCACCAAATATGGTTAATGAACAACCTCGTCTCAGAGTTTCAACCGCCTGTAGACTTCTGACATGGCTTTACACACCATTTTTGGCTGTGACATGGCTTTACATTCCAGAAAAATCTCTCAGGTGTGCCGGTTCCCTCACGATATTTTTAGCAACGGATAACTAATTTATAGTAGACCTTTGACCTAGCAGTCCTACGGTAATACCACTCGGCTATCACTGCAATTACATACATGGTGTTTAAAACAACTGAGAATAGATAACTTAATTGAAAACAAACTGGAACACAACTCTACGAATAAAAGTCTCGTCTCGAGCTAGTTCTGGTCTACAAATAGTGTTGTACCCTAGCGACCTCGATTGATTTTTACAGCAGGCGGCACTCGAAGCGGTTTTAACGTTATGTGCGCTGGCACGCATTTAAAATAGTGCGACACCGCCATGTTATACCCGATAGCAGAGTGGTCCACCAATGTCTTTTGGAACTCATGTGCGTATTATAAATTAGATATCGGTTGCGCAAAACGGTGAAAGAAAACATCGTGAGGAAACCGGCACACGTGAGAGATTTTTCAACGGTGTGTAAAGCCATGTCAGAGGCCTACAGGTGGTTTAAACTGACAGCAGGTTGTTCATCAACCATACGATAAGAAGAAGACCACCATGTTTATTGTTCTGTAACATAAGCTTTGATGGTATGGTTCAGACTTTTTTAAATGAAGATCGTGGTTAAGTAGAAGCTGAACGGGTCGAGTGATTGAAGGTTAAGTTGTACTTGATGTGGTCGGACCGTAGATGAGTGACCATTTCATACAGAGACACTTCTGGGCTTTGAAAAATTCTTAACGCTGTTAGAATCAACCTATTTATACGCAGATCTTGAACAGTTGCTACCATTAGTTAGAAACCCCAAATTTTAGTACTATATTTTATAGTATGTTACGAAATAGTAAGACTAATAGTGGAATATCATGTATAGGAACTTCAAAGTATCGCAAGTATTCTTATACATACTGATTATACATGTACAAAAACCATTGGAACTTTAATAAATAACGTGATTGACGTAAACTTTCGTAAAACCACGTAATTCAAAAAATATCAAAACACACAATGTATTGTTATGACATTTCATTCGTTATGATTGACGTTTTTATCCCTATGCAACGAAAGTTTTCCAAACGGATTGACTACGATTTCTATTTGCTACGGCGTAGTCAACGTATGAGATGTCTACGTCGTAGCAACTGCGTAGCACGTTTGTCTGTGTGACGTTTTAGTCACACTAATATCACATCACACTAATATTATGAGTGCGAAAGTTGGTGAGTATGTTTGTTACCTCTTTACGCACAAACGGCTGGAGCGATTTTGCTAAAATTTGGTATGGAAGTAGCTGACACCCTTGATAAGTAGTAGCCTAGGCTACTTTTTATATTTTTAAGTAGCTGGTAACACCACGTTAAATTTTATCAGGAACATTTAAATATTGACATTCAAAATTTAATTTAGGGCCTAAATTGTTTGTTTATTTATGGTTGCTTCACCGCTGACAGTAATTTCACAGCTGGCTTGACGCTAAACATTACGCCAACGGCGAGGTACACAAATAATCTGTATTTAACAAGAAGTGTAGATCGTCTTCTATTGAATACGATATTAATGAATATTTAAACATGTTGTTTGTGTGATTACTTGACAGTAGAGAATAGCAAAATAGGTCGGCCGCTAAGTACATTGTATGCTTTTGCAAACAAAAACATTTTTTTTTACATCAGTTTAGGAGCCATAGACAAAATTCAAAATGCTTGACGAATACAAATCAAGAATAGAAAGATAAATGTATGGGGATAACATGTTTCAACTATGTACATACATAAATAGTCACGCCTGTTTCCAAGCAGGGTAGGCAGGGACCACGAATTTCCGATTGCTACGATCCTGGCATACTTCTTTCGCCTCATTCATTCAACTTTATTATTATAATCTTTGATATATACTTATACGGCTTTATTTAACTTCTTCCATAACACATACCATATGTAACAAATTTTCTCAAGCAAACAAATTTATGGCTGGCAAACGTTTTTTAAGCCCTAAAATATTTTTGCCGCAAAAATGCGCATACGAGCAGAGAAATCTGCCGCGTTTGAACACGGAGCTTAAAAATAAACCTGATGTCAGACAAATGATTTACCTAAGCGTTTCTAATTCAGAACGGACACGATAGATCTGCTCGTAGCCTCCATTACACTTATTGCGAACTATCAACCTGAGTGCACATGTGCGATCAAATAAAAAATGAAATGGATTTTTTTGTAAAGTTTTTGAGTTTAATTTTTTGGTTACTGATTATATGGCTCGCTTTTAAGGATTTTATAGGATTACTGAATGCAGTCCAAATTTTGGCGGTAGAGTTCTAATAGCGATCCCGTCTCCCCGCCATCATAGGCGCCAGCAGGCATGTGTGGTTTCCAGTGGGTATACCATCGTGGATCGGCCTTTTTCGGTTCACGGAGGGAGTCCCACATAACCCCGTCGTCTCCCAACGGTGGGGTATGCGTAAGGCATTTTCCACACGTAAAAAAAAAGGAGTCGAAATTGCAATTCGTCATGTTAGTCATGATACTCCTCACGTGATACAAGGTACGGATGGTTTGTTATGATTTAGTTTGTCACGAACAGCACTGATAGCCGAGTGGTATGACCGTTGGACTGCTAAGTCAAAGGTCGCAAGTTCAAATCCCGGCACGCACCAATGTCTTTTCGAATTCATGAGCGTACTAAAAATTAGTTATCAGTTGCTAAAAACGGTGAAGGAAAACATCGTGAGGAAACCGGCACACCTGAGAGATTTTTCAACGGTGTGTAAAGCCATGTCAGAGGCCTACAGGTGGTTTAAACTCTGACACCAGGTTGTTCATCAACCATACGATAAGAAGAAGACGAAGAGTTAACTAATACAATACAATGCGCCAAATCCAAAAAATCTATTATAAAATAATCCCTTGGGTTTAAGGAAAGGTACGATGTCTAGTATAAAATATAGGTCGTAAACCAATAAATAAATTATTGGTGATCAATAGCTAAATAGCTATATATAGATGAAGTAATTTCTTATGCTGAAAACATAAACAGTAATTTATGATGAATCAGTGGAAACGGCTTAAATTATCATCATCAGCCGGAAGACGTCCACTGTTGAACAAAGGCCTCCCCCTTAGAACGCCACAATGAACGACAACTTGTCATTTGCATCCACATAATATATGTATAATATAACTGCTTACATAACTGACGTTAATTAAAACACACCACAAAATTTCCCCGTAAACCAATAAGTCAAAGTGCACAAGATGTTACGGAACTCTGTACGTATACGTAATACGAAGTTAAACGTACGAGACCCTTGTCAAGCGACACACGTTAAAAACAAATACCCACATGAACAGGCACTTCTCCCAAAGATTGGAACAACAATTTTAATAGTTTTCAATGTCGTAAAAGCAAGCTCAATTAAGTTGAGTGTGTGCCCGCCCCTACCTCACCGTAACCGGCACTGGAATACTTCGAAATCTGCTTTACAGTTTCAATTTGGAGAAGTGAAAGAGTTCTGTGCACTGGCTTAGCGGTTGAAATTGTTTCATGTGTATAATTGCTGCATGGAATTTATTTAGTAGGGCAATCTGTGTTATTTAAGCCACTGATTTTATCTCGTCTTAAGTTAATGTTGCCCGACCCAGGAACCAAACCAAAGTCCTCACGCTAACTTTTTTTTTATTGCTCAACAATTTATTTATGGTGTAAAAATTAAGTCTTTGTTCAATAGTAGACATCTTCCGATGAATGATGATGATAAAACATACACGCCGTCAAATAATAATTTCATTTCAATACCTCTAACTTGGAATATAACATACATTTCTACAGCCAATAATATAACATCACGCCTGTATTCCCCGGAGGGGTAGGCAGAGATGCATATATGGTACACCCCCATTTCGTAAGTTATGTCATAGGTCAGGATAGGGGGCGAGCCTATTGACATCAACCAGGCACAAATCCAGATTCCGCGCTAATGAAAATTACCTAATGGAAAAACCCAGTAACACTGCCCAACCCGGGATTCGAACCCAAGAACCTATGCTCAGCAGTCGCACCGGACAAACGAGGTAGTCAATGTTCCACGTAAATCGAGAAAAAATCTGCATTAATACAGTCGGGGTCTCTGAATATTCAATATAAGTCGTGCGGCAGTTGGACCAACAGGACAAGTTACCCATCGCTTAACATTAGCATAGCAACAGTGCAGGAGTTTTGCTGGGACTGTACCGCTCTGTACCTTTATAAGGGTCGTTAAAATATCAACTTTAAAAAAACTATACACCAAAAAGGTAATGTTATAGATACATTAAGGATTAAAATCTACGTGTAAAGTGAGCGTGAGAAAAAATGTGGTCATGTGAACCAAACGTGAATTGAAATCAAAAGAGGTTAGGTTTAGATCATAAGATTAGGCGAGTTGGATTGTGTAGTTTTTAATTTTGAAACCATTCTTATGACTTCAATAATTGATATCGATCAATTAAAATACTACTAATGTTAGTGGAATATCGGGACGGGGAAGACCTTGACGAACATACTTGGACCAGATCGGAGATGTTCTACAAAAGGGTCAAGTGAGGAGTACCCTTAACCGACGAGCGTGTATGAGGAATGTGATGCGAGTGAATGAGGCGAAACAAGTATGTCAGGATCGTAGCAAATGGAAATCCGTGGTCTCTGCCTACCCCTCGTGGAAATAGGCGAGACTTTATGTATGTATGTATGTATAATACTACTACATAGTAACAGTTATAATAGGCTGGTTATAGTAATGGCCTAAGTAAACAAATAAAGACATTCATTTCATTTAAACGAATGAGTTTAGTCTTTTATGAGTATTCGTTTTTTGGCATTTTATTTAATTTATAAGATGCGATTGATAGATAGATTTATTAGATATTTCATCATATAGTATTACTTACTTATTATCGTTATTAAAGACATTAATTATCGTATGAAATATGACGATTATTTACATAAAAAACGAATCCCAAAGATTTTAAATACATAGAACTTATTTTTTGAAAGTTGTGTTCTATCTTTATACTGTTTAGAATCACTTGTGTAACCTTTTTAACAGCACCGCTTTAATAGTTGTGGGCAGGACGCCCGAACTAATGGTAGCTGCGGTCTCTTCCAAGTATTTTGTAAAACAGGGCATTTTAGAACATTTTTAGTGCGCCGTTTAACGGTCTCCAGTTGAGAACTCACAGGAATTTGGCCAGTTTACGATTATGATGGTATGACATAGTGTATGGAGAAGGGTAAGTTAAAGCTTGTTGTGAAATTTGACGACCAGATTGGCGCAGTGGCTAAGCGATTAAACTGCTGCGGGTAAAGATTGCGGGTTCGATTCCTGCTTGGGACTAAAATTAGTGCGAACCGCAAATGTTTGTGTCTCGAGTCTGGGTGTTCGTGTATTTGGTATTTCATGATTGTGAAACATACCAACGAAACCGTAGAAATTCCTATAGTAGGGCCATGTTTTTTTAAATAGAAGTTGCGTAGTATGGATTAATTCGTGATTAGATGTATGGTTTTAGACGTCGATTCTAATAGGCATCATACATAATTGATTTTTAATCAAGCTGAGTAGCTTGTTTCGGGTGCTATGCTAGCACGAATCAAATATGATTATGAACCATATTATAACTGTCCTGAGCCTAGGTCAGGGCCCAATACCTATAATTTTTGCTATAGTATGTGGAGTTTCATCTATGTAAAACCCAGTAGAAACAGGAGTTTCCAGTAAGTAACCAAGTTTCAACCTTATCAGAACAAAACCATTAAAATCAGTTTTTGAGAAAATCGCCAACATACATACAAACGGATCGAACACTTCTGTGTTCGATCCGTTTGTATGTATGTAACCGATTTCGAAGTCGGTTTAAAAGTAAACTTACTTAAGACACCTTTACTACTGCTTCCTAGTATTAAAACTAGAAAGAGAAAAGCAGAACAATTATAAATGTGAATGTCAATGTCGATTTAACTCACCCACCTCAGTTTAGTGCATCTACCTCGCTTGTCTCTGCATCAACCTAAGGTCGACTGGTAGAGAATGCCTTTGGCATTAAGTCCACCTTCGTATAGTAACTTTGTGCATAGAGTAATAAATAAATAAATAAAACCAGTGACACCTTCCTGTAAAATCCTATTTAACATTTTTCAACAAGCGACACGCACAATCCACAAACCGACACCCCAAACCCGAGATACGCTGACAAATCCCAATAAAATTAGTCCACAATAGAATATCGAGGATAATAAAACTTTAAACGATTTTCAATTCAAGACAGAATTGCTTGGTTCTTAAAGGAAAGAGATAAATCGGGGTCGCGAGATCGAGTGATACAATTTATGTGTCGGCAGCATCTAATGCAATTGAACACATTGTGCGGTGAACAAAGATTCTAGCGAGTCCTATTATTATATAACGTAATAAAGGACAGTATAAAAGGAGACGTTTTAGAGACCTCCTTGAGGGATTCTTAATCATTTAAGATTTACTCTGGCACCTTTAAAGGTATCTGTAATATAGGATTTGAGTTACAATTTCTATCGAATGAATCGACGACCCGACGTTTGGTGCAGGATTGGACTGCTGCGCTAAGGGTTGTGTGTTCGATTTCTGCACGGGACCAAAATTTATACGATCCGTAGATATTTGTCCCGAGTCTGGGTGTTTCGTGTGATATTACATGTTTGTGAAACGCACCCACGATACAGGAGAAATTCCGAGTGTGGGGCGACATTTTTTTTAAATAAATGTTTTTTCTCTGCTATGACGTGCAGTGGGACAGCTTCAGACTGGTATCATGATTATCCTTGCAATTATGTATGACTTCATCTGCGTGTCCTTTCTTGGGGCTTAAGCTTATTGAGTACGAAATTTCATCGATATCGGTCGAGTAGTTTAGCCGTAAAAGCGTAACATACAGACAGACAGAGTACTTTCGCATTTGTAATACCAGTAAGTAAGTATCTTTAGATAGATATGGATAAAACTTTACATTTTCACCGTAGGTATTACGAACAAAATATTATTTCAACAACACACTTAGCCTAAAAGTGATACAATACTATTATCGTCTATATAACAGGCTTGTTTATTGGTAGTAAACTTGAAAGACGGCCATGAGACGCCGAATCGAAAGTTCTGAGTGAATAATTGAGAACGAGTGAGCGATATGGTTCTCGTGAACTATATGCGTGCCGTTTACTGCCTAACCTCGCTGTCTGGCTAATTTATAAGGTTGTAAGGAACTTTTACATTGGATATGGAGTTTTAGTTTCGTTTTAGAAGAGCTGCCTCGTTGGTCTGGTGGTCGCTAAGTGTGGTTACTGAGCTAGTGGTCTATGGTTCGAATCCCGGGTCGGGCAAAGTCCTCATCATCATTATCAGCCTATCTCCGTCCACAGCTGGTCATAGGCTTCTCTTATGGCACACCACTGAGCTCAACTTTCGGCCTTCTGCTAGCCAATTTGCAATGAAATATAGGAATATTGAATACTGCCCCGGGAATCGAACCCAAAATCTCACCATACTTCCACATTTAGATTCTAAATGAGGATAAACGCTACTAACTTTCAAACAACCGCGTTGCATGATGATACTAAAATTAAATTACAACACGGGAATCAACGCTAAAGTACAAGCCAAAATAATAAAAAATACTTGTGTTCGCTATAATTCTCGTGTTTTAATTTAATTTTAGTATAACGATGAATGCTCTTTAAAAATCCGCTCTCGTTAACCTATAACTGGACCTAAACGATTGATACATACACCCAGTGTAAAGGCACTTTATACAACTCATACAATTTTTATAACAAGCGCCCGCCGTAAACATTTAGCGAACATGCTCTAAGTTGTTTATGAGAATTTGTGGAGTTACGGTTTGATTTTATGTTGCTCTTGATATTTTTATGTTGGAGAGTTTACAGTAATTATACTTTTTTATATGCCACTGTTGGCTTATGGTCGTAGCACATTTCTTTTCTCTCCTCGTATCCATTAATGGTTCTCTGGAATAAATTGCTTTTAGCAATAAGACCGCCACTTGCACTGTTTTTAGTTCTAAGGTTTTTCTGTATTTTTGTTTTTCTTGGTGTTCTACTTCTTATCGTATGGTTGATGAACAACCTGGTGTCAGAGTTTAAACCGCCTGTAGGCCTCTAACATGGCATTACACACCGTTGAAAAATCTCTCAGGTGTGCCGGTTTCCTCACGATGTTTTCCTTCACCGTTTTTAGGAACTGGTAACTATTTTTTATTCTTGGTGTGCAATAAAGTATATTATCTATCTATATATAAACTCGGAAAGGGATCGTCACCGTATCAACTCGAGCCTAGCAGTATTCTTTGTAAGAAACTCCCTACTGCAACGCACACTAATCGGAATCGTAACGTTATCAACTCGCCTCGGAACAAGCTTGAAGCCGACGGCTCGAGCCGTAAGGACGGTGTCGTCGCCTAGCCGTAGCCGAGTCGCCGTATCAGAGTAGCTATCCGCTTTGGTTACCTGCTTACGTAAAGTTGACGCCTGTTTGACGGCGAGGCGAAAGGCGTTACGGTGACGATCCCTTTCCAATTTTATATGTGTGCCTATCCTTATGGTTAGGGAACGTAGGATAAGGTATGATAACTTATTTTAATGTTTTAGAGTGATATAATATATCAGAATAGGTATAGGCTGGCATGCTCAGTGGCGTGCTAACTAGAGTCCTATGTCCAGCAGTGGATGGAGATAGGCTGCTGAAGATAGGGCGGAGTATGCATTAGTCTGGTAAAATAATTCCTCTAGACCCTTTTGCACATTTGTATTATTAAGACGCAAGATGAGAAGACATTCCAAAAAAAATGCGTACACTGCTTAGTGTGGTGATAGGATTAACCGATTGATAATCGAGATTCAATTGTCCAGGGCGCGTATCAGAGTAGCTGTAGATACGTCACTCGTGGAGGCTCCTATCATGCACCCCAGAAATAAACTGAAGTAACTTATCGTATAAATAGTATAATTACATAGTTTGCCCAGTATGCTGTAAAAGCACTTAAACATGCTGCGATAATTTCGTTAAACAGCCGTTTTGAACTAAATATTCTAGCACCACCCGATAATTAATCAAAGCATAAAATCCAGCTGCTAGATAACTCAAAACAGAATTATTCCCAAATAATTTATAAACTCCTCAAACAATTACCAACAACACAGAACAGTTTACTGAATCCAATCTTATTTACATTAGATAAACATGGTTAATAAAGTAGGTAACCTTGATAAGGATATCAAGACCGAACGAAAAAACCTCTTGAAAGTTTGCGATGCTAGGTCATTACTGGAGCATTTCATGCGTAAAATGAAGTTATAAAACGAAGGGCGATGGGAGATCCCCAAGATTATGTGTTTACTTTTAAACGTTTGGCCACAATAGGTTTTTGCTTATCCTTGGTTGGTGAGGCCTTGGTTTGTTAGAATTTGAATCGTATCTGTTATGTAATGTATTAAATAGCTTGCTATTAACAGGTTATGTTATTTTGCTATAATAACTTCCGTGAGTGTTATCCATTTTATCCATAGTAATATTATTAATGTGAAAGTAACTGTGTCTGTCTGTCTGTTACACCTTCACGACAAAACCACTGGATGGATTTTGATGAAATTTGGCTTTTAGAAAGTTTAGGACCCGAGAAAGGACCTACTATTTCTTTCAATTTATCCCTCTAAGCGGGTTAACTAGGGGTTAACGCGGGCGAATTGGAAGTAGAACCATTCGAGTTCGAAACTAGTCAGGTTTTCCTTTAAATACACTTGAGTAAAAATAAATAATAGGTTATGTTATTATTTTATTGGTAAACTTAAAATAACTGATAGTTAAGTGTTCTTTCAATAGTTTTTAATTTATTTCTTATTTTTCTTGTGCTCACACAACAATTTAATGAACATCTTAATCCCAATTTTCATTATTCTTGTTTACTCAATTCAATATTATGAAACTTTTTTCTATTGTTATCTGACTGGAAGAAAAGGCATTGGAATAAACATCTAGATTAAAATTACAAATTTCGTGAACATAAAACACTTTTTCAAATTTGAAACTCGGCTGTTACTTCTTTTTAATGTCCTTAGCTATTCGGCGATTTTATAACGTTTTTAATATGTGCTCAAATTTAAATAGACACGATGGAATATTTTATGTCAATCAAAGGCAAAATAAAATGAACTATACTTAAATAGACTTTCATAACATCACAGCAGCCTATTGCAATTATTAGTGGTATTTTATAGGTTACTCTCTGTGGGTGAAAATCGATATTCCAATTACAAAAAGAGATTTTTAAAATATATTTTATGAAACGTCTTTAATAAAAATACCGTAATTAATTAAATCATAATTGAAACGGAGTGAGTTTATTATTTTTTAATATTAATTCGTCGAACTCAGTAATGTAAAATAGAGCTGTTGGATCAAAACCTTTGCTTGAAGTTATCAAATACTATCATTGGCAAGGTGTTTTAATCATCATCATCTATATCGTCCCAACATCTACGCTTAAATCTTTGACGTCAAGCCAAAAAGTATTTGAGTTGAGATAGTTGCCTCTCAAAACATTCAGTGATGTTTTTTGTGGGATATCGAAGAATACGTTTAACAAACAGGAACTATCACATACAAAAACTCCCAGACTCGGGACAAACATCTGCGGATCACAGTAATTTCTGTGTGGGAATCGAACCCTCAACCCCTAGCGCAGAAGTCCAATCGCTTAGCCACTGCGCCGATCAGGCCGTCTTTCACCACATTCATAGAGCTGTAGTTAGCATTTCAGAGGCATGACCTTCCATCACTCCTGAATCTTCTGATTTTATCACAATGTCACGAACCAATATTAAATCAACCTTGGAAGCGTCTGTCGTCGTTAACTCCCAGTTTTACGACTGTACATCGAATCCATATTTTGAAATGATAATAACTTGAACAGATACGAAATCGCTTTGTACGTTTATTTTATTACTGATGTTTGTACAAGGATTTTTCCTGGCGTGACTTATCTTACCTATTTTAAAATTCAGAAGTGAGTTCGTAAGTGATGTCTTTAGAATAGCACGGCTGCAAGCACGAACAAATTCTCATTAATTTCATTTAAAATCACCACTAATAAATCTTTTAGAAGTGATTTTTGAAACTGTCGTAAAAGATTTTAAGAAAATCGCTTTTTAGTGTACTGTTTCAGTGTATACCTTTGTGGCGCCAAGACGGTGTTCTTTTCAATTATAATTCTAGCTAAAAATATTTTTTCTTAGATAATGAAAGGAACGCTTACTCACGAGATTATGAACAAGATGAGAGTCGCACAAAGAGCCATGGAGCGTGCCATGCTCGGCATCTCCTTAAAAGACCGAGTTCACAATACGGATATCCGGCGTAGGACGAAGGTAGCGGACGTAGGTGACTGTAATAGCAAACTCAAGTGGAGTTGGGCAGGCCATCTGGCAAGATTTGGTGATGGCAGGTGGAGTAAGGCCTTAACAGAGTGGTGGCCCAGAGGATTTAGTAGAGCCCCTGGCAGACCTCCAGCCAGGTGGACTGACGATATTGCTGCTGTACAGGGAAGACCTGGATGCAAAAGGCCCAAAACAAGACAGAGTGGCGTTTAAGGAAGGAGGCTTATGCCCAGCAGTGTGTCACCTAAAAGCTGATGATGATGATAATGAAAGGAAATATTATATTTGTACCAAAACCATTTTTTTACTTGCCTAAAGTATAATAATATATACTCTATAAAGTCTTTCATTGAGGCCTCATTTAGCTATGATAAGATTCAAGACAGATAATGCATCGAGAAATTCCTGTTAATATTTAATTATATTTATTATTTGTATACTGATACATATCGGAGTTAAGAGCTCATATGCCAAACTAGGAAAGTCCTCTAATCCAAACAGAGTGACACAACAATCGCAGATCCTCAAACACACACAAACATCATATAACAGAATACGCCACGGAATCGTAAAGTTGTTTGGTAAAATTTTATGACTTTTATCTTTCTTGTGTTTGGTAGGCATCAACTTGGAACTCATACTGATTATATAGGTACACTTTCCTTTGAAAACCACGCCTCGATGGTCTAGTGGTCGCTAAGCGCGACTGCTGAGCAAGTGGGCCTGGGTTCAAATCCCGGGTCGGACAAAGTGTTACTGAGTTTTCCATTAGGTAATTCTCAGTAATCTCAGTAGCAGCTCAGAGTCTGGATTTGTGCCCGGGTGATGGCAATAGACTCGCCCCCTATTACATTGGAACTTACAACATAACAGGCGAAATGTGGGTGTACTAGTCTATATGTACACCTTTGCCTACCCCTATCACTACTGCACTGCATCATCATCAGCTAAAAGACGTCCACTGTTGAACATAGGCCTCCCTGATTAAGCGGGGGGGGGGGGTTGCCATAATCCCCACGCTTGGCTAGCGACTTGGGAATCGCAGTATTGGTGGTGGAGTTACAGAAGACATCCTCTGAAGCCCATCTTCTGAATTTTCCCTTAGTCGCCTCTTACGACACCCACGGAAGGAAAGGGGTGGCATAATTAGCTCAAGGAAAGCGACGAGCAAAGAAAAAGTATTTTAATAAAATATTTTTTTTTTTACATTAATACGAAATTAATTGAAGATTACTTTATTGTATTTAGGTCCTTTTTGTAAAACCATTCACAATTCCACTCAACACACTGCCATATAGATGCTACAACCATAAATCAGGTCCAATTAAACCAATCGCAGTCAAACAATTTACACCTTAAGCGCCTTAACCCGAATCCGTCATAAAATATAGAATTTCAGTAGTAAACGAGAGCAGTGATCACCGGTATAAATGATCCCCATTACGGCGCCGGCGCGCGACGTGTTTGAGAAATAACCCTTTAGATGCAGCTGCAGACGTGGCGGGGAAATGTTACTTTTGGACACACGGACCCGTTAGTACACAACGCTTTCAAATGCCACTGTTTCTATTATTATTATTGTAAATTGACTTGTTTTTTGTGGGCTTGATAATAGGTTTGCTATTTATGAAAATGTGAATGTAAACTGTCTTCTTCTTTTTCTTTACGTCGGCATAAGCCTATACTTTTAAGAGTTCATGGTAAGGGGACTGTTTGCTCATGCCGTGTGTAGATATTGGTCAGTCAACAAAGATGGGTAGCGAGGTTGACCGCCCAGGGTGCGACTGTGACTACACGATAAGTGCTACATGTAAGTACATGTAGCACTTATGTATATTGTATACTCAGTAGGAGAACACTTCTGCCTTCCATTTTGAAGAGAAGAGAGATTTTATTCGTAGATTTGTGATTTAACCAAGTTTGTGAATATTCTTTAAAATAAAAACATAATCTTCTGTCTTCAGTTTTGAGGTTATAAATAATGTCCTCCTAGCCAAGTTTCGTTTACAGGCCAATCTTGAATAACACTTAGCAAATACGCAGAAGATATTCTTGTGAAGTGATGGAGCTATACCTACACAGTGGCATTGCCCACTTAAATAGTTCAATATGGCAGAAAAATCATATATGTAGGTATAAAAAGTCGACGGTAGAATATTCCTCACAACACTATACTGAATTATTCCGGGTTTTTCAGAGGAAACGGCAATTGAGTCTTATTACAAAAAATATGTCTCCCTCAGGAACAATTTGAAGTCTACGTATTGCGTAATCAACGTGAAGATTTAAGGAATGGGCCCACAAACTTTTTGTCTGTAATCAGTATCCCAAGATGTAGACGATCAAATAATCACAATGAGGAATAGGGTGGGTATATTACCGCCTGGTTTTAGATAAGCTAGTCAAAATGAGGTGAGTACTGTTCTGTGTTTGATTCTTGGATCGGGCAACGTGTTAATGGGATTTTCTGTTAGGTAATTCTCAGTAACAGCACGAAGTATGAATATGTGCTCAGATAGTGGCAATAGGCTCACCCCCTATTACATGGGACCTACATATATAGGAGGACCTATATAGGTACTACATACGTCTGCCTACCGGGGAATGCAGGTTTGAAGAAATGTATTTCTTTTTTATATGGAATCTTCGCCCCACACTTGGAATTTCTCCTGTGTCGTGGGTGCGTTTCACAAACATGAAATATCACATACACAAACGCCCAGACTCAGGACAATCAAATGTGGATCGCACAAATTTTTGCCCCGGGGGGGGTCGAAACTGCAACTATTAGCGCAGCAGTCTATTCGCTTAGCCACTGCGCCCATCAGGTCGTTAAATTTATTATTTATTAACTATTTATGTACACACACAATACAAGAAATAAGAAAGGCGACAGAGTGTAGGAAAAAGTATAAAAGCAAAAGTGCTTATATAATTATATTGTAAGTGTATTTATTTTTAATTATTTTAAGTCACTTTTAAGTTGCAGTGTGTCTCGCTAAGCCATTACGCCACCTTGTTGAATGGTGTTTAGAATTGTTGCTAATGTAAAAATGCATTTGTTCTTTGTTTCTTACGGGGTAACATTGTGATATAAATATATTTTTTAAACGTTGCCTCACTCGAGAATTCCTCCCAAAAAAAACCTTTCGCCTATACAGCCATACTCTTAGAAAGTGTAGAAGGTGGATAAATTGCATTTAACTGGATACAAACCAGACACCTTTCTGCAACTGAGAATTACCTAATAGAAATGGCCGTCCTGAGAATCGAACCCTGGACCTCACGCTCAACAATCGCACTTTAAAGCAAGGAGCCAGTCCTCTATATCACGGCAGCATTTCGTATATAAATCTCACAAACACAAGCTGAATCAAAAGAATTTATTTAGGGGTTATGGAAATGTTTGACCCATGTATCTAACTCACGACCCTTTGTGCATAAAGCCAACCCATCAATCATTGTGTCACTCATGCTACCAAGTTATCATTTCTATTTTTGGTGCCTTTCTTTGGCTATAAGTGTTGACTCGTGCGTAAAATCCCTGCTTAACAACACACTACGGTTTGAGAAGTATTTTTAAGTAGAGGTAATACATATTTATGTAGGTTATGTTAGCTTATGATGGAGAAATAGACAAATTAATTTCTTCCAGTAAGTAAAACGGTAACTTTTTTCATTGTAGATATAGTTTCAATAAACGTTAAACAAGCGTCTAACAAATGAGTGAATTATTTACGAGGATCGCAAAAAATTACCCGTGAGCCCGCGGTCTTTTACCCACTGCGAAACAGACGTAACTTTGTGTATAAGTATTTAAGTATGTACGTTCTTACATCTATACTTATTAATATTATAAAGCTGAAAAGTTTGTTTGTTTGCTTAAACGCGCTAATCTCAGGAACTACTGGTCCGTTTTGAAAAGTTCTTTCAGTGTTAGATAGCCCATTTATCGAGGAAGGCTATAGGCTATAAAACATTCGAAATCCACGCGGGCGTAGTCGCAGGCGGAAGTTAGTAGGTTATAAATTAAAAAAATGTACAGCTAGTGTACATCATGAACATAGGTACAGACATAACGAACAAAAACAATTGACAACATATTTCATGCTGCGACAGACATACCGAAATACCCAAAATTTAGACTTGAAAGGACCGAACTACTATATAATTCTATTTGTAAGTCGCAGGTCAGTCGCATGCTACCACGACACTTGAATTATTTACGCACCAGCCTGCCACACTGGAATGTTATGTTTTAACTGACGTATTAAATAGCAATAGGTTCTTTGAACTTGGCGTGTTTGCCCTTGGAGTGTAGGTCACGCTGACTACATCAACTGGTGTGTGTTAATCATAAAACGTCGCTCCCATTAGGTATAATAGGGCCTATTCCTGCATCGCGGGTGCGTTTTGCAAGAAAAATACATATACACAAACCCCTAGACTTGGGAAAATCATCTGCGGATCACACAAATATTAGTCCCGTGCGGTTTCAAACCCTCGGCGCAGCACTTCAATCAATTAATTAATATTTTGGACTAAATTGTGTCATATGAAAAAACTTAAACCGGCGAGCGTTTATCAGGAATATGATACGAGTGAATGAAGCATAAGAAGTATGGCAGAATCGTAGTAAATGGAAATCCGTAGTCTCTGCCTACCCTTCTGGGTAACAGGTGAGACTTTATGTATGTATGTATAAAAAAAGAAATAGGTCTTATGAGCTTATTTTTATCTCAACAGATAAAAAACAACGCGGAACAAGAACATACAACAACCAATTCAACCAAAGACTACATAATACTTAAACCAGAAAATAATAGTCTCTCAATATAAAACTTAATCCACATCGAGCAGGAATAAAAGAAAACCAACAAACTTATGAAACAAGTTATGAAATAAGAACATAATGGAGAATCCCTGGATTAATTGAAGTGGAACAATAGTGCAGCTAAAGATAATTAAAATAAAGTTCAGTAAAGTTGGACAAGTGAAGTTTGGTCAGATGAAGTTCTGTTTACATCATACCTGATACTCGTGTTAATAAGAACAGTATATTTTTCAAGAAACACTCAACTTGCAGCAACTTTTATACAGGATAGTTAGCTTAGTTATCGAGAGCATTTAATTTTTGTTCAAGTTTTATGATTTTGTAGTACAGTGAGTAAGTTTTACCCAAGAAACTTCTTAATCACAATGTCTCATGATAATTGTTTACAAGAACGATAAATAATATTAGTATTTTATCACTGAAAACTTAATTTTTTAAATTTTCATTCAAAGGCACCACTAACTTTTTGATTGTGTTAGTTAAGTGGCAATTGTGTCGGCTCCAAAACCTGTCTGGAAACACGGCAATAAATCTGTCCTGCAAAACGTGGATATGCAATATCACACTTCTGTTTACCTATAAATTAAGCTCGATGACATAATTTTAATTTAAATAATAAAAGAGGCAAGTTACCTCACGTAAAACCCCACGTATAATAACTTCGTTGGACAGAAATACATTCACTAAATCTCGCAACGTCATATATTTTTCTTAAACTCTTCCAGAAAATTTAACAACTGGGTTACAGTAATACCGTGATCCTATACTGGAGTTACTTGCAAACTGGAGTCGTTTGCTAAAACTGAAACCGTTTGACTGAAAATCGTTGCAACTTCGACTTATACCTCGTATCGTAAAATTGTTGGATAACAAAATTTTAAGGTTTTCCAGACATCAGGTGAAATTGTGTCGTGCTTAGGTTCTAATGTTTCGCCGTAAAAGATTTTTAGAGAACATTTTAAATTTATTGCTTCAATAATATTGGTTTTGTCAGTATCTGCAGACAATTTTCTTTTGAAACCAAAGATTTCTCTTCTCAAAATCATAACCGTAATTTGGATCCTAAGTGTGTGTTTGGACAAAATCCTGAAAATCGTAACAATAGTACGAATTTTAACAAATTGTAGAATTGATTAGAACATTTGAAATAAAACCAAAACATCAGCAAAGTAATTAATAATAAATCTTTAAATTAATTAATTAAACCAGTACTTGAAGATGCAAAAAACAATTTTGTTTTATATCCATTAATTCACAGAGTTGGCAACAACAGGCTTTTAGCACAATAATAGATAAATAAAATACACAATTCTGTGCCTCGTATAATAATATAAACTATATGTGGAAATTTTATATGAAAACTTTTTATTGAAGTGATACGTTATTTGGCTTGGCTTGCGCAATCTACTCCAATCCATTTATTGTTCTCTGACGTATTCGGTAGATTAATGTCGAAGCTATCAAGATGGTTGTGTAACATGCGGTATACATAAGCGAGACCTGGATATGAGTTTTAGCTTTCTTGTATTAAAGGCCAAAATGTTTAAATTTGAGGATTTGGGCTGACTTGAACACATTGCGGTGGTTTTCATCGTTTTTAGCCCTACATGCTCCCTAAACTTCAGTATCAATACAGGAAAAATGGAATATGTTATCTAGGTTAACTACTTAAAAGATTCAGGTTTTAAAATCAACGATATAGGAAGACATCGTGATTGTACTAATTTAGAAAAACAACTTGTCTCGACTGACTGTCTAAAGGATGACAGCTGACAAAAAAGAACAAAATAAAAAGAATATCGTACAACCATACCTCATACATTATTTATAGATTATTATAGCATAGGTATTGATCTTATTTTCGAGTTACCAGACGAAGTTTATATTGATTCAGGCCTTAAGACCAATATTCTCGTTGTAGTTACTGTCAATAGCGTGTTGACCACTGTGAAGTCACACTCAATTTTAGGCCTATTCAAATAAACCCATCCTCTCATTTAAATGTATATTATCACGGTCCATTTCATAGGGGAAGAGCCTTTATCAAGATCATTTGATAGCCTTAGGCTAAGCTCTTTCCACACTTGATATTTACATCGTTCGTTGGTAGAAGGTAAGATAGGATAAAACTTTCTTCATGAAATATATGTTTATTTGTAGAAGGTGTTAAAAATAATATTTTGCAGCAAAATGCTGTGCCTATAGGCAAACATTTATATTACAATATAAATTACGAGTAGTTATTATGGAACAAACATGAATTAGGTGTCAGGATATATCATTAAAAGCTTAAGTTATCAAACATACTTAGATAGTTAATAACATTGAAAAAAAATTATACAAAGAAAACAATGAAATAAAAAAACCCATCTTTAAACAGAGTTCTGTATCATCTAAAAATTCTTGAGTACTATAGTAGGTATCCCTTTTTAATTATTATTTCTTTAAAAATAATAATTAAAAAAAAAAAACTTTTTTTTCTAAATAGATTATTTAATACTTGCCTTAATGTGCAAGGACGTATCAATGGCCTATGCAAAATCTTGAATGCACGAAGAGGGACGTACTGGCTAGGAAGCATCATTCATTCAAGACATAACTGCAGTGTTATTAAAGTTTTCGTCAGCTGCAACTTGCAAGGCAGCGAAATACCCAAGGGTCTATCGAAAGCTGTAAATTCGTGAGATGTGTTCGAAAATCCAGCTTATATGGCTCCTTAATACCGCAGCGCAGAGTTCAATCTTGGTAATATTATTTCGATAAATTGCTAATAGCTACTGTAATACCAACATAGGTGGATAGTTAAAGTTCCTGATAGCTTTAGTGGCAAAATTGGAGTTCACAGTATATAAACTATGTATATAGAATTGGTGCAAGCGAGGAGACTACGGCTAATATGTTATAAGATTCTCTTTAAATCATTTATGTTGGCAATTCATGGCCAGATTAAAAATTAAGATACATTTATTTATTTCAATGCCGGTGTCTTTGGTTACTGTATAAGGGTTAACTAGTTGCAATTGTGTCATGAGATGCATTTGCGAAAGCATCTTAGTTTCGTTACTCGACTTAGTCTTTAGTGTAGTTATTCAATTTAAAAAAACCTTAATGATAATAATAATATTTATTCTTCAGCTGCTGACACCCGTCAACGACTATCATAGGTATTTGTATGACTCTCTTAATACAACAATACTTATCAATCTAAGCGTTTGATTAATAAAATTCATGGTTCTTTATTCAATCACGATAAACGACATTATTATAACGTCAAACAGAAAAGGGGGATTATCATACATTAATTTTTTACCCAAATCCAATGATATGTAAAAGTATAGATACGTCATAATATATGCTAACAAAATGAACGAAAAAAGTGTGTCTGAACTACACTAGTCTTATGTCAAATCGTACAGCAATTGTACTACCCAAGACTGCAATTGTCCCCTTTTCTAGTCTTCAAAATGAGCGCGCTAGTAACATATCTGTACTTTTTTAAATATCATTGCCTTAATCCTATTTCTATATCACACGAGCCATACATTCTCCTATAACTTGTACCGAATTGAGTTTGAATCTAAACTCAGTGAACGGCAAATATTTAGCCCCACTATTTGTTTTACCAAACTGATGTTTCAAATTATGGTAATAAACATCACAACTATCATTTGAATCCGGTTCTCAATTAAATTTTGTAATATCCTGCTTCCTGGTTCAGCGATGTACATTATATACATTTACCTAAACTTAATACTTAGTAGTCAAATATATATATAATTGTATATAGACTTTATATCTTAAGCATTCTATACCTTGCAGTCAAGAAACTTTATTTCATAAACCATCCTTGATTGATTATTTTTGGTATCTTCGTCAACGTATTATTGTGTCATCTTTCTCACTTTATTCTTGTTTTAAGTGTTTAACATACCTATTTTTTTTTTCAAAGGAAACTATATTTCGTTTTGACTAGTGACATGACGGTTTTACAATATCACATACATTATTATATACTTTAATTATAAACACTAATTTCCAAAACACTATTGACTGTATTTTTGACGTGATCGGCTGGTTTCTAACAAAAGACTTAAAGCGCAATGTGAATCTTGCCGAGAAGTGCTCTGCCTACTTTTTTAGGAATACAGACGGATAATATTATTATATAGCTATCTAAAATTTAATGCGATGCAAGAGGCTTTTGCCCTGCAGTGGGACCATACAGGCTTATAATAATAACACCGACCTGTGTCCCCACGTAAGCCTTTTAAAAGAACGGGTGTCTTCCTTAAGGTTGATAGACCGGGTATAAAAGTCAGATATATAATAATAACTTTACCATACTGATAAGATGGACGTTATGAATAATATATCTGTTAAATTATGGATTCATTAATGTATTCAGCTGCATCAACACGAAACTAGCGTCAAAGCAATATTTTGTTTAATTTATTGTTTTGTTTATCGAATTAGCAAATAGCAACGGTATTTAAATAATCAGCAAATATATCTTCATTTACATTTACAGCTGCTCGGCATGAATTTATTAACACGATTTATTGATTGCATAAAGATTTAATATCTATAGGTATTGGATAACCTATACAATTTCTATCTCTAGGTATCGTATTACCTATACAATTGCTATCTATAGGTATTGTATAACCTAGACAGTCGCTTTGTTTTTAATGTCACGTCATATTCCCTGAAGGGGCATGCTGTTAAAATAGTTTTGAACTAAATTCTTATAACGTCTTATATGCTTTTATAAATGCCAGGTGTTCGCAAATAACAGATAAGTCCTTATAAATATGTATTTAATAAGACCAAAAAGCAATGAATTGAACTTATTTTACTTTCTTAATATATCACGAGAGTGCTTTCACTTGTCATATAAAATAGATTCATACAAACAGGAAAAAAAGTGTCCGCATATAGCAGGAGTCTATACACTTAGATTTCGGCGCTTATCATAAGTCCTATACAAAAAACCTTATTGTCATTCACCCGGTCACACAGGGTATATCACATTTTATGACTCATTTTTCCTATGAAAGTAAGTATTAAACTAAGTATTCTTCTAAAATATTTGTCTAATGATTTATTTATTTTTAATAATATGTTTCTGTACATTAACATCATCATTAACAGCCTTCAGTATCCCACTGCTGGGTTTCTATAACTACATATCATTTACAATCTAAATCGAATCAATACCTCAATACAATCGAATCTAAGCAGGAATACTTAGATACTAATTACCTTCAAATACTCTATATACCTACGCGATGGGAATCCTTTATCAACTGTTATCTCGGATCAAAATTGTTAAATGGCCACCGTTTCCAGTTGACGGGCAAGGCTAGCAAACACCCATAAATTTCAAGAGCACGATGCTGGAACTACTATCTCAGTATAAACGTCCCGGCCCTCTGTGTCACGACGGTTAGTGACTTGAAACAAAGCCTGGATGCCTCGTATTTTTAACGATATACGAGGCTTTTTGTATGAATTGCACGGCTCTGAAGTGACGTTAGACATAGAGTTTGTTTTTAGTGAATTTGGCGGAAGTTTTTGAAACAGTTTTTGCCAGATTGGTTAGCAATAAGTATTGTGGTGTGCGCGTTTACATAATTATACGCACCATTTATTTTATTTTTTCCATTGATGAAATATAATTTTGTTTTTATTTATTCAGCTCTATATTATTTTGTTCTGTCTGTCTGAAAACCCACGTATATAACGTAAGATTTTACACTAATTTTGGCATTCCTTAATTGCTGTTAAAAACTGTATTTTGTATACTTCTGAAAAGGACGACACCCAAATAGAAAATATATACTTACGGACTATAGAAGTATTGAGCAGGAGTCGACTCCAAAATCGGTGAAAGCCAAGCACCAACTTCCGCAACCCAGTAGAAAATCAAAGTCCAATTATCCCAGTTTTATTAAACTAAAAAAACTTGTTTTGCGCTCTTAGAACCTCGTTTTATAACAATTCATCATTTAAAAAAGGCGCCTCTTTATTCAGCCAGCCCGTTAGTAGTAAACAATCGATGAATTATTATCAGTCGTTCGCAGGCGTTCTGTTCTATTCACTGACGCACCCGAATACAAAAAGAAAAATAATATTCACCTGTGCTATTATTGCGCTGGTGAAATATGAATTATTCAAAAGGCACGAAGCACCCACTGTTCGTGATTTGTACCCGTGTTTTGTTTCTCCAGAAAAAAATCGTCCAGTTTTTCGAATTTCGAGCGGCAGCAGTTTAAGTGTTGTTTTTTAATATCGCCTTTGGCAACGATGCGGACGAGACGAGTTAAATTGTCAATGGGTTTTTACAACGTGCCTATTAGTAAAGAATAGATATTATTTCAACTTTTTCAGAATTAAAGGCTTATTTGGCAGAGTGTTTTGCCTGCAAAGTCAAGCTCAGATATAGTCTTCTCATCAATGCAAATATGCATGCCACAAGGTTGCAGGTTTAAAACGTAGACTCGCACCTATAGTCCTATTTTGACTACTTATATTATAATCAGATAAAGTCTTTGCTAACCACACCAGAGAATAAAGGATATTCGACTAATAACTGAGACCTATTCCTATATAAACCTGTGGATGAAACTAAACGAACTAAACAATAGGCAAAAAATTTGTTAGAAAATGCTAAGTCGATTTACCGAGTCTTATAATGGGAAAAGGCTAAACTGTAATAACGAGAAAGTTAAATATAGAGGTTTACACGCCAGAAACTTTACGTACTGTTAATAAACCTTGTTGTTTTAGTATCAAGGCTTTCTCTAGTTACCTTACCTACTGAAAGTTATCTGAATTTCAAAATGTGTAAGCTACATATAGACTTGATTAATGCAGTTTGAGTGCTGCAGCTGAATTAATACTAGTGTTTGGGCGTTTGGGGTTAGGACTTAGCACGAATTTAGTATGATCTTGGCACGATTTTCAAATATTTGTTTTAAGTATTGGGGTTCGTGTAAGCCTGTGATTTCGTTTCCATATTTCTAAACCACGTCTTTTTCTGAATGAAATGTAGCCTGGAGCTCAGAGCACACTAAGTCAGTTCCACTCCAATCTTGGTGTCTGGCTGTTTGGCACTACACCATGGCATAAGCGGGCATGATGTACTGGCAAAAAATTCTGAAAGCGCTTAATCTCTCAGCTGATGAATAAAAATATTAAAAAAAAAGAATTAAAACATTTTGTGTTGTGTACAGTAAGCACTTTGAAACTAAATGCTAAATAATCAAAAGGTAAGAAGGACGTGAAAACAAATACAAAATTACAATTATTACTTCTTTATTTTTCTTTTAGTTTATCAATACATTATCAGCTAGAATTATGTTCAATTTAATGCACAATTAGGTGAATATATTGTAGATTAAAATGTAGGAAGTGTTATTAGACGTAAATGAAAACATTGTCAGATTGTACGGGGAATAATTAATGACGAAAAAATTATATTACATAGTCAATGATATTAACGAAACTAGTGTAGTTTAACAAGGTTAGCTTACTTGTTATTAGTATTATCTGTCCTTGGATTCTTTTTGATTGATTATGATGAACAATTGTTTCAACTGTGTATTATGCCATTAACAATATTATTTTAAAAGGTATATTTTTATGACTTTTGGTGCCATTTTAGCATGTTGCCCATGCTAAGCTTGAATCTAAATTGATAAAGGAAACTTGAAAAATGATGGACACGAGCGGGATTCGAACCCGCGACCTTCGCCGATCCGTGGCGCTGCCACTGAGCCACCGTGTCGCATTGAGCAACACGGTGGCTCAGTTGGTTAGAGCAGTGCCACGGATCGGCGAAGGTCGCAGGTTCGAATCCCGCTCGTGTCCATCATTTTTCAAGTTTCCTTTATCAATTTAGAGGTATATTTTTTTTAACAGACGCATTCGAGCACTCGAAATAAAATTTACGTTTTAAGCTAAAAAGAAAAAAAAAAACCTTTTAAAATAATAATGTAGCCGCTTCCATTTTTCCATTATGATCCAAAAGAAAATCATACACCAAATTAACTAGCAATAACACTAAATTAAAGAAATAAAGAAAATTGTCGAATTTTTGAAACAGTTGGTTGGTAAAGTACTTACAAATTAAACCCAGAAAGGGTAAAAGGTTTTTATTTTCATTATTTATACATATATTTATTATATAATTTATTTTAGAGTATGAAAAAGATAAATTATACACAAAAACTATGAACACAGGCAAGTTTTGACAAAAATTCAAAAAAGAAAATACTCACACACAATAATACCAGTTTAAAACTTGTTATTTCAATACAAAAAATGATATATTTTTTAACTGCATAGTAGCTGTAGTCATATAGTTTACCTTTTTATTCCTAAATGTTGAAAGCCCAAAAAAATTCGTCAATTTAACAATACAGCTTTGAATTTAAGACTTCATTTATTTATTACAAAAGAAAACTAGAGTCCAGAACATTCTTAACCAACTTCACAATAGGTCTATATACAGTTTATAATTTATTAACATTTTATTTATATTACAATAATTTAATGCACCATCAATTTTAACGTATCGCAAATTAATTAACTACTTGAAACAGTAACAGGTCGACATTTTATCATAAAAACACAGCCTTGTATTAATTAATAAATAATTTTATGAAATAATTTATTGTATTTTATTAACTATCAAATATTAAAAGACTAATCTGTAAATAATTATAAATCATTATCTTTATTAATTTCTCAAAATTATTTGCTAAAATTAAAATGATACTTTATTATTCCATGCCAGAGAGCCTCCACGAGTGACGATACCTAAGTACGTCTGGCGGCGCACCCTGGTCGGTCAACCTTTGTTACCTTCCTTGTTGACTGACCAATCTCTACACCACGGCATGACCTATTCCATGAGGCAATGGCACATGCCGATATGAAGAATAATAATTATTCCATCAAATTAAATAATTTAAATTTAAAAATATTTAAACCCGTAAGAATAATTTTAACCCGTGAAACTTGAGCCTGTATATTTGAATAGATATCTGCATATTTTTAATAGATATAAATAACAAAATTCTCATTCCTCTTGCATAGTATATTGGACTAACACTTATTTATAAGAAATATTAACATTATTATTAAAAACGAGCATTATTAATTTTAGTTTGTAAATATTTACAAACAATTACTATTATATTTATTTACACAAATTATTCTATGTAATCAGTCTATGTTAACAGTATATTTCCTAAATAATCTGTATTGTTTATTAAGCGCGCATTATTCGCATGAAAACAAGGTAAAAATATGCTACAAAAATAAAATACGAAACTGACGAAAGGAAGTTTCTTACACAAAACCTTGCAATTAACAAACCTTTAAGTTAAAATTCTGCAGTATAGTATAATAAATCTAAATCATAGATATTTCAACAAGTTTATTCACAGAAAAACAAAGACCTACTTTAGCAACGTGTCTACATCTTAAAAAAACCCTGTAAACACACAATATTGCACGCTTAAATATAGTCTGTCATTAACAAGACATTAACTATAAACATTAGAACAGTTAAACATTGACGCTCATGTTTCTTCAGGGAGCAGAATGTTCAGAATTTGAACAAAACAAATGAGACGAGATATCCACTTTCAAAATTTATTTTAACCCTTTCACAGCTAGTGGTTAAAGAATTATGGCCCAAAAACCGATCCATCCGAATTTCGAATGTCCAATCAAACTTAACCCCCACTTTTAAAGGGCAAACTCTGTAACTCGATATCAGGTGCCGAAGATAATCACCTGAAGGATGCGCACGCATACTGATGTGAAAGGTGGAAGGTTAGGTGGTGCAACTTTGTAAACTAGTTCCAACTTCTTTGATTTGGAATTGACCGTACCGAGTTTAAAATGTAACTGAGTAAAGAACTAGCCTTTATTGACAATTGGAAGGTTGAATGATTGCTTTAAATTGTATTATGAATCCGACAGGGATGTATCGGTTCGAAAAAAGTCATTCTACTATTTAGGACAACTCCAGTTTTGCCAGGATCAATATTAAGAGGTATTTGTTTTTTATCAAATTAATATTGTTTTTAAGTTGCTGTTGTAAGTGTATAAGAAGACATTATGGTGAATAATAAATTATAGTGGACATAGGAGGGGCTGATGGTTTGATTCATTTTCGACCACGGGACTGTGATCTAAGTATTCAAATATGGTTTTCAATGTTTTTGATACCGGCCATAAAAGAAGTGAGGAACTCAAAAAAAAACGTAATCTAATGAATATTGAAACTCTTAATCCCATCAAATTGCTTCAAACCCTGAGACATATCTAAATACAGTATTAAACGTACAAATTACTAACTTCATATAACTTGTTAACGTTTACGCGAACAGCTATCTTATTGAAGTGCCACTGTACCGCTGGAGAAGAAGTTGTAAGAAGAATTGCAGGAGTAACACCATTATCGTAGGCAGGCCGGTTTCAGTCGCGGCACCTAGGGAAGAAGATTTGGGATTATTTTTCCATAGATAGATAATATTCTTTATTGTATACTAAAAAACTTAGAATACAGAAAAAGATTACATAAAGCTAAAACAGTGCAAGTGGCGGTCTAAACTCTTATTGCTTAGAGCAATTTATCCATACTTTTTCACCAAAATGTTTTGCTATAAATTCTTTTTGATATAGAAGAAAGCACTACCTCCTTATTTGCATTACCGCAGTATTGTGCAATTTATGTCCTTAACTTCCACTCGCTTAACGTAACTTTTGACTAAATCATGTCTCACCTGTAAGACTTCTGCCTAAAGCAGAAGCAGGGTTAGCGCTCCGCTCTCGTAATACTATCGTGTGACTCGTCGATCTCCAAACGTCGAATATCGACGCTTCACACCTAGGAAAAAATAGTACATTTATAATATTTAAATAATGTAATAAAGACGAATAGAAAACCAAATAATTGAAAAATGGCTTTTATTGCTTAGAACTACAATCAAATATTAAACGGCCCATCTCCAGCCATCGGTCTAACAGACTAAATAATTAAACATTAAATGAAATGTCGAGTCAGAGATTAATAATATAACAGTCAAAAATTGATTTTATCGATCTTAAAAGTGATTGCACTATTAAAGAAAAATGCTTATTATGTACTTTTAGATTTTCTTACCGAATCATTAGAGTAGGCACTGGCGAATGCACGGCTGCCTCTAGTTCTAGCGTAGCTAAACTAGACGCGTAACCATTGCTAAAGTTAAGCACGTGGTTTGCGGTGAAGCCTGGCACCTGGAAGTCGGTAACATTTTGAGCAAATTTGGAGTTATATGTGGATCAGAAAGGAGGGTAGTCAAAAACAGGACGTTGTAACAAAAAAAAAAATTTGGACTTGTTTACCACTCATAACTAACCCTGCAAATTAAAGATCTACAGGAACAAAAAAAAAGCTCTATTCGTTCTTGATTTCATAGCGTCGTTTGATGACGTCAAAATAATCGTGATGTTGGCAGCGGTAAGCGATAGTTTGAGAACAGTCTCAGTAGTTACCTACCTAGTATGAAAATAGTCTCTGATGACGTCATAACTCACCATTTGCTCGTTGACGTACCACGTGACGTTGGCAGCGGGGAGTGATGGTGGGGACGAGCAGTTGGCCCTTATGTGGTCACCACCAACGTAGGACAAGCGGTCTGATGTCACGTTTGGACTTGTAAGTGGCGGTTCTGTGGGGATTAATAGAGGTTTTGGTTGCATTATACTTGTTTTATGATATAAGAAATAAGGATCTCTGTTAGTTGACCTTTTCTTACGTATAAACATCAGCATCTTTTTAGGCCATTATTAAAATGGTGTAATAAATAAATTGACTGTTACCTGGATAGTATATTTGCTAAAATGATGAAAGCCACGTATGAATTTAATCATTAATTATGGACTTAAGCACACACAGTAATTATGAACTTCCTAATTGGAATGATAATTATAAATTTAGTATTAAATCTAACAAACAAAACAAGATATAACGTCACTGATTTTTGTTAGAAATATTCAGTTTTGATTTGGTTCAATTAAATTGTAGAAAATAAGGCACCTATTTATTCATTGCATTGTACGTATATCAACACGTTATCTACCTATTAGGTGGATGTATGCATTCCTACATTTTGCTATTAACTAAAATAACATGCAATAGGAGGCGATCCTGTTGACATTTGTGCACAACAATTAAAGTAAAGTTTTAAACAATAACTAAAAGAATACGCATGGAATGGTAAAACTCACATTTAAAACAACCTAGCCCAGCCTATGTCCAGCAGTGGACTGCTAAAACTCTCAAACATGACTCTCAGACATGACTTTTAAAACTCTCAAAACTTTGAATCTTGTTCCTAAACCTAAGTTACTAGAACACACCAATAATAAATTGTGCAAAATTGAGGCAAAACTCTAAACGAGATACAATACTACAATACCTACAATGAATAGAAGCTTTTGTTCAGTTTTTTAACTCAAACACAGCCGCTTAAACAATACGTACGGGCAGAGGTTCAATAAAATATTTTGGCAATATACTCCATCTCAAAGCGAGGATTGGGATCCGAATTTTGAAATTTCAAAATTACTACGAACAGGGTGAAACAGAGCACCTAGCGCGCATTGATATCGAACTGGCCGGTTTATTTTTGCCGACAAAATGCCAGCTGTGTTGTGAATATGCAATATTTCAGCAATCCTTTAAAAGATTTTGTGAAAGAGTGGGTATTGGAAAAGCAGCTAGTCGCCGGTGAGCTCTCTCAGCTATCTGTCTGATAACTGGACGCTTTTGTGTTCAACTATGTAAGCAATTTGAAATACTGCGTGCATTTTTTATTACTGATAGGTATTGTTTTACCCTTTACATTATTATTTTGAGATATTTAACATTACGCCTGATTGTGAGAACATAGGCAAAGATATTTGATTTTTATAAAACGTCGCCCCTCCCTAGGAACTTTACCTGTATCGTAGATGCGTTTCACAAACATGAAATTACACAATTAGATAAATACCCAGACTCGGGACAAACATCTGCGGATCACACAAATTTTCGGCCCGTGCGGGAATCGAACTCGCAACTCATAGCGCAGCAGTCCAATCGCTTAGCCAGTACCCATTAGGTTGTCTGTTTCGTAGCTCTCCTTCCTTGATATGATTGGTCTCATGTTTTTCGATATTTCTAGCAAAGTAAATTATTGTAACATCGATTATGAAACTAGCACTCGTATTTTGCTTTGGTCAACAACCTAAGTGAGGTTTCACTGCGCATCTGTCATGCGGAGAAAATTGTCAGTTACGTTCAGGATTTGTCCTAAATCGTGGCTACAGTGACAGATACAAATTACATGCACAAACGCCAAGACGTGTAAGAAATGTCCATTCTGTTTTCTGTGTAATGTATTTCATGTGCAGTTAGCGTGCCAGCACCTGGTTACGTGCCTTCTCACCAATTATATCCGACATTATTATTTTATCAGTATCTGCTAAACAAGCTGCGCCTCGTGGTGTTACCCGCGAAATTTTTCGGAATAAAAAGTATGTGTTAATCCAGGGTGTCAGCTACCTCTCTACCAAATTTTATCAAAATCGGTCCAGCCGTTCGAGCGTGAAGAGGTAACAAACAGACTCACAAACTTTCACCTTTATAATATTAGTGTGATTAGATTGATAGGTGCATATACAAATTAGGTAGACTACAGGAGGGTGAAGACGCGGGAAAAGGTAGTATATGAAGCTTTGAACAAATTTCGGCAGAACAGAACAACAATGCCAGCAAACATGCTCAATATATTAGCTTTTACAATTTGGTTGGTTTATACATTATTCCGAACAACGTTTTTAACAAATACCCCGGGTGACTTCTGTAACTTAAAACCAAGGTCATCAAATTAAAAGTCCTTGAAAATTACGCAGAATTCATAAGACACAAATGACCTCCTTATCCAAAACTTTACTTCTCATATTGCCATCACCAAAAACCTAATTAAACAAAGTAAAAAGAAATTAACATTATTAAATAAATACCACCTTTTGTACGCTTAAAACGGGAGAATTATTCAAACGAACTAAGGCAAATTAAAAAGAAAATTTGCTTTACAAGACATTAACCCTACATTTTCCGGTGAAGGAAGCACTGCAATTTATTTATGTAGATTGGGGGATCTTAAATATTTGCCTACATTTTTCAACGGGATGAATTAAACGCGGAGATTTTTTTAACATCTGCCTGGATTAGGTCTAGGCGTGAGAAATGTGTTGCGTCTTAAGATATTGCTAAACTTTCGACAAAGAGGTAAGATGAAAAAGTGTAGAACTTAAACTTAACGATTGTTCAGATCTTAAGTAGGATATAAATCTAAATGTTCTGATTTAGTTATAAAAGAAATTTTACGATAATTTTATCAAAAAACTGGATAATTTGAAAAGCCAGCTTCAGCAAGATCAACAGTATTTTCAAAGGAAATATTATTTCTACTTTAAAATTACAATGTAAGAAACGTTAATTGATAAAGGAGATTTGAATAAAGATGGACACGTGCGGGACTTGAACCCACGACCTTCGCCGTACCGTGACGCAGCTCTGCCAACTGAGCCATCGTACTAAACACTACCAACCCTCTCAGCCATTTATGGTATTTTTTTACAATGAAGAATGAATGAATGAAGAATAGTCAAGGACTGCTAAAGACTCACCAACTACCACCATCATGGCCGCCTTGATGTCAGTGTGGAACAGTGGCGCATCAGCAGACACCTCACACTGATACTCTCCAGTCAGGGTTCGATCCACTTCGGTTAAAACCACCCTGTTTTGATCTGAAGCTGCTACCTACAAATATAACGGTGTTAGACTTCTTACGAGGAGTATGGTAAGTAAAATCAAATTTTTGGCACCAAGTTCAAGAAAGTTGTGGCTTTGTCTTCTCAGGAAGCGAATATTAAGAAGTAAAAAAAATTTACATTTTGTGTCATTTTTGCATGTTGCCCATGCTAAGCTTAAATCTAAATTGATAAAGGAAATTTGAAAAATGATGGACAGTAGCAGGACTTAAACCTGCGACCTTCGCCGTACCGTGGCGCTGCTCTAACCAACTGAGCCATCGTGTCACTGCTCGCACCCATCGAATTTCAAGTTCCCTTTTAGTATTTACGTCTTAAGGGTATTATCTGTTAGAATCTATGATTGCCAACTCAGTGTTATGCCTTTACAGCTATAAATCACTGAAACGATAATACTAACTAAAAGGGAATATGCCGTGTGGTATCCGGCCTAGAGTTGACTTGTGTGTTGTCAAATCATTTTATACAATGTCAGATACAGGTAATTACATAATTTCATCCTCTGTTTATTTATTTATTACATTTTAAAGAAGGCTTACAGACTGTTGCTGAATAATTAATAAAAGTTGCCACCGTAACTAACCTTTTCGTAGAATTCTAGGGTATTGATATCCATTATAAGAAATAATCAATCAAAAGTTCCCAAAAATAAAAACCGAGAAATTAATGTATTGACAATTCCAGTCTATTGATATAAGAAGACAACTGTCTTTTACGACACCAAAGTATCTTATAAACGATCAATAAATTGAAACAGGTGTCCTATTTTTCAACACGATACCTAATACCTTTAAAACTTATAGTTCTACCTTACCTCTATCGAATAACCTTAAGCACATAATTAATGCTACTTACATCGACTTTAATTTCAGCTACGGGGAAGACTTTGGTTGCCGGGGACTCCTTCGGTACAAATCGGTAGAATTCAATCATGTTCCTGTACCATCGGATGGAGTACAGTTGTGCCCCTTCCAGCTCATATGTGCACATGAGCTCTGCGTCGTGGCCTGTTAGTACCGCCTTTGGTGCGTGGATTTGTAGGGATTTCAGAGAATTCACGGTGCCTGTGGACAAAAGTAAAATGTGTTTAGAATTATATTTTAAGAACACATAATCTTCCATAAGCGGTTATCCAGTTTTTCTTCTTTCGAATGAAAAAATAATGATGACGGAAAGAGAGAAAGCGATGTTTCTGCTATATAACTTCAATTAGCCAGACCATAACGTGTTTACTGCATTCAATGAATATTTTGTTGAAATACTTATCAAGTGATTATTTTAAATATTAAGATAACACATTTACACAATAATACATTTTCAAATATTTAATTTCCGCGAAATGTTAGCAAAACCAGATCAAGACTAAATTCTCTTATTCATGAATGTAAAATACTTGAGAAAAAATATTAAAATATATAAAGACGAAAGACATTCAGAGACTTAATAATACAGTCAGTCGTAATAGGCAATTTATTTTCATTGTCACTTCTCTGACACTACGTATAAAAGTTAATAACTTACTCCGGACACTAACAATGACGAAAAAGCTTCTTCGTTACTTTTTTGTGTTTAGTACCCCTGAGAAAGTCACAAAATTTAGAGGTGCGAAACATTTTCCGAGGAAAAGGTTTTTTTATGAGCCTGTATTATATTTGGCACGTTCTAATTTTCTTATTTCCTGTTGTCTTGGGGTAGGCTAAGATTATAGTAATTAGATTAAGGTGGATGAATGGAACCTTTGAAGAAATCGAAATGTGGGTGAATCATTATTAACTTATCTATCTTCTGTCTGCAAAATTATGAATGTGAAGAGATAAAATGATTAAGGGCTTCAAACATGAATTCCTTAAAACCAAAGTGAGGTAAATACGCAAACATATTTATAACACGGAGGCACTTATAACATTACCAACGCCGCTTTCCATGTTGTTCAAAATTCTTAAATGACATAAATAACTTCCTCAGTACCAGGAGACTAGGTGAGCAAGGAGTTACATCATAAGATTTTACGATAACGTTCGTACAGTACATTTTTACCTCGAGCACCGTCTCTTGGAGGTGCGTCGGGTAAATACCCAGTTTATGACAGCTCGTTAGAAGTTGGGCTGTAACGCTAAACGACGTCCCTGCTGTTATCGTGGCTTTTTGCTCTCCAAATCTGCCATTTAATACTTTTGCAACTTATTATTGCCTGGTAGTTCTGTTCCCGTTTCCATTTAGTAGAATGAAAATTAGAACTTCTTTTTATTTTTTCTTTGGTTTGTCTTGAATTATACAAATTTAAATTCACGAGAGCGTCTTCAGACAAAGTATGGTTTGAGAAATATATTGATAGCTATACCAGATTTCTAGAAAAAAAAACCATGCTGCAACATGAAATATATATTTTTAATTCTTTTCTATTCTGACAATTCTAATATACGCTGATAAGATCTTTTTGGATATTTATTAGCGGGTCGAGGTTACATAATATTCTGTAGTAAAATTTGTTGCTTCTTTAAATAAATCTAAATAAGATCTAGCTATGCGCGGCCGAAAATAGAATCAAAACAAATTAGATCCACGTTGATCGAAAAGTCTTCTCTAATCCTTTAGTCGCTTTATCTTACGCCCACGAGAAAAAAACGGGTGGGAGTGTTTTTTGTCGGGATAAGCCAATAATAGAATATTCAGGACTTCTAACCTTTAATTAAACTTAGAATCTGACATGCATTGACACGTAATTGCTGCAAGCATGCTATAGAACTTACCAAGTATCAGCCTGGTTCGGTCTGGCATGTTTAAAGACGAGTAAAAGAGTTTCCGCTTCACGTATACTGTATATTATATTAATATTTGAAGATACAACTTGGTAGCCCTTTTATAAATATTGTACGCTTGGAGCAGTGCATGATGAGGTATTTAAAGTTCATACAAAAAACAAATGCAGCGAACTTGTACGTACGTAATAACGGTGGAATTGCGACCACTCACGAATAATATAGATAGACATAGAAATCACAATCTGTATGAAAACCAAGCGTGCCATTTTTGGATTACCTACTATGACATCACAAAGCACTGCTTAGTGATGGAGAACTAAATCGATGCAAACACGCAACCGCATGAGGCTCCCGTCTCGCCTCATTTTTCAAACTTGATAAATTTTACTTTAATCTTAGCATGGATGACGTATGCGACGATGATGTAAAAGTGCGACAGTGGCCATGTTTATCATTTTTTGGCTGGGCAAGCGAAGTAGGTACTGCGATATCTAAGTTTATATTTATCTATGGGACCACTTGACTCCTGGTAAACGTGCGTCTCCATCTGTAACATTTCGACTGTAACAAATGTGGTTTCCATACCATACTCTCGAAGAAACTGAGCTACGGCCAAATGTTCGCCCTGTATTCTTTGCTTCCCGCATTCAACCTGCATGATTTAGCAGCGATATATCTCTCAACTTCTAACCCAGCTAAGGTTTCAGGTATTCATATCAGCCATCGTACGGTTAAACGTACACTCACATTGAGGCATGATATTTTAAGCACGACTTTTATATTCAACATGGTTTTGCGCCAAACAGCAGGGCAAACAAAGAGATAAAAGCTTTTTAAATCTCCGAATTTATGGTTTGTTTGTGCAAACGGAATACTATTTGGTAAATCCTAGCGTTTGTGGACCGATATTATTTTAATATGGAGGGGTACGGCATATATTTTATGCCGAATCACGAGTCTGATCACTATGTAAGGTTCTCGCACGTATTTTCTATTAGTGGGTTAGTGTGGTTGCGTTTTATTTGTATGCAATCGATATTGTGTTTAATCTTTACATTGTTTTCCATAACGAATTTGTATAGTTTTAATCTGTTCGCAGAAATGGTTGTTGTTTTGAATAAACGTTTACGAGTCCTACAACCTACATGTAAGATATTTTGTTTAAAAAACACAACACGAGAAAATCTAGCTACATATGAACTTTGCAATTAAATTAGAGAATTACAGAGCTACTGAAGTTAAATTAAAATAATGTTGTAACAAACTCGGCACATTCAGTGATCTGTAAACTACTGATACGCAACATGCAACGCAATCATTTAATTGTGTGCGTTTACACAGCAAAATAAATACCGCACCACAGATTAGATAAACTCAGTCTACGGACTTGGTTTTTGCGAGTATCGTAGTGTTTGGAAAGCAAAAAAATACGTTGTCCCACTCTATTTATTTTTCCTGTATCGTGGATGCGTTTTAAAACATGAATCACCTATACAGAACAAATATCTGCTGACTAGAAAAAAATGTCACGTATTGGAATTCAAACCGCAAACTATATGCAGTAGTCCAATCACTAAGCCACTGAACCAATCAGCCAAATTAAAGTGGATATAACTCAAATAACGGTTTCACTGCAACTGCTCTGAATTCAACTTACCTAAATGTACTTAAGGAATCGATTGAAATTAACTAAAGTTACCTGAATGTTCTTTCACTGTCTATTTGCCAAAATAAAACAGGATTTTCCAAGACCCCTTTAGATAATATAAAACGAATACAGAAAAATACTTAAAACTAGAAAGTGCCACAACTTGGTCTTATTGCTAAAAGCAATTTTCTTCCAGACAACCAATAATGGGCAAGTAGAAAGAAAAATTAGCGGGCAGATGGTCCCTTTAAAACATGAAATAAAACCGACTATCCCAAACACCCACGAATTAATTCCCGCATCATTTTAACGAAGCTACGTACACCCGACAATACGCTGACACACTCAGCGTCAGTTTTAACGAATGAAAACAAAACAGACCAATACGTAACGCCGACTCAAAAGTGGAAAACCAATTTCGGCCCGTCCGCCGACCGAAACTCGTTTGTGACAGAAGTTTTAAAATAAAAACTATCGCCGCTTGAATACGTTTTCAATCACGATTTTGAATGTTAGGCAAAGAAGCCCTGATCACGGTTAAACATTGACAGTTGATCTTGTGGAATCATTTGTCGGAGTGCCCAAGTTTGGGAGAATTGAAGGGGGAAAAGTCCATTAAAGACTTGACGATCATGGTAAAATAGTGATATGGTCAGTTGTTTTGCACAGTTATAAGAAAATGCGTGCTGTGTGGTATCCGGCCTAGAATTGACCACCCCCTGTCCTCCCGTGGGTGTCGTAAGAGGCGACTAAGGGAAAATTCAGAAGATGGGCAGCAGCGTCTTCTGTAACTTCACCACCAATACTGCGATCGCCAAGCCGCTTGCCAAGCGTGGGGATTATGGCAAACCCCCCCGCTTAAACGGGGAGGCCTATGTTCAACAGTGGACGTATTTGGCTGATGATGATGATGATGATGAAGGAAATGCAGTGTGCAAAAAATTAATAGATCTATGGACAGAATCATAATAATAAGTTTTATTGATTATCAACAACTAAAATATTTTTAGAGGCGTTAAAGTGGGACTAGCTTTAGTCCAACTGCTGGGCATAGATTTTTCTTACGTAACCTCACAAATCTCTGCTCAATGCATTTCCAGCCATAATGAAAGTGAGAAAATTGAGCGGATTTTAGTTGGATGGGTAAAGAACGATGCTTTGCACGTAAATCTCTTCCATGAATTTATATCATGTTTCTGTCAAAGCGTTTTAGTCAGCTGAAGTGCTGTTTACAATATTAAGTTCCTAAACGCATTATAAACAATTTGATCATGGCATAATATTTTTAAGTTAATGATTTTTCTTGTTTTTGTAACTTATTGAATTTATGTAATCCTTGTGACAATATGTATAAATCTTCAGATATGGGATACCTGAAATGAATGAATTTTAGTTTTTAATTTTAATAAATTCGTTTACTTTGCCCTGGTAGCTAGTATGATGCAATAGGAAACATCGGTGCCTTACCCAGCCATCCAGCGTACAGAACTCCTGCCGGATGTTGCAATCTTTACCAACTAGTGTCTACTGCTAACAACCTGTGTACGTGTATTTGAGTTGAGGCAGCCATCAATTGTCGAAACGGCTCAATATCGATACAGGCTCGCTTTGGTTTGATGGCGCCCACCAGGTGGACCTACGAAATTGTCAGAGTTGCGGGCAGCTGGTGAATGCAAATGGCAAGTTGCCGTGCAATATGGGGTTCTAAAGGAGAAGCCGTTGTTCAAGAGTCAACGTCTTCCAGCTGATGATGAATCCTGTGATGCATATGCTAAGGGTTTTCGACATGGTAAATCTACTGCGGCCTGCAAATGGAATTCAGATTATATCCCATGGCAGATGCCTAGTTCCAGAATAATTCTTATTTTCACATAAAGGTGTGCTATTTTTATCTTTTTTGGCCTCGTTTGGTATTCCTTGTGTAACAAAGCCTCTAACCTGAGTATCTATGTATTCTACTTGTGCGACAAAGTTGACACAGTCCGTTTTGATAACTCTCTTCATATTTGTCTCCCACTTTTTGCCAGGCCGTTATAAATCCCATACGAAATAATGTGGCGAACTCATTAGGACACCATTTATCGGGACCAATTGTTACTTTGGAAGTATAGGCAGAGACCACAGATTTTCAATATTTAACGATCCAGGCACACCCTTTTTGCTTTATTTATTTTGCTCACTTATGGCACTAAAAACTCGACTTTAAACTCTACTAAATATATATAATGCAGGCTTCTGACGGACGCTAAAGTGACACTACCAGCATTCTATTTAACCTACGGAACCCTAATAACAGAATTTCTCCCCTCGAATTTAACATGCTTGAACGAACACACAGACAAACATAAATTCGAATCAAGCAACCCCCCGAGGTAGCTCCGTGATAGGTTAAATGGCTTGGAATTATGTACTACGCTATTTAGGGAAACTGTTATAATGCTTACTGAACGAGTATTTAATCTAATCTATGTATGCACATTGCTTCTGCTGGTAAATTATTTCCTGGCAGAAATGTATTGGTGTGGTTTTGATTTGCCATTTTTCTTTGTCGATAGCCAAAGGGAAAAGGCAATTTTTGTTACACGGTTCCAAAGATAGTTGTTTTCTATGAGTAATTTCACTACACTGTGTAACGTACACCCACATTTTAATACACAGTATTGAAAAACAAAAAGTAAAATACTCCCTACAGAGACATTAGAATTTTCTTTTTTTGTGTTAAAGATACCAATAAAAATATTGTCCAAAGGAGAAGATAGAAATGGTTTATTTATCCAATTCCTCTACGACATTCGAAACACAAACATTACAAATACTTTGAATGTTCCATTCTACGGTAAACCAAATACACATTATTATTTTATGAGCTGTATAGCAAGAGAAGACTTAAAAACATTGATGCTGTGCCCGATATTGCTTTTAATAACATGAAAATACGGAAACGCTTTGGGGTTAAAAATTGTTGGGTAATTGTTCAGAACAGACGATGTTTCTTCGCATCATTTTTGCTCATGTTTATCTTCAGTAGTTTTTTACATAGCTCATTGAGGTAATTTTGATATGGTTAATAATGTTAAAGGTACAATGGAGATAAGATTCAACTTTCCGTAGATTCTTTGTTAGGAATCATCATTTTCTCGGAAATTAATGTTGCTTATAATTTTGCATAACAATAGAACACATTTTTCTTACTGGTGGTAAATTGTGTAATACCTATTACATCGCAGGAAGGGAAAAATAATTATGGATGTGGAAGTGAATTTTTATAAAAGACTATTGAATATCTATTTTGATGCGGATATTTTCTGTGCCTATTTACTGGTAGTTGTTATAGCATAGACTCAGCTAAGAATAGTTGTTGATTTTCCTATTTTTTTTTATATCTAACACCATAACGCCTGCATTATAAAAATGGGTAGGCATTGATACTTACCAATTTTATGTCTAAAGCCTTACACGTACCTATGTGTAATATAATATAACAACATTTCTGAATACCCTAGCGAGTGTGTCTACATCGCTATGATAACCACACTTCACGATTTACTAGTCCAAGTCCCAAACTTCACGATTTTCTCTTTTAAGTATACCATTATACAACAACAAATGAAAACACATGACTACCGTACAGTGACGTCTTCACCAGAAAGTTTACCACAGTATTTTTGTGTCACGTTAATTATGGGCCCGCAGGAAGCGTGTGACGGTTTTTGTGCAATTTATTTGTTAGTACGCTGCCTCCGCGGGTAGACACGCTGTCTGAGTTGGCGGGACAGTCCGGACAATGTGACTATTATTAAATAATTGCGGGATTGAATGCATTTTTATAATTTTATTTTAATTAATTATTTAATTTAATTTTTATTTGTGTTTTTCAAGAGGTATTTAGTTGTTATTGTTATGATTTTATAATGTTTTAAAACCTACCTTGTTACTAACTGTAACATATTTGTGTGTTAAAATAATAATGAAAATTATAGTATGATAAAAAGAAAATCTTGCAAAAAAATGATAAAGTTTCCACTTTACCCACCAAATTTCAAGCCACCCAACTTCACTTCAGATACGCAAGCTAAGATACCCAGCTGATACGCCGTTACGCTCCACATATAAATATGGTATATTGATATATACAGGAAAACGGCGCCTTGTCCATTATTGTCCAATATATTACTCTGCGTGGTAACCCTACCGCTTCGGTGTCACAAAAGAGAAATTTCGTTGGGAAGTTGTGATAAACTGCCTTGGTACAGGAAATTCCGTTACTGATTAGCGCAGAAAAGAATTTTCTGTAATGTTGTTTGTATGTCGGCTTATTTCTACGTATGCTATTTTAGTCTCTCAGTTTTTTTCCTTTTTACACCCTGTATTTAAGTTTTATTCATTAAAATGCGCAGTAATGGTAAACTTTTTACGTTTCATTTAAACCATTTAATTGAAAATGCATCAGCGACGACCTAATTGGCGCAGTGGCTAAGTGATTAGACTACTACACTAATAGTTGCGGGCTCGCACAGGACAAAAAATCGTATGATCCGCAGATGTTTTTCCCGAGTGTTTGTGCATGTGATTTAAAAAAAAGTAGAATAACCAATTTCATTGCCCTACTCGATAATCGATCAAGACGAGGGAATCGAAAAATACATTTACTTCATCATTCAATGTTTGAACTGTTTTTTTATTTATCTTCGTATACCAATGCCGTCTCAAAGACGAGGTCAATGCACTATCCCTCTATGCCAATCACTGTTACTTGATTGTTTGTGATCGATGAAAATCAATTACCCATGACTTCTCTCACGCCCATAAAACGATAGGTTATTGTTTCGGGCTATGACGTCACTGTAGATCTTACGAGACCTAGCGCAGGCAACATCTACAAACAAGCGGTAGTACTTTTCATTAAACTAATGTCACCTAAACGAGCCTGTATGTAGAATGTGATGAGAGTAAATTACGTGGCAGGGTTATGCCAGGATCGCAGGTAAAAGAAATCCGTGGCCTTTGCCTGAAAATCTGAAAAACTGGCTCAACAATAAGTGTAGCGACAATACAGTCATGCCTAATGTGAGAATGACCTAAAAATAGAACAAACATAATTTCAAATTTAATTTTTTTTAACTTGATTGTTTCTCTTTGTTTTTGATAATCTACATTTAGACATTTTTCATATAGAATTTCCTGATGACCTACATTAATTCTTGTTAAAAAAACAATGTTTTATTTAATATCCCAAGAGAAGCGCGTACTTATAAAATTGGTAGGTTCATAGAAATACGAAAATCCTTTACCAGCCAGTATTACTCTCGAAAGCCATAATTGAAATGCGTATTCCCAAAACGAATTTACTTAACAAGATAAGATTATTTTAATTGTAATCTTTTCCTGAGTATTTGAATAATTTCTTTTTGGTATAATTAATTCTGATCCGGAATTATTTTGGGTAATCTAAAAAAATAGTAACAAAAAAGGGAAAGACGCGGTAACTAAGGTTGTGATTATGGTAAAGTCAGTTTTAGTCAACAAAGGAGTGTCTCCGAATCGAACGAAAACGTTTATCTGAGATAATATTACTACTATTTTAACACACTACATAACGACAATATAAATTGCAATAGGCTTGCCACATCGCCAATTTTTTTTTCAGAACTTGCTGATGAGCGCAAATGTGCTAAGTGTCCAGTGTTCAAATTAATCACAAATTTTTAAAAACTTCCTTCCGTATTGAAAGTCTTAAATGACTGATCTGGTAGACATCTTTGGGTGAATTAATGGCAATTGGATATTGAACAAGTGTTGGAATGTCAACTGAAAAGCATCGTTAGGTAATTCCAAGGTCATAAAACGCTCAAGGCCGAAACAAAAATTGTGAACGAAATACGCATATGTTTCCCGAAGATCAAACATGTTTTAGTCAAAAATATCCACGTATTTGAAAGTGTTACAATTTTAAAACGCCCAATAAACAAAGGTGAGTGAGCCTTCAATCGTGATGTTTCACACGCGAACACTTTGATCCGCGGATTGCTTCAGATCCCGCTTTCCGAACGCCTCCTAATTTATCAGCTTTCCACTTCGATTACTTAAGCGTAACAAAATGATTCGCCCCATTAAGTTCTTGTCTTACATTTTAACCCCGTGAGATATTTTATTTGAAGGTGCGACGTGAATATTTTATGGCATAATATCGTTAATATCCGAAGAGTTTGGATTTTGTAAAATTTTCCTGGTTTCATTTTGATGAGTAAGTAATAACTCATGTCGTTTCTTGATAAAGGTATTTGAAAATTTATTATATCGTCAAAGTTTTGCGGATGTTAAATTTAAAAGTGATAAAATGATTGAGTTCAGTTAAACAGCAAAGTCGTATAATCTATTTTGTGATCAGAATCTGCAACAGATCTTTGTTGGATTACTACAGTTATTTCTTACTCAGCTCGCAGTATTAACGCTACTCCGAGGTAGTATTCCAATTACTTAGTCATTGCGCCAATGAGGTAGTCTAAATACTGATGGAACAGATCGAAAATTGAAAAAGAAAACTTTAGACTAGGTTCCGTAAAAGCTATATTACTTAACGTCGATAAAATCGATGAGGGCTTGCATTGCAGATCAGCTCACTGACTGGAAACTGCAATCTCAAGACACTGGAGAAAGAATGAATTTGCTCACAAAATGAATACCTAACGGCTATCGTCTGGAGATGAAATAGGTAACCAGATATTGCTTTATTGGAATCTTAACCGCTTTACTTTGTTGAGAAATTAGATTCTGGCTTTGTTCAGGACGTTCTGCTTTCATGTCAAGGTTTTGTAAATAGTTTTTTTTATTTAAAATACTAATGCTTTATCGGCGCCCGGCGGTGGGTATCAATTTAGTAGTAATATTGGCCCACCTTTTATTGGACAGGGTTTTGTGGAAAAATAATGGGGAGGCGTTTGCCCAGCAGTGGGACACTGAACAGGCTACTTTAAAAAAAACCTTTACCATAATTATTTAATTGTAAGTTACCACGATACTATTATGTTAATTGACAATAATAATATTATTGTCTTCACAGACTGTAATTACATCCCAAATTCTTGAAGAGATTAGTTGGTGATATCATTTATCAAGAGTTACACAATTTGCCAACCATCATAAATAGAAGACTAATATAATAATAATAGACATAATAGTGGACTGCAACGGGCTGATGATGATGATGATGATAAATAGAAGTAAAAAATATCGAGCCTATTGCTTTTGACACAGTCATCTTTCCATTTTGCTGTCATAAAATACTTCACAAAGCAAAGTGATAACACAAACATTCTGGTTCGTAAACTGACCCATGTGCAACTCTGGAACTTTACGGGCTGGTATAATGAAGATACCGCAGAACCATCTGACACAACTTCCCATATAAAGGCCGCCCTTTGTCATATCATGGGTTAAGTGCAATATCACATTAGCATTCTAAAATATGCGGATCGCGAAACTTTTCGCCTATTGTATGGGGGCCTTGCAACCTAACTCAGGAAAACAGTTAATCACTTAAGTTTCCGATAATGTCTTATACGAAGTTGTGTTCACCAGTTTCTGGTATAGTATGTAAGAGTTGTAATGAGTTTGATAGGTGGGAACGTTTTTGGTTGGTTGTACTTGTAGCTACGTTGTAAAGGTTTTTGCTTGGGAAATATTTGTCTTACTATGTAAGCAGTATTTTTGAGTATACTTTTTTACCGTGTTTATTCTCTCGTAAACTTGAGCAGCTTTAGTTCCTGAAAAGGGTGTTTGTTTAGAGATAATACACTCTGATTCATCACCATTTATTTCAAGTCACCTTTATTCAGTTACTGATATAATTAATGATACCTTCTTACCTCAGCTACTGACGTCTCTAGTAAAAGCTCTCTTACCTAGACTATGATTTATTCACTGCATTGAAGTCGATTGTATAGAAATGAACAAAGAAATGGCATCTGAGATGAAATTTTATTGAAAGAAAATTTTTAGTAGAGTTGAAAATCATGTAATTATTATAGTCGTAGTTAAGACAGATAGCTGTGTCAGTAGAAAGAATAAAAAATACATCGCTAACTTACGGAAACATGGAAGTTAAATAGAAGACGATGAAAACTTTTTAAGTAATAACCTGTACTTATTTATATTAATTTTTGTAGCCTCTTTCCCTAAAACTACTCGAGCGAATTAATTGCATAAATAAACGATCGTCGCCTGTTTATTACGTAGAGCCGTTGTCGTGTTTCTAAAACTTTTCATTAAAGTTACAACAAAGAAACTTCGCTGAATTTGAACTGTAATTTGGCACAAAGTTTAACTTCACTCTATATTTAATACAGTCATTTTTAAGTGCTTTCTTCGTGTTAAATATGTATAAACTTTTGATTAAAATAATACACATAGGCCTATAACATTTAGTTTTGAACAAAACTTAAAGAACTGCTATGTTACTGTTAAAATATTGCGCCTGTAGGTATTACGCTGTTAAAAGAAAATTGTAATTAATAAAGATTTTGAGCAAAAAACATAGGACAATCAAAATATACGCAAGTAGATAGAACATTACTATTTTACTCTGGTCTTATAAATACATTTTGCGACAAAACAAGTAATAATAAACTTATAAAAACAATGAAGGCGATCAAATTATGACAATGATATAGTATATTATTATGTGTAACATAATATTAGGTATGAATGTATGTACACTTATCACAAATTTAATTTTATAACATCCTCAAAATTATTAATACATTTATTGAACACAAAGGAGTCGGCGGTAAAATATGACAACATATTTCACTTCGCTCAACAAAAACCGCAGGAACAAATTCTACAAGCGTCGTTATTGATATTTATCACGGATACCTGACATGATAAATGAGATTTCGGCAATAATAATAAATGTAAGAAATTACTTCTCGTCTTTTATAATAAAGTTATAAAAAACCGTGAAGGGGAAGTATGTCTTGGCTATGGAAACTTCGTTGCGTGGCTCGAGGCAAAGATTTTTATTATTCAAAAGCTTTGCTCGTGACGGCTTGATGAATGTTGTAAAGAAGTTCAAATTTTATTTCTCGCTAAAACGAATGGAAGTTATAAAATTTACGATTTGACTGTGAATAATATAATTCTGTTTGTTGTACTCTTAAAACGACAGTTTTAATGGCATTTTTTAATTTTTGATAAGGTTGTTTTTTGATTTCATCGTGTTTATGATAACGTAAAACGGTGATTTTATTTCATTTGTCAGTCCATAAAACATGATTTAACTTGACGATGACTAGACAAATTAAAATACAAATGACTTAACTCATAAATATTTCATGTACAATTTTTTTTATTATATAAATACTTTACATACAAAGCATTGTTTACTAGTTAGTACCTATTTCAACAGATACAGTGTCTACTTAAAAATACAACTAACTATATAATTACGTAGTATTGTGTCCTACGATCAGTATACATCCAAACCAGCCATGTGTAAATAACCATTGCATATCCGTTGCATACTGACGGCGCTTGGGGCTCTTAAGAGTGTGTTCACGAATATTTCCAGATGAACTACCACATACATTGTTGTAGACAGTGAGCCGAACATTAGAGGTTTTGCCTTACCCTCCTTTGTTCTATTAATTGCAACTGTAAGGACCTTATTGTCGTTGTATTACCGCGTTGAGGTCTGGAGCTTTTGTGTTTTAGTATTTTTGGCTTATCTAGATGATTTCTTCATATTCTCTTGTAATGTTGCTTAGCACCCTTTCACGGTAAGGTTAAGAATTTAATTTTAGAAATGATTTTATTTTTCTGTGTTGTATACATTAAAATTAAGCTTTTAGGGAACAAAAGGACTTGATTTATGAAAAACTTAAGCTTTCGGATATATCAGAACAGGACATTTATTTTAACTCCAGGATGTGGAGATATATTTGATACTTTGAGTATTAGTTGTTTAAGTCCATAACAAACTATTAAGCTCAACATTGTAATGATATCATCCATTTTTCATTTCATTTGCAAATTAGCAAAAGCACAAATTAAAAGCTTGATTAAAAACACCATTAAACACGGACGAACAGTAATTAGCAAACAGCCCGTTTCATACAAAATTGTCGAAAACACATTTCAACAATTTTCATGAAATTGTCTCTTACGAATTGAAAAATGGTAGTTACAGTTCTAGCTTCCCATTTCTGCAACTGAAATAAAATTTCAACTTTGTTTTAAACATTAATCAAGACGTCACGGTCTTTCATGAATAATGATAGCTTTGAGATAGAAGTTTTATAACGTTCCTTTACTAAAATGCAACGTTGCAAATAGTTTTGATAACGTGAGTTATTTAACGTGTTGGTGTGTACTTTTTAAATTGTTCTCGTAACGGACTCGTGTTTATGCGCAATGTTGATGTTTGCTCCGAAGTTTAGATTAAATTTAGAGACTACATTGTTTTTGCATTTAATCATTAAGGGGACTTGTATTATTCTTTAGTGTGCTGGTATAGTATCTAAAGACCTAGGCACACACGATAATTTAATTATTTAAGCATTAAGACGATAGAACTGTAAACCCTGGATACAATAATTGTTTTGGCAACTGGTAGAAGCGTTTATATCATTTTCGTTCTATATTTTAGCAAACCAGCTACAATCGCTAAAGCTTTGGATTATAAAATCATGACCGAACGTTTCAAGTTTAAAAAATGCAATGCCGCATTGGCGAATTCGGCAATCACCAGTAATAAAAATATGGTGTATGCCTTGGCTACTATAGTAAAACCCAGGACACTATACATTCATACTAAAATATTGTACAAACAGGGTACTTACATTAAGCTTTACTGCACATTTTATTATATTTTCTTAATGTTACCTCTTTAGTGACAATGTTACGTCATGATCTTCAAGATTGCCTTGGTCTAGCGGTCGCTAAGCGCGACTGCTAAACATGAGGTCCTGGGTCCGAATCCCAGGTCGAGCAAAGTCTCCATTCGGTAATTCTCAGAAGCAGCACAGCACAGTACATATAACATAACTGGCGAAATGTGAGTGTACTACTATGGGTATACCTCTATCTATCCCTTCGGGGAATACAGGCGTGATGTTATGTTTTTGATATCAACATTGTTTAAACAAAATAAAACAAACGTTCACATGCAAGCAAGAAATAAGGAAGAAATATACATTTGTAAGATTTTAATTCACATTGAAAATGAACGGGAGAAAAGAACGGTTGAGCCGCAGTATTCTGAGCAAAACTTCCAACTTTTCACTCCCTTTCTTCAAGAGTTTAAAAAAAAGATGACAAAAAGAGGTCGAAATAAGCTGTGAATAGCTCGCGTCTATATTTACTGGCCGAATTGTGGGTGCCTGTAATATTGAAGCAAGATTTTTTGTTAGCTGCATTCTGATTTCGAGGGCTTAAAATATCATGAATATAGGCCCATTGTTAATCATAATATTTGCACTGTGCTCGAACCCAGTTTACCGTTGCGCTAATCGAATTGAAAATTACACCATTTAAACTAAACAAAAGTCGGAGTTAAAACTTCAAAAAACTTCTAATACAGAAATTTCATACGAATTAACTACAAAGCCTAAACTTGCACTAATTAAACAACGCGCGCACCCAACTTTATTTTGCTTTTAGAACTTTATATAATTCAGTCTAAGAAGGCAGAAACAGCAGAAACAAAACAAGTAAGTGTTGGGAAGTTGCCGAAATATCGGCAAAGTAATAAATCCAAGTAAAGACCGGGTTTAAAAGCTAGCTGCCAGAGGTGTATTGTGGGTATTCGCTAGTTGGTATTGGCAAATAAAATTCCTAGTCAATTGGAAAGCAGCTTAGTAAAATGCCGACACGTTAATACCGACTATCCTTCTGTTTGCCCGGATGCCGGATGGTTCATTTGCGTTGTATACCCACGTTAATTCTCTTAGGATTGCTTCAATTGAAATTAAAAGAACGAAAACCCATTTGCACTAACAAAGAGGAATTCGGATTAATTTAAATCTTGATTTAATGTGGTGTAAAAATAGTTTTGTTTTAAGACATTTCTTGTTCAGAGAAGTTTGCCGTAGTGTTGTGGTAGTTCAGACTTTACAAACCATTCATTAGAAAAAATTTAATCTAAAAATGCAAAAATGCTTTATAACATTTTTAGGATATAGCTATTCCATTAATTGCCTTTGACCTGATATTCTAAGGAAGTATAATCCGAAAACTATGAAGATAATTTTAAATGAATTGACCAAAATATTTATGAGTACCAGATTTGGTTTATGAGACATAATGTAAGATAAAATGTGTTCTACACCCAAGCATGCTTATCAGAGTTTTACTCGTACACACAATTTATCTCTAGTCTCGGGCGCCAGCGTTAAGAAAACGTTGGAAGACCCCACACGTCCGCAATAAAATTGAACGCGTGTAATAGTTTAAGAACCAGCATCGAATGCATTACCTGTCAGGTCTGTTATGAACTACTAGTACGTATGCTCCATTAGATGATTAGACTAGTAACCAAAGATATACACTGTCATTACCAGTCTGAAGATAATTTTCTTTGGTAAGATATGGATTTTTTTTTCTTTTTTTTAAATGAACGTCGCCCCACACTAGTCATTTCTCCTGTGTCGTGGGTGCGTTTCAGAAACATGAAATATCACATACACATCCACCCACCCAGACTCGACTGTCTTGGAACCCGCAACGAAATTAATCATAAGAGGATATATAGGAGGAGTAGGAGTATAAATTTAGTTCCCACACTAGAGATGGTGTGGTCGTGGTTGCCTAGTGGTTGACATACCGGATTTCTATGCACGAGGTTGCAGGTTCAAACCCAGGCAAGTATCAATGTGACTTTTTCAATGTCATAAATACTTTCTTAGATATTCTAAGACACCACTGACTAAACATCGTAAGGAAACCTGGATTTAATTATCTGAAATCGCCAACCCGCAGTGAGCTAGCGTGGTGATCAATGCTCAATCCTCTATAAGAGAAGAGGCCTTTGCCCTGCAGTGGGACAGTTATAGGCTGTTATTTTTATTATTATTCTAGTTACTAGAGATTGGCCAGTCAACAGCGATGGTTGCTGCAAACTCTCCGGGGTGCCCTGGTCGTATTTTGGTATTATCGCTCGTGGAGCCTTTCTATTTGCACCCTTAAAAAGACATTGAAAAATTCTATTCCTCGCCTGGACGTAGACGTGTAACCGAATGTATTATATTAATCCCACCTGTAAATCTCTCGGATTAAACATAAGGTTTCAAACGCTCATAGCAGCCTAAAGTCAGTTTAGTTTAGCTTTTTCTCTTCACTGACGAGTGAAAGAGAATACAATATGAATAGGAAAAGCGCAACGACGTACTGAAGTAAAACTAGTAGCCCGAGGCTCTGTAAGTTAATTAAGTACGTAGCTACCGTTTGTCTGCGTTTGAATTTTTTATTACATTATGAATCGCGTTATTGCAAATACAGTAAAAACTGCTTGATTTGGCACGCAAAAGGCGCCTATGTTGGCGCTTTAAGTTACGTCATAAACAACTCCTCGACACAATAAGAGACAAGTAGCTACCACCTCATTATCTTTTACCAGATATCTATTCTATTCCATTCGTTTTCTGCCTGGTAAAGTCTGATAACAGATACTACATGGAACCAAGTTTATAGGCGTGAAAAGTTATTTTAAACGCCAATAAATAGTCTCTATTATCACCTAAACAATCAAACGTAGTTGGATATTGGTACTCATCATATTTTTACTTTGGCTTTTAGCTTGGATTTAATGGCCTAGGAAGTCCAAAAATGTGTTCAGTGACAAAAATGACAAGATTCCCGTACAATAATTGTAGTCTTTAACCCGTTCGATTGACGAAAGGCTACGTTCAAATGAGTTTAGGCAAATAGGTGCACGTTCAAACGAACTGCTTAATGAATATGCAAAGTAACCGCCACATATGACGTTCTGTACCTACAAACCACTACATGCTTCAACTTGCTACTTGTGACACCGCATTGTAAAATGTTAAGTTACGTTGCCCGGTCTAAAATCTAAAACTAGTATTTATCTACAAATATTGAGAAAATGCTAAGTCCTGGTAAATGCATGCATTATTGTGGTGGACGAAGAGATAATAATATTTTTTATTGGGAACACAAAATACACGGTTAAGTTTAGTTGTGAACGGTAATAGCTACATAAGTTAGTAACTGTGTCGTAGCTACTAACTTCCAGGATAAATAGACGCTTTGATGTTAGGCATACGAATGAATTTAGTATGTTAAATAATAGATTTAAAAAAGTAATAACGTCGTACCAACTCTAAATGACACTAAATAAAGAATGTTAGGCAAATCGCAAAATGAGAGTATTCAAGTTAATTTTTTTTTTTTTTTCTGTTTATAAAACGTCGCCCCGCACTAGGAATTTCTCCTGTATCGTGGGTGCGTTTTCACAAACATGAAATATCACATACACAAACACCCAGACTCGGGACAATCAAATGTGGATCGCACAAATTATTGCCCCGTGCGGGAATCGAACCCGCAACCCTTAGCGCAGCAGTCTAATCGCTTAGCCACTGCGCCAATCAGGTCTTTCTTCATCTTTATACTTCAACAGTACATGTATATCCTATTGTTTTAGTAAAATCACATTAATCACGTATCGCACGTTATATTATGTTATGTTATGTTCGCAAGAAACCATAGTTATTTCAATAATTTAAATCAACTAATTTTTCCAGTAGTCTACTGGACATACAATAGCAATAACTTCGCAGTACACTACTGTTATGCTATATCTGAAGTTTATCCTACAGCGTTTACATTATGCGTTATCACGGAATCTGGCAAACTAACAATTACCTACAATAACGAGGCTGTTAATTCTAATCGGCCAACTTACATTAGTAACAAATAACCACGTGACCGCATTGGCGATACTCACTATGTATGGCCCATTCAGTGATCATTCCCCTGTATTTATTGAACGCATAAAGCTGGATTTTGGCCGCCAGCTTCATAGAAAATTATGGACTCAATTAACAATAGAATTGAATAATCATTTCCATTATTGTTGAGATAATTAAAAGACTCGATTTGGTAATTGAAATATTTTAACGTAACTTGATAGTTTAGTTATTGGTCCTTATAAGGTAATTCACCTTTTCTAATACAGATGATGACAGAAAAACATATGATTTTTTAAGGTTAAAATCAAGATAAGAACGACGACCTAGAATTTAATAATTTTTCATTTTAAGTGCCACATATTAAGTTCTCAATAGTTAAATACTTATCTAATTGAATAAGGGTTTATTTATTAGTCAGACGTACGTATATAATATATAAACATCATTTATTTGTTATTCTGACGTATTATTTAAATTTTATGGTATGAAGTTTCATAATATTTTTAGGGCAAATAAAAGAAGACAATTCGGTGTTTAAGAAACCATGACATTAAACAACAATACCCCCAAAACGCTATAATCAACTCCATTGCTATTCCAAGTTATAACGAGCGTTCGGTGTAACAAACAGCCACGATTACGTTGAAGCAGGCATTACGTGGTGCGCGCTTTCATCCGATGTAGGTTAAAAGCAAGTTGCATTAAGGTGGCTTGATATGGCGATACAGTAATGTGCTCCAGAATTTCACCCGTGATAATAAACACGTAGACGCCAATGTTTTAGTAAAATAGGAGCATCTAGGGTTGACGCTTGGTCGTGTTATTAAATGGGAAATATCTTGGTGATATTTTATATCGCGGAATGTTTCTTTAAAATTCGGTCTTAAGTTAAACCTCTGTAAGGGTAAGTGGACTAGGCAGAGGAGTTTTCTGTTTTTGTGTTCCATATAATGGGCGATGAGCCCTAGACGTAAGACGTGCCCAGGGTTAAGTGCCACTTACGACTTACTCTCTCGTTGATGAAGAGGAATTTTATTTTTAATCTGTCCCCTATGGATACATAACAAAAATAATTATTTTTAAACGTATCTAGTGCAATAAAAATGTATTCCGAAACTGTAATTATGCCTACCGCATATGAATCCGAAGGGTGCTATTCGTCGTGGAAACAATAAATGACACAATACACCAAACTTATGATCCGGAACGAAATATGCTGCGTGTAATTATTGTTGGGAGTCTTACTTAAACACATGTATAAGTATAAATATATTATTTAAATTACCATTTTTACGTATATTGTTGATTATTTTCTAGACTCTTTAAAAAAATGTTTTACTTTACATTACTCGAAACTAAACAAAAGAAAAAATATATTCACGTAAAAAAGTAAGCTAACTTAATAGTAGTACTGCAACAATGCAGTACAAACAAAAACTCCACAACTAGCTTTGGGATTGGTGATAAACGAAGCTATTTGTAAACGTTGATTCGAGTGTTCGGCGAGTGTTGAGATGTGGGCGCGGGGTGTGATACAAGTCACGACATGCAGCTGCTTAGGAAATAACACTTTAATATAACATTCTACGTAGCTGACACATGCAATCACAGTGTTTGTTCACAGGGTTATTTTTTATCACCGTCCATTATTTTCTAAATTTAATTAGGTTCAATATGAGACACAATTGTAGTAGAAAAAACCTAAAATAGTAATATTTAATTCGATTTAGAGGATGTTTTCGAACGTAATACCGAGCTGTAAGTAAATCGTCACCTGCGAAAAAAAACTTGAAGCCAGCCAGACATGATAATATTTTAAGAGGATAACTAAAACCAAACACTTACATACCAACAGGTAAACTAAGTTACAAACATAACTGAAAGGGTCATTAAAAATTCGCTAACTATCAAGAGTGACATGACTTCGTAAAGTATCAAGTATGTACAAGCGTAACTCCAAGTTATCTCAATGTAGAAAAACTGCCACTTAAACGTACATTTAAAACAAAATAACGTCGCCTCCGTCTACAAATTGTAGTATAAAGCCAACTGGAATATGTAAGGATTGCACACAGGAGACCGGCCGGGCAAGCTTTGCACGATTTCTTCTTGTAAATTGGAGAAATAAGTGGCGTTACGTGTATTGGAACTATTACGAACAAATATTATTAAGTATTATATGGATTGAAGACACAACCCCAAAGGCGTCATGGTTGTGAAAAATTTGGAGACTTTTACCCGACATTACACCGATGTGTGGATATAAAGTTCAATGCGTTATAGCGAAGCAGACAATCATTACAATACCTAAGCAATGGTTTCAGACTTTGGAGATCATCGATATTATTTAAAAAAATATTGTACCTACGTAAATAGGTATACAAAAATATTTAATTGCAAATGAGGCTACAAAAAAGGCTGTACAAAATTCAATGAAAATACTCTATTACTCATTGAACTAATGTCGTCGACGTGTCTTGTACCAAAATAATAAGCTCTAAAGGTTTTGGACGTTTCTTAAACGTTTCCAGTTATCAAATTAGCGGTAAATAAAAAATGGAAACACGAACTAACAGGAAAACAAAAGAATGATTCCAAACCAATGACCAATGAGAAGAAAAGAGAAAACATGAAAAGAAATATGAAGTAACGCTTCAGGGAAACAGAGCTTGAATTTTGTTTTTATATTGGAAAATGGAAAAAACAGGAAATAAGTGGTGAGCGGGGATTCGATGATGCTTTTAGTTTGGATTACAATTTGCTTACAAAACGTGCCAGCTAAGCTTGAGTTACCATAATATCCGCTTTTACCACTGTTTTCTTTGTTCGCTACGTCAAATTAGGGAAATTGAGTGATACAGTTTTATTTAGTAAAAGCATTGAGGAAGTAAATCCATTTTAACTGTTCTATGTAATGGTTCGTTTAATGTTGTGGTCATTATGTGTTATTATGTTATCTTACGTGGGATATGGTTTTTAGGTAAAAAAAATTAAACAAGCTAAATAGATTGGATTTCCAAACGCAATTATATAAGAAAATCTTCTGAGAACGCGAGCAAGGCTAATTACGGGATTGCGCATCTAACATGTTGGCTACGGGAGATGAGAGCAAAATCCACTTGGATTTCACGATACCATTGTGTAGTTTTAATAAGGATACAAATAAACTTAAATATGTAAAGAATAGAAATAAGCAGAAGAATTGCTCTTACATCTGAACTTTAGAAAATCCTATGGATGTTATTGATAATGCAGTGGTTGGAGTAAAATTTTTGGCTGACACAATATTACTTGACATTGAAGTACTTAGAAGAAAACCATGATTTAAAAAAGTTGTTGTTTGAAAACTTCTTTAAAACAGAGCATATAAAATTAATCATTTTAAAAAAGGACTTACAATGTCAGATAAAATAAACGAAAAAATTTAAGACCACCATTATTTATTAAGAAAGAAAGGTCGCATTAAGATTTTTGCTTTCTATAAGACCTCACATACAAATTCAACAGTAAGAAGAACATGCTCATACACAAAATACCGTGCAGTTATCGAAATTGTTATGTTTAGCACATAAACTCCAGTTACGTAATATCAAAATTAACTATTGGATAGTATTGGAGTATCTGGTTCAATGTATTTGTTCTAATAAACTTGGCACCAGACTAGAGTAGCTCCTGGTATTAACAGATTTAATTTTTGCAACTTGAAAGTTTTTATTGGATCCAATTTGCTTTCTGCAATAAACTTTTGAGGCAATAAGAATCTTTTGGTACAGTTTCTAGCCGTAATGCTGGAAAGTTTTGGTTTTCATTCTCATAATAGGTTAATTTATTTAACTTATAGTAATAAAATATTGTAAATCATAAACAACTTGCGTTTACCAGTGAAAAATTTTACTGGCTCTTTTCTGAGAAAAATAATAGTATATTAAGGGCTAGGGCTCAAACTAACACCATTATTTAATTGCATTAGGATCAGTTCAGTGGTTTAGTTGAGGTAACCAACAGAGTTCCGCTTAAAATTTCTAACTTTACCTAAAATTAGACACAATAAACAAACAATGACCTCCTGTTTCAAATATAATTACTAAAGAAAATGTCAACTCGATTCTCCGTTGACTTGAACCAATACTATGTACCCGGCTTTGTGCCAAATTCCACAAAATTTGCTTAACTAACGTTCGTACTCGTTAGGAGTATCATATAGGGAGGTCTGATACTCGATTATACCAGTATTGCTACGCGTTCGATGCAGTTCAGCCTCACACTTATTGATTCTGGCAGAGACTCTTGTAAGTTCGCCTCGTGGACGGAATAATCTGGGAAAACTTATGGTCTCGAATTTCAATCCTCAGAATTCTTATTTATCGCATTCATTTCACCCACTTAAACGATTTCAGCAATGCAGACAATGTTTATGGCATTTTGCCCTGAATCCCAATTGTAAAAACATAATTTGGTATCGACATAACATTCTAATTATTTTAATCTTGTCTTATATTCGACTTTACCAATGCCTATATTGCAATGAAAATTAGCTATCATAATTTCGTCATCATTGTGCATTTCAATACGTACTTTTTTCAACCTGTTAAGGTGTGAGAACTCCTATATTATACTCAATACTTTATTGCATTCCATATACATATATTATACATGACTATAGTATAAACAATTTATCTGCAAAGAAGTTTGTTAAACACCTTTGACTATTATTATTTTAAAAACAACAAAAACACTACTTATTTACTTATCATACAAATACAAAGTAAGGAACGGAACTAAAAGGAAGGTATCACAAACGATATTCAAATTCAAACAGCTAAACTTCACGACAATATTGATGGCACACAACCTCAAGTTTTAACTAATAGTGTTTAACGTGCAACAATAATCAGGCTAGTCTCAAGCGAGTACGCTGCCAAATTAAATATGAGCAAAGTTTTAGCAAACGCCCGCGGTAGGGTGAATTGGCTGACTTGGACCAACTCGAGCAATTTACTACTACAAAACCCGCTCCTGATAGTCGAGTGTGCGTTTCGTTGAATATTAATTATTGCTTGTCAGTTTGTTGTGGAAATAGAATTTATGCGGCTAAACGAGACTAGACGTTGTTTGGGCGATGACCAAATTTATTAAATACACTGTTGCATATGGGTTGGGGAATTGGATGTGAAAATCGTACAGCTCTCACGTTAGTTATAATTTTTGTGTTATTCAAATAGTACAAAGTGCTAAATTCACCTCTTTTCTCGTTTTTTAAAGCATTGGAGCGACAATTTTTTACTAAAGATTTTGTATTTTTGTAAGTAAATGGTTTGATGTAATAGTTAATTGCAGTCTTTGTTATCTGCTAATATTTCGCAGTTATTCTGCTAGTGTCTTCCCAAAAAATGAAAAAATAAATATATAACCACAAGTTTATGAGCATGACAATCAGTTGCGATATTACCAAGCGAAGGTCAAACTTATCATTAATTAATTCAACTAGCATCCCGCGAACAATCTCGAGTACTTACTTAAGTTTAGCACACTGTTAAGTTTAAATGAGACTTAGCTTATCTTGGCATCTCTGGTAACCGCGTGTTACCGACCTCGGCACTAATGTTGTAAAACATTTTAGGGACTTCATTTAGCTAATCTTCGTGACAGAAGTCTGACGGTAAAATATTACTGCCTTTAAATATAAAGTTATCTTTATTAGAATCAACTTTACTGCAGTTGTTAGAACAGAATATATTAATTTATTATTCGTTTAAAAATATGTCGCCAAAAGTTCTTAGATAAAACAATATCACTTATAGTACCGTTTCCACCGTTTGTTAATTTCGATATTGCTATAAAAGTAAATAGTATTATTTTTACAAATATGGCGATAATCCTCAAGGAGGAACGAGTTTTCCTTTACAAAGAGCCTATACACCAACATTTCACCGATCACTATAAATCCCATGTGGAAAACCTATCCAAATTGACGAGATTTAATGAGATTGAACGTGGCCTAAATCGTTGCAAGTGAAAATCCATAGACCGTGGCGTGACTTTTGAAGTGATAATTCATAATTGTTCAACCGCCAATGTCATGTTCATAGTTTGGTGTCAATTAGTCGGGCCTTTTGTGTATGTAGGCACTGATAAATAATTAAATATATCATGGCAATTACCCTGCCCTAATACAAAGCTGTCTACATACATGTAACGTGTAATAATATCGTTTGAACACAATGATGTTACCAGCTTCTAAAACCCGCTTTAGCGTCCCGTATCAACTTTCATTATGTACTGTTAGTACATCTAATTATTATCTGTTTACGGCTTTTTGTTCCTCCAAGACTTCTATAATGACCTAGGAAAAGCAGAGGCCTCCCTATTCCCATATGTCTCTCCCAAGAGCTGCCAATGCCCAGTCCATCATTTACGTGTTCAGTTCATTTGTATTCAATTATGTATCATCATCATCATCAACCTATCTCAGTCCATTGCTGGACTTAGGCCTCTCCTATGGTACACCACGGATCTCGATCTTAAGCTTTCCACTTCCAACCGCTGCCAGTCATTTTGCGTAGGCTAAATCTTTGCCCCACCGATTTGGAGAGCGTTCTATACTACGTTTGCCAAGTCGTGGTCTCCACTTCAGAACAATTATGTACAAATTAGATAAAATATGCTAGCTTATAACAGTTTCACTGCTGTTCAAAGACCTGCCCTCTTACCATAAACCCTTAAAGCAGGACAGTTTACGTTGTCGAAGCGAGACGTCGCCCTACACTGCACGTAGCGGCGTCTCGCTTCCACATCGTAAACTGTCCTGTTTTAAAAGTTCATGGTACGGGAGCTGTTCTCGTAATTAGAAGAAACAAGAATTAATCACCACTCTTGAGCACGGTTGAGTTTAAATCAATAAAATAATTTAAATTTTTAAATCCACGAGTACCTACTATCTAAAACTTACTTAACTTTTGCGTTAAAACTTTATATTCCATGAAAGGCAACCTGCACTCTCAAATGTTAATTATTTCTTCAACTGTGGCTAGCACTGTAATTTGAATGCGAACTAATAACGTACGGGTCACATTCCCTACAGTAATTTTAATATTAATACCGACAAATGTACCATTAAGGCATGAAATATTTCCATGTATGCTTTTATTCGCATTAACTTGTGGTACAAAGTGCACTTTACTTATTTCAATTGGAATATTCACAGATTTATTTATAGACTTAATCTTATCTGTATAATATTTATATTTTTAATTCATATACCAGTATATACATATGTGACATCATGCTTTTCCTCGAAGGGGTAAACAGATTATCCTTGAGCAAACGTCCATTCACATTTTACCACTTAACATAATTACGAATATGTCCCATTGCAAACCTATGGGCAATACCATGGAATATAATTATGATAAGCGGCAAAATGCGGAACTGCAATATGTCCCACGGCAAACCAATTGCCCATAGGTTTGCCATGGACATAATTTTAATAATCATAGGCCCACGCTTATGGGTATTACAACTTAAAGTTAATCGGTAAGTTCTGATGCTTATTGAATGACAATACAATTCAATTCGTTATAGATACGTACACTAAAAATCACCTTAAGGTTGAACCAAAAAATTTCCGAGGAAAGCAATTAACAACGTCAGTACAATTATTATATTTGAAGCCACAAAGCTGAAATACATTTACACCTCTAGAAAATTACCAGTTTATCACGATATGTCAGTTTGATTAATTACAACGACTATTTCTCCGTACTCTATACATTACACTGCTTTCTTTTAATCCTTTTTTGAAAGGCAAGAATATTTACCCTATGCTACAAATTATACAGTCCATATTTCCTTATCACGGCAAATAATATGCACGTATAACAAATTCTAAAACTTTAATTGGTCTTTGTAAAGAAAATGGTATTCGAGGCATTAATACCTTGAATATCGTGAACCAGAATGCGATAAGGTTTTGATTAAATCAGTAGATGATTTTCTTCAACATGCAAAGTTATTTGTAATTTTAATGGAAGAGAAATGTGAAGTTAACGAATAGAAATTTCTTTTAGAAATGGATAAGTTAAATATTGAAAAATATGAAACCATAAAACGTAATTTCCGACACGTATAAGCATTTAAACTACTGTGCCGGCGAAGATAATGCATTAAAACAAAAAAAAAAAACATTTTCTTATTTAAATTGAGCATAATAGTCAAAGTTTTTATATGTGGATAAAAGTCGACATAAAACTTCATAAAAACAAACTTTTAGAATATCAGAGAATGAATAGTAATTTCCTTTATCAATTTAGATTCAAGCTTAGCATGGGCAACATGCTAAAATGGCACCAAAATTCATATAAATTTGGGTTGGTATTATCGTTTCAGTGATTTATAGCTGTAAAGGTATAACACTGAGTTGGTAATCATAGATTCCAACAGATAATACCTGACGTCACCCTTAAGACGTAAATACTAAAAGGGAACTTGAAATTCGATGGATGCGAGCAGCGACACGGTGGCTCAGTTGGTTAGAGCAGCGCCACGAATCGGCGAAGGTCGCGGGTTCGAATCCCGCTCGTGTCCATCATTTTTCAAATTTCCTTTATCAATTTAGATGAATAGTAAGGTTAATTCACTGAAACACAGACTATTTATCAGGCTCTATTAAAAGAGATAAGAGATGATAACATTCTTTGAAACATGAGTATACACATATTATTATAGTAAATATCATTTAATATTAAACAAAATACCTATTGAAGAGATCTAAAAATATACGACGAACGAAAAATAATGTTTAGCTAGCTTATTCCATGGGTCCACGAAAAGTGCATTTCATTTACCAGCTGTCAATAAATCGAAGGCTTTCAGATCAAGATATTACGGTAATGGGTAACCGGGGATTAAAAAATAAACTATCATCAGCAGCAGGCAAGCTAATGGGATTGAAATCGAAGAGAGTGCTAATAGATTAGAGGTGAGGCAAGGATTTGAGGTTGAGTATTTCTGTTATGGAAACTTAGTATACTTGGATTTTTATTGTTCTTAAGTGATTACAAAACATTGTATGATTATTCTACATTGATAGCACTGGAAATCTACGATCTTGGCTAAATCCACAAGGAAACAGACGTGAGTTTATGTTTATAAATTGAAATTTTGTTGCTTGCTGCCTATGCACGTCACCTTTTTAATGGTCATTATAAGCCCTCTTAATTATAAACGATTCTAAAAGGTACTGTTTTAAATTATGTACTTAAGTGTATGAATATTTCTATTTTTTTGACATGCAAACAACAATGGTCGGTATAATAGAATATCTTTTTTTGTCACAATTAATATGGATTTGTATGGTCTGAAAATAAAGTTTTTATTATTATTATTATTTAATCAATTGTTGAACAGTGGCAATTTTTATAAGTATGGGGAAAGTGTTTTTTTATTCCCTATAGGGTTTAAGTCATGGTGGCCTAGTGGTTGACATACTGGATTTCTATGCACGAGGTTGCAAACCCAGGCAAGTATCAATGTGACTTTCTTAATGACATAAATACTTTCTTAGATATTCTAAGACACCACTGACTGACGGTGACGGAAAACATCGTAAGGAAACCTGGATTTAATTATCTGAAATCGCCAACCCGCAGTGAGCTAGCGTGGTGATCAATGCTCAATCCTTCTCTATACGAGAAGAGGCCTTTGCCCTGCAGTGGGACAGTTATATGCTGTTTTTATTTATTTTTTATAGGGTTTAATACTATAATGCTATAAATACCCAAAATTGCTTAACCCTTACTATTGATTAAGGTTACATATACAGCAATAAAGACCACCAATTTCAACGAACCTTAAAATTGTATTGTTTGCTTTAAAAAGTCAACTATTTACTGAGTCAGCGGCATACCCTAGGGCACAATTCTTGGTCCGTTTTTGTTTTTTATTGATTTAAACAGCCATTTTAGAGTCATTTCGTTCGTTTTGTGTATCAACGTAATCAAAAACACCAAGGTTACTGAATGCCTTTTTATCTGAAGAAACTAGACTTAGTTTGCAAGTGGACAGGTTGTTAACAGCAACATTTACTTTAAAAAATTAGAACTAAAAATTTCTAATTTAGTTTTTACATATAAATGTAAGTCAGGCATCCACAAGTCAATGCTAAGTGGAATCAAAGGTTAACAGTATTAAAGGGCTGGTATCAATTATATAAAACAATATTTAGGCCGACACAAACTGCGTTAAAATGCAAATCGGAACCAAACCCTAATGTGCAGCGACGTACGTATCTCTGCTTTATAGTAGGTATTATGTTGCTATGGGATAAGGATACAGTAATAAACGGTGACAAAAGACGAATAATTAAAAGTTTGTTTCTGTACTTTCATACTGATGACTTTAACTAACGCTACATACCTGGGTATACGTATAAGTATGTACTTGTATTGTCTTACTACTGTGAGCCGGTAGCAAGTTTTCATGCTATCAGAAAACAGATGTCTTGTCATTTTGTTTTTTAGATGGTTGTCTGGAGGATATTGCTCATACCAATATTATAAGTCAGCCATTATTTTATTTCCATTAAATAAGAAAAAACAATTTATATTGCAAAACGATAATGGTGTAACTTAAATCACATTCTGTCAATCTATCACCACGTGCTACAAAGAAAAATTAAAGATATAAGTTTAAAGAGAAAATTCAAATAAGCCACTACCTGATGATCAAAGGCGAAAACACTTAGGTACTCCACAGAACGCTTGTTCCTTAAGATGAATATTGAAGAAGGCCATCTCCAGAAACCAAAGCGGTGACACAGCTGTCACCGTGTCCCTCTGTCTGTTAAGAGCTCCGTTGACGAAGTGAGGTTACTGAGTCGAGATTAAGATTGCGTTGATTGCTTAAACTGACCTCTAAGGAATTGCTTGCTTCAAGTTATGCAGTGACACGTTCGTCTTCGGTTATACGGGGCGTATGCAGCTAAGGCGCTATTACGTCATTGTAAGGCAGGATAGCCTTTGTGTAAATCCGTGAGACATTCTATTACAAAAGGTTAGTGTGACAAGAACTTGGCTTTAGTTAGAAGACAAATAGATGTTTCTTTCGATCAAAAGTCATACATTACTTATACAGCAGTTTGTTGGCAGACTCTATGTAATAGTAAAGTCTAATATAACATTGTCACTGACGGCTAATAACATGGCAGATTTCAATGCTTTAAAATATAAAAACAAATGTTCTAAGACAAGTATAGAGCGCTCATTTGCCGAAAATAGAACGGTCATTCAGCAAAATTAGGTTAAAAGCCTTACGTAATCAAAATAAATAGGAGAACGCTCCAACTCGCTAATCTGACTGTCATATGTCCGCACCATATTTTCCGCATATAAATTAACTCATAACTCAACGGGAATATTCAGGTCAAGCGATCCTAAATCATTTGTGAGGACTCACATTACTTCTAAGCATAATGACCTTGTTGAAATGATTAACCAACGGTCCTTTCATATTAATATTGCGTGAATAGTTCAATATTATGGAACAAATTTTACTTCTACCTTTTATCAAGCCACATAGTTATTATTCAGTGATCAATAAAATTATTACAGTTTTGGAAGCATTTTAATTAAGATCGAACTTACGGAATTTGTAGTTTATTAGAAGGTAAAACCTATAGAATTCGATTTAGGTTACTTTTATCGAATTATATAGGTTTTACTAATACTTACTAAAGATACCAATAAATAGAAAAAGTTTATTCTATGTAATTTTTGCGTTCTTGTGTAGTACGCAATAATTATAAATACCTACAAGTAAAAAAAAGCAACCTTTAATATGTGTCAAAGAAACACGTATGTACAAGAGTCCATTTTTTTCTACAAGAAATGTTGTCTAACTTCGTACAAAAGGACCAAAAAACACCACAAGGACCTACATATTTTTCCCTCATTATTTAGGGTCTACAGTCCAGTCCTGTTATTTCTAGACCATTTAACAAAATATAATCTACGTTGTTTACTTTTCCGAGACAAAGATACGCATTTAAGTCAGGATTAACCATAATTTATTACGGTCATATAAAAAAGGTGCTGAAACGGCCCAGTAAATTGAGTCGTATTATTTACATTTTCATTAGAAAATTAAATTAGTATAAATGTAAGTAATTAATAAATGGAGTACTAAAACGCGTATCGTTGTTATTACTTTACAACTGCTTCTAAGATAATTTGTTGTTTCCTTCAACTTTAGTTATTTTAACGTTAAAATTCATTAGAGGTATAATAAAATAAAAATAATAATAATAAAATAAGTTTATTTCAAATTATTTTCGCTTACAGTTGCATGTCGAGGAGTCTCCATTTAAGCATAGAAATGCCTGTAGTTGGAGGCTCCGCTCCTTCCCTTACAATATAAATAGGCAAGTATGTAAGTAACGATTAGGCAGAAGAAAATGGTTAATTTACATAATTGTGTGTATGTGCCTGTATGTGTGTGTGTGTGTGTGTGTGTTTGTGTGTGAATGTGTGTGTGTGTGTGTGTGAGTGTTTGTGTGTGAATGTGTGTGTGTGTGTGTGTGTGTGTATGTGTGTGTGTGTTGGGGGGGGGGTGAAGAAGTGGGTAAGACAGAGCTTAACTATATTACAATTAATAAGAGTTTTCGGTATTTAAGTCGCACGTTGCAAAAGTAATTCCGTACCATCATAAGTTAAACCATGCAGCCATGTTGTAAGTAGTTTTTTGCATTCATTTTGTTTTTTATCATAGATATATACATATTTATTTATTTTGTTATATAAGAAAGCTGAGCGATTTTGATATTGTCTACTGGCAAATTCTGTTTTTATCCTGGGAACGCTAACTATGCGGTATTTCTTTCTCATTTTTTGTATTTTGGGATCATATGGTGTCGCTTTATGCATTTTGAGAATGATCAGGAGGATGTATAATTTTCTCACTGACAGCAGATTACATAGTTCATAAAGCTTTTCAGTAGAGAATCTTCTTCTTTTAAAGTACATCACCTTAAGTATCGCTCTTTGAGTGCGTTCTAACTCTAGGAAACTAGATTTCGCTGCTCCACCCCATACAGTTATGCAATATACTAAAACAGATTGGACCAAAGATATATAAATTTCATTTAAAAGATTTCTTTGGTTATTATTATTTATTTTCCTTGGTACAACGTATCTCAGCTCTTTGAACATCCAGATGAGTTTCCGTACTCTACTCATGACTTGATTTAGTTGAGGATACCAGGAAAGACGCTGGTCAATTATCACTCCCAGATATTTAGTTTGAGTAACTTGCTGTATAGTAGGGCAATTGCTGCAAGTTCCATCTGTGATAATGTCGCACGTGTGGATTCTTACATTAAATTCTTTGTCTGATTGAAATTGATTATTATAAATATTAAAACAAAGATAAGTGGTTTTGCTTGTGTTCAGGGTGAGCAGGTTATTTTTTAACCAGGTAGCAACGAGAGCTAGCCCATTTTCAGCACTATTTTTAACGTCATCCCATGTTTTCCCTGAGAAGACGACAGCTGTATCATCGGCGTATGAGAATATTTTGGCATTAGTGATCCTCATATTGCAGAGATCATTTATATAAATTAAAAAAAGTGTAGGTCCTAATACACTGCCTTGTGGTACGCCGTATGATACATCTGCGTCCTCACTAACGATTTGATCTAGTTTAACTTTTTGTGTTCTTCCAGAAAGATAATCCCTAAGAAGTGCCAGAGGCACTCCACGAATTCCAATACCTTCAAGCTTGTGTATAAGAATGGTAGTAGAGACGGTGTCAAAGGCTTTTCTTAGGTCCAAGAAGGCAGCCATACATTTATTTCCTTTGTCAAGTTGTTCGGTTACTAAAGCACTTAGTGCTACAACAGCATCTTCCGTTGACTTCTTTTGTCTAAATCCATATTGAAATGGTGACAGAATATTAAATCTACTTAGATACTTCAAGAGGCGACTGTTTATCAGTTTTTCTATAATTTTTGAAATCGCGGTTAAAACGGATATAGGTCGATAGTTGTTACCATCGTCTCTATCACCACCCTTATACACAGGTGTAATAATAGATTTTTTTAGCTGGGCTGGAAAAACACCTTTTTGAAAACATAGATTGGCAAGGTGCGTGATAATTGGTACAACTTCATTTTTAGCAATCTTCAAGAAACAAGTGGGTATATTGTCCCATCCAGGGGCACTGTCAGATCTTAGATTCATGAGCGTGGTGCATACTTCCGGTTGATCAGTATCTAAAAGTACCATAGAGCTTGTGTGTGATGGCGGTTCATTTAAGGGCTTATCAAATGTGTTAGTACAAGATGCTATGTTTTGGGCAAGATCCCTGCCTATGCTTGCAAAATATTTATTTATGAAGTTGGCGGATTCTATGGGAGATGATTTTATCTGCAGCAATTCTAAGTTCTCTGTTCGTGATTTATTTGTGTAAGTGATGTTTTTAATATTTTTCCAAAGAAGTCTACTGTTTCCTATAGAGTTAGTAATTTGTTCCCTATTATATTTTCTTTTTAACTTTTTAATTAGCTTATTACAATAATTTCTATATCGCGTATACGTCAATCTGGTAATTTCATTGTCAGGATCATTTCGCGTCTTTTTTTGTAACGCATTACGATTCCGAATACATATCAGAATACCTTGAGTAATCCAGGGTTTTAATAAACGTTTACTACTTGGTATGGTAGTAGTGCGTGTATTGACAGACAAAGATTCAGTAATTTTTTCAATCAAAGCGGTTATAACCACACCTGGATCATCAATAAATAGAAGGTTAGCTAAATTTTTATTCTGCAAGTATAGGAGAGCACTGTCGAAATCAATAGTTGTTTTAATTTTATCTGGTGCAATTTTGTCTTTAGTTTTTGCCAAAGAAAGAAAGGTGGTATAGTGGTCTGAAATAGTGGTGCATAGGATAGCTATAAATGCAGAATTTTTTTGCGGGTTAATTTTAAGCATGAAATGATCAAGACAATTCATTTCTCTGGTGGGTAGCGTGTGCCCGGCCAGAATTCCGTACGACGATAACATTGTCAGGTAATTTACTCTATTTTTGTGGTGATAGTATTGCCCAGTTTCGCTGGGTCTCAAGTTAATATTTATATCCCCTGTGATGACAATGTTTCTTCTTTGTATGCTAAGTGAGTCCAAGTGTGAGCTTAATGAGTCAATAAAATTATCTGCGCTTAACTTTGCAGGGGATCTATATACACCAATGACAATGTTATTTAGAACCTCGATTTGCAGACAAGTTGCATGAATAAGCTTAACTTCAGTAACTTTATGTTTTAAAGATTTTTTCACATACGCGACGACTCCATCATGTTTATTCGAAAGGTTAGTGGTGTAATAGCAGTTGTAGTTATCAAGTTGTGGAATAGGTTTATTTAAATTAAGTTGGCATTCCGTTAAAATAATAGTGTCTGTTTCAAATTTAAGACTAGACAAAGTAAGTAAAAAGTCATCGAAATTGCAGTATATGCCTCTAATATTTTGGGAAATTATGGTAAAATCTTTTTTGTGTATGGTTGTATGTTTTACAAGATCTATACAGTCGCATGTGATCGATTTAGCAATCTGAATGTTGTCAATTTCTTGTTGTGTTTGTAATGAATCACATGTGGCAGCCATTTTTAAAATAATAAATTATAATAGTTCTTGCTGGCCATTGCTTATAATGTGTGTAGTGTGTTGGAATAATGTTGGTGTTTGTTTTATATGTGTTTACATTTGATTGGACATATGTTTTAAGAGTGTGTTTACTGAAATAGTGTAGTCTAGAGTGATTGAAGGATGTGATTGATGGATGTGTATTCTTTAGTTTTTCATAGGTGAGTGTGCAGTCAAAAGTGATACAATTTTCTTTTGCAGTTAATAAAGTAATTGAATAACAAAACAAAATTATAAAAACAAAATTAAAAAACAGAATTACAATAGGGTAAAATTGTTGAAAGCTATGATTTTTTATGAATGCAACCGAGATCGTGCACTGCTTTGATTTGCACGCGTTTGTTCTCGTCGAGTCGTAGAAAAATTGCTCCACGAAAAATCCAGCATGCGTAGCCATTTGTTTTAGCAAAATCACGGACTTGAGCGAATAATTTGGCAGTCTTTTTTGTGACACTCTCAGACACATAGATGGGCTTCTTTTCTCCTTTCAAGCCAAGATGTTCCGTATGTAGCTTGTCACTTAGTTGTTTATCCTTGTTGAATTTTTTTACAGCTGTTAAAACTCTTTCCTTCTCAAGTACTGTTGAAAACTCGGCAATTATAGTACCTGTGCCGTTAATTTTTTCATGTGGCTTTATTCTATAAATATCTTTAATATCAGTATCCTTGAGCTCAGCATCTACTACCTTGCCCAACTTAGAGATAAAAGTACTTAGGTCCTCTTTACTTTCAAATCTATTCTGTTCGGAGATCAGTTTTGGTACATTTCGGAATTCAACTGTTGCCGAGCAGCTCTTCCTTTCCAAATGATCTACTCTTTCCTCCAGCGCAATAATCCGTTTCTTGTCCTCTTTCTTCTCATTTTGTAGCGATGCAATCTGGTTCAGAGCATCCTCGTACTTCTCTGATAAGAAACTGATACTTTCTTTAATCTCTTCCTTCTGCTTTTCAATGGTCGCTTTCAGCTCCTGGAAGCGTGTATCTTGTTCCGCTGCTAGAGTACTAAATAGTGTACGCATTTCTAGCATGACATCACCCTCACTCGTAGCATTCGTGTTTTTAGGCAGAGGAGGCGTTCCCACAGCTCGTCTTTTATAATTCCTACGGGACACATTTTCATCTTTATGTTCTTCCAGATCCGGTTCAGACTCATGTTGTAACACAACATCTCCCTCTTTTAGAGTTTCTGTGTCTTTTGGTGGTGAACTGCGTCTTACTGACATAGCTGGCGTAGATCAGAATCACTTAGTTTTATTAAGGAGTTATCGACTAGACACAGTAATGTAAGTTACCTGCGTGAACCGTAGTTGTGCGATGCTCGAGTTCCCTATGTAGTATGTTCCTGGAACGCTACCAGCATAAAACAAATGATGTCAAACAATGACAGGTGACTTTGATGGTTGACACTGACGGATAAAACATGGATGACACTGACAGATGACACTGACAGATGGCGTTGACAGGTGTCAAGGACAGAAGACACTCACACTTTGCTGTCGCCGTTTTGCAGTTCACGAAGAGGTGATGGTGTGACGTCAATGTGTGTATGTGTGAGTAGTCTAACGCTCTCCGCGCCGCACGTTTACCGCCACTTATGTCTGCGCTCCTAGTACTTCCACTGAATTATTTAGCTTTATTTTTGATTTAAAATATGCTAATTCAATAAAAATTGCGCTAACCACACGTCCGCACTGCTTAGTATCCGAGGGGGAAGAGGAGGTATTATAGTCTATTTTCTCCTGTGCAAGCTTTTGGGTATTTACAATGTTGGTCTGTAGCATTACCTACATCGTTTGTGCCTTCGATTCTAAAATATAGAATAAACTTTCCTACACTATCTCTAACTCTCTAACACTTAAAAGTTACTCTTACAGTTTATAAATACTTCATATAAATTGATAGCGAATAACCATTGAGGGAGTTTATATACGCTGCGCTTAAACCACTTCCTTCCTCGCAGCTTGTGAGCGGAATCTATCTACGTCATTCAAACAATTATGTTCAACATGATCTCACAAGTTCTTAGCCCGTAAAACTAATTCCATTCGTCTGACCTATTTCCTCAAACATCAATCTTTTACTTTACCTAACCGTACCAAAGGACCAGGGAATCAAAGCGATTGTAGGCCGAAAACAAGTCTCGAACCTGATTGCGTCATTATCACACTTGCCAAAATGACAGTCCGCAGAAAAAATGCCTAAAAAGGGGTCACTACAAACAATGAAAACGCTGTGTTGCAAATGATATCCTCAAAAAATAATGAAGGCTGGACCTCACTTGAGAAAACGACCCACATTATATGGTTGCGAGTAAAATGTGTACGTGCGTCGGACATTTTAAAAGGATAATATCTTGGAGAACCTTTGCGGCACTTTTGACGGAGTTATGGGGTTTTTCTAAAGAGTGCCTTAAAAGGCAAATGCCTTTTAAGTTTGTATCACAAAGAGCTAACCTACTTGTTGATCTTAAAGGGTAGCACGATACGACTTTCGTAGTTCATATTTAGCTTATTAGTAAATATTTAGATATTTCTTGTTTAACAATGCCTCTTGTATATTATAACCTATACTTATATGTAGCGAAGAAGATCAAAATATCTTCAACATACAGACTGCAAATGTAGCCACTAATTGAGGACATAATAAAGCTAGTTAGAACACATAATGAAAGTGTGTCGTATTAATGAATCAAAGGATACTGTGAGTACTCGTTATCCTATGTAACTACGAGTTTAACAACTACTGTGGGACGATACAGAGCTTATAATAAGCCTGTTTTATTTTTGTCTCGATAATAGACTATCGCATGAAGCATTCAGTTTTAATTAGGCTACATGTTTCCATTGTGTACCTACTATAATGCTATTTGAAGCAAACGATAATTAATGATTGTTGTTATTTTTGCTTCCTTATTATTGATAGAAAATAGACGCAGAAATAATTGTGATAAATATGTCTTGTAGACAACATTTTAGTTCTTCTTTTTTTGGAATTTATTATTTATTTTTAAATCTAAATAAAGCAAATTTTAAAACAAAGTTTTTTTTCTTATCGTATGGTTGATAAACAACCTGGTGTCATAGTTTAAACCGCCTGTAGGCCTCTGACATGGCTTTACAAACCATTGAAAAATCTCTCAGGTGTGCCGATTTCCTCACATGATTTCATTCACCGTTTTTAGCAACTGATAACTAATTTATAGTACGCACATGAATTCGAAAAGACAGTGGTGCGTTCCGGGGTTTGAACTTGCGAGCTTTGACTTGGTAGTCCAGCGGTCGCACCACTCGGCTATCAGTGCTTTTGTCTTCACTTACCTATTTAATTTATGATACTTTGTCAATAGGTATGATAAACTCCCATTCGCGTTTTTATTTCGTTTTTATATTATTCGGTCTCATTTGGGTTGTTTGTAAATGTGCATCTTTGTTACTGTACCAACTACAAAGAATAAATCTTAGAATATCAGACTAATCAGTGTCTTATAACATTTCTGTTTCTAATCCACGTTTACTAGCTAGAATAATAGTTCAAGGGTCAGCATTCTCATCCAATCTATTTTGTGGCTCATTCGACCGAATTATTTTCTTATTTCTGTCTGATTGCCTTTCAATATACTTACAATAATTACAATATCGTCCAGACAAAACCTTATAGGACAGAACGAGAAAACATCAAATTATTTTAGAAGATTATTCAGTGGAATTAAATTTTCTGTAGTGGATCGTAAAAACTGGATCAAAGTAAATATATCGATCGATTTAATTCACATACCTTCAAACATGAGATAACTTTACGACTATACTCCCTGAAGAGGTAGGCAGAGGTAGTTCACGCACATTTTGCAGGTCCTATACAGGGGGCAAGCCGACCGCCAATTATCGGGCACAAATCCAGACTCCATGCTACTGAGAATCACCTTATAGTAACAACCCATTAAACTAACGAGGCAAGTCGATTTAATTCAATTAAAGAAATAAAGACAGAAGGAAAAGTTTAATAGTAAAGTTGGAGTAACAGGCGTCGTTAACGTATCGAAGACAGTTCGATGCAAAAAGGAACGCGCGACGAAGTTAGTTCTAAAAGATAGACATTGAACTTTGATCATTTTCTAGACGAGATGGGTTAATAGTCGTGCTTTTTAAATGCTTGGAAAAATGTAATGATATTTCTGGAAAGAATAGGAAGACATCACTCTAGTCCGGATACTAATTGGTCTAAAAATATTAATCCATAACATAACATCACGCCTGTATTTCCCGAAGGGACGGCAGAGGTGGACATATTGTTCAACCACATCGTCAGTTATGTTATAGGTTCCAATGTAATAAAGGGCGAGCCTATTGCCTTCAACCGGGCACAACTCTAGACTCCGTGCTGTGACGAAGAATTAACGAATGGAAAAACTCCGTAATACTTTGTCGGACCCGGGATTTGAACCCAGGACTTCATGTTCAGTAGTTGCGCTTACCACTAGACAAACAAAGCACACTTCAGAATATTATTCCCCTGTAATTAGCTCGCCATTATACATTAAGTTTGTATTTATAATTATAATCTGTTATGGAATTAAATAATATTAAAATAAAAAGGTTTTTAGAACTAATTTGTGTTTGTAAAAATGTTAGTACTAATTCAATTAAAACAGAATTTACTGACTAAAATGAACAAGTTAGAAAATACATTTCGAGTAGTATAATTTTTAATATTATTATCATCCAAATTAATCAACATTAGACCTTACGTGACCTTTAGATAATAATATGACCTTTTGGATTTAATAAGTGAAACGCAGTTTAGGTACTAACGCTATATATTAGTTTCAGAATAAAGAATTTTCAATTGCTTTGTATTTTTATAAAATTCACTATGCTAACAATTTACATCTACCCCGAAAGCTCCGTATTTCTTTCTCCAAATAAACACATCTCTTATCCGTGCTCAAGAAGATCACAATAATTTTATTTATAAAATCCTCTTACCCGATCATCATTTATTTCAATATCACCAGAGCCAACGAACTACATAATCTTAATACACCAAGATTTTGCAAAAGAACTTTTTCAAATGGAACTGAGGATTTCAATCAGGCTATCTTTGCGACCACGGTTTTAACAAAGGAATAAAAATCATTGTTAGGTAGAAATTGGAGTCCAAGTAATACTTTGAAAGATGCAATTTTTATTTAAAAGAGCCGCCTCGAGGTCGTAGTCAAGAGAAATAATATAGACACCGGGATAAGGCTCGGAATAACAAGCATTTGTTCATTTTAAGTACGCTTTGTGAGTATGAACGTTTTGTTTTAATTTAAGCGAAGAACGCGATTTGTTAAGTTTAACTTTTGACTGAATACTTGTCACAACTAAACGTGATTTTTATGAAGATTGTACGACGTACGTGCGTCGGAGGATTTAAAAGGACACTAATATCGTGGATAACTAATTATTTCTATCACTTACGCGAATATTAGTCATTGAAATAAAACTATTTTTACGGATTTTATCGCGGTTTTAATTTTGTTTTTTGGTCCCGACGTTTCGAATCCTTTACAGCATTCATGGTCACGGGCAGACTGAGGTGTTAAACGTCTAATTTGTACAATTACTATCAACTACCATACATTTTTAGTTATTATTTACAATCCGATTCACGCAAAATGAGCTCACTGTGTCATTCGGTCTTGCAGTTTTACGCTTGGGATTAATTTTAATAGAATCTATGATGGGATTCCAAGCAGGTGGTATGTCCCAGCCATCTTCTCTATTGAAATTGGGGTGTTTCTTAATTTCAATAGCCTCGCGTATCATCCTAGGAAGGAATCGATTTTCTTTGGCAAGGATCTGTGGTTTATCAAATCTGATGTAATGGTTGGCTTGGTCAAGCGTATGGTCACAAAATGCAGACTTCCTGGCACGGCGGTGTTTAATATCGGCGATATGTTCTTATACGCGGGTCCCTATGTTTCTTTTTGTTTGGCCTATGTAAGAGAGACCACAATCACAATCGAGCTTGTATACGCCTGCATCTTGTAAGGGTATGTGGCACTTGACAGGTGGTAGAAAAAACAAAATTAAAACCGCGATAAAATCCGTAAAAATAGTTTTATTTCAATCGTGGATAACTTTTCAGGTTTTTTGTAGAAAGTTTCAGAAGTAATTAATTTAAGCAGGTTTATTAAATGAAATACGAGCGTTACTTATCATTAAGGCTTAAATAAGAATAAATATGAAATATAGGTAGTCTTTAATTAATCATTGTTAATAGGTCCAACATTTTAATAACTTTGTTTACCAGAAGTTACTTTCTTTACCAGTTTTTATTCTAAGAATCCTTTTCTTAGAATAAAAACTGGTAAACCAATTATAACGATAATTACCAACACAGAATTCATTTCAATTATTCCTATTTCAATAGCAATTTAACGCATATCTACCACAGTTCCAACTAAACTTGTTCTCAATGCTCAAAGTATAGCAATATTAGCATAAAGCTTGTCAAATACATGGCTACAACAGTGCTTTTACTGACTTGAATAGAAACGGAGTTTAGTTGCCTTAATGTTTACAATAACATAAGGAGTAGCTCCAAATTCTGGGAATTGGATACGGTAACGTTAGCTTTGACAGGAATGGCAAGATGCTTTGTGCAGCTTACTAATACATTTTCATCAGCGACTGTTACTATAGTTTCTCTCTACAGTGACGTGTGGAACTGTTTGTTTGCTTGTCTGTTTTACTGTACTATGACTATTGAATACTCAAATACTCATATTGTTATGGTTTGTCTTCATTTTGAAGTGAGTTATGATGTAAGACAATTCTTGTGTTTAGAGGAGCATTTATATTACCATCCGTCTTTTTTATAGTTCTGTTTTTTTGTGACCTTATTTAATCTGTATAAAGAAATCTTAGTCATAAAAATACGTCTGTATTGGCTTAGATCTGAAATCTTTATTAATAAATACTTGTAATAAGAATAATTACTTTATTTTTCCAAATTATTCAAAGAAGAAAGGCGAATTATTATCTTTTATTTGCCAAATAAAATTAATTCAAGGCAAAAGCCTGTTTTACTCTAAAACGAAACGAACCTTGTTCAACACGCTTGCGAACTGCAATTTGGTGATTTTAGACTATTTAATCCAGGTTTCCTTACGCGATATTTGATATAATATAATGATGTATTTAAAAGGTTGAAAGTAAATAGTATAAGATTGTTTTGTTCAAAGAAAATAAAGATATTGCTAAGATTATCCCATTATATATCCCATTATCTCCCCACTAGGTGATTCAACAACTTGAAAATATTCAGGCCAATTATATTCAAAGAGACAGGTTAAAAATAAAGAACTATATCACATATATTGTAAATCATAACAGAAATAAAGGATGTTTTCTTCATAATGATGTATGTATGGTATCATCATTAAAAAAATACGTATACACATTTATGTGTATTGAAACAATATCAAATATCAAAATATTTATCAAATATTAAGCAAAGAAAAGCCTCAAATGCCTCAACAATTGTAAATTATAGCGATACGCCTCCTGAAAACGGTGAAACATTATCATGGAGATAATTATAATTTAAACCAAATTTAAAGGTAGAGTCGGGTATAGCAATATCTCTGGGGGCCTGTCATTTTTTAGGGGTCCTTTAACGCGAGGACAAAACGGTGTGGGCTTGTGCCATAGAATTAATGAGGTGATTTGTCTCTTGGCAGAATAAGGAAGAGTCATAGCCTCAAATTGAATGGAATTCAATTTATCGATAGAATGTCGGGCTCTCGGTTAATGGGCTCATGGAATGTTTATTCTCTTTTTGTACGGTTTAATGTAAAGTTATTATGCCTGTCTTCTTCCAAGTGAATTCACTGATAATATTCTTTATTGAGTACTTTTGTAACAAGAAATAATCTATAATAACTTCCGTGAGTGTTATCCATATTCATGAGCTGGTTACGCGGCGGAGTTCAGCTCGCGACTCCGCCGCGTAACCAGCTCATGAATAAGGGCTCCGTTCGAGTTCGAAACTAGTCGGGCATTCCCGAATACACACGTGAGTATAACCGGGATATATAGTAAATAATAAGAAATAATCTATGTGGCTTTGTGAGAATTTTGGCGTCATCGATAATTCTGATTTCGTGCTCTCGCGTTCTAAGTAGGTATTTTTTTACTATTAATTTGTTCTATTAAGTTCGAAAATTCATAATGATTACAGTCAACTGGTAAACATAACATCGCGCCTGTATTCCGCTAAAGTGTAGGCAGTGGTGTGTAGTACACATATTCCGCCAGTTATTTGATAGGTCCCAATGGAATAGGGCGCAACTGGTAATAGGTGGTATTGGGTGATTAAATAAAAAGAGCAATACATGTCCATTTTAAAACACAAATAACAACTCGGGTAGCGACGAAAATGATAACTTTAGTAAAGGGTTGTAATAACAATGTTATAGGAAGCGAGTCTATAGCCATCAACTGGGCACACATACAGACTCCGTGCTGCTACTGAGTACTACCTAATGGAAAATCAGTAACCCAATATCAGTTTTCCGACCCTGGATTCGAACCCAGAACCTCGTGCTCAGTCGTGCTTGGCAACTAGACCAACTAGGCAACAACTATTGTAACATATATTTAATTATTTTTTCAAAGGAAAGTGACTGAAAGGTCCATTAAAATACTTTTAGAAGCCTTACCGGTGAACCTACGTCAAACAGATGAAAGGTAACGGAACAAAATACGATGAATACACGTTTTGCTTTATAAACTCAATTTCCTGCAGTCTTATTGTGATGGCATGTACTACAAGGTTTTAGAAGAAAAAAAGAACATTATTTTAGGAAGTGAAAGAAATACGTACAAATACGCAATACTTATATTTCCCGAGGGGCAGGCAGAGTAAAAACCATAATTTTGCTAATCGCTAATCGAAATTCCTATGAAATTAGAGTTAGGTGACCCTATTCCAATTCATCAAGCTCACCCTGGGTTCGTCGCCCATTGATATAACTGGGATTGTACTTGCAATCTTGTGTATACAAATCTAATCTACTGTAGTATAACAAACACATGAATCAAAGTATCCACCCATTATTAATATTTTCCTGACCGAATTTTCGGTCACGGCGGCTTATCTCATCTGAGACTGGCCAACTACGCAGGAGAAATTAAAGTGCAAAGTATGCGCGCAAATACAGGTGCACTCCCTATATCCTCACTCTCATAGTCTGATGGGACGGTAGATTGACACGACTGGATAAATCAAGCGCAGAACCAATGGCGTAACGTGCCTTCGGCGGAGGTGAAAAATTTGTCACCCATCACAAGACTGACTGCGGTAAGTACGGCTTAGCCTCGCAGATCGACTGATCTGCGCGGTAGCCACGTAGATACAAACCCCTTAGCCATAACCCATACATTAAACAAGCTAATACTCATACATTTAGCCTAGCTAATACTCATACATAATCTGTATCAGTAAACGCTGGTAGCAATAAACTGAACAACGTATTAAGGGTTCCATATGTATTAATATTGGTATCGCAGTTTACGATTACAGGTTCTCGTAAAACCACTGGGGTAATAACCACTCAATATTATTAGTGGGATGGCGGGAGACATGCTTTTTGTGTATTAGTAAGAGTGTAATGAAAATATTTTTGCGACCATTTAGTACCAAGGCGAGCTTAGACTTATATGAAGATTGTTTTTGTCTGGCATATAATTTATTTTTTAAGAATCAAGCTAATCTTCTCACTATATTAAGACACTCCACGACACCTTAGGAAGTTCTCGGGTGTGTTCTATTGATCGTGGGTGTGATCTTTCAGATTTGTATTATCACATGCATCATCATCATCATTTCAGCCCGGTATCACCCACTGCTGGGTATAGGCCTCCCTTTTTCTCTGCCAATCCTCTCATCACATGCATACAAGTGACAAATATCTTAGGATCATTTTAATATTTGTCACGTGCGGTGATTGCTCTTGCGATCCTCAGCGCAGCTGTCAAGTCATATGCCGAATTGCCTACCAACCCACTGCGCTACTGATTCCAGTATTTATGTATCGAGTTATGAACACTAATAAGAGCAAACTTATGTAAAGTACTTACTGATTTAAAAAATACTGACTATTATTTTTGGATCCTCGGACCAAATTTAAAATTGATTTTTATGAAGCTAATTTATTAAACCTACAAATTGCGTGGTACGTTATCCCGGTTCTACGATCAAAACTTGAAGTGTGATATGCTACCTCTGTTAGCTACCACAATCGAGAATTTTATAAGAGAAAAGTTGAACGTCTCATCAAAATGAAGCTACTCACGGAAAATTAGCTTGATAGTAATCAATTTTAAATGGATCCCTGGCTATAATATGACCTGTGGTCCATCAAAAAGTCAAACGAACATTATCAAAACATTTCAATACTTTTGTTTTGAACTCCAGCTTTCTATTACCACCTTTTTATCACCAAGAAAATGGCGGACGAGACATGAAAAGCCCTCGAGTTTCTCGCAATCCAATAACAATAAAAAAGGCAATAAAAACCTGTATTATTTATTGACGACTTCCTATTTCAAGTCAGGACTAACGGCACCACAAATTGACTGAGATACTATTCGACTTCACGCTTGTTTACCCTTATAAAGAAGCTCGTGGCTCAGTAACAGCAGGGGTCGGACGTATCGATGTTAAGCTGCGCGTGGTGAGGTCATTACGTGGATAGATGAACATCCATTTTATACTAGTCTTGGTATGAAAATGAACGGTATTTTATCCACGTCTTACTTGCCTTGGACGTCCGGGTCCCCATAAGTTTGGACACTAATCTTTCAAAGGTATTTCGTCAGATAAGCATAGCTTCTATGTAGCATTTACATGGTATCCTGTTAGACTGGAACCTGACCACAACAGGGTAAAAAAGGCTTCATGATAATTAAAAGCCTATCTTACAGTATCTCAGGCAGAATTACAAAGGCAGTCAAAATCGTTAAGTTCCATCAAATCAACCAGCAGAAAATAACAGTTTCCCTAAAAATCCCCTAAAACTATACAAAGAAAAAAAACTATATTTTCGCCTACCTCAGTGTCACTTCCATCCGGAATGATTCATGAAAAGAAGGCGAAATTTATAGACGAGCCTGGTCAGCTATATCTAACCCTAAAATGACCTATTTGGATTATACGGAGGGGTACCACGGTTATAGAATTTATGATAATGTTATTAGCTTCTTCCTCAAGCCTCCATAATTCCGAATAGTGATTGACCAGTGTTTTTAGATGTTTATGTATGTGTGTACGAGTGTTTTTGGTCATAAATATCCTTATATTTATCGCCATCGTTATTTGAAAATTGTTTCTTTTTATTTGTTTATCGCTTAAATTTATCACCTTATAAGTGACAATCTTATTGGCGATGGCCGTAGATAGGAGGTTTCTGTGCTAAGGGTTGTGGCTTCTATCCCTGCTCGGAATAAGTAGTTGTGTGATCTTAAGATAGACGAAGTAAAATAAATAAATACGTATGCCACTATACTATTAGATTCTAGATTACCTTTTTTAAATAAAACGTCGCCCTTTAAAGGAGTTTTGCTCTTTGAAGGAAATATCACATACTAAACGCCCAGACTCGGGACAAACATCTACGGCTTACACAAATTATTGTCCCGTGCAGGAATTGAACCTGCAACCCCAAGCGCAGCAGTCCAATCGCTTAGCCTCTGCGCCAATTAGGTTGTAAACATGAAAAGTTACACTGCTGGGCAACATTCACGTATACTTTACCTTTGATACTTCTGCATATATGTAGGTAACAAAGCATAGTTACCAATACAAGTTGTATGTACATTAATTTTACTAACATTGCTTCAATAACCAACGAATATGCGAGCGGAACCTGCCCTCAAAGTAGCATAGTGAAGTTTCGATTGCATGCACAAATCATACACACAAGCACCCCACACACATACCTACCATACAACAAATATTTGTGCTGATGCCGGAATCTCGGAACGACAAAGAACAAAAGCCGGTCGCTTCTGTGTCCGACTAGTTAGATCGTAAACCACAGACCCGATTTATATATTGCGGAGTTAAATCAATGCTTGTGCCTTCTCTGTATGAGAGGTACGCTGCAGTGGGATACATTTACGATAGAGTACGCTGTTATAATTTCACGAAAGTTAGAACACTAAAAGTATAAGCGAGTATTATTTTTCCACATATTCTGAAAAAATATTTCTTCTTAGATGACGGATAGGATTTGTATGCAGGGTGCGAGTTTAAAATCAGTGACTTTTCAGTACCATACACAGGTCCTATTTTAGTTATTTTTAGAGACTTCTGACTCACGGTGAAATCTGGATTATTTTATCGGCACATATTCTATTCACCCACAGGGATCAATCTTTCCTTTTTTTCTCTTTAAGATAGGCTTAACCCTGCAGTGGGACTGGCTGATATTTATTATATTATACTATTGGCTGGCCCGCGATTTTGTTCGCATGAATTCCGATAAAACACCACAGCAGTAATGTAAAAACTATCTTTCTACGGAGAAAGACGTTGAACGAAAAACCTTTGAAAACTAATTCGATATAAATTTTCAAATTAAATTGTCTACTAAAATTATTTCAATAGCCGCTAAAAGAAAGTTATTTACATTTGATTGTTTCATGTCACAGCTGTTCTTTAAAATGTTTCTTGAAAAAAAAACAAAGATATTACCAACTAATGTTTTCCTTTGAAAAAACGCTTTGTTATACTATAGAGTTCATTAATGATTCTATGAAACCGAATAAACGGGAAAGTCTTTTAACATTTAATATAGATTGACAAATGACGTGACAGAGAGAAAGATTTATCGGTGAAAATGTACCTATAAAACGAGTTTTGCGTAGAGAAAATCACGTGGATCGGTAATGTGATACTCACAAGCATATAGTTTACCAGCAAGTTGGCTATGGGTCTCATGAAACCAGCATATAGTAGGAGTTTTAAAAGCGCAGTAACAAATTATTTGAAACCCTATTTTTATTGGTCAGACCTGATGATTTGACCGGGAATGCCAAAAGCCAAAAGTAAAACCCTACTCTTTAGAGTATATGGATTAAAAAAAAAACCGTCGCTCATTAGAACCCACACTGTATAACAAAATGTACACTCATAAGTTTTATCCTTCAAGACTTTTATTTCGCGATACATATTAAAATTTTAGGGTTCAGTAACATCAAATAACGATATAATAATGTACAAATAATACTGCACGATGTTTGCCGCACACTATAACTGTATACGCTGTCAGAATTTGATTGATTGATACGTTGGCGCGTAAGGCCTCACAAAATGGGATAGGCGTCAAAGAATGAAGAAGCAAATATTTAAAACTATAAAAATGAGATAAATAATAATAATTTTTTGACCTCAGCAAACAAACTGCGGCAGCGACGACTACAGAAAGTAAACATTCATATAATTACACCTGTGTGACGTATTTTTATTAGTTAATTCTCAGTATCAGCCCAGAGTCAGGATCAATGCCAGAGTCCGGCAATTAGCTCCCATATCTCCTATTTTATAACTTGCAAAATATGGGTGTACTTTAAGTACACCTCTGCCCTCCCCTCCGGAGAATACAGAGTGACGTTATTTTATTCAGATACAGATTGATTAATATCTTTTGTACTTTAATCACATAAATGATTTAGCCAAGGTGATTTAAGTGAAACAAATAAATGATTCAGGTTTGGGTATAAGGAAAAGCAGAACATCCAAGGCGTACCGTTTTTCCTTACCGATTATTGCCCCAATTTATTTTGTACAGCTTTAAATGTGTATAGGAACGGTGAACGTACGTCTTACTCTTAATCTTTATCATCCTTAAGGGATCAGTGCCCTAAGTGATACCTATTGGGAAGTATATGTTGTTATGTAGTGCGTATGTTTGCTGTAAAGGTAGGCAATCCACGTGTAAGGTGAAATATGAAGTGATCTTTACTCTACATCTCTTGTAAGATTTAAGGTGGTTGTGTACTTCTTTATAATTTGTATTTGTTTCTGTTTTAGAAAATTTTAATTTTAGGGCCGTTACTAATCAACGGCTCTAAATCACGTTAAAACATTGATCCTACGCCTAATATCTTTTCAGTAGTGTCTGCTTGTTGTTCTATCAGATATAACAGTAAATGCATCTGTTTTGCCCACAAAGGATACGCAGCTGGCTAGTGTTAGATTAGTCGCCAAATTGAAATTCCGTTAGGAGGAGAATAAGAACCTAATAATATTAAAAATAATTTTAGTTCTTGTCTGGCCGCAAGTCAAATCTGATAAACCTCAGAGTCACCACGACATTAAAATAAAACGAAAATAAAGACCAAGAAAAAGAAACCTTGAAGTAATGCCAAATATTTTGCATACTTTTAGATAATAAAGCGCTTAATCTTAAAGGTCTTGACTCTGTGCCATAAATCCTTCGTGTGGCTCTGAAAAGGTATTGTCCTAATCTACCTGTTAAATATAATTATGTCTTTGTTTTTGTGTGTGAGTCAAACAAATACGAAGGACCAAAAGATATACAGTCTGGTCCTTAGGTACGAACAAAAGTCTAAAGCTTTGTTGTTTAGCTATTTTTGTTTGTAAGCGGTTTTATCCTAATTTATAAAAGGATCTGTATAATAACTAATATCTACCTACATGGAATATTATGGTTATAATGCTATTTGCTGTCTAAGTCGATGTAAAAAAAGTATTTTCGGAAAACAAACTAAGCTTAAGTTTTACCTATAAAGTAGTATTAGATTGTATTAATATAATAATAAAAATTGTGATGAACTTAAATACTTTCCTTTGATAACCTAAATCATTTTATTTGCCGACTTTTTCGTTTTACAGATAGCTGAGTAGGTAAAAATTTTCTGGAGTGCAAAACCATTGGCTGTTATTCAATACCACATAAAAATATACTCAAACCAAGCCTTACTTCAAAGCTTAATAAAATACAATATAAACCAGCAAATCACCATTTCTGCCTTTGTTTAAGGTAGCTTCCAAAAAGCCTTTGTTAGCAATCATTGGAACAATAGCTCAATGCTTTTTTCATTCCACTCTATTTTTTATTCCTTCCAACTGTGTTACCCAAACAAGAACACAATTACTAAAAACGGTTTTATTGGATCTGTTTGTAGATGGAAGATATTCTTCTGCTTTATTATTTTGTACTAAGGAATCACAATATTTTTTTGTATCTTACACCATGCCTCGTTGATCTAGTGGTCGCTAACGCTAGCGTGACTGATGAGTACGATTTCCTGGTTTCGAATCCCGGACCGGGCAAAGTGTTACTAGGTTTTTCCAGTAGGTAATTTTCAGTAGCAGCACGGAGTTTGGATTTGTGCCCGGTTGATGGCAATGGGCTCTCCCCCTATTACATTGGGACCTAAAATATAACGGGAAAAATGTGGATGTACTGTATGTGAACCTCTTCCTATCCCTTCGAGGAATACAGGCGTTTTGTTTTGTTATGTTACGTTTAGAACATGGTACTATAAAACCATGTTATTAATTAGACTATTTTGAGTCACATTATTTTTTTGATATTGGGCAAGATACTGAAGCTTAATGTTCGGTCTTATTTTTAGATCGAATTCCAAGTTAACCGTTGGCAGCTGGGCTCTAAATCTTCATGGATGGACTGCCTATCTGACCTTCTTAAACTAGGTACTGATTTCGTTTCTGCTAGTCGGAATTTCGGACCTTTAAATGGCCGTAACGGCTGTTGAAATTACTGACGCGGTTTTAGAATTATTATTAAGATGTTTAAAGTGCTATACTACGTACCACGTGCTATAATACTCAGTCTGCCTGCTTTTAATCTCATCAAGACCAAACAACTAAACTGACCAAATGTTTAATAAGGAATTATACTAACTTTATTAATAGGCACTCATCTTTTTGGCACCGCCACTGCATATAACCCTCGTCAGACACAACCAGTGTCTATAGACTCCCACACGAATTCCCAATGTGGTTAATGATAACAATTCGCGCAGGTTCCCTTATTATTTCAATACGAAACATGGTCATTCCAAATGTAATTAACAGTATTAAATTCGCCATCCTTCTTAGAAATATAATTACACATTTATGTCGTTTTGTAAAGGATCCCCCTGTGCCAAGGATATTGTTATTTCTCATCCCAAATTACCTCCCAGAGGTCCAAAAGGATTTTTGAGAGCAAAATCGCGTGGCTATAAAGAAAGGAAGTGTTGAATAAATAAAAAAGCTTTCATTTTTATTGCGTACCATTTTTGGTACACCTACACTTTTTTCTGGTGCGTAAAAATGACTCGGCAGCATGAAATTGTTCTGCTTACAGTTAGACGCTGACTTATTGTACTTAGTCTTCTTTGTTCTTTTACTCGTCCTACTCGTCTATGGCGGACGGGTTCAGAATACTATTCTCTCTCGTCACCGTGAAAACGACCTATCACAGGCCGAACCTTGTATGAGTTCGACGAATAGGATCTGATAAATAGGCTAGTCCTGTTACATGAACCTAAGTTGTAATCGTCAAGTCTTCTTATCGTATTGTTGATGAACAACCTGGTGTCAGAGTTTAAACCGCCTGTAGACCTCTGACACGGCTTTACACACCGTCAAAAATCTCTAAAGTGTGCCGGTTTCCTCACGATGTTTTCTCTCACCGTTTTTAGCAACTGATAACTAATTTATAATACGCACATGAATTCAAAAAGACATTGGTGCGTGCCGGGGTTTAAACTTGTGACCTTTGACTTGGCAGTCCTACGGTCATAGCACTCGGCTAACAGTTCTTATTCGTCAAGTGGTTGGTCGTTTTAATTCACACTCCATTGATAAAGACATTCATTTGCTGATCCTTGCTGAGACTTCAGACGTTATTATTCTATTCATATTAAGTTGTTTTATACTTTTTTTTGCAACAGCAAACCTAACAGCTTCAATTGAGCTTCAGTACTTACCGTCTTGTTCGAGTTTCAGTTCGCTGAATGAATGAGATGATGCTTCAAAAAGTTCTGTTGTACAGTTTGTTTGTTATTTACTGTTGCAGTTCTAAAACCCGTACATTTGAGACTATGGTCCTTGTATTATAAGTTCTTAAGTTTATAACTCTTTATTTATGGTCAACAGACTGGCTTTGTCCCGGTACTTATTGGACTAATAACAATTTCATCAAAATCGCCGCATTGCGAACGTGTAAGCCTACTTTACCGATAACATCTGTTATGTGATAGATATATACATTTGAATTTAAAAAAAATTACGTACATGTTATTACAATAGTCTCATAAATGTTACCCCACAATTTCTTAATTTGTGAACATTTTATTTTAATTTATAAATTTTATCCATAATGATTATTTTTACAACAGTACTGGAGACCAAATATTATTTCAACGAATATATAATGTTACAATTATTTAAGCTATAAATAAAATAACACATTTGATTAATTTTAATTATTACATTTAAAATAATACGATTTTATTCCATAATTGAGGGGTTAAACAATTTTCTTGAAAATGCGTTAAGTATTTATTCAAATAATTTGATATTATAAACTGTTTTCGTAATATTAATTTTAGTGTTTCGCATTTTAGTTTTTTTTACAAAAATGACGCTATATTAAAAAAAAACATGTTTTTCAAACTTTTGATCCGTGGTCCTTAAGTCTGGTAAAATGTTTAAACCATTTTAAAGCAAACCTGCTATAATACCTAAAAACATTAAACGCACTAATAAAGTATACTATAAACATTTTTATTTCACTAGTACCCTGAACATAGCTTAAAAATCTTTATAAATGTAATGGAATAAACACAGCGTTTATGACGTCACAATAAACCATTCCTATTCCTTTGTCAGACTTATTAAGAAGAAAGCTCGGAATAAACATAACTGGGGATTACTCTTTTCGATTCATTTCGACATGTATGAGGATGATGTAATTGAAGAATTGATTCGGTTTGCTAGTCCTTATTATGTAATAGGGAAAAGGGAATATATTACGTATGAATATTATATCTACGCAATATTTGTGCCTTGTTTTCGTACTGGGAATAAAAGAAGGAAATCATAATCGTAACTACACGCGTAGCGGATGTCACTGCTACGGCTGCTACGCCGTAGGTGGAGGTAAGAAATCCGCTACGCGTCTTGTTTTTTCTCCATTTTTGTTTTGACAAAATAAGGGAAATTTTACTAGTAAAATGTCGATTCTAGTTGGCTGATATTGACTTAATAATCCTATTACGTACTGTGTTACTCTTAATTGGCATAGTTTAGTTATCGTTGTATGCTACTACTATAAACAGCGATGAGGCGTACCAAAATAATTGGTCGATATCATAAATATCGTAATTCTGTATTGGGCAAGTATGGAAACAGGTTGTTGACCTATTATCGACAAGGACAGTGATCCATTTCCCCGCGGTTGACACTTACAATGTTCGTGGAAATATATTGCCCACAAATTTTATTAACTTTACAAAAATAATAATATTTTTCCTGACTTTTCTGTAATGAAGAATGTTTAAATACACAGTTTTATTATTAATTTTTGCTTTTTTACATGCATTTGTTGTTGGCTCAATAAGTAAATATAATGCGAAAATATATTCATTTCCTTTTACCAAAAATCAACAGATTTTAACTTTGAAAACAGCATAGCTTGGCCACAACAAGCGAACAGCAGATGTTTGTCCCGAGTCTGGGTGATGGTGTATGTGATCATTTATGTTTGTGAATCGCACCCACGATACAGGAGAAATTCCTCGTGTGGGGTGACGTCTTTAAAAAAAAACTCAAAAACAACAAATCTTGCTACAAATACTTTGGTAATATTTGTTGCCAACGCTCGTCTATTTTTGTCAGTGCTCTCAAACAATATTATGTCTTGTAACCTTTCCAAAGTTGTCATGTAGATAGCTTGAATGGAGTTATAATTTAATTATGAAGGTTAAAGGTTAAAATCGTTTATCTGTATGGTTAATACGACAGAGTTATTCTTTCTTATCTATAACATAGAGTTTATTAACTTCAATTACGTTGATGGAACCTGCTGGTACAACAGCGTCGAGAGTAGCACAAAAAGAGGCCAAGTCTAGCAGGTTTAATTTGGACCGTCTAGAATGATGATGAAAGTGAGGGAATAATTAGTTTAAGAATTCAGGTAAGAACAGGGCACATAAATGATAACAATCATATATTTAGATCATTATAAGCTCATTCGAAAAGATCGTAAAAGACGCAAAGCAAGTATATTGAGTTGGGTAGGATGAATAAGTTGGGATGGACATTCTTCAGCGAACATATTCTAGCTTTATTAGAAAGTTTCGAAAATCGTTAAGGTTCCCCGAGATCGACGTATATTTATGTGGAATGTGTTGACAGTCAATGAGACAAAAACCCCGTTGTCTCTGCCAACCTTGCTGAAATACAGGTTTGATACACAATAATTCATATATTAACTTAATTAGACAAACTACATAACCAAATTAACCTAATTACTGTCCATTATTAATCCAAATCGACCGAAATCCGAACAAGAAACTAAAGAAAGAAATATAAATACTTCTGAAGACAGGATCTTAATTTAAGACACGCCCGAGGGACTTGTTCATAAAAGAATGTTGAAGAGAAAGTAAACAAGAGAGAACAATCGAATACTCTAAACGATAATGAGACACCCAGAATCTTGTGGCGAATGTTAACAATGTAGAAAGATTGTATATTCCTTTCCACAGATGCTGGAGAATCTTCAGAACGCATTGAGGTAATGGAATTTTCGTCGGACCCTTGAACACGTTTCCTTTCAGATATAAAATGTGATTCGTATGTTTCTTGAACGATCATTTTGCGTCTGTTTAGTGCGTGATTTGCGCCGTTTAGATTTTAGATCAGTTTAACGGTTTCGACGCAAATTAGATAAACATTTGAAATTTTAACACAGAAGTAGGTGTCGTAACTTTGTTTTTTTTTTCATGAATCATAACTATAATATATAATAGTCGTGGTGGCCTAGTGGTTGACATACCGGATTTCTATGCACGAGGTTGCAGGTTCAAACCCAGGCAAGTATCAATGTGACTTTTTCAATGTCATAAATACTTTCTTAGATATTCTAAGACACCACTGACCGACGGTGACGGAAAACATCGTAAGGAAACCTGGATTTCATTATCTGAAATCGCCAACCCGCAGTGAGCTAGCGTGGTGATCAGTGCTCAATCCTTCTCTATACGAGAAGAGGCCTTTGCCCTGCAGTGGGACAGTTATAGGCTGTTATTATTATTATTATAACTATAATATTACAAACAATTTTTGTAAAGAGTATTTTGTGTAATTACAAACCTCGAATTTAACTTCATTGTGGTCGGCCTAAGTAATTACTACCTCCCTTACGGTACCGTCATAAGCTTCCCAATGGGTAGTATCAAATTTTATTAAAAAATATACTTCATCTTTTAAAACTGTTTTTTCATGTCTCTTTTTTTACCTATTTTTATTTACTTATACTCCTTGATTAAAAACATTACCTATCAAATCCAATAATTAACTCTGGCAACAATGGCTCCACCTCGTGAAAAGTCTACAGGCTAGCTTTCTGGCCTAAAAATCCTCAAGCATTTGTTGTTTTCTTAGTTTTTAGGAGTTCTTACCTGAAAACTGTTTTAGGAATTCATCTGTAAGTCAAATTACATACGAGTATCTATCCTTCTTTCGTATGCATATAATACATTTACAGCACAGCATCGAGCAAGTTGGTATCGATTGGATCCATACACAATAGTAATGGAAGGCATGAATAATATCTGAGACTACGAATAGTGCAGCATCTTAACTCAAAGGTAATCTGTATCCATTTCAAACGTAAATACCTAATGTATGTGATGCTAATGTTACCTAATGTATTATGCTAATTAAACGCGTAGGTTGCTCTACAATTAACATATAAATTGTATTAGCAAGAACCTTTGATATAAGGAACTTCTTTTGTATTTTTTATCTATTCTTGTATTAATTAACAAACCCATTGTTTGTTGGCACCAAAAATAAACAATTGCTTAAGTAACATTGTTGAGTTTAGATGAAAATGTTAATTAATAATTTCATATTGGCCCGTCTCAATACGAATTCATAAAATCAAATGCTGTAAAAGCAATGAAAATAAATAATTGATATTATGAATGCTGCTATTCTATTAGTAACAAAATATTTTACATTTCATAAATTTCTTTCTATTATTTGATTTGGAACGTTTTCAGGTAAAATTCTATAAGTTTCTGGAACTATTCCAAGAATTTTTAATATTCACTTACCAATGAAATGCAGTGCTATGCAAACGAACGCTGAATGTAGAGGTGTCATTTTGATCATTGTTGATTTTTCTCGGCAGGCAACTGGTTTGATGCACCATACATTTTACTTATTATCCACATTTATTTTGTCTTCATTGTTCACAGCCACTACACTCACATTTTCACTTGTCTTTGTACAATAGTTTCATGTTCGGCCTTTCAATTAGGCTTCATTTGACAATCGAGTCAGCCAAGTCGTCCGATTATCGAGTATCGATTCTCGAGATAATCTTTAGCAAGACGGCGGGGTCTAAATATCCGCTGCGGGTTTGCCACGTTTCAAGTCTCCTGTAACAAAGTGGAGTAATTTGATCAAGTCTAGGAATTTGAATACGATTTCCATATTGGATGCTTACACGCTGAACCTTGGGTGTGCGCCAAAGATGTACTCGAAAGATTTTACGTGGATTTTCATGATTTCCATGCTAATCTGGGTATAAAAGAAAAACAGAGATTCGAGACAAGTGCTTTATGAATTTTAACTTTTTTGCTGGATTGGTTTGGTCTTGTTTCAACTTTAATGAGCTTTCAGAGTGCTATTAAACCAAATAACTGTGCTAGCCAGTGCATAATTAACTTCTTTAGCTGTAGTAGATAATTCTGTGTAATTTTATATTATGGTATGTCGTAAGGAGCTTTTATTTTTGTATTTTAATTATTAGGTATATTATATACATAAAAATAAAGTAAATAAAAAAAATATTGTAATGTAATTTTATATTAAAGAAAACTATTATAAAACATAGGGAAAATCCATTTAAATAAAGGGATGCAAGGACGATTAACAACTATTAATCTTTGCATTTTCCAAAATAGGCACAACTTGATACGTCAACCTTATTCATGTAAGTATCAAAACATTCCCAGCACCCTAACAAGACACATGCGTCTCAGTGTATACGTAAACAAGTTTAATGTAAGAGAAAAACCGGGGTAAATATGGAGTGTTTATTTTTCACCATTAGCTTACGTTTGGACATTTCGTTTCGACCAAAACTAGGACCACAAATTCTGGAACTCGCCCAGTCTAACGACTATAAGTTTCAGAAAACTTACAAGGTTGTAAGATTGATTATATTAAAGAATTGGGTTGCGGTAAAACGGGTTTCAATTAATTAATTTATGCTTGTTCCAGTAATTTTTCATTAACTAAATCGATTTTGTGGAACACGAGGTTTGCTGCTAATCTGCTTAGTGTTTTGGGAGTGTACTACGATAATATTCTTTGCAAAGCAAGTTTTACTGTTATAATTGTATTTCCAACCTTATTTAATTTTCACTTATCTGAAAAAGTATTATTGTGATGTTATGTTTGAAATATTGTATCCTACAATTTGCAATAGGCTCCATCTTCTCAGTTTAAATCTCGAAACAAGTTTAGGGGTTTTTTTCTATTATTAGGATTTTAGTCTCGTGGGTCTAGTGGTCGCTGAGCACGACTGCTGAGCATGAGATCCCGGACTCGAATCCCGGATCGGGAAAATTGAATATGGGTTTTTTCATTAGCTTATACTCAGTAGCTGCACAGAGTCTGGATTTTTGCCCGGTTTGTGGTAATTTGCTCGCCCCAATTACATTGGGACATATAAAATAACTGGTGAAATGTGAGTGTGCTAAAGGTACATCTCTGCCAACCTTTTTGGGGAATACATGCGCGTGGTATGTGTGCGTATGTACTTTGTACATGTACAGTCCCTTCCAAGTAAACGAAGTTGGTAAATCATAAAATTAACATCAAAACTGAAGGATAATTATTTACCTAACTTGATTTACAGTCTCAACACAAAGAAAACACCTAATCTCCTCATTAACTGAACTAATTAATAAGTAAAGCGATTACCACACATCCCTAACCGCAACGTTGGCGTTTCAAATTGGCGTAGTTAACCCGCGTTAGTTGCCCAAGTCGTTACGTTATTTTAAGCATTTAGGTTACTTGAATACCTATTCAGTTTTACTATTGTTTAGAGCTAGGAAATAATGTCAAATACATTTTCCCAACTCTAAGCTTAGAACAAATATACTCAGAGAAACAAGAATAAGGAAGAACTTTGATTCTTTTTAAGATAAAAAATAAAATTTAATAAAAAAAATTGTTAGGTGTTTAGTTCCTAGTTGATAATGTAATCAATACTTTTTAAACATAGCGCGGCTTCAAGCAATTTAAATCTGTTTCTCTTTAAAAATAATTTATATGACAAAAATGCGCAATTTAATGCGATAAGTAAATCGAATTGCGCATAGGGTAATTTTCAGTAGCAGCACGGAGTCTGGATGTGCATTTAACAGCAATAGGCTCGCCCCCTATTATATTGGGACCTAAAACATAACTAGCGAGTGCGGGTTTACTAAACACCTCTGGCTACCTCACTGGAGAATATAGGCGCGATGTTATAGAATAGAATAGAATATAATTTATTTATTTGCTTGAAATATGGTATACAGATCTTGAGAATTATGACACACGTTTCTCATACTTTGCCTACTCATTTCAGCATGCAAATACAATCAGTTGATAATTTTGATTATGGTATGTTTAATAATATAGCCTGGCAATTAATATATAGTTATAGTCTGAACCGTTTGTATTAGTCAGCACGTGGCTAGCACGAACACAATTATTTACCTAATAAATGTTTAGGATAGCTTGTTCTAATCCAATTATTTAGAACTTAGGTCCTAGGCTTTTACGTGTGTTTGCTAAATTCTAAATACAATATTCTGGGCGCCATGTTCTGACGTAAGCCAATAAGTAAACATCTCACATTCATAGTCCGGCGTTAGAATTCTGTAGCGGTACACACACAAATCAGACGTTCAGAGTTGAAACAAACATTTGCTGGCATTGTTTGTGTGTACAGAATTCTGCCTGCACATGAATTAAATAACGGACATAACAGTTGACGATATATTGTTTTTAATTAGATGACTTTAACCGGCTTAACTTGATGGCAATCCGTGGTCTCTGCCTACCCCTCGTGGAATTAGGCGTGACTTTATGTATGAATGTATGTACTGAAACCGGCGTGAACTATTTTTGTTCTTATTATTTGATTTCCTTGTTGGACTAGTGGGCGCTAAGCATGACTGCTGAACATGAAGTCCCGGGTTCGAATCCCGGGTTGGGCAAAGTGTTATTAGAATTTAATTGTTGGTGTGTTAAAACCTGGTAATAGTGGACTCCCTTTCTTTTGGAGATCTGGTGAGATAAGTTCTTTTTGTATACAAATAATTATGATAATAATGTCCTCCTGACCGAGTTTTGGTCACGGCAGCCTGTCTCATCAGAGACTAGCCAACTACACAGGAGATATCATAGTGCACAAGTATGCGCGCAAACACAGATGAATTCCGTCACTCTCATAGTCCAATTTGACGGTAGATCGACACGACCGGAGAGATTAGGTGCAGGACCAACGGCCTAACGTGCCTTCCGAAGCAAGAAGGGTGCGTAAATAATAAATCATAGGTATCATCATAGGTTAGTTCATAGGTTCAATCATAGGAGCCGTGTGGTATCCGGCCTAGAATTGACCACCCCCTTTCCTCCCGTGGGTGTCGTAAGAGGCGACTAAGGGAAAACCCAGAAGATGGGCAGCAGCGTCTTCTGTAACTTGACCACCAACACTGCGATCCCCAAGCCGCTTGCCAAGCGTGGGGATTATGGCAACACCCCCTTCTAAAAGAAGCGAGGCCTTTGTTCAACAGTGGACGCGTTACGGCTGATGATGATGAGGTAACTGTCAAATGGTAGGCTGTTATGCCAGCGTGAATTTTACCTACCAATCTTCCACCAAATTCTGTCAATCTGATAACATTAAATTACATGATACTGTAAGAAAACAGCAGTTGAGCTATAATGTAACATCACTAACACGTGATTACGTGTAACCCACCATATTACAAGTTGCCAAGTCATTTTATGAATATTCCAGTGGCCTGCATAATCTTCTCGCTAAGATTTGGGAAACAAACTTTAATGCAATGTTAATTAGTTCGAGGAACACTGCCTTGGTAAGCCGTGTGTGTTCACACATAGTTTTACAGTGTGGCGTAATAAGCGGCTAAGAAACTGTTGTCGTTAAAATTGACTGCAGGGCCCTAGAAAAATAGCGAAACGCTAGACGAATAGAAATCGAATATAATGAAAAATAATATGGGATTGATATTGTTATAGATTACATAGTCTTAATCATGTCATCCCCATAATTTTTTCTATCTATTCGAGTTGTATTCGTCTAGTGTTTTTCACTTGTCTAGGGCTCCATTGGAGTCACCGATGGACGCACGGATATGGATCAACCTGTAGATATTTCGTTTCTACTTTAGATGCCACATTAGAGTTTTGAGACTATCACTGCACACGTACTTATAGAAGAAAATACTAAGTAAACAATATCTTTTTCGATTTAATATATTCGTCACAACTACAGATAATTTGCAATAATTCAAGTAACATTTATTATTACGTGTATTGACAAAATATGAGTGGGTATCATCTACGTTCACTTCATTCAGTTCAGTTTCACTTCCCTAAGTTCACTTGAAAATAAAAAGTTCCTGTATTATTTTAGTTAGTAAAATAATCTTAATTTTGTATTTAGGTACTTTAAGCTCAATCCCTACAAAGACGAGTTATGTTCTCAAACCTACGGGCTTACAATTATCTTATACTGTTATAACTTATTAGAAAATTAATACTTTACTTATTAAACACGACTGAAACGTAATATCAAAAATAGTTTTAACTACTATAATATAAATAGTTAAACGCCGCGACTAAAATTCAAATAATTTGATCTCTGATATCATAATAATATCAGTTCCCAGTCTAGAGGATATGAGCTCGAGCTGCTAAAGAGCCAATCACCATAATTCATTGGGCACGGTTCCAATTTCTGAGAATTACAAAGATAGGTGCTTAAAAAATGGTGTTTCAGTACAGGTTTAAGAAAAGCTTTTGACGTCTCTTTAAACAATGAGAAAACAAATGATGCGGTTCATACATAATTTATTCATGCCAGTGATTTTATTTAGGTTTACTAGCTTTTGCCCGCAGCTTCGCTCGCGATCATTTAGATTGTTAGTTAGTATTATATATTATATCTCACGAACCACTGGTTCAATTTATTTTATTGTGTTGGATATTCCATTTATTGAGTAAAGCTTTAGGCTATATAACATCACGGTACGACTAATAGGAGCGGAACATCAACGAAAAATGTTGTAAAAACGGAAAAAAATTGCTTCGAAATTCACGCGGACGAAGTCGCGGGCAAAAGCTTGTTCTAAATATAATTGAAAGGTCGGCCTTTATTCTCTCACTACAATAAACACCTTAATGTTAAACCGCTCTATAATTACCGCCGTATATGTCATACGGTGTTTAACGGTATAAGTAGCTTACGTGGGGTATCTACGTTATAATACTGATTCATAGTCACGGCTTTTGTCCTGTGTAGGTAGAGACGGTATTTATGCTAATATTTTTAATAAGAACTGAAGCACCCGGGGACAGATAGATAGATTGTTAGAATATGGTTTCTTGTACACCTTATAACACTTAACTCATTTACATTATCGTTTAAGTAAACTTTTACTTAGAACTTTAGACTTTTACTAGAAGGCCTTATCGCTTTGAGCGATATCTACCAACTTTTGGAAAGACAAAATTTTATTTCGAAGACAGTTTGGTTTGGGAGATAGAATAAGAATTCAATTCTCGTCCGTTGTCAGAAAACTGCACTCCTATTACGAGTGAAAAACCCGATTTTGGCACCATTAATGGCAATTAGATCGCCATCTATAAGATGAGATATACAAGGGATAATTTTGATCAGTGATAGGCTTCTATTGTAATAAAATTCAATATATTACACTAATATCATATAGGCGAAAGTTTGTGAGTGTGTTTGTTACTTCTTCACGCTCAAACAGCTGGACCGATTTTAATGAAATTTGGTATGGAGGTACCTGGCACCCTAGATAAACGCATAGGCTACTTTTTATTCCGAAAAAATGTAGCGGGTAACACCGCGGGGCGCAGCTACTCTATCCTAATTACGAACGAATAATATCTTGTTATGTAAGCTTCTTAGAAGTAAAGATGGACGTGAGATTAAAATACCTATAATTACCTACTTTTATGTTGATTTTCTTAGAAGACCTATTTATAGTTTTCATGAGCCACTTAATACTAAAGGTATTTTCTTAAAACTTAATAAATCTCTAGGAATCTTTACTTTGTGCTTCCCGAGAGAAATATATGAATATCCCTCTTTTAGTTTATATTAAAAAGGGAATTTTAATTTATTTCTGAAATGGTCGCCATAAAATCTTCTAAATTAAATTTAACTTTCTGTTAATATTTATTTGAATCCATAAATCCAGGCCTTAGTAAATCCTAGGGATAGCGACTGAACCAGACGATCATTATTGTTATCTATCACACCTGTTTTGCTCAAACGGTTAGGCAGACTAAAGTTGCGTTGATTCGAACGCCAACATTTTGCAAAGCTCTTCTAGGTCTTGAGTATAATAGAAAAATACCATTTAATTGACAAATCATATGACAGTGAAAAAGTCACGTGGGACTTTTTAGGTTTGTACAAAGTATGGTGCAGAATATGAAACCGAAGCGTAAATCTTAGAAGTATCTAAAATCAATACTCATTAATAGTAAAAACACGAATTCCTTTCCATCATTCTCCTCCTAATACAGACATCAGCCGTATTTAAGTAACGCTAATAAAACACGTTCAATTTATGTCGGTACCACAGAAAGATATTCCCCCTGATAAACTCGGGAGAATTCAATTTTGTTGGGTAAACAGTTTAAAAGCGTTCCGAGTAACGAGTATCGAATGGTAATGGAATGAATTGGACCTAATGTTCACAGCACTAGTGGTTTGGATCGAAAGAGCGTATCAGCGTTAGTCTTGTTGCTGTAATTTCGAAAATATAGAGAGTAATGTCTAATTTTTAACGATTCAATTCGTAAATTGCCTGTTGCAAATTTGGTCGCTTCAGAGGACATACATTTGTGACTGCAGATATTCATTAGTTTTGACGTGTCTGGTGATGTCTTTTTTTGTGTATGTTATATGCATCTGCAATAGAGGTATACATATTAGTTGGGGGTAACTAAAAATGCTTCATATCACCACGTTTGTGGGAATTTAAATTATGCTCCTAAATCAATTACGATAGGTACTAGAGAAGTTACAAGTAAGAGTCAACGTTTATAACACTTGTATTTTTTTCTGTTGTAAAGATGTTCTTGTTAAAAATCAAATACCATATGGAAACAGTTTAACTTTTACATTCAAATTCCGGTTACCAAATTCCAAACATTATCCCATAAGACTAGCATAGCTTAATTCTGCATTACCTGCACTTAGGACACACTTGCAAACAATAATCTAACACGCAGAAGAGCGTTTACTACACTGAAATGTGTCGCTTACAATTCCTAAAATATATTTGCGTTTGCGAGATCGAACGTATCAAAGCGCAAAATACCGAATTTGGCAGATACGTCGTTCGTCGCCGCGTCACGGTAAATGGAATGTGTTAGGTAGGTTCTCTCAAACATGCAAACGATCTTTAACGAGTACTCATGAGTCGTGAATGATCGTACGTATCCTTTGCCTCGGAGATAATAGTATAATGACGGATAGGCGGCGGCATGATGTCACGTCTAAATGCTCATTTGTGATGCACGTTTTGGCTATTCACTGAATGTTAAGTATTTTTATCATCTTGTACCCTTTGAGGAGCGAAGCGTAATAGCTGTCGCGAAGTTCAGAGTATAAGGTTAAGCAGCACTTGATACTGACAGTATTTGGATGGGTGACCTTTTGTAATATAGCGCACTTATGACACGAAAAATATGCAGAGTGCACCTGTGTTTGCGCATACATATGAGGACTGAACAAATTCTGTGTAATGACTAACTCTTATATGAAAATCTTCAGATTCGAATTTCGTTCAGGACGTCATTAGTAGTGGAGGATAGAAGATTATAGAAATAAGGAATTTTAGTAGGAAACTACAATGAAAAGAGTTGCCCCACCCAAATACTTTCCTTTAAACTCGTAACTTTTATTTTACTTCAGTTACATTTCAGACTCCATTAAAAATAACAGTAAATTCTTAGAAACAACCAACGTGCAACGTTACAATACGAACACGAACCATAAAACTAACATAAAATTTTACACTTTACAGCCACATTTTTAAACCCAATGAAGTATTTAATATAGCTTATTTAATTTTAAACCTATACCATCTTAACCATAAACAAATTATAATACCTGTTTTAACTTAAACCCTTCTCAAGTATATTGATAATATCTCTATTCTTTAACATGCAAATAATAGTGAATGTGTAATTTAAATTTAATCCATGGTTTAAAAATGTATTTTTGCTCGCCCCCTGTTACATTAGGACCTATAACATAACTGGCGAAATGAGGGTGTACTACTAGAGGTACGTACACTTCTGCTGTTATTTTATGTTTTATTAATATTGCAAAGAGCATAAATAACGATTAAATAAACTATCTAGTGAAGTTTATCATAATCATATGAAGCACCTCATGCAAAGAGATGAGTATCCTGAACGTTCAAGCGGCACTAAGCATACTACTCACGCAGGTTGTGAATCCTACTAATTAGCGAGCTATCACCCGCGATTTTACCCGCATGGAAAATTACAGCCTGATTTTTCGGATTATAAACTATCTGTATGCCATATTTCATCCAAATCCTTTCATCCAAATTTTTGCGAGAAACTTAATACTTTTGTCAGAAACCTAAATGTTGGACTACTTTTTATGTGCTAAATAGCCGTTACACACTGAAGTATTTAGGCTTTCTTCCTTACCGGAGACAACGAATGACCTACACATTTCTTGCTGTCAGTCTATGCAGTGCAGCGAATCGTAAACTTAATATTTCTCCGTGCCAAACATTCAACGTCTTTTCATAACCATTGTAACCAAAAGCTATTCTTTCATCAAAACAGAGAAAGAATTTAAATAAACTTTCCAAAATGTCCTCTTCAAAAAGATCGCATTTAAAACTGACAGAAAACAAAGAACATTTAGTTAAAAAGTTGGAAGTTCCTCCGTTATAGACAACACTCAATTTGCTCCCTTCATTAAAGTTTGGTATTCGTGGAATAATTGGAATCCAAAGCAATTTTGGTAATTTTTTCTTCTTTTCGCGTTCTTGGTCCCTTTTCACAATCCACTTTTTATGCCAGTTATGTTTTCGTATGATCTATTTCATTGTTACTGTCAGCTTAGCTTTTGACGACAAACGAGTTAGAGTATAAAGTATCTTTCATTCCTTTTTCGAATTTGGTTACTTCTCTTACTACATTTTCTGCATATAAGTCAGCAATGTTTTTTCTTCCTTTTATGTTAGGGTTACCTTCAAAAGTATTTTTAACATTAAGAACTTTTTTTTTTTTTTTTTTTTTTTTTTTTTTTTCTTTTAAAAAACGTCGCCCCACACTAGGAATTTCTCCTGTATCGTGGGTGCGTTTCACAAACATGAAATATCACATACACAAACACCCAGACTCGGGACGAATATCTGCGGATCGCACAAATTTTAGTCCCGTGCGGGAATCGAACCCGCAACCCTTTGCGCAGCAGTCCAATCGCTTAGCCACTGCGCCAATCGGGTCGTCAAAAACTTTTTATTAATATTTGATAAGTTCTAAACTAGAAACCTAGTATTATTGATACCATATTTACCAGCACGAGTATTATTCATGAATATCCATATTACCATACTGCGAAAAAAGCGATCGTAAACAGTACAAACGACTCTTCACCAGCATGTGTGAAATGGAACGAAAAAGCTTAGTAGGTGCCATAAAAACACTAAAACCCAGCGAACAATAGCTCTAAGCGCGCCTGTCAGGTTTATTGTAACAAATCGCCACCAGGTGTCGTTTATGTTGTTCCGATGTCTCAAGAAACGTCTCCGGCTGTAAAACGTATACAGCCATTACGCTGCGGTCGATCGAACATTTTGTAGCACTGGTTTACGATTACACTGATCTTGGTGATAAAGATACTCCGGTTATTAGGTACGAAGATTAGGAAGTTAGTGTGTTTGGAAATGATGTACGAGGGGAGCCGAAAATAAATCATAGCCGCTGCTGTTACGATTTACTTTTCGCCGATGTAAGTCCAAATTATATGGATGCACGTTAACGACAAGATGGCTGGTACCAAGTACACTGATATTTATATAACATACTTATAAAATGACTACTATTAATGTAATGTTTTTTATGCCTGAAAAAATAAACATCTTTTTTTTTAATTTGGGCAAATAGGTTTCATTCCTTTAATTATCCAAACAATTACAATAAATTGGTATTATGGCAGACAATTTATTGCTGGTCCTTTTTCTCAGTTTTATATCACAAGTTCACAGGGGGTTTACGACTAGCCTTTTTTAACGTTCAAAATATGCTTAAAATTGTCTACTATAAATTAATAATTTTAATTTACCTTCCTTTTAAAAATCTGTTTACGTCAAGAACCTTAATAGAATTTTAATATTCTCAATGTAATGGAAGATCATAAATTTTATCAGAACTAATAGATGTAATTCTAAAACCCCCTTCTAAAAGGGGGAGGCCTTTGTTCAACAGCGGACGTCTTCAGGCTGATGATGATGATGTTGATGAATAGATGTAATGTTCAATATGATACCGATTCACAGCTTACCACTGATACCTGATGTCAATAAAAACACGTTAAGCTCTTAGTCTTGCAGCTGATCTCTCACCAGTCGTGTTAGTCCGCCGTCCAAATCAAGTAAGAGTGTGTAAGTATTGCTATGCTTCTTTATTTGACCAAACACCTATCATATTTTTTACCAAAATCCCATAGCGTCCCATTGTTGGGCAAAGGTTCTTTCCAACACTCTTACTTAAGATCACACTTGAGCAATTGAATATCTTCAACGCAGTTCACTGGTCTCATTGGAAATTGAAATAAATTCGATGACGAGATATTTAAAGCACAATCAAAAATAATTTCCATTCATCGTCAACTTCATGTTACATTGAAAAAGATTCTCAAAAGATATAAATTCAGAATTCCCTTGAGCTCTTCATAGTGTTAAAACTAACATTCGCGCAATACAGTCATATTAAAAAGAATCCTGCCCCATTTCTCATTCATAGTGCGAGGGAATGAGGTGAATTTTGTTGCATGAAAGGCTTCTTGCAGCCACGTTTAATACTATTCATACTTTTATAAGTCCCATGAAAATTGCGGTTGACTTTTTAGATTTACAAATGCACGCTATTTTGTAACAAGATGGAAATTTGAATAATTAATATTATTCAAAAAAACTCTCTTTCCGTAGGTACTTACTGCAAGTTTTAAGATACTTACTTGTATTTTCCTTTCGTCTACAAATTAAAAGTTCTACTAGCGTCAAGAAACGATTAAGGTCTTATTACCTCTATCTTTAGTATACCTAATCATACCCACCCACTTGATTCATTGATAACTTAGCCTAATTTATCAACAAATAAGAAATGACCATAATTATTATCGCTTAACCCAGTTTTATTAGAAGAACTAACAAAAGACGCATAACTTCCGAAAATATCGCCTTAAATCAATCTTCACCACTTAATGATTACCATCAACATACAAAATCTATTTTTCGGAGCTCCCCAACGCAAACATGTTTGTCTACATGAAAATATTTGCCGAGCCCCTCAATATTCTGAGTCGACAGTGAAAGGGGCGGCCTAAAGAATTAAAATTCAAAACGCGACAATGATATAAACGTCGCCTTAATCAAAATGAGTTTCGTTTGAAATTAAGATCTCGATTCTCATTTAGTTCATCTGGCTTTTCTTAACTATGAAGAGACGGTTTCCAGTATTAGTATTAGGTTGGTACAGGATGATGTTTGATACCAGTATTCTAATTGGAGCAACTGCCTACCTGACCTCCACTACCCAGTTGCTGGCTAATACGACAACCCTTAGACTGATTGGCAGACGTTTGGACTTCTAACTACCCAAAGATCAACCCATAACAGCCTAGGCCGACGACTTATCATGCTGTTCAAGGCACGTAGGACGTTATAGGTCCCAATATAATAAGGGGCGAGCCTATTGCCATCAACCAATCACAAATCTAGACTCCGTGCTGCTACTGAGGATTACCTAATGGAAAAACCCAACACATTGCCCGACTCATGGTCAGCAGTCGCGCGATAGACCAACGAGGAAAAACGATTAGTATAATTAATACATACATACATACATAAAGTCACGCCTATTTCCACGAGGGGTAGGCAGAGACCACGGATTTCCATTTGCTACGTATAATTAATAGTTAAATAATATATGGTCATTGGTCACCTATCGACGTACCAAAAGTATCAAGCGCCACCTATCTATAATCCAGAACCCGTGAGAGTGTATTCGTAACTTAGCCAAGACTCTTTGTGTTCTTATTTAGTCGCAAGCGTGAAAAGTTTCGAATGAAAGTTGGCAGTAGAGCAGGATCAATTAATTTTGTATGCCAATGGGCCAATGAACGGATCGCAACTTGTTTTGATTAAAGCTCTATGTAGTGGAAGTTCTTGCTTGTAGGTGTAGTTATCGAATCAGGAACTAAAGTCCAATCAATATCAAACTTGGGTGTATACTTGTTGATTTAGGAATGCCTTGTTTAGTTAGTAGGAACTTGACTAGTTACTTTAGGCCTTAACACTATTATTATAATCGTTCGCCCACTTGAGGAGTTTGTTTCATAATCAAATGGACCGTAAAAATACGAATATTATTTTTTTGATAAACATGTATTTTAGAATGATTTTCCAGCAAGAGATAGTGAAGTGTAGAGATAAGCTGACGCCTAAACACCGAACACAGCTTTATTTATTGGCCTACATATTAATGCGTACAAAGTACAATATGGGTTCGTATTTTACACAGATGGTTACCGTTACGTTAAAATGTTGGTTGAAGTTTGTTATTAGAATACAACATGAAGTAAAATTATATTTATTCATAAAGTTCATCTTCACTCAAAATCACTAGCTGAAAGTTAGAATTTGACGTGTTACATACCCAACCCTGCCTCGGGGAAGCAGAGAATTTGATATCACACCTCCAATATTCCTTCTGAGAACTCCTTGAAGAATACTAGTGTAACGGCTTTATTCTCACAGGGAAGTACCTATCAAATTCCAAGGAAGGTGGAGTGAAAGCTAGCGAGTGAATGGAGTATGCGGCTGACGTAAGATGGACTTATGAAGTTTCTGGGACGTTGCCGTAAAATATTACAAGTTATTACATATTCCACATAGTTGCTCGCACTGTGACTTAAGACCTAAAAGTCGTTGTGAGTACTGCATTCGAAACTGACGCCTTCAGGAAATTATAGTTTGTGAACTTAATAATTGTATTAAAATACGAGTTTAAAGAGGAACTCAAGTCTGTTTATTTTCCCCGACCTGCTCAGTATTTTTAGTCTCATTACACATAGGGATTGAATCTTTTAGACACATCGACAATGTTTTAGCTTTTTGACGACCTGATTGATTGGCGCAGTGGCTTAGTTATTAGATCGCTGCGCTGGCGATTGCGGGTTGGAGCCTGCACGGGACAAACATTTGTGTGATCCGCAGATGTTAGTCCCAAGTCTGGGTTTTTGTTTATGTGGTATTTCATGCTTGTGCAACGCACCCACGATACAGCAGAAAGAGTGAGGCGACGTCTTTTTTAAAGAAAAAATAAATGTTTTCCTGATAATTTATGAATCTAATAGGGCTTCTAGGCTACCACATCCGCTATAACTGGGTCATTCTGAGATCCTATACGACTGACGATACTCAATGGACCGCACAGCTTAGGGCAGTAACTCCACCTACCAACCTGTTGTCTGGCATCTCTTAATACGTCAACGTTTATTTTATCAGCCATCGACACAATTAAATACCCCAAAGTAAAACAAAAAGAATCGTCGAAACAATTGGGATGTAAATACATTTTTCTTCACAATCACTTTAATAATAATAATAATAATAATAAATAATAATAAATTTATTTATTAAGGCACCAGGTCCCAATTATAAACAATTACACAGAAAAATTACATTTAAAAATTCATTAAACACTATATCATAATAATAGCCAATTCATTAACCAATAAATAAATATTCATCAAAATAATACAACCACGACACAATAGTATAGCGCTTAACTTCTGTTGGCATTCCGATGGACGTCTAGCCAATACCGGCGAATCGGACTATTCCAATCCTCACTGACGACCCTCAGCAGCTGATTGGCCGATGTTTGTAGCCTGTTAGAGAACGACGCTACACGAGATCGAATTATGGCAAAAAAGTCTGGCACTCCCGCCTCAGCGAACATGCCAGACGCACTGCAGTATCGAGGAAATCTCATTAAAATGCGATATGCATCATTATACTGTACTCTCATAGTACTAAATGTCGACCTTTTAAATTTTGTCCACAGCTGGCAAGTATAGAATCCGAGACAATAGGCACGGAACAACGTTTTCTTGACGCATGGGCTACAGGTAGAAAATCTCCGAGCAAGCATATTGCATCGAATCGAGAGAGCCCGTCTTTCTCGTTCGATGTCAGCATCATCTGTAAGATCGTCAGTGAGAATGTGGCCCAGATATTTAAACGTTCGTACGACCCTTATCGGTGAATTATTTATATAAACTTCCGGTACTATAGCAGGTCCCTTTCCAGCTCTAAACACCAACATGTCTGTTTTCATGACGTTATATATCATGCCATGAGAGCCGGCATATCGTTCACAAATGGAAACCAGCTTTTTGAGCGCTCTTATTGAGGGGCTGAGGAGGACCATGTCGTCCGCGTAACTTATATTATTAAAGCACACACCACCTATGTGACAGCCGACACCTGCCCTCCTCAGCTCCTCAATAAGACCATTCACATATATATTAAATAAGTCTGGAGAAGTCAATCCCCCTTGTCGAACACCACATTTTAGCCTGTAGTCGTTAGAATGAACGTCACCCCATCTTACATAGTTAGTTTGGTTTCCGTACCAGTATTTAAACATATTAACAAGGTCTATGTGCACACCCGAGTCCCGCAGCTTGTTCCAGAGAATATTATAATCTACTAGGTCAAACGCACGGCTCAAGTCTAGAAAGCAAGCATAAACTGAAGTGTTACGGGTTTTATAATAATTAACTGTATGCTTCAGAGTAAGAATTGCTAAATCAGTCGATAGACCAGGACGGAAGCCAAACTGTGCATCATCTATCCTAGCACACTTCAACAGTAAGGGCTGCAATAGACGCTCCAACACTTTACCAATGACAGTGCCGAGGGAGATGGGACGATAGTTAGCAGCCGTACTGAGATCCCCTGTTTTGTTTTTTATGATCGGAATAACTACTGTTCTCATTAAGGCTTCAGGTAGGTAAGAGTACTTGACACAGTGATTAAACAACGCACTTAATTTGACATGTATAAATTTCCCTGCATGAATCAAGTGTTCAATGCTTAAGTAATCATGGCCCGCCGATTTACCACGCTTCATTCGTCGTATTACGTTATAAACATCAAGCGGTGAAAATTGCAAGTGATTACAATTCTCACCCCTGCCCAACCCCTGACCACGATCTCCCTCAACCTTGTCAGCGGGACCTACAGGCACTGGCTCTGTTTTAAATTTGTTAGCAAACATATTTGCAATTTGTGTGGGCTCTAATAGGCCGTCCATGGATAATGGTTTATTTTGTTTGCAACTTAACTTTTTTGTACTTTGCCAAAATTTCACAAAATTCTTGTTATTACAGTGGGTAGCCAATATATCCATTTTAATAGATTCTTCATTACGTTGACACCACTTTAATTTGTTTTTAAATATTTTACGATAAATAATCATGTTATTATATAAGTCACCCATAGACGGACTACCAGCTGTCACCCAACAATTATAATGAAACTTGGCTGAACTGTAGCATTCCTGTACATGATAATTCCATCCTGTTATAGGTTTACGTAACCTACGACCACCGGAATCCAACCCATAACATTTTATAGCACCATTCCCCAGAATATTAACAATATCACAGTACAATCTGTCAATAAACTTACAATGTTCCTTTAATTGATCACACGTTACATTATTATCACATTTTACGCATTTCAACTCATCATTAACCTTTTCCAGGTGTAAATCGCAATAGTTGTTATATGTCGTTATCTGATTAAGCGCTCTGTTTCCCCACAATACTTTATTACATTTGTTGTTGTTGCAGCTTTTAGTAAAATCAGCAGCTAGACCACTGCCAGTCCCTCGCACGTCACACACAATGCGTAACGGATAATGATCTGAAGAAAATACATCATAGACAACATTGACTGACCTGATAGTGTTCCACGCAGATGTTGTGACAACGCAGTGGTCCAGCCACCTCTTGCAACCGTGTGCTTCACTTGTAAAAGTATACGTATCCGATTCTAAACCTAACATCACTATATCTGCACATATGAACTTTTGTTCTTCACAAAACAATAGTAATTCACGCCCAAAGGGTGCATTTGGGTGAGCATTAAAGTCGCCTAACATATAAGCCGCAGAAACCTCAGATTCTTCTATAATTGCACTCATACGGGCTAAGCAGTCCGTGTACTCAGTTATATTCTCCGGTTTGTCAGTAGGTAGATACACACTAAAGACTAAAAAAGACCCCTCTACAGTATTAACACGAATTGCCAGTAACCTATCAATGCCGCATTCCACCACAATAACATTTGGAAATGTCTGCTTTCTCCACATCAACGCCAGTCCACCATACGGTCTCCCACGTAGTACACCGACGGAAGTATCAACCGATGTTATTGCCGTACAGCCATAGTCCTTATCAATGTTGTGTACAAAATCCAGGTCGTGGGATAGAAGCCAGGTTTCCTGCAACGCAATTATATCCACGTTGCTACATAGTTGCCTGATTTGCTGGACTGACCTTTTTAAGGACTTACAATTAAATGATAACATAACTATCTCAGAACTTGTGCTATCCATGGTGTTTATGACTTGTTAACGCTAATTGTACGCTCACGAAATCGTCTGAATATAATTCCACTCGGCCAGAAATCAGTACTTAAAAATGTTTTAAGCTTATGTTTAGGTACAATAATTTTGAAAGAGCGGAAAGTAGTTTCTTGTCTCTGAGGAAGTATTTGTATATCCATACATTGTTCACCCAATGACAGCACATGCTCCTTAATATCCTCAATGGTAGTAGTGTTTCTGAGCCGTGACAGGTACACCGCATCCGGTATATCTGCTACTAGCAGGCGACTTGACGCCGACGCCGTTCCACGCATATTTCTGCTGCGTAAACGTTTCTTTTTGCTATGTATATAAGTAAAACCGTCGTCATTGTCCACAGTGGGCTCATCATTAGCGCGCGAGATACCGGTTTTATTGACAATATCACGATAAGACGGCGTGTCTAGTTCCGTCCTCACCGATGTTACACATTCTCGCTCATTATATGAAGGTAGATGTATATCCTTTGCAACGCACTCTGCAGCCGGTTGATGTAGTACCTGTTGTAATGCCACTGTCGCTGTCCGATTATGTTCCTTATTATTACCGTCATAGGATACAGTTTTCTTAGACGTATTACTGTTAATGCTTGATCGTATGTCAATTAATTCTGTATTCATTCTAGTTTCGAATGTACTCATGTCTAATTTGGAGACTGAGCTTTCACGCATAATTTGCAGTTCGTTTTTTAGGATAGTTATATCCTTTAGTAAACGAGACACATCCACGTAATCAAACGTCACGGGGGGTAGGCGGTTCAAGTCTTTGGCCACAAATACTGGCTGTTTAGACGGATCTGAGTCCTTGAAGGCCTTAATCACATCTCTGATGTTCTTTTTGTTCTTATCTTCTCCTTTTCTCTGCATACACTTTAGAGACAATGAACTGAATAACACAGATTTGCCATTTTCTATTTCACTTTCGGTAAAATTGCTTGCACATATTTGAGTAACACTTAGCTCGTCTATCACGTCTATTTTATTTTGAACGAACGTTAAAAACTCGTTAATAATTATTATAGTTGAATCTGCCATATTAGTTCGCGTATGCGCAGGGCGTTTTTGCGCGCGTCACTCATCCGCAGTGGCAGCAACTAGACTTCTCAAAACTTTCTGAAAGCACATAATTTTAGAGCATTCAATTCGACGTATTTTTGGCGTTGGAACCGCTAAGACTAGACTTCTTTGAAAGTCTTTTTTGCAATTCATTCTATAACGAAGCAGACTCATCTTGATAACATAAAAATCCATTTGAAAACACTTCATGCGATATCTAAGTATCTATTTCGCAATCTTCAAAGGCTTGTTTACAACGTATTTTCTCCACAGTAAACTTGAGCCAGTAACTAACCTGTATGAAACTTTTTAGACGGTCTGGCACATTTACATATTATGTAGACTTGAGATATTACTTTGTTGTGACTCAATACTTACTGATCATATAGAAGGTACGCTTAGTTGTTTAACAGTTCTTTGCAAAATTTTGAGTTCCATAACTTTTGAGGTATTACGTTAGTTGTTTGAGAAGTAGTTTACTTAACATTTATCAAAATCCTCTTAAAAATGTAAGGCTTAAAAATATAAGTTAATGATATTATACGGAATAGTTTCACGAAAAATAAATTCAATAATGTTCAATACGAGAGAATTACGTAGGCATCAAATGCCTTCGTAATTCTCTATATTTATATTAGAATGTGATGCGAGTGAATGAGGCGAAAGAAGTATGTCAGGATCGAAGCAAATGGGAATCCGTGGTCTCTGCCTACCTTTCTGGGAAATAGGCGTGATTTTATGAACGTATGTATATTAAAGGCATTAAATCTTATACAAAAACTTTATAATGAGTCAAAACAATACGATTGCATCGTTCCATTATACCAAAAAGCTTGCAATACTTAGACCAAAAGGAACTGTCGTGTCCACTAGCGTCAATTACTTTCTGGTCAGTGTTCAAACGGTCCCCTGATCCCCGATCCCAGTCACGAGTGCTATCGCAGAACGCCCGACGCCACTGCCGACGCGCCCAAGACTTTAAAGTCCGCTTTAGATTTCGACGGTGGAATTTTTTAACGAACTAGCTACTTCTATTGCTCTTTTATTCAATTTCTGATATTTTAAGTGTTTATTATTTACTATTACACTTACATTATTATTATAAGAACTTAGTTTTAGCAGTTGTTATGTGAAACCACGAAGAGTTGTGGATGGAGTCGGTCGGTTTCGACAAAACGACCAAAATGTGAAAAGGAAACGCTGGATCAGAAAACAGTTGTTCAAAGCTAGGCCCAGAAAAAGGACAGAATAGGCAGGAAAAAGCCAGTATGGTGATTTTATGTTTAATTTTATACCTGACGCCTTATTTGACTGGTTTTATATACAAGATTGTAGTTTCAACTACCATGATTTATTTGAAATCTAGCTAATGTTGTACATGTGAAATTGTGTTTGTTCTTTTCTGTGTAGTGATGGGGCAACAAATAAATGTGCATAACCAGGGGTAGACAGGCCAAAGAATGTGTAACGCGTTTTATTCCAAAAACTGCACCTTTTCAGTAAAATAGACCACCGGAGCAAAGCCGCGGGCAAAACCTACTACAACATATACATATACTGTATAAAAACATGTACATACAACACATCCACTTTAATTAATACATAATGTAAAATCCCTCTACTATATTGTATAAACCAATTAACCTCAGTTACAATATTAACTGCGGTTCGAGAACACTCCCGTTCTATTCAATTAACATTAAAATTCTGTTCCCGCTGTGTTTTGGTGACATCAGAGAAACAAGAAAAAAAACATAGCAAAACAATACATTTGTTCCTGGGTGTCCTTATGACCTATTTTGCGAGAAATGTAATCAGTATCCTTTGCTGTCAGTGACGATGTAAGGTTTCGCTGAGGCTGACGGTATAAATGAAAATTGTATTTAACTTGGTGCAGGATTAACAGATCTTATTTTACTGTAACTTCCTTTAGTTGGTTTTGTGTTAACTGTATGTTTGCCATTTTGTATTTTTACTAGCTTCATCGCCACTAAAATCTCAATAGGGGTACGTAAAGGTATCCGAGGCGACATAAGTTCTACATGTAATAAGGAAGTAGCTTATTGCCATTTTCGGGTACAATAATGGTCAGTGTTTAAAAAGAAGTAAAGTATGTAGCGCCGAAGAAGGAAAGTAAGTGCCGTGTGGTATCCGGGCTAGAATAGACTACTCTCTTTCCTCCCGTGGGTGTCGTAAGAGGCGACTAAGGAAAAATCCGGAAGATGGGCAGCAGCGTCTTCTGTAACTTCACACCAATACTACAATTTCCAAGCCGCTTGCCAAGCGTGGGGGTAAGGGGGAGGCCTTTTTTCAATAGTGGAAGCTTTTTGGCTGATGATAATGATGAAAGTAAGTAGCTGTCATTCATTGCGGCGTTTTAAGGGCCTTTGCGGCCTTTTAAAGTCCAATTACAGACTTTTGTGTTGAATGATAATAATTATAATGGCCTAGCGATCACTTTGTTTTAAGTTCCTTGCTATATATTCGACACCACTAACTCATAATTGTGCTAAAACAGTTATAATAAGCTCGCCTGTTATTAAATGGTTATTTATACTGTCTGTCAAAATATACATACATATATGAGAAAAACCCATCTAGTTACTTGGAGTAATTTTAAATTGTTTCTAGGCTCCTCCGTAGCTACAATCTAGTGTTACGGTATTAAAACCGAGGCTGGCGACATGACGCGTTCTCTGGGAACGAAAACGTCACTGGTACCATTCCTGCAAATAGATTCGTCGTCCGTTACATTCATCTCACTGACACTCGATTTGGTGTCTGTCTAGCTCGAGAGAGTGTGAGGATGAAGATATATGTGTAATAAGAGTATAATAAAGATAATGTTTTAGGTAGAACAATAGGTGTTGTTACCATGGGAAGTCGAAAAAGAACACGATTTCTTATAATCCTGGGAAGGCGAGTTTAAGTAGTAATGAACTTGATGTGGGCTTAATGAATGATAATAGGCTCGCCACCTTATGGGACATGATGAGCGGTAAAAGACTTGTAGGCGTAAGATAACATTTTGATCGACCTAGACTGAACTACACTGAACCCTAGACACAAGCAGGCAATTGGCAATTGCGTTGTTTCCACGAGCTAAAATTAGGTTTTGACAAAAAAGTATTTTTTTAACATCCAGTCATAACTTTGCACATAGCACAAGAACTATCTAATAAATTAAAATGTCTTGATAAATGACTAGAATAAAGTACCTACATGACAAAAACAAAATGCATCATAGTAAAATCACTACATACTACAATCAAAGATCCGTCCTACATCCCACATATCACACTTCCCATTTCGCATTCAAAATACAATTTCTGCAAGTGTTCACAAACGAATGTCGTTAGTGCATTAGGAGCTGGTTCGGCCCGAGCGGCCCGTACGGCCCGTCCGGCCCGGGGCTCAGCCTCCCAGCCTGTTATATGCAGAGCCACGCGCTATCTCCATTTTACCCATACTGAAATATGGCCGATGTGAGCTCGTAGTTTTGAGTGTGTGGTTTTAAAAACGTGCATGCTGATCTTTTGTAGACGCTTGTAGAGTGTGTTTTCAGAGAGTTTTGTACTAAAATGGTAAAAAATTATATAACGATGAAACAGCGATCTGAAAAGTATGAAACAAGAAAGTAAAATTCTCCAAATTTCAAGCATTATGAATTTAAAATGCGAATGTCAGAGTGGGAAATTTGGCAAAGATCGAAATACAATTTTCAGAAAAAAAAATTTTTTATCCCTCTACCCCATGAAATGGGCCGTGTGGTATCCGGCCTAGAATTGACCACCCCCTTTCCTCCCGTGGGTGTCGTAAGAGGCGACTAAGGGAAAATTCAGAAGATGGGCAGCAGCGTCTTCTGTAACTTCACCACCAATACTGCGATCCCCAAGCCGCTTGCCAAGCGTGGGGATTATGGCAAACCCCCCCGCTTAAACGGGGAGGCCTATGTTCAACAGTGGACGTCTTTGGCCGATGATGATGATGATGATGACCCCATGAAAACAAAAGATCTTTTGTTTTTTTTTTCTGCGCCAGTTAATTCGGACTTATACTTATAGTAAATGTCATACCGATTGCACTCTAATAACATCAAGTAAAAAAAATGCAGTAAACAAAACACTGCCTACATTGAATAAAAAGTATATTTTACCTCGCTACATAATTCTCTATCTAATGACGTTCTATATTCTGGCATTCGATTTAATGATCAATCGATACGTTAATTATTCATCATAATGACCATTCCGTCAGGCGTACAAGATAATGGGTTTTCTAGTTTTTATACATTATATAAATAGTAGAAAAGATTATGATGAAAATGGTATTTTGGTAAGAAACTAGCCTTTACCTGCCACTTTGTTCACGTATAATGTTTTTTTTATATTTATTTAAGTTCTGAATTTATCCTTCGGTTCCTTGATTATTCATGAGGTTACAAATAGATATTTAAATGTCATGTCAAATGTAGTAAATAATAACACACAATATTGTTAGACACATTTTCTTTCTCTTCTTCAGAAAATTTACAATGTTACATCATAGAATAAAAATATCTAACATTATTTTAGGCAGATGTGACCATTCTTGTAACTTAATTATATAAAGTAACAACAACATTAACAAAATTATAATGTTACGCACATGAATCAAAATTACCCACAGCTGAAAAAGGCAATTCTGTGAATTCAAATGACTTTTAACCAAATTAGAGTAGCCAAATTCTTTTTAGAACAAAACCGTAGGTAATAACACTTGACGACTCTCCAACTATCTGGGCACAAAGCCCTCTCACATTTAACTGTTCTACGTGAGGTAATTGGCCGACTTAATGACCACTTAAAGCACGTTTGAATTCGTAACCTAGTACCTGATTTATATGTAGGTTCGTCTGGCAAGTCTTGTGTTTCATGGTTGAGGCGGTCCTTAATATAATCAACGGGTGTATTTCGGTGTCTAGTTACAAGGTTGACCGCCTCGTTGGTTTTTAAAATCCGATAGATATAAATAAATAGGGCATGCAAGTAGAGAGCTTCCACGAGTGACGACACTTAAGAACGTCCGACCCTAGACGGTCAAACTCGCTACTATCCTTGTCGACTGACCAATCTCTACACCACGGCATGACCATTCCATGTGGCTATTGGCTCATGTGGATACGAAGAAGAAGATCCAAGCATACAAACTTTATCTTTCCATAATGTATGGATTTCGATTTGGATCATCATCATGATCAGCCAAAGGACGTCCACTGTTGCCTCCCCGTTTAAGCAGGTTGCTATAATCCCCACGCTTAACAAGCAGCTTGGGGATCGCAGTATTGATGGTCAAGTTACAGAAGACGCTGCTGCCCATCTTCTGGATTATCCCTTAGTCGCCTCTTACGACACCCACGGGAGGAAAGGGGGTGGTCAATTCTAGACCGGATACCACACGGCACAGGTATGAATTTACTATTCAAATCTACATGTTTCACACACGACACTAAGTAAATCGCTACCTGTCTACCAGAACGTGTATCACTCTTTATTTGTTTAGGCTACGTAGCAAAACTTTCTGATTGATAGAATAAATGAACGAAGTTGCCGATCGAAGCCAGTGATTAGATTCACAGAGTGAAACGAACCCTTGTAACTAAATCGCATTTATATAGCTTCGAAACGTGGTCGGTGGTTTCTAGTAATTATTTTGATTTTTAAACAATTTGTATTTGAGAGATTGGTAGTTTTTTTCTGGTTTGATTTAAATTGATTTTCTGAGTAGTGATGAAGTTAGGTTTCATTGTATGAGGTATTGACTTATATTGATAGACAAAAAGGCCTCAGGTTTGGTTGAGTGAAGGTTAAGCTACATTTAACGCGGCCGGTCAGTGGATGTGTGGCCATTCATTTTTTTGTTCCACCTTATCTTGGAATGCATATTTGTAGATCACACATAGAAGTCAAAATTAATAAACAAATTCAAAATAGGAGCTTATTACAATGTCAAAAATAATTTAAGGAAGGAAAATTCCAGTAGATGAGCAGCAGCGTCTTCTGTAATTTCTGGTGGGAGTACTATATGTGCACCTATGCCTACCCCTTCGGGGAATACAGGCGTGATGTTATGTTATCTTTATGTAGAGATGTATCGTGTACTGCGTATCTTTATCTTCTTTATCTTTCTTGTAGTGGTCCCTTCACCACAAAATGGTAATACCAACTACCCAATTAAATACTTACAACTTTATCTAACGTTATTCTAGGTCGCGCCGCTTGAGGAGCTCATGAATACGGGTTCCAATTGAGTTCGAAACGAGACAGGCATCCAAAATACACGTAAATAAAGCTGTATACATAAACACAAGCGTTCGTTTCTAGGACATTAACCGTTGTGCCTTTTGATGTACATAATATGTTGTTGGAAGAATGTCCCTAATGTAATTCCTTTTCAAAATATAGTTGAAAGGTTGTATCGCTTTGAAGACCTGGGTTGATACAGTGGCTAAGTAAGACTATGAGCTGATGATGCTATGCTATGGGTTGTGAGTTCGATTCTTGCACTGAGGTGCTGATGACGTGCTTAGGTACCTGAGTACGTAAATAGATCTACATATTTTTCCAGTACGGTTATTTTGTGGGTACCATGACAACCAGCCGTCTTAAATTGTAAAGGATTGTAAATAATAACTAAATACCTATGTATGATAGTTCATAGCAATTGTTCAAATTAGACTTTTAACACCTCAGTCTGCCCGTGACCGCGAAAAAACCGTCAAAATAGTTTTACTTCAACGTCTTAAATTATTCCAATCTAACTGTGAGTTTGAGGGATTGACGTAGGTACTACCGGTAAATCGAAAGCCTGGTGAATGTTAATTAACTATGATAAACTTCTAATAACTGTACTTGAATATCTATTTAAAGTATTTGGGTAGGTATCTAACTAGTTACTCAAATACTTTAAGAAAACCTTTTCTTAATGGAAAGCTATCCTACGCTAGCGCCCGGAGATAAGTGCGGTAGTTTAAGGAGTACATATACTCGACTATCAGTAACAGATACCGCTTTGTTTTCTCCATCCATCTCACCCAACACTAAACAATACTTCACAATAACATTTGCGATAACAAATAGCTGTGAGCGTTCGCAAATCGCCTCTTTTGTTACCTAATTCCAAGCTTATGTCCGTAACGCAGCTGTGTCCAATTTATTGCTTAACCTTTCCTCCTTTACGGATAGAATTGAAGACAATAAATTATACTTCAAACCCAAATAAGGGCAGTAAGTTACGGTCCGCACAAATACCTACCTAATGGTCTATCAGTCCAAATAGATTAGATAGCTCCAGGAAAAACAAAATGGATGCGCCTCGCGCATGCGCCTAGATTTTTATACTTTTATCAAAAATTCGACCCTAAATGATGAAATGATAAAAAATTATCTACCAGTAACTATGTTTAAACTTCCATTACAATCTGAACTCATATTAATTCGAGTTTTTTTTATTCAGTGAAATGGCAGTTGACAAAACATTATCTAAAAAATTTCCACGCGGACGAAGTCGCAGGCAATAACTAGTAAACCTAAAGCAAGATAAATTATTTCTATATTGTTATGTAAAACTCAAACGACCATAGATATTGCCTGTCTGTCCATCTACATTCCTAAAGACATAATATAAGACATTCTTATTTAGGAGGAGGCTGGGGAAGCCTATCTTTGCCGACTACCGAAAAGGCTGAAAATATGAATTTATGAGACGAAGGCGTTTGACGTTTGATGTCTATAACTGAACCCTTGTCCATGACTAACGTAGAAATAGAAAAACAGCTGACAAGAGCTGTCTTATTTATATAGTGAGTTAATCAATTACACAGTAGTCCATGTGTTCCCCGAAGGGGTACGCAGAATGGAGAGTACACCTTCATCTTGGCAGTTATGGTACCTATACTGTAGGAACTACTTGGTAAACAAATTCTATGCCTATTCTATTTAGTCCCAGTACTATATATGTATGTCCCAGTGTAATAGGAGGCGATCCCATTGCCATTAAACGGGCACAAATCCAGACTTCGTGCTGCAACTGAAACTTAACAATAGGGAAAAACTCAATAGTTCTTATCCGACCCTGAAATGAGCCCACACACCTCACGCTTAGCAGTAGCGCTTGGCGACCACTAAATCAATGTGACAGTCAGTCATGGCATTGAAATAAAGAGGGCGATAGGTTATAGGTGTTCCAAGCGTGTTTCTTTAAAATAAAGCTAACTATCTCGAGCGGGACCTCCCGTGAAGAGGCGGGTCGGGACCTGTCAAGGGATGTGGTGCAGCGTACGCGGATCCCGCATCCCTGGACCTAAGGTAGAAGGACGCACTTTTAGCCGGTAAGAGTCTGGCATACCCCTCCACCCTAGGATGTAGGAAGTCCATGAGGATTTCCCAAGTAAAAAAAAGGCAAAATTAAAAAAAAATATCTCACCAGCTCTCAGCTCATGTCTTTGTGATAACCGACATTAGCGTTCCATATCTAAATAAAAGTCGCCATTTCTAGTTAATAAAAAAATATTTTCGTAATTAAATTAGAACGTTATTTTTTCACTTAAAATTTTCTTAACTGCGAGCACACTTCTTAATTTACTTAAAATGTTATAAAAACGGTTCATAAACTTTATTAATTACTCTCTGTGGCAAGCCTGTTAATAAAACGGAGTGAACTCTATTAGATAAAAAAAATTAAGTTATGAAATATGCTGCCTTTGCGTTATTTAGGGCTTAGGGTTAGAAAAACGTATTTATTGACCTCTAATTCTCAACCTCGTAATTTTTAGGACGCCTGATTTTTAAAGCGGGGCAAAAGGCTACCTTTTTACCAACGAGTAAAGGGGTCATAGCTACACAGTTACTGCGCACATACATAAGTCGATCTGCGAAGCTAAGTAGCGCTTACCGTAGCTAGATCTTGGATGGGTGACCATACTGACCATTACCTCATCGAAATTATTATGTACCTTCAGGAGTACGTTAAATGGTTTTTTAAATCGTTATTAGCATTAAGTTTTACACGCCAAATTTTAAAATAAATAGGTACTCCATAGAAAGGCTCTGAGGTCCGTCCTCTTCCATGATCATAATCATAAGAATCCTAATAATTTAAAGCCAATATTCTCCAAATAGTTAGGCAGAGGTAGCAGAGAGATTCATTACTAATGTAATAAGAGACGAGGCTATTGCCATCATTCAGGCACAAATCCAGAATCCGTACTGCTACTGAGAATTTCCTTATAGAAAAACCCAGTAACACTTTGCCCGACCCGGGATTCGAACCCAGGACCTCATGCTCAGCAGCGCTTAGCGACCGTTACACTGAAGCACAAGCTATACAAAATAATAGGTGATCGCTGTAAGTTATCACACAAGCTGTTAAACCTCTTGACGTAAATACTTAATCGGCTTTTACGTTACTTAAGAGGGGGGGGGGGGGGTAGTGTCTGAAACAACACGGCCCGAGCTAATGAGATCGCGTATAGAAACTTAATTAGAATGACGTCACAGTTGCTGCGCTTAAAACCTTTTACAAGCTTTTATTTTAGCACGTATAAATTTTTTCTTAGATTTTTTTTTTAATTCTTAAAATAGCTTGGAATTTCTTAAAATTCCTTGTGTCAAGATCAAGTTACGTTTAAATGGTTTTTTTTATTTACTCAGATAAATCTCGCGACAAGATTTTATATTATCTAAATTGTACAATGTAACCAACTGTTGGGTTTGATTTTCTTTAAAGATTTTTTCCTTCTTTATAAAGCATTTTTACTTTCATTATATTTACAACCCACGTACAATTAAAGCTGGCTATAAATAAGTACACCGTTGGTATTATAAATGAAGCCAAGCATGTTTAGGAATTTCATCTTTTGCCGAAATATTTATTTATTGCTCGCGTTTTGTATTGGCTTATAATAGAAACGATGTTCGTAGAAACCGTACATAATTGATACGTGATAATGTGAATATTGATATTTTTAAGCCTGTTAATAATTTACTATCATAACTTATAATCATAATTTAAAACTGTTTTTGTCTATCCTCAATGATTTACTATCTTTTTCGTACAAATATTTGGAAATAATCTCGAAATTTGACATAGTATTGTAAGACTATATACCATAGATTTAAAATACCAAGTGTATATCTGGTCTGAGAGAATAACAGTTCGAGCAGCGACCCCGTCGCGTCACCAGCTCACGAATAATGGCTTCTTTGAAACCGAAACTAATTGGCCATTCACGAAAAAAGCAAATTTTACAGCCGGAGTAAATAGTGAAAATACGAGATCAAACCAGAATTAAGGTAAAATTACATGTATTGCCTACGTAGGTACTTTTAAGAACAACCAAAAAAACCTACCGTCATTTATCTAACACCAAACCGCTGAAAGGACAATTTATATTTTCCCAATGTACGGAACTTGTGGCACAAACAGTGTTAGTACGGTTCGTGTTCTGTGCACGAACGACTGCCCTAATGAAGTTTGCTTTGTGTAACAAGACAGTTGAAGGGATTTGATACTGATGAGAACACGCTGTATACAGACTTTAATGGACACTTTTAGTAAGGAGCGCTTTAAATGAATGTTGTTGGCGGTGTTTTGACCGATAGTTCGCTTATCTAGTAAGGTTTTCTAGCTTTTTCCACTTAAAATGGGCTAAATATCTTTATTGCTTTTCCTTATCATAAATATCGACAATTTTACAAACGCTAGTAATTAAATTTGGCTTCAAGTTGTCTGTTAATACTATAGGTACCTATGTATATATAATACTGGAACCCGAAATAGGACATAGACCAGTTTGAACTCAGAAAGATATTCTACATTTCTAGGCGGTCAAAGTCGTGGACGAAAGCTAAAATGATCAATATTTATTTTTTTATAACGCACTATCCCTTATTTTTACCTATTTGTTAGACAGACGGCCGCCGCTCCATCTAAAATTACTGAATCCTTAGTCCCATCTGGTTTGGTTGACCCCAATATATTATGTAAAGGGCTAGGATGATGGAACATGTAGATATGTATAAAAATAAAATACCCAAATTCATAAAAATATAGTCCCCAAAGGTCGGTCCGTATCTTCGAAATACGTTCAACTTTGGACCAAATTGATTTCACAATCTAGATTTACGCAAAGCTCTAAAAGGCTGATAAGTGACGATGGTCGCTCATAACTTACACAGTTACAAGTAAAATGGAATATATGCGTAAACAGGGACTGGATATCGGCCGGAGAAAGTTATGGCTTGACCTTTTTTCCCTGTATATTGGGTAGGTAGTTAACTTAATCGGATTATTGCGACGCTGATTAAAGCGATTTTAGGAATGGTTTCGAGAATTTAGGTAGTCTTTGACTGACCGGTAATTTGATAGATAGTTAGGTAACATACAGGAAAGCCAGTGCAAAAACACAATTAAATTGCCTTTGTCCTAATATGAATTATAATGATACTTTTTAGATAGAAAAATAAATGAGTTCATTCCAAGTCCTTGTATACTACTTACTTTCGCCCACGACTTCGTTTGCGTTAATACTTCATTCTTACAAAAGAACAAACAAACAAATGTATGCATTTCGAAATAAAAGTAGACTTAAAGTAAAGCTACACGTTATCAGTATGCAATATACGTACAGATACGTAAGGATGTGTCTATTCAACTTTATGAACCAAATCTCTAGCTACGACAACCCTGCAAAAATGATCTATTCTTACCCGGATATCCTCACTCGCATAAACTTCTATTATTCGCGGCAACGCAGTACATCCGTCTACTGAAACACGTAACAAGAACCAAGGAGAATCAGTACCTAACCCTAAAATAAATTATGTGTTTGACTTAACACCCTACTGCTGCTGTAAATGTTAGTTTTATGTAAGGAAATGGGCAATCGTTGTGGGGGAACGCAACATTGCCCATCACTTAGTCAACGTGTTTGAGTAATGACTTGTTTGTGTTTCCAAACAGGCAAGATACTTTATCGTGTGCACCTACCCAAGTAATGTAACGTCTTAGGAGTTAATCATATACGTACTTTTTGGGAAGTTTATCATTATCATCAGCCTATCTTAGTCCGCTGCTGGACATATGCCCCCAGCCCCTTCCATGGCACGCCACTAAACTGGATGTTCGGCCTTCCGCTTCAAACTGCTGCCAGACATTTTTAGTATATCGTCGCCCCACCTAGCTGGAGGACGTTCTACACTACGTTTACCGAGTCGTGGTCTCTACTCCAGAACACGGGAAGTTAATAGAACCAAATTAGGCTCCATTAATTTTTACAAAGCTTTCCCGCAACCGAACTGTTCTGGCGTTTACAGACTTGAAATAACACATGCATATAAAGAGTAACACAATCTGGTATTCATACAGTACAATACGATTCATGCACAGACAAAACCCGCAACGCAGTAGTTCAATCACTTAGCTACTGCGCCATTCGGGCACCTAACTTCGTTTATGCACTTGTACGTTCAAACACGCAGAAATTAAAGTACAAGATGACCTTGAACATGATAGTAGTCTGTAAATGTTGATTAACATAACCGCATTATTTGCGTGTATATTTTGGATAAGCACGCCTTTGGCAAGCACGCTAGTAATTCGCATGTATGCCACCAAACGCATTCTTCAACATCGTGTATGCTGTGAAATGCATCGCGTACTTGTGCATGCATGCGCAAAAATGTTGGTAATATTGTCAGCCAGGCACCGTCTAGTACAGTGTGTTATTAGTACCTATTGAAGCTAACCCATAAAAATGCACAGAACATTCGATAATAATATAATCTAAGATTCCAGACTTTATTGTGATCCACTTTGACAGATTACATCGTATTATTACAATATTAGATGATCCTTTTTAATAAAGGTTTAATTAAAGGTTTAATAGCTTAATCCGCTTTGGAGATTGGCGTGTACTCAAAAATTAACTTTTCAAGCCCTCGTATACTCGAAGAGTTCCCCATTTTGCATAAAAGATGTGTAGAGACATTAAAGAGATAATTAGGAGTTATCGAGTGTTATTATTAGTTGCATATTTTTGTTGTCTACAGCTCGCTCTGCTCGACTGCTAAACATAAGGTCCTGGTTTCGAATCCCATGTTGGGTAGTGTAAACGGGTTTTTTCCTTAGGTATTTCTCAGTCTGGATATGTGCCCAGTTGATGGTAATAGGCTCGCCCTCTATTACATGCCTCAATAGCAACCAATAGACCTCCAAAGCAGTCAGGTCGTCGCAGTATTTTCAGATAATAATTATCAACCTGTATCACTCAAGTACAAAGGTCTCTTTTCATCTAAAGAAGAATTTTCTTCGAGCCTTTTATCTTCTTCAACGTACGGTTTAAGTACACCGTATTACAGCTTAAAAACTACCTTATGATTTCGGCTAAGCAGTCATAAATCTTCTAGAGTCAGCTGAAAGAGACGATGTAAAATAAAAATCAATACATAATTGAACTATTAAATGCAAAGTTTACACTACAAAATTCGTAGTAAAATATTTATAGGAAATTGATGTAGGTATATTGTTGTTTGCGGCATAACCCAAAACTGTTTAATTGAACGGTAACATTTTATAGCTGTGGCATAATAAGGCCGCTGCAACGTCTATATTTTTAGTCCTCGCTAAATAAATATAGAAGTCAATATTTATTTATATAAATCAATTAACTTTGAGTAACAATTACATTGAAAACCAATATAATTATTACTATTATGGATCATCATAATTAATCATCTGCCTGCCAAAACTGCAATTAATGAATAAACGTTTAATATTTTTAATAGCTTGAGTTTTTTACCGTCTACTAAAAAAGTATATTAAAAAATTTAAACCTACGGAAGAAAGTTCAAGGTTAGTTATAATTATAGTGATTATTCACCAAGCTTCGAAACTCTACAATTTGCAATTTACAGTTATAAAGGTATATTAAAAACTTTCTTATCTAGCGACCGCGTTCAATCACATTTCACAATACCAATAAATTATTCGTTAGTACCATCCGAAAGATTGTCTAATAAAAACATAACTTCAATACCATCAGTTCCAACGTTGTTAACAAATAAAAACATTAAGAACTGTAGATACCAGCAATAACTCAGTCAATCAGCGATACCAAGAACGCATTTATCAGACCTCGTTCAAATTTGTGCCCATCAATCGCATTCCCGCTTCAGTGATGGAAAAACGACCGTGATTTGAGTCTGTTTGTTGATTTAATCCTATAAAACGGAGATTAAAATTGTCAGATTGGGAAAAGTCAACGATATTGTACTGCCAATGATCCGGGTGCTAAGGAGATTACTGTTACATTCATCATTTTGGAAGCAAAATCATTTATTTTGCATAACTGTCGCGTGGAAAAACCATGTTGTATCTGTGTATCTGATGACCAATGCCTATGTGAATCGTATTGAATTATAGTCCCCTAACGGTGAATTACAACCGACTCAATGTACCGATGATTAATTTTGACTTTCATTGGAAAAGTGGATTAGCGATCATCATTACGGATTCGATGGATGGTAAAAACACTCTCCGAACACCTGTTATTGGAAATAAATATGAAATTTATTCTCGATAGGTCTAAGTAAAATAATCGGATCCAAAATACATATCATCATCATCAGCCGGAAGACGTCGTCCAGTGTTGAACAAAGGCCTTTCCCTTAGAACGCCACAATGAAATACAGGTACATATACTAAAAGGTAAATATAATAAAGGTGATTTATAAATAATCATAGCAAACATAATATGAAGACAAATAAGACGTAGGTCGTGCAAATAATAGGAACAATTTACCTACATACATATTTCAAGTAAATCAGGCTTATATCTAATATAATTATCTATCATAATATCAAAGAAAACGAAACAATGAATAAGGATACAAGTAAATGTAATCTAAAAAGGAAGAAACCGAATAATTTTCCCAACTTTTTGCTATAACAAAACCCAATATCTTATATCGAACACTTTGAACAAAATGAATCAAAGCAACAGATACTTATTATTTGACAAAATTATTCAAGCAGCTACAGTTTGTACAAAAGTTTTAACTCACGAACAATCTTTTTTACTTTGGACTGCAATTTTAAATTTGTCTTTCTTTACAATTTACCCTTCATAAACACCCAGTTGTTAGCCACAGCGGCCCGCAATTGTCTTTGAAACACCCTTTGTGAGGAAAGTGGCGTAGATTGTACTGTTCTGTGACAATTTTAACGTTTGTTGTAGCTACCTACATTATATTAAGAATTACTGTTGGACAGGAATGCAGTTGAAAAGGGGTTCGTCTGGTATGAGGTTATAAAGATATAGAAATATTAATATTATGACGTTTAGAGTAAGGGTTTTGGTTTAGATTTAGTCTGAACTGAGCGTGAGCATATTGCACAAAAAAAAAGACTTAAAAAAAAAGTTTATACTATAGATTAGAAAATCTATAGTATAAACTATTCTAGTCTTTTTTTTGTTTTTATAAAAACGTCGCCCCACCCTAGGACTTTCTCCTGTTTCGTAGGTGCGTTGCATCAACATGAATATCACATACACAAACACCCAGACTCGGGACATATCTGCGGATCGCACAAAATTTTGTCCCGTGCGGGAATCGAACCCGCAACACTTAGCGCAGCAGTCCAATCGCTTAGCCACTGCGCCAATTGGGTCGTCAAATACAATCTTAGATACGATCTAAACAAAATTAAATACTATTCTATCATCAAGATACCAACATTACGTCACAATAGTAATCCAAAACCATTTTTGGCTGTTTTTGTAAGCCACAAAGTTATTAGTGACATAGTACCAAAATAAAGTATCATTAACGCTGTTAATGCAAAATTTAATTGCATTGAATAAAGTCAGTGAAAGATGTGGCCCATTTTCACAAATGGAGTTACGCAACTCATCAGCGTTCACCGTTGTATTAAAAGCTGAGGTCTAAAAGGCATAAATACTGTATCATACGGCTTTAATACGATTATGTGAGGGAATTTGAAATGTATCCAAATTTTCGCTTAATTGTTTGGTTAGAATCTTGGAATATTTTTGGAAGCTACATTATTTTAGTTTAAAGAAATAAAGAGCAAAGTATAATTATACACAATTAGGTAAGTAAAAACAGCTGCAAATTTTCACAAAGGTCTTAAAAAAATTAGACGAGATTATATCGGTCCCGACCCTTCACTCACTGATGGTACTTCAAGTAAATGAAAAATAGATTTGGACGATTTCACCCAAAGAAAAAGTGACACCAATAAAAAACGCGTCATAAAATACCCGTCGAACCCTAAAAAATCCTTTACCTTTTACAATCTCCACAAAAAAAGGTTGTTCGTATGTCTTGGCCCTCTTCTGCCTTCATAATATTCAGGCAAAAACTGACAGTATTAGGTTCCCCCTCACGTTTCACCGTTCTTGTGTGGACATAGCTTAAATAACGCATCGCTTGGTAGCTACCGTACAATTGTAACAGAGCTTTTCTCTCCGCAAAAATTCGTAAACCGTTTTTGCTCAGCCCAAAATAGAGTAGATTTTGTATGATGTTTTTCCCAAAATTATCATAAGTTGAATTGGAGACTCGGATTATTGAAACGCCGCGAGAATTTAATTAAAATGAAATCTGAATTCTTTCTATAACCAAGTTTTAGGAAAGATTTGCATAATTCTCTATCGCTGTGGATTTTACGTGTGCTACTATATACTTTTAAGATTTCTTTCTTTTGTGAACTACACAATCACATTGTTCGCGCTTCAAAAGCTCTGTTGAAATAATCAATACCAGTTTTAAAAGCTTTGCCGCATATTGATAATGATAGTGCATCCTGTTTACAATTTGAAAAAAATACAACCACTGCTCTTTCCTGAGATAAAAGGCCTTTGTTACCTAAGGCGTTACTTGCCGAGTCAGGACAAAAGTAATTACAAATGTTAGTTCGTAGCTGCCGTTCATTAATATGCTAATACCGTTGCGAGAGCACCATCGAACTCCGAATTGGCGCAAAAGAACTCTGCAGCACAAAAAATGGGAGTTGAATTTTAAAAAGGGGATCCCACTGTAGCTTATTTTGATGCTGAAACTGAGTAGGGTTAATTAATTTGCGCTTTTATTTGCCTACGTTGATTGTATTTCTGTTTTGCAATGCTAAGACATTTTTTTTGTTTTGAGGTTTAGAATGTTTTTGCAGACTGTGGCTTCAATTGTGGGATTGAGTTTGTTAATGTTTCGAAGGGAATTTTAAATGACCAGTGGTGACGTGAACGAATTAATTAATTGAATGCATTGAAATATTAGGAATTTGAAGAATAGGGGCCAGATTTAAACAAAAGTGTTTCAATCAATACAGCGTTTATTCAGGACATTTTACATCGAATTCAATAATATTGTTTAATAAATATCTTTAAATTCAGCGTGCCTGTTGGCTTGTTTGTTTAAAACCAGATGTGTTTAATCAAAGTTAAACTTCCTAAACGATGAAGTTAAAATTATATGCTTCGTTTCTTTTTAGTAATCTTAAAATTTATCACAACACCTTTAAAAGGCGTCATAGGCTACAGTTCAAATACGAACATAAAGTTTGCATAATGAACCTTCTGCCCATAACACTAAGGTATAATATATGTTAAAATATAGCCAACTTGAGCAACTGTGCACGGAATTCATAATGAAATCACATTTTTCCTGCAACCTATAGCAACTAAGTGTAGGAATAAGGATGGGACCACGTTCCCAATTATCGATAAGCGCCCGTAATAACTTCTATCGACACTAAAACACCGATTTTTATTAAAATGCATGAAAATCCGTTATCATAAATTGTAATCTGCATGCTTGCGACGAAAAAGTGAAATTATATTATACCTACATGATCGAAATTTATTTTATTATGCTCTCCTGCAAATTTAGGTTAGGGAAGAATTTATATTGCCTTTATAATTCTATATTATTATGCCATAAGGTATCGGTTGGACCTTTTTCCAAAGTAAAGTTCATAGCAACGTAGAACACATTTTTTAATCTTAGTTTGTTTCGTTTACTGCCTAGACATAACCAAATAAAAAAGTTAGCTGTAGAAGGGAAAAGGATAGAAATCATAAATATCTTTTAAACTAAGTTTACTTAATATTAAGTATACCTAACAATTTTTTTTATATTTTGAGAATTCGAATTTTGTTTCAGAATTATGTTCTTCCGTGCAATCATGCGAAAAAGATATAATCAACCCTTTCGTATCCCAATTGAAATTTTCAAGATATTAAATCCATAAATTCAATTTGGTAATGGTAGGTAGACCATAATTCGATAAAGAAATGTAGAGCTCGTAATAATTTGATTATGACCAGATAAACTTTACGTCACTTATTGGATAAACTGGCTTAGACAGATGAGCCAGTGATGAGATAGGCGGAATGAGGGAAAATAAAAACGAGACAAAAATGATTAAAATAGGCTTATTTTAAATAAACATCGTTATTTTCTAGCTCAAGCAAAAAAAAGTTAACATTTAAAGCTATAATAATCATTAGTACTGTACGGTTATTAGATTAATTAACCTACTGAAAACTTGTCAAAACCTTGATATGATTACTAGGAATATCAGTGAATAAAAAAAATATAAAAAAATCACTCACGCATTAAATAAAAAGTCATTTGCTGTACTCCCTAAAAATAAAAATACAACAAATGAAACATGAAAACAAATAACTTCAGCTGGATTTGAAACTACAGCTGCACAGCATTTTTAAATTACATTTCGACGGTATTATGCACCTTTGCACTTTATAACGTACCATCATATTAAGCTAACGATATAAAAAATTCACCAAGCTGGATGCAAAATGTTGGCAATATGCAAGCTGATTGAATGATAATGCTTTTGAAACTCACAAAGGCCCAGCCTTTTTATGTCCAATTTATTCTTCATCACTGTAATTTCAAGTTAACTGAGAATGAAAGAGATGTGTAATGAAATGATTTATAAATAGCATTGAATGCGGACCTTGTAATTTTATATGCAGGATGAGATCTTTAAACTGCATTACCATTGCATATTGTTGTGCCGATGTTCGCAAGGTTGAAATTTCTTTTCACATTATGGGCCTGTTTTGCCATCCACAAGTAAAGTGTCAAGTAGACTAACCGCCACTTAAAGTCACCCGTAACTACTCATATGAATTACACAATATCTGAGTGGCATTAATCGGTGGATAAACTGGCCTGTAAAACTAAGATACGATGGAAGATATTCGTAAATTTATTTTGCCGATTAGCGTTAATCAAGAAGTAACTATTCAACACTTTACTTGTTGGTAAAAAAGGCCCTAAAAGATAGAAATCTCGCAACAGGTCGGTAATTATCCTAACGAGTGTAGCTCATGATTGTATGAGATAAGTCTATATGCTTTAATACCTGAAGTGAAATCCAAGTATTGTTTGCTTAGCACACATTTCATCTAACGTTCCTCTCCAAATGTGATCTTGGTTAACACCCACTGAATATGCAAGGTTGGGTTTCATTTTTTCAGCCCCCATGCTGAGCGAATGCACACTTTATGCAAATCCATGCAAACACTTTTAGAAATCTATGCACCTATCTTTTGCACTCAAAGTTTCTTCATCACGATAATACTAAAGGTCTGTTAGAATCAAAGTTTTGATCCGGGATAATTACAACGTTTACACACTGCTTTAACACGAGAGAGGGTAAGCTTCCATAATTTGCGAGTTGTCACAAACCGACCGAATTTTAGTTTAAAGTAAATGCCTAGTGGAGTGTTGAGTAATCATGATTAATTACAAGATTACGAGTGAGGGCGTTCGCTTCATTTTGTTAGAGAAGTTCAAAACATTTGTTATATTATGATGTTATTAATGATGTCTTTGTAGATAAGTACTAACTCTGAGATGTCTTTAGGCATCAACGGGGTAAAAGTGTTCTCGGTTTATTTTGATGTTGTATTGTTTTAACATCAACGCACTGTGGTTTTAGGGGTTAAACCTCAGAGTACTTGGTTGTTTCGATTATATTTCGAAGCTTACCTGTTGTTTTTTTTGTTTTAAATTACCTCTTGTTATGAAATCTACACTCGTCTTATCACAACTTTAAATATTAATTTAGTGAAATGAGAAATACGCTTTTCTCTTTCCATTTAGTGGACACGATGAAAACTCCAGTTTTGTTATTTTATGTAATGAATATTTAATCAACGTTTTTGAATAATTTAATTAAATTTATGATAGCCAAACAATGTGTTTATCAATTACATCACTGCTTTTATAATATAATTCATATTATTTTACCGACCAAAGTAGGCTGGAGGAGCATCAAAATATTGATAGGTACATAATGCTTCCATTAAAATTCATGAAAACTTCCGGTCAATGCATTACCTATAGATTTATTAATTTGCATATTTTTACACACTTTATGAGAAATAAAAGGTAAACCTTGTTTGATGACAAAATCCATATTACTACAGCACACGCATAAACAAAATAAATTATTGTATAAATCCTTTAATCTTATTTATTGACAATCCGCCTATTAATTAAAAAATAACATACATTTCTGTGTGTTACTGCACTCCTGGTATGATTACAGCCATTTGCCATAACGTCTATCATTCTCACTGACATAATCTACACTCATTGGGCACAATGGCAAATATACGTTAGTGAACTTGTAAGGTTACATTCAAAACCCGTAATTCAGTGTATTTTAATCGCGGACCTTAAACCTTAGACCCACCACGACTATTATCTGTAACCAATGATATTGTCTGTAACATAACATGTTAGACGTTTATGTATGCAGATGACATGTGTTTATTGTATTCATCCAACAACACGGCAGATGCACAAAGGTATGTACAGGAAGACTTAGAAAGCATAATAAAGTGGGCTCATGACAACGGTATAATTATTAATTTTGCTAAGACAAAGGCCATGTTTATAAGTTCACCGTACAGTCAATATAAAAAGCAAGGTAAGTTAAGCATACCTATCATTGGACATACTTACGATTGTCTACATTACAATAAAATTAGTTGCCAGTGCACAAACATCGACATGGTAAATAAATACAGGTACCTAGGTTTGACAGTCGATAGTGAATTAAGCTGGAAACTGCACGTCAACGAGGTATGCAATAAACTGCAATCGATCCTGGGTAAATTCTTTCACCTTAGTAGCTTTGTAAATAGGAGGGTTTTATATGTGCTATACTACGCCTTGGTCGACTCATTAATTAGCTATGGTTTAAACAGCTATGGCCTAACATTTAAAACACAATTAGACCGTATTAAACAACTACAAATTAGAATAATTAAATATCTTGTTAGCAAAAAAGTTAAATTAAAGTGCAAACCAAACTACGATGAATTGTTTAAAAAAATGTAAAATACTGCAAGTGCATTCAAAAGTAGAATACCTTATAGCAATAGAGCAACATGAGCTAAATACAAATAAAAAGCCAATAATACATAAATATAATACCAGGCGAGTTAGAGAAGGTAAATATGTAATACCATATGTTAATAATTATTATGGGAAAAGGACAAGACGGTACATAACTCCGACCATATATAATAAACTAGATGTATTAAGAAACATTCCCAAAGGTAACAGTATAAGTAAGGTAAAGAAAAGACTGAAAGAAATATTGCTAATATAAGTAAACATAATAATATAGTATAAGTAAACATAATAATAAGTAATAGATCTCATCTCTAATTTACTTAAGATTCATATAATTATATCTGCGTAAATATGAAAGCAAAGTTCCTAAAAAAAAAAAATATAATAATATACCTATATAATAAATATATAAATGTAAAAAAAAAAACAACTTGTATACATAATTATATATGTTCATAAATATGTGATTTAGAAATAAGAATAACACTCAATAAATAGATGTATATGATACATAATAATTATAATAGATAATAAGAACGTATTACATATAGAATACCTATTAGTTTATAAGTTTTTTTGTTTGTTTGAATAACAGAGCGCAATCATCGCCAACAAACTGTTATACAGTTTGGCGATTTTTTGAACTTGTTTAAGAGTGAATGTTTTTGATAAATAAATAAATAAAAATAAAACATTACATCACGCCTGTATTCCCCGAAGGGAGAGTAGGTGGTAAGGTGTATACTTGTATAGTACCTACACACAAATTTCTCCAGTTATGTTCCCGGTATAAGTCCCAATGTAATGGGGGATTATAATTGAAAAACTGAATAACTCCTTGCCCGACCCGGGACATGAACCCAGGACCCTATACTCAGCAGCCTCGCTTAGCTCCCACTAGAGCAACGAGACAGCCACTGTTATCTTCATGAACTCTGTCTGTCTGTTACGCCTTCACGACTAAACCGATGGACGGATTTTGATGAAATTTGATATGTAGAAAGTTTAAGACCCGAGAAAGGAAATAGGCTACTTTTTTTTAATTTCACCCTCTAAGGCGGGCGTAGCCGCGAGCAAAAGCTAGTTTCATATAAATCGTCATCATTTCAGCCCGGTATCACCCACTGTTGGGTATAGGCCTCCCTTTTCCTCTGCCACCCTTCTCTGTTTTGATCGTCTCTCAACCTGGTGTTATCGCGAAATTACTAGGTATTAATAACAAGCTTGCATTTTTAAATTTGAAAATTGAAAATAATTGTGAGAATTCAAATCTTCTTATCGTATGGTTGATGAACAACCTGGTGTCAGAGTTTAAACCGCCTGTAGGCCTCTGACATGGCTTTACACACCGTTGAAAAATCTCTCAGGTGTGCCGGTTTCCTCACGATGTTTTCCTTCACTGTTTTAGCAACTGATAACTAATTTATAGTACGCACATGAATTCGAAAAGACATTGGTGCGTGCCGGGGTTTAAACTTGGGACCTTTGACTTGGCAGTTCAACGGTCATACCACTCGGCTATAAGTGCTCAAATTGAGAATTTAAATAAAACTCTTACACGTTTACAAAATGATACAATATACTCCGGAGCACTAAGTACTAATACTCAAGACATGAGCTTTATGGATAGAATTTCCAGCATGATACCAGGTACGTGATTCTGATATTTATCCGAGTATTATAAGCTCAGCCCTAATGCTACTTGATTTATGTTTTGTTGACAAATGACAATGAAAATATTATCTATCTAGTTTTGTTTACGATTCTGATATGTAAATTGTTTGTAATATTTTATTATAAATTCGTACGATCTCGCAAATTTTTCAGAAGGATAGAAATGTAATCGAATTTCTACTACATTATGTATTTCAACAAGGCTATGTTTGAACTGCGTATCAGTAGAGAAAGATAAAAGATCTATATTTTATTAAGTGACAACGACCGTCTTTTTGCGGTCAGATTGACCTGAAATTTTGGTGTGCCGCAATTGTTCCGTTGTTGGGTTACTCGACAATCGGTTTTAATAAAATACAGATGTTGTCCTGTCATTGAAAGCAGAATTATCGTTTTAGTTTTGACTATCATTATAATGGTAAAATGTATTCACGATAAAGAAGAAAATTATGTTACGGGCACACGAGGGAAAGCAAAACTAGAGTACACATACACAATCTTTATATAGAAAAAAATAATTGGAATGAAACCAACTTCTTGCTCAGCAGTCACATTCGCAACCTCGAGACCAACGAAGCGATACACTTGTCCCCTTCCATAAATCGTAGTGCCATTCCAATTGAACATATTAGGACGGGTGACGTATCCATCCAAATGGAAAACCAAACAGAAATATTCCCGGTTCGTTACATACAAGTTTAGGAAAAAAAATATTTCGTCTGGTTCATCATAAGTCTGTGACTTATACGTGTTTGATATGGGTTCTGTTGGAAGTAGAATACGGTTTGCGTATACACGCACTTTCCTTACGGTTTAGCGAATATCCAAGGTTGTATTATAAAAATATATTTGGCTCGCGACCAGTTTCTTCATTCATGTTATGGGGGTTGAGTTTTACGGAACAGTAGCTGTGTTATCTTGGTGGAGATTGTTGAAATCTGGTTTTTACAATAGCTGTCTTGGATAACAAGGATGGAAATATAATATACGTAAAAAAACTCTGATATACCTATTTTTGGATTTTAATAGTTAGCGGATAACCCGGGCTGCGGGTGTTGGACATGAAACTGTACATCGCCACGTCACCCGATTGAGTGAATATAATTAACTCGTAACTCGTAAATTGGGTGAGACGAGTAGCGCCTAAACCTACAATGAAGATAGATCCAGTCTACCGACAGGACCAGTCCATGATCCTTCAATAATAACATTGAGAACTGTGTAGTCAACCCCTTTTGTTATTACATAGTTCATATAAGTATGTTGTACGGACGAATTAATAGTAGCAAGTTATCGTTTAAATTGTCAAGAAGAGACCGAAATAACCAGTAACTGGTTCAATTCGAGGAATTAATAGCGGGTTCACGAGAAGCAGTTAAATAAAAGCCAAGTCCGCGTTGGCCACACTACTAATTAGGTTAGTTCATAATGTGGTTACGTGCTCCTAATTCATTACAGGAATTTCTAACGATGTTAATTCAGTATATGAAAGCAGAACTGCATTGAACTGGGTTTCATCCTGATGTAAGGTCATTGAGACATTTAATCAAATAATTGTATTGTACATTATGATTTAAATAATATAACACAGTGTTCATAGGTAATCCAAGGATAGGTTAGGCAGTAGACGTGGATCAAGAATATGGTCGATTCAAGCACGCAAATAAAAATGTATTTGGTTTTGGAATTACGTTTTAAACTTGCATTTTTAAATGTTTTTTGTTCATATTTGAATTGTTATATTCATTGGAATCAAATACAATGTATTGAAAACTACATGAATGTTAATTTGTTCTCCAAACATTATATCCTATTTGAGCAGAAATTACGACGACTTTTGGCGTAACTCGGGCAAGAATAACTGCAAGAATGCATTATTTATTCAGTACTCAGGCGAAAATCCCAAAACCGACCAAGTGCACGGCATCGTCGCTTTTTCTCCTTTCAGTCTTCATGTTCATTCTATATATATATGTATATATTAAATCAAAATAACAGGTGTTACACAGTTTTAGTAATTTATTTGCCTGATGCATGACAAAGATATCAATCACTATTAAATTCATTTTTTTTTTCATGTTGGTAACTCGCAGTAAGCTGGTGTGGTGATCAATGCTCAATCCTTCTCTATACGAGAAGAGGCCTTTGCCCTGCAGTGGTACAGTTATAGGGTGTCATAATATTTAATTTTGATATAAATATATAAGCAATTAAGAATAACGTAAAAATATTAATAGAAAGCAAATGTGTTTTTGTATCATATTGTAAGTAATCTTCATCCGACAAAATAATACCCGAAAATTCTTAACATGTAGACATTTACCTCCCACGCATTACATCGAATACAAAAGAAATGGCCGACCTCGCTAAATCCGAACAGCCTTGACAATTCATTTCTAAATCAGCAAAAATCTTACACGCTTCAGGAAACTCTTACTCTGAAATATGGTAATAAGTGACAATTCAGAATCTGTTGGAAGTATTGCAGGAATATATTCAATTCTTCAATGCCGCCAGCATCGGAGTTCAGTGAGACTTTACAACGCTAACCTTATGAATATGAAGAAGTCATTGCATTGTCGAATTCTATCTTCTTCTGTTTCGTGCAGAATTTATTCCGTTTTCAAAATGATGAAAAATGTGTGTCTGTTGAAAGATTTATGGCCAGTATCATCGAAATTAAACAAATAGGGTTTCAATGAATTTATTTTGAGGATTGAGTATTCACGGTCTATAGTCCTTTTTGTATCTGTCTGCCTCGTTGGTCCAGTGGTCCAAGCTAAGCGCGACTGCTGAGAACGACGTCCTGGGTTCGAATCCCGAGTCAAAGTGCTATTATCTTTTCCCATTAGGTAATTCTCAGTAGCAGCATGCAGCATGAAATCTGGAAATGTGCCCGGTTGATGGCAATAAGCTAACCCCTATTAAACATGTGGGTGTACTATAATACACTACGCCTATCCTGTCGGGGAATAGGGGCGTAAAATTATGTATGTCAACGAAACCAAATTCCAATCGTTGACATCCCCCACAGGTATTGGACAAAATCGATGCAGAACATAAAAGTAAAACCCGTCCAAACACCGCCTAAATTATGTTGTAATATTTAAAGCTTTGTTAGTACTTGGCCATATAGTACCGGAGAGATAAAACGTTAGTTTACGAACACCCGAAACTATCCAGTTTATTTATACGGCTACAGAAACTTTTAACCGATATAGAGTTATAATATTTTTTGGTAGGAATTAGTTTTGGGACGATCATGGAAACTTTTGTAGTGTATATTTTTTGTTTTTGTGTTTATAAGGAGCGACTGTCATTATCAATTTGAGGTTCATCGTCATCATCATCAGTCGGAAGACCTCCACTGTTGAACAATTTGAGATTAATGTTGTGAAAATGGTGACAGTACTCAAAACATAATAAAAAAAATGATTAATTTAGAGTATTTCGAGTCTTTAAGTAAGCTAAGCATTTCCATATAAATAAGCAAGCAACTTAGAACCTTACATAACTTCTACTGCCTAGTCGTTAGTTAGATCCCACCAATATTCTGATACCTACTAGTATATAATAAAGTAATAGTATTTCATTTTGACTTAGTACATATGAAGGAAATACAAAAAAAAAACAGAAAAAAATACAGTTGAATTGAAAACCTCCTCCTTTTTTGAAGTCGGTTAAAAAGTAAGAGAACACATAAGTAGGTATACTTATATTGTGGACACCGATAGAAGCCACAATACATTCCCATTATCATCGAGTTACATAATATAAGTACGTTATTAGATGCTACCCATACACAAGTATTCTTATTACCCTGAAACCCCATGGTACTACTCCCTCAGGCAGTGGGCGTGGCTTATTTGCGGGGCCAAAGCGAAAACTAACTAAACACGATGTATAATTAATAAGAACTGTAGCCTCTAACACATGCCTTCTTATTACGGCTAAACCACACTAATTTGAACAACTGGGTGTTGATAAATAACGTGAATTATCTTGTTCCTGTTTTGTTAATCATCATCATCAGCCGAAAGACGTCCACTGCTGGACAAAGGCCTACCCCTTAGAACGCCACCGGTTGCCCGTTATCATTTTGTTAATCTTCTTAATAAATTGTACCTAATAGTATAGTTTTCAAACCGATGAAAATGATGTGTAAGTACTTTATAAAATTAATCTGGTGAAAAAAACTGCTTTGACCTTTCTGTGATCAAACCATAAAATGCCACTGTGCCCCTTTGATACCACTGATATTGCGGCCGTTACGGGTCACACATCTAAAATGGTTTCTTTTACAAAAAAAAATACTATAATAATAATAAGCCTATAACTGTCCCTTTGCAGAGCTAAGGCCTCTTTGCGTTAAAAAAGGAGTCACTTATTATAATTATTAAAAAAACTAAGGTACCTCGAGCGAATCCTTCAGCAATCCCATACAAACTGAATGACAACCTTCCAATTCTGTATACCAGAGATAAATAAAAATACAAAACTCAATCGTTTTCTCAAATGAAACACGGTAGCGTATCGCGATTCTTTAAAAAAAGCAATCATTCAACCTGAAAGCACTTGGTAAAAAAATATTGCTTACATTCTGAATGTCCTTTTTGAATTGGACGTATGGGAAAGAAACATAATATCTATTGTGGTGTGACCATGGGTTACGGACATAAAGACTAAATGTTTCCTTAGAAATATTATTTACGCTTTTATCTAAATATTGTGCCCAACATGTTTGGTTAAAACGTAATATTTGAACAACATAATTAAGAAAATATTTAGTTTTGTGTAGGCTACAGGGTACCCACTACCCACACATATAAGAGAATGAGCGGACTAGCGCAATGTGAGCCACGGTAATATATCTGAGGCTATCCCTTTGGGAATACATGCGAGTTATTACAAAAATGTTTCATCAGATTTTACTCAACGTGCGTAAAATTAATTATATTTATCTGTTAATGTTTTTTAATTATTGTAAATTCTGCTTAAGACCACAATCTTGTTTATTACAACTTGTAAACAATCTCAATCAATGGAACTGAAGTACGTGCTTCGGTTCCATTGATTGAGAGTAGAAACCACGGTGAATTGTTAATAGCTTAATTTGGTGCTTAATTGACTAGGCCGTAGGGCAGGCATTTTGTTGAAGATGTATAGAAAATAAACTTATATTATAAAGTACAATATAACTTACACTGTCACGTGTCTTAGTACTTCCGTAGTTTGTAGTGCTTGCTTGATTGCTTTAAGTCGTGTAAAGGTTTTTGATACTCCAGGCATTTTTAGTTGTTCTAGCTAAACATTTTAACAATTTTTGTGAGAAATATCCGTCTAATTTTGCGTTCAAAATGTATTTCTCTGCAAAATTACAAGTTTAACGATAATCAACTTAAATTCCAGTTATTTGATATGCATGTATAATTATTTTCTTTCTTACAAATAAATATACCAGTAAAGATATAATCTTTACTATGTACCAAGTTTATATTATTACCTCCAACCAATACATACATTCCCAAATGGATAGGCAAAGGTACAATAGTTACACTTATCCAAACCGCCAAAGCCTATATGTCAATAATAAAATGTTACATTATTTAAATGAAGATCTTGACTAAAGTTTGGGTTGGTTTTTCTTCCAGCGTAAGTAATAACTGCTTATAAAATAACAAAACGTAACAACGTAAAACCCATGTCACGCAAGCCATTAAAGAAATGATACAATCATTACTGTGCTTAGTGAAACACGGAACACCTTTACCTGTTAGTATGGGTCTTATGGAAAATAAACAATTGCGTGTGTGTTTTTACTGAACAGTAATGTGGTTTGTTGCTATTCTTTTATTGTGATTAGCATGAGGTAATTGTCACATGGAGAGTGATGCCGCAGTGTAGAGATTGGCTAGTCAACATGGATAGCAGTAGGGTTGCATTGACGAGACCTGATGCAATTTATGAAAAGTGAACTCTGTTTTTACAGCATACCTTAAAGGCTCTTTGGTATAGAATGGGCATATAACATTAAAATATATAGTAAAATAACATTAATTACAACATCAATATATTTTAAATAAACTTATTATATTATCAATTAGTTTCTTTTAATTAAATATTACTCAGAAATCAACAAATAAATATATTATTCAGTAAATCACAATTCAATTACGCACACATTTTAATTAAGCGGACAGTAACAGTCACACGAACGATACCAAATTCATTGGGCTCAAAACGATAAGGCTTAAAAAAGAGAGGAAAAAAACAATCCAACGTTACCATCCGTTTGGGACTATCCGATAAAAACGCAAATCTACGCCCCAGTACACACACGACCACTCGACATCTAGTCGCCTTTATTTATAGCGTACTCTCGCACAAAGGGTGGGATGGTACGCCGCGATGTACACAGGTTTAGAATACCCATTCGATACAAAACGTTATGCAAGGCAAACCGAGTTCCTGACGTCAATTTTTTGGAACTATGGTTGCTTTTAAAACATAGCTATGATTTTTGTGGTCGTATTACTACAGACTGAAATTCAAAATACCATTGAAATAACTACTTTTACTTAAGATTTTTTTTGTGCGTCACACAAATCAGACTAACAATAATGACATCGTGGTTTTGGTGCACAATGGTTCAAGTGACCAACAATGTTATTATACTTTTTATAAATAAATCAAATTGGCCACTGCGTCACAGATAATTAATTAACGCAGTGGCCCCATGAAAAATAACCTGTTCAAACTCTCTTACTTATAAACGATGCTAAAATGATTTTTAGGTTAACCAATTCTTAAGTCATTATAATTGATTATAATTGACATTTCTATTCTTTGACATGCAAACGACAGTGACAGGTATAGTTCAATCAATTGTTCAACATTGTTTCAACATTCAAAAATGTTTTTATTTAATGTAAACCAATAACAGGCACTTATGAAACGTCAATTTACTAGCAGCTCGTGCAAGTCTGGTGAAGAAAGTTTTTATTAAATTGCTCTAACACCAACAAACAACAGAGTAAGTGGTGAACCTTCTACATCTTCTTGTGTAGTGATCGGACACCAAACTGTTTTTCTAGAGCCCCCTGTATTACTCGTCGTATAAAAAATGTACGGACAAAATAAATACGCAACGATTTTATTATATAAACGGAGATTGGTCGGTTACCCGAATGTATTCCATTAGCGAATGAAAATTTACTAATGATGTAACTATTTACCTTGTGGTTGGAATGTTTTGCTTACAATTTTATTTAATTTTGGAGCGGTTTTATCCATTGTCGTGCTGGCCTAGTGGTTGACAGACCAGATTTGTATGCTCGAGATTGCAAGTTCAAATCTAGGTAAGTGTCAATGAGACTTTCTTAATGTTATGAATACTTTCATAGACATTCTAAGACACTACAAAAGAACGGTGACGGAAAACATCGTGAGGAAACTTTTAACGATCCGTAATTGCCAACCTGCAGTAAGCTAGAGTGGCAACCAATGCTCATTTCTTAATCCATTTTCTGTACGAGAAGAGGCATCGCAAATAACATGGGTCCGAGGGTCATCAGTAGAATATTTCAAAACAAAATCAATTGCTCTTCAATCTTAATATTGTTATAATTCTGTACGTTACTGGATGAACCCATAATGGTGGGTTAAAGCAGCTGCAGAGAACGAGTCCTTTATTCTTTAAAAATCTGTCTGAAGTCACCGCGTTGTTGAGTAATAGTCTTCGTTACAAAAAAATCGACTTATTACTATAGTATCATGTAATAAATTGTCTATTAAGTTTAAATACGTGAATACTTATCAAAATTATTCCAATTAAATTGATTACATAATTAACGCGTAAAACGTTTATGTGGGATTCAAGTGCCTGTTAAGCATTACCAATTAATTTTAATTTATCGATATTCTAGAAATCAAAGTTAAAGTTTCTTACTCTCAAGAATTAACATGTGACATAAGGTCGACTTAATTAACCTTTAAGTATTCGTTAGTGAGCTTATAATATTGTCACGTTTTATAGTTCAATGAAATTACCATTTATTTGGTCCCATATGATAAAAGTCCTTATTATTACCTCTGACAAGACAAAAGACTATGAAACTGTATCAAGAAAGGCACATTTTTAGTTTTTTTTTTTGCTGGCGTAATATTTTCATCCGTCCTGATGCGGAAAAAGGGGTATGCCATTAACATTCTTTCTAACCAGAGATTCTAAGTGACATTATTTTTTTATTGCACACTATCAAAGTAACATTGATGTACATTTTACACTGTACCTCTGCACATTGCAGTACTTCAACTATCATATGAGGCGAGCTAAACTTAAAATTAAGTAGACCTTGATGATTTAAATAAAATAACAACCTTACGTTTGTATTCCTAATAAGTGTGCAGTACACCCACGTTTCGCCAGTCATGTTATTAGGTCACAATGTAATAGGACGAGCCTATTACCATCAACCGGGCACAAATCCATACTCGGTGCTACTACTGAAAACTACCTAAAGAAAAACCCAGTAACACTTTTCCCGACCTACGATTCGAACCCAGGACCTTATGCTCAGCAGACGCACTCATCGACCACTTAACCGACGAGGTGTCGACAGTCTATAACAATACATTTATTAATCCTTTATTTATCATTATTAAAACACGCGGTACTTTGTCATCGACACGCGACAGTTCGAAGGTTGACACCCGTTGACAGCTCGTGAAGAGGCCTCCACTAACGAACGTGTTCATATTAATTATTATATATACTACACCTCAAATTAATAACGCAAAAATTAGTATATTTATGAAGTGTTGTTAGGATAATAAAGGTATAACAGTTATTAGTTGTTATGCTTGCAGTAATATACTAGAGGTATAAATTAATGATGACTGCCTCGTTGGTCCAGTGGTCGCTAAGCGTGACTGCTGATCACGAGGTCCTGGGTTCGAAGCCCGGGTAGAGCAAAGTGTTAATAGGGTTTTCATTTGGTAATTCTGTGGCAGCACGGAGTCTGGACTTGTGCTCGGTTGATGGCAATAGGCTCGCCCCTATTACATTGGGATCTATAACATAACCGGGTAAATTGTGGTTTACCTACTGCACATCTATGCCTACCCCTTAGGAGAATACAGGCGTAAAGTTATGTTATGACGTCATCAAGGTTTTCCACCAAATATTATTAACATTCGTTTTTTTTTTATTTTTCTGGACTAGCCCACCACTCGTACTCATCATTGTGACTCCTGTCAGCCAGAATCTACAATGATAACCATTGAGAACTATTGAGGCAATGAAGCTTGAGGCGTCCCAGAGAAATGACTCGACTGTCTTGGAACCCGCAACGAAATTATTCATAAAATAATGTATAGGAGTAGGAATATAAATTTAGTTCTTACTTCTAACACACAACATTCGTTTAACAATACCATTACATTGTATGTTAAACTATATTCTATTCTATTAACTTAGGTTGAACGTCAACTTGTAACCGTCCAACTTCGAGTCCCAAGTTCCAAGTTCAACTTTCACGGTCGTCACTATAGGACCGGTCCTTAGGGAGTACGGTTGTAAGAATAGTCCCCGCTTGGCGAACGCATCTATGATCACAATCTGTTGCTAACACAAATGTTTTGCTATAAGTGAGGGACATCATTTAAACTCATTACGCTGCTTATAAGTCCGTTATAGAAGGTGAGTTTAGTGCCATTAATTAAGCTCGCAAAACAACATTACCCCTGTATTTCCCAAAGGGGTAGGCAAACGTGTACATCTGTACATATTACTATAGTACACCCACATCTCCGCCAGTTATGAGTCCCAATGTAAAAAGGGGCGAGCCTATTGCCATCAACCTGGCTTACATCCAAACTCGGTGCTGCTAGACAATTACCTAATGGGATAACCCAATAATACTTCACCCGACCCGGGAATAGAACCCAGGATCTTATGCTCAGCAGTCACGTTTAGCAACAACTTGTCTAACTAGGCTGTAATTAGGCTCACAATTTACTCATAATATTGTTGTTTAGTTGCAGTGGGACGTTTATGGCATAATTGTAGCCTGTAGGGTACAGATGCATATAGGGTACAGCTATAATTTGTAGGGTGCGATGTAGCCTGTAGGGTACAGCTGTAGCCTGTTGGGTACAGCTTTACCCTGTAGGGTACAGCTTTACCTGTAGGGTACAGCTATAACCTGTAGGGTACAGCTATAACCTGTAGGGTACAGCTATAACCTGTAGGGTACAGCTATAACCTGTAGGAGACAGCTATAGCAGCTGTAGTCAAAAATAATTATGAATTAATCGTAGCCGCCAATAACAGTAGAGATCATTAAATTGAGATTGATTGTGTTCTATACATCTGATTAATTGACAATTAACTATAACATACCCCGTGGCGTTGTCATTATGTAATAATGTTGTATCACGGTTGCATTCCCTGAAGGGTTTTGGCATTACATAATTATCATGTGTATAATAATTAGGCAAGAAAGAAAGAAGGAAATAATTTATCCGACAGAATATAGTACAGTTTTATTTAGGTGTATGTGGGGCTTGTAGCTATGCGGCTACCCGGCAGATCAGTCGGTCCGCGAGGTTAAGCCGTGCTCGCCGCGGTCAGTCTTGTGATGGGTGACCGTTTTCACATGTCGAGACCCCACCGTGCTTCGGAAGGCACGTAAAGCTGTTGGTCCTGCGCCTGATCTCTCTCTGGTCGTGTCGGTCTGCCGTCCCATCGGATTATGAGAGTGAGGGAATAGGGAGTGCACCTGTGTCTGCGCGCATACTTGTGCACTATTTGATCTCCTGCGCAGATGGCTAGTCTTAGCTGAGACAGGCCGCCGTGACCGAAATTCGGTCAGGAGGACATTATTTAGGTGTATACTAAATGACTCTGGTGTCATTTTAGCATGTTGCCTATGCTAAGCTTCAATCTAATTTAATAAAGGAAACTTGACGTCAGCCTTAAGACGTAAATACTAAAAGGGAACTTGAAATTCGATGGGTGCGAGCAGCGACACGATTGCTCAGTTGGTTAGAGCAGCGCCACGGTACGGCGAAGGGTCGAAGTTCAAGTCCTGCTCTTGTCCATCATTTTTCAAGTATTTTTCCATTATTATATTCTACGAATCCCGGTGTACAAATAATTTGATATCTAATAGTTACTCCTATAAGCTCGAAAGTATAAATACATACAATCATTTATTATACTTAAACTTTATATCTGTGGAAACTGTTTCTGGATATTGTTTAGCATCATTAGTTAGTAATATTAATTATAAAATCTGTTTGTTTCCCATAAATAAATAAATAAAAAAATAAAAATAAATTAAAACCATAGAAATATGTATTACTCTAAGCTTAAAATATATACACCAGACAAGGTAAATAAATGAAACTAAATACATTTAAAAACACCTAAATGTATCTATGTGTGTCTGTGTGTGTCTAAATTGTACTTCATAACATCACGCCTGCATTCCCCAAAGGGAGAGTACGTACCTACTTATAGTTCACCCACATTACACCAGTTATATTAAAGGCTCAGATTATAGGTTTCAATGTAATAGGGGGCGAACCTATTGCTATCAACTGGGCAGAAATCCAGATTCCGTGCTGCTACTGAGAATTACTTAATGGAAAAACCCAGTAACACTTTTTCCGGCCTGAGATTCGAACCCAGGACCTCGTGCTCAGCAGTCGCGCTTAGCGACCACTGGACCAACAAGGCAGTCAAATTGTACCTACCTACTATATTTTCACAAATAAATTATTTCTTTCTTTATTTTTTTCTTACATGGATATTTAGGTTAGCCAGCCAGCCAGTCAGTCCAATAGAACAAGGCTATTGAAGCTTACTGCACAAACTTGCAAATTCTATATTGCCGCTACGAACGTTGTTACTGAAATCTAAAATAGTATTCCAGGCTTTAAAATGGACAGAAAAAATAAAGTTAATTATTTCTGATGCCTTGCCTATAGTGTAAATGCTTTATACTTTTACCCTGTAACTGTAGGCAATTACAATTAATTAATTCTGCTTCTACTTATCGACGTGAGTTTATTGTCATATGGGAATAGGTCATGACGTTTTGTCGATATAATATACCTACATTCATATTACACTATGAATGAATAAAATCTCACACATCGATATAATTATTCAAATAGATAAAAACCTCTATTTTTAAGACCTCCAAAAATGCTGGCAGAATGTTATTTTAGTTTAAAAATTTAAATCTCGAATCTCAGTTTTATTTTTTAATAAATAAAGTTAAATAAAGTTGTTATTGGTACTGCCATTCTTCTTGTGATGTTGTTGTTATCAGTAGTACTTAAAATTTAAATAACAATAGTTTATGGATTTCCTATTTCAGTGCGAGTGTATTAGAGCCTTTATTTTCTGTTTTTAGACCTAACGGCATACGCTGTTATTTTTTAATGCACACTTAAATATAACATAGAAAGTTGACAAATATCGTAGATATCAAATTGTGTTATGACAAGTTTCCGAACAAATTAATTATTAATTGACGTAGAAACTTATGTAGAAGATGTAGGAATTATTTTTTTCGTAGCTATATTTTTCCGTGTTTATATTTTAATCATTTAGATTTATTGTCGTGATCAAAACCTAACATTAAAAGTAATAATTATCGCTTTAATTTGTTTTATTGTGTTAGAATATATAATTATAATTAAGTATTATGATAATAATCTCTGAAATTAATTAAGCACGGCTAGTACAAAATATTCTTTGGTTTAGAATATTATTAGTGTTAATTACAGCAATTAAATACAAAAGTATTATATTTAAAGTAAATATTTGGATTAACTTTTTTCACATAATTATATCTAAAGAAACGAATTATTTATTATTTTTAGGTATCTAATACACTCATTAGTATTGTTTCTCTATTTATAAGTATTTATTTATTTGATACCATAAAATTAATAATATATTTTTTAATAAGAACAAAAGTATTAAATCACAACTTACCATAACCACACAACAACACACACCACAAAAATCACAAAGTCGGCCACAACACCAAAAATATTAATTAAGAACGTCAAAATAATTGCAACACATTTACGAATACGATTGCTATGTAAATGCGTTCTGATTCTCAATCACACCGCTGTATATCCAATTTAATAAGCCCACGTTATTCGTCAATTATCGAAATTGGTTCGGTCGGTCGTTGCTCGGCACGCGTGCGCTCGGTACGGCAGCTGAGCGAAGACTGAAATACGCTCGTACTTCAGTCGAAATTCCTGAAACGCTTCAAACTGAGTGTTGCATACCGCTACTGTGCAGCTAGCTGCATATTTTTGTTAGAGTGAACGCAAAGGCGTATTTCGTTCGTCCTTTTTTAATATTACTCTCTATGTATTACAATGAAACCTTTTACTAAAATGTTTTCTGTAAACGAATATTTGTGGGTTGGTATTTTATCGGATAAGTGATGAAGGAAGTAGCGTAAGACGATGAATACTTTGTAAGCCCGAGTAATGGCAGTAGGCTACCTTTGCAAATCATATAATTATATATCGGCATTTGCTGAAGTGGTAATGTGTGGAAAGTAAAAAAGTGGGAATCAAGCTAAGGTGTTTTTTCTCTAGAACCTTTATAGTTCAAGTTGCTGAGCATATTAACAGGCCAAACTCTCCCAACAAAACTCCATGCTCGTTCTGAAAATTGTATATTTGAAAAATTAAATTTTTCGCAAACTAGGAATCGAATCAATTACAATTACTGCCAACGAGCAGAGGATAGAAGTTAGTCTGTTTTTAAATAATTGCAAATGATATAAATATTTTTACGATGCTGCTTATGCTGGGCACATATTTAAATGTATAAAGAAAAGATAAAAATTCCTGAGTCCTATTTTTTCATTTATCCTGTTCGGGAACTCGAATTTGCGGCACAATAAACAAAGGAATATCGAGTGATGCAACAGGACCGTGTTAATCACTCTTATTCGTATGACCTTTTAAATTTGATTTAATATATGTAACTCAATCACGCTGTAATCGATTTCCAGATTTTTACTAGGATTCAAGGGATGAAGCATATTTTCCGATGATTGCCGAACTTACTCGAACTTTCACAACAATAGCGACACCATAAAAGTGGTACATGCAGTTGTGTCCGTAAATACCTTGTTTACAGACAAAGGAGTTTTGTTAACATGGAAGATATTCATGCATTTATAAGGAAGAGAGAAGGTTTCTATTATGTATGGAACGTCTCGTATTCTTGTCGAAGTAAATAAGGCTCCAATCCCTTTTATTTGTAGTTCGTTTGTGTTTTATGAGATATGTATAATAATAGTAAATCTTTTGTATTATGTAGATATGCCGGCGGAACGTGATGATGTAGTATATTTAATAACAGTGTACAGTGTTGTTATGTAAATAATATAAAATAAATTGCAAAGCAGCAGAGAAAACGAATGAAAGACGAAACTGGTAAATTAAAGTTAACTATGTGATGGTGATTTCGGACTTTTGAATTTAGCTGTGTGCGACCTCGTGAGTCTAGTGGTCAGAAAGCTCAAACTCAGCATGAGGTTCTGGGTTTGATTGCCAGGTCAAGAATAGTGTAGGGTTGGGTAATTTTAAGTTGCAGCTCGGAGTCTGGTTGTCCGCCTGATTGATGGCAGTAGGCTCGCCCCCTATAACATGGGACCTATAACATAATAGTATGGGAATAAGGCGTGATGTTGTAGCTATTTCTTTTATAATGACGTTTGTTAGGATGTAAGTGAATATTTAAGTAGCAATTATTTAAAAAAGAAATCGTATAATAAATAATTCAGTGAGTGTACGTCGCGCGTCGTAAAAATCTTCAGAAGTTTAGTAGTTAAAATAAATAATTAAATAGATTTTACAAATACACTTAATTATCGTTCTTTGGTTGATATTTCTTTTCAACTTCTTTAAATAATTTAGTTCGACCTAATGGAACGTGGCTCACTGATTGAGGTCAAACAGAAAAAAGAAATACATATTAAAATGCCATTCCCTTCGTTAATTTTCAATATAATTCAAGTTGTTTTTTCGATGTTTCAGTGGTCTCTAAGCGCGACTGCTGAGCATGAGATCCCGGGTTTGAATCCCGGGTAGGGCCAATTGAAAATTACCTGTAGGATAAACTCATTAGGGGTTTTTCCTTTAGGGAATTCTCAGTACCAGCACGGAGTCAGGTTTCGTGTCCAGTTAATGGCAATAGGCTCGCCACCTATTACATTGGGACCAATAACATAAAAGGCGACGTGTAGGGGTACTTTATGAGCACCTCACATCACACCTGTATTCTCGGAAAGTAAAGGCGAAGGATACTACTCTTATACTCACGAAAGCTATGTACCGGGCACAAATCCAGAAGAAAACGAGAATGAAAGTAATTACATACTTAGGTAATTAACACGACCCTAATGCCTCAATATTCGGAAAAAATATATTGCAAATGTATGTATATACAATATTTATATACAACATAATCTAAATATATGCGCATAGTTATCATCAAAGACCTATTTACACAAAAAGGAATAATTATCACAAAAATATACATTTTATTTACACAGAAAGGAATAATTATCACAAATATATAAATATAAATAAAATCATAAAATTTATTATGTTACTAGTTGTTCCCCGCTACACTTTTTTGGGATTAATGTAGCCTATGTATTAAATTGCGTGAAGATGTAACAAACGTATGACGTGTAAAAGTGTTATGACGTGTAAAAGTGTTTTTTAAAAACCTATTTGCAGAAATAAAATCATTTATCATTTAAACATACAAAGTTTTGCCTTTATTATTAGTGTGATATGAATCAGTTAGCTTTTGCCAAAGAGATTTGTACTCGTATAGCTGTTTCACGACGTATTCAATTATATTTCAGTAAGTTATACGTTAGAAATTATTTAATTATTTCATCCAGAAATAAGTCCCGTTTTGCACAATTCCCAGTTGCAAAACGCGGCCATTAGGTGATTTTGCCCATTTGCTATGTAAATACAGGTGCTAATGGAAGTGCTCATTCTGCGCCAATTACAACACTAATGATGACAAAAACTTCCACGCCCTAATTCAATGTTGGTTAATTGCTTAATTTGAGCTTTTCATTAACGAATATAATAAATAATGGTACGAATGAAAACAAAATGTTGACTACCCAGTTGCTATAGTAGTGAAGTATTTGAACCTTCAGCTTAATGATGTGGTTTCATTACGTAATTAAAATATTATGACGCGATATTTTGAAGGATTTTATACATTGATTCATGTATAAGAATGAACGATTCTTTAAAGATTGAGACTAGTTCAAAACATTTACTTTGCTTCACAACTTTGTAGTTCTGTGCTCACACTAATTATAATGATAGCTTGTGCTATCTTTTTTTATGTTTAAAATTAAACGTCGCCCCACATTATGAATCGCTCCTGTATCGTGAGTGCACTTCACAAACATGAAATATCACTTACACAAATACCCAGACTCGGGACAAACATCTGTGCATCGCACAAATAGTCCCGTGTGGAAATCGTACCCGCAACCCTTAGCAGTTCAATCACTTAGCCACTGCGCCAATCAGGTCGTCTTTCAGTATTAAGAAAATTTAAAAAGTTTTGGTTATTTATTTACATTAGATATGCATCTCAATTTAATACTATTTGTGTGATTGCATAACCAAATTTTAGTCTGTACAACAACAAGTTCTAACTTTCTTTCCGACAAGCAAGAAAGGAGCATAAATCAACATAAGTTTTTACAAAGAAAAGAGTCTAATAAATAGGCTCGTACCCAAAAATATCAGCAAACCATAGGAGTGACACCCCTGCCGCAATACCGCTTACGAGAGAGGTAAGTAATAAAATGCTTTAATACTTGAAGGAACTGAGATTCATAACATAACATAATATAACATCACGCCTGTATTCCCCGAAGGGGTAGGCAGAGGTGTACATGTAGTTCATCCACATTTCGCCAGTTATGTTGTTAGTCCCAATGTAATAGGGGGCGAGCCTATTGCCATCAACCGGGCACAAATCCAGACTCCGTGCTGCTACTAAGAATCACCTAATGGAAAACTCGGTAACACTTTGCCCGACCCGGGACTTGAACACAGGACCTCTTGATCAGCAGTCGCGCTTAACGACCACTAGACCAACAAGGCAGTCTTTGTGGTCAACTGAGATTCATGCTCTGTCCAAAGCTTATGAAACCCATGTACTCTCATGTAATCTAGGACCACAAGACATGTCTTTCTCTTCACGTCATACGCCAATCGTTTCAGCTGACAGATGTGGATATGATCTTACATCAACTGGATTTACTAACGCTAGAGCTGACTCGTCTAGATGCTGTAATTGTTCTGAGACTGCGTTTCAGTAGAATAGGGATAAGCCATGCTTTGACACTGAAAAGGAGAGCTTAGTTTGTTTAGGTTGATGTGAGCTCATTTTACCCTGTTCTTAGATTATGTTTACTATCAAAATTGTTTTTCCTTAAAGAGATTTTACATCCACATTAATACCAATAGTTTTACTCTGAATTTTCTATTAGTAAAATCATTAACAAAATACGACCTAAAACCTCACACTCGGCAATCACGATTGAAACTATGACAACAACCCAATTTTTTTATAATATATCCATGTAAACCACTCTAAGATTACTCATGTGTAGTAAGAGCTGGTATAAGTAAATACAATCATAACAGAACCTATGTGTAAATTCCGAAAATAATCGTCTGTAACTTAATATTGGAAACAAAGCCACTGCTTCTCAAAATGTCTCTTCATAGACGATGTAGTCAATTATTCCAAAGCATCATACTTTGTCAGTTCCTTGTTCCGGCATCACAATCTCAAATTAAATCAAACTCAAAATATATATAATCGTACTAAAAATTATTCCACACAAACAGTACAGTATAATGACAAATTGCCTTCAAAGCGTTAACGTCAAAAGACCTTTGAAAATCGTCGGTATCTTCGTCTGCCAACAATCCTCGCATCTTAACAATAAAACGCTTTGAGGAAACTGGCGGAAACAATCGATTCCTCTGATTGATTGCCATACACATCGCGTAAAGCTTTGCCGTTGGAGTATGATTAAGACAAAGTATGCTATAAAAGCGGTGTTTTTATGCTGAGATGTTATCATTTGTCGCTCATTGTAACATGTTTGTATATGTAATCGTATAATAGGTAATACAGTACCTACTTTAAAAGTTCTTATCGTTACGTCGTATTATCGTTCTTAAATGTATTTTTATGTAGATTTTTTAAAGGTTGTTGAAGAATTAGTTTCTTATATATTTATCGTTTCAAAGCAAATTTAATGCTTCCAGTGAAATATAAACAAGGTTTATAAAAAGATTGAGATTAAAATGTAATAATTTATTTATATTCAATCTGTTATCTTTTCCAGTAATAGGATAAATGATTTTACGTGTTTTACAAAATAAATGTTGAAAAGAAATTCAATCAAAATTACCCGCCGTCTTGGATCTACACAAACTAAGTTGCTGTTTAAGTAAAGGTGTAAAGGGCATTGTCCATTACACTAAAGCTGCCAAAACAATCGAGTCAAGAGACTTGATTCTTCCAGACTTTACTTTATTAACGTTATTTTTTAGCTTTATCATTTTTTTGAAGTATTATTGTTTATTCCATAAATTTAAATATTGTACTAAGAGTAACATAATATTATAGCATAATACGTTTTATTTATGCTTTTAACCTTGTCAAATTCAAACTTGAATGTTTTGCCTATAAAAGCGGTAATCTATAATCGATAATTCTCGACACTAAGCATTATCCACCAAATTTAGGATGCCAGGACCGTCGAATAATGAAAATACGACACCATTTTATCCCGGTTTTTGTCGAATAACTTCATTAGGAGGACTTTAAAGTAACTTTGTGAAAACATCGACTTTGATGGATAGGGGGTACAAACTCGAATGATACTCGGTATTATATCCGAAGTTTGTTGAACGGATTCCCTTGTTTTATGAAATATGGTCGGCTTCATCGACATTGACGATAATTTATCGAAATGTCACCGCCAGAGTGCAGAGGAGGTATTTAGTAAATGTCGCAACTAAATAGATGTTTGGTTTGAATTTGTTTATGTTTTGAATGGTACAGAGAGATGTCGGCGCCAGATATGGGTCGGACGAGTCGTTGGTGATCGAATGTGTTTTAGAAGATGTTAGGAAGGATTGATTGATGACATGAGAGTTATTGTTTTCATAATTTTCGTTTTTAAGTACGCTTAGAATGTAAGGTTTGGTGAATATTACAAAGTGTCCCATGTCTTGGAAATAGATAAATTGCGGTAACGCCATAGGAGATTTGGGTGGTAAAAGTCCACGTGGATGGTAGCGTAGTTGAGTGTCTAGGGTGCGACGGGAGTATTTAGATATTATCACTCGCAATTGCTCTCTATATGGCTATATGAATGTATATACATTTTATAGTTAGCTTAATGCTATATTTTATAATGAAGTGCAAACTTCCACAATTATAAGACAGTATTAATTATCAAAGTTATAACAAAAGGTAAGCCGAAACGTCTTCCCCATTATATTAATTCCGGCGCAATTTTACTACCGAAGGTGCATTTAAATTTGGGAAACTAACTACATCTCTAATTGGTGGGGCTTATCCAAGCGGAATCTAATCATTACCAACCCTAACCTCGTTTTAGCTACATTGTAATGTTAAGTTAAACAAGCCCATAGAGGGCGCTTTAATTCCAGATGTCTACGTCATATTATATCTAAGTTATAGACCTGGATATCAGATTAGTGTATCTACGTCGAAGTTAGTTCTATAGTTCACTTTTGTGTCTAAGGTCTTTTATTATCCCTCAATCCGTTGCGTTCAATTGTTTTTCAAATGCAAATCCTATAATTAAAATTTTTAATTCGGTTTTCTGTTCTAACCTATCTGTTATGAAACGCCGAAACAAACTCTGGGTCAAGGGTGCAGTTAATATTTTATTAACGCTTAATTATGTATGAAGTTAGGTATGATAAAAATGGTAATTGAGGGTCTAAGCAAGGGTTGCCACCTTTTTTCTTAAAGAAAAAATTGTATTTTTTGTTTAAGTCGCAAAAACTTTTAAAACATTTTGAAAAAAATAAATCGCGACAGTTGAATTATCGTTGAAAATATAGGACATTTCGTACTTATTTTTCAATAATATGTCGTACAATTGGATAAAATATAGACGATACTATATATTATTATGGAACGGTCGACAACCCTAATCTAAGCTGCCTTTTTCACATAAGTGTCATAGCAGTTTGAGTTGACCCTCCCGACAAATGGTTCGCATGAATGGAATGAATTTAAACCCTATTTTATGGGAATACACGACCGCTGCGACACTTGAGTCTTCATAAAAACACTTTTTGTTAATCATCGAACCATACTGGCAATTACATAATTATATACATACATACATACATAACATCACGCACAGACCGGGCTTTGTGGCGTACATTGGGACAGGCCTATGTCTAGCAGTGGACTGCAAAAGGCTGATGATAATGATGATGATAACATCACGCCTGTATTCCCCGAAGGGGTAAACAGAGGTGTACACCCACATTTCACCAGTTATGTTGCAGGTCGCAATGTAGTAGGGGGCGCTAGTGCTGCTACTGAGAATTTCTTAATAGAAACACCCAGTAATCCTTTTCCCGACCCGGGATTTGAACCCAGGACCTCATGCTCAGCAGGCGCGATTAGCGACCTCTAGACCAACAAGGCACTGTGGTAATTACTTGATGTTATGTCATAAAACTAGAAATCTCAACGCCCGGACTGCAATATTTGTAGATGATGCTAATATTGGAGGACGGATTAATTATTAAATTATTATCTTCTCTACAAGAGTCGAACCATTTATAAGCCCTATAATGGCAATAAACTCACCACGTACAATGGGATCTACACTGCTTGGATAAAATAATCATAATTTTGATATATATTTTTTTATTTATATTTTTCAGCATTCCAGCGTCTAGCATACAAGTCCAATTACGTCGCACCCAAGTCCATTTAGATCATCGATGTTTAACTTAAGTATTTATCTTTAGCTCATCTCCTAACCTCTAGACGATCTTCATTTATTTCGTGAGCTTATAGAACGCGCAATCATAATCTTTGAGATAATAGTAAGTACGTGAAAAAAAGTTGAAAGCACAAAATTACTGATCATTATTTTTACTTGGATATTTTCAAAGGGGTATTTTGTGGCAGTAGAATTAAATATATTAAAGATTAATCATCACACTAATATTGTAAAGGCGAAAATTTTATGAGTGTGTTTATGCGTTTGTTACCTCTTAAGGCTCAAACGGCTGGACCGACTTTGCTGAAATTTGGTATGGAGGCAGCTGACACCCTGGATTAACACATAGGCTACTTTTTATCCCGACAAAATGTAGCGGGATCACCGCGGGGCGCAGCTAGTTAAATTGCGCTACATTTTTCATTGAGGTAACAAACACACTCATAAGCACCTCGCCTCGCCAATCAGCTTTATATTATTAGTGTGATATTTAAGTTGTATGTTTATCAGTTGTCTGGTTGCCGTAATACAGGCTCTGACAAGTTTGGGATCAGGTGACCGTGTGTGAGCTGTCCTAAGATATTATATTATATTGTACGAGCTCTCGACTAAGATAGGTAACATTTGATAGCTTGACGTTCCCTAGTTCATTCATCGGTACCTCTACCTGACGAAGGGAATCGTTTAGCTCAGGGTCATTCTAAGGACAAGATAAAAATTATATTTCGTTGTTCATCTAATTTTATATAACAACTTTACTGTTCCATATTCTGGCAAATAAATCTTAGCTTATCTTATCCTATCTTCAATTTACGATTCGCACTCTTAGCGCAGTAGTGCAACCATTTGGGTACTGCGACGGTTGACCGACAAAAAGAATAGCGACTAAATTGTTACTGGCGGGAAAGGTATATTTGGATTTTATTGTCAAACGAGAAAAAATAATATTTTGATGTCCCAAAGTATGTTTTTCGTATGATTAGTACCTAACACTCTCTCTGTCTACATAAATAGAGTGTTATACAGTTAACAGACTTTTTTGTTACATTAAATGATTAGCTCCATTGATTGCTTAACTAATTTGATTTCCACGCAATACATACATAAAGTCACGCCTATTTCCACGAGGGGTAGGCAGAGACCACGGATTTCCATTTGCTCATTCACTTATTCATTTACTCCACGCAATAATGTAGTACAAATGAATTTACAAATAGTTTTTATTAGTACAGAAGTTGACGCAGTTTTTCTGGATATTCAGTTAAGCAGGAAAATTTAATCTAAAATCTTTATCGAATTTCTTGTTTTAATTTTATTTATAAATAGTAAAGTTAATACCTAGCTAACCATATTAACGGGAACCGGCGGTAAAAATATAAGAGCGTGGTTAGACGAGCTCAGTGATCTTTGATTAATGATAAGAAATTTTAATTATAATACCATAAATATGTAATACACAAACAGATATATCACGCCAATAAAATATTTCCTAATACTATAAACTCCCCAGTCCCCAAATCCATAGATATTTTGCTCCATAATATTATCTAATTTAAACAATATACATAACATTACATTACGCCTGTATTTGCCGAAGTGGTAAGCAGAGGTGCACATTATAATTCGCCAGTTATGTTATTAGGCTTTACAATATACTTCAATAACAAAAGAAGAAAAATACGGTCTAAAAATTATTCTGATAAATAAATGTTCAGTTCACAATGAATTTGTAAAAAGCTATTCATTCCATTCTTATAATCCTAAAACCTCTCAAAGAAAGACTCTATTACGAGTAATTTGAGTCTATATTTCAGTCTAAGTGTCCATCAAGGCTAATGGACCTGCCACAGCTTATTATTCTGCCAGTCCCACTTAATTCGTACATGTGGTCAGCTCTTTGTCTATGGATGTGGCACCAAAACCAATTATAATTCGATCCTATTATATTCTCTTTCATTAAACGTAGATGACGTAGATCTTTTATTCTTTTGATATTCATTTATTAAATTAAGGACAAAGCAAAGGCTAACATTAAAGACTCTGACATTTAGTTGATCGTAGAATTAATAAATAATAAATGGTTAGTTGATAATAACGATCTATTGTAACTAGAACACCTGCTTTATATTTTAGATACAGAATGTGATAATAGAAAAGTAATACGAAGCAGCCGTATGAGACCTGAATCAATTATTCTAGCCCTAAGTAAGACTATACTTTCCGTAAAGATGTAAAAAATCATCAAATATACACCCCTATTCTTTGCTTCTCATAAATACCATGATTTTAAGAGTGCGAATGAAGCTTTTACTGTCAGCATTACAAAAAAGCTTTGCACCACTTTTAAGCATAGAATCGCACGGTGGAGGTTTGACATAGTTAAAGTTTGTAATGGCAAAGTGTAGAAATCTGACATTTATGTATAAACACGAACCAATTTCAACCACTGGGCAAGCACAAGTCAATACTTAGACAAAAAGGTATTCTAGTAATAAGGACAGTGGCTCCAATAGTCTGAACCCACCACAAAAATAAGATGAAGAGGAAAATAAACAGAGAAAATATTCGGTACCCGACGTCACATACGGGCCGCGTGGCAAATTTATGCGGTTTTTATCAAAATACACAAAATAAAAATATTCTGGAGCGATTCATAATTTAGTTGCTTGAGGAGGTCCGTTTTAGTTTTAATATGGACGTGGGTGAACTATGATCGGTTATTTGGTGAATTTGTTGGAAATATTTGCATGATATTATGAATTCTTGATGTATGTAAAGATATTTACTTTTCTCCTGTTTTATTTGTACGTTTATTCGGAAATACCTGACTAGTTTCGGACTCAAACGGACCTCTTTTTCATAACCTAGTGAGTAGTGACGCAAGCCGGAGAAATCTAGATAACGAGGAATAAGTTCAATACATCACGTCTGTATTTCCCGAAGGGTAGGTAAGTGCTGTATGTCCCATTGAATAGCCTGCGAGCCTATTGCTATAAACTAGGCACAAAACCAGATACCATCCTACTGATAATTACAAAACGAAATAACATAGTAACAGTTTCTGACCCGGGAAACGAACGAAAGACCCCATGGTCAGAAGTCACGTTTTGTGACCATTAGTCCATCAAGAGAGTCAGTCAGTCTAAATTTAAATTACTTGTTATAGTCCTGACTAGTACACAGATTTAACGTGGGCAATGCACCAGCCCAAAGATCACTTTTGCGTCTTTTATGCCCTGGGGAGGGCAAAAGGGTTAACCCGCCTTTTTCCGGGTAAAACATCAACGTAAGGATTCGTCTTTATTATTTATTCGATCAGATTCTCAAATCATGGTTAGAATAACGTTAACTGGATAGAATGGATCTAAGTACCTTTTAAAAAACCTACTCTGTGTGAGATCCATGGTGATTAAAATAAAGAGGTAATTAAGATAAGGAACGAAAAGAAAGGAACTCGAAAAGTTTAAATATTGCACGTCCATATTTTGCTAGATAGTCAAAAACATGTTAGAGAGGTGAGTTTATTGCCAGTTTTTTAGCACTATGTTTAACCATGATATCTGAATAGATAAATAAGATCCGTCGTACGCCATTGAATAATAACTTTTTCTTCTCACATTCACACATAGAGCCATCAGTCTATAGAAAAATACCTTGCAATTATTGGAATTCTGAGCTTTGAAAAGCAAAGGCTCTTTTACCGCTGCCTATTTAATAATTATGATAAGCTTAGCTCCTAAGTACCGAAGTCCTCTTTAGCTGAGATACGGTGAACGGTGGTGCAAGAATATTCCCAACGCCTTTCAAGAAGCAGGTGCACTTGTAACCGCTCTTAAAACTTGAGACGCACTCAACCATGCACCTAAAAAATCTTTGCAGAATCTGTTGATCTATTATAATTATCTTAGTATTTTCTATTGTTTTACGTAGCTACAGGTGTACAACAGGTAGGTAGAAATACTTGTGGGACACACATTGTTAGTAAGATTATTTTGTGAAAAGCATTAATTTAGTACCGGGTTCTAACCTACAACCTTGTCTCAGTAGTCTAAACGCTGTACCAATCGAGATTGTAAAAATTGGTGTAAAAAATATGCACATTGTTAATTTTATATTCATGAAAAAATTCATCTATCACCAATAAAAACAATATGATATCACAGAGCAACAGAAAACGCCTTTAGCAGGTTCCAAAACATACCCGCGCTCAATTTTTTTTTTCTATTCTCGGATTGTCTAAAAAACCGTATTCGATTTACTGGTGCTGTTTTGTCTATCTCCAAAAATGTTTATCAAAACCTGGAACTAACTTAGGATATTATTCCATCAAAACAAAAAGAAGGAAATGAAAAAAGGTTAATTATAATTTATTGGCTTAGTTAAACTAACAGTCAGTCGAATTGAGAACCTCCGCTATTAAAGTTAGTTAATAAAGGAACATCATAAGTTGCTAAGTTTGTTCATATTACTTTAGTAAGATACAAAATTGACGACCTGATTGGCGCAGTGGCTAAGCGATTGGACTCCTGTGCTAAGGGTTGCGGGTTCGATTCCAAATTTTTGCCCCGCAAAAAATATGTGCGAACCGCAAATGTTTATCCCGAGTCTGGGTGTTTGTGTATATGATATTTCAGGTTTGTGAAACGCACCCACGACACAGGAAAAATTCCTAGTTAGGGGTGACGTTTTAAAAAATATAATACATTCGAATACTAGTCTTCTTTAAGCCGAAAACGAAGCATTTTTAAACTGGATAATAAATTGAGATTCACCCCATTTTTTACCGTGAATCAAAAAAACAACACATCCATAACATTAATACAATTAATTTAAAGTGCAAACACAAACACATTATCTGTTGGAGTAACACCTAGCGCACACTGTCGCATTTCCGGATATAACTTCTCCAAATAGCTACCATTAAAATAAGCTTTAAAATAATCCGCTCACCATTTTCAAAGACATAGTACTGTGCGAACGGTGTTTGGTCGCAGATGTGTCCTAGCGACTAGAGAACTTTGGAAACTGAATTTTCTTTTGTTTTCCCAATGAAGTTACATCTTTTTAAGAGTTTAAATCATAATTTTGGGGTTAGAATATTGTTGTAGGAAGAAGAATGGTCTTATAAGCTCGTGGCTACTTCGTGCATGAATAAAAGACTACAATATTAATAGTATAACATCATACCTAAATTCGCTTATATGTAGAGCGGTGTAGTACACCGACATTCCGCTTATAGGTCCGAAAAGGTAAAAGGAGCCGAGCCAGCCACAAACCAAGACTCCAAGTCGCTACTGAGAATCACATAATAGAAACCTATTGGATTTTTATTAAGACCACACTTTGACCGTTCCAGGGATCAAGCCCGGGACTCACTCAGTCACTTGTGATCTAGATAGACGAGATCACATCTAGATAGACGAGGCAGTCACAAGAAGATCTAGAACATTCTAATACCACCTTTGTATTAGATGAAGTTACTACAAAATATCACAAGAAATGCATTTTATTATTGCGCTCCAAAAAGTGTACGATTATAAAAAAAAAGAAACTAAAAGGTTTTTAAGCAACCGATTTACATAATAATGGCAAAAGCTTTTCGATTTGAAAATAGGTATCGTTGAAAAAAATACAAAATGTTTTTAGAATTGGAGTGGTATCTATGTACTTTTTAAACAAACTCTAATCTGAACGAAAGCGTATCGAAACATATACAATTAAATATGTGTATTAAAAGAGCTCTCAATATTATTTAAAGAGGAGATATTGTGTGATTTTGAAAATACCTTTTTTTAAACATAACCGATTACTTCAAGGAATGAAAAGACTAAAGAAGTCGGTTATTTCATCAGTATTAAGTTGTATTCAACTTCACCAAATCTAAGGATATTTTTGCAAACGAAACATTGGATATATATTGGATTCTAAAATAGATATTTTGATTCTTTTCGGTGGGCAGCCTGGTGATCTGTAACATAGGTTTACCTATAACAGACACCAGTCTCTACTTAAGTTGTTATTTTTTGTACGTGTACACAGTGTGATGATGAGAAAATAAACATTTTTATTATTATTATTTTTTATTTTTTTATTAAAAAATTGTGTTCGTGTTAATTCCCGTGTTGTAGTTTTTAATTATCATGCAACGCGATAGTTTAAAAATTAGTATTGGTTTGCTATTTTCTAACAACTCTAACATATAGATTTTAAATTTGGTTGAATTTATTATATTATATTTGTTTAAGTTTGTCCACATTATCTTGCTAAGTGAAATATTTATCTAATTATTTGTAAACAATTTCTCGCTTCGTCCTACGCCTATTTATTATTAAACACGTTTCAATAGGCCGGTCTGTTTATTTTATTTTAAATACACTGTAGATTTCTTCCAAAAACAAATATTATATTGTTGTCAATCCTACCAAGAAATACGGCAACGACATCAAAAACTATATTAAGAAATAATAACAATGTACAGACAAAGCTATTACGAAATAAGTACCTACTTTAAATTGTCAAATTCGAACAAACGTTTCCAGCATCACAAAACAAGAAATCAACAGCATCGTACTGGCGAGCAAGTCTTGAAAGCCCATAGAACACTCGACATGTGTTTATGTAATGTAGCATGAAATTGGCTAGCTATTGGAATTGAAACACGAACGAAACTCCCAATAAAATTGTGAGGAGGCTTTGTTTCTACATATAAAAATACGTTTTTTTCTCCACTCTAGAACACCCCATTTATTTCTATAAGAAACACGTTTTGGAATTCAGTAGCATGTTGTTTTTCGCTATTTTAGGCGAATATCTCTTTGTGAATGTTTTTTCGTGGTGCGAATTTTTTACAAACAAAAGGATTTGCTATTAGATTGGGTAATGATAAAATACCAAGTTCAAGGTAAAATACGGGCAAATAACTGTTCTTCTTCAGTTCGAAGACTTATCTCTCGCAGGTATTGGCAACTTCATTTTTTATTGGCTTCGATCCACAATCTGCGTCGTAAATCCTGTCAGTATTTGGACCACCATACTATTATTCGACATATTTTCAAATGCAATTCCTAAATACCGTACTTCCACAGTTTTAAACCTAGTTACCATGAGAAGAACGGGCAATAAACTTCCTAGTCCTAATCTAGCATTTCTAGAAGTTTTAATACAAGTTCAAACTAAAATCAATCGTAGCTTTGTGGTTGGATCTCTATAACAAACTGCGGTTACCGTACTTATAAGAAGTTACGGCCAGTTTTAAAAGTCTTTTCAACACCATTCTATTCATTACTCCCCATTATTGATCTTCAGTTAAAAGCTTCTGCATTTGACGGTAAAAGGTTATGATATAGAAGAATAATTTAATAAAAGTGTTGGAAATACGATGATTGATGCTATCAAACAGTCTATAATAGGCCAAACATCGCTTATTTATTAAAAAAAAATGTATTATGAGTTTAAGAAAATGTTACTTGGTTTTGAATGTATAGCATGTATCCAAAAAGACGTTCACTTATCCAAGGGAACTTCAAAATCATACACTTAACCAAGAAACAATAATCAGAAATGTATTTAAACACAATCCTTATAACTTATCTCTTTAACACGGTACGAATCGCTCCAACAGCTGCACAATTAGAATAAGCGTATAAGCATAATTTAAATAACGTGTTACAAAAGCCTTATCCAGAATAACGTTGAAATTTCCTTCGGATTGCACAAGAAAACGCTCGGGCGACTAACATCCACATCTGTGAGTTCCGTACCTTCTGCATTCAAGTTTTATGGCAATAATTACAGAGATTATAAAGGAAAACGTCTTTGTTATCCATGTTCTTTCTTCTCTTTTTAACAGCCTATTAAAGATAAAGACCCAAAATAAAGGGGAGTTAATCCGTTTAGTCGCCGCTTGGGAGACAATAGACCCATATAGATACAAACAAAATACAAGACTTTAACGTGTGCTGTTTTACGCTTTATGGTTAAGCCATAAGGGTTAAAATTGCATATCTTTGTAGGACATAAATTAACTGTGTCTAAGCGATAAACAATAATTGTTATGTTGTTGGTTTTATGATTTGGGACCCTTTATCGAAATAATTACGTAATCAGACGGTGATATACGGTAGATTATATTTTCCTGGATGTTTACTCTTTGTAGTGTTTGGTTGTTTGATACAAACAAAATAATTACCAATTATAAGGCCGTGTTTTTTTTATTTGAACATTGTACAAGATTAAGATTGAAAAACTGATTCAAGTCGTATGACTTGTCTTCTGGCTTACTCCATGGCTTATATTTTTCAACATTAAAAACTTATATCGATACAATATAAATTTACATCGGCCCAACAAACACGTAATATATTAAATTTAAGATGTCAAAGTATCCCTTGTGCAAGATCAAACTAATGTAGATCGAGCGTTGCAATGTTACTACTAACTTCGGAAATAATATTACGTTACACCACGTAATATTACGTTACAGCACGTCCATTTATGTCTATCCAGTAATATTCAAAGCTAAGCCTGAAGTTCCTTTTGTATGTTGGTATAGGGTTTAATAGTATCATTATCATCATCATTCATCATCATCAGATGTCTGTGATTTTTCTGATTAAATGTAATAAATTAGGTTATCAGAAATATGTAAAAAGCCAAACGCCGCCGTCTGTTTTTTTTGCAGCACTCTAAAAATCCGGGAATATTACGCTATAAAAAATATCTAAACATACAATCACGCCTCTAATCCTCAATAGGGTAGACAGAGCTGTTGGGGGATGCCTTTATTTTGCTGATACGACTCATGGTTCACTGTAATAGGTAGCAAAATAATATTCATAATATAAAAAGGTGTCGAGTCAAGTGCCATTAATCGACGATCCTGTAATTAAAGAAGTACACAGATCCAAAACCAGTAGTAGTATTTAAACATGCAAGTGTACAACTGTTGAGTGTTATTGCTGCAGGCCCTGAATATAGAACTAGACAATACCTGATACATACGCATTACTCCAAAAATCATCATATATATCAGAAAAGCTTACGCCTTTTTTGAGTTGAAACAAAAAACAAACTCCAACTGAGCAAACTGTTTGATATTTTCTTTGTGAAATAAAACGGATAGTTTAGGAAGTAAGCCCGTTTATCCTGTGCCCTGGGTTTCATTGCAGGCCGAACTTCAGTTAGGAAATACGCCTTGTATTTCAAAGTTTAGACGGAAGGTTTCTTGATAAAGATATGTTTTATATGTTTTATAGCAAGACTATTTTATCCTAGCGCTTATTTAAGGAGAATCTGAGACGGTCTTTGGTCTGATATTAACGGTCCAGCACAACGTGTTTTTTTTGGATATTCTTCGAAGTATTATTGGCACAGTTACAATACAATATAGGCAATGCTACATAGAGGACGAAGTCGGGCTTTGAATGATTATGATAATTATATTTTTAGTCAGAGTCCGGTGTTTTTAAGCGATAGAAGGAATTTGATATATTTTCCTGTCGTCAGTGCGGCTCGGACCTCGTCATCTTATTATGTAAAGAGTGGTCACCTGTCCAAGAATGGGTTGCAGAAATCGGTCGTTTGTAAATTGACTGATCTGCGCTGTTAAAGCGATATTGTAACAAGCCCTTCATGGTTTTTTAAACGTCACCCCTTGTTAGAAATTTGTCCTGCAGTTTGGGTGCGTTTCACAAACATAAAATATTACATAAACAAACACCCAGGCTTGGGCCAAACATCTGCGGATCATTCGAATTTTTGCACCACCCTGGGTGCAGCAGTCGTCACTGAGCCACTGCGCCAATCAAGTCGTCAATTACCAAAAATCAACTAATAGCCAATACACAATCCATAGCAGTTATCGCAGTGTCCTAAACACTGCGACAAGTGCTATGGATTATGTATACATTTTAAATACTTAGTGTCAAGCAAACAATTTACAAACTTAACACGTATTTATTAAGATGTCAAACACTTCAATTTAATTAATGAGTCTAGACTGTCTCAGCCTGGTGACTTTGGAAATCTGTCTGTGGACCGACCGCTTTCGTCTTGAGTGGAAACTTCTTTTGTGTTCAAGGCTCGGGAGACTCCGTTCAGGGCTGATCCGGATTAGGTCCGGGCATCTGAAAGAGTAAAGTGTTTAAGTAGAGGTTTTGCACTTAAAGGATAATTAGAATTCTGAACAATAATAGTATTGTGAAAGTTTAAGTCGTCAATTAAAACTATTAAATTAAGTAAAAATATATAGAAGAAGAAAGAAAGAAGAAAAGAAGAGAATATTTATTTTTGTTACGCAAACATGATATTGCTCGTAGTTTAGTATAGTAATATAAGATATTACAAAAAAAATCTCATAACCTTTACGATAAATACCTTTGCCAGCGTCCAAAACTATTTTCGACCAACAAAACTATAAGATGATGAGAAGTTTTAAGAACACCTTCAGTTGACGCAATTTAGTCCACCATAATAATCTAAAAATAACCGCAGTATAAAATAAAAAATTAATTTCAACATCCTCTAAGAAGATTCTGAAGAATGATTTACATAATATTTTATTGAAACTAAATCGGCAGAAACCGATTTTAAGATTACATTTCCATAAGCCCAGAAAAAGGGCCGCTTAACCTTTTATGGAAATAAAGCGGCTCTAAATCGTGGCCTGAACAAATAAGGAAGGGACAGCCTCTCGCTGCTAGAAGTAACGCGTAGAAATAATATAGTAAGAACCATTAATAAACCTCCAACCTTTAATAATAAACCTACATAATATACTCAAACTAATTTTTTGACAGCCGGGTTAGTCTCGTGTTTGTTTGTTTTAAAATTAACCGTTGCTCTGTGAACCGTTCTTTGTTCTTATTTTGAAGGGCTACCAGCAAAGGGCACCCGGGATAGAGACCGCATTCCTATCATACTAAAACTACTTACTACCTACACAAGGATGGTGTCCCGGGGTTTTCATAAAAGACCAATTCCTTATCTCATCCAAGCAACGCCTGAATAAAATAAATCAACATAAAATATTTCTTCGACTCGTTGGCAATGGAAAAATTCAAAGTTCGATTGGCGAATTTGCAAATGTAGCAATGTATTAAATTTTTTTTGTAGTTTAGTATTTGGTATTAAAAGGTGTCGTGTTTCTAAGTCCATAATAATTATTTTTAAACATAGAATTATTCAAGCTTCTTCTTTCTTTATAATATTTTTGAAAATCAATAACATTTCGTGCAATGCAATAATATATAATAAAACATTCATTTGCCATAAAAATGTACTATAAAACGTTTGCTTATGGCATGTACAAATAAAAGTCAACATTTTTAGATTTTTATATTAATAAGTAAACGTAGGTACTTTAAAATAGCCTGTTTATTGTTTAACATCAATAATTATTATGAAAATTAAAGTAAACTACAAGAAATTTTTACGCTAATTTATAATAATTAAATATTTAAGGAAACAGTACTTCGGCTAATCGGAATTTAATAAGTTTGTAAGAAAATTCTCTCTGTTGTTACATTTCTTAGAGAATTGGGAGTGAGACGCCCGTCTTACTATCAAAGTTCGTGGCGCGCCTGTCTATTTTTAGGAAATTTCAATTTAATGTTTTCCATTACCGCCTTACGAAACGAATGAATTTCTTGGTACGAACTTACGCAGATACGCATATTATCACTTGTCAACTGGTCATTTACCTACCCGTAGTATTTACCTACCTATCATTTAGGGGTATTTGTAGACCCCTGTAAAACAGCAGCAAAAACAAAATGACATCACGCCTGAATACTTTAAAGGGTATTATACCTATACAACGCCCGCATTTCGTTACATTATAGGCCTGTTGCATTTGGTTGCGGGTTCGATTGCCACACGGGACGAAAATTTGTGCGAACCGCAGATGTTTGTCCCGAGTATAAGTGTTTGTGGATGTGATATTTCATGTTTGTAAATGCACCCACAACACAGAAGAAATTCCGAGCGTGGAGCGATGTTTTTTTTTCATTTGCCCTTTAATACTTACTTATAAATCTCATTGGTGATGAAGTTATCGTTCTTGCACCTCGCCGTCCACTGCGGCCAGTATTTGAAGCCTTCTTGTTGTGATATCTTGACCGCACACGCTGTATCATCTCTGATGTCTTCATCCAGTAACGCTGAATAACAAAAAAATCGTGAATAAACCAGTTCAATGGAACTGTTGTAATTCTAAACAGAGAATTGAATATTGCGCATTCATACAAAAGTATTGACTGCAGTACTGAAGTAACGATGTAATGCCAGAAAAGGGTATCTACTTTACCTGTACTTTACCAAGAACTCAACAATCAGATATTTCATTCCACTTTAAATTTCAAACGACTAGTTTTCTCCCTAGCTTTGCCCCCATGAACTCTCGGGAACTTCCAACATGCAATTTTTTTGGTTCAAAAAGCCTAGTCTAAATAACCTACATCTTTGCGAAAATTCGCGCAAAATTATCTGTAGTCTGTGGTTACTTCTTGTTGCGTAAGAAGAACAACCAACAAACATACTTTAAAATTGTTATAATTAATAAAACAGCATTACAACAGTACCTACAACATACTAGGATATCATCGACTGCGGTAGGACTCTGCATCAAAAACGTATTATGCAACATGATCGCATTATTCGATTCCCGGAATACAATGGGAAATTGATTAATTAATCAATCTATGCACACGTTTTTGGCACACGAGATAGACTGATGATACCATTAATTTACTTTGTAAACAGATAATTTAATTATTTGCTAAAATACTGCGAATTTTGTGGCTACATCACTGCAGATGTGGTTCAATGTTTATAATGGTCATAATGGTTTAAATTACTTGATTATAAAAAAATAATTAGGTCTCAGGCTAGAATAAAGAAATCATCATTATTGAACATGTAGAATTGCTGTCACGTGGTGATCAATGTTATGTCTTTTTCACATTATGTTATGCATAGTGAGAGAATCGGGAATCACAATTTCATTTTCTATTGCAAAAAAGGAGTATCCCTAAATATTGATATCCGAATACTGTATTAAAATATGGTACCTTATACATTTACTTCACAGTCAGTGTTGATTTTATATTACTGTTATACATGTTAATATTGCTAATGGTACTTTTGGAAAATGAGAAAAAATCTAACCAGTCACACACAAGCACGTGTAACAAAAACCCTCCCATAACAAAGGGCGTATCAAGTAAAACGAAGTTATAAACGCACCAACAGCTTAAGACAATACCTTTAATTGACACTCGAAGCTTTGTTCATATGTCATGTAAAACCTTCCACACAAATGATCCAACAAAGGAAAACATTCAATCACTTATCACGACAAAGTTACCAAAATATTAAGTAACAATCCCTAAATACAGAACCTAAACTTGCGCAATCAAATAAACTAGAGTAATGCTCGTAAAAATGTTGCTTAACCTCCCGCCACTTCAGAATCCTGATTTATACTTTCCTAGTTTAATATTTCCACTAGAGTGGTACGAAGATAACGCTGGCCACTACTACGATTTTTCTATAACTCACTCATATTTTTCACCTCAAATAAATCAGGAATTTCTCGAATATGCGAGTATCGTGAATTGTTTTCGACGGACAGCATTGATTTAAGATGTTGTGTTAAGAGAAATTGCTTTATTTTGAAGAAGTGCCAACGTCTAAAAAATAAGATCGTAACTCGATCGTTATCTGGGCGAAATTACCTACGTAACACAAAAGGTGCTTAAAGATTTGTTCTTCTCCTTAAGAACAATGAAATTTTTTGTATGTTCCTGCTGTAGTAAAAAAATCTGATCAAATAATCATTCTATTTATAAATAAGACAGAGTTAAAACAATCAAAAATAAAATAATAAAATTAAATTGAACAATTTTAGTAGGAAAATTATATAGTACCTATATTATATAATTATGTAGTATAAGGAAAATAATACTAAAGCGTTGAAATTCTATAATTGAATCCATCAGTACGATTGTGTTAAAAAATATGCAATAATACTACCATGTTTTAGAAAAAAAACTTAGGTAGGGAGTAAGTACCTTATAATCGACTTTCTTCTAAATAAGGTAAATAAAGAAAACATCGTATTATTATAACTAAACCATCTTCCTGTTAATCTATGTAGGTATAAGGTACTGTTATTAACGTTTCATGCCACGATAATTCTTACTGATATAAATTAAGAAGAAGAACTAAAATAAAAAAATCACCGTTCCTGGCAGATCTTAAATCATTCAATTTCTGGGAAGAGTCGAGAAGGATCTATTCCTTCACATTTTTTATTTCATAAGTAGATAAATTCTCGTAATTACAAAACGTTCAAAAACTGCTGCTGGTGAAACTTTAATGTCTTGTATAACCAAGAATAAAAACATTTAATTTGTATCGATAGTTTTGATCTGTGCATACATTTAGTCTCGATTCGTCGTTGGTACGCTTATCATCAAAAATGTCCCCCGAATAATATTGGTCCTAATAAATTAAACTGTCCATTTAGCATTGTTAATATTTATAGTGCACTAGACGTGTGCGCAAACATACTTGCAGTCCTCATACTCATAGCCTGATGGCACGGTAAGACACGAACGGAGAGAGATCATTATATAAAATTAATTGATTGATGAGGATGAAAATCTTTAGTACGCCAATACTAACAGCAGTAGTAAAGCATAACCAAAATGTTACAAAAGATACCACTTGACCAAACCCCATAAAGTCTTGATGTAAAATGTACATCATAAAATCTGGAAGCTTCGAATTGTTTGCAATGTCGTTCACAGTTTGCTACAGTGATGTCTTTGTCAATTATATACATTGTAAATACAGATGTAACATTTGATGCGCTCCTGGTACTACTAAAGTTCTCCCGCATAAAATATGGAATACATTAGATAGTTTAAAGTCGATATAAAAGATTCTGAAATTACTTCTCGAATGTTCTTTGTAGAATATGTTTGCGATCCGATTAAACATAAGAGATAGTTGCAGCCTTGCGAGTATTTTAATATTAAATAACGTTTCTTACCTTCACAGGCTATGTTGCAACCCCCACCCCGTTTTTTTACTCGGCACCATTGATTTGGAATCTAAATAATAAAATAAAGTCATCTGTAGAATTATAGGTATTAAAAATAATTGTGTATATCCTCTTTGGCTTGATATTAATTTGAAAGAGTACAAGCATGTAATTAGATTAATGCTAAACTTCACAACTCGATGGAAATAGTAAAGCTATAATTAATAATATTGATAAAAGTGATGGTACAATATAGTCAATGGTTGTCGGCGATGGGTTTCTAGAGATAGTATTCCTTTTTTTATATAAAACACTCGCCCCACTCTAGGAATTTCTTCTGTATCGTGGGTGCGTTCCACAAATATTATTACGATTCAAAATATTATTATTTACTTACCTGATATAGTCCATAAAATTTCTTTCCACTAGGTTTGACTGTGTAAGCACTTGTTTCTCGATTGCTTGCTTTTTCAATTAGACACACCCCTGTAATAACACAAACAGGGTTAATTGCTACATATCTAATTTGTTTTTAGGCTTTTAGGGTAATAATAATAATCCCCGTAATTATTGTCTAACTCCAATCTGTTAAAGAAAGTTTACTTTGACGATTTCATCACTGGTTATCTCATTGATTAGAATTGGTTTATTTAGTGTCACATAAGCAGGCATTTTAGTAGCTTTAAAATCGCTTTAATTTTGGAAATTATACTTTTTAGGTACCACTAAGTTAAGTTTACGCTATCCCACAAAAATCCAATTATCAATTAGCTTAAATAATAAATTGTAAAGGATCCCACATCCACTTAAACCATTCCACTCACAGAAACCTTTCTAAAATGGCATTTTAGATAGCCTATCTATCTCCTGAGGGATGCTATTTAAATCTGAGTGGACTTTCAAGGTCGTTGCCCTATCGTGGTCACGGCTCAAGGTTGGGGCATCTGTTAAGTGAGAATACACGTAAATTAGGATTTGATTTATTTATTTAGGTTTCCCACAGCACATAATATGTATATACACAATATATACAGCACATCTAGATACAATACATTTACAAGGTAATAATCTAATATATATGCCAATTTCTGACAAACACAACATTAACAGGAGTGACGCCAGATTACCGTCATGTTGTACACTTAATCAATTTCAATTAATACACTTAAAAAGGACACAAATAGATAAAAACCGTTTAAGAAAAAAATTGAATACTTACAAACACCTATATAATAAAATAAAAATTTAATAAGAAGCTTTTTTAATTAATCGAAACAAATATTCAAGTGCAGGATTGGATTTGTTTCTTTCAACGGCTTGCATTGCTTCCATAAGTTTTTATTGAATATCGGAGTTTATAAACTGCTTCAAGAGATATGAAAAGCGCACCCAGTCTAATTTTCTCCATTCCCCAGAATTACGTTGTTTATTAAATATAATGTTGAAAAGAAAAAAACCGCATCCAAATTGTTTCACCCGTTTTAAAGCTACGGTTCCACAGACAGACAGACACACATAGCGGTCAAACTTATAACAAACCTATTTTTCCGTCGGGGGTTAAAAAGAAAATCTTGAGACTTGAGAGGTCCGTGCTGTTCAATTCGCAATAAAGTAGCAGCATTATTTAAATTAAATATCATATTTGGGTTTTATTTCTGTTGGTAAATACTTGCATGGATTAAAATTACACGGTTTCCCACGCAAACATGATATTATAATCACACAGCAATAAATTATAATTATTGTTGCACTTCCCCGATTCTAAAGAAGATTAAAATCAGTTTTGGATTTTCCGTTATAGGTACGTAGATATTTATATTTGCAAGGTCTTGTGCAGTTTGGTTACTTTATTTAAATTAGTACCTAAGATATATAATATGCACTTAGAGCCCATTTAGATCGTGCCAGTATATAAATCCTAAACAATATTGCTTTTATACTTGTCAATTCTTTACACCTTTCCAAAAATATCGCATGAAACCTACCAAATCCAGAAAATATATCTGTGCGTCAAAAAATGTATGTCTCATGCGGGAATCGAGCCCGCAACCTTTAGCGCAGAAGTCCAGTCACCTAGCCACTACGCCGAAGATGTAGGTACCTACTTAACTACTTACAAACCTGCATGTGCCTACATTAAACTTAAAAACATCGAAGTAAATATTTGCAAAAATAGTTACCTACGTGATATTGCATGAATATTTCAGCTCTATTATAGTTTTCCTTGGACCCTAACTTATTACTTTAAAACTAAATGTTCGTGTTTAAGCACATAATTTTATTATGCAAAGCACTTTTATTGCGTCTGAACGTGACTTAAGTATCGCATTTATTACATAATCACACTGCTATGCAAAACTTATTGCCCTTAAGTAATTAGCTTTTTTAACTTGGGCTTGAACAATTGAAATTGTTACTACGTTAGTTCAAACTAAGTAGGTACCTATACCAATTTATTTCGAGTTCATTATAAAAATATAGCGTGCTCTTGGTCCTTTTTTGACGAAATTAGGGAGCTAAACAAGCGTGTTTTATGCAAAGAGCAGAGCTATGAAATAACAAAAGGGTTATATTTAAGACGTTTTCTAAACAGACATCACATCTAGTTCGTATAGCTGACAAAAGTAATTAAAAAAATTATATGTAAGAACCAGTCTTGCGCAAGACATTATTCATGAACTGCACTGTCAGTATAATATAATGTTTATTTTATAGGTAAAATTTAGCAAAACACGTATATTAATGATCGCTTCTTTCTGTATGTAAAGAGTGTTAAATGTGTGTTAAAAAGAATTTTTTTCTTGGCTGCAGGACTTGTTCAAATAAAAAGCTACCTCCATACCAAATTTTAGCAAAATCGGTCCAGCCGTTTGAGCTTGAAGAGTTAACAAACACACAAACGCGTAGATGTGATACTGTTAATTATGGTTATTGGTTAAAGATGATCATCATTATCAGCCGGAAGACGTCCACTGTTGAACAAAGGCCTTCCCCTTTTAGAAGGGGGGGGGGGGGGGGTTGCCTTAAGCCCCACGCTTGGCAAGCGGCTTGGGGATCGCAGTGTTGGTGGTCAAGTCACAGAAGACGCTGCTGCCCATCTTCTGGATGTTCCCTTAGTCGCCTCTTACGACACTCACGGGAGAAAAGGGGGTGGTCAATTCTAGGCCGGATACCACACGGCTTGGTTATAGATAAAAACATTTTAAACTCACACTGTCCAAGAAACATGTTGTTTGGCATTCCAATTCTCAGCAACTCTCTCACTAACTTACATCGCGTTTCAAATCTTTTGCAATTCACACTGTTCATAATTAAAGCACAGACAACAAAAACTATAACACGTGCGTTCAACATGCTTCTAACTTTGTTTATGAACGCACATCAAGCGATTATCTTATTAAGATGATAGTAGTTCTTATGTGGATGAAATAAGGTCTATTTTGTTAGGGTCAGTGAGTTTGAATGTCAATTCCAGCTGATTGGTACTTGTTTGTATGAGAAACGTATTTTCCGCGATGTTTTTTACATAGTACCGGTTGTGGATCTGATTGTTGTATAATTATTATGTACTACGGTTAGCCAGTTATAACAATAGTATATAACTTGTATATTGTGTAGATATAGTGTATTTATAATATTATTGTATAAAATTATATATTAAAAAAAAAAAACATCGCCCCCACTAGGAACTTCTCCTGTGACGTGGGTGCGTTTCACAAACATAAAATATCACATACACAATTAAACTCCCAGTTTAGGGACAAACATCTGCGGATCGCACAAAATTTTGTCCCGTGCGGAAATCAAACCCGCAACCCTTAGCGCAGCAGTCCAATCGCTTAGCCACTGCGCCAATCGGGTCGACAAAATTAATTCTTTATGCACAAAGTTTGTGTACAGAGGCGGACTTAATGCTAAAAATATTCTCTACCAATCGACCTTGGGGTGAGGCAGAAACAAACGAGGTAGTGGTGTGTATTAGTAGGTATATTATATTTGACGCCCAGATTGGTGCAGTGATCAGGGTTTGATCCCCGCAAGGGACAAAAATTTGTGCGATCCGCTAATATTTGTCCCGAGTCTAGGTGTTCGTGTATGTGTTATTACATGTTTGTGAAACGCGCCCACAATACAGGAGAAATTCTTAGTGTGGGGCGACGTTTTTCTAAAAACATAAAAAAATGCCAAACGCATTCTCTACCAGTCGACCTTTGGTGAGGCAGAGAAAAACGAGGTAGTTGCACTATACTATGTGTATATTAAGCGTGTGTATTAGTATATTATATAAAGTGTGTAGTAGTATTATGTGTATATTAAGTTGATTAAGAGTGAATTTCTCACTCGGGGCTGTGCAGTTTTTTTAAAGTTACACTATCCTGACCGTTTCAGTCTCTTCATATCGTATGTTTGATGAACAACCTGGTGTCAGAGTTTAAACCGCCGTTGAAAATCTCTTAGGTGTGCCGGTTTCCTCACAATGTTTTCCCTCACCGTTTTTAACAACTGATAACTAATTTATAATACGCACATGAATTCGAAAGGACATTGGTGCGTGCCGGTGTTCGAACTTGCGACCTTTGACTTGGCACTCCTACGATCATACCACTCGGCTATCGGTGCTGTAGAGTCTCTTCAAATGGAGTCCAATTGTTTTATTCAGTTGTTTCTACGAATCTATCTATGTAGTAAAAGATTCAACACCTTTTTCTCCTTTCTTTGTCAATCGACGTTTTTAAGTTAGGTAGCTTTGGAGTGACCTCTTTATGTTACATACTATTGTCTTGGTAACGCGCTGACAAAAACTTCATACAAATGACGCAAGTAGATGCAGCAAGAGTAAAAAAACTAGTCACCTAACGACTCTATAACTCGTTTTGTTACCAAGTCATTGCAGTATATAATCACATATATACATATAATAAATCATGCAATATAGATAAGTGTTATTTATAAACACGATCTCAAGATAGATGGCTAATGATTGTTAACTGCGCTATGTCTCAAGTGATTTGTATTGAATGAGATAGCATCCACGTGCTCAAACACGCATCTTATCTGAGACTTCTTGATAGTAAGGGCTTCTGTCTCTGCTTAAACTTGTTAGTTTAAATATGATGAATGTTTCTATGTTTTTCTGATATTTGTGTTAAAAAATTAATTTAATATCATGCCTGTATACCCTGAAGGGGTAGGCAGAGGTGACTGTAAAGCACACCCACATCACGCCAGTTTTATAGGTCCCAATGTAAAAGGAGGCGAGCCTATTGCCAATCACAGCCTAACTGGGCACAAATCTAGATGCCGCTGATGAGTTACCTAATGGACTAACCCAATAACATTTATTCCCGGGTCGGGATTCGTACCCAGGTCCTCATACTCAGCAGTCGCGCTTAGCGACCACTACACCAATGAGGCGGTCAAAATCATACTGATTAGAAAATAAGAATAACAAAATATATTGTGGTATTGTTATCAGTTGCGTCAGAGGTCAGATAGTAGGTACAAATAATGTAGACTCTTAGTCGAAACTGTGCCAGTAGTGTAGATTAAAATATGTACTTATTATTATTAAACAGATGTTTTTATTTGACGTGAATGGCGGTGAATGGGAATTCTTACAGTTCCATAAACTGCAACAAACTGACCAAATATTTTAATCATTCGTAGAACATTAATTCGAAAATAATGTATCTATTTCAAAAAAAAAACACTCAAATTCTAAATGTTTTTTTAGCATCTAAACCAATTCAGCTTATTAAACGTCAAGATCCTAGATGCTATTTTAGCTAATAAGAAAACTGTGAATGTACGAGTTTTTTTTAACTTTTATTCGCACTATAACATTAACTTTTATGGTATAAATTAATCCAATTAAACTTACAGGTCCCCAAAAAAGTTTTCTGAATCGACTTCATCTTCAACAGTTCTCTTGAAAGGTTGCATCTTCCGAATTGCTTACATTCACATAAACACGTTATCAAACAACATACTAATACATATAATGTTTTCATATTGGCGTAAGTATACTTGCTTTTAGAGCCAATTTTATTGAAGGATTATGTACTATAACACTACTTTTTAAATATTTCTTGACTACAAGTTATTAGAACAAGGCAATATGTTGTCTTATCACTTTTAAAAGGCAATTTATATTTAGCACTAGCTTGTGCCATCAATATACCTGTTTGGAGTGTGTACCTTTTTTATCTAGAACTACCTGTCTCTTTCCTTATTAAGGGTATAGACTGAGATGAATGTACTTCTACAAGAGGTTTGTTATCGAAGACTGGAGAGATGTCTACATACGTATAATCACGCCTGCTATTCCTAAAGGGGTAAACAGAGGTGTGAATTTTATCTCGACGTTAAATTTACTCCACAGATAGACCGTCACAACTTGGTATACCCACTTACCATATTAGATAAATTTTAGGGGCACACATGTCAAGCACCCTCCGTGCTTCGGAAGGCACGTTAAGCCCTTGGTCTCTCTCCGGTCGTGTCGGTCTACCGTCCCATCGGACTATGAGAGATAGGAAATAGGGACTGCACTTGGTTTGCGCGCATACTTGTGCGCTATAATATCTTCTGCGCAGTTGGCTAGTCTCAGATAAGATGGGCTGCCGTGACTGAAATTTTCGGTCAGGAGAACATTAATATTACTGGATAATAATTAGATTACTCATGTATTACACAATTGAACATCAATATGACTAATTAAGTAACTTATTATAAAAAGCACAGTCATACAATAACAACAACAACACTATATTGATCTTTTAATCGTTCTGATATTGTTACAAATATAGTACATGTACACTTGAATCAGTTTCATGAACTCGACTAAGATAAGCTATCATCTTCAATATGATGAATAAGGTTTTCTTTAGAACCTTTTCTAGTTATAATTATAGTTACAGCACTTTTCTCGTACGCTTTAAACTACAATTCCGGTTCAGTGTCGTATGTCGAATATAAAACTTTGATTTTGTTCATCTTCTTCTTACTGCTTTGTCGTCTAGTGAGTACGCATCTAAGGGCACCTCCGTGATGGGGTTTGGACTTCGGCTTAGTGCGTCGCTGGGGAGGAACTAATCCTGGGGCGAATTGGGACAATCTTCTTATCGTATGGTTGATGCACAACCTGGTGTCAGAGTTTAAACCGCATGTAGGCCTCTGACATGGCTTTACACACCATTGAAAAATCTCTCCGGTGTGCCAGTTTCCTCACGATGTTTTCCTTCACCGTTTTTAGGAGCTGATAAATAATTTTACTACGCTCATGAATTCGAAAAGACATTGATGCTTACCGGAGTTTGAATGGGCGACATTTGGAATGGCAGTCCAACAGCCACAATGAATTCGGTCTTATAGTTTTAGCTCTCAACAAATGTTAGGTTTATTCGTTTCTTCAGTTGTATTTACCAACCCTACTAAGTACCCCTCGAAAGTAACAGATAACTTGTAAGTTGTTCACCGATACTTGAACATGGTTTAGGTGAAGTTGATCCATCCCGGCTGATTTATTAGCTCACTTGCATAGTAAGTGAGTTTCCTCGCAAAGATTATTTTTGCTTGAGTGCCGCAAACTTGAAAGGTAATGTTTGTAAGGTATAACTTATGACTAACTTCAGCGTGTTAAATAGGTTTCTTCGTGTATCATCATGTTCCTGTTCAGTTTTTAACCATTAAAGATCGGTTAAAAAAAATCTTGTATTTATTATTTATTTCCTTTATTTAAAACTATTACTTATATTATTTATTTAATTATTATATTTCTCAAATTTTCCATAGCCTCTATCCGCGTGTTTTTCTTTAATTATAATAATTCGGTATAATTTTTACCCGGCAGCGCGACGCAAAGAAACAATTAAGAATGGATGACCAGTTGAACTGTGAAATTTAATCAATAACTCTTTAGCCCAAATCCTATTTAGCAGACGATAGATAGGCACATTTCAAATATAATTTTAACCTTACCTTTTCTCACTATTAACCACAAAGAGATCGTCAACTAACAAAAAATGCTATTTACGTACACACTATAAGAGTTCCGAAGCCAATAATATCGATGCCCAATAAAAATCTAGCAAACCGAAATATAAATTGCGCAAAAACTTCCATACATTTGTGGCTAAACAAGTTATTTTAACAAATTTGTTAGAGCGCTTTCAAACGTGAAAACTTTTCATTTGCTGATGTACTCGGCAGTGAATTGATTGGGTTATTCAGACTCGGGCTTTCGGTTTGTGTATGAACGTCGGTAGATTAAGCTGTTCTTGCATATAAGCCATGTTGCATATCTTTTAATTGACCTAGTTAGGTTAAAAAGCGAAAATATTAAGAGGCAGAAACGGTATTTAAAAGGAAAAAGGAATGATTGTAAGATTTTTGATAAATATACCTATTATTATGAAACGTACGGATAGAATTAATCGCGGAATATTGAAAAAACTATTATTTATTTACAACATATTAATCCTGCTCCTGCTGCATTGAAACAATCACTTAAAACGTGATTAAATATTTACTACCTACAAATATTGCCAGTAGGTACAAACCACACAGCAAAATCATTGCATGAAAATCAAAGACTAAAAAATAAAATCCAGACGCGCTTAGCTTAATTCAAGATCCCGGTCTCAACGCAGAACATCTTAAAATGCAAATCTCTAACATTACGAATAGAAGTTAAAGAGCAAAAGTCGGTTCGATAAAAACTTTTAATTAGCGAAAGAGGCTAGCTACACCTGTAGACTTTCTGATTTGCATAGACAATCTTATCTTCGTTCATTTATCTAATCTATGGTGCCGTCATCAGTTTAACTTTTGATAACTATGTAGGAACTTATTTCGTCGGCTTTGATGAAAGTCGTGAGTGACATTACACTCTACACAGTGATATTTTAAACAAGAACAAATATGTTACTAGCGCTCTCTTTTTGAAGATTCGAAAAGGGGACAATATTGTAGTCCTGGGTAGTGCAATTGTTGTCAGAGTTGACATAAGACTAGTGTAGTTTGACCCCAGAGGTCGCAACACTTTTTTCGTTCATTTTGTTCGTATAGTTGTGACGTATCTTTACTTTTTGACATATCATTGACTCTATAATATAAAACACATAACATCACGCCTGTTTTCCCCGAAAGGCTTAGCAGAGTTGTGTAGTACACCGACATGGCACCAGTACTATTATAGGTTTTATATAGCATACTTAGAGGTTTGTTTCAAAATATAACACTCTTATTATACTAGCAGACAAAACCAATGGTCAAACAATAAAACTATAATTTGTATACAATATCTGTTTCATATTTCGTAGAAAAAGATCTCAATATTCATTTATCTCTGACACACGAGTCAACTTCTTGGCTGGTATCATAAAAAATAACAAACAATAACAGTGTCTCCCCATGCGGAAAATAGTGCAGTTTTGTCACCAACTTCAAAAGTGTAGAATAAAATCTTACAACGATAAGATTCAACCGAGCGAACAGACAACGGCCGTGCCAAGATCCTCGCACCATGCAATATGCACTATAATGGTGTTATTATAAGTTTGGTCTCAAACAAGTTGCCCCTTTAGTGGGAGTTTTATTATAGGTGGTCTCAACACCATTGGAACAACGTTTGCTTCTGATTTACGGTAAAAAACGGCGACTAAGATATTCAGTTGAATATTTGTCAGTTATTTAAAATTTTGCATTAAATCCATGCGAGGTTGGTTCCAAAACTAATAATATAAACAGGTATTTTAAAAGATATCGTGATATTAACAACACCTTAAACTTTTCACTTTTTTGGACGCAATTTTTTTACATCGTCATCCTCAGCCTGAAGTCGTCCACTGTTGAACAAAGGCCTCCCTCTTAGAACGCCACAATGAACAAAACATTTGCATCGACCGGTTGCCCGCAACTAAGACGATATCTTCGGTCCACCTGGTGGGAGGTCAGCCTATCAAAATTTGCGTCAGATTTAAGGATCAATAACACATGTGCATTAAAATTAAATTCCGTTAAAACATAGTATGAATATTACTTTATTCAAAATTGGATGATTTTCAGTATATCGTATTACACATTTACATAAAGAGATATTAAACCTCGTTCTTCCACTATAAGTAGAGCATATTGATTCGTGTAAAGTTTAATATAAACGTTTGATAATTACACTTTGACTTAGCTTATGCAAATAGACCTGGCAGATTTAATTTACATAAGTATGTAATATTTGGCAAATAAAATACTTGCAGATCGTAGCATGGAAAAATATAATACAAACAGGATTTGACATCTACCAAAATGTTAAGGATCGATTAGATATCAAATAAATTACTCTGGACTTCTGATTGGCGCAGTGGCTAAGCGATTGGACTGCTGCGCTAAGGGTTGCGGGTTCCATTCCCGCACGGGACAAAAAATTGTGCGATCCGCAGATGTTTGTCCTGAGTCTGGGTATGTGATATTTCATGATTGCGAAACGCACCCACGATACCGGAGAAATTGTGAGTGTAGAGCGAAGTTTCATTTAAAAAAAATCTTTTGTAGTGTCTTAAATGATGCAAATACATAAATAAGTTCATGCCTGTCTCCCATAGAGGTAGACAAAGAGAGTTCCATTTGCTATATTCCTGGCGTATAATCTTTTCATCTTATTATCTTTTACCACGTTCTTCGTACAAGCTCGTCGATACAATACTCCGAACTCAACTTATCTCCGGAACAAAAAAAACATTACCTTCTTCAAAACTGCGCAGGTTGTGACGTAAGTGCGTAATAATCTAGTATGATGTATGAAAACCAAATTACCTACGAGTATTTCATTTGTACCCGATAACAAGTTTACGGGCCATCTGTTAGAGCCTTACAACGGGCTTCAGATAATCACAGCGCCACATCTGGGCCGCCTGACAGTTGCATGTGTGAACGTGTCTTATTCTCGTTCATTGTATTGTGCATTGATTTAAATGTTTATTAACATGGAGACATTTTGTAGTCTTATGAATGTAGTTTGTTACATTTTTGGATTATATTATATTGGTCCCTAAAATGTCACAGTTATTTCGGCCTTTTCGATATTTCTCTGCAGTCTTTGTTGTAGTGTTTGTAGTTGAAAGACTGAATTTATATGCTTAAGATTGCAGGTTCAATATTTCTAAGATACCTCTGACTAACAGTAAAAGAAAACATGTGAAGACACCTGTGCTCAGGCGTAGTTAACCATGCTTGATCCTTTTATGTATGACAAAGTCCCATAACAGAAGTTATAACATACAAACTAAAATAAACAAGTTAGTAATGGTATCCCGAAAGACAAAAGAGTACTTCCAAGGTATCTTTCGGATTTACTTTTATAAACTTCCATTTAGAGAATCATTCTAAGTTCGACGTTGAGTTTGTTACTTTATCTGTAGACTGAGCTGAAAAGTTTCTCTGCATTGTATCAGGGTATGCACACAATTCAATTTGCACAATGCGCACTCGAGTCACTAAAACAAAACGAATTCCTAATATCATGAAAAATGTCCCAACAAAGTCCAATAACATCCAGACAGGGCATCAACCCACAAATTCAAAAATAAACAGAATCATCAAACACAAATACTCTAAATTGAATTCAGCCCTAAAACGCTACAATATCGAAGCGTGTAAACAAGCTTATACCCTTTCTAGCAGACGATTGTGACCCGCCCAAAACTTGTTTGACCTCTGGAATGATCGAAACTGATTCGAAAAACGTTTTAAAACCAGTTATAGTACGCGACCTTAGCTGGTTTTGAGAATAGCTGCGTTTATCTCAACCTTGTCAGTCCTGCAGACGCCATTTTGCCGTCAATCGCAGTTTGAATCAAGATTTACGTTTGGTTAATGAAATTGCACTAGAGTAAGATGGAGCTTTGGGGCATTTGAAGTATATTTGTACTTAAAATAGATGTCATAGACTATTAACAAATTAAGAACCCTGTTTTGAATTTAATTAATGTTTTACTTAAGTGAATGTCTAATAGAAAATATTTTGTTTACTTGACCAAAAATATTTTTTATTTATTATCGAGACGAGATACATTTATAGCACTGTTATTTTATATAATAAATATATAAACATTGAGTTTCTGTTGATTAAAACAAGTGATCTAATACGTAGATATAAAGGTAGACAGTAAAATTTCACAAGTACCTATACACAAAATTACGCTTCAGAGCTACGCCTGTTTTCCAGAGGCAACAACATAATATTTTCCTTCAAAACACATATTATAATTACTATGCAAGCGATTAATTTCGGCTTGTATAATTATTGTTGTGAAAACAATGGCCTAATTATACATGAAGTCGAGCTATAAGCTCCAACGGCGTGCTTTGTTAGACCTAGCGCGCGATTTTTCATTCAATTAAATATTAGAAGAAAAGGTTTAATTTCTGTTTGCAAGTATATAGCCTCCACGAGTGGTAATACCTAAGCACAGCCTAAGTATGCCCAGCGCACCCTGAGTGATCAACCTCGCTACCACCCTTGTTGCCTGGCCAATCTCCACACCACACCATGATCTGTTTGCACGATACTACTAGCTTATGGCAATACGATTACGAAAAAGATTTTAAAGATGGTTATGAAAACAATGTTTTGAAATCACGATTACCTATTTGAAATTTTCTATATCACTTTCTTCATAGATCGACTTAGAAAAAGTGGAAGAATATCATTGAAAATTGAAAGATAAATACTATTATCACAAAAGAAATGCAGCTCTATCAAGCTGAAGGGGTAAAATTAATTTAGACTCAATTTTATTCATGAATCAGCTTTCTAGGTAAAATGATTTAACTTCAGCGTTGATTATACTTTTAGTTCTCTCATTTTTAAAACCTTTGTCGAGTGTTTTTTACAGATATAAGCTTTTGCTTGGTACTGTATGTAATATAGGTGCATTCGAAAAGTTTTGTTTGCTTTTTATATGTGTACCTACTGTTTTTTTATTTCTTTTGATTTTGAATGTATCGACTAGCTTTGCGATTAACTTAGCTTTTTTGTGTATTTAAAATAGTTGGAATTTCTACTGTTCAATTTAATTGATATCACAAGGACTTGTCGTAAAAACTGCAATTAAAAGGGAACTTGAAATTCGATGGTATCGAGCAGCGACACGACATCTCAGTTGGTTAGAGCTGCGCCACGGTGCAGCCACGTCGCGGGTTCAAGTCCCACTCGTGTTCTTCATTTTTCAAATTTCCTTTATCAATTTAGAGCTGCAATTAAGTTAGAATCAAACAAATAGTAGCATCGCCAATTCTAATTACACAGACGTTGAAATAGGAGTGACTCAGAGGCTTTGAATGAATCATTTAAACCCTGTATTGCAAAACAATCTAGAGTCGTTAAAACGAAGGCAGATCGGTTTTAATTCAATGTTCTTTACGCGTTTATGTGAGAACTGTGCAAATTTTAAGCACTTCTTTGATAAAGGTACAAAGGATTGATGTAAAGCACAATTTACTAAAATAGCTACAATTTTGCAAAGATTATACAAGAAATGAGGGAGGCTTATACCCAGCAGTGGGTGATACCGGGCTGAAATGATGATGATGATGATACGAGAAATGATTAAGATACAAGAACTACAGACGGAGAAAAGCTTACTATTTCTCTCACTGTCGTCTTAATTCCTTGAAGGTGTCATAAGAAGCGGCTAAACAAGGATTAAGTCACTCTCAAATCGAATAAGATGAATCACAACTTGTACCAACGCGAGTACCAGAAACCGTAGTCCTAATTAATTATTCCGAGATTCCTCACCCAACTCGGGGCCTTTTTTTAGTTTTATGCAAATTCTTAGATCAACGTCGAAATGCCATCAAGTCTCAATCTCATTGAATATGTAAATCGCAGGTAAAATTGAAAATGTCTCCCTATCGCCCATTAGTTCAGTAAGCGGTCGCACCGGGACAAAACTTGAAGATTTTGGGTTTGTAATCTTTATTAAGAGATTTCCGAGAGCCAGTATTGATTAAGTTAACAAAACCTATTTGAATTTTCATTTTGTACCGAGATGAGCAATCAACAAAGTAAAGGATCGGAATTCCCTAGAGACAAGGATACTTTGTCTGAGTGGGAAATGCTTTGGTTCGCAAATATTTTCGTTTCATCTCAAAATACATGACCGTAATATTGCACTGTTCTCTAATACTGCATTCTATTTAGTTCTTCATCTCTATGTTTTATGGATCAACTTAAGCTTGAGTAAGATTTTCTTGAAAGTATTGTACTTCTTTTTATTGTATAGTTGATAAACAACCTGGTGTCAGAGTTTAAAACCGCCTGTCGGCCTCTGACATGGCCTTACACACCGTTGAAAAATCTCTCAGGAGTGCCGGTTTCCTCACGATGTTTTCCTTTACCGTTTTTAGCAACTGATAACTAATTTATAGTACGCACATGAATTCGAAAAGACATTGATGCATGCCAGGTTTTGAACTTGCGACCTTTGACTTGGCAGTCCAACGGTCATACCACTCGGCTACCAGTGGTTTTTTTTTGTATAGTAGCAAACGATTATTTCAGAATAAAAGCTGTGGTTCACAACTTCAACCATTGCGTCGTTTGCATACAATATTTTATTCATATCTTCGCTTACTGAGTGTAAATATAAAAGGAACTGGGATAGCTGACTGGAAAAGATGTTCGTGTTAGCCTAATATCAAATTTTGCTGTTAATTATAGGTAAATTATTATTTATAGGCTTATAGTATAGGTACTATTCAGTAGCGTTGATCAATGATGGCATGATGCTGCATGGCTTTAAGCTTAGGATCATATTTATATAAACACCTAACTTAAAAAATGTGTTAGGAACATCGACGTTGTTTAATTTTAGCGTACTACTAACAGCAATAATTTAGGTAACCATGATTACAAACTTCATTATAGCGGTCCGTAATGAGGACGTGTTATGAAATCATTACATCCTTTGTAATAAAATTAAAAGTTTACTAGTTACCCATACAAATAATAATATTATAATCACTAAATGCCTGCCTCGTTGGTCTAGTGGTCGCTTAGTGTGAATACTGAGAGGTCCTGGGGTTGAATCCCGTGTCGGGCAGTGTTATTGGGATTTACATTTAATTCTCAATAGCAGCACGGTAATGGATTTGCACAGTTGATGGCAATAGGCTTGCCCCTTATTACATTGGGACCTAACATAACTGGCTAAATGTGGATCTACTATAGATACACCTCTGCCTAACCCTTCGGGGAATACAGGCGTAATTTAATGTTATGTTATAATCACTAATTTTGCATCCTAACACTTAAAGAAAGACTAGGAAGTAAGCTTCATAAAGCTTACATATTTCCCGACGCTTTCAAAATTAACTGAAAGAACAAAAATAGTTGCCATAAACGGTGGCAGGCTTGCTTCTTTATGGCTTAAATAGTGCCTGAGTTAACGCGCTAAGAGTTGCAGATATAGGAGCATGCAATGAATGAACTGGTGTTTTAAAAAAGTTTTATAATGGAATTATTGTCTTCCTGACGTGAATAATTAAGGAAAATGTGTTATGCTATGTTTTTATCTAAGGTAATAAAATTTAGGGGTATTTTGTAGATGAAATTAATTAGTCTGAGGCTGCTCTTAGGAAATGTTGGCTTAGAAAACATTTGGAATTTTTTTCGTGGTTTTCTATAAATATGCAGTCCTAAAATATGCCGAACCTATGTTTTTGTTTCACGCCTCTATAATGTGTAGTTTTTCATATAATGCTTTTAAAAACAACATAGTGCAATTTATTCTTCTGTAGTTCTCATAATAGAAAACGAGACCCAGATTTATGGTTTTATCAGTCAAGTAACCTACCACACATAAATTTAATTTCGGCCAGCCACTTCCACAAACTCTATCCACATATGAAATCATCAAGTGGAAATAATTAGGGCGACCACAAAAACAATTTGTGATCCGTGACTCCGAGATATCCATCCGTTAGCCGTTTGTTTTGGCCGCAACGTCATTTGACGGTTCTACTGCTGGAATGGAAGTTTATTTTTTAAAAGCCAACAAATTACGAAAGGCGGGTTGTGTGCGGGAATCCGGTGCGGCTTTTTATTGTTCAACATTTTCGCTTCATATGTGCTTTAGAAAATGTTAATAGTATGGTTGTGAAAACTGCTTTTAGAGAAATAATGTACTCACTTCGAAGACTTTTTATGAAAGTTCACTCAAATATTTAACTACTATACTGGTTATGAGAACTTTTGGAGCTATATTATAAAAAGTTACTTTTAAAACACCACCAAGAACCTCTTCCTGTTAATATTTTAACAATTTACCACCAAAAAGTTTCTTCCTCGAGACTTGTAGTTAGGTTTTACGTTAAAGTGAAAAGGGTCCACTCAATTTCCGTTCTCATTCGTCGCCTTTTGAATGCATCGCCTATCTCGTTCACGCTAATTAGAATCAAGATATGTTAAAAGGGGAGGTGTGACGTGTAGTTACAAACGAGAGATAGCGATGTCAGAAACATTCCCCATTAAAATAGTTGTGTCAGAGTTACTTGTCGAAAATGTTGAAGTTAGAGACTGGCCAAATTATTTTACTTTGTGCTTTGGCGTGCGTACTACGTTGGCTTTCCTTTGTTTCTTTGTTCATACCAAATATTGTACCACATTCACTGTAGGAATTCTACGACACGATTCCAAATTTAGTTTTGTTTTTACTTTGCCGACTGCATTGCTTTTCTCGTGTGCAGCTACACCTTGTGCAATATTAAATTGCTGTGGAAAACGACAAGCGACGAAGTTTTGTACATCTGGATATCATTTAAACTAAAAAAAGGTGAGTATTTTATCGCAGTCACTTCCTTATTAATAATATTTCATTTCATCCATCCCAAGCGCTTGAGCCAAATAAAAAATATTTGAATAAAGAATATAATTTTAATATAATAATTAATTATGGCAGGATATGAAATTTAATATAAAAATAAAAGTAAATCTAAAAATACCGGTAATGAATGTAATAATACGGACTGCAGAGAAGGCAGGCCGATTATAAAACCTTTTAAAACTGGTCAGTAATTAATGTTGAAACTTAGTTGGGGGATATTACTGCAGGTATTTATTAATTTTGAAAAAAAATTAACACCATTGACGTGGCATAGGAGAGGCCTATGTTTAGCAGTGGACGGAGATAGGCTGATGAATATGAACAAAAATGTTTTAAGACTAAAAACGTAACATGAGCAATCTACCAGATAGTAAACAGAATCATACCAATCTTAGGTACAGCTTGTATTATTCCCTTTACTTGCCATTCAAACTGACCCTTATTAAAGCAAGCCCTACAAGTTTAATACCTACACAAATCAATAAATCATTTAAGGAACGCCAGCAGTAAAGGCAATTGATTTATTAAAATTAATTTCATAAACATTTTTATGTCTTCGTTGCTTACTTTGATGTCTTTGAATATAAAGTTAATTAGGCCAGGATTTTAGAACAGAAAATACAACCATAATTAATTTATACCTTGTAATATTGATTGGCTTCGAGGTACCAAGCCGCCTACACGAATGCCACTGGCAATATTTTAATTGAGCTATAGCAAGTATTGTACAGCGAGGAGGACCCAGCCGGAGATGGCAAAACGATCTTGACATGTGGGAAGAGAGTGGGAGGCCTTTGCCTAGCAGTGGGACACATCCGGCTTCTAATAATATATCCAATTTTGATTTTTATGATAACATCATACAGCACCCTAATAAACCTAAAACAACACTTTTCAGCAATGGAATTGGAAAGCAGGTAGCCCTTTCATCGCTGCGAAGTGTTGTGTTGTTATAGCAGTGACGAACAAGCACAAAACATTGCTTATTTAACAAAATAACGTATCTGTATCTTATGAAAATGCTTGCTCTACCACACATAGGTTTTGCAGATTTATATCGTTTGTCAGACTTGAAATATCAAACGCACTTGGGATTCTTGTTCAGAGAAAACAAAAATACATATGTATGTCTCGTGTGGGAATTGAATTCCTTACGTAGAAGCCTATACAAATACTGTACCAATTTAAGTGTAGCTTAATTTTGAAACTGATGCAATGATGTCACATTGTATAATTATACCATATACCGAGGTAGTAGTAGTATTTTCAGTCTGTACGATGCGTCATATATAACCTAATAATTCCAGTTCCTTAAATAAACTACTCCGTCTGGGTAACGCTTAACTACAGCTATTTCTTTATCTTTATCCGTTTCCAAAACGACATTTCCGAGAAAAACAAACAAAAAGTCGTAAAAGTCAAATGAAGTCTTCCCCAATTAAGTTAATTGCGTTTTGTCGACAATCGCCGAACGTCGTGATTGTGAATGTTCGCTTTATAGCTCTGTGAATTGTAATTACGAATTAGTCGGATAGGGCACTGACCTTCTCATAAAATGTGCAAAAGCACATAGTTGTAATTAAGTAAGCCTTTATTAAGATGCATCTTATTATTTCACCAAAAATTAAATGTATGTTATTATTTGTTTATTATTTTTATATTTTAATAATGTCAAACACTGTCATACTCATGAATATAACGATTGATAAATAACCACTAACGTATTTACTTTCTTGAATTGTAACTTTCGCCAGTTTTTATCATATGATATCGAAGGATTTATGGACTATCTCTGGAAAAGTTTCAAACAGCTAGCTTCAACTCAACGTTAGCAGATATCCTGTCTTGAAGTGCCAACTATCCTTAATCTAGATCCTAATCATCGTGGAAATAACTTACCAACTGATTCTCAAACTGTAAGTTACGAATAATATCCAGCCTGACTGGATACACTGTCGTCTATTCTCTCACTCTCATAGTCCAAAGTTATAGTTAACTAAAACGACCGGAGACATAACGAAAGAGGAAAAGACCATATACCTAATGTGTGTAAAGATCGGTCACCCATCCAATTCCTAACCTCAGAAATCATTGCTTAACCTCACAGATCGGAGCATCAACGAGCATCTTAAACATTGTATAATTATGCAATGACCACACAAAACCTAAAGCTCTTTTATAGTCATTATGTCCCTATACAACGAGGTTTAAACGAGTTTTCAGAGTAAACGTCCTCAATTTTAGAGGGAGATGACACCGCCTTGATAAATTACATTACGGTATGACAACTTGACTGAATGGGGCCGAGACAATGCCGAGTGAATTGTAATACTAAATGAATGGATGACCCGTTTTATTCTAAGCTTTTTGCCTTCAATATATTTGAGTTGAATTCTGTTTGCGTACACGTTTCATTTAAGGATTTTACAATGTTTTGACTGACAGCTGTTTTAAGGGGGAGTTTTATAGTGTAAAGGTGTTTTCGGGTGTCCTATTTTGTGAATATATGTGAGGCCTTTGTCTTTTGGCTGACGATGATGATGCAACGGTTACTTAGTATTTCTTCTTCTCATCGTATGGTTGATGAACAACCTGGTGTCAGCGTTTAAACCGCCTAAAGGTCTCAGACATGGCTTTAAACACTGTTGAAAAATCTCTCAGGTGTGCTTTCTTTCCTCACGATGTCACTTAGTACTTAATAAGTGCTTTTGTTATACGATAATTAGAGCTCATCAAACGTATTATAAACGATCACTGGATTGTGGGTTGCAATTGCAATCATCTATTTATTCTTTTCCCTTCCATGTTACAGTCGGTTACCAGTCTAGCAACTGAATACCAATAATATATAAGGAGGGAATTATTCTCAGTCCTTTACCTACCCAAGCAGTAGGTGCTTGGGTACGTGGTAGGTTTGTATTGTTGTCACAACAAACCTTTACTAATTCAATAAACAATGAAATTTTTTACTTTTTTTAAATGCAACAGTATAAATGTCAGGCGAAAATATAACGTTCAACCGTCGTTCTCATAAGTTGCTCGAGTAGCCTTAGTTGTTTAGAGCTCGTCATTGCCCAGCCCGAGTCGAGCCATAAAAAGCCGAGAGCAGCTAAGAGCCACTCCACTGGCATATTGCGCTCTTTCCGTTCACAACAAAAAATGGAAACCTTTACTTATTACTATAGAGTTTGTATTCAGATATAATTTGCGTGAAAGTTAAAAAATGTTTTGTGTCGAATGAATTTTTGCTTGGAAGTTTTTCTTCGTAATAGTTTGAAGAAATCTACTTTTATTTTACTTTCATTGTATTCCTCACTTTTCGCATTTGACAATTCTGTTTTATACAAAACTCTCAGTTCACTATTATTTTTGTATTGTGTTGTACAAATGATACAATTTTATGCAATCGTGACAAACAGCCTAGAACTCAATAAACACGATTTTTAACCCCACCTGATACATTTACAAATCCAAATTGTTCTCAACCTGAAATTAAGACAAACTAAAGCCAATCTGTTAGGCATTGACCTTAAGATTGGATTTCAAAGTAGAAACTCAAGCTAGAGATTAAGAAAAATTACCTTTAACTTTGTTTTAGTTTCAGAACGGATTACATTTGAATTTTCCCTGTCGTCGCCTCTTAAGTACTATCACAAACTTTTGGAGCTTAGGTTCTAAGTGTTTAATTTACGTAAAACATAGAATAAAATAGAAATGAAAGACTCATCTGTAACGTGAGAATTAAATGGCGATTAGTTTGACTGAATATCGAAATGGGTCCAAATATGGTACCTTGAGGAAATAATAAATGCCTGATTGCATTTTAGTAAGCTTATCAGAAAATTCTACAGTCTCAGACCTACGTTATTAAGATTGCCTATTTTATAGTATTGTGTTCACTAATATTATAAAGGTGAAAGATTGTGTGTTTGTATATTTGTTACCTCTTCACGCTCAAACGGCTGGACCAATTTTGATCAGATTTGGTATGGAGGTAGCTGACACCCTGGATTAACAAATAGGCTACATTTTATCCCGAAAAATGTAGAGGGTAACACCGCGGGGTACAGCTAGTATGATATAAAACGTGGACGTGCTACAATCAAATTCAATTCTGAAAGTAAAGCTTGACAGGATTATTCGTTTAATAGAAACCCGTATTCAATACTTTACGTTACCCTTCGATTTGCTTTGGTAAAATAGCTCGTAGCTCGTATTACACAACGCAAATTCATCGCACTCATCGATTTAAATTATGGTAATACACGTATATATACGCCTCGTGGGCTTTCAATACGTCAAGGCTCCCGCATGATTGTCAAACGCTTCAGTCAGTCAAAATGTCAACGCTGTTGGTATTGCGCGTGAATTTCGAGTTGGTATTGGTATTGTTATGTACCGTTTTCCTAGCTTGCCTCAATTTTGCTAAAGTCTTTTAGGTTTTATTGAAGGAAACATATCATATGGCAGGAGGCCTAAGGAGGAGGCCTTTGTTCAACAGTGGACGTCTTCCGGCTGATGATGATGATAATTTTACTCGTATAAATGTTAGTTCTCAAACTTTGTATTAGGTAAGGTTAGGAGTCTACATTTTGTAAAGACAAATATAAATGTTTTTATTTTCAACAACTACTGCTGACTGCACTGATAGCCGAGTGGTATGACCGTTGGACTGCCAAGTCAAAGGTCGCAAGTTCAAATCCCGGCACGCACCAATGTCTTTTCGAATTCATGTGCGTACTAAAAATTAGTTATCAGTTGCTAAAAACGGTGAAGGAAAACATCGTGAGGAAACCGGCATACCTGAGAGATTTTTCAACGGTGTGTAAAGCCATGTCAGAGGCCTACAGGCGGTTTAAACTCTGACACCAGGTTGTTCATCAACCATACGATAAGAAGAAGAAGACATCTACTCTTAACAGTGTAGTCAAAAAACTTATAGATAACTGTGCATAAATTCTAATATAGTCATATGTATTGTATACTTCCACAATATTCTCCATAAAAGAATCAAGTTAGTGCTTATAAAGTCAATTACCAAAACCGTAATAATCCGAATACTGTACGGCTAGTAAATTCACCTGAAGCAAAACAAACAAATGAATGCACGTAATACCATACTCCTTAAGCTGAAACCATGACGCAGCCGAAAACAATGTAAGCTAGCCGTCTTACACTGCATATTGCACTCGCCACGGATTACGTGCGGCCGAGCGTGCTACCGAGGATTTTGAGACAAATTCGTTGCTTCATAAACGTAGTCCTACGTAGACCACGAACCAAATCAGATATGGTGTTAATGTATTCTTATTATAGGTCTCCATTTTTTTAGACTGTATGCAGCATGATTAAATTACTTACTTATTACTTCAAAGATAAATAAAAATAAATAAACTGTAATACCTACTCGTAGGTTATTAACTAAGGAAAATCGATAGTTCATAATTATTGAGGAATAATTTAGATTTTTTTCAAGACTGTGTTATATTTAGGTAATTGTTATTCGACAGAAGAAGGCAAAGCAAACAACTGGTATACCATGTTTAGTAGTAGGTAAGTGGTAAGTTAGTGTTTTGTATTCAGCATCTGTAATAATCAGTTAAACATAATTATTATATTATACTTCGTCTGTTTTTTAATTTGTTCCAATAATCTTGATTTCATTTTTAATTTTCTAAAAATATTTTTCATCAAATGTCACATCTGCCGCGTTTCTATGATGGGTGTATCTCTTTAATCCCTTGCCGTCTAGACATCATATCAAATTGTTACGAATATTGTTTTTGGGGATTGAAGATATTGTTTTACCGAGGCCGTACTAAACGACCATCTCTCTCTGCAGCCGTTAAAAGCATCTGCAACATAGTATTTGCAGGATTACTATAAGCTAAAGCTAGCGTTACTATGAGTACTAGCTACGTTCAATTGAAATTTAGAGTGGTTGCTTTATGTAAAGATTGAGGTCAGATGCGTACAGATCTCTTCATCATACTGTAGGTATTTGATTTGTTAGGATCAGCTTATATAGGACCAAAAGTAGTTTCGAATGTACTTCTTCCAATTAAAGCGTCTTGTACTAGGAAAATATTAAATCTATAATATGGACAGTATTCCCTTAGTATTAGGCACTGCTAGTCGAGTGGTATGACCGTTGGACTGCCAAGTCAAAGGTAGCAAGTTCAAATCCCGGCACGCACCAACGTCTATTCGAATTCATGTGCGTACTATAAATTTGTTATCAGTTGCTAAAACGGTAAAGGAAAACATCGTGAGGAAACCGGGCACACCAGCGAGATTTTTCGACGGTGTGTAAAGCCATGTCAGAGGCCTACAGGCGGTTTAAACTCTGACACCAAGTTGTTCATCAACCATACGATAAGAAGAAGTATTCCCCGAAGGCATGCGTTTAATCAGCTTCTTTAGGAGAAAAAACAAGAGCAGGATATTATTTATTATAAAAAACGAGACACATCCTACCCCGTTAGGAATTTCTTCTGGGTCGAGGTGCGTTAAGTAGACCGGAGCCTTTCATAGACTTATATGAAAGATATATTTGACGGGCATGCCTTGTAGGCCTTCTAGTACAATCCACACTGGAAAGTATTTATGCAATTTTGATATTTGTTACAAGCTTTGCCACTTTATGTGTGTGTTGTGTGTAATGTAAAGGGTATTCAAGTAACACGGGAAATTGTTAGTGACGACGTCATCGTTTCATAAAATGATTTAGAAACAAGAATCAATTCCATCACAATATTTACTTTAGTTAAATAGTAAGTACTTGTGATGAGCTGTGACAAATCGAGATATAGACCAATGATAAAGGAGAATACTACAGCATCCACCTTTGAAAGTTACAGACGTTATATACATATGCCGTCAAAAGCACCCTTAGCACTCTCGAGATGGATCTTGAGCAAATAAATAAGAGAACACACAAGGCACAGGTTTGCGACAACTCTTTAGCAAATGAATAACACACAAAGTACACGTTTATACCAATATGTTTCACAAATCCTCTTTAAAATTATTAGTTAGCAAGTAAAACAGGTTTTGTTTCCACCAAGAGTAGGCCTTATAACGCTACATTTGTAAGGGACACATAAATTGTCGCCTTAAGAAATATTCCTTTCCTTTGCATTGCGTACATAAAAGGAACGTACAGAAACTTTTAAGTATAGACCGCTGCATTTTAAAAGATGGCGCGTGTTATATAGAGCTGATACAACCGTTTACTTTTCTTAAATCAATTTGAGCATTAATTTACTTTGACCTTAGAAAACAACCACTCAAATAATTGAGTTTACTTTTAATAAGTTTCCATATTTTCTGTCTGTTAAAAAAAGGACGTCTTGATATCCAACTTAACCATGGTCCAAATAGAAATAAGTGTTAAGTTAGCACTTGTAAAGCTAACACATACATTTCTGTAGCTCCTATCCGCAGGTCGTCGAGCTGAAGTGATAGTCCAGGCTTAATTGATCTGACAGCACTCAAAGCTAAGCTGGAACCCAACGATGTTTGCTGGCACAACGCCAGGAAACCAACAATCCTCAGTTGACGGAGCTTGAACAAATTGAGACACAGCAATTTATTTTATTTCTTTTATTTATCTTTCGATACGCCGAATTGAATAATACGGGAATTCTTTCTAAAGCGTAATTCTAGTGTAAGTGTTGTTTAAGTGTTTGTGGATTAAGGAAACAATAGGCTTCCGACAATGTCGAACCTAGTCGTAAGAGGTGACAAATCGGTCTGGACCCGATAAATGGTAAAAGCCTCGCTAACAGGAGCCATATGCGAAATAGGACTCAAATGGCAATGCAAAGCAATAAGGTGACAGACACTTCTCATAAAAGAGCATATCTGTACCTATCTCCTAAAGTACAATATACAATATACACATAGGTTGTGATACTAATTAAATAAAGACATTATGGCTGAAGCTTATTTGACGGGTAAACAAACTTACGAGGAATATTTACCTACCACGCAATAATAGTAAATTCTCAAAACGATCAACAGCTCTATGTAATATTAAAATATCAAGTGCCAACACACATCTGCGACATACATCTTAACTGTAATAACGTTAGCCCGTACTATATGCATAACCTAGACTAAATCATATGTAATTTGTTTTAAGATTAAACATATTCATCTAAAAGGCCCGAATAAAACATAACCTAACATCACGCCTCTATTCCCCGAAAGGAATGCAAAAAACACCCAAATTTCGCCAGTTTTTTTATTGGTCCCATTGTAATAGGGTAACGAGCCTGTTACCATTAACCGGACACAAATCCAGACTCTAAGCTGCTACTGAAAATTACCTAATGGAAAAACCCAATAATACTTTGCTTCACCTGGGAATCCAACCCAGGAGAACCTCACATGAAGTAGTCGCGCTTTGGGACTAGTTACTAGACCAACGGAGCAGTCAAATCAAAAGCATTTTTTTATCGCTTAGCCGTATTTAAGCTTATTCTTATACGGATTAAGAATAGAATTGCCTTTCTGTCACTGTAAAAGCAAGTCGTAAGAGACGACAAATCCAGTGTAGGCCTGAAAAATGGCAATAGGGTCGTCACCTATTACATGGGACTAATAATGAGCGGCTAAATCTGAGCATGCATTGTGCGGTGTGTAAGCACTGATAGCCGAGTGGTATGACCGTTAGACTGCCTAGTCAAAGGTCGCAAGATTAAACCTCGGCACGCACCAATGTCTTTTCCAATTCATGTGCGTATTATAAATTAATTTGCTAAAAACGGTGATGGAAAATATCGAGGGGAAACCGGCACATCTAAGAGATTTTCCAACGGTGTGTAAAGCCATGTCAGAGGCCTACAGGTGGATTAAACTCTGACAGGTTGTTCATCTACCATACGATAAAAAGCATGTAGGTGTGTAGAGACTCCTGCGGGGTTACCATGACCTTGACTTACAGGACTTTATCCATTGTTGAAGTGAGATGCTGCAGTAATCTCCTGCATTGCAAGCTCCTTACAATGAGATGTTCTTTTTATATAGTACCTTCCTAGGCACCAGATAAAAGAACATCTTTGCCAACCACTTAGAAAGTTACAATTGTGATTATGTGGGGCCATTAAAATGTAACGAGATTATGACTAATAAATAAACATAAGTCAATCAGGATTTACAGAGCGAAGGCAATATTTACGAGGCCGTTCCATTAACACAAATGGTCCCATCAACAAAGAAAATAATCCTAATGTAGCTTACAGATGAAATTCTTATATTACGGCTAAGGAAAACGTTTTGTATTATGTCCGTGATGTTTGGTTTGTCAAAACTAATAGATGGGAATTCTTTATTAATGTCCAATCTACTCATTTGTTTCTTGTATAACGAAAAGCCTAAAACAGAGGATAGAGTTCAGTGATGACAGATGATTTCTCAGCTGACCAGCCGCTTGACGAATAGAAATCGATTAGAATGAAAAGTATATGGAAACAACATAAAGCTGCGACTATACAAATAATGACATATTATGTCCATCCCATAATTATATTATTTTTTTCATTCGAGTCGATTGCCATTAGTCATGCGTTTTAAAGAGCTCACCCCCTCTGAGGTCTTACATAAAAGAGATTTTTTGTGGCCCGCCTGGGAATTTCTGCAAATGATATTTTCTTGACTGTACCCTCAATGTAGGAGAAACTAGTGGGGGGTAACGTCTTTATTTTTACAAAGTACCCTTCATAATATGCGTAAACTGTAATTTCACAAGAAAACGTGCGTTTATATAAAACATAGTTAACAGTTTACTGCAATATTGAAACATTGGAATAAAATTCCTATAAATTGTTTTTTTAATTTTCCAGAACTTACAAGCCAATAAAATGTTTTATTATTGGAAAGTCATTTATAAATCGTTCTTCAAAATATTGTTTCAGCATAGCAACCAATTAATTCGCTTCAACGAAATAAAAATATCATAACTTTGCAATATATCTGTTTTAATTTACAAAATAATATTTTTGAATGAGCAGGAAAACCACATATTCCGTACATTGTCGACATGTTATACAGTGATACAGTGACTCTTGACGTAGTAAAATAATATATAGTAAACCGGGGTTAATTAAATATTGTCATTTGTGAATTATGGATCTTATAATGCACTTCAATATTATACAGGAAATTTCAAGTCATAAAGAAAATTATAGATCTTGGTTAAAAATTTGATCAGGATTAAGGTTTCGATTCGATCATTTTATAAAAAATAAAATTAATTAATATATAACAGTATTTGTTACCAGTATTCTTTACGTTATTTTGTATAATAATCTGTAGGAGCATCGTTATCTAACGCATTGAAGCTTAAAATAAAATTGGCTGAGCTCGAGCGCAGATCTGCGGGGCGAACTTTAAAAATACTTGGATCGCTGTTCTTTATTAAAACGAATTTGTTATTTATATTTATTTTGAGACAATCTAAAACTACCCTATACTGTAATCTTTAAAATATGGTTACCACTTGGTTACCCAAGTATATTCGGTTGGCTTTGAGTCCAACCAAATGCAATTTAATACTAGAATTACTTATAGAGATCCTGTTAGACTGACCTTTCAAAACTCCGATTCTGGCTATCCATCATCAGCTGGCAGACGTTCACTGTAGAACAAAGGCCTCACCCTTAAGGGGGGGGGTGGTGAAGTTACAGAAGACGCTGCTGTCCACCTTCTGGATTTTCCCTTAGTCGCTCCTACGACAACTACGGGACGTAATGGGGAGGTACTATTCTGGCCCGGCAGGGCGGCCCATTGGAAGCCAAACCTTCGGGATCATGATAAAATTTCTGCCACCCACTAGCAACATTAAGAAACCCGACGACCTAATTATTTTATGTCCCATGGTGAACGTCTGATGACATAAGCCCCAAAAGCCAGGCATTGTCTGAATGAAATTGTTCAACGCTGTCAATAATCAACCTCGAAAACTATTCACTATTCAGGTCTCTATTACAATCTAGCTATTATACCATAGGTCTAAATCAGTCTGTTTCAATCATCCTTTGTGTCCGTCCAATGTTCATGATGTAGGTATATTACACGGCCATTCTGATTCCTTGTAAACCTATCCAGAAACTATGCCATCAAAGATAGATTTCATTTCAATCGACTTCAAAAAACGAGGATGTTATCATAAATTATGATACTGTATGTTCATTGGTGTATGTTTAGCGTTATTTTATTACATAGTTGACCAATTTTTTTAACTATTATTGGTTGTAAGAATATTCCCGCCCGGTGGTCTCATGAAATTTTAATAAAGACCTTCGATATTAGACAACTGAACATGATTAAGGACGGTAGTTACTTGAAAAAATTACGTATTATCTTAAAATAGACGGTTTACAGTTATTTCATGTTTCCTATCTACGTTATCTCTGTTTGTATCAAGCTCTAAATAAACATATCCTTCAGGCTACAAATAAACGTGGAAACTGAATACTTTATCCTACTTCTAGTTATTTTGATAATCTTTGCGTTCCAAGGAAGCCTCAATTATGCCTTGTTGCATTTCTCCGAATCGGTGAGTCCCGTGATTCCCCGTTTAGTCCTAATAGCAGAATCGTTTTCCAAGAGATGAAAAATAACATAAATTAAGTTAAAGAATGTTAATTAAAATACCATAAAAGAGGCTTTTTCGTTGCAGCGGGACATTTCAGACTTAAAAAAAGTAGGTATAATAATAAAAAATTATGTAAATTTGTCAATTAAACGATTGCCTAAATAATAAAAGTATAATTTGGGTCACTACAATATATTGTTCGGGATTTTTGTGCACAGATAGCTATCAAAATTCTGATCGAAACGTTGAGCTTGATAAAATAATATTTTGACACTTTGCATGATTCGGTAATCGAACCCATGACCACACGCTTAGTAGTCCTAAGAAAATACCAACCCAAGACGAAAGACAGTTTTAGGGAAGGTCTTCCTCTCAAATCTAGGCGGTAAATCAAATCATTTCCGAACGTTATCACAAACATGCTTTATACGTTGTTAGCCGCTATCAAATCTCCATTGCACCTAACTATCTAGTACAATCAAGCTAGCTCAATCGTCTAAACCCGTCTTGTATGCACGGTGTATTTCACGCCGTGTTCCCCTATCAATGAGTATTGAGACGTCCATCTAATATGTCTGGAGATGGTCAATGCTATTTACATTTTGCAATTGCATTCGATCGGGTTTGTGGCGTGCTGAAGTGTAATGCATACGGTAACGGTTTTATGTGCGAATTAACTTGTGACGAAACTGTTTGTGTACACAGCAGTGTTGGTGTACGACGCGATTCTTACTAGCTTCCTTTATAAATATTGTGGTTTTGTAGTGGCCAGTATTGTCAGATTAATAGAATATGCTTTTTATCTTTTTTACTTTATTTCAGGCATTTTTTGTTTCGGCTGTCCCTATGTATGAGAGCTAATAAGCCCTCTGTTTTTTAAATAATATAAAACCCTTTATAAAAACTTCCAAACAATAAACATTGTTTGGAAGTTTTTATAAAGGGTTTTACTGGTTCACTTGAACCAGTAAATGTTGTACATATTAGATAAACATGTAGGTATTGTTATCTTTTTTGAGGATTTTATCAATGACATTAGTAAACTACACTGTGATAAAAAAAGAAACCAGAAATGAAAAGTTGAGATACTGCAAAGCTACTGAGAAGCTATGATTGTGACTGGAGGACTAAAAACATTTAATTTTGATTTGACTCTTCCTCATAATTACCTAACACTCATTATTTGGTCAACTTTTGTTAAAGTGAATGAAGAGCCCCATCCAGCCCTACTAAATTTAATATGTTTTTACTTTAACTAATAAGAAATCTAAACGAAACAAAAGTAAATAAGAAAATTATAGATTTTATTATATTAGACCATTTTATTAGAATATCTGTGCTATGACTGGAATGTTGTCAACACAAATAAATATTATTGTAAATGTAAAAAGTGGCCGCCCCCGGGTGGGCTCGAACCACCAACCTTTCGGTTAACAGCCGAACGCGCTAGCCAATTGCGCCACGGAGGCGATGTGAGTCAGCGCCAAAATATGATACACCATTATGTGATGCTAATTCGATAAATAGATGAGTCAATATTCGGAATTTAGTTACACAGATAAACTAAAATTATGTATAGTTCGTACCTATTTGAAGTTTGATTTCATTTATAATTTAGTAGACATTATTTTTTTATTATTTTGCGTACCTATTGTCATTTATTGCATTATTATAATTATAATATTTTTATTAATTATTTATTACCTACTCAGATTCGATTTTTCACATGGTTTTCATGGCTCGTGTCAATTTAAGTATGACGCTTAATTTTATAAACATCCAAGCTGAGTCACCGTGCAGTCAGTAACTGTCTATTGATAATTAAGATGTAAATAATTATATCCTTTGAACTTGAACTCAAGTTAACCTCGCATTGAGTAGTTCCGTAGACGTTATCCATTGTTCAAAAAGTGATCAAATGTGTCAAGTTATTTGTACAGCTGGATAAAAACATGACATAACATCACGCCTGTATACGCCCAAAGGGGAAAGGATAGAAGTACCACTTGCCGTGTACGGAAAAAGTATATTACCTACTTTGGGATTTATAACCTAACTGGCGAAATATGGGTGTACTACTATGGGTACACCTCTACCTACCCCGTCGAGAAATACAGGCGTGATGTTATGTTTATGTAAATGTAGGTACCTATAGTAGGAAGGTACCATTCTATTTTGAAAGGAGAATATATTAGAAATCTCACGTGGCCCGAAGTGTACGAAGACCGTCTACGTCTCCGTCGGCAACAATACATGACATAAATCGGATTATTTTGCAGCTTGCCCGTCCGACCATTTTAATATAAGTAGTATTAAAGTATATATTGACACTTGAACGTCTTCTACATAGGCTACACTGCTCTAGGCTACTTTATTAAGGTAGACACACTCACCGACACGGAATGTGGCACAAAATATGACTATAATGGGTTATAACCAAACTTTTAAAGATTACACTTCGATTATGACGATGGTGATTAAGACTATGACTATAACATATTTTGTTCTTAAACTTGTGTTTGCTGGTTCGCAGTTCAGTTATTAATTGTGCAGTAATAGCCGAGAGCCGTTGGATTGCCAAGTCAAAGGTCGCATGTTCACCTTAGCACGCACCAATGTATTTTCGAATTCATGTGCGTACTATTAATTAGTTATCAGTTGTTAAAACGGTGAAGGAAAACATCGTGAGTGTGCAAAGCCATATCAAGGGCCTACGGGTGGTTTAAACTCTGAAACTAGGTTGTTCATTAACCATACGATAAGAAGAAGAAGAACAAGTGATTAATTAAATAGAATACGTAAATCGATAATTCATAAAATAACGCGTTTCGTCCTCAATCACAAAGGGTCTCAATAACTAAGGAAGTATAATTAGGCACCTTAGTAAATATTTGTGATTATTTTTTTCGCAAAATAGCATTCCAATGGACACACAGAAATATCGCAGGATGGTAGACACTAGTACAATTTACCTATCCATCGCTGGAAATACTCATACAATCTCGTAATGTATTTAAAATTAAAACACGACTTTTACTGAACACGATGAATTAATTAACAACGAAAATCGTCAATTTGTAACGGGTATTAATTTGCATCACTTGCGTTTACACTGCCGTCAATTCTGAAATTGTAGGGTTCAGACGATGTTATTTTTCTTACTGTTTGGTTGAAAGGTAGCTTACGTCTTTTTCTGTACTTCTGACAACTATTTGCAAAATTTCATGTTATTTAGGTACTATACCTATACGCCGGTTTTATGGGAATGCCAGACTTCTTCTTCTTCTTATCGTATGGTTGATTAACAACCTGGTGTCAGAGTTTAAACCGCCTGTAGGCCTCTAACATGGCTTTACACACTGTTGGAAAATCTCTTAGGTGTGCCGGTTTCCTCACGATGTTTTCCTTCACCGTTTTTAGCAACTGATAACTAATTTATAGTACGCACATGAATTCGAAAAGACATTGGTGCGTGCCGGGTTTGAACTTGCGACCTTTGACTTTGACTTGGCAGTCCAACGGTTATACCACTCGGCTATCAGTGCTTATTATGCCGGACTAGTTTGAAACTTGAACGGAGCCCTAACTCATGAGCTGGTTACGCGGCAAAGTCGCGAACCGAACGGAGCTCGAAACTAGTCGGGTATTCCTGAATACACATGTGAGTAAAACCGGCGTATATAGTAAGTAGTATGGATAACACTCACGAAAGTTATTAAAGTAGAAATTCTATGTTGTTCGGTTCAGTGGTTTAGACGTGAAAACGTAATAAACAAACAAACTTAAGTACTCTCGCATTTATAATATTAGTAAGGAAGTAAGGATAACCTGGATATATGATTTAATTATGACTTAACATTTAAATGAAATCAATCTCGGAACATACTTTAACCGGCCGTTGTCACATCAATAATTATAATTAAACATATTGACTTGTAGGCTCTGTTGTGGACGAACGAGAATTGTGAAATTCAGGATTTCTCTTTTAATTTCTGCAATGTTGGAATAATTTTAATATTATCATAATTCAATCATCAATGCGAAAGATAAATAAGTCAACTTTTTATCTTTGATAATAATTTAATCACTTACTAATTACTACAAAAAAATCTTGTGATGTTGTTGTTCTACTGCTGTTCTTCCAAAACTGACATTACTAGCGTGAAGAATGACATTCCGGTTTTTATGAACTGAAATAAAAATATTTAATTTATTTATTGGTTTTAGAGAGAAGTAAAACACGTTTTTCGTTTGTTAAAATATACCACTACTAATTGACCACTAACATTAAAAAAAAAATTAACGTCGCCCCTCACCGGGTATTTATCCTATATCGTGCATGCACTTCACAAACATGTAATATCACATAAACAAAAACCCAGACTCGGGACAAACATCAGCGGATCGCACAAATTTTTGTCCCGTGCGGGATTCGAGACCGCAACCTTTAGCGCAGCAGTCCAATCGCTTAGCTACTGCGACAATCAGTTTTGTAGTGATACTATTAGATTTCAATATCGTCCCAACAAATTATATTTGATTGGAATCTTTGATCCCTCCATTATTCCTTCTATCCAATTTTTTCTCAGATCTGGGATCATTTTCAGACGTCATCAGCCGGAAGTCGTCCACTATTGAACAAATGCCTCCCTCTATTGGGGGGGGACATAATCCCCACGCAAGCGGCTTGAGGATCGCAGCAGTATTTGTGGTCTATTCTAGGCCGGATACTGCTATATATGTCTATTATATACATATTATATACTATTTTTCAATAAACAAGACTAAAATTATGTGACTTAAACTACAATAATCGTACTTATACAAAGCTTTTTCTTTATAATATGTAAACGTTTAATACCTTCGTTTTACTTCTCACTTACCCAAGTAAATGTCGGTAAAGACAAAGTAATAGTTCCAAATATGTAGATAGGCATCCTCTGACTGAGCGCCATGTTGAAGATCAGTACATTTTTCTTGTGTGTCCTGTCGAAGATGTACCATTTCTCTGTCACAGCCTTCTCTAATGCTTCACACTGTAAACCAATTGGCATCTACATTATTTTAAAGTAATTCAGCTATGGGGACTAGCGGTTGAAATACGACGGTATTTTATTACTTTTTGATGTGAATTCGGCGAGGAATGTGCGATTAGGAAGGTCTTATTGTGCTGATTACGTTAAGTGTATCATTTGTTGGAACTAAAGGTTTTTTTTTCATTTATAATTACATTACAAGCCTCTTTCTATAAACATCTTTCCTTCAAGTTATAAAACTTAAGCCCTCTTATTCATAAGCGAGGATTATCACGGTATTAACTAAACCCCGTTATTAGTCTTTTGACATCTCTATTCTTTGATGTGCAAACGATAGTGACAGGACAATCCTTGGTTTAAAATTGTATTTTTTTATGAATAAGAGGGATGATTTTAATCATTGATTAAGTTATACTTATCACTGTCGTTTGAATGTCAAGGAATAGAAGTGACGATACCCTCGAGAGGTAAAACGTTTTATCGTCATTTATAAGTGAAGAGATTGCAACCATTATAAATTGCCTTGAATTCTGTAACAAAACAATAACTCACCTCATTTTCAACTTGTTGTCCCAACATGCAAAACATGAGCACAACTAGGATGAAACAGAGCTCGTGAACGTAATACTTCATCGTGTCTAATGATAATTTATTCTGAAACCAAAACTTGTTTGTTAATTAAACAAAAACTATCCTTGCACTTCGGTTGAGATTCGTATTATAGTGGCTTCTCACGGCGCGCGATAGCAAGGCCGTGCTAGCGTTGAGCCGAGCAACGCGCCGTGAGTTGTTGTTGGCGCGAACTTGGTTGTCGTACTTATTGACCCGTAAAAATCATCTTTGGGCAGCTCGCCTCATGGTAGACGCGCCGTGAGAAGTCACCATTAGCCTGTATCAGATTTGATTGTATTTCCGACAGTGTTACATGAAAAATGTTTTTAGCATAGTGGCTTATTGAAATGTTGGCATAGATCGCTGTATGTTAAACAATATGCTTCATTTCATTATTAAATTAAAAAATGTACGTAATAACCGTTTGTACTAAGATGTAAACGAACATCGTATTTTATATCTATTAGCTATCAAACGTAAGTTATTGTAATAATAAGAAAGGTTGTTTTCGAATTTAACTCTTAATTTCAGGATTATGAGCCAAAGTTAATTCATAAACTAAAACTGAGATAAAACTAATCGCACGAAACGTAAATTTAGAATTACACAAAGCAACAACAACAAACAAATTTAAATTCAAAATACTTCATACCTATAGCTAATCCCGAAATCTAATAACAATTTATACAAAGGGACCGAGCAATAAAATTTAATAATCTCAATTACTGAAGTTTGCAGAATTACTTACCGATACGGCGATTTTCACTGAGCACATACAAACTAGCATTATGGCTACTAATATCAACGCTAAGTAAAATGGACGACAGATAACGTTCAACCGATTGCTGAACCTGTAAAAACAGATAGATTTGGGATTAATATTTGTAACCGTTGGATCGGTTTTGATAACTTCGGTGACCATGATAAAAATGAGGTTCTATATGAAGTGGAATTTAAAGATGATCATGTAGTAGGTAAGTGATGTTGATTTGTAATTTTATTAATGGCCTCTTCTATGTCCCACTGCTTGGCAAAGGCCTTCCCTTGATCTCTGCACAAATCTCTATTCAGTGCCATTTACGGCCATGTCATTCCCGCAAAGTTTCCAGATTGTCCGTCCATCGCCTTCTCGGTCTGCCTGGCCGTCGGTGGCCGAGTTGTGAATCGGAATGTTATTTCATTTCTGTTTCAATTGGTTATGCACATATTTCCATCAGAATGGCTAAAACGCTTAAAATTTTGTATTTGCATTTTCGTTTTGATTGAGAAATAAGTTGTAGTAACTTATTTCGTAACTTAACATGCGAAATTTTAAACGTAATATATATGTAAGAAATGAGTAGACACCTTTTTATTTTCACGTAATGATCTACGCATTGCGCCAAAATCAATGTGCAATAAATTTGCCACGTCTCATCCTGTACGCCGGTTACCTCTAGCACTAATTCATTCATATGAATACATATGAAGGTCAATATCCTTATCTGTCGAATCAGCTGGCCAAGAAGAAGAATAATTGTTGATTGAAGACCTGGATATGCTGCAAGAAAACAAAACAAACATAAATATGCGCCTGTAGAACTATAAGAACAATTTTGCTGCTGATCATCGGGGCCTGGTTTTCAATCTCGGGTTAGGCAAAGTATTGTTGGGTTTTCCATTAGGTAATTCTCAGTAGCAGCACGGAGTCTGGATTTGTGCCGGTTTTGTTAATGGCAAAAGGCTCGCCCCCTATTGCATTAGGACCTAATATAACAGAACTGGTGAAACAACATAATTTACACCTTCGGGGAATAGAAGCGAGATGTTGCGTTAAAAATAATTTAACAAAATTTGGTAATTTACAAATTACCCATCTCAAAAACATTTCAAACTTTTAACATAAAATAACCAATATTAGTCTACTGTAGTCCGCAGCCTCTCAAATTAAGTCATTCATTATTTTGGCCAGTTCATAAAAGTTCGAGAAGTTTTAATAGAGTCGTATATTAACCATTCGTCTACTAAACTACGTCGGCGTCTTCTGCCGCGTAGCTTTTTAAACCAGTATTTGTTTTAAACACAAAAGTGCCTCTAGTGCCGTATTTGGTATACAAAATCTTAATTATGTCCATTCGTTAGGCTACACTTAAAAATGTATCATTGATATGGTAACTAATTGCGAATAATATTTTTTTTATTACGTCTTTATCAGTTTATGTGAAATACTTACCAATGCAACATAAGTAGCCAGCATAAGCATGGAATATAAACGACAAAATATAAACATTTAAGTTTTCCAAACTCCATGGAAACCACATGTCGAATGCTGGAACAAAGAAAATGGAGGTAATATAAGATTATAACAATCCGCTCTAAGTAAAAACGGCCTAGATTTTATCAAAATTTGGTTCATGCTTCGAATTTATAGTACTCGTACTTCAACGCGCAGTAATACCAAGCTCTTGTTTCCATGGGATCAAAGTCTTTACAGAAACAATTAACAGTAGTAGTCAATCTACACATGATAATGCGTATCAATTATTAATTATCATCAAACAAGTTTTAGATACTTACCCAGAAGACGAAGGGACTCATCTTGTCTTACAGCCATCCCATAAATAGGACTACAAAGATACAGGGTCGCGCACAAAAATACACTAGCGACATAAGTCTTTAATAGGACCCTAGTATACTTCAACAACTTTTCTTGGCTATCCAAAACCAGGTGTCTTAATTCCGACAACCTTTCACCTTTATGATGCATCTTCAAAACATTCTCTATCAATGGCATCTCCAGCATCCCATCGTTAAAAGCCATTTCATTGAGGAAACCCCGAAACTCGTTGCGAAATATTAGGCAGACGCCAAGAGATATGGTCATTACAACGCCCGTAGTCCAAATACAAGCGCCTTGGATGCACAAAAGGAAATCAGAGTAGTTGGTGACGACGAAACCAGTGGTGAACACGAAACAGAAGCCTCCAATGATGAAATTGAAGATTTGGTAAAGAAGCCACGATTTTGATTTCCATTCTCGTTGGGCGAAAATGGGAATCCCAGCGAAGGATAAGACCCGATGAAACGTTCGGAATGTTTCGTCCATCGTGAAGCGTTTAACGATATTAGAACTAATGCATGGCTTTTTATTGAAGCTCAAATTGGTACAGTCAAGTATGAACGTGTGTTGTAAAAGTTTAGTGTTGCTCTAATTACCAACTTTTTACTACTTTTGTCTGGATGTGGAAGCTCTAGATAGTCTTCTGATGTTGGTTTCTTTTTGTTTACTTTTATTTATCCATTATATCTGCGCTTGTTCAAAATTGTTTAATTTTCATGCAATAAATTAGCTACATATTGAGATATATGATTATAAGAATAATAATTAATTATCACATTACATCTTATTTATTCACTTATCGTAGTTTCAATGTAAAGTTCCTATCGCCTATCATCCTACACAAATTAGGAAGACATTATACATTAAATATAAATATTTGTTAAAATAATTTTAACAATTTTGTGCTTATATCTACGTTGTTACAGCACTAAAAAACATTAAGAAGCGGATTCAATATTTTTTGAAAATTCTTAACTAACAAGTTTATCTGAGAAATATTTACTTACCATAATTTATCACACTATTGTACTCAACTGTACATGTCACACCAATCAACTTTATGAGGTGTACTTAAAAAAAAGACTAAATGATATACTTACAAAGAAAGTGACACTGTGCGTTATAAATACTTGAGTGGCACCCCTTTGATATTTTGATTTGTAAGGCTAAGAAGAAATTCCCTTTGATATGTGTTTGAGTGGCAGCAAACAAATATTTCTTATTACGAACAATTTTTGCTGTAATTTCCCCCTTGACTCAGTTCGGAAGTTTGATTTTTATTGCTAGTCCTTTATGTTGGGTTGTACTTGTGTCTTTATTGTTCCTTCTTCTCTCTTCTTGTTCAAGTAAGCTTCAAGAGTAATACTTTTTATTAAAATTATATTGCAGAGAGGTGAAATAGGATTGTGCCAATTTATGGCAATAACACCTCTAGTAGATTGTAACGATTAGTAAATAAGTATAATTATATTAAGATTGGTACCAATGCGTAATAGTGTTATGTTGGTAACATTGTTGTTGTCGCGCACTCGAAGCGCCATGTTTTTTGTTCTAAAAACGTCAAATAAACAGTTTGCCGCCAACCACCGCCTTTGATTGATGCAGTTTATTACATAGATAATAGGACTTAGGTATACGATAAAATAAGGTGTGCAAAAAATATGGACAGGCACACACTGCTTACAAGAGGGGAAAGAAAGTGTTGAAATCTAATACTACTTTGCCTGACCCGGGATTTGAACCCAGGACCTCATGTTTAGCGGTAGACCAACGAGGCAGTCTACAATTTATACATGCTAAATCAAAATTATCACAAGGACAATGCTGACTGGCTAATCATTTGCCTGATTTTTATACGTAGCAAGTCAATATTAGTTAAATATTCAAACAATTCAATCGATCAAAACCTTCCATTTAGTAAGAATAAAACCTGTATTCACCAACAAATATTCAACTAGGTAATATTTCTTAGAAAACACAATTATAACCAAAGGCAATATTCATGACCGTGTAATTATAAAAATCTATGTTGGATCTTTTGCTTTTGTTCTTCAAAAAACTTATTTAGTTTAATTATCTATACTCATACACGACTCTATTGTTTTATTAAAGTAAGATAAATTCCGCGTATTTTTTCTTTATTAAGAATTAAACTGTATTTCATTCTTGTTAACATTGGAAGCCGCGAGCTTTTTTTGCTTGGAATTCTGTAAAGGCTAGGAAGTTTGCAAGCAACACGGAAAAACAAAATGTTACGTTTAATTGCCTCAGTGTAATTTATTCGTTGACTACATTGATGAATAATAATAATAAATTTATTTATTCAGGCACCAGATCTCAATTATAAAAAAATGGTAAAAGAAGACCTCGTGATGAATACTATCTTGATAAAATAAAGTCTTTGGTAAAATAAGTCTGAAATGGCTAACACACAGTAAATAAGCGTGGTGATCAATGATCACTTCCTTCTCCGTACGAAGATACATTATGCTAGGGAAACAGTTTCAAATAGCAAATCAGATTAAGGCCTTAAAATAAATATCTTTATAATAAATAAATTTCGTCCCGTAGGTGTCGTAGGAGGCGACGGTAAAATTCAGAAGACGGGCAGCAGCGTCTTCTGTAACTTCACCAATAATATTGCGATCCCCAAGCCAGCTCGCCAAGCGTTTAACAGTGGACGTATTCCAGCTGATGTATTTATTTATTTAATGATAATAGTGCCATTTTAGCATGTTGCCCATGCTAAGCTTGAATCTAAATTGATAAAGGAAATTTGAAAAATGATGGACACGAGCGGGATTCGAACCCGCGACGTGACGTCACCCTTAAGACGTAAATACTAAAAAGGGAACTTGAAATTCGATGGATGCGAGCAGCGACACGGTGGCTCAGTTGGTTAGAGCAGCGCCACGGATCGGCGAAGGTCGCGGGTTCGAATCCCGCTCGTGTCCATCATTTTTCAAATTTCCTTTATCAATTTAGGTTTTTAATGATAATAGTGTTTTTTGCCACTTACTAGCAAACTCACACGTTGCAACTGCAAAATTCTCTCTAGAAAACACGAAATATTTAAAGCCTACAAAATACATGGTAAAAAAACTACCTTTAACTGATACCTCTGTACATTGGCTACTCTGTGCCCAGACACCATTCGTCAGTCGTATACAAACATCATAAATCTAATATCTTTGTGTTACTGTTATTTTTCATTCGCACGGCTTTATTCACTATGTGCCAGGATGATTTATATCCTGAAACTCAATAGTGTTCGCCTCGCCTTATTAGCTTGATTGCGTTGGTTTATACAATGCGAGGAAATATGAAAACATGATATTTATGTAAGGAAACTTTGTTGTTCTCTGACGTGTCACTAATCTAATGGATTGTATTAGGTTTTACTTGTAAATGGTGTTTTGCAGTAAGTTATGCCACAGGGTACATGAAGTACCTATATTGTATTCGATTTTCGCTGTCCTTATTGGGTATTAATGATGTTTAAAATTATAAAAAGGTCATAATTGTTTACGACGTAAGAGAACTTATAATTGATATGACTTACGTGAGCCTAGAAATCTTCCAAAAATGTTACCATATTCCATTTTCTGAAGCCGCAAATGGTTGCATTTTCTTCTGTATACGTACACAACCGAACAGTTACGACAGAGCCGTGTACCAATACACAAATGAACTGGTCAGTTCATTCGCTATGACAAATGGCGCACAGAACAATACACGTTTCAATTTTATTATCGTTTGGTCCTTTGTGGTATTCTTTTATTTCCTGGACTGATGAATTGGTGCGGCTGAAGTCTTTTAAAAGATAAGTTAGGTTCGGAGGTGCCTTATTTGGTCGGCTTTATAAATCTTCCTTATGAATTTAAATTACATTAATTGAGAAAAACATTGTAATACAAGTAACAATCCTCTATCAAAATGTAAGTCAAATGATGACCTGGTTCGGTATTCAAAAAGAGGCACAAAGGTTTTTCTTCACGTATCTATATGCCTATCATTAAAATTGCTAATATGATCAGCACTACTTTTTTCCTGTCACTGAAAATTCTTCCCTCAATTAAGTTGCAACGGTCAATAAACTTACAATGCGTAACATACAAACAACTGAATCTATTTCATTCCAAGGAAGAAAGGGCGTGAACGACTAGATAAAGAAGATTTATACATTTACAGCGGAGCGACACCCAAATACACACACATTTGGCATCAACCCAACTCCAAATAAGAAGAAGATAGATTCGAAAAACGAATTAACATCTAAAACAGTGGGGTTGTGGAAATATTTTTATATTTCAACATTGCATGCCCCCCGCTGGGCGGCAATAACATACCGCTTGGCAATCCCTTGAATACAATGAAAATAAAAATATTAAGCGCACTTTTTGGATTGGTTATGGAATTGTATGGAGTGGTATGGCCGAAATTGCGTGTTTACGCAAGTCGACCATGCTCCTGAAAAGGAGTCGAAGTTAAAATAAAATAAAATATTGTAAGAAATTATTTATTTATTTACATTGTAAACTTATTATCACAATTATACATCACTTATATATACTATTTTTACAGACATAAGTGGTGTTACCAACTCTAGAAACATGTTATTTGTGTGTCCATCTAAGTTAATGTGGTGCTTAGAGTACTTGATTTACCGACTTAATATCACAAATGTATTGACTCTAACATATTTCAATACATTTTATTTGTTTTTGATCTCATTTTAGTTTGTATATTTGAGTAAGCACGATGCATATTGTTAGCAAGTACAAAAAATGTTGGAAGCGAATTGTTTATCTACAACTAGCCAATTACAGTATATATGTAATTATAAACAGAACTGAATAATCGCGGTAAGCAGTAACTTATACAAAAAAATCACTTCATCGATGAGCGAAGTGAGCGAGGTTGCTAGTTTTAAATTAGACAAAGTTCTAAATGATTACCTAGTTTTAAAAGATTTTCAGTAGTAATAAATAGGATAAGATCTTACGCATGCTTTGTATTTAAAACTTTATTACAATTTTATTTTGAAAACGAAATATAATGGATATGCAGAATGGTACTGGTATTTCAGAAAGTTTTGCTGACGCTTGCATTTCGTACAAGACTCCGGGAGCGTAGCTGTGTAGATTCCTTACCATTCAGAATTCGCGCAATGTTCTAAGCGATAAATCAAGAATTGACTTTGTTACTGCGAAAACTCACGCGAATATCACCTCATTTTAAATCGATTAAAAGATACGTGGTTTCACATTTTAACTATTACTATTTTTCTCAGTATAGGATATAGGCTTAGATATATAATCAAAGCATACTTTGCGGACGATTTTTTTCGAAAAATCTCTTTTGGACGTACCCTGAAATTTATTTAGCCACAGTAACCCTTTATCACAATGACAGGCAGCAACTTTAAGGCAAAAATATCAAACAAAACTTTCTTTACAAAAGGAAAGAAAAACACTATACTTAAGACACTAACACACTTCAAACACATAAAGGAATCCTTTTGCCTCCCAATGTAGCCGTATAAAAAACCATTGCAACCAAAACAACGAATTCTTATAACCCCACATACATTTATTTTATTGTTACGAGCCTAAACACAATAGCTACGGAGTTATATGAAGTCACAATATCTGAATAACACATCTCTATTTTGCCGAAGAAATCTCGATATCAACGGGAGACAAGCTAGGGCAAACACGATAAATCATATCCTGTAGTTTTGTGAGGAATATTCTGAGGATCGTTCGATATGAGATATTAATGAAAGTACTATTTGGCCTCACAGATTTTATCCTGAATGAAAGAAAATTCTTGAACACTTGTAAGTTTTTTCTAAAACATTACAGCGATATTTTGGTATAGTGTTATTTTAAAAAATTTACCGGCAATCGTTTTCTCAGAATACAAATTTTAGCAGCAAAGGAGGTATACTTTTCACAAAACATAATTAATTCTAGAAACACTTAATCACGTAACAAAAATACCGATTAACAAAAAAAGAACACACGGGAAACTTAAGTAATATAGTCATTTTCCATGATTATATAAGAAATAACCGGTCTGCAATGCATACACTTCCACCAAAAAATGTAAGCCACGGAAAATTCCTGGGCTATCCAGCTCTATCGTTACATACTTCTCACCGATACCACCAGCCTTGATTTGCGCTGTACCCCACTTGTCAGACCTCAAATCCACGATCTGTACAGCACTTATCACCTGATTCCTCGAGCAATTCACTGTAAAAATGTCGGACCTGATCCAAATAGCCGCATCTTGTTTATGAACTTTGCAGTAAATCAATTTCGACTTCACATCTGGGTATCCGAGAAACACGTCGTTGCACTTAATGCTTACGACAAAGATGAAAAATAATGGTAAAATTTTATAGACCATGTTGATTCGTCCGATCTTTTTGGAGCACAGAACGTAAATGAACTCAAACCTTCACTACGATTGTCTCATAACTTCACTATTGAAAACATCATTTCTGGTAATGAATGAAAAGTAAATAATGTTTGTAATACACACGGGTATTAGTCAGAAATGCAATACAAATGTTTAGACATTCATCATAATGAAATGATGTAACTTTTATTTATTTTACATCTGATACAATGGTCCTCTGAAATGTAATTTATTCATCTTTTCATACTCATTTATGTCATCCTCTATTCGAATTCCTGCCGTTTGAAAGCAGTTAAGGATAATGCTGATCTTTAATTATGAGTAAAAATGCATTTCTAACGACCTAGGTATTTTCATATGTATTAATTTAATTTTTGCTTCCTTTCTCGTTTCTCGAACAAAATATAAGGGGCAAGGCTTGCCATTTATTGGGAAAAAGCTACTAGTTTTAACCATAATAATGCATCCACTATACATTGGCCTAATAGAATGATCATTTACTAGTATGATTTGTCATACGATGATGTAAATATTGTAAACTACAATTTTCAGTAGGTACGTCATGTAATTGTCAACTGATTGCAATGATGTAATAGCGTTTCTAATTGATGCAATCTTTACGGTACGGTACGTGGTAGTAGGTACCATCAAGTATCGTAGCTATAACTAAATTAAAACATATTTAGATTAAAACTATACAGTGCGGAGAAATATTCACAGCAACTGCATATAATATTTACGTAGCTTATTAGATTTTATGAGTAACGACAATTTCAGTTTCTAATGTTAAACCGCAATACAGCAATATTATTTGCATCAAAACCACCGAAATATGGTAACAAACGAAGACCAACCAATCAGAAACGATCATCTATCGCGCATATCAGGTAATGGGACTCCATAGTTCCCCTCATCCTGTCGAGAGCCACATTATTAATATTCAGCATGCGCGAAAATGATTTAAGGCTTGCTACACTGCAGTTTCAGTACTTTCCGTGGAAGGGGTGAATAAATCCCCCTACATTGTCGAACATGTCACGTTTTAAAATATTACTCATTGTTTTGGCTTTATTACTATCAATATTGTTGATGAGACGTGGCCGATTGGTGGATTTACTGTGGCCAATTTTGGATTTAGGATCATAATAATTATCTTCAGTACCTATGCAGTGTCTGATTTAAGCTTTCCAGTTGTCTTGTTCAATATATACTAGGCTATGTCATTGAATTTATTATTATTATTTCGCTTATTTGCTGGACCCAGGACGTAACAATATAAGCGTTGTTTCATCTAATAATAGCATGTCAGTAGGCTCTCTACATCTATTTGCGTCCATATTTATTTTAGGACTTTCACTCTTGCAACTCGTAATTACGTCGCAAAGCGTCCTATACTTAAAGACTATTCTTGCTTATTTTTATGGTATTGTGATACGAATTCTGAATAAATTATCGCGTTTCAGACAATCGTTAACGAATTAAAATTTTGCCTCCCTATTTTCGAAACATAAAATTACCTGTTTTATGTGTGTGTGTCACAAATATAATCTCGAACATACAATTCTGTTTAAACATCACCAATCTAAAACTAAAAACGCTAAGTCCTGGCCTTCAAATCCATACAACATACATGTCATTACGAACTGCATAAAAATACACTTTAAAGTTGTTAATACTAGCACTTACACTACTAAGCACAAAAGAAAAACTAGGAACAAACTCTTTCATTTACTTAAGTCCCGTTAAACAGTTGTTTCGGGTACATCTCGCCCTCAATATTGTCGGTCCAACTGCCCCGGACAAACCCACTAGATACGAAGAAATTAAAACGCTTCGGCAAAATGAGAACACCTATTTACCGGGCGTTCAAGTTTATTTTCAGCTACCCGTTAGTTAAGAGGTCCGGCGGAATTTGCTGACTGCAATCTTTTTATTTGACCGTACTAAACGAATTTTGGGTGCTGGCATAGAGTATTTCACTAATTCTGTGATTTTTCGTAAAGGGAATGTTTGATATTTGATGCCAATCAAATTCAGAAAGTTGATCCTTAAGTTTTTGGCGTTATTGTGACCTTGTTACAGACCTTCATTGAATTAATGTATGTACTTAATACATTTGTTATTAATAATTTATGACAAAAGAAAACGGGATCATAATAACTTACCTTGTAACATAACTTGTTGAGTGTCAATTATTTGGTCTACACATCGTCATAACGTTGTTTTCGTTGTACATTATGAGCATGCAGGACTAACATCTTATAAAATATTTACAAACATTATAAATTTCTAGGCTATCATAATTATCATTTCAGCATCATATCACCGGCTGCTTAGTTATCAGTTGCTAAAAGCCGTGTATAAGTTGGTGAAGGAAAACGTGATGATCGTGACGAAACCGGCACAGGCGGTTTAAACTCGAACACCAGGTTGTTCATCGGCCATACGATAAGAAGAAGAAGACCCACTACTGGGTATAGGCCTATCTGTCCCTCTGCCATCCTTCTCTGCACACCTATAACACAAGAACATCTTTCTGTCTAGATTCCAGAACGACTTTCTAAAACGCTCAAAACGTCTCCCGTCTAGGTGTTCGCAGATTTACAAATGTCGTTAACCCAACGTGCCACTGGTCGTCTAATTGTAGGTGAAATACCCAGTAATCTAGAAGGTAAATATATACGTACCTACGTAAGTTCCTATTGGACTGACTAATTGCTCGCCTATCGTTAAAAGCCTCGTTAGTGAACCACTTCTGACGATTGATCCTTATGAAGCGTGTAAGCTTATAGTACCGAAAGCAGCATTTAAATTTTTCCATCATTCCAACGATTCAAAAGCCAAAAATTTTAATATCCATTTTTACATAACATAACATCACGCCTGTATTCCCCGAAGGGGTAGGCAGAGGTGAACATATAGTGTACCCACATTTCGCCAGTTATGTTGTTAGTCCCAATGTAATAGGGGGCGAGCCTATTGCCATCAACCGGGCACAATTCCAGACTCCGTGCTGCTACTGAGAATTACCTATCGATTTTTAGCCTTATATTTACTGAAAAGTTTAAAGTGATTATGCAGGCATAGATAATAGCACAGCTGTTTTAGTCTCATGTTTTCTGTTATAAGTCTTACAGAAGTCTTCTTAATGCTTTTGATTATAATTATGTATTATTTTACTAAACTAATTTTGACGAGTTTATATTATTTTACTTTCGCAACTTATATATTTTATTACTATTTATAACTAATCTAACACAAATTAAAAACATTAAATACAAAAATAAAATAAATTCATGTATTGAAAATTCCTTATGTTCGGAAAAATCTGGATCTTCTCTAAATGATACTCACATTAAACAACATCAAATTGCATTGTTCAGTTTTTGACTGAAACCCAGAAAACAAACCAAATCGATAGCATTTTATAACAATTTCTTATAAAACCATGCCGTCATTACTGCACTCCAATCATTTTTAATCTCCGCTGCTCTCTCCCAATTTCCTGCCAACCAGTACTAAATTAAATACAGGTAAGTAAGTAATTTTCCCTCCCTTTCCAACTCAATAAATAACAAAAAGATTATTCATCGAATAATCAACGTTAGAATCACGGTATGCTCAGCAAAAACAATACATTACGATTCAGCCGACCCACTGTCTATGGAAGAAAATCGTTTTAATTTGCCGCGCGCTATTTGCTGGCTTGAGCAAATATTGGCACTGAGTATTGGTCCCGACTATCCGTAGTGGAACAATCGCACTTAAGTGGGTGACTTGGACCACTGTGCAGGACTAAGAGAAGTATAACTTGTTGGTATTTTCAACATTCTATACCCCCCCCCCCCTACATATTTTTGTTATCATTTATAAGTCAATGATAAATGATTTATTTTTGGAAAATGATTTTACAAACACTTTTAAGGTCTAACTGTCTTATGTATGGCGGTCAGAAAGTACTACTTAAAAATATTTTTTTAAATGTTTATATGTTTAACTTCCATGTCTTTTTTATACGTCAGATATTGATTGAATTATAACTGCCATTGTCATTTAGAATGGCAACGATGTTAATCAATATAAGAGGTAAGCATAAGGTTTTACTACTTATGATGTTTTTGCCAGACAAGCAATTGGGTAACATGTTAAACAACTATGATATGACGTGGACAAACATTAATTAACGTAGAATAAGCAGTATGCAACAAATTACAAGAGTATGTGTCATATCATATCAGGAGGATGTGAAAGCAGCAACGGTAATTGCTTTACAAACAATGGCTCTTAAATTGCACAAGAAGTTTGACAGGACATTTTAACTTGGCTGTACTCTACTACTAAATAAAGTGTAGTGCGTCGCAGCGTGTGATAAACATTTGCTCGAAGCAAAGTAGAATTAAAATTTTGATTAGAATTTACACATCAACTTACCTGTAAAGGTGCTACGCACTGAAAATTGCGTCTACAATAAATAATTTACGGAACTTCTTTCTTTACCTAAACTAAATCGGCAATTTGAAACAATGATCGCTTGGATTGAAGCTAATACATCCTTGATTGCTTTTTAATTTTCTATTGCCATTCTAAAAATGTTCGACAGAGAGTGATAACATCAGCTTAGTAATAAAACACACTCGCAATTCAACTCGTTCATTATAATGTCATAAAATAATAATTCAAACATTCACATTTCTACTACAATAATAGTACTTTGGGATCAAATATTAAAATCAGGGTAAAATTTAATATCTTGCAGTAAAATGCAGTATAACTAAAATTAAATAACTTTAATAATAAACTAAACAGCAGTAATATTCTTTAAAAAAGAAGTTGGAATAATATTTCCTTTATGATCAGAATGTACGGAAATATCTTCAAGACACTGTATCTAAGTATCTGGGACAGCTAGCCCTAGCACTAAACATTTCTGCGTACCAAAGGCCAAGAGGACTTAAAAGTTAATTTCAAGAGTATTTTTCTAATTGAAACTATTGGTAAACTCCTGTGTTGCGTTTAAACGATTTAATAGGCTATGGACTGAGACATTGTAGAGAATGTACGTATAAATCAAGATTAATGTAGCAGTAATTGAGATTTCTTGTGTGCAATCACTTTACTTTCTTTCTCGGTTTTTTAGAACACTGAGAGCTTCGGCTTTAATTGATTTTAGCATGTGTTAAGTTTTCTCTTCAGTTCAAAGTCTTTATCAATTGTGTTTTTATCTGTAAACTTAATAAATTTATCAGGACAAGGTAACTCTTTTGTCGCTGCTTATTTGATTCTAGTATTATTAAAATTGAGGAAAAAAAGTCTTAGGTAGCTGGGGACAGAATTTGGATTCATGTTTTCAAGATCAAGGGTTTATAAAAATACTATCATAGAACTGTTTGTTTTACAGTAGGTAAGCTGCTTTGTAAGAAGAGCTTTATGACAAGGAGTCTAATACAGTCATACCTACATTTGAATATTCTTGAAAATCTTAAAGCAATCAGATCGCGACAGACTCATGTCTCATTCATATCATGCTGTAGATTTAGAATATATTTCAAGTAAAATAATGTTAGTTATCTCCCAATGTCCTCCTTCTCGAAGGTGGCAACATTTTTCTTGTAACCTCATATCAGGCTGATTGACTCAGCGTTAGATAAAATAAATTGCCCTCCCACCGGGCCAGGGAGGTCTGAAACAAAAAATATATCGACGTCTAAGAAATATATCAAGATGGCTAACTCTAATATTCGTGAGGGCCTTTAGTTTACCCTGAATTTTGTGTCACTAAATATGACGTAATTAAGAGCTTTTAGTCATAATTTATTATACCAAAAACACGTTGGTTTATTACCATTATTTACTCCACTTGTATTCGAGTGTTTTTGGGAATAACCGACTAGTTTTGGAAGCCCTTATTCATGGAGCTGTTGTCGTGGCGGTGTGGCGAGCTGGACAAAATAGTTTGTTACTAGCTTTTGACGGCGGCTTCGCCCGCGTTAGCCCTACTTAAACCCCTCAGAGTGCCGATTTAAAAGAAGTTCTCGGGTCTTAAACTTTCTACATGCCTAATTTCATTAAAATGCCAGCGGTTAAGTCATGAATGTGTAACAGACAGACAGACAGAGATACTTTCGCATTTATAATACTATTAGTACCTATGTATAAAGATCTAGTTTATAACAAGAGTAATAAAATTGGAACCTACTTCCTTAGTTAGTCTTGTGGTCACTAACATTACTGACCGTGAGAATTTAGGACGACATCAAGGTGAAGGAAAGTTTAACTAAGTTTTGACTTCGGAACTATTCTGAGGTTGGGCAATTAGGAAATTTTCGGAAGCGACCCAGGTTTATGAAAATACCTAAATGTTATCAACGCTAGTCAAGTGAACGCCGTACGAAGCACAAGTTTTAGGTGGCAAACTGAACAATTTATCATTTTATTCCTATAAAGAAAAAAATTAAAAGATCCGAAAACATAATCACCACGTAATAATAAAAAATAAAAAAAATTCACTTAAGAACTTACAATAGAGAAAATGCCAACAAAAAGAAACGTTACCAGCAATTACAACTCAAATAAACTCAAATATCTTCAATGGAATATCTCCAATTATTTTCATTACCATTTCAAACTGCGTTAATGCTGTCCTAATGCTAATAAAAGGGCGAAGGGCTATCGAGTGATCATCATAACGAGACTAATTCAGTTTGACAGACTTCTAAGAGATAAGTTATGCACAACTTTTGGGAAGACCTCTGTCTTTTGAATAAATTTTCAATGAACTTTCTAAAACGAGTTTGACAAGTTTAGATTGGTGCGAATACTTAAGGAGATTTTATGCCGTGATTCCGGTAGCTTCGTTTCAGATATTTACATTTTTCTAATCTTTATTAAGATTCGATTATTTTTTAATCGCGTTGTTCCTGAATAGTTAATGAATTAATTAAGTTTTTTTAACTATTCAGTAACGAAGAAACGAGAGGCCTAGTTAACAAGTTAGTAAAAAACTTTAATAGAACTTCTTTGCAGAATATAATTATTTTTTTGGTACACATTACTTGAGAAAACAGGCGATGTTTTCAATGCCAAAGGAATATTGACAACCAAAGAACAATGTATATTGATGACCGATGCATTAAACAACTATTACTTAACATAGGCTTTGCAATTAACAATAATTTATATCTCCAAAAATTCAGTTTGCATAATGTGATTATTATAATATATATTCCGTTATCCTTCTGCTATCAAAGAAAAATCTGATAAAAAGTACAACTGGATTTCTCTCACGTTTTTGCTGTAAGCAAATTACTATTACATCCGATAAAAAACAAGAAAAAATACAATTTCCTTAACAGCATTCCACTAGTTAACTTCTATAACCGACTATTTTGGAAGTCAAAACAGATTTCTAAAGTCAGAACCTAAGAACTGCAAACATAACTTTATTAGACTGAATGTATGTAATAGTTCCATAAAAGTTAACTGCTAGTATTTGCTTAAGTACCGACGCGACGGGACCGTATGTTGACCAGTATAAAAAGAACCCTGCCGTAACAGCCGGTTCTTTCTCAAATGTCCCCGTATATAGAAAAGATGTCGACAGGAGAGGTCACGTTAATTTAGATTTTCTGGTCTCAAGGCGACGCATTTTTAGCCTTAGAACAAAAGCAAGAACCACTATTGATATTTGTAGGAACCGTGTGAACTAAGAAATAAGGTTGATAATAGCTTAACTGAGAACATGACCTTATAAGAATATTGGGTGACGAAAGGGTTTGCGAAAAACGTGGAATGGATACAGAGAAATTAAATCGTTTGTCAGTTGGTTATCGGTTCATTTAGGTTTCACATTACGAGTCCAGAAGATTGCTTTTAATTTTTGTTTTCGGAATCTGTATATAATATTCACACAATCGTGTAACAACCACTTGGTAACTTTTGTGAAGTGCCAGGAATCGATCATTGTTCAACGAGTACATATCGCATTAGATAATTTTAGTCGTAAAGTTTACTTTTTTATTATCCTGGGTAGTCTACGCGGACGAAGTCGCAGGCATCAGCTCTTATAGAAAAATAGGCTACCTTTTTTTAAATGTACGAGTAGTTCAGAAGTATTCACTAAAACAAAGCAATCTTTTTATGTACTTCAGGCGCTACGACAAAACTTCGACTCTAAAGTTTTCCTTATCACTCTGCAGTTTTATCACAAGTTTGGCAGTGGCATCGCACTTACATTCAGCCACGATGCATCCCCTAAAATATGAAAATTGAATCTTGTTACTCGCGTTTTTGGTTTCTGCGCCGCAATATATCTGTTGCAAAGATCAGACTATTTGTGTTCAGCTTGAGACGGATTGCCTTGTGTTTTTCGCTGGAGATTTTCTTATATTGCTCTTGTTTTACTTAAGGGTTTAAGGAAAACGATTTTCTTATTTGTTTGCCGTTTGTAAACTTATTGTCGGTCTCTTTGATAGAACGGGCTACTTGTTCATTTGTTTTTTTCATGTCATTGGATTATTGTTTTGGAGGTACATAAGTTTGTTTTGCCTCTCTCCTAATTTTTACAATCTTGCCTGTAATCTGTGTTGGAGTAAGCAGAGGTTATTTTTTTATCAGGAATAATTACATACTTCAATATTTTTACCTTTATTGGTTTTCATCGGGATTCTTTATTTAATTTAATTATTATTCTAACGCCATAGAGCCCACATTGTTTATACTTACTTCCAGATACTACTAATAACTTGATGAAAAACGGATTATATCATTTTGGTAGGTATTATTGCCCTAATCACATGCCACTCTGCAGAGAAAAAGTTACTAATATAACTTTCATCTGAATCCAAATTAAATTAAGAAAGTAGTTATGAAAATATTGTCCCCATGCTCTAATAATACGATCCTCTGAACAAAACAATTTCATCCAAAACTAAGGAGGAAGTCGAAATAGGTATTTCAAGTAGATATTACAACAGTCTGCCTCATCTGAAGTTTCATTTACTTCTTAATTGAACAGACTAACAGTACTTTTCTTTGCCACGTTTGCGGTGTGGATTCTCAATTATTAGTTCAGTACTAAGATAGTTTAAAAGCCAACACGACCAAAAACTAGGTCGCAAAGTTTTCTAATAACCGTTCTTTGGGAACAACCGGCAGTGTCCAAGAAGTTTAGCCAAAGATTGTTCGAGCCAGGAATGAAAAACCTACGGTAAGTAAAATCTACATGCCCTATCTGCATAGTCACTAGTTAGATCACTCTAGTTCATCTTTCAGTATTTCATTATTAAATCTAATTATGTACTATGGCTATATTTTAATTGTTTTAGACAATGTTCATAATTACTATCCACGAAATATTGTTAGGTACTTTTACACAAATTATTAATTAGGGCCATAAAGAATAATTATGTTTTATGAGAATAAGTATCACGTATACATAAGCAGCAGACCGGGCTCTGTGGCGTACATTGGGAGAGGCCTATGTCCAGCAGTGGACTGCAACGGGCTGATGATGATGATGATGATGATACATTAGTAGATGACATTAGCCAATCACCGTTCATAGCTGAACGTAAGCCTTCCATAGTAATTGGATACTAGCTCCGATCTGCTGGACTACTTTCTTCAAATCGTCACTCTTTCGTAGCACATGGCGCATCACACTACCTTTGCCGTGGTCGCAGTGCTCATATTTTAATTTTTTTATGCATTAATTATAATTTTTTATTCGAAATAAAACAATGTTCAAATAAACTCACAGATGACAAAATGTTTCCAGCCTCTGAACTGATCGTCGATGATCATCCACCAAAACATTTGTTTCAATTAGTGACGTAATTCCATTGTTATCGAGAGAAGAATGTGGTGAAGTAAACCCTTATCTTTCGATTTAAGTTCGGAGGGGATGCTTGTTTACGACTGTTAGGCGATGGACCGGCAACCAGTTGCTGTGTAAATGAAAATTAATGAAAGACTTTTTTGTTTTCCAACAGATCCTTGAAGACGTGTTAACAGACTTTTTGTCTTGGCCTGTGGAAAAAGATGGCTAACAAACGGTTAACAAAAATTTAAATACTTAAATGTCGTTACTACAAATGACACAAGAAAAGAAATGTCATCAAGTAAAATCTTAACCCTTCAGAAGATAAAATCGTGATGAAATGACCAGATTGATCATCATCACCAGTCATCAATTACCAGATTCAATTTAATATGCAGCAACATATGGTAAACAAAACAAAACATAACAATAGCTAGTCCTACAGGAGTTGCTTGTGGATATTGTATGTGGCGGGCTCTCTCTAGTCCGTAACAAGATCTTATAGAGTAGGCGAGGAAACAGAGGCGTCTGCCTATTGCATACTTATAGATTTTTTATAATTATTTATTTTACCAACACACGTCTCCTGCCATCATTTTCAAATATTGAATGGGCTCTATAACTGCATTTTTTTGAAATCAGAAACAACCGAAGAAGAATAATGTCATTCTTACCAGAAAACTTAAAATGCTACGGGAAATAAATTAAATTTTTCCAGGACTTGAGCTGTTGTCAACGCCATATCTCCTATTACGTATAATTTATACAGTACTAGGTAGAATTCACAGAACACTTGAAAGTCAGTAAGAAAATACCAACGCCAGCCAGTTTTAAAGTGACTTAAAAAAATATTTTATTTGATAAAACTGTTTACACAAAATGAATCATTTATCATTACCAAATGGGTAAGCTTATAATTAAACCTATACAGTTCTTCTAGATTATATTTATCTAACAGAACTGTATAGCTTTCAAAACTGAGCTTGAAAAATAATATAAATCAACCAAACCAATTCATTCATTACTCTGTGGCAGCCTTCGTACGAAGTTCAAAGACATAACCGGTCGGTACAATATCGCTGCACCAGCGCTATTCTGAAGCTGCTCACACTATGCCCGCTTGTTTTATGTTGCATACCCCTTCATACGACTCCAACTAGAACCACTAGAATGCATGTTGCCAAAATACACGTTCGTTTACGAGCGGACACAATACGCTGCCCGAGTCTCTAGCTTCGTCTTAAGACAGTGCTTTGAAATTTACTTGTAGCGTCTGAAGTCGAAATTCGACCAAAATTATGTTATGTGAAGCGGTTGATATAAATATGTAGTATATAGATAAAAGTCTCTGCTGTTTTTGCTCATCTATGGTACTGAACTATTCAAATTAGGTTTTACTGTTATTTCATATTATGTTATAATGAAAACTGTAAAAAGGTAACCTAAAAATTGATTTTCACAGAGTTATATTAATACATACCTATTTTATTTCTATGCAAGTATAGATTAAATATATTATTATAATAATCGGACGAATTTTTTTGCTGAATCCTACCGCTTTGACAGTTAGCAAATGTATGTCATCATTACATTAAAATGTAAGCCAGATCGAAAATGTATATTAAAATTACGAGAATAAATTGGCCTTTTGATATTAATTAAGCAAAGCAAACTTAAATACTGCGTTAAAACAATTCCATGAAAATCCAAATTCTCTTCGGGAAATTAACAATCAGTTTTGTTTGGACCGTCAATAGGAATTGAATTGTTATGGGAGCGTTTAACAAACACGAAATATAACATGCTCAATCACCTGGGTGTCTCGACTTAGTACAAATATCCGCGGTTCACACATTTTTTTTCAGGCGCAGAGTTCCAAGCCACAACCTTCAGTCTAAAGTCCAATCACTTAGCCACAGCGTCAAATATACACGTATAAATACATTCTATAACAAAAAGATGAGTGTTAAAACAACAATAAATACGAAGAAAATATTTCTGAGTGATTTGCTAAAAGTTTTGAAACAAATCCAACGATTGAGCTTTTTATACTGCCAAGAGGGGATTGTACTGAGAAGAATTTATGTGAGACTTTGCAGAATGCATTGATATCGTAAGCCTCTTCTTTTATTTGATCTTAAACATCTAGGATATTGTATTTAAGATTTCAAAATGGTTTTGTGAGATGGAGCAAGTTGAAATGAACATAGGTAACTAAGTATACAGGGATTTGGTTACACGTAGAACCGCCTCGAGTGACGATACCAAGAAATTCTGTGCGCGCTGGATGATTTACTTACCTGATAGATTCTTGTTGGCTGGCCAATCTCTCCGCCATGCCATGACTGCTTTCCATAAAAACTTAGTTAGAACAATAGAATTTATTGTTCATGAATAGCAATACGCTTACTCACTTTTGCCCGAGTAATTGACCCAATTTAGATTTATCTATAAGGAAAGCAGTTGTCGTGATCACAATATAAAAAATTAAAATTAATGTGAAAAACAAATCACATAATCTTCTTCTTTCTTTTTCTTTATTTTATTTTTTAAACGTCGCCCCACACTAGGAGTTTCTCCTGTATCGTGGGTGCGTTTCTCAAACATGAAATATCACATACACAAACACCCAAACTCGGGACAAACATCTGCGCATCGCACAAATTTTTGTCCCGTGCGGGAATCAAACCCGCAACCCTTAGCGCAGCAGTCCAATCGCTTAGCCGCTGCGCCAATCAGGTCGTCGAATCTCGAATAATCGTCTTTTTAGTCGTACACTCCTGGAGAAACGGTCGTCGTCATGAATCGTTTGATATTGATTGCGATATTCCTCCATCACTTTCTATTTGTGGCATATTCACATGTAGAATTGTACACTACCCAAAAAAACAGAGGAACTTACAAGCTTAAAGCATTGAGATCTACAGTACATACCGTAAATCTTTTCTTTGTAAGCATATTCGTTAGTTACGCCATATAACAAAACTATAAATTGCCTCGACGAAATTATCGTTTAGTAATTAGCGATCGGCAAGGGACACAACTGTTTTAATTAACGAATGTCGAGTTCAAATTGATTCGATTCGGTTAATGTTACGCAATTTGAGTCCCGTGCAATATAACGGGGATACAGTGGTTTGATGGTAAACCAACGAAACCTTTAGCTACTCGTAAAGTGATTAATTTAGCTTTTTAGACTCGTTAGCTTTTAGACGCTAGCTTTTTAGACTCGTTAGCTTTTAGACTCGCTAGCTTTTTAGACTCGTTAGCCTTTAGACTCGCTAGGTTTTTAGACTCGTTAGCTTTTAGACTCGCTAGCTTTTTAGACTCGTTAGCCTTTAGACTTGCTAGCTTTTTAGACGCGTTAGCTTTTAGACTCGCTAGCTTTTTAGACTCGTTAGCCTTTAGACTCGCTAGCTTTTTAGACTCGTTGGTCTTATGTTGGAATATTGCGACTGCTGGGCTTCAGGTCCTTGGTAAAGACCCGGGTTGGGCAGTTTTTTTTTTTTTTTTTTTAGTTAATACCTACTGAATGGAGTGTGGATTCCTGCCCGGTTAGTGGCAATAGGCTCTACTCTATAGCATGACCTATAGGGTCACTTAATAGGCGAAACGTCGGTGTACAACATACCTATGGCTACTGCTTCGGAGAATACAGGCATAATGTTATGTAATATTGCTTTTAAGAACAAGGTCAGCAAAATCACAATGATATTATTACAATTAAAATATAATGTTAAACATTGAGCCTGTAATATGACATACATATATACTTACATAAAATCACGCCTATTTCCCAGAGGGGTACGCAGAGACCACGGATTTCCATTTGCTACAATCCTGGCATACTTCTTTTGCCTCATTTACTATGGCATACACTATCGTGAATTCTCATCCCTCGGCAATTGCTTGGGTAGGCTAGATGGTTTATCATCGTCATCATCATGATCAGCCGGAAGGAGTCCACTGTTGAACAAAGGCCTTCCCCTTAGTAGGGGATACGTTAAAGTTGGCTAGATATTTAATAAATGCAAATAAAAATGTATCCAATATGTAATGTATGTAAAAATGTATACAATATTGGTGCAATAATACAGTGGTCAAACAGGCCAGCTACGAAATTCCGAGACACAAAATCATATAAAATACTTAGAAACCGATAAGGATTTGACCTAAATAAAAATCCTCAAAAATGCGGGCTCGATCCACCCATTTGGTGTCCTAAAAGTCCATTCAATTTACGTGTTGTGCCACCAGCGGCTATTCAGAGCTGATACGAGCTGTGAAAAGGATTAGTTTTATATAAATCATATGTTAGAGTAACCTAGTCAGTCTAGTGGGCTCAAAGCGCGACTGCTGTGCGTAAGATGTTGGGTTCGATTCCCGGGTTGAGAAAATGTTATTTTGTTTCTCCATTAGATAAATTTCAGTAACAGCACTGAGTCTGGCTTGCCTGGTCAATGGAAATGGGCTGGCCCCTTATTACAATGGAACCTATAACTGGCAAATTATGGGTGCACTATCCCAAAGTCTTGTGTGTGTGTGCATGATGTTATGCCCATGATACTTGTTATACACATACACACACACTAAAGGCTTTGGGATAGTACCCCCACCTTATGATCTGTGGTGAAATATGTGAATGTAAAGACTACAGATATCAACTGCTTTGCGTTTAAAGATTACAGGTGTAACAGCAAACGGAATTTTATTGTTGATCTACTGTAACCATTACTATTCGTAGGGTACGTATCCATTATGTTAAGATGTTCTACCTTGGAATGTAAAACGTCACAAGTCAAAATAGTTGTATTAAAAATCTCTACTACCCACACTAAATGGTACGTAGTGTTCTGGAGCAAAACTTTACGAGTTTAATTTTAAGTTCACCTGGCCCTTACTATTGTAGCGACTGAGGGAACTTACAAAAGTCATAGACTCGTATTCGTATGGCAAAACCTCCCAAGTCCCAGTGTCTAAGCAATTGGACAGCTGCATTAAAGGTTGCGGATTTGATTCCCGCTCGGGACAATAATTTGAACAATCCGGAGATGTTTGTGTCTTGTGGGTGATGTGTATGTGATATTTCATGTTTGTGAAACTCACCTACGATACAAGAGAAATTCCTAGTGTGGGGCGAAGTTGAAAAAAAAAACTATAAAATGCATTTCTCTACTCTACATAATACAAAAATGCTAAATAACAATTGGTGATATTTTTAAATAATTTTAGTGCCATATTTATACATGTATTGTTATAGTCAAGGTATAGTTAATTGTGAGAAGTGTATTTGACAGAAAGTATGTTATAAGGATATAAGTTCAGTAAGGAGAAGCCGCAGCAGCGGCAGAAGGAAGTTCGGATCGCGACTGTGCCGCGTAACCAGCTCATGAATAAGGATTCCGTTCGAGTTCGAAACTAGTCGGGCATTCCCGAACACACACGTGAGTAAAACCGGAGTATATAGTAAATAATAAGGATAACACTCATCATCAGCCGAAAGACGTCCACTGTTGAACAAAGCCCCCCCCCCCCCCTTTTAAAAGGGGGGTTGCCATAATCTCCAGGCTTGGTAAGCGGCTTGGGGATCGCAGTATTGGTGGTCAAGCTACAACAGATGCTGCTGCCCATCTTCTGGATTTTCCCTTAGTCGCTCTTACGACACCGATGGGAGGAAAAAGGGTTGTCAATTCTAGGCTGGATTACACACGGCAGGATAACACTCACGAAAGTTATCAAAGTAAAAGGAAGAGCCGGCTCCCAAGTAAATATAGGGTTCCTTAATGCTTGTAAAAACAAAACAGAAAATACAGTTATTTATAAAAGAAAGAATAAAAATAAAACAAATGAATCCGTCACATCCGTGACGGTTAACAACAATCAACAGATAAAATTTTAATACTAAAATTGACACAGTCTAAATAAGTTAGCCAAATAGTATTGCTCTTCTGTAAAAACTCCTGAGACTTCTTTTGCCTCTCGCTGTCCTTTTGTCGCGTGGGGGTGAACTTCTACTCGGTGGGTAAACCCAATCTGGACACCTTAAATGATACCATCATAAACTTAGTTGAAACGCCTCAGCAACATTTCAGCATTATACTTTTGGGAATTTAAAGGTATATTTAATACTTAGACTACTCAATAATATCGTCAGATCATTATCACACCTCCATTTCTCTCAAGCATCTTATATTGAACTTCTTCAATCAGCGTGAAAGTCAACATGTCTTTAAAAAGTATACACTATATAGTCCAGGATATGAATTGGCAAATTAGAAATTAGCTACTGTAATGCAACCAAGATAAATCACCAGGGCTCCGAATATTTTTTATTTTATCAGGGAATTATTAAGATCGCCTTTCATGCAGTTTCATGAAATCTAGTTTATCCTGCCTTCTCCATAATATGGACTTACCCTGATACGTATTGTTGTCTGTTTGGCCCATTATTAGATTTACCTGACATACGGCAGAAGTGTCCAGACAAGTTTAACGTTGACCATAATACCCTATTAACATGACACGTCATCATTTCGTGATTATCATAGCAAGTGCATGTTTGATACAATACATTTTACAGCACATAATATTATGTATAAATACGGTTATTTTCCTCATCACGATATGATCGAAAAAATACTTTGGATTTTACGCTGAATGTTTACCGAAGCGAGACATTATTAAGTCAATGTAATGCTTGACACGTTTTCATGCGTTGTTGTGGGAAAAAATTGGTCACTGCCTTCCCCGAGGTCGTTTTGAAGGTTTTACTTAAAGAAAGAAGAATCACATTTCGCCTGCAATGCTTAAAGGGGTCGGTAGAGGCATTTTCCTTTATCTGTCTGTGTACTCAATAAAAGTGCCGTGCAATAGGTGGTGAGCATACCTATTGATATTCTATTTGTCCAGAGGTCCATCACTCACTCTTACACCTCGTTTTCTCGATGACTGAAGAAAATGGTATTCTTAATCTCTCGGTTTCTGGTCTCTCTCTTAATAAGGCTTCCTAACTACTACATGGCTGTTATCATGAGCGGCAAAATGTGGTTGTATCAACTCCTTATAAAGGACAAAAGGTACAACCCTGATCCTTCGGGAACTACAGGCCAGGACATTTTTAAATAAATTAATGCAACTTACTTCTCTATGTCAGGCAGCGAGTGTCCCTTGCACCTGGCCTCCCATTTCGACCAGTACTTGAACCCCTCTTGTTCAAACACCTTAATAGCGCAGATGCTGTCGTCCTTTATATCCTCGTCAAGTAATGCTGTGGACATGAAAACAAGAACTTGAACACTGCTTTATTACTGTAATAATAGTTATCAGAATTTATAAATTGAAAATGTCCAAATTGGTATTAATAATCATTTCAGCTCTTAAGAGTACCTACATCGTTATGTTTGAAGAAATATGGTATTCTTTAAAGAAGCTGATGCAGCTGGTGAATTTTATCATTCCAATTCTAATTCGATGAAAAGTATCATTACAATAATTCAGATTATCTCATAAATACAACCAATTTCAAAACAATTTACTTTCACAATGATATAACCAAACAATTTACAATCAATTAAATGGATATTAAGATATCCTCGTTGGGCTGGTCTGGTGGTTGCTAAACGCGACTGCTGAGCTTGATTGAGGCCCTAGTTTTGAATCCCGGGACGGGCAAAGTGGATTTTTCTATTAGGTAATTCTCTCGGTAAGATAGAATTGTGAAATATGGATGCCATATACACCTCTGCCTACACGCGTGATGTTATGTTAAGTAGTATGCTTATGTTATGTTAATTAACGTTTCACTTTAACAATTGGCTTACCTTCGCATGTAATGTCACACTTCCCGCCTTTTTTGCCTTCCTTACACCACTCACTTCCTATCTGAAATAAATAATTAGTTTTGAGAAGAGAAGGTCAAGACTACGAATATATAGCCTACTAGGTGTGCCCTACGGTGTTACCCGCTACATTCTTTTTCGGGAAAAAAAGTTTTATCAAAATTGGCCCAGCCGTTTCAGCGTGAAGAAGTAACTAACACACATACTCACAAACTTTCCGCCTTTATAATATTAGTGTGATTCCTTAATTCACTCAAAGAGGCAGGTAGAAGATGATGCTGTTTAGCACCCAAATATCACCAAAGACAGTCAATAAATGTTTCATGTAGCCAGCAAGTGAACATTATTTGACGACCTAATTGGCAACGCAATGGCTAAGCGATTAGACTGCTGCGCTAAGGGTTGCGGGTTCGATTTCCGCACGGGGCAAAAGTTTGTGCGATCCACATTTGATTGTCCCGAGTCTGGGTGTCTGTGTAGCGATATTTCATGTTTGTGGAACGCACCCACGATACAGGAGTAATTCCTAGTGTGGGGCGACGTGTCTTACTTACAAACAATACAAGTTTTAAGAAAGCTGGATTATTAAGAAGAGCAGGCCTATTGCCAAGCTTACAGGCGGTTTAAACTCTGAGACCAGGTTGCTCATCAACCAAACGATAAGAAGAAGAAGGATTACCATTTAGCAAGCGTTTCGAAGCTCCAGGTCTCTACTTAGAATAAACTCATAAAACTGCATACCTAGAAATGTAACCCTAGACCTGACGTTCCACAGTCGTGATTGCTACCACTGAGTCTATGAGGATCTTACTCACGGACATATAAAACATTTATTTATCAAGTGCATCGTCTTTATTATTATGGCAATCTTCATTATCGATGTCATTAACAAACCTAACGATCATTTAATGCCTATCAATATTTTGGTCAGGTGCAGCCCATCATGTGACGTGCCAAACGATATTTGGACATTATTTGACGAATGGACAGTAATATTGTTTTTACTAAGATTTCAAAGCATGTAATGTATTGCTCTTTTGTATTTGAAATGGTTGGCCAGGCAACAAAATCTTCCAAAAGATTTGTCTTCAATAGAGGGTATAGATGCAATTTTACAAAATTACTAAATTAGGTATTACATAACAAATTTAAATGGTTTTATTATTAAATACCATTGAAAACCGAACGTATTTCTCCATTAATTATATTTTACAATTTAAATACGAACTGTGTTGAACTAAATTAATTATTGCACACATCAAAGAAAATTTACAATGGCCAGTAAGGTACGTTTATCGGAACAAATAGTTGCAATTATAAATATATCCACAACAATTAAAATACTCGATTTGGAAAATGAATTGCTATATTTAATTCCGAAGCGATTTTATTAACATTTGCTGAAAATGCCGCGTAATTATGTTTTAATTGGAGATTATCTGGTCTGCCTCGTTCATTTAGTAGTCACAAAATGCGACTGCTGAGTGTGAGGTTCCGAGTTCGATTCCCAGGCCGGGCTAAGCGATATTGACAATAATCTCCCCCCTATAAAATAAGACCCTATTACATACCCAAATCATGACTGGCGAAATTTAAATTTACTATACACCTGAGCTTTTTGGAATGTTTGGTGGATTTTCAACTTTCATCTTAAATATAAAAATATTATCGTCATTCACCACGCTTGCTAACCCAATTTGGGGCATAAAGTCTTGGTAACCTGACATTGTTATCGTACATAGTAAGGCAGTGATAATGCTCTGATCAACAGGGTTAGCACGACACTTACTTGAAAGAGTCCGTAATACTTTCTTCTTGCTGTCTTCACGACCAGCGCTGATGTATTTCTGTCACTCTCCTGTTCTATGAGACATACCCCTGAAAAGATAACAGATATAAAAAAAGTCAATTTAAAAAATTATGGACGCGAGCGGGATTCAAACCCGCGACCTTCGCCGATCCGTGGCACAACTCTTTCAACTGAGCTACCGTGTCGCTGCTCGCAGCCGGAATTAATGATGATTATATTTTTGTCTTTTGATAGAGAAATGATTCTTTGTGAGGACCAACTTAACTACAGCACTGATAGCCGAGTGCTATGACCGTTGGACTGCCAAGTCGAAGGTCGCAATTTCAAACCCCGGCACGCACCAATTTTTAATAACACAAACACACTAATTCGAATTCATGTGCGTATTATAAATTAGTTATCAGTTGCTAAAAAAGGATGAAGGGAAATATCGTGGGGAAACCGGCACACCTGAGAGATTTTTTAATAGTGTGTTAAGTCATGTCAGAGGCCTACAGGCGGTTTAAACTCTGACACCACGTTGTTCATCAACCATACGATAAGAAGAAGAAGGACCAACTTTAATAAAGAATTAAAAGGAAATTAGGAACATCAGCAGCACTGATAGCCAAGTGGCCGAGTGGTGTGATCGTTGGACTGCGAAGTCAAAGGAGTGAATTTTCAATGGTGTGTAAAGCGATGTCAGAGGCAGGCTGTTTAAACCGTACGTTAAGAAGAAGCAAAATAGAAACGTTCGTTGCTACATAATTGTTTACGTTAACTAAGAAGAAACCGTTAGCAAGCACATTGTACTAAAATGAATGTATTATCAACACAAATATTAATAACATTACAGCTAATATTTATGTAGGTGTTTCAGTCTAGTACATAGGCAGACAAGCGAGTGACATTCTTAATCCTAGTGTGAACGGTACGTCCCGTAAACATGTTGCGAAATTAAACAATATTTGTATGTACTTATTATTTTACTATTGTAACGGTATTCTAGCAAATGTGCCATCATTGAAGACGATTTGATGAAAAACATAGGTATCTGAAGGTAAAATGAAATGATTAATTATTTTAATATAGGTACTTAGAAAATAATTAATTTACCTTAAGTCGTTTTTTGGCCAAAAAAGACTTTCGCCGTGGAAATGAGGCTATTTTCAGTCAAACTCTAGCTCTGCTGAAAACAGCCTCATTTGATAATACGACCCATCATTACCATCAGGTGGAAGACATCCACTGTTGGACAGAGGCTTGCCCCTTAGAACGCCACAATGAACGATGACACTTGACAATACGACTAAAGCCTATTATTTTTTTAAATTAAAGAGGCTGATTTAAACAATGCCCCAAGTTTTAAACTGTGCCTTAGCGTAGGTAGCAACCATATTAGTTTAACTAGGAAGTATGTTAGACAATCATTTTGGCTTGTTGGCACCGACATTTCTACCTACTTATCTAAACAGGATGTCATACTCTTGCAAATAGAAAAGAGTTAAGTAAAGTTAAGTAGTAAGTAAAACAACTAATTTCTGTAACACAATTACCGTCCCTGAAACCCAAACAAGATAATTAATTACAGCACTTCAGAAGCAAACAACTGCCACTAAGTAGCCCGGCAGACTGTAATAACCCGTTAAAAATGATGACTCATCTCTCATTGTTAAGCGGTCCACACAATTGACCTCTGTTCCACAAGAAATAATACGTGCGTATACCTGTCTAATATATTTTTTAGTCTATATTTAAAGTCAGAATGCAATTGGACCGCAACGGCGTATTAGAGTTGCAGTATATCTGCTGCTGCACTGCCACTGCAAAGTGGATGTTACAATTCCCAATTGACTGCATGGACTTTTTTTAGTTAGATGTTTTAAAGTTCGTATTCGTGATATTAAGCAGTGAAAGTATACCAAATATCGATTATGATTTGGTATAATTAATTTAATATTATACTTGGTCTAGCGTAGCGCGACTGCTGAGCATAAGGTCCCCATTCAAATCCCAGGTCGGACAAAGTGTTATTGGGATTTTCCATTGGGGAATTTCAGTACCTAGCAGCACGGAGTCTGCAATTATACCGATGAATGGCAATAGACTCGCCCCTTATTACATTGAGACCTATAACATAACTGGCGGAATGTGAATGTAATATAATTAGATATGTGCACCTCTGCTTACCCCTTCGAGGAATGCAGGCGTGATGTTATGGTATGTTTTTATACTATTGATCTTTGTAATTACAATCGAGTCTAGACATGCAGTTTATAAAAACCGTCTATACGTAAGTTCAAATCAAATATCTAAAGTTCAAATAAAGAATTACACAAAAAACGTAAACACAGATGAATAAAAGATAATAAAAAATCCCCAACTAAAGTAACCCACGCGTGAATACAAGTCATTTAATTGCCGCTACCAAAAAAACATGGAACATATAAGGAAAACCCATTGACTAAATCATGACTCGCGATCACATAATGACAGAATACAATAGCCACATCCATGCTACAACTAAATACATTATACACGCACACATGCAAATAGCCGTATGTAATTGTTACCCAATGTTTTTTACCCAGTTCCGGAAAGAAGAAAAATGGGATGCTTTGTAAGCGGCCATGAATTTGATACGAGGTATTGTACCAAAAGAAAATAGATTTTTGAAATGGTTTTCTAAAAAAACTAAAGAAAATCGTTTTAGTCGTAAGAATGAGCTAAAGGAAACCCAATAAAACTTTACCTCACCTGGGAATTGAACCTAGAACCAGCAGATCATGCTCAGTCAGTGTCAACTCAAGTCATGCTTGTGTCTACCTGACAACTACACCTACCTGACAATTCATAAATTATAGAGATATACACCACAGGTTTCAACGATTTCCACACTCTAATATTACGCCTATTATCGTCTAAAGTATGACACAGTTCAATACCTTTATCAGAATTTATTAAACCCACATTTCGCCAACACAGTCTTCCAATAGTCTTACCATCGTATACATTTATTTACAAGATTTAGTTGGCATTTAATTAGTACATTGATAACTAATTAAACACCTTTACACGACGGATGCTGCGTAATCTTATCTGATAACATTGGCTACTGATGTTGATTGACTTGTAATTAATGATTACCTATGTAAACAAATGTACGCATAGGCAAACGTAGTAGACGTACTGCTATTATTATTATTGGTTAGTTGACTCCACCATTCATACTTTTTATGAGCTGTCAAAACGCTATTCCTCCATAAATTTTGTATGGCAATAGGAACCTGTAACGTTACTAGTTCGCAAACTCATTTCACTTACGATTTATTAATTTCAAAGCAAATAAAAATCGAATATTGCAGTTAATTATAAATGTGTAGGGTTTTAGGGCTAAAATAAAGCATTTTTTTAGAGAAATGGTGTCAACTTCCGAATTGAGTCGTACGAGAGTTCTTTGAACTGACTGTCTCGTTGGTTTAGTGATTGCAATCACAAATGCTGAACGTAAGGTTATGTTTATTATACACATAAGTATATATCAGGAAGGTACGGATGCCGATTATTGCTGAGGCTTTGATAATATATTATTTGAGTAATGATGATGATGATTTCGATCAACATAAAATAAAAAATCACTATGGAATAAATAAAGGTAGGAGTTGAGACGTATCAAGTGTTCAAATGGAATTCTGAAAGTAGAGAATAGTGGCGTTTGCTCCACCGACAAGAGCAAGGCTGTTAGATTTAAGAAGAAGAAAAATCCCTATGGAAAGTTGTAGCTGTTAAATATACCTACATTATTAAATAAATGTATGCCACGATGTAGACGCTTGACAATCAATGATTCGACACTAATTATTTTGAAGTCAATCCAATGATTAATTGTCCCTTGTCACATTATTCAACTATGCTATTACTAAAGAATATAAATTGTTTTTGTACGGTACAACAACGTAGAAAATATATAAAATCGACTAGTTTATTAAACATTTACTCACGTGTTTTCAAGAATGTCCGACTAGTTTCGGACTCAAAAGGAACCCTCATTTCGGTTCAATACCTTATGGTCCCATCAGCTTATGATTAAGATCTCTGTTTGAGCCTGAAACAAGTCGTGCATTTCCGAAAATACACGTGAATACTACTAAAGAACTAGCGAATATGAATAACACTCACAATTACTAATAAAAGTCCTTGGAAAGTTAATTTTCAGCAATTCACGGGTCAACTGGCATCGCGTATACACTTTCGCTTGTAATCCCAAACATAATGTTAAAACTAAAACAATTTGTACGACGCGTGCGCTCGACATGACGACCGGTGTCACACTGATAGCGGACTCTGTTTACAATCTTGTATTATGTATGCGTCTACGCACCTTTGACATTTCGATTTATTTCGAGGAAATGGCGAGCCAGGGCTTAAGTTGAGACATGCTAAATATTTATTGGATTATAATTGTTTGTGTTGGCGTCAGCAGTCGTCTGTGTTAATGATTCTAGTCTAGATGTTAAGCGCTCTTAGTTAAAGGTTGCGAGATCAATTTATGCGTGGGAGAATCGTATTAACAGAATTCATGAATGAGATTTTACTAAACTCTTATCGAGGTAAATTTCTGTTTTCTGCATAGTAACCTTGATCTTATGAGATACAGCGTTTATTTGTTCAGCAGAGAAAGAGGTTTTTTACTTTTAAATGAGTGTAAAAATGTCTCATTGGTGACAATAAAACTAATTAAAACAGTATTTTTGAACATTGTGATTATTGATATTTTTTTTTGTATTCCATAATTTTTGACGACCTGACGGGCGCAGTGGCTAAGCGATTGTACTGTTCGCTAAGGTTTGCGGGTTCGATTCCCACGTGGGACAGAAAAATTTGCAATCCGCAGATGTTTGTCTCATGTTCTCTATTATCACCCAACTGGACTAAACCTATTTTTATTTGACCACAGCTATAGATACCTACTGCTATCGTCCCCTTGACCACAATTTAGAATTTCACGTCCAAGAACAACGGGAAAACCAATGGACTGCCGTGAGATGCACACTCGCTACACCTATTGAACGTCGGATTTTCCCCGGAGACTAGTAATGTATTATCTAAAGGATAATATTGTAATCTGCTTGAATAGTTTAGTACCGTGTTACTTCATCACTATGGTAACATTTATTTGTTTATTTATTCTCAATGTTATTGATTACACTTTCAAACATTCTGACGTGATTACTCACATAAAACATAACATCACGCCTGTATTCCCCGAAGGTGTAGGCAGAGATGTACCCATAGCAGTACACTCACATGATCGCCAGTTATGTTATAGCTCCTAATGAAAAGGGGGCGAGCCTATTGCCATCAACCAGGCAAAATTCCAGACTCCGTGCTGCTACTGTGAATGATCTAATGGAAAAACTCATTCATACTTTGCCCGACCCGGAATTCGAGCACAGGACCCCATGCTCAGCAGTCACGCTTGGTGACCAGTAGACCAAGGAAGCACACTATATCTTCCTGCATAAGCCTTCTTGCAGCACTTTTTAAAATGTAAGTAATAGTGACGATCATCTTACCCCTAACTCACTTTAGACAACTACAGTTTATTTAATAATCAATGGGTTAATCTCAAACAATAATTTTGCATTGTAATATAATATATGTTTTTCGGCAATAAACTATTATGAAGAGTCTACTCCAGGCAGTCGCCAGATAAGGAACTATTCCATAGCTAAAAACAACACCAATAATTATTATTTTGGAATTATTTGACTCCTTAGACCGCGCACATATAATTCTTATAACTGATGAACAAATCTTTGTGTGATGAGCATAATGATTTGTTCTGTGTCTGGGTGTAAATTATCTATATTATGTATTTATTTAGAAATATTTAAGTATGTTTATCAGTTGTCTGGTTGCCATAATACAGGCTCTGCCTAGTTTGGGATCAGATGACCGTGTGTGGGCTGTCCCAAGAATGCCCAAGATATTATTGTTATTTAGCATTATCATTTGAAAAATGACATTTCTGTGCATATCAAGGATACTGATACTGATAGTCGAGTGGTATGTCCGTTGGACTGCCAAGTCAAACGGTCTAAACTAAAATCCCGGCACGCACCTATGTCTTTTCGAATTCATGTGCTATTAAAAAACAGTTATCAGATGCTAAAAACGATGAAGAAGATATCGTGAGGATACCGGCACACTAGAGAGATATTTTAACGGAGTGTAAAGCCATATCTGAGGTGACTAAACTAAACTCAGTCACCAGGTTGTTCATTAGCCATACGATAAGAAGAAACATTTCTTGTTTTTCCTTCACCAATTCTTTCGGAGAATGTAAGTTTGTCAATAGTACAAATAATTTTAATTAATTTATGCTACTAGACTTACTAAAGGTTTTACTTGAGACGACACTTAAAACGGGTTTGTAATGAGCTGTGATTTAAATGATAATCTTATTGTTGGTCCAATAGTCCATAAGGAGAGTCAATAACCCGTGTACACGTTAGTACACAATGGTCGTGACTGTTTTTGGGATAAATCAAGTTGGTAGGTAACCAGCTTATTTTGTTTTCATTTTTCAATTGATTTCTTTTGCGTTGTATCGTTCCAAAAATCGTCGACTTTAAATGAAGTAATTGAAACTCGTTCCACGATGAATACCAGCATCCAGATCTATCTGGTTTGATTGGAAACCGCCCCCAAAATATGTATCTGGGAAAAGATAGATGATAATAAGGACTACCTTGTTGATCTAGTGGTAGCTAAGTGCGACTACTGAATATAAGGTCCTGGATTTGAATCCCAGGTCGGGTAAAGTTTTACTGGGTTTGACCATTAGGTAATTCTCAGTAGCAGCACGGAGTTTTGATCTGTGCCCGGTTGATGGTAATAGGCTCGACCCCCATTACATTGGGACCTACAACATAACTGGCGGCATGTGGGTGCACTTTACTGTCACCTCTGCCTACGCCTCCGGGGAATGCAGGTGTAATGTTATCATAATAAGGATTTAACAAACAAGATAGCTATGAAAGGTAAAGTAAAACACAAATATTTGTTAATATTATATTTAAGACTGGAAATGGCATCACATAAATTATTTATTTACATAAATTTAAACTAATTAAAGCAGAACGATAGTTCTTTGAAAACATTAACATAAATGCGGTTCAATCGCTCGTTATGTTAATTACAATGCAAATAAAGCTCAAATACCATACAACGCATGTTAGACAATTTCAAAACTATACAAGACATGTAATAGTGATATATTAACGTCATTCCATAGAACTATGTTATAAGAGAAATAGATTGTTGATAAGACACTGTTCACTTACTGCATTCATTGCCTGGCTTACGCACACAAACGTATCGTACGTGTACGTAGAGATTAGGTGGGAAGTAAGGAGCCAGTTACAACGCACATACGATGCAAATACAACCTAAAACATTTCTTATGACGTGAAGGACGCCTGTGTGTTGTGTAATTACCTAAACGTGTTATTCCAATGTAGTTGAATGCAATTCTAAAATATTAATTATGTACCACTGATTGATCTCGAAGTTGATTTAATTTCACTTTGACTCTTCTTCTTATTGTATGGTTGATGAACAACGTGGTGTCAGAGTTTAAACCGCCTGTAGGCGTCTGACATGGCTTTACACACCGTTGAAAAATACTTTGACTTACATACATACATAAAGTCACGCCTATTTCCACGAAGGGTAGGCAGTGACCACGGATTTCCATTTGCTTCGATATACTTCTTTCGCCTCATTCACTCGCATCACATTCCTCATACACGCTTGTCGGTTAAGGGTACTCCTCACTTTTTTCTAGACTTTGACTTATTTTAACATTATTCAATTGGATACTAGTCAGTGTGATACTTGTTGCTTATATACTGTGCAAGGTGCATGCTATGGTTTCCTTGAAATAGATACACTTATTAAATATTTATTTGTATTAAATTAAGAATGATTGTGTATGTCCCTTGTTGGAGGCCCAATACATAAAAAAAAAGTTTGACTAATGCCGAATGCGATCAGTGGATTAGATTTTTTAAACCCTGTTCACATGACAGTTACATAAAACTCTTACATGTCTACTACAAATAACAAAATACGCTCTTACGATATTACATGACAATATAACACTCACATAAGGCAACTAAGTTGCAAGTATTATCAAAGGTAGGCACTTCCAATTTTCTTAACAAATATACATACATCTACGGGTATTGTCATGGAGGTCGCAGTAGAAGACAGAAATCAAATGAAACCTGTAACATTTTCACTGTTACATGTTCTAAGACACAAATTAAAGTTGATGAAAAACATCGCAATGAAATCGCCAACCAGCTGTGTACAAGCATGGTGATCAATGCTCGTATCTTCTCTGTTTACAAGAGGCCTATGAGACATTCAAACAGTGTCAAGCTGGTATTAATCTTTAATACCTAAACATAAACGAATTTAAAAGATTTTAATACTGTTTTCTTCATGTTGGCAAAAATAGTCACAAAAATTCTTATTTGAAAAATAATGACCACAAAATATTAAATTTAGACGCGCGTCTATATCTTCTACACGATCTCGCGACAACAGTAAGTGACTACACGCGCCAAAAAAAGCTTCTTAGTTGCCTTATGTGAACCCATTTAAAATTTATACATTTATAGATAAATATCAAAAAAGTTTGCATTACATGCCATTACCAAAGACTTTTTTCAATTGAATTACGTCACAATAATGTGCGGTTTGTTATTTACTATGCTTTAAATAGGTTTAATACGTGCAATACGCTGATTATTTCACAGTGTTATGAGGAAAATGGAAGACACAAGCCCTCTTACTTATAAACGATAAAACGTATTTTAACTTACACTTTTTGGGTCTATTAACATTCTTTGACATGCAACCGACAGTGACAGGTATAATTTAATCAATTAAACAAATTAAATATTTATAAGTAAGGGGGACAATGTCTTGATAATTTACACGTATATTAGCTGCTGTTTTGGATAGAACAACTTAATTTAGCCGTCTATTGTTCTTCAGTAAATTGTTCAAAAACTAGTAAAGTCAGCCCAATTTGTTTATAAATTTTCAATTTCTATTTGCCAATTATTATTCAATTTCTTTATTGTAATTTCTGAGACTTTATACTTGCATATATTTTTTTATCAAATGTGAAATTCGTAGTTATATTACTTGTAGGTATATTTATGTTATAATATATCAAATAAAAAAAGGAATGGAAGTAGAGTGAAAGGACCGTTCTCGGTTTCATTAAATGTCGAAGAGGACAAGATTTATAAACGACTTAAGTATTAATACATGATATAATAATGTCAACAAGTCACTAATTAAAATCAAAATTACATAGAGACGTCGCAGTAACTATCTTAATTAATAACAAAATGAATGAGCCTCGTGTTAATATATTAGTTCTTAACTAAATGTTTGTGAAATACATCTTCACAGAAGACATATTTTATATTTTAGTAATTTATTAGAAGCTCGTCAAAGTTAGTTACCCGCAACTTCGACGAAGTAATATTAAAATCTTTATTAGTAAAACCACCTTCTAACACCTAAGGTCAAATAGTTTTCTGTAATCATCTTCATCACTTCACAACACTCAAGTGACGATACTTAAGTACGTCTGGCGCACCCTGGACGGTCAACCTCGCTATCATTCTTGTTGACTGACCAACCTCTACACCACGGCATGATCTATTTCCATGAGATAATTGGCTCATGTCGATACGAAGAAGATAAAACCAAGCAAATGCTTTCTTTTTTAGGTCCTCTTAATTCAATCATGTTGGAATCTAAAACAGGCCTTACCCATCAACATCCATAGGCCATTCAGTCTAATAAATATAAGATAAACGTTAGATTTTACTTTTAAATAAATTTCATATGAACTGATATATTAATCAACGCTGAGTACAACTTGGTTCACTTGGATTTCATGCGTGAAAGTAAATCGTGCGTCATATACCTACATTCATTCGTCTGAACTAAGCTTTTTACATTACATCCCGAAGTTGCGGCTTTAAAAATCAGTCAATTTAAAGACTAACGAGAATCATTAGTAATATACATTTATCATTTATTACATTTACATAACCCTAAACTACTAAGAATTAATTATAGATATTATTTCTCATATATAATCATATCACAAGTAAGAGGTGAATGTAAACAATTCTTATGATATGAGTTATTATTGTCACTTACTATGTTACCTACATATTTATACTTACACTAAAATATATTTATTCCCGTTTATTCGATTGTACTTTGATCTCATTGATATTTACAATTCTACACCACTTTGTAGTTGGATATTGTTTCTCATTATATATATTCTCTTAACAGTTATGCGTAGAATCATATCCACATTTCAAACATGTGTATTTCATATGTTTATCGCATTGATATTTTTAACATAAATCCGTTTGTATTGGAACAGCGTAAAACAATATTGTAAACAAAGAAAATAAACATAAATCTTAAGCGTATCTGTTAAATAATATAAACTTCCCGATTAGTGAGCCATTTGGAATTCCAATATTATTTTACAAACAATAAAATTATTTTCACAACATCTAAATACAATTTGAATTTAATACTTCATTAATAACCATATAATTATATATTATGAAATTTTCACGACTAGTATTATCAACTCTGTTTTACAGTTCACACTTTTGACGTAGCTGTCAACATCACATAACTAGCCCTAGGGTTTTCTTCCTGCACCGGTTCTTGTCTAAAGCACCTGTGCGGTTCAAACTCCACTGGTTTCTTAAGCATTCTTCTCACAAACCATACTAAACCAATCACTATAACCATTAATCCAAGAGCCACGCCAATTAGTGCCGTATTCAAGCCTTTAAAACCAGCCTTCATTTCCAGTGTCCCAAGAGATTCTATCAGTTGTGGGACAACGCAAATTGTTCGTCGTTCATTGATTTTGTACTTCGAAATTGCTGCACAAACTTCGTACGGTCCCCTCATAAAACCTTCCATGGATACCTCTAAAGTCGATTGGCACGGTGTATCTTTTTGGGCAACAAGAGCGCCTCGAGAGAGCACTGCGAGGACGATGTAGCAGTTGTTGATAGGTCTGACGTCATCAGACAGTCTTTGGGAGCGAGGTAGTACGTACTGTGGTCTTTGTGGGAGCCCCAAGACTGATATGAGGACTGTAAGAACTCCGTCGCTTGTTACGTTTGAGCGAACTTCAGAGACCCTGTAATGCAAGGGTGGGGTAAATATTTGGATTTGTGTCATAATTTAAAAATAAATATCTGAAATGATATTCGTACTTAAAAATACTTTCGAGAATGTTACTGTTTATTTAACTTAGGTCTTATTCGGATGGTGAAGCGTTACCAGCTCACGAATTCTCCGTTTGAGTCTAAAGCAGTCGGGCATAGCCAAACAATCAAGTATAAACAGCCGTAGATAATAGTACCGACATTTTATTCCTGTCATAATCAGACCGAACTGGGGTGCAAGTAGAGAGCCTCCACGAGTATACGATACTTAAGTATGTCCGGCGCACCCTGGACGGTCAACCTCGCTACCATCCTTGTTGTCTGACCAATATCTACACCGCAGCACGACCTATTGCATTGCATGTGGCTATTGGCTCATGTCGATAAGAAGAAGATCAGACCAAACTGCTACTTCTATAAATTCTTACCTTAGGGGATTGCTCTCCAGTGCTGGCGTCACCACTATGGGGACTACGGTGGCAAACGAAGCCCGTTGCCTCACTGTCTGAGGAGCTCCACAACCCAACACTAAGGACAGTGGCACATCGGAGCTGTCCATCTCTTCAAGAGCAATGCAGAACCTGAGAAAATATTACAGTAACTCTTTTAAAAAGGATTAGAATAATCAAATTAGTCATTCAAAAAAATTGTTCTAGATTAAACTTTTGAAGTGTTAGGTTGTTGTTACAGTAAAAGATAAAAAGTTGGGTTGTTCAATAAAAATATGTATGTTCTAAAGCGCCTGTCGAACGCATCATACATTATTTAATTTTGTTTGTACAATGGTAATGATTAAGTCAGACATATGCTATGCATAGATTTAAAAAAAATAGAAGCAATACATCAGAACTTATTAATCACCAGCAGTCTGTTTAGTAAAAGTACTCCTACTACTACAACAGGAAGCTTGGTAAAAACTTGGCGAAAAGGGAAAGGCAATCATGGGTTTTTCCATTGGGCAATTCTCAATAGCAGCACGGAGTCTGGATTTGTGCCCGGTTGATGGCAATAGTTTTGCCCATTATTACTTTGGGACCTGGCATTAGGCGAAGTGTGGGTGTACCATACACTTATGCCTACCCCCTCGGAGAATACAGGTGCGATGTTATGTTATGTTTTTAAACATAAAATATCTCTCTGCCTTTGGGTAGTCTAAAAAATTAAATAACATTTTAGACCACCCAAAGGCAGTAGAATGGATCACCCGTTTCCTGCTAAATTAATTTATATTATTTTGCCAAGGACGTCGCTTATCAAACTTCGGTACGAATAAATATCGACTTTAACTCTTTAATTTATCTTTGTGGTTCCAACTTGTATAATGTTGTTGTAATTACTTAATTTATGGTCTCATTGGGTTATGGTTTCATCTTATTTTGTTAAGGATTTACTGAGTTATACGAAAGGTGTCCTTAATATTACAGTGCTTTGGCAAAAATATGAAATTATACTTGCCTAACTAATAACTTAAATCTTTTGCTATTCATATAACAATAATAATACGTGGTTTAAATTAAACCTTCTTAAGTCTATTGACATCTCTATTCTTTGACATGCAAACGTCAGTGACAGGCATAATTTAATTCATAGTTTAAAATTGTATTTTTTTTGCATATGGGGGTGCAAGTCTTGTAATAAACCGAGGTCCGAGGTAAACGAAACACTTTTGCCCAACTGTGGAACACCTATAAGGCTATTTACAAAATAACGACAAACAGTCTGTAAAATAGATTCAAAACTTTGAAAGAAATGTTAACTTTATATAGCATGGCAGGGCTCTGGCCTACAGGCGGTTTAAACTCCGATACCAGGTTGTTCATCATCCATACGATAAGAAGAACAAGCACGGCTCCTAATTCTGGCACATCACACTGCACTTACGTATACTGATCTACAGCATCAATCTTCAGGCCTCTAAGCACCACATTAACAGGAGGTGCTCTGTGACAGGCTATATGCTTTGGTAGACCACCAGCCCTCGAAGCAGTAACACCAGTACACCTGTAGCGGTGGCTTGACATAGGCTCCACGGACCAAGACAAATGAACTTCCTCGTCATCATGCCAAGCATCTATGAGACGAACCTGAAGAATATGAGGGAAGAATAAATTAATAATTTATTTTAGGTTAGGTTACGGCGTTAAGTGCCCTATGTATGTATGAGCATGTATGAAGAATATGACGAGAGTGAATGAGATGAATAGGTATATCAGGACCGTAGAATGGAAATCTCTGTCAACCCATTTGGCAAAGAGGTATGACATTAGGTATAAATGTATGGTACATATAGAAAATGAGGAGACTGGTGGAGAGTTAGCCGTTCCAGAAAATTTTAATACCAAAATGCACGCAGTTAGATTATTTTATGTTTTCATAGTTCATCAAATAAATTGCTTTATACTGTCATGGGTAACGACTGCCGAGAATCAAAACCAAATATCTGAAGATCACTCAAACATTTCCGCCTGTGTACCCAGTAGATTGAAATTTGCAACGTTTTGCAAATAGTCTTCTATTTCTACTACCTAACTTTGGTTGCCAAGCAACTTTACAAACATACCGATATTTGATGACTAATAATAATTCAAACGAAGAAGATTAAATCCCACACAATTAATACCGGATAAGCTTATCGAATATTATCTAAGCGCCTACTAATTTGGCGAGGTGATTCATGCTATAAAAAAGTGTGAATATTCCTCTAAAATGTGTTTAGTATGGTTATTATATATTATAAAAGCTATTAGATTCAATATCTTATATAATATATTTAAATTATTAAATCTAATAAATTATTTATGTCATTCATTTCTCGTGACTCATAATCAAGCTCCAGGGAATTTTAAATATGTAGTAGGCTGATAGCTAAAGTTAACTTAAAATATTTGCATAGGTTGAGATTATAATTTTTACCTTAGCTTCAGAAATTGGCAAATCCTCTTCAGCAGGAACTTCCAACTCTTCATCATAAAGATCATCATCCAATCCCTCTTGCTTATCAACATACATCTCTCTATCGTTATCTTCTACATTAATCTTGTAGTCTTTTACTATTGAATTAGCTAAAACCTTGTTAAATTCGTAGTTCGTATCTTTTTGTTTCAAGTCTGTATGTTCGAAATCATCACAGAGTTTGTTTTTCGACAATCTAGATAACAATGCACCTTCCAAATGAGGTGGAGTGGCACACACGGCAGCAGATTTATCAGTTTGGGGCAGGTTTTTTGCCTCTCGTAACCACCTTGCGAATCCGGCCATTAAGCAATCGCAATTAAGAGGATTATCTGCAAAAGAGAGCAAAATTTATCTTTACGACCTCGAATAATGTGGTTGAAGTTTAGAGAGGAAGTTTTAAGTATGAGTAATTGCTCCTTTGATTCTATGCAATTTATCTTTTTGTTATTTCTAATAGGGTATTTAACAGAAATAGGCTGATAAGATTAAGATATGATTGGACATTTTACGGTCTATTAGTGTAAGATAAATAGTGGACTGGTAAGAGACAAAAATAAACAGGAATTCTTATTATAGTTTGCTTTAATAATCCTGACCTGAGTTCCTACTCCAAGCAAAAAATGTGAAAGCTATACTCGGTTTTCGTAATTTGTTCCTTATTTTATATAGCGAAAATACAAAGCGCGGGAAAAATAAAGTTACATCAACAAAAGTGTCAGGGGCCAGGATTATTCCTTACAAAAAACCCATAAAGAACGTTAGTCACAAAGGCAGCAATAGTTAAGAGTCACGCAACAATATAACAGGCGAATATCGATGGGGGAACAAAGAGGCTTCGACGTCACCTTACTGAAACGTTGAGTATCGACAAATATCTGTGCGATACATACTGCCGAAATTGTTAAAACAACAAACAAGTCGTCTAAAAACACAATAGCAAAATTGATATAATAATATGTCGTAAAAATATCATGAAATGTTACATAAGATGTTAATTTTCTGGAATGTAAACCAAACATGAATATTTTGTTCTCTTAAAAAGCAAAAAACCATATTTACGAGGATTAATTTATTGTTTAAATACTGTCCATGTAAAACACTAGAGACTGACAGTACGCCATAAAAAAATCTATTACTAAACTACATTCCACTAACTTATTAGCCTGCAACATTTTTCGACAGTATGTCCGCCCAAAGTGCGTATCATCGCGCCGCCATTACCTTCAATGGTGAATCGGCCGAGGTCCTTGTGCAGCGCCAAAGCTCCGTCATCTATCATCGATATGTCGTTATCGTGGAGAAGGAGTTCGGTCAGCAGTCGAAGAGATTTCAGTGGTTCAGCAGATAAAGACCGAAGGAAATTGTGTGAGAGATCCAAGTGGACCAAGTTTGTTAATTGGGCTAGTGATGCACCTGTAATAATATAAATGATTAAACATTTTAGTGTAGTTCTTATGATAATATCACCCCTGTATTTCTAAAAGTGATAGACAGATAATTATGTTATGCAGCACATTAATAATTTGCCAGTTTTGTTATAGGTCCCGTGAATCGCGAGCCTATTTCCATTTAAGCGACAGTCGCAGTGTCTTCAATTTGTAGTGTTGATCTTACAGAAAGATTCTTAACTCATACAGAAACTAGCAATATAACATGTATGTATACATCTATACATAACTTTAAGATTCTTACAATAGCTCATAATAAAATTAATAATTCCAAACGTCTTTAGCATAAATTTTGAGTGCCTACTTCCAAAACCATTTCCATAATTTTGTATTAAGTATACCCTTTCTAAAACAGTCGTACAAAATTTTATTTGATTTTCTTGTACAATCATTTCTTTAGCTCCTATGTAAATATTTAAAAAATCTTTTCCTCCTTATTTCCGTCGGTCCCAGGCGACTCTGATATTTTTTGCCGGAAATTAAAACGTCACCGAATTGACTAAACGCTAAAAATGGACATTATCCATGTTAAACTGAACTAAGTAATCAAGAGTAAACTCAATAATACTAACGACAGGGCTTAGATTATTCTAAGAATAAATACCTACGTGATTGTTATTTAAAATGTTACTGTCTGGCTACATTTACATATTTTTTTTATAAAAGGTATCGTTGTCATAGTTATTGCACAAAGGAGAATTTTATGTCTTATAATTTTTATTTGAGTTTTCAACAGCTGGTATGGCGATCCTAATATTACAACATCCTTATTAAAATTGTCAGTGTTGAACAACTGATTAAATTATACCTGTCACTGTCGTTTGTATGTCCAAGAATAAATGTCAATGTCAAGACTTAAGAAGTGATTAACTTAAAACACATTTAAGCATAATTTATAAGTAAGAGGAATAATGTTTATCACTCACCAGAAACAGCGACAATCTCGTTGTGGGATAGGTCCAGGTGCGTCAAGTTCACTATGTGTTTGAACGCGTAGTCTTCTAGAACATCTATCTGGTTGTTGTGCAAGTTCAAATGAGTTAAGTTTGTGAGACCTGCAACACGGACTTAGTTGATCAACAGGGTTTTGGTATAAAACACACTTATACTAAAGTATCGACGTAATTTAATCTGTATAGTGTCTATCTACTAGGTTTAAACTGAATCAACCGTGTACAGAAAACTGGAAAAATCTTGTTTATTTTATTTAACCTAGTTACTGATTGGCCTTAAAAATAGTTGGATATAATTATAATTCAAAACCATTGTTAACATTCACTGTTTTTCTCTCAACATTTTCAGAGCTATCCTTTGACATTTACGTAAAACACAACGTACAATAGTGTTGCATCAAGCTCCAGAACAAGTCAGGACATCAAAATCGATACGCAGATACGTAAAAGATGTAATCCAAAACTCCTTTGTATTACATGATTTCCGAGGTTAAGCCGTTAGTCGCTCGCCGCGGTCAGTCTTGTGATGAGTGACCGTTTTCACATGTCGAGACCCCGTTACCCCGTTCGTACATCAGAAAGTACGTTAAGCCGTTGGTTCTGCGACTAATCTTTCTCCGGTCGTGTCGATCTGCCGTCCCATCGGACTATGAGAGTGAGGGAATGGGGATTGCCCCTGTGTTTGCGCGCATACTTGTGCACTATAATATCTCCTGCGTAGTTGGCTAGTCTCAGACGAGAAAGACCGCCGTGACCGAGGTTCAGTCTGGTCATTACGTAAATAAGACTCATAATATATAAATCTTACCTGCCAAAGCCCCTCGTCGTATGCTTGCAAACGTGTTATCAGACAGCTGAAGAGAAGTCAGGCAGGTCAGTGTAGGCACTGTAGCTGGGCCCAGTGGCCCTTCCAGTGCATTACTCGATACATCTAGATCTCTCAACATGTGCGCCTGCTAAAATAGGATTGGTTTGATTGTTAATTATGTTCTTCACTTTAAGTAATTAATCGCGGTACTTGAGTCGTATCATAAAAGAAATCAATCATTAACTTCAATAAAATTGGCTACTATGCTTAGATGCGCCACCAGTCAAAAGTATCACTCGTGAGCGGTTTAGGTATATGTGTGCTTGTGTTTAAAATCCAAAATATGTAATTAGGCAGTTCGATTGCCTGCTAGAATATGGTGATTAATAACTGTTTTACATTCATATTATCTTCAAAAATTTTAAAGACCCGATTGGCGCATTGGCTAGGCATTGGACTGCTGCGCCAAGGGTTGCGGGTTTGATTCCCGCACGGGACAATTTTTTTTGTGCAATCCGCAGATGTTTGCCCGAGTCTGGGTGTATGTGATTTTTCATGTTTGTGAACGCACCCACGATACAGGAGAAATTGCTACTGTGGGCAGCGTTTGTCTTTTTAAAACAAAGACAAACAATAACAATTTTCAGACTTTTTTACAACATTTTCAAAATATAGAATAACTACCGTGTCCGTATAGAGTCCGTAGCATAATTATAATGGTTTTTATTACCATCCACTACCTGGAAATTTTATATTTATTTATTTATTAAACATACACACACTATCATTACAGACTGATCCAATACAATAGTGGAAATCGAGCTGTACCTATAAACTTTTACAGAGTAAACGGTAAAGGATAAAATAAACAGACTCTTCATACTTATGTATATTAACGTAATGGAGATAACTCAATGTTAATGAATAAATATCGCTTGCGTTAATTAACTATTTCCAACAACTGAAGTAATGAAATCTAATTAGTATTAGATAGTAAATGCAATAGAAAAATGAAATATTAAAAAGTAATAAGCTTTCGCAATATTAATATTACGTTCCAGCTTCATAATATTAATAAACTTCTTATATTAAGTCATAATTTGATTATGCGAGGGAACAACTAATTTGTGTCATTTTTTTTACCAACGAGGGTTCGTACATACATTGGATTGGTACTGAATAATATATTAGAAGAGATTACATAACTAAGTAAATCAATTACTATGAATTATTCCACTAATAGTACTAATATTGCTAGAGCTAGTTTATAAAAGGTAAGTAATCAGGGTTTTATTAATCGCTTTGGTTACTATAAGTTGTAATAAGTCTTCTTTTATAGCTTGTAAAACTTGTAGGTACCTAGAATCGAAAATAATTTGCTTTAGTATATTAACTATCAATAAAATATAAGTAATATTGTTCATAACACACTGGTAAGCCTTACGTCTATGCTCTTATAAAATATTCTTTGCATTCTCCATAAATTTGTAATTTACCTTCAAAGCTCCCAAAGCCGGTACTTTCAATAGGTTCCCTCTTAGCCTCAGAACGCTCAGCTTCAGTAAAGGCATAAAAGCCGTCGGCGATATATCCGTCAGCTGATTATCGCTTATATCCAAGTATGTTAAGTTCTTAATACCCTGTGAAAACAATTATTTTGATACAATCTGTTCAGTCTGTGATACTGTGATCTTCAGTCTGTTTATGTGTAAAAGCATCAAAGGTTTAATATAAATCTGAACTTACTAAAAATATAGATGTACAGTAACATGGACATAACTATTCAATTACATTAATGAACCACAAACCATCATTATTAAAAGTGTATTGTTTTGTATTGAGTAACAAAATACATTTTTACTCAACGACCAAAAAGTTAACTATACATACTTTCATTACTTAGAATAGCAACAGATTTTAACGTTTCACGAATACAAATCCAAAATAACTCAACCTCTAAATTTAATTGAAATCACTTTCCAACTAAATTCTAGTGAAAGCTTACCTTAAATGAATTAGATTCTAGAGTATGAATTTTATTGTTAGACAAGTCCAAACGATCCAAATTCCATAGTCGAGTTAATGCCTCCGTGGGAACTGTGGGAAGCTGGTTATTTGGTAGACCTGAAACAATTGAAACATTTCACTTAAAGGTAGTCTACTAATATTATTATCATGGAAAATGTATGGATCAAGAATTTAGTTTCCTCTCGGCACTCGTGTTTGATTTTCGAATGGCAGTAGGCTCAACAGTACGTTAGACGAGATTGACGACAAAATGGCGTTTTATAATTTCCTGAAAAAGGAGAACACCGCTTGATGCCATATGAGGACTATGGGCTTGACTGTGTGCATGAAAATGGAGATATTTATTTATTTAGATAGATAGATACTTTGAGTCTTGAAATACAATAGTACGATATAACTTTATATTCATGAACAACGTTCGTATATTTCGTTGCTCACCTTATGTTACAAGCCTACACCATCGAAATTGCCTTTAATCTAACAACACAACCTAAACACAAACACGAAACAATAACTAAAATCATTCGCATTACGCACTCCTTCCCAACGTTCGGCATTTATTTACATATATACATCCTTAATTAAGGTGGAGTTACATTAGCACATTGAAAATTAGTAAATCGTTGGAACTACGGCGAGCCAACTTTCCTAGCGTCTATTACTAAAGTCGGGCGTGCTCTGGGGAAATCATTTAATGCCGCAAAATTATGTAATTTGAAGAAAATATACTTGTGAGTTGGAAGATTGTGTTGATGTTGTTTGAATTCTTGTTAGGATAGCTTATTATGTTGTAAGATTTAATATTATAATTATAATGAACAGCGTAAAACAAAAAAATATAAAAATACGTTGACTATAAATATAAAAATTCTGGCAAAGAAGTAGAAAATATACAGGTCGCGATACTATGGTTAAACAAAAACAAAAATTAACGACTGTTCCACTGCAGAGCAAAGGCCTCTTTATCTGTAGGAGGATTGGTAAATCTTGGAGAATCTAGGTTTCCTCACGATGTTTTCCGTCATCGGTAATAAATTTTGTCTTAATATCTTAGAAAGTATTTATAACATTAAAAGTCATATTGATGCTTGCGTAGGTTTGAACATGCAACTTTGTTTTTATGTATTACATTTTCAATTATACGACGAAAATAAAAGGTCACAACATGGAGCCTTGCAGTACACCCATATAAATAAAAAGTAGGTGAAGATCTATTTACATAGTATGAAGTAAGCGGCCCGGCCCGTAGTAACGCGTAAGGTCGTAAATTAATTTACACAGGGGAAAATATCGTTAGTTTCGCTTCATGAAAATATTAGTGACTAGAGTAGTCGATAATCTTTACCAGATTTTGAACTAAAATGCTGGAAAATCGTAACTAATTTACTATTTTTCAGTTATACTCACGTGTTGATTCGGGACCAATGAAGAAACTCACCGTTTAAGTCCAAAAGTATTCAGGCGTATATATGATTTTTAGAGTCATTATATCATGCTGCCCGTGCTAACCTTGAATGTAAATTTGAATAATGATGGACAGGAGCAAGACTCGAACTCGCACCCTTCGCCTAGACGTCACCCTTAAGACTTAAATCCTAAAATGGAACTTGAAATTTGTTATTAGCGACGCAATAGGTCACTTGGAAGAATTGCGCCACGGATCAGCAAAGGTCGCGGGGTCAAAACCCGCTCGTATCCATCATTTTTCAAATTTCCTTTACCAATTAACTCAGGCATTCCCGAATAAACAGGTGAGTAAAACTGGAAAATAATAAATAATAGTAGCGAAAACGATAATGGTAAAGCACTAGCTTACCCAATGCAAACAGCGTAGCAGACACTGAGTTGAAAGCACCTTGCTGCACTCTTCTAATATCCCCTGAGGATATGACCAATCCGTGCAGTCCAACACCAGCTAGTTCAGACACAGATGCTGATGACAAGACCGATACTCCGCGCAGTGCGCAGTCCAGGAGTGATACCGCCGTGTTCTTGTTCCGAGCCTTTTGTTCCCGGAGATGGCGACCGATAATCTGAAAAGTAGAAGCTATTAAAACCAATGTACACTTTAGTAGTGAACTTCAGGACCAATGCTACACAAGAATAGAGAATCAGTTTGTCCGTGCTACACATACTTCTATTCATCTAATGTTACTGTTTATTTGTTTGTCTTGTGTCTGTGTTTTGTGTGGCAAATCCTGAATTATTTCATGAATTCGTTCAAAACTACGCGGTTGTTAAAAAATCTAATTAATATATAGTTAATTTTATTATTGCTAACTTATCTCGAATTAAGCCTGTAATTACAAAACTCTATGTGTGTACAACATTTCTGTTAGAAAACATTTAAACAAAAAACGTACTCAATGTAATTGGAACTTAAGAATCCTTAATATTAAACGTATAAAAACAATCGGGGCCTTTAAGGAGGAAATTACCAATGAAACATTTATAAATTCAAGTGATTTGTGTCAAGGAAATTTTCTTCGAAGGAATTATTTAAAATGGATTCCTTGCCTAAGTAATGATATTCCGGGATCTGGGACGTTTTAATTAAACACTAGTTGAACTGAATCCATTATTAATTAATGATCGAATTAATTACGCGAAAAATATTTATCTCATTTCGGGGCTGTGTTATTGACGACTTAATTAAACGAATCTAATTACTTGTATGATAAAAGAACGTTTTTGGAAATGTTTATTGTTTTTATGTCCATCTCGGCGTGCTATGCTTTCTTTTTTTTTCATGATCTATTTATAATTAAGTAATTAGACAATATAAGAAATCATTCTATGTTTTATGTTTATTATACTAGATGAAACTATTACGTCAAATATATTGACGCGAATCGTATGGTGCTTCAAGAGGATTACATAAAGCCGCTTGTGCGAGAAGGGGCATGTCGCACCATTGGCAAACATGCTATAGGACAAATGTATGTACAAGTATTCTGTGATGGAGATGACAGTATAGTTGACAGTTTGATGGAAATAAGCATAATGAAGATGTTTAAGACAAATTCATTGATATTGAATAGGTTCTTTTAACATTATTTTTGACCGCATCGTAACAAAACTGTTGAGAGGACTAACACTAAGGCCACGCCAGGATTTGTATGAACTTTGATCCTCCACCATTTTGACCACCCTCTAACAGTCACGTGTAATAATACATCGCTGGATAGGTATTTTTGAGCTGAACAAAAGTTTATGTGGCTCTAGTTCCAAATGTTATTCCGTTCCAAGTTATGCTAAATTAAATATGACAGTTTAACAACACCCAAATATTTTTTTTTCAACGCTATATTACTTGTAGCTATTGAAGGCTGGGACCAAAATTGGCATCTTTCTTTTACAAGGTTGACGAAAAGATTATTATTGTAAAAAAAATCAAATAAATTATTTTCGGAATCTATAACACATATAAATAGTTAACGTTGGATTAAATGAGTTACTTATTTATAATTATCGAAATTTTATGGAATTCTGGAAACCTTCATTATGATCAGAATTGTCTTTCGGACATGGATCGGTCTAACTGTAATCAACCCTTCCCATTTTGTTTTTATTATTAGTATCCCAAATAATGTAAAATTATTCGAATTCTATTCTTCATTTCTTTAATCCAAGGTCCAGAAATCTGGTCACATTAATAAATAACCTAAGCCAACTATATTGCCTACAATAACGCCTTCCAATTGTTGCTGGGAATACAATGTGTCTCTAAATAACCAATGGGCCAAAAGCTGAGGTATTATGGCGATCGTATTTGTACAGAACCGATGGACGTTGATTCCGAAACAATACCTTTATACGTCCCTTACTATGATCTCGAAACGAATTGTTAACGTAATCTTATTGAGGTATACATTTTGTTTTACTTTCCTTTAAAAGATATTTAGTTTTTATAAATAAGATTCTTCTCACCAGACAACTCTTGATACATATGTATACCTATGTTATTTTTTTTTAATATATGAAGATAGCCATCACTAGACATATCTAACTTATAATAAGCGAAGTTCTGAAGTCATTATTGAAACGTAGTTTAAAATCCTAATTAAACCCTCAATCACATACAGGCAGGTATTAGGAAGAAACACGTAAAGTTCAGAAATCAATTTTAAAAGGAAAATTTTCTTGTCAAGTTCAATCCTAATTGCAATCGAGAAACAATAGTTCTTTGGAACCAGCCACAATTCACTTGTAGAGAGGCGTTCAGTAAACAAAAGCCTATCGATTGGCAGGTGCGTGAATCGGCGAGACTTTGAGTAGGGTCCGTGATCACCCTTCGAGATCCTCACGTCAATAAACGTCTTACTGCGTAGAACTAAGTGCCTTTGACCGATTATGAAGAAATGAGGGTGTTATATGAGAAAAAGGTTGGGTAACGGTTCAGCTTTTCGGTCTTTTATGTGATGAGAATGAATATTTAAGGGAGTTATTAATTACGGTGCATTTATCTATAAATTCTAGAGTGGTTCCTTCTACTTCTTGCTACTTACTACTAATTCTTTGGTAATTGGGAACTGATAGCTGTGTACCGTATTTAAAAACATTAAGAGTACTAACGATGCCTTCTATGTATATTTATGAATCAGTCATGTTTGTTCGGCGCAATATAGATAAGTTTTCACAAGTTGCAAGTTTACGTAGAGCTGGTACACTTAAATTAGTTGCAAGTAAAACTGCAGTGTGTCATAAAAGTATATTAGTAATGGCTCCTAAGATATATAATAAACTACCAAAACATATAAGACTTACAGACCCAGTTAATAGTTTTAAAAATAAATTGTTAAATTTTCTCATTGAAAAAGCATATTACTCTGTTGTCAGTTTTCTAAATGATAATAATATAAAATAATACAACTGAGTTTTTATGGTTACAATATATTATGTATTAGTGTAAAAATATACAATGTCTCATAATTAATTACTTAAGTTTAAATGATAATAATAATAATGTGTTCAGTGTATGTATTGTGTTAATAATTATGTATCCATGTGTATATACTCCAAATTTAATTAATACTTTGGATTATTTGTACGCCAGCTGTATGGCAGAACATAGTGTTACCTACTGTAAAATAATGTTGTCATCTTGTTTTTACCTATGGTCACAAATAAATGTCTATGTCTATGTCTAATTTTAGGAGTAATTCAATCCAAGTCAAGGTTTTTAATCACCGCTCTGTAGGTACCACGCATTCAATATTTCACTTCAGTATTATTATTATTTTGTAGAGTATCTTCTTTTTCTGTGCAATGTAAGAAATTTGGCATTGAAGCTAAAGTTTATTGGAGTCTCATGTTAATTTCTTAGCGACTCTTAGCTTATCGCGCCGTCTTTGCGCCAATCAATTTCTCTGAATACCTTACCCTGCTATCTAGACCAATCTATACCACTATCTACGGGTAAGCTGTAATAAGCCATAATTCTGTACCTTCAGTGAAAAGTGATACATGTCGACCTAGAGCGGTTTCTATATTCTCTGATTAAACTTATTAAAAAAAAATTAACTTAATTTCTATCTTATCCCCGTTGTTATAAGATTAAAAATGAATGAGATTTTTTTGTGCACATTGATATAAGTAAGCAATTTTTTATTGAAATTATTGTGTAAAATAATACTTTTTGATTCATACCAAAGTGCTCCGAACCGATCTTTATATTTCTAAAATGTATTTTAATACGACTCGAGTTACCACATCTTACGCGAACCGAAAGCTTTTACTTCAATTAATCCAAAGTGATACAAATGAAATCCTATCACAAAACATTAAAAAATTGAAACAATACATTCTAGTGAAAAGTGTTACATTTGTACATGAACCATACAAACACTAATTTATTTTCATAAAAATGTGTGACTAATGATACAACTGCTAATCAAACAATTTACACGTAATTTATGTAGCCAATTTTGATGTGATTACAAATTTAATATTAATTCTATTAGTAAGAACATAAGGGAAATCATATTATGATTACGTGAATAATGATACTAATATAGTAGAATCAAAACTGCATTGCGTTTTAGAACTAAATTAGCAAAAAAATACGTAGTACACAGTGATACAAGTCGCGCAGCTCTTACGCACCCCACTCCCTACTTCTCCGCGGGACGCATGGAAAGAGCGCAGGCGACGCGGGATTCTTAGTCACGGGCGTGCGTCAGGACAGGTGCGTCGTGCGTTACAGCACACAACTACCATGCGTAAGGTAAAACTTGTATCATTTTACACGAATTATGTAACAATTTTGTTTTTTAAATGTTTATATATATAAACATAAACACTGCTATAGAGGGTAAGTATCATATTGGGTGCTATGAAGGAGTTGATCTTCGAGGAAAGAAGTCTCCAGGAAATAAAATAAATGATGAACAAGTGGCTTTAGTTAAAGAACACATTCAGAGTTTCCCTTGCATTAAAGCTCATTACGTTAGACAATCTAGTCAAAAAAAGTATCTTGATCCCAATTTGTCGATCTTAAAAATGTATTCAATGTACAAAGAATTATGTGCAGAAAAGCAAGTCAATGCAGTGAGTGAACCGACATACAGACGCATTTTCAGCACATCTTTCAATTTGTCTTTCCATAAGCCAAAAAAAGATCAGTGTCCTTCATGCAATAAATACTTATCAGCAGGTGCAAACCAGAAAAAAGAGATGGAGCTTGAATATTCAATGCACATTATAAGGAAAAATGAATGTAATGAAGCTAAAGATTCAGATAAACAAAGATCTCTGACAGACCCTTCATTTCAAACAGCTACCTTTGATTTACAGAGTGTCTTACAGTTGCCATTCTCTTCCGTCTCACAGTTTTACTATAGTAGAAAGGTATGCGTCTACAATCTGACTTTTTACGAAGGTGATGGTAAAAATGCCTATTGCTATGTATGGAACGAATTAAATGGTAAACGAGGCAGTAATGAGATAGGTAGTAGTATACTTAGATACATCCAGACATTAAAAGAAGAGATTACACACCTATCATTGTTTTCGGACACCTGTAGTGGCCAAAACAGAAACCAGCAAGTTGCTGCAGCCCTCTTGTATGCAGTGCAAAATACGCATTTGACTGTCATTGAGCAAAAATTTTTGGAATCCGGTCATTCACACATGGAGTGTGACTCAATGCACTCCAGCATCGAAAATGCGCGAAAGAATAGGGCCTGTTTTATGATGAACGATTGGCTTAATGTATTCAAAGCTGCACGTTCAAATCGTGGGAAAAATAAAGATAAACCGCCCTATCAAGTGATGGAGCTTAAATATAAAGACGTGTGGGACTTACAGGCGTTGGCCACAAGTACACTAAAAAATAAAAATACGGACGAAAACGGCGAAAAAGTAAATTGGCTTAAAATAAAGTGCCTCAAATTTGAAAAAGCCCACCCAAATGCAATTTTCTATCAGTATGACCGCTCTTCAGAATATAAAAAAATTGATATAATACAGCAGCGTAGCCATCGAAACCGCATTACACAGAATGTTGAACTAAAACAGGCGTATAACCCCGTTCTGCCTATCTCTATGCAAAAAAAAATGACCTTGTAAAACTGTGCCGAAGTGGGCTTATCCCTGACGAGTTACATGACTGGTATAAGAACTTACCGGTCAATGGCAGTTTAAGAGAAAATGATATTTTCGAACTAGAAGATGAAAAGGATGACTTTTAAAAATAATTACAGTTGCCCTAATAATTCGTTTTATGTCTAATTCATGGTTTGATCAACATCTAAACTTTCGCTCTATGAGAGATTTATGTTTTTTTATTTGTATGCAAAGCAAAATTTTAATAAAAGGACTTTTAATTTTCTTACAGATTTTTTATTTAAGAATGACAGTTCATTATCTGACTTATATAAGCAGAAATTCAAAAGAGGTAAAACTCATTAAAACATATTTTTTTTAAATATAAAAATCTACCAACTATAATTCTAAAAAACAAAGCAGTTACAACAGCAACCTAATAATCTAAAAACAAAATCAAACTTAATAGGATTGCATTTAAGAACTATGAGCAAAATGCAATCTTTTGCAAAAAATAATTAATATCGCTTATAAACAGATATCGTCAGAGTTGCGGGCAACCGGTGGATGCAAACGGCAAGTTGTCGTTCATTATGGCGTTCTAAGGGGGAGGCCTTTGTCCAGCAGTGGACGTCTTCCGGCTGATGATGATGATGATGATAACCATAATAGTTTTTTGCATTTAATGAATTTTACCTCTAAACCGACGTTGTATTGTATTGTATAGCGAATAGTTGAAGTGCTACATGTACAACACATCTGTTATTTGATTTTTTGAGACTGATTAAATACGCTTTAAGACTGTTCAAGATTAATACTAAAGAGGTTTAAAAGTTATGTTTTTTTATAAGGATGTTAATTATATTGTTTTATATAGCGAATAGTTGAAGTGCTACAACAAAAATCTGTTGTTTGATTTATTGAGCTTGTTTTAATATGTTTAAAGACTAACGATACCTACTCTGACAATCAGATTAACGATAAATACCTACTTAGGTCTAAAAGTTATGTTTTATGTTTGATTTATAGAAATGTTTTATTGTTTTGCTACTACTTGTAATTCATAAAAAAGTGTTTATTCAAGAATTCTTTATTAAAGAAACGCTTTTTTAATTTAGTTATTATTTTATTATGATATTAACATAGTTTTACCCTTTCTGTGACAAAAGCTTATTACTTGTATCAATAAACACTTCGATGTAAACAAAATGTATCACAATAAATTCTACCTTGTAGCATTAATCACTTACTAGTTTGAAAAATACATTGGTGTTTAGGGGTACAATTGAATATTTATGTAGGAATTTTAAATAAAACAATGAAAAAAGGTTGCTGATAATCAAAATGATCATATTAGTTTTACGACTTTTTCTCACAACAACTATTTGCAGGCAAAACATGCCAAAACACAAGCCTTATAACATTTCACACAAAACGGTAACTAAATGTGTAAAATAATTCATTTCATTATAGATTTAAATACACAAAAATAAGCAAAGAAAACTATAGTGTACGGTGATATAACTGGCTATTTTTATTAATTACTTAAATTCCGTGCAAAATAATATATTCAAACCAAGCTCTTTATAATCTTTATAATATTATCTACACGTACCACATATCGTTTTTTATTTTAGAACAATAGAAAAATAACGAGATTTTTTTAAATCTTTAACCTTAAATTACTCAAAACTATGATTTTTGACTTATATCACTTTTCACTGAAGGTACAGAATTTAACTGTGTTTTCATCAAAACTTGAATTAAATACAAGCGTTATTACGCATAAAAAAGCGAATTTTCTAAACAATAAACATTTTAAACAACAATCTATATTCAACATTTCCGTACCTGCCTGTTAAACTGGAATTAAAAAGGTTTAAGACAAATATCCAACAGAATTTTGTTCAGCCAGCATTTAAACACCAAAATAGGACTTCAAACGAATTTGGAAAATTCAAACAAATGCCTGCAGGAGCGACCTTTCTAAATAAAAAAGTTGAGCTTCTCTTTATGTATAGGACAGTTATCATGCAACCTAAGCCCACTTTATACGATACTGGAATAAAAGAGATGCTTTGAACAGATGACTGAAATAGAAAAGTATAAAATTGCTAAAGCTATTAGTTACAGTTGCTATGCATACGGCATGATATCATTATCAAATATCTTAAATAATTTAATAGAATTATTGATAATAACAATCAATGAAAAAAGCATGTAAGCTAGTAGAGTCATTCCAAAGCGAACGGTAAAGATAAATACATGGATTTTTTGTTTTGTAAAAAGTTTAATGGTACCTCCGAACCCTTTAAATAATAGCACTGACTAAAAAAGTTTTCCCAACGCTAGAATGCATCGATATCATGAATTCCATTTGCAATTTCATCTATCCATAAAATTCCAGCCAGTTGAAGATTGTAAGAGAACAAAACAAGTGCCGGCCAGAGCCAACGTTCCTTTACGCTCAGTTTCCACGATCCGTTCTTTTATTAGTGACGATGTAACTACGTTGATTTAACTTTGTGTAACGGTCGTTTTATTTTCTTCGACTTTGTGTTGATAATTTGCTGGAATTCTATTTGAGATGATATCAGTGAAACGGTAAAGTATGTTGTGAATTTGTGTGGATTTGAAGTGAGAATAGGTATTCATAATACGCAAAGTATAATAAAACATATAGGCAGTTAGCCGTGTAGTCAGGTGAAGACACTGTATTGTCTCTTCCTAAAGTTGGTCCCATATAGGCAAATAAATGCATTATGTATAAATATTCTATTATGTACGTACAATGCAGTGCAATGCACATGCAAAAAATAGCAGTGGTAGATTGCAGGAGAACTCGAAAGGTCACCATATTCTGTTCTTGCAGTAACTTTTTCTTAGTAAATGAAATAATCAAGTCGGTGAAGGTACATACCTGCAATGCAGTATGGTCGCCCGCGCAGCGCAGTGTGTGCGGCAGATCGCAGGAGCACTCGGCAGCCGGTCGCGCCGATAGGCCCGGACACCGCCACTGCGCGTCCACGGCGCTGTACCACGCGCACAGCACGCACACCGCGCCCATTAGCCACATTCTGGAACAAAGAACAACATTAGTACAAATAAAGATACCGTAGAACATCATCTCCTCCTTTTTTTGAAATTTGTCAATAACTCACAATCTGGTTAATATATAAGGCGTACGCATAAATTTTTCATATAATATGTTTCGGTAGGTATTTTGAGAATCATGGTCGAAAACGGTCGAAATCTCTAAGCATTATTTTTTGTCTAGCAAAATAAAAAGTAACCACGCATGCACTTCTATAGTGAATACATAGAATTGTATGTTCGCTTGTTATTTTACCACTGCCACTACTTATTTATAAGAGCTATCACCATAATATTGGAATTACAAAAACCTGGTGCTGTTTCCACGCAGAGCCCGGAATACATTGTTCGTATACAAACAGCAGTAACTTTAATCTGATGTAGTTTACAGAAAGATGATGACTTTTAGAACGTAGTCATTGGTATCTTAGAACTTCTTGTTATAAAGATAATATTCGACGACCTGATTGGCGCCGTGGCTAAACGATTGGACTGCTGCGCTAGGGGTTGCGGGTTTGATTCCCGCACGGGACAAAAATTTGTGCGATCCACAGATGTATGTCCCGAGTTTGAGTTTGAGAGGTGTTTGTGATATTTCATGTTTGTGAAACGCACACACGATACAGGAGAATTTCCGAGTGTGGGGCGACGTTTAAAAAATTAAATATTGCATGACGTATCAAATCCCTGAACAAAGCAAGGTCAAATATGTACGTAACTCGCTATTTCGCTATTATGACCTCGCAGAAATAAAGATGCAGAAAGCGCACCACTGCTGTCTCCGCTACTCGAATTAGGTCGTCAAACCAATTCATTTCTGCTGCAGACATATTTATTTTATATGGGTCCGTACCTAAATCATAAAACTCCAAACAATTCACATTAAATTTAATACGAATTCGAACTAAACAGAAAGTTATATCATACAAAATTCACTGAGAACTCGCTATAAAGTTGTGAAAGTGCCAGAGAGTGGGACAAGTGGGATCTCAAGAGGCAATTCCGGTCATAATCCGTGGTACTTATAGAAGAATAGCTGGTGCAATGCGTGCTTGCGACGTAATGGGACGTTTCCACTGAGTGACGACCGGACGAGGGAGCTCGAACACAAGTTGTGAGCGATTGACACGAATTACTGGGAGGTATTACTACACTCGTGTTTTGTTGCGAGTAAAACTACTACGTCGTAAGCGAGTCAGTGGTGTATTTAATGTCTGTCGCAAAATAAGGTCCAAACAAGAACGGACAGATGGCGAAATCTTGATTTTTATTTTCATCGTCATCAGCTAAAAGACGTACACTGTTGATCATAGGCCTCCCCGTTTATCCAGGGAGGGGGCGTTACAATAATCCGCACGCTTGGCAAGCGGCTTGGGGATCGCGTCAAGTTACAGAAGACGATGCTGCCCATCTTCTGGGTCTTCCTTAGTCGCCTCTTACGGCACCCACGGGAGGAAAGGGGGTGGTCAATTCTAGGACCGATACCACACGACACAATTTCTTAACATATTCCGGCTTATTGTTTTAGTTGAAATAAAGAATTAGAAGTAAAATAATAAAACTCGATAAGATCTGGAAGTATTTAAAGGTATTGTTACAAATGATCTTGTCACAAAAACCTTTTTTTACTTGCCACATATCGACATGAGCTAATTGGGAGAAAGCAGATCCTGCCGTAGTGAAAGATTGGCGAGTTTAGGACGACCTAAGGTGCTATGAACTTATATGTATGTAAATGGTGCAAGTAGAGTGAGAGAGAGTCATTCAGTCATCACTCGTGTTGCACCCCAGTTTGTTCAAGCAAAAATTTGAATGTTTCTTTAGTCGCTGCAAGTTTATACTTTGCACCTCAAATGGCTACGTTGGGAACAAGAGCGAGTAACATGACTATTGATAACAGTGGGTGATGGACGGCCATTGACCTCCACTCCCGCCACCTTCAATTTACTGTGTTTGGCTAACCTTCGCTGCTCTTTAACATTACGACTAGTTGGTTTTAGTATAGACTGATAGAATAGCAGGTGTTTTGTGCAAAAATACTTTCAGCGAAGGACTAATGCGATTTTCGTGTAAATAAAATGTTGAATTTATTGAATAGGACCTGTCTTTTCTTTGGGTTTGAACCCGCAGCTTTCTGCATATAAAACAGTTATGCTATTCTGAAAAACAAACATCATCTCGCACGTCACCTCGCTATTAAGATCATATGGAACATATCTACATGCGCAAGATTGTAATTAACAACTATCGTTATCTAGTTTTCAATTTACAAAATGTTATAAGCTTGTAAACTTTCTGTAAAACATACTAAATCCAATAAATAAATATTTCGTGACGCTAGTCTCGAATCTCACCGCGGATTTAGAAGTGAGTTCGTAAGTGATATCTTTAGAACGGTAGGTCCGTACAACAAAGTCACAATGTCTTATACTTCTGACGTTCTTACTTAATACCTAAGTAAAATCAGGAACCATTTTCACAAAGAAACCTTGTACTTACGCACAATCTTTACATCATAGTCCCAAAGAGGTCAAACGCAAAAATCAAACAATATGTGTAGGTGGAAACGTTTGTCACCTTTTGTTGGTAATCCTTTAAGCGAAAAGGGAAGAAATCCACTAAGGTTACCGTCACGATTCGACAGACAGAAAGGTTTGCCTCTAAAAATATATTTTAACCCTGCATTTATAAGGCGAAATAGATATACAATTTGGTAACATCGGTTGAAGGGACCGGAATTTTTAGTATCAAAATGTGGCATGCTTTACCATGACTTTTACTTTACAAACCAATATAATAACGCCTGTAGGATCACTCCCGAACAGGATAAGCAAAAATAGGTACATATTATGGTCTCCTTTATCAGGAGTCTTTAAATCCTCATTTGACTAAAAAAACTCGTTAAATGGTATGTTAGGGTAATAGAGTAGAATAGAACAGAATATCATTTATCAACACAGCACACATGACAGTACAAACACAAGAAAAATATAGACAAGAAATCAGTTGCACTGTCAGACATGCTATACCGTAAATTTTACCAACTCAGCGTAAGGCTGAGTGTAGAATACCCAGCGCTGATTTTCAGTTGGCACCCTACAGTGACACACGCTCGCAGGCAATTATAACACATTAGTACCTCAGTATAAAATTCGTTCTAAGAGTAACGACGACGAGTTCACAAAAATTGCTTAGCCAAAGGTACATTGGAGGTATTTTAGACCTTTACATCAACAATGGCGGGTTATATTCTGTAAGAGGGATAGGTCCCTCGTTTAACGTGACATTTCTTTATCTACCTATCGAATGACGTCATGAGCACTTTTATTTTATATTAATGTCCAATGCTTTTTAAAACAATGAGAGTCCGGGAAGGATCGGATTAATAATACTATTCTTTTCCGCCACCATAAAAGTGAATTAGGTGATGAACCAGGAGGGATGGAGACTGACCGATTGACCTGCTCCACTTGGGGTTGCGGGTTCGATTCCCGCACGGTACAGAATTTGTGTGATCTGCAGATGTTTATCCCGAGTCTGTGTGTTTGTGATATTTCATGGTTATGAATCGCACCCACAATTCGTAGTGTCGGGCGACGTTTTAAAAAAAACAAAAGATTCCAGTTAATAGCAATACGCCACCAATTACTTACATATAACCTACGATGAGTGTGTACACTGTACAGTGGGTAAAGTCTCGTTGAAGAAGGACACTTCTGCTTACCCTTTTGGAAGTTATATCGTGACTGTATGTCTGTATGCGATGGGTAGGTTATATTATCTCCTTCAATATTGGGAGCTAAAAAATATTATTTATTATATACCTAATCACAGGCTTATATTGTTTAAATTAAATTATGTAACTAGAGTGTTCTTATTGGGAGTAAATTCTATCATATTACTATAACAGTATTATTACGTATGTATTCTTTGTCACCATTCACACCAACCGTTTATGCCCTCTTAAGGGCAGGTTCCCCTGTCACCCAATTAATCAAGATCCCTGAGGCAGCGTAATTTCGCCACTTCACAGAATTTACGAGAGGTCAACGTACAGTGGTTGGTCTTCTTTACGATATATCACCAAATGTTAGTGGTTTTGACAAGGGACTGCCAGACTTTTGGGTGCAAACAGTGTTTTACTACGGGCCAGTTATCATTTGCATTGTGATTTAGGTGTTAAACCTTTTTAAAAGGCTTGCGTTGGGTATTCTTATTTTGATGACGTGAATAGCACAGCGAATCTGTATTCTGGTAAAGGGGTTGCAACAACATCGCCCGATCGTGTAATTGCAATTAACAAAGTTGAAGAAAGACGACTTTGAGGCAATCCCCAATGGTATATATTTCTTTGAATTTGTTTAATTGAATTGTCGTTTGTTTTATGGTTTTTCAAGTTTTAGAATTATGGTTATTCAAGTTTAAAATCCTTGTAAACGGAACCCTGCTTTAGGCTAAATAAAAACATTTTTGATTTCAACAACGATGGCGATCCGACGAAAAATAAAAAATTGGTAATTTGAAATAAAGAATCCTTCCCTAAGAGTTAATCCTGCTTATAACCGCTGATCCAAATTATACGACGGTTACCGCGATTAATTATCGAGAACCGACTTATTAAATTACAACAGAGGTTTGACTTTTCTACTTTTTCAGATAAAGCATTTTTTGCTACCAAAAATATTATGTTAAGAAATTAGACAGTTTTTTGAACAGAATAATTGGTCATTAGAAGATCTCTTACAATATTAGGGTTGTATAAATATAGCTGGATAACTTAGTAACTATAGGATTACCAGAATTATCCTTTTAGTCGGTTATACCAAGACAAAAAAAGGCTTTAGAACAATATCGATAAGCACCTATTCTCAATACGTGTTACTAAGTCGTTTCACCTTATAACGTTATCACCGATACATATATAAATAGATAATCAGTTTCCAATAGCCTATAGAGACAATAACATTGACAGAATATCACAAGTGTAGACCGAATCGGAATCGAAGCCATTTAGAGAATAGCCAAAGTTCCGGAGTTGGGTCCCGATCGCTTATCGAAATCATTCTGCCCTTGTGTTATTGTTTTTTGTTTCATCCCATTCGTAAGCTAATAAAGGAATGTGTGATTTTGTCAGTTTAGATATTGGATTAAAATAAAGATATACACACGTACCTATATGGTTTTAATTTATCTGTCGTTCGGTCTAGTTTATAGGTAATCTTTTCACTTGTCACTTTCACGTCGGCTTCTTATTTATTTGTTTTTTATTTCTCTCCATTACCAAATACTACGTTAGGATTATGAGTAATATTATATCTATATTATTGATAGGGGTGGGGCTCGTAGGTATGCGGCTACCCAGCAGATCAGTCGATCTGTGAGGTTAAGCCGTGATCGCCACGGTCAGTCTTGTGATGGGTGACCGTTTTCACATGTCGAGACCCCTACGTGCTTCGGAAGGCACGTTAAGCAGTTGGTCCTGCGCCTGATCTCTCTTCAGTCGTGTCGGTCTACCGTCCCATCGGATTATGAGAGGTGCACCAGTGTCTGCTCGCATACTTGTGCACTATAATATCTCCTGCGCGGCTAGTCTCAGCTGAGAGAGGCGGCCGTGACCGAAATTCGGTCAGGAGGACATTATTATATTTTTCACTGTCATCACTGGAGATCGGACAGAGCTTTAAAACTTCTAAATAGACACGTATAAAAAGGGGTTTATTATTTGTATTAAAATTGCTAGTCTCTCAAAATTGTTATTGACAGTTTCAATAGCATTGAAGAATATGAATAAAGATTATCATATTCAGTTCCATCATCTGGGGGCACGGGAGTGCCCCCGCCAAGTCGATTATTCATTGTTGCTAGCGAAAAATAGTTTTACCTTTGTAAGTTTTACAAATTTAAGCGAATTGCAAAATATTATGTCGGGATTCGATTCGAAGCCTATTAATCCTGTTACGACCTATATACAACAATAAACAGTTGAAAAGCATCATAGTATTCATCCCCATCGATGTCAATCGGTAATGTGCCCTAAAGACTGGTAGCATATTATCTAAATATTTCTTTTGATATCATAGTATATTGTAACATAGGTATACAATAATTAGTTTATTGGTTTTTTGTCTTATCCAGCAAGGGAGTAATAGGCAGAAGCGATTTTTAGCACAGAAATGGTTAATAGACAAGAAAGTATAATGATTCACTTTTACCAAACCACAAATGGCACGAGTAATCCTACAGAAATAAGCTTAGTCATACATGAGTAACAAATAATCACTAAAATCAATTGTTTTGAAGTCACACAGTCAAGTAGCAGCAAAATAACACAAAGCAATGTGCAAGAATACAGAACTTTAACAATACAATGTTACAATGTGGAACCGAGTGATAATAACTCGATGCAATGTTTACCCTGGCCTTACAGGGAATACTGTAGCCTGTAAACTCCCAGAGGTCCAAGCCAGCGTCCACTAGCTACATTGAATTTAGTGCTTGTTCCAACAAAGTTTATGCGGTGTATAGGAATTAGAGTTCAGTTGTACCTGCCCAAAGTTCCCCGGAACCAGGCTTTAATAAGAAATTTAGTTTGAATTTGAATGGAGTCGAGTAAGATCTTGGATTTTGGGTAAAGCAGTTTGTATTCATGCACCGAACATTCCGAGTTTACATTATTAACACTTATTAAATAGTGCGACCAACACTGCGATCCCCAAGCCGCTTGCCAAGCGTGGGGATTATGGCAACCCCCCCCCCCCCCTCTTCTAAAAGGGGGAGGCCTTTGTTCAACAGTGGACATCTATCGGCTGTTGATGATGATTAATAGTAGTCACAGATATTTACGATATTCCTGTTTTACTCAATTATTTAAACGGCAATGCCCAACAGATTCAGATCCGATTTCTGATCATTGTCTTGTGCACTCCACAAATAAATTGTTCCAAGTCCTGGTATTATTAGGTGCTTGTAATAATGACCAAAAACCAAAAACGCAGCAATAATATGAATTAATTATTTAATTTATTTCTATGAAGCCCAACAAGATATACTCACTTCCACGTTAAATTAAGTGAAACCAGCAAAGAATACTCCACAAAGAAAACGGGTCTCTCGGTGAAGTCTAATCAGAATCCTTGTTGCCTCCGAAAAGTCCCTGGATGAATCCCTAGATTAATCCAAGCTCTCATTGGTCCACGGCTAAACCCTAACTAGTTCCTACATCTCCAACGAGCCATGCCAACGAAGCAGTGGTTGTTAGTGTACGTCGCAGTTTTAAAACCCCGTCAAATTGACAGAAGATATCTACGGTTTTAAGGATTACAGCCAGCCAAATTGGTCACCATAATAGTCATGGTCCAAATCTCTTGGATGAAGGCGTTGACTTTTGGATTTATTTGGATCAAGGGATTTGAGGTTCTTCTTCAATTGGCGTGTTGGTTTGTAATTGGGTTGTTGGGAAATAATTGAATTTACCAGTTACTTTTTTGGGTGTTGTTTTGATTTTCTCATGTGTATTCTTGGCCACATTTGGCCTTTTGATAAAGCCACTTGTAATAATTTACCTTACGCAACTATGATTTTCTGCCTAGAGTTAAAATTATTATCACTTTCATTAGATACTGCTCCGCATACTCTTTCGTTTCTGTTTCGCAACCCTACGAAAGATAGATGATGGAAAATATTTACATATTTATTTGAATATTTACGTTTAATATGTTTCTAAAACAGTACCTAAACATCATGCTTTTATTCCCCGACGGGGTAGGCAGAAGTGCATTAGTACACTTACGTTTCGCCAGTTAAGTTATAGGGCCATAATATGTAATAAGGGGTGAGGCTATTGCCATCAACCGGGCTCAAATCCAGACTCCTTGCGGCTACTGAGAAATACAATCTTTTTTAATCTGTTCCTAAAATAAATATTAAATCTCGGTATAAAAACTAACGCACTTTAAAAAGAAAGTAAAGCTTCCCCTTAAGGTCTATGCGTTACAATTGCGTGCAGTTTACTAAGTGGATAATTGGCCTCTCATAGCCACTGAACGCAGGGAGGGCAGCGCGGTTGCCAGTGCAGCAAGCCACATAGGATACTCACGGAATATTAGGTAAGTGTCGTGCCTTAAATCACCTTTATAGGACCATCCAGAAGGCTAATTTAGCAAACGTTGTACCATAAAGTTACTAAATGCGTTGTTGTTATTAAAAAGGAAATGAGGATTTTACGTTGAGTTAATTTTAAATTTTCTCGAAAAACAATATTTTTCTCGAATAATTTAAATTCAGTTCAAAAGATAACAGACTCAGTGAAAGAAACATTTATGAATAAATAATAAATTAAATACAAATGTTTTGTACGTTGAAAACGTTGAAAAGGTGCGCATTCCCAAATTTTAATAAACTACTGAAAATTGCGACCGGATTTATATTCCACGAATTATTATATTGACACAAACAGTTTTGATGTAATAAAACTTCCATTGGTCGCTGATTCGACGATTCTTAATTAATTTTCAATAATAAACTGACTTGACAAGTAAATGTACTCATGCAACTCTCACAGCCAATAAAATTAAAAAATTTGGACAAATTAATGATTTCATGCATCTTTAATGGCGAAAAATTAATTTACATGCATAATCGTGTATTCAATGTCCGTTGACAACAACAAAAGTGATTCGTCGATTCAGTAGAATATTTTATTATTTATTATTTTCAATAAAAACTCAAATATTTACATTACTTAACCATAACCGGTTTATTGATTGTGATGTCATAAAATGGTTTTGTTATTGTTTTGTCTACACATATTATGTTTACGCTTAATTCCGCTAGGTTTCCTGAAATAGATATTTCAAAAGCTCTCAAAACAAGAGGGCAATCTTCAATAGGTATACATATAAAATTCTGGTAGGATATTCTGAGATTCTGGACTTCAATAGGTATTTAATGGTTGTAATTTTTCTTCTCGTTCTAAACTGTATAACCGATTTTGATAATATTCGGTAAGGAATAAACTGAAATCCCAAAAATGGACATGGGCTACTTTTCGTACGTTCGTTTCGTACGTACGATACTTTCCACGCGGACGAATTCCCTGGCGAAAGCTTGTATATATTATTAATTCTTAATGGCAACGCTCTTAACGTAGATAACACTACTCGTAATGTTACGTTGTGAAGTTGGTGCATGTTTTATTTGATCATTGCTCTGTGATGTGGATGCGTGTCTCCATTGCACGTAGAAATACGAACTAAATCCTAAATCTCAAAACTAAATCTGTATTTCTCGAAAGTCCCTCCACCCATATCTCAGAAAACAGTCTTTACTATTTTCCAGTCTTTTTCATGCCAACAATCGGGATAGCCTTCCTTTTATGCACCATTCACTCCTGAAATCCCATGCCAGCCCACCTAAACCAAGTTATATCCAATCCAATGATCATCAAACTCAAACTATAAAGTGCCATTTTTATATTTTATCATATCATGAAAGTAGCATTGGGTTACTTGGGTTACCCTGTTACCCGGGTTCAAATCTATTTTGCATAATATTTTGGTCAACAAACCACTGGGCCGAATATTACCTCTTACATACCCTAAAATTGCTTTTGAACCAAAGTTCACGATGACTGATTCATGCGTACCATCTGTTAGGACACGACAAATTTAATCTGTTGTGGGCGTTCCAAAAGGCCAGCCCAGACGGTACTCTATACCTACATTCTCCTATATATTATGTTGGCATATTTCTTGTAAAGAAACATTTGAGTTTTGTACGAAATTTTGGCTTTTTATCGTTTTACTGAACCTTCCTACTTACATTAAAATTAAAACTGTTTTAGGGTCACCACAGAGTTTTTGGCCAGTTATTTTACATAGATTAGTAAGAGCCTGGAAATGGTTTACATGAATAAAAAAATACTCAACTAAAATGTATAATCTTATCGGTGTCCGAAAATCGTTGAATCGGTTGTAGTTGAAAACAAAACACAAATCCAAATAGCCGGAATCCTGGGGAATGATAGAGACTAGTCTTTGTCCTGCATCATGGTATCTTTATGCTAAATCATCGAAAAGACCACACAATTGAAGTCGCGGACAAAAGCTTGTATGAAATAATATAAAAAGATAACGATCTTATATAATATCTACCCTGTATGCTCGTCTGATCTATAATAATGCATGGTCTGATAGATCTTAGATAAACTGACAAACAGTGCAACCGCGCCGTCTAATCAGAGAGCTGGTGCACGCTTAGCACATATTAATTAGAGACTGATACCTGAGAGCACAGTTAATTTGAAATGCTTTCTGCTTAGCGTTGAGTGAGCTTGCAAGAACTGCTAACCCGGATTTAATATCGATAGTTTTGGTAATATGCGTCGATTTTAAAGTCGATGCGTTTGGGAAAAATTATCATCAGCCCGTTGCAGTCTACTGCAAGTTATCGATTTTAATAACATAATCATTCTGAAGAAGCGTATTGAATCAAAGTCTACCGACTTTCTAGAAGAACGCATAGATTTAGAAATCGATAGTACTACGTACCGATTTGAAATCGGTAGTTCTGAAGAAACGTTGAATGTCGCTTCAGTGTTTTATTTTTCTAGTTTTGCTTTTAATTTGGTTATTTGAAACACCCGTGGTTCATGCGAGAAAATATACTCGACGCTGCGTCGGTTTGAGTATAACTTTTTTCAGCACGAAACTGGCAAGACTAGTTTTATTGACTGTAAAATATAAAAATACTTGTTAACGTAAAATTATGACTTTATACAGATTACACTGTTTGATTATATTACACTCTGTAATTACTATCACGCATGGGTTATCTTCTCAGAATAAAGGCTGTCAAACTTGTGCGCTATAACATCTCCTGCATAGGATCGCCCAATTCCAGATTGGCTGCTGTGACCGAAATTAAAAAAATAATGGTGGGTTAGGCTTTAGAGTATCAATCAAATACCTACTCATACAATACACAGGTGTCAGAATCATATACAGGGGTGTATAGCGTACATAACATATTGCAAATATAAGTTACGCAAACATAGCTGACACCTATTAATTCATAGTCTAGTTTAGTCATCCATGTTGATTCAGAATTTTCGCCTTTATAACTTCAAATCCACGTACAAACTCTCATTAAAAGCGAGTACCCCGTAAACTTTTCTAGTTCGCTCTCTCGGCCATAATAAGATATCCAAAAACAAATGCCTACAGCGGTGTTCCGTTCTATAACTTGCTCTGATCCGGAGCGCAGTTAGGACACGCTAGGGGTAGTTTTCACTGGCGAGTATTTGTTACGAAGTATATTTGATACTGTTCTATTGAAAAAAAATACGTTACAAACGGGGTTCATCATCATCATCATCATCAGCCGGAAGACGTCCACTGTTGGACAAAGACCTCCCCCTTGGAACGCCACAATAAACAACTTGCCAACTTAACTAAATATAATATTTTGTGATGTATACATAAAAATGTAATTTTAATACACGTTCGGCAGCTATATCTAGGTGAATAGATAAATTATTTGTTTGAGTATAATAATATAATTATTTTAGCAACATTATGAGACGAAATTCCGGGAACCAAGTCGTTGGTGCTAGGCGTCTGATAAATAGCTATTGTAATGTAATGAGCGGTGAAATTTGGGTGTGTCGGTAATTAGGTATACCTGACAAGGAGACAACTTCTTCTCATCATAAATAAGAAATGATATTTGTTAAGTATTTAAGTAACAACTAGTACCAGTTAGTAAAAAAATATTACATTTTAAACGTTTGCAAAGTAATCACATGATTACGATATGAATCGTGGGTAATTAAAATGTTAAATAATATAATTATCTTATTCGACAAACAATACCGTAACCGTCAGAGTAAGACATTCTAAATTAATATGAAGTGCCGTCTTAAGACGTCGATTTAGTGATTTAAATTATTTGCGTACTTCATATTAAATCCAGTTCTCTAGTGAATGTCCGTCCTAATGAGCGAGCTCGTTCCGTTGTTCTCACAAAGAGTACGCACCTCACTCCTCACTCACTGCCTCATCGCTTTAATTGAGTTTCGAGTTTTTGAAGCTGCACTCTCTTGTTTCACACTGTGATTTTGTGCGCTATTGTCCTGCGATTGTACGTAAAGAGGGAATACAATGATCGTGGAATGCTCGTGCTTGTTTGAGATTTATGCAGTTTTGGGATTTAAATAATTTCGTTCTGACGCTGGCGCTGTGAGTAAATGATATTGGCAGAATAATGGAATGAAATCTTTCGGTATAGGATGGCGGAATTTAGGTACTTATTGTACTGTCATTTATGAGCATAATTTTATATACCTTGTTAGGTTTAGGACGTTTCTTCAATGACAAACATGTTAAAGTATTTATTTTTAAGTTAAGCTATTGGCTTAAGTGCAGCATTTTTTACTGGGGAATTCATTATGGACTTCCTCCGTCCTGGGGCAGACGAAGGGGTTTACCGGACTCCCACCGGCTAAAGCCCCAGGGTGTCCTCCTAGGTACCCTAGGTCGAGGGACGCGGGATCTGCGTACGCTACACCGCATCCCTTGACTGGTCCCGACCCGCCACTTGCTGAGTTTAAAAACCTAATGTAGGTATAAGTAAATACGTAATGTTTAGCAATCAGAAGGTATTATCAATGATCAAAATAGTTAAATCGCTAATTAAAGCAAAAAAATAATATTTCGCTCGTAAAAATTTAATGAAAGCATTCGCAAGCAAAAAATTTTCAAAAACGATCACGTCTCAACCCCGCCCTTAGAAAATCATAACCTAAAACAAGCTCACAAAAACCTACACTGAACCCAAACTAAATGCATAGAGTTCCTCCAACTTCGCTCATAAAATATGCATTACACGGCATCAAACTGTTGACACTAGTAACAAAAGCTTATATTTGCTATCTCGTGTGTGCCGACTGCAGTAGCTTAAGAAAATTTCATTACGCTTGAGAAGATCCCTTCTCGAGTCAATGTTGTTGTTCTCATATTTATCTACCGAATGCTCGACACAGCATATAGTTCTGTTACACAGTTTTAACTGAAATGAACAATTTTTGTTTGGTTTGTTCAAGGTAGCTAGGATTGTTGGTTGATTTTTCGGGCTTAAATTTTCAATTTAAAAACTTTCAACCCTTAGTATTTTAGGTGTTTGTAATCGGACTACATGTAATATGACATCGCTATCTTCAATATTATTTGTGAACTAAAACCTACAGGAGTATCGAAGGTCGAAATGTTTTTCAATAACTCTTGTATAGGTATTATAGTACATTACAGATTGTATTTTACTATTTACTTAGTTTACACTACAATAATAATATCAATACATCTTGTGCTATTCTGCATGAAGCAACAATTTTGCTGCATATAATAACTGGGCAAATTTGGATGGGGTATATAGCCCACAACCTAGTACCTATATCGAGAAAAATATACTAGTTTTTGCTTTTGCCGTAGGTGCAACTCTACGTTGCAACTCTACAATTCACAAACATCCAGTCTCCTAACGAATATTTGAGTGTCAAAAACTATTGATTGCGCTGCCCGCAACACTCGTACCGGGAAACCTGGATGATTGTAAATAACTTCAATTCTACAAAAATACAAAAGTTCCACTAATGTTAACCGACATTGTTTAATTATAATTTTTTGTACCTGAATAGGATCTGAATAAAAGTAAACTCTTTCAAAAATTAAAATCTGTTTCATAGCGTATATTGTGTAACAACCGCAAAAAAATACTTTTAACGTACACCGTCATGAAGTTGGTTTAAAAGTCGAAAAATACAAAATGTTAACTGCAGTTATACTTCTGATTACGAACACAGCAAGGAAATCCAAAATTGGAAACGTTAAACGGTCCAAGTAAACTCACGTTAATGCCATATCGTTTTATATTATCATGCATCACGTAAGGGTTAACTGACCGTCAAATTGAGCAGCGACGTTCCGACGGATCGCTCTTAAACATTCATGAATATCGTTACACGGTAAAGCAGAGTAATCTGCTTCAGATAGCGGTTACAGCGCTTAAGGCTGCGGAACTTTTATTGCAGATACTGCTACCGTACTATGAACTCTTGCTATCCGCATCCATCCATCCATCCATGCTCAATCCTTCTCTATAAGAGAAGACGCCTTTGCCCCGCAGTGGGATAGTTATAGGCTGTTATTAACTATGAGCTCTTAAAGCAGGACACATTTTACGTTGTGTCAGCGACACGTTGCTACGTGCAATGTAGTGCGACGTTTTGTTTCTACAACGGAAAATGTCCTGCATAAGATTTTTAAGTAAAGGCCCTGTTCTTCTCCTGTTCTTGATTTCGATTCTCCTGTTCTGCGCGTAAATTCTGCGTACATATAAATAGATTTAACGTTTCGTAGATCAAACAAAACTGATTAGCTTATGTAGTATGCCAGAATTTCAGTTAAAAAATCCTTGATCACAACATACCTCGAAGAAACATACAATGCTTTGTCAATGTAGCGTCTACTGTAATATACTCGTACATGCATTGAGAGGTTATTTGATAAAATAACTTTTTTGCCAGTACCTTAGTGGCCTGAGCACATTAGTAGGAACTACTTGGAATTTAAAATCTATGGAGCTCATAATTAGAAGCTCCGTTTGAGGTCCAAATTGGTCCCGAATTCAACGTGCAAATCAAAATACATAAATTGACATTTCAAACATGTATTTTATTAAACATGTATCACAGCTCTTCAACTCAAATGTTCAACCACAAACTAAAACAAAACACTACTCAAACTAGTGGAAAGCAAAGCATTTTAATTAATAGCTAAAATTACATTTTGTCATTGTTCGCTATAATGATTTGCCTGGAGTCTGAAACGTTACACTCAGTGTTGCCAGCTGTAAGCATCCCATTGTAATAGTTTACATATTTAATTACCGACTGTTTGAGGAAGGTTAGGTAGTAATTTGAGTTGTAGTTTTCATAGTATAATTACTTGTACTGTCACGTCGTGAGAAAAGGCAAGCGTTATTCAAAAGAGAAGGCTTTAATTGTAGGTAACCTCCTTTATTGTACTGAAAATAAAAAGCTCTATAGCTAATTACAATTGTTTGCACATAGAATTCCTTCTGTCACTTAAAACCACGTTAAGTCTTTGCTTGGGCCTATGCCTGATCTCTCTCTGTTCGTGTAGGTTAAACGTCCCACAGGATAAAAGTGAGAATAAAGAATACCCTAAAGCACTATTAACTGGCGTAGAAGGTTAGACTTAATCATCATTATCATCAGCCGGAAGACGTCTACTGTTGAACAAAGGCCTCTCCCCTTTTTAGAAGGGGGGGGGGGGGTTGCCTTAATACCTACGCTTGGTAAGATCCACGCTGCTGCTCAGTGGTTTAACCATAAAAGCGTTACTTTAACAAACAGAGTTACTTTCACATTTATAATAGTCGGTTGTATTGTTTTTCTAATGTTAACCTTCTCCCTCAGGATGACGCGTCCGACCCACCTGGTGCTGCTGTTCGTGACCCTGGGCGCGGTGCACTCCTCGCAGGGCCACGCGCGCTCCTTCACCCGCTGCCAGCTGTCCAGGGAGCTGCTGCGGTACAACTTCCCCAGGAGCATGATACCCAACTGTGAGTATATAAACTTATATATGTAGATAAGCCCCAAGGAGGTAGGTATACTTTGGTGTAATTCTTTTAGTTTGCTTACTGACTTCTTGAGCCCGCACGAGCCGAGTAAATAGAGCTAAAATAGATGAAATAGATGTTCCATCTCACGAAGTCCGTTTGGTTATCGTTGTAGTTGTAACGTTTACTGATAAACGCGCGTGTGTGTCGCCGCGTCGATTCGTCGCAACCGTAACTGAGCATTCTACAAGTAACGTACACTAAAACAATGTGCATGTGCATGCCTGAAAACATTCGTATTTAAACGGTTTCTTGAGTGAAAACATCTATACGAAGGATTGTTAATCTAATACATAACTTGTAAATAGATACCTGAGCTAAATGTTGGCTGATCCTAAATGGTTTTCACATTATTTTTTTAAAGAATCCTATCGCATTTTAGATTTTAATCATTTGACTTTTTATCCATTTTTCTAAACTATACCATACTGTTTACGTATCATATACCTACGTTTAGATATTGAACCACTTATTTTTATAATCGAATTAAGATAACAAGGAATTCCTCCAAACATAGCTCACCTCCTTCGCCTGCACACTAGAGCGGCTACACATGATTAGCCCACTCAAACGCATCCTACACATTTACACACTACTGCACATCAAAGCCTTGCTCACGTAAAGGCTATTACAGACTTACTGCACTTTCAAATTAAATTGAAAAACGTCTTTGACTCACACGAAGTAATTATAATGAGACGGAAATTCTGTTTTATTAGATACTTGGAATTCCCGTAGATTTTCTTGGAGAGACGTAAAAACTTGCAGTAAAAAAACTTGCGATGTGAATTAGAGCTAAATTTATCTTTGGGACGGTATTATTTAATTCTTTTGCAGACACTTGCTCAGGTCTCAGTCAGTGATTATGAAGGAAATTTGTTTTTAGGCTGAGTTTGTTTCCTATGCCTGGGTAAAGGCCTGTTTACAGCAGTAAGGCACTACATTAGCCCTGCTTTTCAAATCCCATGATTTTTGACAGGCTCTTGCACGTTACTCTGTCTTGTATATTTTTCCAAAATCAAAGGCTATGATTGTAAGTTTTTATTCTGTGACTGATGTCGTAAAGTGCACATAATAATTTACATTTTTCGAATGCCATGAGGCTAAACATTCTATATGATCACTGAGGAACACCGTTTCTTAATACGTACGAATGTTTAATAGAATACGTTTTCTATGACAACACCTTATGATTGCCCCTTTACCAGTGCGATTACAAGGAAATACCTTTGCCACAGAACATGAATGATCTAAAGGTGTGAAGTCGATCATGTTTAGCGCGGATCAAACGAGATTAGCGAAGTAAACTATAATCGGGTCCACATTAATACAAGATGTGGTTTGGCTTTTACAAAGGCTATCGGTAAGGATCTTAGAACTAATAAACGTAAAGTAATTACACATTACCTGAATGCTACCAAACTTGCAGTTGATACCAGACGTACTTATAATGTACCCGTTCGCCTGCTTTTGATAAATAGAAACACTTTAATTTAATAATTATTAGGACCTATAACATAACCAGGGTGAAATGTGGGTGTATTATAGGTATGTTGTTATGTTTGTGTGAATGTTTTTTTTTAATAATATGTAGTATTATTATTACTAGCCTGTACCTGTCACAAAGTTGAGCATTGAACCTCATGACTTTTCTAATAGTGAAAAGGAACGAGCATACATAACTACGTTTGCTAATTAATACAAATTATGAATTCCGGGCAGCGTGTTTTTTTTTTTTCTCCTTTAAATTACTGTAGATCCATATTCCACAATTTATTAACCTCAGAAAAACCTCTAGTTAGTACAAACTAAAACTTACAATAGCAAGTTCTGGCTTACATTAGATTTAATGCATCGAAGAGTACGTCTATTCCCAGGAGATACCTCAGAAACGATGGAACATAACGGTTGCATTAGCTCCAGCTAATAAGGTAACTCTCTTGGGGCGACGTTACCGTGTGTATTTTTGTTTTGTAATGTTGGTACTGTAGAGACTTTTCTTTTTGTCCTTCTTAATTGTTTCGACGCTACCAACATTATTTTACTTTATTTAGGTTGTAGCTGCCTGTGGTATGATTTAATCTAGGATCTGTCAACATGCCAGGGCTAAAGTATTTACAAGTGCAGAATTAGAAGAAATAAACTTTTTGGATTCGTGAAGAATTTAGACTTGCTCACATAAATCAAATTGAATTTTTCCTGCACTTCGTAAGGGCGTTTTTATTTGTAGGTACTTTTAATTACTTTTACTTCTAGGTATTATTTATATAAGTGCAACAAGAAAAGACGTTTCATGTGTGAGTTCTTTCTATGAAATGCGATGCGCCTGTTATCCAGAGACAATGTTTCTGTAACCTACATTCAATAGCTTGTTCCATAGCTATACAGTTTAAATACACGAAAAGCCAAAAAGAGGCCCTTAAATAAATGATTCTAGAACCTTTATAGTTCGTAATTTGAGCTACAGTACCTCTCTCCTATAGATAAGGGAACTTTGAATGGCTCACTTCGAGTTATTGATTTGAGGAAATAAAATCCAGGTCCCTAGAGATATTTTCCTCACCTTCTTTGTGTCTTATTACTTAGATTGGCCAGGATTCAAACTCATAACTATGCCAGATCGTAAACCTTGGGCTTGCTACGACAGTATACGAAAATATAGGGCAAATATACTTCCTACAATATCCTTTGCACGTGGCGTTCTCATCAGACTTGTCATCCAATTATTTGCTACGAAACAATAATATTCCTTCAAAGACAAATTACCATAATAAACCCCTCGGATTTCAACAAAGTTTGAGGACCTCACTTTCAAATTACGTATTACAGATAAACACGGTTTTCTTAACAGAATACACTCGAAAATTTCTTCAATGAGCACATACACATTCATAGTTAGGTAATAAAAATACTATTAAAAATTTGCAAGCGAATTACAACTTTGTTGAACTTGTAATAAAGTATACTTTTGGTAATGTCATTTGAACGTAAAGATAAAATTTTATGGCTTGCATTCACGTGAGATCTCCGTCTTACCTGAATGCGCGTTTACGTTGGTACTCATATCTATATGCGAGCATAAATCTAGTAAAATAAAATAATGTTATCCTAGAACGTTGATTATAGCATAACCCTAAACTTTAAGTTGATTCAAGTTATGTTTATAGCATGAACTATCATAATATTATCTACGTGAAATAATTTATTATTCTACAAATGTATTATCTTTATAAAATTTTGGTCATTCGTTATCAGAAACGTGGTCCTTTGGTAAGCATGCGCGGATACCTAGGACCAAAAAGTTTGAAATTTTCGTATACGTAATAAAATAGTGAAAGACATATATATAACTTCCTTTATCTTTTATATCTCATTGAAATAAATAGGACTATTTTTATTTGGTGTAATTAATTTCAATTAACATACAGGAATATAAAGGAGTATACACAAACAAAACATCTGATCCTTTTTTTAAAAGGACCATATTATTAAGACACAATAATCCAATATGAAACAAAAACCCCAGTCCGAATGTCGATCGCTTCGCCCCATTTATTACGTCAATCTACGGTAAGTAAAAGTAATACAATTCTCCCACAGATTGGGTTTGTACAAACGACGTTATCATAGCTCTGACTTATTTCCGATCACAGACGAATGTAATGTGGTTCGGTACTAATCTGCCAGAGAATCTCGTAGACTGCAATTTACAAAGGACTTGAATTTATCTCTTGTCAATTTGGAAACGAAAGAGAAATAAGGAATGCAATAACAGCTTGTCGTTCTCGTAGAAGGCTAATAAGAGACAAATAAGGGCAATAGATTCATCTAGCTCATTTTCTTCTATACGTGAAGTTGATTGTTCAAGATTCTCAACTTTACTCGAGCAAGGAACAGATATTAAGGATTTCTCGTAGCTTTAAAGATTTTAATGTTTAATTGAATTTCAGTTTTAAGAATAGTTGTGGAAGATCTCTACACAGTATTTCGTCTCGACTACTAATTCTTTAATCATGGACAGCAACTAAACCATATCTAAAATGGTTAATATATGCTTGGTTTGTGTATAATTTTAACAACGCTTGTATACTCCAAAAGGGCCTATCACTTACACTGTATAAGGACTCATACAAAGGAAAGCATCCATTGTCATTTTTGGAGCAATATTCCAAAATAGCGAGTGGTCTCTTAGAATTATTATCAAATTATGGCCATTTTTATAACTCATGAAGACCTTATCAAATTGATTTCTAATCAATTCGTTTCATTCGATTAATCGAAACTCATTTGTAGTAAGCACTGCTCAAAGTATTCAACCTTACTCCTATTACTGCAAACTTGTACCTCCAATTTCTAAATGTTCACTTTTGATTCTATATCGGTACATGTTCTAATTAATCCGGATTAAACGATTCTCCAGCTCAGCGCCATCAATTAAAATGTCTCCAACAATTTTAAACTTAAATGAAAAGGGGGTTCTGTGGATGTTTTGTCATCTGAATGCCTCCTTATTATGCAAATAGGATATCTCTCCGCCAAAAGTTTAACGTGAACTCTTATTAAGGTCAGAGTCGATTCATTTAGTGTGTCCCACTTTAATGTTATTATCCGAATTAAGAATTTGGAAGTCGACGAATTTAATTTGACTATACAACTGGACGATTTTATTTTACGGAATTTTTAAATAAAATTTGCTGTAGTTTGTGTTACACTGCAGTTTTTTCGATTACGCGAGATATGCTGGCTTTTTTCACATATTCCCCTTTTATTCTAAGTTGCAGACTTCACTGTTGTATTTGGTTATCTGCATCCATAAATCTAATACTTTCTAGCGTAAGACTAAAAAAATTGTCGTGTTTTTTGTAGGTACTATTTACGACATAATTAAGTTAAACCAGGCTATTAGCGATACACTCACAAAATATTGGTGCGTCCTAATACTTTAGAAGAAAAAATAACTCTATATTTTATCCTTCACGATTTCTTTAAAATTTCATTTCTTATTGTTCCAACGACTCGACTTTGTTTAAAAGGTTCATGGTTTAAAGCCAAGATTTTCTTGGAACAATAAAAAGAAATTGTACGTAACTACAGCAAAAATCACAATATAATATGAAATTAGCAGATGTCAGGGAAGAAGTTTCATTATTTTAGATAAGAGGAACATACAACAGATCTTCGTGCGGCATGACCTTTTTGGGCACATGTCTTCGGAAAATCATAACTATGATATTTCTGCATCTTTTTAATCTCTACATCTTTCTAGAGTTGACGAGTGGTTTTACACTTTAAAATTAGCATATCTAGTCTATGCCATAAACTATCTGTTTAGATATGAGGGACTGGTCTAGGATTTTTGCTGAGGATTTATAAAATAAACTAGCAGCGTGCTGTGATACGTGTAATTTTTCTAAGAGACCGACACACACATGACATTGCAAAGGTCAATGTGTACAACGCCTTAAGAATATCTTATAGCTAATCTTACTAACTAATTATTGTTGCGTTTAATCAAATTTTTATTAAGTTTATGTTTTATAAAATGTCTTAATAGTGGACAAGACAATATATGATTGATGCTGCAACATGCCCCCGGCCGTTGGAAGCTCGCCTTTCAACAATCCTCCAGTAACGGGCAAATCTTTGAAAATGCTCTCCTGATGATGCCTGATGCCGTTTTGATATCGGCGACTCGGCTTACACCGTCTGTGCCTGGATGAAGAGCGACGACTCGGCCCATCTTCCACTTTAAAGGCGGCAGGTTGTCATCCTTGATTATGACGAGGGAATTCAGGGAAAGGCTGTCCTTGCCGGTACACCATTTGACTCGTTGCTGAAGCTCGGAGACATATTCTTTGCTCCATCGCGACCAAAAATGCTGTCGCAACTGCTCAATGCGTTGATGACGCATCAAGTAATTATAGGAATGCTCCCGAATGTCTTGAACAGGAAGAGCGGTGATAGGCCGTCCAATTAAAAAATGACCTGGAGTGAGAGGTAATAAATCTTCCGAGTTTGATGACAATGGAGTAAGTGGCCGAGAATTTAATATACCTTCAATTTGAACCAACACCGAGTTAAGCTCTTCATATGTCAAACTACAATTGCCCAACACTCTAACTAAATGGTATTTGGTCGATTTGACACCCGCCTCCCAAAGACCACCGAAATGTGGAGCGTAGGCAGGAATAAAATGGAACTTAATACCGTCATGAGCAACACTCTCAGTAATTGACCCACAGCTGCGCTTCAAAAAATTAGCTAGTTCGTTATAAGCTCCTACAAATGTTGTTCCGTTATCAGAATATATATTGAGAGGCTTGCCTCTTCGAGACATAAACCGACGTAGTGCTTGGAGATAATTACTACTCGTCAAGTCACCCACCAACTCCAAATGAATGGCCTTAGTAGTAAAACACACGAATATTACAATGTATACCTTTACTAGTTTACATCCACGGCCTTGACGACTGGCCGAGGATATTGGACCTGCATAGTCAACTCCCACGCTTTGGAAGGGAAAATCAGCTGGTGAGAGCCTGTTCAATGGGAGATTACCCATTTGAGGAACAATTGTTTGTCCCTTTAGACGCTGACATCGAACACACTGACGATAACAAGCTCTGGCTAGGTTACGACCACCTAAGGGCCAGTATGTCTCTCTAATTGTGCTCAATAATAATTGAGGACCAGCATGCATCAATCTTAAGTGCTCATATCTAAATAAAAGTTTAACAACATGATTAGTGGACTGTAATAAAATTGGATATTTCTTTTCAAATGAATATTCTGAATTGTGCAATCTACCACCTATACGAATGATTTTGTTCTCATCAAGAAAAGGATTTAATTTTAAAAGTTGATTTTTATGAGGCAGTTTTTTATTATTAAATAACAAATTGTATTCAGGGAAAGACTCCTTTTGCGACTGAATAATAATAAAGTTTAGAGCATCTTGTAACTCCTGAACACTTAAATTATATTTAATTGCAGAACGTCCCTTGCATGCATTAATAAAACGGAAAAAATAACAGATGGATCGTTGCAATCTGAGAAAATTAGAAAAACGATTGAATTGAACCAATCCTTCATGTAAATAAACGGTAGAATGATTATTATTTCGGGCTAAATTAACTATTATATTAGGCTTAAGTTCAGGTAACATTCCTGAATCTTGCTCTAGTAAGTTAAATTTGGTGCACGGCCATGTAGTACTGTCTTGACGTAAAAAAGATGGACCAAACCACCACAAATCCAGCAATTGCATAGCGGAAGGTTCCGCTCCGCGGGATAACAAATCCGCTGGATTGTCGTGTGTTGAAACATGTCTCCAAGTGTATGAACTGCTTATATCTGTTATTTCTACGACACGATTGCGAACAAAAGTATTTAATTTAATAGGCATCATCTTAATCCAGCCCAGTACTATCATGGAGTCAGTCCAAAAAACAACACTAGACGGTTGAACGCGAAGAGAACTAGCGACCTTTCGATATAAACGCGCACCAAGCACAGCGGCACTGAGTTCTAATCGCGGCACAGTTAATGATTTAATAGGCGCGACGCGACTTTTAGCCATCACCAACCGCACGTCGACGTCACCTTGCTCATTAATACTGCGAATATACAAACAAGCGCCGTAAGCCCGCTCCGATGCATCGGTAAATATATGAAAGTCGAATTGTTTGTATGAATCGCAGACCACACGACGTGGAATGTGTAAATTATTTAATGCTGGCAATGCTTGCATTATGTTAGCCCATGCAGCCCTAACCTGAGGTTTTAATTGGTCATCCCATTTCAACCCATCTAACCAAAGTTTCTGAAGTAATATTTTCATGCTAACGACACACGGTGCTAATAATCCTAGGGGATCAAATATTCGCGCAATAATTGCGAGCATGCCACGCTTAGTGTTTTCTATGCGCTGTGGAATGTTAATCGGAAACCACAAATCATCAGTGTCAGTTCGCCAACAAAGCCCAAGAGTTTTGTTGATGACAGCACCTTCCTGGTGGAAGTCATAGCTAGACTGATCAGATGGTTCCGTAAGTAAAGTGGGCTCATTCGATTTCCACTTTCTTAACGGCATGCAAGCAGAAGCAAGTGTATCAGTGACTTTACGCCGCAACATATGAGCTTCCTCAAGAACGTCAGCACCGGTCAACAGATCGTCTACGTAAAAATCATGAAGTATAACTTCTCCGACCCTTCGATCCTGACATTCAAGACCTACCTGTTTAAGGCACCTAGTCGCGAGAAAGGGCGCACTGGCAGTACCGTACGTCACCGTATGCAGCTGATAAAACTTAAGAGAGGTAGAAACATCATCACGCCAAATGATTTGCTGTAAGTGCCTGTCTGATGGATGTACAGACACCTGCCTATACATTTTCTCTACGTCAGCGGAAAGGACATATTTATGCATCCTGTATCTAAGTAGGATTGACGCGAGATCATCCTGCACGGTAGGTCCTACCATCTGTATTTCATTTGATGAAACTCCAGAAGTGGAGGGTGCACTTGCATTAAAAACCACCCGCAATTTAGTAGTACTACTACTTTCGCGTAGTACTCCGTGGTGAGGAATAAAATAATATTTATGCTCTGTATTAATATGACACTCTGACATATGGCCTAAGGAAATGTATTCAGACATAAAATCTTTGTACATTTTGTCAAGTGAGGGTGTCTTTAAATTTCTGCGCTCAAGTGACAGAAAGCATCGTTTAGCACGATGAAATGAATCGCCTAACCTATCTGACGATTCCTTAAGAGGTATTTTAACACAAAAGCGGCCATCTGACAGGCGCGTAGTGTTTTGGATAAAGTGTTCTTCACACATTGTCTCTTCAGTTGAATAAGTTGATGACTCATGACAAACTTCTTCAATCTGCCAAAAACGTGTTAATTGGTTTTGGATGTCATATAACTCACGAGAACTAGAAGAACTTTCGTAATCAGTGTTAACTTTGTTAAAATTACATGTTATTGGTGAACATTGAGACTTATAACCATGACCGCCGTTAATTGGGCCGCTAACTAGCCAACCAAGTCTAGTTTGATAAAATGTTGGTTTATTGTTACCTAATGTAATTTTATCTGATCCTAACAAACTCCAAAATACGTCTGCTCCGATAATAATATCAATTGAAGCTGGTGTGTGAAAATATGGATCTGCCAATTGTAAATTTGATGGTACGTTTATATGTATTTGTCTAGCGGGAACATTATCTGTTATTGTGGGTAAAATAAAACAGAGTAAATCATTTTTGTAGGTTTCATTCAACGATTGAATGTGTACACGACACATCTTTGCTACGTGTGAAATAGAATTATTAATACCTTGAATGGATTTATTTGTATGTAAATAAGGTAGATTTAATTTGTTAAATAACTTCTCGGTCATTAGACAAGATGAACTACCTGAATCGAGCAGAGCACGAGCAATGTGTTGTTTATTATTGACATCGTAGCACCTAATTAATGCAGTTGATAATAGAATGTCACCTGGGCCACCCGTGTGCGATTGCGCAGTAATGTGAGCTGAGAGAGCCACGTGACCATCGTCAGTATTGGAAGACACCGACTGTGGCTTATCGTTCAAACTGTCATCAGGTGATTTGTTTAAAACTGGTTTCGGCTTGTAATCAGTGTTGTGAATAAGCGTGTGGTGCTTGCGCTTGCAGATTTTACAACCTGATTTTTTACAATTATTCGGATAGTGACCGTGACGAAAACAATTATAACAAACCTTAAAGCTTGGTAGTAAAGACATTCTGTCGCCGACGCTCAACGCTAAAAACTGTGGACATGAACTAAGATTATGATCGCCCTTGCATTTCGGACAACTGTGTGATAATGATGTACTAGTGTTTTCTGTGGAAACCATAGCTTTAATTTTATTTGTTTTTTGTTTTATATTAGGTGTAGAATGACGTGATTTCTCCATTGTTTCTATTATATCTGAACGATTACGCACAAATTCAATTAATTGGTTAAAAGTAATTGATTGAGTTTTATCTAAGCGCCCTTTGTACTCTTCCCACTCTCGAAATGTTTTTAAATCAAACTTTTGACTAATAATGTGTATTAATAATGTGTCCCAATTGTGTACAGGTTCGCCTAACGTTCTTAACGCTCTAATGTTTTTGTTTACATTATCTATTAGGCCTTTTAATGCAGCTGAGGACTCCTTAGCGATCGACTCGATATTGAACAAAGCTGTGACATGATTTTGAATTAATAAGCGTTTGTTATCGAATCGTTCGCAAAGAAGCTCCCAGGCTACGGTGTAGTTTTGAGCGGAAAACTCGATTGACTGTATAACGACAGCTGCAGAACCTTCCAGTGACGACCTTAGGTAGTGAAATTTATTAATTTCATCAATGTCATCATTGTCATGAATGAGACTAGAAAATGTATCGCGAAACTCAAGCCAGTTATCATAAGATCCCGCGAACTTTGGTAGTTTGATGGTAGGTAACTTGACAAGTTGACGCTTAGAACTACTACGATTTGATTTTATTTCGTCTTGTTCTGATTTAGTGAAGTTATTAATCAACATCTTTGCTTGAGCTATCAACCCATAATATTGAGATTCAATATTAGTCCTTTCTGATACTTCAGCATCGATGTTGTCACACAAGCATTCTAATTTTATTTGAATCTCATTAAATTCATCATAAAAACTTTCTAATTTATCGACGCGCAACTGTAACTCCATTACCTGACAGGGGTTAAGCTCGGAATCTTTTAAAATACCTAAGTAGGTGCCAAATACTGTTAGTCGTCCTTTATAACTGCCTCGCTTCTTTTTAAGTTCTTTTATGTCGGTCATTTTGGAAGGTGGGTGTCGGAGACCTGAAACTGTACAATATTAAATGAAATAACAATGTAAACAATTTGTACCAAACACTTGTATTTAATTAATAATGATAAGTGTACTTTATCAAGTACAAAACTTTAAATGTATCACATAAATTAATTTTAAACTGCTATAATATAAGGCTTAAAAATAATGTAACAAATGACTTACTGATCTACAAAGTATAAAGACCTGATAATTAGCTAATGATTAACAATGTACATACTTATGGGATGTAAATCTATATGGTTTTGTGTTTTATAAATGAATAGTTAACTAATGTAGGTAACTCTTACGCTACTGTACTGTATGAATAAGCACTGGTTAACTATGTAGCACAAATGAAATTACTTAACAACCCCATATATGTATATAATTTTAATAATTATCAAGCTTGTAAATATGTAAATAACTTTGTAAATATAAAATGTAAGATACGTTACTAACCTTATAAAATCCTCTGTATCTAACGGCGGTACCTAAAATGAATGTACCTGCTTAATATTACCTGTATAATTATTACCTATCGAGTGTTGGGTTAAAATATTAAATATAATGCTTAACACTGTGAATTTTATTTATTCTAATCACTTTAATGTCCAAGCCACTTTTTCTTCAACATAAAAATTGTACAACTCTCGTCACTCTGGTCGGCGTTAATTAATTGGATTTTCTATAATTAATTCCAGGTAATTTTTCCTTGATTTCACTTCCGCAAGTAATCCTTGAATATCCGGTTCGTATGGACCATGTTTAGATATGAGGGACTGGTCTAGGATTTTTGCTGAGGATTTATAAAATAAACTAGCAGCGTGCTGTGATACGTGTAATTTTTCTAAGAGACCGACACACACATGACATTGCAAAGGTCAATGTGTACAACGCCTTAAGAATATCTTATAGCTAATCTTACTAACTAATTATTGTTGCGTTTAATCAAATTTTTATTAAGTTTATGTTTTATAAAATGTCTTAATAGTGGACAAGACAATATATGATTGATGCTGCAACACTATCCAAGCTCGTTGATGTCTTTACACAAAACCTAAATCAATTTTCCTTATTTTTTTCTAAATAAATGTCTTTTGTTCTAGGGGTGTGTCTGATAGAGCACGCGAGCGGTCGAACAACGGACAAAGTGACAACCCACAATAACTCCTATACTAGCTACGGACTATTTCAGGTAAGTCAAAAACAATAAATGAACTTATACTTAATTCTGACTTACTGATGGCTGCAGGTAAACTCATGACAGAAATATTTAAAAGAATTTTACATATGAAGCTACTATAGAGAAAACCGAGTGACTTAAAATCACTGCAAGTAATGCGCTAGGTAAGTATATAATATAAATAAAAACGCGTTTCCAGAATAACGATCTCCAATATACTGGTAAAAACAGGCAAATGCGGGACAAAATCTATCAACAGGGGGTAAATTTAGCAAAAATAAACCTCATGCTTTTAATAAAATTACCAAATATTTCATCATAACCATATTTCTCGCTAAACCAAAGGAAATCCCAAGTTAATTACGCAGGTTTATTTATTGATAATTACCAATCTCGTTGCTGTAGCTTCACAAAATAATAAGGTTATTATGCCAAAGTAATCATGTTAGCGCCTAATGTGAATTAATTTTATCGAAGCTCGCTCACATAATGATCTTAAATGAGGTACACAGCGGTGTTAATATGAGGTATTAATGGTATAAGGTAAAAGCAAAGTCTCGGGATATATTTTAATCCAATCGGATGTCAAAGGGTATAATGAAACCTCCGATCTACTTACTAACGAAGACACAGGGTTGTTAGTCTTGGAGGCAGCTTGAACTATAATTAAATGTCAATTGGCATTATTGGCAAACACATTTTAGTTAAATCAACAATATCAAAGATATCTGTGGTTCAGCTTTTACGTTTTATAAAATATCACAGCTCGTTAGTTTGAGACAGGTCATGCAAGTGGCTGACTCGAAGGACCAGCTTTTTTGGTCCTTCGATACAAACATAGGAAAAATATATGTATATCAAAAGACAAAAGTTAGGTTTATTAGTTCAGTGTTAATTTAGATTTGATTACTATCACTAACATTGGTGCAATATGGTGTGAAAATAAACTTGTTACGTCGTTAATAACATCGATCACTGTTAATTATTATTTGGCGCAGTGACAGCCGCCATGTTGTTATTTTCTACATCCTCAACATATAGTGTTAAATGATGATGTAACTGTATCTGTATCACCTAACTATATATTCTATTGGTTTATTAAATTAGAGTATGTTTTCTGAATACATTTTTAAATTAATTAGTTTTTAGCAACATAACATGTTTGTTAAAGACAAATTTATCATCATCAACCTATCTCAGTCCACTGCTGGACATAGGAAATAAGTGAATAAAATTGTCGACAAGCTGATCTCACTACTTCAGTGCAGCCTTAGTTTAATCTGATTATCTTAATCTTGTAACTTAGGTCTCAACGTCACGATGCATAAGGTTATTATTCACCTTCAATGACTTACTCACAAAATATACTGGATTTGAAATAGATATCTTATCGCAGTCGCCACATACCAGTAATAAAATATAAACTGATTTATAAAAAGTATCTGCAAAGTTCACCAAAGAGATTAGTAATTTGCTATTTTACCCAAAAAAAATCGTGTTTGTGATTATAACCTCATCCTAATGAAACTAGTCAACCAATATTGATCAAATATGATGTGATGCAAGCTTATACCATAGGGCAGGAAATAGGCTAATTTTAAACCTTGAAAACACGAGAAAATTTTCCAGGCAAGCAAAGGCGTAAATAGCTAATTATTTTAATTGCAACTGTACAAAATCAAAAACAACTTACATTCATCCATTCCACTACCAGTAATTACTACTATACATACCAAAAGCATCAGCAATAGTACGCATGGCACTAATCATTCGTCCACAGAAATCTCGTATGCCCATTCATAAATCTACATTACAATTAGGTATCCGGCGCATATTTGCATGATCACTCGCACTAATCAGTCGGTTTGGACATTATACGGACATTATACCACTCTAATAAATAGTACAGAACTTGAATCTGAAATGTGTAGATCTGTATGCACGATATTGGGAGACATAATGAGCTTTCTGTAATTTCGGTAGTTGAAAACGTGGTTCTTCGTGAATATTCGGAAATAACGATTGCTTAGTAAGATTTCCATTAATATTCTTCAGTAAGGAAATTAAAGCTTAACTAAATGTTTTGCAGTAAGCGCGAAAAGTCTCGAATCCGTTATTTTTATAGACCCTTAATTTAGAAACAGTTTGGAATTAAATCACATATGTTATGAAGATAGTCCAGATGACCAGTGGACCTGCCAACTCGGGTATTACATGATAATATGTATGTATATATTAAAATCAAAATATCGCACTTTTTAGGATTATGGACGATTTGACATTATTGAACTTGAAGTTAGGATTTCTTTAAAGCTAACATCAAACGTGAATATAATATTGTCAATTGTCATATAAATATCAATTTGCCGATACTATAAATTTCTCTATTGCCTATTATACAGAAATGCGCACGAATAAATCAAGATATCGTAGCTGGAAAGTTGACCTTTAAACTTCGCAATTTATCTTTATTACTCAAAATAATATAATTTACACAAGAAATTATAATTCCGGAGATTTTATGAATAATACTTGTACAATTTACTGAGAATCATTTTCATTTAATAACAAATTCATAGTGGGTTTCATCGAAAATAACGTTCATTTATTTAAGGTAAAGAAGGGTTTAAAATACAATATTTAAGATCGGTTTCTATTATAGTGTCGATTGCCCAGATGGATTATCTTTCTGTGCCCGATAAACTTTGTAGATTTGTGTTTGCGTTATTTGCATCAAAACCGTTTGGTACCGTTTATCTGCCTAGCTTTTTCCCGTCTACTTTGTGGCTGGATTCGAGTTCTAATCAACCCCTAATAATAAAAAGAAAATATCATAGAAGCGTAGTGGTTCACAAGCACTTTTGTAAGAATGTCCTCCTTTCAATGGGTATATAAATAAAATAAGGACTGAACAATAAACCATTTGTCAGTATTTGTTACGAGTTGTACAATGGTTTGGACGGCCTACATACAGCCGATTATGTTGCAATCTCTACTGGACCGGATAAAGTGTATTACAAATAGATCTCGTGTTAATTTAGACAGAAGTGGGGCAGAGTGCCTAGTGAAGCCAGGGCTAAGGTTTGATTGCCGTCCTGAGTCTAAGGTCCTCTGGCTTTCTTGTTAATACATAACTAATAATAAAATTTTGCCTAAGTAGCTTTGGAGGCATAACCATGATGCTTTACCATTATTTTATCGCGAAAGTAGAATGAGGTAATTCCCAAAATCGAGCATTATTAGTTTTAATTTGTTTTAGATATTACGTTCACAAAAGGCCAACTATTTTCATCCAAATCCTGGTTCTATTATTCTATACACAGCTATCATCCCTGCACCGCCAACGTCCCGCGGCTACTCGGCACTTTCACTGTAGGCACAACCCAGCCACAAACGTGCGAAATTATAGTCCTTTGAGTTAAACTTAACGTAATTCCAGTGAATTGAGCAGTGTTATCTACTGTAGAACTTAGGTGGTAACGTTACTGTAATTATGTCGGAATGCGGACAGAAGGACCAAGTTTTGCAGCATTATGAAACAGTAGTTTTGGTAGGTATTTTTATTGCAGTTGAGTGTGATACATGGCTTATCATTTTAGAAAATATATATACGGTTTTACTATTTCTCTTAATTTTCTATCTTCATGAGTCGCGCCATCAGCTCAATTTGTACGGTACAAAGGCGCTAGCAGTATTATTCACTTTTAATCATTTTGTGTGAAGCTTTGTAATTTTAGTTTTTATTCAAATCCTTATGCGATTTAAATCCGAGTAATCCTTGAAAGCATTGTAATATCACCTGGCTACCTGCGTTGGCAGGCGCATTGCGTACAATGTTACAAAGTTACAAGAATCGATTGCACCGATATTTAGCGCATCGATTTTGATGATATGCTTATTTAAATTCAAAATCGTCTCATCGTCATCATCGTCGTTTCAGTAGGTGAACGCCCACTGTTAAATATAGGTCTTAAATAATGAATATATCTTCATTTATCGCCTAACAATCTTATAATAAACAACATCCAAAAACAGATTATAATCCCTACTTAGCTACACTTCAAATAACACATCTTATACACGCAATCAAACAGGACCCCCTTTCTTGAAAACCTTTTAACGAAACGAAATTAGAAGGAGCACCCAAAACGAATTGCTAACACACATGTTCTTCAATCACCGTTTCGATAAAAACAAACAGACATCAGATAAAATCGTACATAGGGGATCATTTACCGGGGACAAACATGGAGCACCTATGCGAGACGTTCATCAGAGCGATACAGGCTTGAGATTAGCAATCTCACGGGAAAGTATTAGTTCGCAAGACGTTATTTACCGACCGCCCGCCTGATTTCAATCGAAGCTTCGATTTGCAGAGTGGAAAGCTCCTTGATAGTGATGTGGTTGAGTATCGATTGGGAGATATCGATATATTTTCTATTACTTTTTATGCAATTCATAAATACACTTTTAAATTATAAAAAGATACTCAAAGTATCGTCTAATCGCTACGTAATGTGTCATCGTAAGTATACAAGTATTCAATCTATTTTTTCTTGCAAATAGCAATAGTAGATTGAAGCCTGTGAGAAATTTATAGATGCGTTTGTAAAAAACGAAAATGTAATGTTTATCTTTCTTAAAAATATCACAAAATAAACTCTAAGTAGTATCTCAAATTACCCTCTTTGGAGTCTTAGCAACTCCACAATAATAGCACATAATCTTTTACCAATCCAAGCTTAACTATCGACAACCCGCATAATAGAATCACCAGACATCCCTAAATAGTACACCTCGATAAAGGAATAGATCTGAATTGATCCCGTCGCGGGCTCGCGGTAACGAGCGCAGCAGAGGCGACAATGCAAATTGCACCTTGCAGACGTGACATACCTCAGCACTTATAATTATCACGGATCTATACTATGGGGGTTAGTGACTTACTAAGTGATCCACGGTATACCTTATCACATCTTGCCTTGTCGCATTGTAGGTATAGACTTCTTCACCATCTTTATTTGATGTCTTTATTACCGGCGAATTGTTGGCTATCTCATCAAGATTAGGAAGAAAGACCGAAGGCAGTGTTTTTTACTGTATATGAATAATCTATGCAGTATTTATGTTTCAACATACGTTATTTTAGGTATATATTTGTCTTTTCTTTGTTATTGAGCTTCAAAAGCAACGGTTTAGATCACCATGTTTTTTTCCGAAGGTCCATTCATGTTACCTTATCGATATCTACCTTTTTCTCCGTCTTAATTCGTCATGCCGCTTTGTTTTTTTTTATATCTTTTCATAGACGATCGCTGACTAAAGCACTGTTTTAATATTATGCTCTTCAAATGTTTTACTTTGTCTATCAAGGCAACATAATTCTTTGATTTGATTATACTGCCGAAGATTTATTTTCTTTGCTATGTAAGTAAAGATAAATTTTCATAACATAACATAAAGTGACTATGTGATAAAATAATTACTTCAGAATAATCTTCGATATTGAGCACGAACATCACTAAAGAGTAATAACTTCAAAAGTTATACGCGTCGATACGAATATATTGCTTATCGGTTATGAAAGTCGTATTAAAATATCGAGGAGCGTTTGATACGAGCCAGGGTGGGGAGTGTTTAAATGTCCAAAACTTCCGTACTAATGTATACAAAAATAGGGTGCAGATTTGTTAAATTATACCAAGTCTTGTGGTCTCATGTCATTTTTATATGCTTTGTTAATCTCGTTCTCCATACAGAATTCTGTGATATCGTCAAAAAATGAAATAGACCCCGCTCTTATTACACGAAATATCAATCCGTCATCAGAGCAAAATTGATAATTGACAACCCTAATAAACTAACCCTTGAAATAATACAGATGACAGTAATAAGACACAATACACATTCTACAGATACAACCCAATAAATTCAACCCTCAGAGATTCACCAGATCAAATCAACCTTTCACCAGATTATTCTGACATAGATTATGCAGATGATGGTAGGAAGATGACGTTTATTCGACACTTGATTTCCGCCGACTCGAGAACCTGGTAACAAGATCGTTGTCACTCGAATAATGCATCGAATCGAATAAGGTATCGATACGATTCAATTGGTTACGACCACCGAGTTAGAATGTAAGGACGATAATTTTATTTTTCTTGTTTGATCTTTGTTTCACAGCTTTTGATCTGTTTGTAGAAATTGATTAGGAGTTGTGCGAATATATTTATGACTTTGTGTTTAGCGTTATGCGCTTAAGGAGTTATAACTAGTTCTGATTCAACCTGACTTATCACTTATATATATTTCAACGGTATCTATGTAGATAGGATGACATAGCGCCTTCATTACTTGAGCCAAAGGTGTAAGTACACCTTCATTTCGGCAGTTGTGTTAGGTCCCAATGCAATAGGGGAGAGCTTTTCGCCATTCAAAAGTAAAAAAATCCAGACTCTGTGCTTCTACTAAGAAGTGCCACTTGTGATCCTTAAAGAGTCATGTATAAAGTGAAACCATTGACAACAACTAGTACGAATTACCATACAAATTTCTATAGTACGTGTTCTACAAATCCAATAACAAGTAACAAAGAAACATTTGCATTCATAAGCGAATTAAATAAAATTGAGTAAATAATATCAACATTTTAGTGAGCCAATTCGTTACGGGACATAATAAATTAATCACTGAATGGAGAGCTCAAATTATGACACGATCAAAACGATATAATTGTATACTAACATTGGGAATTTAATTTTGATACATTCATTTGTCGACACTGTACAGGGAAGTGAGTGGTATAATATAACAAGTCAATGAATGTTCGAAAATTAAATTGTTTTGGAAAGATATTGAGGTGTCCTGCTGTCCGAATTTCAGTCAAGGCCAATCCTAACTGAGAGATTATACTGCACAAGAATTAATTGCGCAAAAGCAAGTGCTTTTTCCATTCCCTTACACTCATTCACCCAGTTTGATTGGATGTTAAAACGACTCTACTGAAAAGAGATCAAGAACGATGGTTTATGATTATCTGATCACGGAAAGGCCTCAATGGATGAAAACGGTCACCCATCTAAGGACTGAACGCTGCAAGCGCTACTTAACCTTGAAGATGACGTACCAGTGAGGTACCTATATAGCTTATAGCTGCATAGAATAGCATAAAATCGTTGTTATTTTAATAAAAGCATAAAAACAACATTATTTAACCGACACCAATAAAATCGTTTCCGAATATCTCGATAATCGATAGCATCGTTGTAATCCAATCCCGCAAAGCTTGTACCGTCGGCAAAAAACTACGTTTTCACTCGTTAATGCTGCGGTGGCTGTATTAATAGCTGGGCCACAATCCCATAGAATTATTTTACATTTTGTCCCATGTTACAAAAAGATTCGCTACTGTATTTTTGTTTAAGATATTTTCTATAAGAATAAGAATAAAAAATATTTTCTATAAATAGTTATTATCGTAGGTACGTATTATATATTCGTGGACTTTTCATGCAAAATAGCATTGTAGATTTATTTGTAAAAGTACGAAGATTTGCCTGTATTAATTTACAATGAATAGATAATTATGCTACTCATATTATTACGAAATTTCATATAGGAGGCATAGACATTGGCATGGACAAATTCTCAAAAAAAAATACTAAATACCTACCGAATTGCATTTTAGCTCGATGTAGACAATGTAAGTTTGCCAGTGGAATGAAGTGACTTAAATACTAAGAATCAAACACAAAACCTTTGTAAATCGCCTAAAACTCTCCAATTATGAGTCAGAATCAGAGTCGTATGAAGCGATGTTTACGCCACAGGGAGTAGGCACTAAATACTTTTCTCTCAGCCTTCAATCCCGAACCCAAAAAGTATAACAATGTCGCCAGTAATGTCACCGGGGCAAGATTCCCACGTCCGTTGATAGGTCATTGACGTCCATCGATTGCAACGAGATAGTTTTTGCAATCGATTCCGACGATGCTTCGGCCTACGTCGGCTAACGAGTGAGTTTTGTTTTGATGCCAATACGAACATTTATTTCATAAGTTTCAAGATTTCTTTGTAATGTTATGTTGTAGAATGTTCTGTGTATGTTTGTTTCTGTTGCACTTGGACTTTAATTACGTTACATTATTTAATTATGTACATAGGCTCCTTGCGCCTAGTGCAAGAAGACATAAGAGAAGACACGACGGCAACTATTACGAATTTAAGTCCCCACTCAAACACCCTAATTATCGTTATTATCTCACCAACTCCGAAATGAAATAGTCACCAGTCTGTGTTGGATGTAGTATAGAAGATTTCGCACAAAAATGATAGTATACGCCTAAGGCCTAACCTAACCTAATGTTGTAAAAACCACAAGGCAAAAATCTCGTCTGTAAATCTAAGCCATCACGAACCGCTATTACAAGGCACAGTAAAGATACTATAAATTATACATATCACGTACTAATCATTGTAGATAGTTCTGTTATTAACAACCATTGTGTGTTTACCTATTAATCTTTCAATACATGGCGAAGCATCGAAGAAACTTCTATTTCCTATCGATAGTAACAGAGTATGAATTAGAAATTTAGCGCACACGTTCAGTGAGTTCTTAGAAAACAAGACAATATATCTTCTGTTATAAATGTTAACAGTAAGTTATAAAACCAGCCTAATTTTTTAGTGATTGCGAGTGCAAAGCAAAAGCCTCTTCTTATACTAAGGAAGAATAAGCAGCTAAATAAGTCAACCGTGCACAAAAAACCTCGTATGTGCAGACTTGTCATTGGAAAAAGTAAAGTGTGTGATATAGGAAAATCGGTAATAACAAGTTATTGAACCCAGAAACTTGTAAAGAACTATACACTAATACATATTGCATAGATTCACAACATCTTATCAACCTGTTGCAAATGTAGAATTACTGATGACAGAAAAAGAAAAATCGGTGTGTAATTCAGGCATTATATTTCTGTGCAAATATTGTCAGCCAGTATTTTCTCAAGCTAGAAAATAGAAGTAAAAAAAATAATAAAAAGAAAACCATCTATAATATTGTGAGTCGTAAATTAGTCGCGTGTTACAGCTTGTCACATTCATACTCCGGCGATAGATGTTCGAGAATCAATCGCTCTGTCACATTGTAAACGCTCTCCGCTCGGCTATAGAAGGAATGCTGATGTGAATACTGACTGCTATTAGGATTTTCTTTTATCTTTTTCTTTGAAAAACAAGTCAAGCCACTGTTGCTTCTTTAATATGCATTTAATCAATTAATGTGTGCGCTCCCACATTTAGATATGTGTGTATGTTAACTCAATGTGGGAATGAAACATCAATGTTTTAATCAATACGTTTTTTGTTGAGCATAATCGTGTAAGATGCAAGTGCGGAACAACAATTGATCATGACTTGAATGATGTTGGTACAAAAGCTTTGGAGAAAGAAAACTTACTTACTGTATTATTCTAACAGTGAATATATCAGAATACGTAGGTTATAAAACCGTAAGTACTATATTGTATTTTTAATTCATAAACTATGTGTAGGTTTCACATTATGTTTGAAAAAGAACATAAGAAAAGATTATTTTGGTACCAAAAGATTCTTTAATAACGTAGTCTACGTTTTATATCTTTTTTGGCTGAGATTTTTAAAACTAATTGTTATTGCCAAAACTCTGAAAAAAAAATTGAAGCAAGTATAATTCTTGCTCAAGGACTTTCATTAAGATTCTCTGATGCTCCTGCTGCCAGGGAATTATTTAATAAGGAGACTATGATATGAATTGTAACTTGAGACAATTCACAAAGGTACTAAGTTCAAGACGAATTGAGTTTGTCATACGTTATTTGCTTACAGATCCCGTGGTAAAGTTTTCGAAGATCAACATTACATGAAATTGTAGTTTGATATAACAATACAACCTTCAAAGCACAATAGATAACTTATTTATTAGATGAAAAACTTACGTCACTAATCACGGCTGAAATCCCTGGTATGGTAGGAAGACTAGGTGTTTCGTTGGTCTTCTTATGTTTCAAGCAATAAATGGCGAATCCATTATGATTTATAGGGAAGATATGAATGGCGAATCTATTATGATTTATAGGGATATGATTACGATGGGCTCGTGGCCTCATACGACATGTGCTTGCTTGGCGACTAACAAACAATATATTTGGACCTCCTCGTCGCTCAGTTTAGTACCTACATGATCGCCACATAACGTATAACCCACATAGATAAAACAACAACCAAAAAATATGACAAGCCATAATACAAGCTCCAGCATTATATTAAAACCTTTTTTTAAATCTTTACGGAATTCAGAATATAGACGTAAACCAAAGAGGTTAACATTCTTTTTTGAACTTCGTTGTTTCGAAACGGAACTGCTTCGAAATTTAAATGAAGTTCGATATCGTTAAGTTTATCGCAGCGTCACCTGAGCCGTGGACTTGATAATATTTTATGGATCGACAGAAAAACAGTGTTAAGTCTATATTACATAGATTGTATCTTAGATGTAGTGGAATATTTGGAGACATAAAAGCAGTATAAACGGTAATGATTAATATGGTCTCTGGGTCATCCATTAAAAAATATTTGTTTTCCAAAAATTAACGGGTCCCGAATAGGTAAGTTGATTTTTCGCAAATCTAAGTTAATGATGATAAACCTACCGTTTTAAGTTTGTTAAGTTTTGTTTTCAGTTTTAGATTCAGCCAACCACGCATACTTAATGCAACATCCTGTATAATATAAATATGAGAAATATCGTATCCGATTAGCGTCAGAATATGTTTCACCTTTGAACTTAAAATCGATACGAATCCTTCAATTTCACGCCCAATCTGAAGAGCGATTAGTTGAATAGGACCTCAGAGGTCCATATAATTCATTACTCCATTGTGCCATTCAGATTCCACAATATAAGCCACAGTATAATGTATCACTGTAAGTCCGGGCATAGGTGACAACACTATCATAAATTATGAATTATCCAACACGGGGATTGGTAAATTCATATCAATGATCGCTAAATCATTTACCAGGAGTTACAAGCATAAATAATAATAATAATTTATTTGATAAAGTTTACATATTTTCATAAATATTACAATTGTTTTTTTTTATATATTATGGTAATGGCAGTCTAAATATGCCAGGATCCAGTGCCAAATGAAAATCCGTGGTCCTCTGCAAAATAGACGTGACGATGTATGTAAGTACCTAATCTAGTAAATTCAAACCACCAAGAAAAGGCTAAAATGCATTATATTTCCTTATTCTTCATTCCTTTAAAAGGAACCGGTAGAAAACAGTACGCTACATGCTTTTCTAGTCGGATAAAAGACAGTCCCCAATCTCTCTATCCATAACTAGAAATAGTACGAAAACCAAAAGCGTATTTAGTAAACACGTTTATCACCCATCTTCTAATCTCATTATTCATAGTGATACAAAGCGAATAACTCATAACACACGATCCAACATCTAAAATTGGAAAGTAAAGGTGCTGCCTCAACGCGCCCACTCGCTGTGTAGGCGGCGACTACAATGACAGAACGGTCGTATTCCTACTTAGAAGGCAACGGTTCATTCTGTGCCTCTGTCATGAGCGATAGCGGGGTTTTTTAACACAAATCATCAGCCGAAAGACGTTCACTATTAAACAAACGCCTCTTCCTTAGAACGCCATAATGAACGGCAACTTGCCATTTGCATCCACTGGTTACTCTGACGATGTCGTCGTCGGTCCAGCTGGTAGGAGGCCTGCAGTTGTTGTTTTATATACGACATAACATTTAATCGTATCTGTGTCCTCGAAGGCAGTAAAGGATCCCGGTTTATAGGTTCCATGTAATAAGAGGCTAGCCTATAGCCACATAAGACACAAATCCAGACTTCGTGCTGCTACCTCATGGAAAAACCTAATAACATCGAGTCCAGGAACAGCAGTACGAAGTCATGCTTTGCGATCCCTTGACCTTGAGGCAGTTAAAAGGTGAATCTGAATATAAATAATAATTATGATAAATGGTCTTCTGCACCCACGACTATGATACAGAAGAAAGTCCACGTGTGGGGGGACGTTTTTAAAAAACATAAACAAGGCTTATCTTTGCCACTTTACAACCGTGATTAACAATTCCAGTCAACTATATACCGCTACAGCATTTAAATGACTTTAACCGCTGCCGCTCATAAACATGACAGAAGCCTTAAAAAAACATGATTATAACAAATATCCCACAATATATTTAAATTAGTTAGCCAATACATTCTTTGTATTAGAAGCAATCGTATGTAGACTACACCAAACATGGACGTATTTTTGCATTAACTTGAAATTCCAAACAGGTTCGTTCGGTTCATTTTATAGAGCATCTGTTTCTTTGTTTGCCAGACACATGTGTTCAAAACGACATTAATGGTCACATTAATCCTAATTTAGAAGTCTATATTAATGATTTCTTGTTTAAATTATGCTTATTGCTAAATGAGATGTAATCTGAATAAAATCTGGAACTTCGACCGTAAGTAGGTATATACAAGATCAGAAAGCGGAAGTTCTGTTACAAATTGCCTTTATTTTAGGTGATGCCAATGAAATATACGGTTAGAACAGACCCATAAGGTGAAACAATTTTTTGTAAGAACTGCCCCCTTACCATGAACTCTTAAAGCAGGACAGTTTACGATGTGGAAGCGAGACGCCGCATTACACTGCACATATCGGTGCCTCGCTTCCACGTCGTAAACTGTCCTGTTTTAAGAGCTCATGGTAAGGGGACTCAACATACAACACTCTCTTAAAGTGTGTACAGTCATTGCCTGGGCATACTGTATAAAGGTTTAAAACGTTAACTTTTGATATTACATAATGACATGAATGGATCTTCAATTAACACCAAAGCTTGTTTCTATCAAGCCGAAGATGGCTTTTCATTAGAAAGCAGCCGGATGGGAAATGAACTTAGTCGGTTTTAGCACGAATCCATAAAACATACCTAAAGTATGCCATGTATTTCACTTTGCCTATTTTCTAACGCCTATATAACCACTCCCTTCTTGCTAGCATACGTTTGTTATTCACGTACAGGAACTATTGCAACTCACAATCTCTCGAGTACCCTAAATCACAAGGTTAATACCGTTTACAATGATTTAAAGACAAAATTAATGCGTCTAGACTTTATTTATGTGATTAATTATCATGCTGATGAATGAGACACTCAATTAGTCATCGCCTTTTACAAAGAGATTTATATTTTGGTGCAGCTCCGATGTCGGATTCTGAGAACAGCATTCAGTTACCTTGGATATCCAAATACGTACGTTCATTATTGAAGTTCTGGCTATAGCGGAGTATATCTAAAGAATTATTTTCATATGGAGATCATCTTACGTTCAATCATGCCTATTTCCTATGCCTATCATCATCCTTTGGTTTCCTTCTCTCTACATAATTATTATCTATTATCTTTATAAAATCTCCTTTCTCTTTCGTCTACCAACGCTAATTAACTTACTCAGTGACGCTTCTACTTATTCTTCGGTAAATTCATGCGCATCGTTCTTTAAACATCATCATTCATCTTCTCTACATGCCCTTCAAAGCCACGAAGCTAACTCACATACCTAGAAAATGTAAGCTAATCCTTGGCTAGTCACAAAGACATACCTAGCCATACCACTGATCTCTAGGCCGCCCACGTAGCGTGGGATGACTGATGCCCTACGAAAAGTGACCAGAAATGGATGTAATGTAGGAATTAAATGATGTAGAAAGTTAAACCAGTTTTTATTGCCTAAGCAGTAGACATGAATGCGTTATTTGTATTATTCGTTACTTTTAAAAAGTCAATTCCTAAAGGATATTTGAAAAGCTAAAGTAATTTTGTTACGTTTTCAAATCGTCTCTATAAGTAAATAGATTCTTGCTATTCCCCTTTTACGTATACCCATATTTAAACTTTATTGATGAAGCGAAATTTATATTTTACGGACCCATAAAATCAAAATATTCGTTGAAAAATCTCCATAATATATTCGTATAGACTTTCCTATTTAGCATAGTTACTTTATTATTCCGATGTCACCAACAGTAAAACCTTTAACAACTTTATTACTTTTTTATTATTGCATTTTATTGTCGATGGACAAAAAATTTACCGTGTTACAAATCCGAACGTGAAATGGAGATTACAGCACTAGGCTCTGTGCCCATTTATATTCATTGTTGATAAATAGTAATGTGCTGAGTCGATAAATAAGTATCGAGTAACAATCGGTTTCTATCTTTATTATATAATTTTGAAATTGAAGTGGAGAGATAGCATTAATAGTTAACTTCATTGCAGTCGACTTGAAATTCTGAACGATTTATAGTCCGCGGTTTATTGTACTACATGAATAATATTACGACGATAGATACTCACAAAGAGACTTTGCAACGACCTTCTCGTACGTTCAAAGAGATCTAATGTTATAATTACAGCAAATGAATTAATAAATAATCACAATATCATCAGCGATGCTTTTTCTGACAAGAGATGCACTGACATATTTTATTAATTTACGTAGGTAATGACGGCTTTTAGTAACATGTAATTACGAGCCTCTCCATTAAAATACTAAATATAAAAAAATTAAACCATAAATTCTAATAGACGGACAAGAACCATTCATTTGTCAAAATCCGTACCGCAACAATAATACTACAAGCAACATTCAAACAAAACTGTTGTCATATCGATAAGTATAATCGATACCTACACCGATTACAACAATCAATTCACTACACACTAGTTTCATTGATCGTGCGCCGTCGCCCATTCACCGTACTCGCGTAGGCTTGACGCCCGCAGCCATTGTGTGTGGGCGACTTTATAATCATCAATAATTACACGCGGCCCGTTGACATGTAAATTAACGCTTTTATATCGATATGCACACGATTTTAGTTCAATCGATATGTAATTGATTGATTGAAATATTTTCCCACGTGTTTTGTATTCGAAGTGTATTTGTTTTTGGAATTTACTGTTTCTGGATAATGCGTTGGAGTTTTAACCGCTGAGATTTTACTGTTGTGTCTGCCAGTACCTATAGTTGCGTAACCATTTGAATATTCTATGTCATAACTAGGTTGTATGTTTTGCAGCATTATTTGCTCATTTTGTTGGGCAAACATTGCAGGTTCCATTCGAATAATTAATCAATTTGACGTATTTATAATGTCGTTATATTTATATTTAATTAACAGACTGAAGATTAATGTTTCGAAAGGTTACTTATTTGTTTCTAAGAGATTATACGTATGTATAACCGATTCTTACACGTTTTTTTAAATAACTTGTTCAGTGTCCCACTGCTGGGCAAAAGCCTCCCTATTATTCCTGTACAAAAGCCTGTTCAATGCCATTTCGGGCCTTTCTTTCCCGCAAATATGACCAAATTATCTCGCATTATTATTTCTTCTTATTATTATAATTATTCTTACACCTAAATAAACAAAACGCTGTATAACTGTTTAGTGCTGCTAGCAAGAATTCAATAAACAGATTAAATGGGTTACTTACTATTGTTTTTCAACTTAAATAACTTAGGTGACACACAAAAGGCGGTAAACTTAAGTGAATGCGTACAGCATAAAACTTTATTGCAAAGGCAGTGTATGTAAATAATTTAAGTCTACTCTATGGTAAAATAAATAAAGGTGTGTTTAGACTTCTGCTCAACATAATTCTGAAGTACTGAAAAGCTGAGGAGCTTGAGCCAAAACCACTTAATAGGCGCTGGGTTTTAAAGGCCACTAAAAATTCAAGGATATAGGTAGACCACAGAAGCCCAAATGCACCGTACTCGTATGCACCAACCTACGTTAAGCAAAAGTGGAGAAAAGGTCACGAAAGTAATTAAAGTAAAAAATTTAACTCCAAAAAAATACTGGTTCTGTGTTTATATATGTACATAGTTGTAGCTTATAGGTATAATTAGTCATCCAACTTCATTATTTTGGAAACACCTTGTTTTTGATATCCCAGATGTGCAATTGGAGCCTGTGGCTGTGCTTCGTTTAAATCCGGAATTAAGCTAAGGCTATGACTACCCCATCGTTAGATCATAAAAAAAACTTAAAGTTCTTTTATGTAGCCACTCGATACTGACCATATAGATTTAATAAATGCGACCAACCGGCGAAGGAATGTTATAAAGAATGAACTTTTTATACCAAGTTCGTTTGGTCTAAATGCACCTTAAAATCGCGAAGCTCTTTGGTCTGTGTATCAAGGAATGCTTTGTACGGATTTGGGTTTTGCTAGCCTTCTAGGGATCATGAACTACAGTTTTATATGTATGTATGTCATTCCGTACATTCTTATTCCTTTACTAATAAACGTATTGCGGTCGTAGGTTAAATGCTTTGTCTTCTTCTTTTGAAAGTAATGTTACTGATGATAGAAAGAGAGGATTATTGTCTTAATTTGTCCCTTGCAAATGAAATGGAGGACTGTGATAATTTACAAAAATTTACTGGCTTCGTATTTAATTTAACTAAGATGTAACAAATAATATTAATTTAAAATACGTTTTTACACTTCTTACGCTGCAGGTAGGTAGTTGAACATCCGATACTCTCAAATCATATGCAAATCGACCAATCAAAAATTAATTAATTAATTAACGATGCAGTGATGTAGCTAAACCAGTTCAAATCGATAATATTGATAAGTACACAAAAATATAATCTATGGAACATAATCGAACATTCCATTCCCATTTATTCATGTATTTTAATGAGATATGCAAGTTTTCTCTCGGCTTCGTCACTGTGACGTCATCACACCCACTGTTGCATGCTGTGGCGGAAGCATGCCCTCGTAGACTTGTATTAATATTTACATAATATATTACGTACCTCAAAAGTACCTTTAGGTTTACGAAGAAAAAAGTATCAGGCGAAGTAAAAAAACAATGATATTCTATATAAAATAGATGTTACTAGCACGCTCATTTTAAGGGATCGAATATGTCATAAATCGAACTTAATTATTGTCTAGCAGTGAATTGTGAATTTTCACAAGCGCGCGCAAGTGTCAGACTCTAGTTTATTCTTTTACTCTTATTGTTATAATTACGCTATCTCTTTCACGTCTTTGTCAAGTTGTATAATTAAGTTGTGTGCAGTTTGGAACCTTTTTCTCGTTCATTTTGATAGCTTTTGACGTTTCTCAACCTTTTTGACATGTCATTGTAAAAAAAATCAACTGTCCCATACATTTAAGTAGGGTAGGTTTTGTAATAAGTTTCGTTTAGGACAGCTGAGTATTTTTCGCGGTTACGATGTTGGTTTCATAGAAAAATTTGTTGAGTTTGATGGTCTGTTTCTGTGTCTACACCCTTGAATTTGACCCTGAAGTTATGGTACACTTTGTATACACAAATTAGGGTGTATTTACCGTGCAGTATTTTCCATATTTTCAAAATCGAGGAATCAATGTTTAGTGTCCCAATGCATTGAAGATTCAAAGTTGTTGGACGGATATAGACGGACATTAGTTTCATTGACGGCCTGATTGGCGCAGTGGCTAAGCGATTGGACTGCTGTGCTATGGTTTGCGGGTGCGATTCCCGCACGGGATAAAGATTTGTGCGATCCGCACTTTGACCCGATTTTTGATGATTTCTGACCCGAGTCTGGGTGTTGGTTTATGTGATATTTCATGATTGTGAAACGCATCCACGATAGAGGAAAAATTCCTAGTGTCGGACAAAGATTAAAAAAATAATGGGAACATTCTGACGTCAAACACTTTCAATGCTGACTGTACTTAAGCTCTGTTAACATTCAATTAGTACCCGTTAGCAAGTATAATTAGATATACATCGATCGTTAAGTACTTAGCACATTCGGTTGCTTCATTTATAATACGTAATGCAAACTAAATCCTTTTGCTAATTAAATGTAGCACTTTTAATAAACACATTGAAACCCGCAGTTAAGGGCGTGTAACTCATTATTTATTACCAATTTAATTGTAAATTAGTACAAAACGTGTACACTGCGTACTAATTGCTAAACAGCGCATTTAGTTGTAAACAAAATAATCATTGGAATACATTAACACACTAGTACTACATTACCTAACAGAGATGAACTAAAACATTTTATGCTGTTCAGCATAAAACACACATTTATCTTGTAAGCGTTATATTAAACTGCTGTGCCACGGGTGGCGGGTTCGATTCCCGCATGGGACAAACATTTGTGTGATGTGGTGTGACCTTACCATGAACTCTTAAAGCAGAAGTTTGTTCCGAATCTGGGTGTTTGTGTATGTGATTTATGATAGTAATACTTCTGGTTTGTAAAACGTACCCACGATACAGGAGAAATTCCTAGTGTAGTTAAAGAAACATGTTATTTATAATGCCCGAATTTTAAACCCTGTATACTGCAAAAAACAGTTGTGGACCCCTGCATGCCAGTGTCCTAAACAATTATAAGAGGTCACATCTTTATGCCTTCGTGAGGTAACCTTCAGAGCATGCCTGTCCACTAATATGGAAGAGCTGAAGTAGTATAATAAACTCCTGTCAAGGGAAAAAAGTAAAAAGTCGTGCAGAATAAAGGTTGGATAACAAGGGATTTTCTACTTCGATCGAGCTGCGGCTTTGTGCATTAATGTGCACGCCTTAAACTAGGTCACGGGTTGAACCTACGAATGAACAAATATTGGTATACCCAGTTATCCGCGGAACGGAAAAAACTGGAGACAGTCAGTAGATCGTAGATACCGATTATTTATGTTGAGGATACGTTCAGGAAAATTAGAATACAATTTTATTAATTAAAATATTCCTCAGACGTAGTTATAACATACTTGTAGTAACTAGTGTGATTTCACATTCTCTTTGTTAAACATAATTTTAATTAATAGTTGCATAAAAAGCTTATAAAAGCGATTAATACATACATACACTACAATTTAAGTGGTAACTAAAAGCATGGTTTTGAATAATGTTGAATAATGAGCCAGGTTTTACAGAACCTCTTTTTTTGGAGTCGGTTAACCACTCAACGACCATAGCAAAATACTGGACACAAAGAATAATATTTCCAACAAACTATTCTACAAAACCATTCAACTCATAGTTTATTTAGATCAAAACCACAGAGCATATCGCCGGTATTCCGTCCCTGTACAAACTAAATACCGCTTTACTAGGTTAATTTACACATATTAATTGTGAGCGGGCGCTAGTGGGCTCGTAGGTGATGGTACTAATAGTGTCGGCGACTTCAACATGCTGATTACGGACGGCCAATTAAAATAAGATAATTTTTGAGATTATGTTGGACAACTTTAATTGGGGAACTGTGTAAATATGTATACCTAGTCATAATAATTTTAAGAGTAAAAGCGTATTTTTTTAATGAGTTACTGATTTTAGAGATGTATAAATCAGAGGACGTCTTTTTATCTGCGAGAAGGGGACGTTTATTTCCATTTATCCCAAACATTGTTTTAAAATCGGCAACCATCTGTTACTGAGGCATGTGTTCATACAGAGGCTAGGCTTGTACATAAACTTAGTATAATACAAACCATCTTTCTATCTAAGAAAGAAAGTGCTTGTTTTCGACTCGTGTCTTCCCTACTTCGAAAACAAAGCCTACCTTACCACACTCGAAATAGAACCAGTTCTGGTACAAAAACAGTGATTTTACGTAAAGACTGAAATACATATATAGCTAGGACCATCATAGGTACAGGCAGTATAATAAATGGTACCTTAGCAAATAAAGTCCTAGCAGAAAACCCTGTGCATTGGCCCGCTGGGAACAATCGTAGGCTTACCATTCACGACTATTAGAACTATATTTTCCTATTAATCCCAGCTGTGGGTCGTGCCCACTGAATTATTGGCCGATTCTTTCTATTCGAATGGAATAGCCTAACCTCGCCTACGGAAGTGGCAATATAACTTCTTTGTAACTATTTCTTAAATTTAGGGTTCTGTCAGTGACACCTGATGGATAAGATGGCTTTTCTTCAGATTTCACTTACGGGTTATCATGTAAGGTTAGATGATCTATTTTAGTTCCGGCCATTATGGGGTACGCGACTTATAAAAGTGAAATCATTTTTTGTCAGAAGTGGCAAAAGCTCAAGCTACATCACCTTTTTTGCTTTTTGGTTCGCAGCAAACTTGACAGTTGTGATTGCCGGTCTTTTAGCGAGATCTAAGAAAAGCTCTGTAGCCAATAGCCAAGATTGTGAGTCAAATTGATCTTTACATAGTGTTTAGTTGCTACATATATAAAGTGTAAGTCCATACCTAATTTATGAGTTATGACGACCTGATTGACGCAGTGGCTAAGCGATTAGACTGCTGCGCTAAGGGTTGCGGGTTCAATTCCCGCACGGGGCAAAAATTTGTGCGATCCGCAGATGTTTGTCCCGAGTCTGGGTGTTTGTGTATGTGATATTTCATGTTTGTGAAAAGCACCCACGAGAAATTCCTAGTGTGGGGCAACGTTTAAATAAAAAATCTGAACATCACAATATTCGTTGGAACCTTCTTCTATCTTCTGTTTATATAGATGCTATTTAACTAGGCAGTGACGGCAACCTGTAGCCATATATTAATGAAACAGCGCTCATAATAGATTCAGTCAATTGTGCCGACTTCCGCCTGACGTCACCCCTTGGTCACATCTCGGCGAGGTAGCGAAAACTTTGACACCGATGACCGTGTCGCCGCCCACCGCCAGGAGGTGAGCTAATAGGTACCTTCAGGTGATGTTAAATAAAACATTGATTAAAAACATTGTAAAAAGCTAGTCGTGAGATACTAATAAATAAAACTAATATCCATTGTTGATAAAACGTCAGTCTGTTATCCTTATCACAGTTTAAGATGAGAAGTGAATAAAAGGAAACATGGAATATTGACGAAATGTTAGTTGAGTTAGTAGAGCAGACGCCATGGATCGTGGGGTCAGGAAGTCGCGGACGGAATCCAGAAAAAAAAGAACGTCAGTTTGCTAAATCAGTTAGCAATTAAATGGCGAATTGCAGTAAGATAGACAAATAATATCTATCTCACCTACGTGTAAATCAAGGATAATCGAAACAACGGTATGACAGGCAATCAATCAACCTTATTAAAAATAGACCAACCATTTCTTAATCAACACCAAAGACCACTTAATCTTTCAAGCCTCTCACTGACAATCTTAATCACGCCTACACTTTGTGAAAGCTACTCAAACATGAATGGCCACAAGGCCACGGTAGGCCACAGTGGGTGCCTTGAGACAACAATAGGCCAATCACCGCTAGACCACTAACTGGTGAATTTGCGCTATATGTGGGAAGCGGACGACATTCCTTGGAACAACGCAAATTGTTACCATTGTGAAGTAAATTAGGTGATTTATTTTGTTGATAAATCTTTCTGCGTTGATGGTCTAGTGGCCACAGCGTGCAGCGGCTACTGTACTGTCAGGGCAAATGATTTAATTATAGTATCAGGTGGAAAGGCCGCTCGACGAATGAAAGCTAGGATAACAACAATTCATCTTTGCAAATCCCTTTGTATCTCTTGCAGTAACTAATAAGTCTTACGTTTTCACAGATATGAGCACACTTCTTAGCAGACGTTTAAGCAGAAGACTGTCATATCTATAGATATTATATCACAATATTATGTAAGAATAAGAGATCCCTTCACTTTATCACTAATCCTGACGTTTTCAATACCTTTTAATAGCGTTTAGCCAAGGATATCTAATGTACTCTAGTGCACTGCTGTGTTCTAAGAATTCTGGCGCGATAACATACATTCTACACTTTCAGTAGCCAGTACATCACGTGTAGGTTCTTACAAACACCGTCATGATGGTGCCTTTCTCCTATCCACATTCATGCATGTTTTTATGCATGTGCACCGGTTGAGTCTACCGACCTGACCTTTTTGTAGCTACTTGTGACGTAATTCTTTTGCTCACGTGGTAAACAAATGCTTATTATGTAATGTAGTTGAAATCATTTGGATAGACTCAAAGTGTTTGCTTTAGGTGCTTTAGAGAATTAAAATATGTAATGTTCCCCCTGACCAAATTTCAGACACGGCGGCCCAGTTCATCAGAGACTAGCCAACTTCGCAGGAGATATTATAGTGCTCCAGTATGCGCGTAAACACTGGTGAATTCCCAATTCCCAGACCTTCGTAGTCCGAATGGACGGTAGACCAACACGACTGGAGAGAGATCAAGCGCAGAACCAACGGCAAACGTGCTTTCCGAAGCACGAAGAAGTCTTGACATGTGAAAACGGTCACCCATCACACCTGACTAACAGACAAACGGGAAGAAGAGGCTAATTTTGCATCAATAGTATAGTTATTAAAATGTCTACCTAATGTGAACGTGCAGCTTAATTTTTAATTTAACACTTCGCGAAGCAGACACAATAGTTAAACAATTGCCATGCCCCATAGGTGGGTCATAACACTGTGAAAGGGTTAATATTAAAAAAAATATACCACTCTAGAAATTTCTATTTCTCCTGTATCGTGGGTGCATTCCACAAGCATGTAACATCATATACATTAACGCCCAGACTCGGGACAAACATCTGCGGATCACGCAAATTCTTGTACCGCACGGGAAACGAACCTACAACGCTTAGCCCTGTAGTCAGATCGCTTAGCCACTTCGCAAATCACCCTACCATATCATCATCATCATCATCAGCCTATCTTAGTCCACTGCTGGACATAGGCCTTGCCTATGGCCTACCATATGTACCCTACTAAATAGATTCTTGAGTACATTTTTGGTTCCAAGAGACCAATAAAGTATTCACTTCACACCAATATCACTAGGTATAGGTAATATGACACCCACGCATCGAGGATTCTTAGAGTTGTGGGTGCGTCTATATGCATAAATCATAATAATGTATACCTAAAGGTGTTAATAGATTCATCAAGGACACTCAGAAAAGTGATAAAAAAGTTGTCGTTTGAGGTGTGAGTTTATATTTTACAATTCCAATTAAAGCGGTGATTAGAAATTAAGAATTTAATCAGGTACTTAAACCCTGAATGATCATGATTTCTATAACTTCCGCCATAGTAAGTACTTCACTGTTCGGCTATCTGCGTGGATAAGAGATTCATCATCATCATCTCAGCCCGGTATCACCCACTGGGGGTATTGGCCTCCCTTTTCCTCTGCCAATCCTCTCTATCCTGAGCGTCTCTTGTCGAACGCTTGACGAATAGAAATGAAATATAATGAAAAATATATGGGGATGACACATGTCATCGATACTTATTCGAAAAATGATGTCATCCCCGTACATTTATCATTCTATTCAATTTATATTCGTCAAGCGTTTTGCCACTTGTCTAAGGGGTCTGGTGTTCTTAGCGAATTTGTTTATGTCGTCAACCCAACGGGCTTTTGGCCGTCCTATAAGTACTGATTGATGTCCGGAAGGAAGTAGAACAAGAACACAATACAAGAAAACGCAGCCAAACTTTTATACTTCCTGTTAACGAAACTATCAATAAATAAACAAATATAAGGAACACGAAAGTTACAAATATGTGTCAAATACGTTAATAATACGAGAACTCCATCCATAATACTCTTAATAATACGATTATTTCGATAAACCAGCTGAACAATATCAATAGCCTATAGAAAAAAGCATGAAAGTGACCAACGAAGTTACAATAATGAACAAAGCGTCTCTGCGGTCATAGGACATTATATTCACATACATAAACCATTGTTTTTGCTCGTGTCCCGGTTCTAGCGAACAATGGACCACTAGCCGCCCGCTAGAGTGGGCCGCCACGGGACGCGGGATTCCCGGGATTCAAGAGCGCTTGTTCCCACTTTTCTTTTAAGGGCAACTTCAATAAACTAGTTGTGGGATATTCATTGTTATTTATTTACTAAGTGAAGATTAGTTTTGTCATTGTAAAGTAAAAATTATTGCAAATATATAACAAAATCTCTATGAACCAGAGAAAACATGAGCTTCAAGGTCCTAGTAACATGTATAGTACATGCACTTATATGCAAGCGTGATAAATTTTATTGATGATCAAGTAAGTTAAAAACCTGTACACATACAATAAGTTCAATAATCTTGACAAATTAGGCGAACATTATCGTCAACATTGTCGTAATATAACTTGCAATGATTCACTTGGTTTCAAAAGATGCAGCTTGGGCTGGAATTCTGTTCACCCACATTCAACCGCGATGTCCTTGGATGCAGTGAACTGAAAACTGGTTACTATGTTAAAATTATGTAGAATGCATCAATAAGTGACGATTTACTTCATACTCCGTGATTTTTATTATTATTTTCGGGATTGTCTTCTTTGAACAGTATCATATAATCAAGTTTTCGTATTATTAAGGTGTAAACAGTCTGCTACATAATACATTCAATGTATGCTTGTTCATGTCCACACTTAATGTCACTAAATACCAACGTGCAAAATGGCAAAAATTAACATAACTTCAAGTTAAGAAACAACACAATAAAATCATAAAATCCCATTCAAAATCCAGGCATCATTCAACAAAATTTAACTCATTGTATTTTTTATAAAAGTTGACGTATTAAATCCCGCACAAAATCCCGGTGTCGTCCGACAGAGCACGTCAACACTATCTTCAATAGGTTCACTATTATAATATTTTTGCGTCCCCAGGGCCGGCGTTGATTGGATGCTGTGCGAGATAAACTCGGCTGCTGTTTATGATGGTAATGGCACATAGTCACTGGTCAGGCGTTAACAGCGAGCACTTAGGGCTTACAAATTAGAGACACTTTAATTATTTTATACCACCTTTTCAGGTAGCAAGTTTAGTAGGCAACTTCATCCTACGTGGTTTCACATTTACTAGCAATTCGTTTTGTAAGTTTGTTTCCACCTCACTTGCCTTAAAAAAAAGTATGAGTTAAATGACCGTCCGCAAAACGAATGTCCGCGATCTTGCTGACTGCCTAATTTCTTCACCATAGCATAGTCCCAGCTGATCCAAGGACTGGTAAAACAAGTGGCTGCCTGGCGGTTAGGTGAACTTATGGCATCGTAGCCTAGAGTTTGGAACCTGGATGAGGCTGGTACAAAAGCGTAGAGACAGGTACAGAAAAAAGAGAAGGTTATTCCCAACAGTGGAAAAGTCAGGTTGCAGATAATGAAGAAGAATAGCTCATGCCAAAACGCAAAGAAGAACCACATTTCTCAAAGAAAGTTAAGGCAATACAATACTATTATCATCTCGCAGTTAGTTTCCGGGGTGAATAATACTCGCTTTCCACCCGAGAGAAGGCCCCGTTAGTTCTGATGTAAACAAAGATCAACTTGGAATTAGTAATACGACGAAGCGGAGAAGTGTCGTGTACAGAGAGTTAAATCTCGATATTGTATGACAAACGTTGCTAGACTTCGTACTTAGCTTGCATTTTATGAGGGAATTTGTTTGTGTTTTGTTTAAGCTAGATTAAGCAGATGATTATTTTTGGTTTATCTTTTGAGGTGACGTGGTTAGGCCTGTATTTCTTGATTGGAAAGCAGACGTGTCCTACTGCTCACCTACGGTTTCACAGTGAGGGGTGAGCCAACTTCTATTGACAGAGTACAATATCAATACTGTAGTGATCAATGAATAATTAACACCTGTTGGTACAGTCTATACTAACCTTGTTAACCAGCAACCTTGTGCATATTATGATTTTGATCCGTATCTGATACTGGAACATTCAGGTACTAAAAATATTAGTACAGCGGTATCCAACTCTATTAATACTTCTGTGCCTGTGCATGAATTTAGAGAGGGCGGAAAATGTACACACCTCTTGTACCTTTTATACATAAAAATATTCATATTTTAAATTTGGACTATTCCGCGTATTTTAATAGGAAATAAAGTGATTCAAGTTTTATTTGTTATGTTGACGTCCAAATAGTCATATTTAACAGATTTCAAATAAACGTTACTGCCCTTTGTTATCTGTTTTGACGTCACAACACGATATGGACGTCAACGTGACGTTACTACAGTATTATTTTTTTGCCTATATTAGACAATTGATCTGTTGTCTCATCTCTACAGTTTTTGGAAGGAGCAAATGCATACAGACAGAAATGTTGTCTTGTATTTGGAGTCGAGCGAGCCTCTTACCATTTATCAAGCCCACATTGGGTTCGTCGCCTCTTACAACTCGCTTTCCCAGTTACGACAGGAAAATGTAGGTTGTATTATGTATGATGATAGACCCCACAGATGACGTCACAAATATTATGTAAAAAAAATATGAAATCTCTGTCTCCAACTACTCTATGACACCATAACAATATGTGCACATATATGAACTACCAGAATAATGGTGTTCATGCTTAAAAGCTTTTGCGGATAATCGCGTCGTTAATTATTAGGTACAACAGATATAGTGTAATGAAAATCCATTATAATGCGGTGTATGGTGGTAAAATATTGGTGTTTTGCCTCTTACACGAAGTTACGCGGTAATAAGATAATGTTTTGTTAACATTTCAGTCAAGAATTTTTCTCGTACAGATTTGTCGTCTGTATTTTCTTTCTCTATAAACGTTGGTATATTATCCTAACTTGAGTCCTAATAGTTTTTGATTATTTTGACTCGAATATTACAAAAATGATAAGTAAGCAATTTAGATTCATTAATGATCGATGCACCTATATCAATTTCACTTTGTTAGCCATTATAAGAACACACTTCACGAATCGAAATCTAAACTTCGACATTGTAGTAATTTAATCGGCGTGTATTGTAGAGTATTTAACTACACTGGACAGGAATAGGGTTAAATAGCATCAAAACGTTCCCAAACCCAGTGGGATCGGACCACCTTCACGTCAAACTAACTTCTTACCACATAAGTGATATGTAATACATTCAAACACCAGCCCACATCAGCACGGTCATACGACCAACTTAACTAACTCACGTTGATATACAATGTATAACACAAAGCTTGTATACAAAATTATGTATAGGTTGACAAACTTGAACGAAGCCAACTGAACTCCGAACAACTTGGACTTTGATATATTATGAAGATTGTTCGCTTGTGAACGTAAACTTTGAAACGTAGAACAACATAGGTTAAGTGTGAAACGACGGTTAAGCGATAATGTGATAAAAATAATATACTGAAGTATAACACGTTTAGAAGTTACAACAAAAGAAAAATGCTTAAAACTCTATTGTATTTTGTGAATCAGTAGAGTTAAACATTGAGAGAATTGGACAGCTTAATGAGCATTCTGCGCGAGAAATGGCAGGTTTAAATAAATATAAAAGTAGATACCTAGTTATTTGTTAATATGGTGTACAATACAGCATATTCTATTTATCTTTCTATACCTCATTATAATTTTTTCCGATATATTTGTCCCTAGACTTGGCATTCTTACGACGCAACGTGTGAATCGAATAGATACTGGCTGAAAATGGAGAATACGAAGAAAACTCAAAAAGTTTAGAATACATTTTGCGGCAAAAGGCTTGTTTCGAATACATACTCCTTGTCTGTAGGTTTTATTCAATGGTTTTATTTAGAAAACGCTGCTCTAGGGTAGGAATTTCTCCTGTATCGTGGGTGCTCGCTCAGACTCGATACAAATATATGCGAATCACGCAAGCGCAAAATGCCAAACATTACTGCGCCAATCAGATCGTCAGACCAACTATCATTTTCAACATCAACATCAACATAATTGACGATCTTTAACCATTGATTATGAATTATACCTATCACTGTCGTATGCATGTCAAAGAATAGAGTACTTGATACGTCAATAGACTTGGATGTTTATAATATAGACGTTTTTATAAGTAGTACAAGGGAGTTAACTAGGAACAGGGTGATTCCTTCAAAGAGGGACTACGGAAGGCCTTGAAATTAAAACTTTCTAACTTCTCTACAAATTGCAGCTCGATAAAAGTTTCTTTCTGGCCAACATTTTAATATTTATCCGGTTCGGCCGATTGTAACTTATAAATTAACAAAATATGGTCTCAAACGTCCATAAACCTCATCAACGACATCAAGCGCACGTTAAGCAATCAGCACTTCTTCAGTCTTGCTGATTGGCTCTCTATACGACAGCATAAACTATTTCTATGTAACAATATACCTCAAAGAAGAAGCTCAGCCATAGGGCGAATAAGGTAAATTAAATAATTGTACGTAGGCCGTGGCAGGTTGCTTGCGCGCCTACGAGAGCAACTATAACCTAATTCCTCGAGTCATCCTCCTACAAGTTCCATCCATAACTCAGATATTACCGTCTCACTCTATACCATTAACTACCACAAAAATAATTTCCCTCAGCAGTCTTTCCAGTGAACCCTACTGGGAAAAACGGGCTTATTAGTTCGAAGATGGAAACGAATACATTAATATGATAAAATGCTAAAGCTTTACCCGTGTTTGAAGTTATTAGTACTTGGTGGACTAATTTGGGGGTTGGGAAACGGCGAAATTCATGCAAGAAACTTAAAAATTACAAACAAAATAAACAGTAACAGTTATTATAAAGCCTACGCAAAGCGAATGATGGTTAAATGACCAAAACTTTTTAAAATTATATTAATGCCGCATCTAGGTGTGCATGTAGGATTATTTAGCAATACCATCATACCATTGACATCTGCGAAAGGTAACATAGAAGTGGTCTCCTACACTGAAACTAAATGCGCGATCAATCTATGTCTATCCAACTGTTTAGTTGTTACTTTCCACGTCTCTTCACTTTGAAGCAAATAATAAAGCCATATAAAACTCCGATACCACCCATTACTGTTATAAACACATATTGTTTTATTAAATCACGTTTGTACCATGAATATCTTAGTCTGGGCGCACTATTTCGAAATGTCAAGCTGGTTCGGTCTATTATTTTCACCCACGCGGCGTGGGGACAGAGAATGAGAGCCGTGTGTGTAAACCAGTTTCCTAACAGTGTTTTAACATAAAACATTGTATTTTTCCTCATAAATTTACTATGTATACTAAAGTGAATATCGAGATGCTGCCAACCTAACCTAACGACGGGACGACAATGATAACGAATTCCTCGGATGGATTCCTAAGTGTGCAACTAACGATATTTGGGAATGTTGGTATGTTATTTGGATCATTGATTTCTTTATGTCATCTTTATCGCTGATTCGCAGATATCGAAGCCTGTGAAGGTCTCGAGTGAAGAGTTTAAGGTTGTTTGTGTCACTTTCGCACCGGACTGTACCGGTACGGAGTATTTTTTAACCATTTGTGCTGCCGACTGTACGTGGGAACGGCTGTGCCCATAGTTATGAAACAGGTATTGAATTACTAGAATCTGTAGGTGCAGTTGATTAAATATTCTATATTGTCTTCATAGTTGTCATCTACTAATTAGTTCACAATTTATAATTTTAACAACTGTAGGCTGGAACCTACTGCTGCAGAATTCAATGCCAATAGACTTTTATCAATGGTAAAAAATATATACCTTAATGCTTTAAAAAACTACTATTTCATTTTCTTTCAAAGTAAATAAATGTCATTGAAAGCACCGTTAAACTCCATGTCAATATTTACCCCCTTTAAAACACAATTTCATTCACACTAATTAGAAGCCGTTACCATAATATTAGCAATAACATCTGCGTTAAACAATTATAACGCACAACGCTTTTAATAAAACAACTAATACATTTTCACAATTCCGGCTGATATAATTATTACAGTTTTGGCCACGAAATATTGAATTAAATGAAGCCATTAATTTTGGCAACACTAACCCATTGCAACGAATAAACCTTAATGTGTGTGTCATCCCTTTTCATTGCATTTTCATGCGTAATTGAATATGAAATTGTTTTGTTACAGTTTGGTGTTAATAGTCATAGAAATATAGTCCTTATTTCCTCAATCTCTGCTATTACGAATTTGCCAGCGTATGTTCTGTGTGGTTTTGTCTTGGACTTGTTACAGAGCTAATAATTTAACTAGCTTTTACATGAATGATAATAAAATAAAACAATCTTTTTAAATATCTTCTTAATCATGCCTGTATTTTATTAAGGGATTGGCATAGGTGTCCTTTAACAGTCACTTACCGCCGCCCTCATCATCGCGACATTTAATGATTACTAAAACTGACACTAAATCAAGATTTTCTTCTGAACATCGGTTTAAGTTTAAGTAAACATTAATGTCTCTGAGTTCGGCGGTTAGGTACATTTAGCCGCTCATCATTTGTCTAAACTTAAGTATTTGAAATCCAGATTTCATCATTACATTTCAACGATTCTTACGTTCTTCCGTACTTCAAACTCCTCTCCGGAACTTGTTGACTATCTAGATCCAAGGAAGGAAGATCTATCTTATAGCACAGTCCAATTCACCCAGTATCTACTTGAAGTCATTCGCGTTCTAAGTAAAGGATAACAATCTACCAATTCGCCTTCAACGCCTTCCTTGAATGGTTTCAATACTGTCACGATTTAGGGATGTGTCGTAGTGGCATCTTGTTGCGATTATGTATTTCTCCTTGTGGACATAAAGTTGCATAGACATACGGACAATCAATCTTGCTTAATGAACGACAAGAGACATTTAAACCTTTTTATTTCAAATCTATTTTGCACCGTAATTATTCGTTTTATTATTGTGCATCAATACTCTTTGTACTTATAACTAGTCACATCCTACCAATATTTCAATAGCTAATTACATTACAAATGTAACTATTCTTTCCCTATCCTTAATAGTTAATTAAACAAATCAGTAGGAGCAACATAATAGGCGGATACAAATATTTTCTTAACATTAATGGGTTAGTCATTAGTTCATTACACTCACCTTTTCCCCTCTATTGAGCGCTCATTGTCAACAAATCGCCCACCGTACGGAGCGCAGGCGCAAGCACAACACTATGCATGTCGTCACTTCCTATAGCACTTCATTCATATACTAAATCAAACTCGAGTTAGTTTCAATCGTGAACGCACTAGTTTTGTTTTAAATTTCGAACTTAGAATTCAAAGTCCACTGTCACTGTTTTCGAAATTTGAACTCGTATACCGTTTTTTTTTACTTTTTAGTTTTTTTTAGTAAGCGCGTGTGTGTCAGTCGGTGCGCGCGCGCGTTTGAGCACGCGCCGAAGCCTCCGAGAATCGCCCCCGCGATTTTTAGCGCGTGGGCGCGAGCCAGCCGGCCCCGAATTTGCGTAATAAATTTAAGCAATAAAACTACTTAAATATTATGTACTATAACTATATTCCTCACTAGCTTATCTTATATAGTCAGTTGAAATCGAAACGACCGCCGTCAGCAGGGGACCGCATGAAAATGGCAAGCTTTCTTTATAAGCGTATGTTAGAATTTTAAATGAGTATCGAATAATGCATTCGACATAAAAAGCTATCGGCGTCTGCTAACAATATTATGTGAGCCGGTGCGTTGGGAAGCGACTTGTCGAGGAGTACCTTGTATGGAGAAACGGGTTCGTCTGCAGTCCCACACGTTCGACTTTTTGCCGATCGGTGCAGGAAAGAGGTAGGGACGCCATGCCCAGTGTAAGCAGACCTCCCTCGTCCCTTAACCAAACACATAAAGTTCGGCATAATGCAGTAACAAAAGGAGTAGCAGGTGTCTACATGGAATGGCCGTTTTCCGCTAAGGAAGGAGCGTTGTACAGATCGTGTGCTTGCAAGCCACGTCCTGCCTTCAGCTTCATACATTCGTAATGAAATCGTCGAGTCGCTTCTGAGTCCTAATTAGACGTCTCCTATGGTGCCGCGAGAACGCCCATGTAATGTTTCGGCATCCTAAATAGCTGACATTTTTGTTTAGTTAAAGCTTTTTTCTAACCTGAAACTAAACTGAGTAAAAACTGAGATCAGAGATCAACGCGGCTCTAAGGAACAGCTGAATGTTTTAGATATTTCTGTATGAGTTTAAATGGCGCAGTTCGAGAGATTAGAGCTTTGCTTTTTGCGTGAAGTCCGCAGTTTGACTCCTGCTTTAAAAGAAATATTTGTAAGTTATAAATAATAGCTATTTGTATTTATACAATGATAATTAAATTTTATTGATAAAATCATACAACTGGTAAGGGATTCAACTCACAACTTAACGATTCGATAACCGCAGTGGCATGGTTCTTGGCCGTTTTGGCTAAATGCTGTGGATTCAGTCACCACTAGGTAAACAGTCGCATTACATTCCGGTTGCCTCTTTTGTACAGTTGTGGGTAAGACATACTTCTAACACTTACTAAAATACATACATGGGTATTTCTTTGCATGAGGAATATACATACGTTCGTATATTACGAAAATTTGTTTATTTTGCGTCTACGAAAACATTTGTTAGAACCCACAGTATTCGCACATGAGGCATATTATGGAATCTTAGTGAGAGGAATAACCTCGCTAATTGTTGATTGAGTCATTGCACTCAGTCGTAGTCTCCATTTTACAAGAATTTCGAACAAACCTAATTATATTTTTAAGGGTTGTGGGTTTTACTCCTACGTAAATTTGAGTTTTGCACCCACACGCAAACTTGAGGGCAAAGTTTATTTGTTTTCTTGTTATATTCTATCTTGGTATACCTAATAATAATATGATTCAGTGAAATTCGTCGGTTATTAAAATAACAGTACAAATAAAAATTTATAACTTCCGCCCGCGACTTCATCCGCGTGGATTCTGAATGTTTTATAGCCCATAGCCTTCCTGGATTAATGGACTACCCAACGCATAAACAATTTTTCAATTCGAACCAGTAGTTCCTAAGATTAGCGCGTTCAAACTCTTCAGCGTTATAAGATTTATTATAAATATATTAAAATATATTATTATTCTCTCAAATACAGTTTACTATACCTAGTGCATTTGTTTTTCTTTAACAAAACCTTAGTCCACCCTTCCCCTAAAAGATTTTCCTGTAGGTATCGTGAGTGTTTCACGGATATGATTCCATAAACAAACATTTGTACCTCGAGACTAATATCTGCGGTACATATAGCCCCATGCAGAGTTCCGACTTACCACGCTGTGCCAATCGAGTCGTCATGAATGAACGGCTACTAAATTGGGGTCTTATGTTGTAACCCGCCTGTGGGTGTACGCACGATACTTTCGGACACCCACACACCATAATCCGGGGATTACAGGTCGTTATTTTGTTTTAACATAACTATAAACGTTACTGTAGCTATAAAAATTATATTTAAACACTATACGAATAACTGTATTGCTACGAGTACCATTTTGGGAGACGGATTAAGATATGATTCTCATTTATTGTTAGAAAAGAGAAGACCTGGTGGAAGGCTAAAAAATGATAGACTCGCCTACATGGGCCTTATAATGAGCGGCAAACTATAGGTAACTCATGATTAAATCTGCCACCACAGCTTACCCATTTGGGAACCCTTAGCCTCATTTTATGTATTATTGTAAAGTGTAGATCCGTTTATAAACATTGTATAAGGTTACTGTATATTTTATTCATCTATTTCCGCAGGACACCATTGTGCATTGGCTCCTAATAAAATACAGAATGTTAAATATACGGTATTTCTAATAAAACATCATAAAAATGGAAGATAAATTCCATGAAATATGAAAATTAATTACACCATCTTGCTGTATCAGAGTTCGCTACGCCCATGCCCTTCGAAGAATTTATATAAATGTAGGTTAATTGCAAATACAATGATTTTATCCAATTAGAAAACAATTTCCAAAACTCAAGGAAATTAATTCACTCCTAAATTTAGATTTTCTTCATCAATATTATTAACATTACCATAATTAAATTATTCACGGCTTGGAATATACCTCTGAAGTGGGCAAAATATATACATTGCTAGGCGATGGTGGATAAAATCAATAGATTTGTTAATGTCGTAGTTCAAACACTGTGGGCGTTTGTAAATACCTATTTAATGCGTAAAGTATTTAAATCTTCGTTCTTTCATCAGCTTGTTTGTCAGTTACACGTTTCGTAAACAAAAAGGCGAATTATTTAGCAAAATGTTAGGTTTGGGTAAAAGATTCAGTAAAACAGATTCATTTTCGATCTTCACTACATAGGTGATCGAATCGTAAAGATTCGATGGAATTGACTATCTTTAAGATCGCTATGTAACTTTACCAATGTCATATAATGCAGGCAGCTTGGTCCTTCGGTACAAATTCCGAACTAAAACAAACCGCTTATTTTTATCAGATCAAAACTTTTTATGATATTTCTGTCATCACAGTTAGATCTCACCGATAATATTAATATATATTAATTAAATTCTGATTATATCGTGATAAAATGTATGGTTTAATCATGTACCGCTTAATTTATTTAAACCCAGTGTCAATAAATATTATCTCGTAGAGAACTGCACTATAAAAATACACATTTATTATATTGTGTACTATTTTGTCACACGTTCCACAAACTACACAAACATTAATTATATAATTAGGCTAATGGCCAACTAAGATATGAATCGATGAAATGGTAATTTAAAGACGATGATTTAGATGTATTTTTATTATTAACTGTTGAGACATAAATACAGTGATATTAATACGATTATAAGCTATTAGAAAATTCATGTTATTTACTATACTTATATGCCGTGTTTTTCTCGTGTGAATATTCAGAGATACCTGACTAAAATATTCAATAATAGATATAGACCACATTTACGAAAGTTATTATGGTAAAATATTAGAAAAACCAACTAATGATACATATTATTATAACTTGTAACAAGATTTAAAGGAATAAGTAAAGTCGATGAATTTTTCTGAAAATTTGGTCATTCCTGGATCAGATTGGCTCATAGCCGAAGAGACAAAAAGATCTACCTATACCCAAAAGTGTATTGAAAGTCACTAAAAATTATTTAAAAAAAGATCAAGTAAAACTGCGTGTGCCAGAATCGCGACACAAACTATTATAACTCACTATCTAAATGATAGGACCTTAAACAAAGTTATTCGATGGAAAACCAAAGTTACCGACATAGCTCACAGGATAAGCAAGCTGAAGTGACAATGGGCAGGTCACATCTGTCGCAGAACCGACAACCGTTATTCTGGAGTGGAGACCAAGGCTCGGTCAACGTAGGGTAGGACGCCCTAGGGCTAGGTGGCTCAAGCAGCAGGTAGAACCCAAAGGCCGAAGATCGAGGTCAATGTCGTGCCATGCCATAGGAGAGGCCTATGTCCAGAAGTGAACAGAGATAGGCTGATCTAAATCAGTCTCTATTACCCCAAACAAGCTACAAATTATTACAATGATGTTTAAAATAATTATGTTTAGCGCTAAATGTGTTCAATGACCCGTAGTTTACCGTCAAATAGGATAACTAATTAATTTACGTATGTAGGCAAGGTATACATACACATTCGCTTTCACTATTATTACGCCATGTTATAGATAATAATGGTTGTTTTAAAGTTTCACTATATAAAGATAACAAACACGATATATGAATAGGAATACAAGCATTGTTATAAATATATTAAGGAAAAACATATCCTATTTTAGGCTCAAAATACAGAACTTTTAGGACCATTTATTTATACTACAGCTTTTTATTGAATAGTGTTTTATTACGTTTTATATTAAACAGTAGTTACTGAACTAAACATTGAAATAATTTGGTCCTATGAGATTGAAATTGGTCCTTCGAAATAAACGAACAACGGATTTTTTCTTGTTCAAAATCAACCTGAGTTTACATCATGCTCATTCCTTAGTTGATTGTGACCAATTAATTATTAAAAAATAACATCATATTATACGTAATAATGGATAAGATTTGTTCTGGTAAATTAAGTTATCTGAACTACTATCAAAATCATTATGCGACATAAAATACCGGTTTGATTTATATTCACCTCGCATTTCTAAAAGCGGCTACGATAAAACCTTGTCGTTAAATATTTCATAATCTTCGTTAGTCATTAATTAAATGCATAATGACCTGGACCTAAGTAGGTCAGACGAAGTGCACTGTATTTATAGATAAGCAAATAATAGTCGATAGGAATATCAAACGGTAATCATAGAAACTGGACATGCGAATTGAGAATTATCTGCTAAACACGAATATTTATGCCGAATGATGATCAAAGATCCCATGCAACATACATCCTAGGATCTATAATAAAATCTATGAGTGACGATGCTCATTAGATAATCTGGAGAACTCTGCTCGATTTTTGCATTACAATTATATTGTAGGTATACCTCGATATTTCTCAATACTAAATAATAATATACTCGATAATCTACATGTTAAATCGGAATTAGCAAAAGTGAAAAAATTAAATGGACGACCCATACAATATTATATTTTTGCTTATTTACTTTAAATAGCTTAAAAACGGTAACAATCGACATAAACAGCAGCCCATCGGTCACATCTATGTCTGTCTTCCTTCTCTCTCTAAAGATCTTTTACCGGAAGAAACTTTTCGAAGAATGCTACAAAATAAGAATGATGGAAATTGGTATACTATTGGCAAACGTATCACTAAACCAACAATACAGTTGAATTGAGATCCTCCTTTTATTAGAATCAGTTAAAAACTAGACTTTTCTTCTTTATAATTCTCAGTAGTAGCACCCACAGAAATAGCTGAATACACAACTTTAATAGCAGATTTAACTACGTAGCTATGTGGCATAACGTAATTGCTATTTGGCAAAGAGAGAAAAAATCTACTGAGTACACAAAGCCTGTGTATATTTATCTTGTATTAGAATGTTTGCGAACGGATTCGGTCGCTGGTCCTATTTCCCGTAGCCCGGGAGTATGTTTTTTCCCTGAAAAAAGACTGATTGTCCTACTTTATAGTTCTGCGAATGTGTTTATCTACGGATTTAATTCAGATATGTCTTTTATCAATAAAGACGTTTAATTTAGGAACAGAAGAACATTTATTTCATATTTTTTAAGCCTTGTTAACAGTTCTCTAATCCTCATTCATTGTGAAAATCCCCATTTCCAACTTTAAAAAGACTGATCTCAATGTGTTGTATTTTAGTGGTTATTATCAGGGTCTAAAATCGCCCACACGCTTCTGCAGATTTCCCGTAAACATTACATACTTTAACACGGGGAAGAAAACCTATATAAGCGATCCATTTTAGAGCATTTTAATCCTACTAAAATAATTTGAAGACAACCAAACGCGCCAACGCTACAGTCAGCTAAATCTCTAACATACAAGACACAGAATCAAACAAAAGTCTGTCGGAAATAATTCAAAGTTCTCTTCACGTGATGAATCAATTCAAAGCTTGAACAATAGCTACCTATTAAACATTGTGTGTACTGTTTGACTCTGTGACTCACAATCGCATTTATTGACAAAGCTCCGACATCTGGCCCCCGTCAGATCAGTCCAATTAAGTATCTGTATGCAAATTTATATCACCACAAAGTCAACGGAGTTTAAACTTTATTGCAAAGAGCTAAAGTTTGTTATGACTGCAAAAGAATGCATTTCAGGATTGCGAGTCTCTTCCCTCATTTTGATGCCAATTTGCAATATGAAAATGTTATCGTGAATTATTAGTTAGTTGTTTCTGCCGTGCATAGTTAACGTTTTATGTACGTAGAAGATCGATTCTCGGAAACGACAAATGCTGACTTGCTAATATAGAGATAACATTTATCGTTTCTTGGAAGAAAGAAAGAGGAGGCTTTAGTTCTTAGTCAGTGTAAATGGAAACTTTCGTAGTACATACAGTAAACACACAACTTGAGTTGTTATTGTTGAAACTTCGGTTGATATTTTGTCGTTTGAGTATCGTAATCAAGTTCGTAGGCTGTGGGAGTGTACCCCAATTTTGAACTTATTGCAAGTACTGTAAGTTTGAAACTCAAAATTATGTGGATGTAAAATAGAGGTTAGTCACGTGATTAGGAAACTACCCTGCCTGATTCAGTTTCCTAAGTAGCTGCCTGGTGGCTACTAGCTGGGCCATATAACAAGCAAATTACACTGAATTTAGGCGTGAAAATGTACTTCCTATCTGTTGCTTTAGGGAAATAGAGGTGATTTCATCCAAACATGGGCTAAACGTATCTATAGTCTGTATCCTTTAAAACTGACTTTTCGATAAATCTGATAGTAGTGCACTTCTTATAAGTTCGTTAAAGCTGTTATATTCAGTAACTATATTTAACACAATGTGGCCGACAGCGTAAGGATACCATGTACCTCATTATCCATTAATTAACAAAATGATAAATTTAATTTTGATTATCGGTAGTAATTACAATAAGGTAAAGCAAAATGATGTTACAACTCATAAAGTAATTGACAAACAGTATAATAATAAAAACATTTTAAACACAAATTATTATAGTTATTCATGCTTTTTAATGACATGACTTAAGCATAATCAGAAGAGTTTATGAAGTTCTTGGTAACACTAAAGTAAGTAGTAAACAATATTTTCAATGACAGTCTAAATATAACATCACGCCTTGTTACAGAGGCCAAAGTTATGATAGTTTATCGACATGCGTGAGTAAGTATTCTTATCGGTAGACTGATGAGATTTTTAGAACAGTGAACTCAAATTGCTACATAAGACAACCATTTTTTAATCTTGTCTCACTTCTTACATTAGTCACACCAAGTTGATACGAACAAAGACTTCGACTGCTACGCTAAGGGTCGGGGGTTTGATTCCCGCACACATAATATATCATATAGTTAAACACACCCCATCCTTTTCACTTGCTTATTGGATGATCTAAACAACGCCTCTGATGCTGTAGAAATGGCCAAAAAATCTGTCTGGTCTGGGCTCAAAAAATATAACCGTTGGTACCGTCGCGTCGATACGATAAAAAGAAGAATCCACACTCGGGACAAACATTAGCAGAACACACAAATTGTAGTCCCGAGTATGGGTGTTTCTGTTTGTAAAAGGCTCCCAAAGGTCCACGAAATGTAGCCTGGGGGAGGCCGACGTCCAGCAGTGGACTGCAATAGGTTGATGTCATGATGATGATGATAATGAAAGCCGTGATACAAAATATTTTTTTAGTGTGGGAAGACGTTTTAAAGATCGGGGAGCTGGCCTGTAGCCCTTACAAATTCTCTAGCTCCAAAAACTGTACCGTCATGCGTCAGTACTAAACTATCTCCTCATTGCACGTGTACACATGACCATGTAGGTACCTACTATGTGAGATATCTATTGGGCGTCAACGATAAAGACTAACAAAATATCAGTATCATTTCAAATACATTAGGTACCTAGTCAAATACTTGATAACAAACATTATTCGATTATTCATAACTATTTAGTCTGTAAAAAATTACAAATACGATTATAGTAGTAGTTGATACTGTATTTAAAAAAAAAAAAGAATCAATAGATTGATCACTTCCCAATTCCCATAAAGTACATTTTCTGCACTTAGTTTTTTATTTTGTCCGCACCAGTCTTCGATCAGTTCTAAAAGGATTCTTTAGTCCAAAAATATTACTAGCATAAAACTAGGTTGCTATGTAGACGAGTAAATTAAGAAAACATATTGCTCAAAAGTTTGAAATCGTTATCTCCATGAAAAGCAATATTATTAATTTGGACTAAATGTCATCGGTTCTTGAACCCGCCAATTCATATTTCTCATACAAATATAACAAAAGCTCCACTGATACGTATTCCATTCACTCATTGATATTGCGACATATTTACTGAATCATCAATCATGGGACATCTGGTGATTTTATTTTATCATTTTCATTACTAAGTTTTACAATATCCTATAGGTAGCGATGTTTTGTAGCTTCTGTTGGCTGATAAGTGATAGTTAATAGTGATGGGTCGATATATTTTTCGTATCGATGCGAGGTAGACGGGTAAAACTTTAATTCTTGCAGCTGCACCACTACTTTTCGCTTCAACGTTGATTAGTGGTCTCATAAAAGGAATAAGGAATCTTCTTCTTATCGTATGGTTGATGATCAACCTGGTGTCAGAGTTTAAACCGCCCGTAGGCCTCTGACATGGCTTTACACACCGTTGAAAAATTTCTCAGGTATACCGGTTTCCTCACGATGTTTTCCTTCACCGTTTTTAGCAACTGATAACTAATTTTTTAGTACGCACATGAATTCGAAAAGACATTGGTGCGTGCCGGGATTTGAACTTGCGACCTTTGACTTGGTAGTCCAACGGTCATACCACTCGGCTATCAGTGCAGGAATAATTTGATGTTTGACGGCTTTGTGTCTTAGCTTAGAAACTACAATATTGTGCTTATGAATGCAATCGATAACCTTATAAAAGTACTTCGTTAGGCATAATAGGTATATAAGAGCTTAAAAGCAAAATCAGATAAATAAACACTGTTTAGCGCTTCTGTAATTTGTCATGTCACTAATGCAATCAAAATCAGTAGAACCAACAGTGAATAAAGGTTTTCTAAATTTCGTATTTCATTTCTAATAGAGTATACAGACGTATCTAGGTACTCGTAACTTCAATAAAACAGGCTTCACAAACAATTTGTAGCAAAACAATAGCGCCTGAAATACATTAAGTAGACCGTACCTAATTGAAATAAACAGTAGTTACTTCGGAATCGAGTGTCTAAACACTGGATCTAACGAAGGTACATAGCAACAACATTAAATTAAATAAACTCAGCCACTGAAAATACTAAAAGGAAATATTTTGGTTGCCATGCAATTTCAATAAATATTAACAATATTATAAGATGATGATCTATCTAGATTTAATCTAGACTATGAGTAATGGCTTTAAATTACACTGGTATTCTGCAGAGTCAAAACAAGAACTAGTATCTATCCGATACGTTAACATATCAATGGGCGAACGAAATCGCTTCTTATACCAGACAAGACCTTTCGAGTTCGACATTAGAAGAAGAAGCGAAATATGGTGGTTGGAAGTCAAGATGATTGCTACTCATTACTTCAGCCCTAGACCACACCCTGGGGCCCCTTGAGTAATGAAGGAACACGATTACGATCACTAGACTAATAGAATGGCAAATGTCGTTGGCAAAATGTGAAGTCCAATTCACACACTCTAGAATTCGTGTCCCTTGTTTCTTGCTTCAGTATAGGTAGATGGCTAAGATAGACATAATTCGTTAAATAAACAGAATACATTTATGTAGCGTGTATCCTGGATTAGCAGACAGGGTACATGAAGGTAGCATGACGTTAAGGTCAGAACTTTCCACACGGACGAAGCCGCAGACACTGCTAGTCAATAATTTTATACCTGCCAAGTGTGTGTCGTGCGCAATATAGGATTCCGTAGCCATAAATATTTTAGTTTGTTGCACCTAGACAAACGAATAGAAAAAGAACGTAGGACTGTAAAATATTTGGCTACATTACATGATTACTATTATGAAATGGCCACAAAAGCTGCTGTTTTGCCTATAATTTCTCCTGCAGTTTGATAGCCGGCGTTAACGCTATGTGAAAGAAAATGTTATAGGTCTTTATGCTCTAGATTTAATATTATACCTTCTAATTATCTTCTAATTGAATTATGTTATGCCAAATTAAATAGCTGGCACAACGTAAATAAATTATATTTGAATAGGTATATAAAAAAATACAGTGGTAAGTATCCTTTTTTGAAACAGACGCTTAAAAGGTCATACCGAAATGATATGGCTCCTATAGTATACTACAGATCTCTAAGGACTAGAATCAAACGTCCTTTCTAACATACGGGACCCGAAACTCACACAACAAGCGGTCGGTAACTCGATCCCTTATATCCGTTGTTCCGTCTCCCTCGTACAAACCGCACGATTTGCATCGTACATTATTTTACAACAAATTATAATTAATACGTCCACATTGAAGTTCCGTGGCTTCGATAATGTTCGATAAATATTGTTTGTCCCGACCCCACACTTTGACCCTTCGATAAGACATCTTACTGTCGTGTTATTTGGTGTTCGGCGTGCACATCGGATGGTCCAACATGGATCAATGATGTGCAACATGTTTTTGTGTGTGATTTTTCTGTGTTTGTGCGTAACAGGATCTGTTTACGGATCTCCCAGTGAGTACTGATTTATTGCTTTACAGACCTTTCTCCTATAGGCTATCTTGTGTTTACTTAACCACCTTTTATAGTCTATGTCATAGTTTTTTTTTTTTGCCGAAGTTTTCTTAACTTGCTTATCTTTTTTATGCCGTTGGACTACTTAATTTTTAGATAACTAGGTATGTACTTGTATGTTCATCAAATAGATCTATTTGCATTAGATGTATTGATATCCTTAAGCAGTTAATAATTGGAACCTATAATTGCATGATAAATTGATTAGGATTACGCTTAAATGTTACTTTGATTTATGCTGATGTCTGCCCAGCAGACATGAGCAAGAGAAGTCTTTAAAATCTATTCATAATTTTAATTCCTTTACAATGAAGGTAGGAAACACATTTTTTTATTATTTCGTCACTTACAAAGACTCACAGTTATATCCCTATGGCCTATATCAAGTTTTAGAAGATTCAACATTTGTTGCAAATTACCATTTCCAAGAAGAGACCGAGTCGCCGGAATTTTTCAGTAAACGTATTATAACGTACTAAATTGTAATTATTTCTTTCACGTATCCTTAAAATGTCAACATACCAATATAGTTTAGATTCGATCTTATGTCGATATAATTCGATCTAAATACCCAAACAAAAAAGAAAAAAATCCGTGCAAAAATCGATCTCCGATATATCCGCTCAAAATTAATATTCAAACTAAAAATACCAGATTAGGAACATTGATACAATATAACAGATTGTAGGTAGTTGAAACGTCTTTCTGTCTGGCCTTGGTGGTTGCGGTTTCTACCTACCTACATAAATAGTTCAGTTAGCATAGGCACTGCTATTTGTCTTCCAAAATCCACAAGACTGATTCCGAAACTTCGAAATTAATTCATATTAAAACCACAGCATGGAAACCCTATCAAAAAGTTACGTTATATTTGAAAACTATTTTTAATAATAAAGCTCTCGTGTTGGTTTGGTTGAAAAGTTTAAATAAATTGCTAGCTTAGGTTTATTTATGCGTATTTTCGTTAATCTGGAATAGATTTGACTTCGATTTGATTTGACTAAGTTTATCAGTACCTAAGTATTAAGTTCTTTGTAACTAATGTTTGTAACAATTAAATGAAAAGGATATGTTCAACATCGTAGAATTCGATGTGCGACAATGTCATACACACTCATAAAACAGTTGATGCTATAACATTCCATTAGAAGTACTTCCATAACTTCTGGGCAATCAAAGTGAGATCTTACGAAGCTTACCCAGTCCCGAATTTATAAATTACCTTTAAAGCTGGTGCAATTCATGATCTATACTCGATCCTTCTCACTGCATAAGAATTGAAAAGATGCCTTTGCTCTGTAGTTTGTCAATTAAAGCCTTGAATAGCTGATATTATTAAATTGGCTAATGGAAAATCGTACAATTGTATAAATTCGTACAAGAACATCCGCGTTTTCCTCAAGCGATTAAACTAACCTAAATTTGTTTATTATCTATCCGAGTGCCTGACTATTAACTAACCGAGTACCAATAACAGCTAATCTCAAACAATTAGATTAACTGAAACTACTTGACGCGTGGAATTCAAGTGCAATCGTTATCATGTCCTATTGGCTAAATAGGTATACATATATCAGTCTGTGTAGATGAGATCAAGCACTAAATTGATATGCTACACAGCTGCTTTGTTGGCGCTTGTGACATGCTTTATTACAGGACAGTCGAAATTGGGATGACGATGCAAGCATATTAAAATTGTGTGCCGTGGTTCTATTTTAGAAAGAGAAAATTTAATGAACGATTTTAATAAATTTGTAGACATTGCAGACATAAAAATTTTGTTATCAACATTTGGAACAGACTACTAGTTATGGAAAGTTTCACGACAAATAGGTACTTTTTTACCTTCTAGACTTCTATCACTAACGATTCAAGTATTGTTTGGAATCAAGCTCCAAGACAATGCAACTTTTAGAATTAATATGTTTTCTTTATTCGTTGCGTTACTTTGCGAGACCTAATAAAAGGTCCTACAGCCAGGAAAATGTATAGTGATCTCTGATATCCCGCATGTCTAGCCTTATTCTATGCATTGACTTACTTGGTTGAGGTAAATCCTACCAGTTATCGCCAGTATTTTAACATAAATATTCCAATAAACAATCTATTAAATAGTTGCTAGTTATTGTGATCGTTGTTTTATCCAAAACATATTTTATTTTTTGTTAACTAAAAAAGCTAAAGCTTTAGTTAAATATGGGTTTCGCAGAAGTTTAAAATAAAGAAAGTCATTGTTTCATTTATGTTTTATATGAAAAGTTTTTTTGGTACTCCCTAATTTCTAAATACAGTGCGTATTATTTGTAAACTCCTACCAATACAAACCTCTTATTACCTACTTTTCATAGTTGTTTACAAAGCAAAGGGAACCCTGTGGAATTCCCCATCGCTCCCACTGTGACCCGAGAGGGTGCGATAAGGATCGCTAAAATTCACTATTTATCTACTCGACTAAATCTGTGCGCATCATCCCTTGATTTATGATGCGTCATAAATAACGGGCAAAGACATAGGGCGCATACTTTCTATACATTTAACCTCAATTTTTCGAAAATAAAGTGATCTATATTCCTGCTATAAAACAGCTTACATTGCCTCTAGATTCTATATTGAAGGCAACTTGTAATGCTGCCTACCTAGGTATGTCATCGTGAATATCGTTAAGTATAACTTTTAAAGTATTTTAAACTGAATTGAACCGGCAATACTTGAAGCAAAATTTTGAGACATTGTTTAAATAATCTTGTCTGCGTAACTTATCCTCATAAAGAAAGGAAAGACAGTAAAAATGGCGCAAACCAAAGTATTGATAGAAGTGGCCTAAATTATAATAATTATGTCCATATCTATGACTTAAACACGTGTTTACACCACTCGTTTACTCTCACAAGATTGTGTCTCAATGAGGATGTCTCCGTTATTTATACTAATTATTATTGAATGGGCTCGTCACGCGATAACTGTTTGACTTGTGACTTGTTGTATTTAGTCAAGGATGCATAACTATTTACATTTATTATTAAATCGCCTACACTTTGTCATTGAAGTGATTATGAAGATTGCAGTAATCAACTGATTGATAAAATAAGAAAATATTATCTATTATACTATAATTATTTTTGCTATTATAAAACTTAATGACATTGTTGCGATCTCTGTAATTTCTCGTAAAAAGGAGCGATTTTACGAACTGTCGGCTTACTATGAAATAAATGACATTGACAGATGTCACTATGTCAGATCAACTTCACACTTCACAGATCTTTGTTGTTTGTAAACAAAGGTTTGAGTAATACAAAAATATTGTAAAACAGTTCAACTAATGTATGCTATTCTCCTATACAGATTCGCTAAAAGACCCGTACATTTGCGGGCCTCCATCATGCGCACGTAAGTGACAAAACCTATTTATTTAAGTAATCAAAGTTATAAACCTAAAAGTTTCGTGCATTCATTCAGGGCTTACTTGTAAATAAGTTATTTAATTAATTATAAAAACAATATTGCTATGAGTTTTCGTGTACCTTATAATAATATTACTTCATTTAAATTAAATATCAAATTTAACGAGTTTTGTTCTACCTCTTACCTTACATTTCACTGTGAAAGCTATTTATAATATAAGTATTTTCTTGGGCTCTAATTAATCATTTTGAATTTAGATACTGGAATTATATTATGATTTACTTAATTAACCACCACTTTGTTTGTGTTGGAACATGTTTCAAAGTATGAACTGTATCTGTATGTACTTTCAGAATCTGAGAAGTTCAAGTATTTATTAGACATTATCTATCACTATGAATACAAAGTCAATGTTGATACCTACTTTGCTGGGTCCAGTAATAACCGTTCCACATTGGATGTTCATGCTGTGGTAAGTATTTTAAATTCTATTTATTCTCAACAATGTTTTTATTTTTGTATTATGCTTTATTTATTTTTTTCGATTAAATGGAACTCATTTGAAAAAGCTGTATAAATATGTAGATAGTTTTAAAATATTCCTTAGTTGTAATAGACATAATTTACAGTTCAGGGGATAGTGATAGTCCTTTAAGATATAATAAGTTTATTACCTATTCTGTTCCGTCTATGGTATAGCTTATATGGGTAAAAATTGAAATATTGTGAGTTGTCTTTCTCAGAGAAATAATGGTTATATGGAAAAAGCTTACATACATAAGAATATATGTACCTACAGTACCTGTTACTTTTTTCATGAAATATTTATAGTAGCTTTTCCTAATTTTATATCTAATTGTGGATTTGAATAACTCACTTACAGGCTAAAATACAATTCATAAGTCTCTGCGAGGGATTCCTGCAGCTAACAGATGTGACCCTGATAGACCAAGATGAGAGCTATCCGGTGGAGAGGGCAGAGAAGTTCATTCATGCTGTCTCCTTGTATGATCTCAGGTTGGTAACTATACTGGCTACCTGGTAATGAATGGACAACCCTGACAAGTTTTTTATAAATACTTATGGCTGCTGAAAAGATACATTAAAAGGGAGCAAATAAGTTGATCTGATAGGTTAAACTGTGCCCATTGCGGTCAGTGTTTTGATGGGTTACTGTTATTCGCATGTCAAGAGAGAGTCATTGAGATCCTCCCTACACCTAATCTTTCTCTGGTCGTGTCGGTCTACCGTCAGACTATGAATTTATACTTGTGTTTGTGTTCACTTTTTGTATGATTCATGAAATTAAAATACTATGATATAAAAAAAACAATTCAGAACTTTTGCTTTTATTTAAAAAGTTGTTGAATGACTTTTTGTGTCATTTTTGCATGTTGCCCATGCTAAGCTTAAATCTAAATTGATAAAGGAAATTTGAAAAATGATGGACACGAGAGCTAGATGGCGCTGCTCTAACCAACTGAGCCATCGTGTCACTAAATGGCTCAGTTGGTTAGAGCAGCGCCACGGTACGGTGAAGGTCGCAGGTTCAAGTCCTGCTCGTGTCCATCATTTTTTAAATTTCCTTTATCAATTTAGAGTTGTTATGTTTTTAATTTAATGGTGTACAATAAAAAATATTCTATTCTATTCTTATTACCATCTCTCTTTTTTAGATTTGCGTTCCACGATGGCATCATATCGGAGATATGTCCAGAGGAGCAGGAAGAAGACTGGGTGCTTAACTTCAAGAGAGCCATATTGGCACTCTTCCAAAACTCCATGAAAAGATTTGATATTAATTTTAACGGAGTTGAGGTACTATACTTAACCCTATACTATTTTAAATCTGTATTTTCATGTACTAGGTACTTCTAAATAATCTTAAAGCTACAATTTTACCACCAAATATTAAATTTTTGAAAACTTTCTCTGTACGATATTTATTTACGTTAAATTAATATAAAGTATATAAATAGGATAATATAAGTTGTAATAAAGTGAAATAAAAAAGCCTTGGCCCCGAAAAGAAAACTTCCTTTTTTCGAAGTCGGTTAAAAACATTATTGTGGCCTCTGATTTTTCATTACTCTATGCTGCACTAAATAAAAGCCCTTTTACACGGTATTTCATTATCAATCAAGTTAACAGTGTCATTAATGCTGTTATGTATTCCACAGCAAGACATCCATGGCACATGTAACGTGGACTACGCAGTGCGCGGCCAGGAGAACACGAGTCTCATATTAGTGAAGACTAGAGATCTGTCGCAGTGCACCAACAGATACAAGTACATGTCCATACTGCAGACTGTCAGATATGATTTTCAGAGTGTAAGTATTATTTTTATCTTTTCTATTACGGATATATTTACGTATAATAATTTTAGGGAATAGCCGGCTAGATTTTTACTCGAAAGCAGAAAGAAAAGACTTTTCGTGAGCTAACGAGACAGAGTCGCAAACCGTATTTTATGCAGAGAAAAAAAACTAGTAATTTTGTAAATATTACTAGTTTATAATTTACGTTTTACACATATTAATAAAATAATTAGCTTTCGATTTTTATATTCGGTCTTGTAAAATCGAAACTCCAAGAAATGGACATTCTGCCAAGTCTTTTGTTTGGACTTATTACAGTTTTCAAGACAAGTATGCCTCTGAGTGTAGCAGTGATTTAGAGCCAATAATCGCAATATTAGACAAGTTTTTGAACGCAGATGGCATACTAGACTACCCTCCTCACTTAATACTAGAGTGTACCGCCTTTTACAGATCTAAAAAAAAGAACAGTGGGTACTTATCGATCAATAATTTCTTTCAGAAATTCCAAACCTGGCCAGTCCTAAAGTCCGAGAGCAAATGCCGCATTACAGTGGACCACCATATATACAAGTCTGTGAACTGCCGCGAGCGACACCTTTTCGAGCCGTTCTCTGGGAAGAACTCTGGAGCCATGACCACTGTGATACAAGACCTGGTACTGCTGCGCGAAGTCAATAAGACCGACACTGAAGTCATCGAGTCTCAACCAAGAGGTAAGCTATTTGAATGAACGATTTCAGTTAATCTCCCACGCATCCGGCGTGAATGAATGAATGCATTGTATGGTTTTGAGAGATACATAAGTGCGCGCATTAGCTGTTCCGGCCGCGTGGAACACCGCGGAGACCTAGCTTTAACGGTCAACTTGGCTAGCCAGATTTCTGAGGTTAAGTTAAACTTAAGGCAATTTCTAACATGTAGTATCACTACATAGTATAAAACAAAGTCGCTTTCTCTGTCCCTATATCCCTATGTATGCTTAAATCTTTAAAACTACGCAACGGATTTTGATGCGGTTTTTTTTAATAGATAGAGTGATTGAAAAAGAAGGTTTATATGTATATTAACATCCATTAAATAGTGGAGAAATTCTTATAATATATATTTTATACCCGTGCGAAGCCGGAGAGGGCCGCTAGTCTTGAAAATAAATCAAAGTCAAAGCTAACTTCTCGATTTTGACCTTAATACATCAGATATATATGTATATTTGAACTCGAAAAGGATTATCGGTATTTATTTTTTATGTCTTTTCACTCACGTTGGCCTCGGTATTTATTTGGAAAATACAGTTCAGTAAGTTTTCAATCACTTTTGTTTTCTTCTAGCTTGGGCAGTAATACCCAGACGCTCGAACTTGTTACATCATCATCTGGTATACGTGGGAGACGACACCGGCGGCCTCAAGTCGGCTAGAGATGTGCTCAAACTGCTGTGCATGTGAGTTCTGTATTATTTAATACTTTTAGGATCCTTTAAAGTTGCTGAAAATAGGCGTATTGATATTGTTATTATTAACTGCAGGGTAAAAGACACAACGTCAGAGAACCACCACGCGATGAATGTGGACGAGAAGATGGACAGCAGTTCCACAGTGGGGCTGTGGGGGCGGCTGGTGCGGGCCGCGCGCCCGCTGCACTTCCCCGCGCTGGCGCAGCTGCTGGCCCGCGCGCCCGGCATCTGCACGGCTGCTACGTAAGTTATGTAGTTCCACAGTGGGGCTGTGGGGGCGGCTGGTGCGGGCCGCGCGCCCGCTGCACTTCCCCGCGCTGGCGCAGCTGCTGGCCCGCGCGCCCGGCATCTGCACGGCTGCTACGTAAGTTATGTAGTTCCACAGTGGGGCTGTGGGGGCGGCTGGTGCGGGCCGCGCGCCCGCTGCACTTCCCCGCGCTGGCGCAGCTGCTGGCCCGCGCGCCCGGCATCTGCACGGCTGCTACGTAAGTTATGTAGTTCCACAGTGGGGCTGTGGGGGCGGCTGGTGCGGGCCGCGCGCCCGCTGCACTTCCCCGCGCTGGCGCAGCTGCTGGCCCGCGCGCCCGGCATCTGCACGGCTGCTACGTAAGTTATGTAGTTCCACAGTGGGGCTGTGGGGGCGGCTGGTGCGGGCCGCGCGCCCGCTGCACTTCCCCGCGCTGGCGCAGCTGCTGGCCCGCGCGCCCGGCATCTGCACGGCTGCTACGTAAGTTATGTAGTTCCACAGTGGGGCTGTGGGGGCGGCTGGTGCGGGCCGCGCGCCCGCTGCACTTCCCCGCGCTGGCGCAGCTGCTGGCCCGCGCGCCCGGCATCTGCACGGCTGCTACGTAAGTTATGTAGTTCCACAGTGGGGCTGTGGGGGCGGCTGGTGCGGGCCGCGCGCCCGCTGCACTTCCCCGCGCTGGCGCAGCTGCTGGCCCGCGCGCCCGGCATCTGCACGGCTGCTACGTAAGTTATGTAGTTCCACAGTGGGGCTGTGGGGGCGGCTGGTGCGGGCCGCGCGCCCGCTGCACTTCCCCGCGCTGGCGCAGCTGCTGGCCCGCGCGCCCGGCATCTGCACGGCTGCTACGTAAGTTATGTAGTTCCACAGTGGGGCTGTGGGGGCGGCTGGTGCGGGCCGCGCGCCCGCTGCACTTCCCCGCGCTGGCGCAGCTGCTGGCCCGCGCGCCCGGCATCTGCACGGCTGCTACGTAAGTTATGTAGTTCCACAGTGGGGCTGTGGGGGCGGCTGGTGCGGGCCGCGCGCCCGCTGCACTTCCCCGCGCTGGCGCAGCTGCTGGCCCGCGCGCCCGGCATCTGCACGGCTGCTACGTAAGTTATGTAGTTCCACAGTGGGGCTGTGGGGGCGGCTGGTGCGGGCCGCGCGCCCGCTGCACTTCCCCGCGCTGGCGCAGCTGCTGGCCCGCGCGCCCGGCATCTGCACGGCTGCTACGTAAGTTATGTAGTTCCACAGTGGGGCTGTGGGGGCGGCTGGTGCGGGCCGCGCGCCCGCTGCACTTCCCCGCGCTGGCGCAGCTGCTGGCCCGCGCGCCCGGCATCTGCACGGCTGCTACGTAAGTTATGTAGTTCCACAGTGGGGCTGTGGGGGCGGCTGGTGCGGGCCGCGCGCCCGCTGCACTTCCCCGCGCTGGCGCAGCTGCTGGCCCGCGCGCCCGGCATCTGCACGGCTGCTACGTAAGTTATGTAGTTCCACAGTGGGGCTGTGGGGGCGGCTGGTGCGGGCCGCGCGCCCGCTGCACTTCCCCGCGCTGGCGCAGCTGCTGGCCCGCGCGCCCGGCATCTGCACGGCTGCTACGTAAGTTATGTAGTTCCACAGTGGGGCTGTGGGGGCGGCTGGTGCGGGCCGCGCGCCCGCTGCACTTCCCCGCGCTGGCGCAGCTGCTGGCCCGCGCGCCCGGCATCTGCACGGCTGCTACGTAAGTTATGTAGTTCCACAGTGGGGCTGTGGGGGCGGCTGGTGCGGGCCGCGCGCCCGCTGCACTTCCCCGCGCTGGCGCAGCTGCTGGCCCGCGCGCCCGGCATCTGCACGGCTGCTACGTAAGTTATGTAGTTCCACAGTGGGGCTGTGGGGGCGGCTGGTGCGGGCCGCGCGCCCGCTGCACTTCCCCGCGCTGGCGCAGCTGCTGGCCCGCGCGCCCGGCATCTGCACGGCTGCTACGTAAGTTATGTAGTTCCACAGTGGGGCTGTGGGGGCGGCTGGTGCGGGCCGCGCGCCCGCTGCACTTCCCCGCGCTGGCGCAGCTGCTGGCCCGCGCGCCCGGCATCTGCACGGCTGCTACGTAAGTTATGTAGTTCCACAGTGGGGCTGTGGGGGCGGCTGGTGCGGGCCGCGCGCCCGCTGCACTTCCCCGCGCTGGCGCAGCTGCTGGCCCGCGCGCCCGGCATCTGCACGGCTGCTACGTAAGTTATGTAGTTCCACAGTGGGGCTGTGGGGGCGGCTGGTGCGGGCCGCGCGCCCGCTGCACTTCCCCGCGCTGGCGCAGCTGCTGGCCCGCGCGCCCGGCATCTGCACGGCTGCTACGTAAGTTATGTAGTTCCACAGTGGGGCTGTGGGGGCGGCTGGTGCGGGCCGCGCGCCCGCTGCACTTCCCCGCGCTGGCGCAGCTGCTGGCCCGCGCGCCCGGCATCTGCACGGCTGCTACGTAAGTTATGTAGTTCCACAGTGGGGCTGTGGGGGCGGCTGGTGCGGGCCGCGCGCCCGCTGCACTTCCCCGCGCTGGCGCAGCTGCTGGCCCGCGCGCCCGGCATCTGCACGGCTGCTACGTAAGTTATGTAGTTCCACAGTGGGGCTGTGGGGGCGGCTGGTGCGGGCCGCGCGCCCGCTGCACTTCCCCGCGCTGGCGCAGCTGCTGGCCCGCGCGCCCGGCATCTGCACGGCTGCTACGTAAGTTATGTAGTTCCACAGTGGGGCTGTGGGGGCGGCTGGTGCGGGCCGCGCGCCCGCTGCACTTCCCCGCGCTGGCGCAGCTGCTGGCCCGCGCGCCCGGCATCTGCACGGCTGCTACGTAAGTTATGTAGTTCCACAGTGGGGCTGTGGGGGCGGCTGGTGCGGGCCGCGCGCCCGCTGCACTTCCCCGCGCTGGCGCAGCTGCTGGCCCGCGCGCCCGGCATCTGCATGGCTGCTACGTAAGTTAAAGGTTTATACTATAGTGTTGTGTACTTATTATATTGACGACACGTTGATTGACGGCTAATGTCAGCAAATATTCGTTCCTGTTGTAGTATTTCAATCAGTTTTCAACTTTTATTCAGAAGATAAGTTTGTCATTGTAATTATTTAAGTATAAAAAACGATTAAAACTACACATAATTCCTCTGATTCTACAAAAGTTATCTGATAATTTAAAAACTAGTTAAAGCAAACATTAATTGACTAGACATTATCGGAACTGAAGAGCGAAAGACTTCATATTTGCCTACAAATAGCATAATACCTTCTCCCCACTACAATCAGAAGTAAATCCACCCACACCATGAACTCTTTTCCAACTTCTAATGTTTTCAGCAAACACATCCTAGACGCGTTGCCGTACATCGCAAGTCCAGGGTCGGTGGAACTGATCAAGGAAATGCTGATGAAGAATGATGTCGACCAGGAGACCAGGCACGAATGGCTAATGTCCATGGCTATGATACCCAGGTAAGATTAGAATAGTAACTGAATATACGATAAAAATTTCTTAGACGCTTTTTAAAAGGGACTTTTTTAAGGAAAAAAATCGGGTAAACGTCGCCATATTTACAGGATCTGATTTGAAGGATCTACAGATTTTATTCCGTTAAATTCAGACATAATGTGTCAGGCTCACGACTCTATAGGAGCGTACACTATAGGCGTAGGTAGATGTGTATGAACATCGCCTGACGTTTCTAGTGGCGCGCTTGCGACTCGTTTCATGTCCGTACTAATCGGAACCGACATACATATAAGCAAATTAGACTTGGATTCACACCTTAATAAAACTGTTTCAGACCCAAAAAGCTGATGTTGGACAGTATGCTCGAGTTACTTCAGAAACAGAAGAACGACAAAGTGATTAGTTTCACTGTGTCGTCCATGGTGCACTCATATTGTAAACATAGTGGGAAAGAACGTGAGTAATCTTTTACGCTGTAGGTACTTTCAAAATACAATTCTTATTATGTGGGTTATCTCTATCTAACCAGTTTAAAAAGTAAACACTACCTATAAAGTTCACAATACGTGCATTAACTTAAACCTGTATTAAGTCTAACGACACTATTCTTTGACATTCAAACGACAGTGACAGTTATAATTTAATCCTTGGTTTAAAATTGCCTTAAGTTATGAATAAGCCCTATAAGATTTATTAATTGTAATATGTACTGTTGCTGATATTTGTTAGTTAAGCCAAATTGTAAACCAAAAGTATACACATTTTAAAAAGAAGGGAATTAATAATTAATTTTCAGTGCGTGAGTGCTGCGAAGAGGAAACTCCTAAAGCCATTGTAGAAGAGTTTGAAACTATCGTCAAGGAGATCGCTAGTAAGGGAGTGATCAAAACTAGAGAGGACAGAAATAACGTAAGGCGTTCGTTTTTTTAATTTAATTTTTATAAAAACTTTCATTACTTATCTGGCAATTTATACCAAAAACTTCCCTATTTCTATTGGAACTTTGTTGTATAAGTTTCCAGATTGCATTATCAGTAATGAAAGCCCATAGAAATGATGCTGTCAGTATAGTTAACTATACAAATACAAGTCCATACCTGACTGATCAGAAATACTAACAAAACAAAAACATAATAACTAACTTTTGCGCTATTATATTTGTTGTAGGTAATGATAGCAATCAAGGCTCTAGGCAACATCGGTGGCTTCAAACAAGACTTCGCTGACATACTGATGAACATAATAGGCGACAGTTTCGCTCCTGTGCCCGTTAGATTGTCCGCTGTGGATGCCTTTAGAAGAACACCTTGCGATGAGACTCGGTAATGTATTACCAACGTAATCTAAATCAGTAAACTACACACCTATTTGTTGCTTTAATCATTGCATAGAACTAAAGCCAGAACTGTCACTCGGTTATTTGTCGTCAAAAAACTATGGTAGATTCTTTTATTTAGTTGTTTCAAAGGTAATTTTTTAGTCCTGTGGTTAAATATCAGTAATTTAGTGCTATCTGGTCTATGCGAGTAAATTACTGAGAAACTCCTGGCCTTGTGTTTATAAACAGGCGAACTGAACCTTGAACTTGACTTGAACCCGATTTTCAAGACCTAATTAAAAAAACGATCATGACGTTTCCCATTCATCTAACTCTCTTCTATTACAGTGAATACTTCCTAGAAAACTTCCGCGCCGACTACCTGAACATCGAAGTGAGACTGGCGTCGTACCTACAAGTGATGAAATGCCCAGACTTAGGCACGCTCCGGAAGATATTCCATACCCTTAGAGATGAGCCTGTTAACCAAGGTAGGTTCCTATTGAACCGAAGACATTTACAGAACTTAAGATGTATAGTTTCGTTAATACGATCAACTTACTCAGAGTTAAATAAGATAACATGAGCTAGGAATTTGACGACCCGATTGGTGCAGTGGATTGAACCCGACTGCTGCGCTAAGTGTGGCGGATTCGATTCCCGCACGGGACAAAAATTTGTGCGGTCCGCGGGTATTTTTCCCGAGTATATGTAATATCACAAACACCCAGGTGTTTGTGATATTACATATTTATGAAACGCACCCAGGATACAGGAGTTATTCATAATGTTGGGCGACATTGTTATAAAACGAATATAAATAAAATGAGTAACCGGTCATAGTGTTGTAGGTACTTTAGGATTTTTTTTAAATTTGTTCAATGGACTTTATAATCTTCAATAACTGATATCATTTCTGGACTTTAAAAGAGACCTTGACCCCTGAGTTTGTTTCGGTGTTTCTTCTCAGAGGTAGTCAATTAGGAAATGCCGACACCATCATTCTAACTAGTTTATAAAAAAAATGACGTGTAAAAGTGTTTTTTTAAAACCTATTTGCTGACATAAAATCATTTATCATTTATTTATCATCACCAAATAGGCGCTTCCTTCCGCTCCAAAATGTCTTGCAATATTGATTTACCTCCTAACCCTCATTCAGCTACAACGTTTGTATGGAGTCACCTGAAGAACCTGGCCGAGTCGACCCTCCCCTCCCGCGTGGAGATCCAGGGCCTACTCTCCGGCAATCAGATCCCACACCTGGACGACAGTCCGGACTTCAGGATATACTCCAGGAACTATGAGCAGGGCATGTTCTTCGATCAGTATAATGCTGGTGAGTACTTTGGTCATGTTAATGTGTCTAATGGTAATTTTTGGTCCGATTTTAAAGTTCCACCGCTACCTATCCTGAGCCAGGACCGGTATTTTTCCTGTCACATGGTAGACGCATTCTCATAAATAACTAAAGAAGTATCTGAAACATAATGAAAAAAAAAATTATCTGCCCAATGAAGCAATAAAATCCTGAAGGCAATTTAAGACGAAAAGTTTTGTAACCTCGTCTAGCCTTTAATGCTTATTTCATCTGAGATTTTGACGCTGGTTCTTATGAGAAACCTTTATGCGGCACGGATTTTACTATAAAAGTTACTTTCAGACTTTTCTTATATATTATATAGTATCATAATTAAATTACCGAGTGCACCGGCCGTGGTCACGAGCGGTCTGCTTGTAACCATGGCTGGTGCAACTCGGTCGAAACGTCAAGCCAACATTAAAAACTTGTGTTTCGCGTTAATTCGTAATCATCATAATCAGCCGGAAAATGTCCACTGTCTGTATATGTTTACGTACCTTATGACAGTACCATATATATTGTTAACTACAAATCAATAGGTATTCTACCTACAATTATCTGTATACAGGTGGGAACTACGAAGCGAACGTGGTATTCTCTCCCGACTCGTACATACCGAGGTCTGTGTCTCTTAACTTGACTGTCGATATGTTTGGAGAGTCCATCAACTTGTTTGAGGTAAGTCTCCATGTTTTTCTGTTATTATACTTACAGTGTTGCTACAAATAACACAGGAAAAACAAATTAAACTCCACTAATTATATATTTCCTTAAATTAAGTTGATGTTTTTAATATCAGAGAGCTCATATAGTTTTACGCGCAGTATAGGGTATTAGGGTTATTGCCAGTAGTAGTATTCTTGACTGTAATACCTTTATCTAAAACTTGATCTAATCTTCAAAACTCTTCCAATTTTAGATGAAAGTCCGCGCCGAGGGATTCGAGCGCTACTTTGAGCGTTTCTTCGGGAACAACGGGACTCTAAACAAGAACAAATTGACAGAAAAAATCACCAACCTTCGAGTGTTCCGTTCTACCAACGAGGCGGATGAAGTTAGAGAGAAAATCGACAACTTGGAGTATAAGAATGAAGCTTTGAAACATAGGTATACGGGAAATCTCATATACATATATTGTCAAAATTTCTGCCAGAATATTGTACACTTGTTTTGTGCATAAAGTATTAAATAAATAAATAAATAAATATCAACCTAACTGACAATAAAATAAAGTCGATAATCAAACAACTAGCAATGAGTGTGACATTAGACCGCGGTGATAAATTAAAGTTGTTAGTTTTTTTACTTTTGACTCTATTTTTTTTGTCGTTAGTTTGATAATCGTTTAGCTAAAATTTAAAACTGTTCTGCATCGCGCTTCATCTTATATGTACCGGTCCAAAAATGATAGGTATTATTGTTTATCAGGAATCTATATTATACTCACATTTTGCTGCTAATCATAGTATGGTGCCGATCATTCTTACCATTCATTGGGCATACGCTGAGTTTTATTACTTGCATTTCCGACGACGATGCAACGGAATGTTAACTAATACCAAGAGTACTAACAAATTATAATAACTTAATATATTTTAGGTTCCCTATGGCAGAATTAGGTATCAAAGTGTTTGGCAACGAGATTTCATACTGGAATGCTGAAGGCGACGAGGAGATTATGAGGTCGTTGGCGAGGATGAACCCGCAACTGAGGGTCCTGGAAATTCTATCTGGAAAGGTAATGTAACATTTCTTACTGCAGTTTATTTGTCCAAAAGTCTCCGGCTTATTTGTTAGAGTTTGGCAATGAATAAATATATAAATAATGAAGATTGCTTCACCGACAAGAGCCTGGTTCATAAAATAAGATATATGTTCAAGATGAGAGGATCCATGTTGATGCCTAAGTAGGTTCGGCACACGTCTTTTTTCTAGATGCATTTAGCTCACATAGCGATACGAGGAAGAATTTATTCTTACAAGTATGTATTGTCTCTTAAACTCGGAAACATTGTTACTTGTCCATTAAACGATTTGACGCAGTGAATTATATTAATTTTTGAGGTTGCTTTTTTTAAGGACTGTTCGTTATACCTTTTTGTGGAACATTAAAGCCCTTAAAATGTGTACTAAAAAGTATCAAAAGATTTTTGGAAAATAAAATACTTGCTGTGTCTTCAAGACACTGGATAAAGTATCTGGAAAAGCCCTTCTTATCTATCCATCAAGATCAACATTAATCATCCTCCTATTCACCAACAGGAGATATCCTACAACAAAGCGTCGCTGTTCCTCGACACGACGTTCTCAGTGCCCACAGGGGCAGGTCTTCCCATGAACATGAACCTCATGGGCACCAGCTACGTCAACACCAAGATGTCCGGCACTGTCACCGACAAGTACACGCAGTCCGGCAACCTGGACTTCGAAGGGAAGTTGAGGCCTAGGTGAGTCTGTTATGACATTTTAATTATTTTTTGTGGCTTTCATACGCGTTGGCAGGCCTCCCACCAGGTGGACCGACGATATCGTCAGAGTTACGAGCAAGCGGTTGTGCAAATGGCAAGTTGTCGTTCATCGTGGCGTTCTAAGGGGGAGGCCTTTTTTCAGCTGTGGACGTCTCCGGCTGATAATGATGATTTTTTTTTTAATGGGACAAGCCCACCTCCCATGCCCATCATTGCAACTCCTGTAAGCCAGGATCTACAATGATAACCATTAAGAACCATCGAGGCAATGAAGCTTGAGGCGTCCCAGAGAAATGACTCGACTGTCTTGGAACCCGCAACGAAATTAATCATAATAGAGTATATAGGAGCAGTAGAAATATTAATTTAGTTCCCACTTCCCTCCATAGCAAGCGGGAGACACAAAGACTAGTATGCCAGAAGCAAGGTAAAGGTATTGCCATTTACGAGGAATGTATATCAACGCAGTCTTAAATAAAAAATATCCTATAGATAGACGTAAAAAAATACTTAATTTTAATTACCAACTCTTCGTACAGTGTTGCAGTGAACATAGCAGCTACAATGAGTGTGGACGCCGGCGGTCTCAGCTCTAGTGGTATCAGAGTCAACTGGCGACTATACACGGCGACAGCAGTAGAAGCCCGCCTTAGTATACGTGGTTTAGCACTCTTGAGACTAGACTTATCCCTGCCCATTGATAAACAGGAGATATTCGCTGCCAAGTGAGTATAGAGACCTTTTTAGGGGGAAATACCTTTAAAAGGTGTCAGGCCTTCGGACTCATCCCTTGCGAGACTAAAAAACTCTTATTCATAAACGAATATAATACCTGTGTTAACTTAACCCTTTCCCAGTATAATGACCCACATATAGGTTATAGCTATGGTTAAATCTCATAAATGCAAACGACAGTGACAGGTATATTTTAATACAAGGTTTAAAATTGTTGTTTTATTTTTAAGAATATGGTGGTAAATATGTATCTTTCTTCCCTGCTCTGCCTATTAGCAGATGACCTCTATGACTGAGTCGTTATGCTATGATATGGTATACTATTCTATCTTCCTTGAGGTATTATTACACGCAGGATTTATTCTTCTAGAACCTAACTGACAGTTCTACGATCAAAGAGACCGTTTAGTTTTGCCATATCTTTTCTAAAACCTCAATATTTAACATATTAATTTCCTAAAACACAAAACCTTTTTAGTGATAGCTAACTCAAAACCTATCTCAACCTCCATCGATCTTAACAATTTCCCTATCCCTTGAGTCACATGTGATTCATCGTCATTGTGTGGCTATTGTGTCTGCATCGTGGACAGTTAAGTTATTAAATCTATAACTATTATCATAATATTTTAGATCGGAACTAATAATTCTGCACGGTGACAAAGAACAGCAACAGCAAGGGTTGAACAAGAACAGAATAGAACGGAACACGTGCAGCTGGTCCACCTTCGACAAGGCTATCGGCATCAAGATGTGCGCTTCGTATCAGGTAAGGAAGAAAAAAGATTGGCGAAATGTTTTTGTTTGAAGCAAATTACAGGTTTTTTTTTGTTTACATTATTTTTTACTTGAGAGAAATTAATAGACTTGCTTTGTTTTCCTTATGTCACGCTTGCTTAAAATATCTACGTATGACTACATTAGATAATGTATTAATGATAAACCGATGAAGATGTTAGGAACGTTTATTACTGGGGTCCAAGGTTTCCACAATGTTCCTTAGGTTGAGCTCCTTAAATAATACCAAAAGCCTCATCCAATTAAATTAGCTTTTAATAACCCTAAAACAATAATGTAAATGTCCATTTCAGTTTCCAAACATGACGAATTTACGCAACGCCCCATACTTCTTAATGAGTGGTCCGGCTAAATACATTCTGTCGCTCGAGAAGGCCGACCCGACGGCTGACAGTTACGTCTTCCAGTACAGATGGGACAAGAATGAGACGAACAACATACTTAACTTCTCCTTCGACACTCCGGATAGTAAGGTAAGTTTATTGATCGTTTTTATGTAGACTGTAGCAACATATATGTATGTCTGATAATGTTAGTGTTGAAAATATTGGTCTAGAGTACATTAATAACTGCAAGCTGATATTTGGAAAAGTTATGTAGTTTAAAAATAATGTAAACGGTAAGTCATAAGTGTATTGTATAGGCAAACATAATTTTTCCCTTTTTTCATTGACTTTTTTAAAGCAACCATACTATCTCCACTGAATAAACAACCGCCTTTTCAGGCGGTTTATATGTTTATATTTATAGCGGAATTAAAATCTTTTGATTGCCTTTATCTTTCTAAAGATCTTCAGTTTCTACTTGATTTTATGATCATAACTCACTGTACAGATAAAATGTATACGAACAAAATAATTTCACCATCGCAAGGCCAATTTTAGAAAAAAATTCAAAGCCCTCTCCCTACAGGAAAAGCGCATGATCAACGCAATACTGAGCATCTCAAACACATCAAGCTCAGCTCTCCTAACCCTCCAATCAGAGAAGAGCACGCTGAAAGCTAAAGCGATGTACCGCAACATGCCGTACGACAAGTCTCTGTCAGCGAGCCTAGACGTGGACGGACGCAAACAGTTTGATACTGTCATGTCGCTGAAAAGACACGATATCAAGTATGGGTATGTGTGGATACCGCACGCTTACTGGGTCGTCGATAATGAAAGGATTGCGGAGATGTCTGGTGAGTTTCAGTTTCTATAGGCAAGCTTTTAAGGTCTGTATGGTTCAGTCAGGGCATATAAAGAGCTTTATATACGGTGCCAAAGATCGATCAATCGCAAAGAGTCAACTTATCGTTACGATATTCAAGATATTGTCTAATAAAGATTCTAGTATATACCGGACATATGAGGCTATAAAGATATCTTAAGGATTTACTGAGCGATTAAATATATTTTAGTTACTGAGCTGTCCAGTAGTTTCGGCAGCACAGTATCGATTGGAAGCTACTGCAGTTATGATCCTTAGCTGTACAATCTTATACTTTCTACGCTTGAAAAAGCAGTTTAGCTGAAAAAGGCGGTACTGGTTAATTACAAGTTATTATCTTACAGGTGTCATCAAAGTAAAAACAAAAGGCAGTGTGACCCAAAGTGACTTTGACGCTGAGTTCCAAACGAAACAGTTAGCTAGTCACCTCGTAGGCTACTACACTATCAACGGGCCAACGCACGGAGCGAAACTACAGTTCGACTATCAGTTCTATAAGAACGCTAAACAAACGATCAAGGTTGAGGGCGTGTATAGTGAGAAGTCTGGAGGATTCAGGCACGATATGTACGGAGATCTCTCTATGCAGTTCACGGCGTACCCTGGATATAACTTCTATACTGTTTTGAGGAATATTGTGAGTAGTTCGATGTATTGAGGAGTCTTCTGTACTCGTCTGAAAGGAGGATGCTTGGTTTTATTTTATAGGAAAGTTATGTATGGTATGTAAACGCTTGCTGAGTTTGATATGTGAAAATAGTTTATCATTAAAGCCCCCTATTTCGTAGCCTACATCATGTCCCACAGCTAGCAAGCCCCTCTTTTGTCGCGGTTTATATCTATTAGGATGTGGCCAGTTCTTTCCCACTTTAGCTTATTGTTTATTTTATCGATCTGCTAATGAAAAGATTAACTAAAGCCAATTACTGCCCTACCAGTCAAGTAGCAAAACGCTATACGCATATAATTGAAATATAACGGTAAATGTATGGGATATGTCATAGGCTCCATAGTAAATTATGTCAGCCCCATACATTCACCATTTTATTTCGTTTTTTTTGTATTCGGCGTCAGCCTTGCATTGCGACTAACTATACAATATTACTTTCTTAGAACACGCAAACACACGTCGACATAAGCTTCAACGTGAGCTCGTCTCGTGAAACTAAGTTGGACCCAGCGTTCACGTTCGGCTTCCAACGCGCCGAGCGTCTGACCGGCATGAGGCTCGACACGCGACTGACGTTGCAGCGCCCACATCTCATCGATACGAGGTTCCAGTTCGAAGGAGTAAGTATTACATTTTATTTTTGTTTTTTATCCATTTATTTATCAGCCACTTACATACGAAAAGGAAGGCCTTTGCCCCACAGAGGGACAGTATGGGTAGTATTTCCCCTTATGACCCAGCTTTATCCATTATGCTTTATCATATTATTTCCCATCCATTTTGTAACTACACTATGTACTTAAATAACTCGTTTCTTAAATAAGTTAATTAGAAAGACTGAGGAATAATACATAACATAACGCCTGTTACCCGAAGAGGTAAGCATTCGCCACGTACATTTCGCCAGTTATGCTTAGGTCCTGTGTAATAGGTGGCGACCCTATTGCCACTAACTGGGCACAAATTCAATCACCGTAAAGCTACTGAAAATTACCTGATGGAAAAATCCCAATAACACTTTTCCCGACCCGGGATTCGAACTCGGGACCTCGTACTCAACAGCCGCGCTTAGCGACCACCAGACCAACGAGGCAGTATAAGAAAAAAGATATCTTACAATTGGGTACACCAATAATACCAAGACACTACTTCTCTAAACAAATGTTTTATTTTAGCCCTAATAACCCTAAACAATTTTAATTAATTGTAAAATTCTATGTAAATTTGCCTTGAAATCAATAAAAAAAGAAGGCAAGTCAATTGAGTTTGCGAACAAGTGACATCACAGGTTCCTATTGCCATACAAAATCTATTGACGAATAGTATTTTGACAGCTCATAAAAAGTATGTTAATTGATTGGTGGTGTCAACAACTGGATTGTTAACCCTCCTAACCCTTTTTACCTACAGATCGGTCCAAAATACACAGCGCTAGCTCTTCTGAACTTCAACCCTAAATCAAGGGAGATCGTGGTGTCAGGGTCCTTATTCTTCCCGCCCGGCACTCAGCTGTACTTGAACGCGGAACTGAACATGACACTACCGACCTTACACCCATGTGTTATCAAGGCTAAAGTGCATGAGAAGCAGCCTAATGACTTCCAAGTGAGTATTTATATTATGAAACTTTTTCGTAAAAAAATCTTCAAAGCACTCTCCTTAGAATTTTTATTTTGACGCTTTTGCTATTTTGCCTTTCCACTGACGATATAAGGAATAATTTAATGACAAAAGGAAGGACACTGCCTTATTTTAATTTGTAGCTTCATCGTCTTATTTTAAAGAATTGTATGAGCAACAAAATCATAAATTCATCTAGTCAAATAAAAAGGACTCGTCAACGGTAAGGTTATCGTTTTATTCCTATTCCGAGACTATATCGAAGTATGTATATTTTTATGAGAATGGTACAGAAATAAGCTATTTTATTGTTATTTATCGTTAAATAAATAAATAAATAAAAGTTTATTTTCAGAAAAAACAGTAGTTTCACACAAATAGAATTAAAAAGAAAAAAGAGAACATAACAGGAAAAGGGGGAACGGTGGTACCTGTACTAATGAGTATATCATTGTATCACAGGTACCAGCGCCTTCCAAATTAAAAATTACAGTTAAAATATCAAAGAATTGAATAAATTGTTAACGTTCAAATACGCATAAAGACGCATTAAGAATGTCGTCAACTTGATTTCCTTTCGTTCTGTGTTAAAGTACTTTTATGAAATAGACTAAAACGGCCTTACTCTTGCCTCAAACGTAACTATATTCCACCATTCACACAGGTGACAGCAGCAGGCGTCTGGTTCACAGGCGTGGACTTCAACGTAGACGCGTCGTACCAAGACCAGTCGAAGACCAACATGGCGTCGCATCACCTGAAGGCGCTCATTAGCAGCACACACTTCAAGAACATCGCTATGGACGGCCGGTTCACGCAGGATAACAGGCAGATCACGTTCATTGGACAGGTATAATATGTACGATAGACCGCTATCGCAGTCGGAACTAAATCGTGACGATTGATCGCAAGGCGCCATATACTATCGATTGATCGTTGTGATATAAATTCGAGTGCCTCGTTGGTTTAGCGGCCGCAAAACTCGTCTGCTGAGAATGGTCTTGAATGCGAGTCCTGGGTCGGGCAGTGTAATTGGGTTTTTCCATTAGGTAGTTCAGCATTTGTGCCCGGTTAATGGCAGTAGGCTGCCTATTAAATTGGGACCTATAACATAACTGGCAAAATTTGGGTGCACTGTCGATTTATCGTTGCGGTATTCAAGATTTAATAGCTTTTTGTTACGATCCAATATCGTCCGAAAAAGATGTTAAGATACGTCGCGGTCGTTAAGATTGATCTGAAGCGACTGATCGAACCATTTATGAGGCTCTTAAAGATTCTATCAGATCGGCATTTCAAAAAGAGACTTGCTTAATTTATTTATTTAATTCAATTATAACGGCTATAATCCAATTACATTATTACTCATCTCAAATTCAAATGTTTATTTACTTCACCTACTGTTTTATTTATTTTTCACAAAAATTAAATCAGTTCTAATTACAAAATTTTGTGTTCAGGGCGAATACAACGACGATAAGTACCGAACCCTCATCCGCTACATACTGCTGGCTGAACAGAACTTCACGACCTATGTCGAGGTGGACGTCAGCGGGAAGTCCTACAGCGTGAACTTGAACGCGGACCTAAGTAATAATACTAATGTTAACATGGATATACACTTCGATCAGTGAGTATTTGTTTTAAATTGTAACTGTAGTCCATACATTATGCATAGGTTGTAATTTAAATTTGGCGTACAATAAATAAAAATCTACCTATCTACTGCATACCCTTTACCATTAAAGTTTTTGCGCACTCATATTCATAATTATCTTCTGCGTGGTTGGCTAGTCTCAGAAGGTCCGCCGTGACCAGAATTCGGTCTAATAAAATACTTATATAATCAATTTTTAGTTGTTTGTGATTAAATTATTACTTTCTAAAGAATCTTTCCACTACAACTTACCTACAATTGGTATTTATCAAACAGATTTTTTAAAGATTACCCAAAGATCCTGGCTCGTTCTTCTCTATTGAAATGAGTCCTAAAACAAAGTCCAGTCTCCGGTCTATTCATAGATGCCCGGCCTGCCTAAAACTTGTTTACATAATACTTGTCATTCAAACTCAGACTCCGCGACCTGCACCTATCGTTCCAACGCTGGGTGACGGCGCGTCAGAAGCGTCTGAGCGCGGCCTTCAACTGGGACGCGAACCGCGACCCCTCGCAGAAGGTCAGCGTCGACATACAGCTCGACAACAAGGGCACGTGGCATCATGGCGGCCACGTCTCCCTGTACTACCCGGGCAGGATGGTCAATGGAGAATTCGAGTTTATGCTCAGAGGTAAAATTTGGATTTATTAAAACAAGCCAAAATGAGGGGCTCATAGCTACGTGGCTACCGCGCTGATCAGTCGATCTGGGAGGTTAAGCCGTGCTCGCCGCGGTCGGTCTTGTGATGGCTAACCGTTTTCACATGTCGAGACCCCCTGTGCTTCGGAAGGCACGTTAAGCCGTTGGTCCTGCCTGATCTCACTCCGGTCGTGTCGGTTTACCGTCCCATCGGACTATAAGAGTGAGGGAATAGGGAGCGCACCTGTGTTTGCGCGCATACTTGTACACTATAATATCTATTACATAACTAAGTTTATAACAAAAAAGTGGGCAAAAGATGGGCGACTTAAGGTTTTACCTGATACTTCGTCTGTGAGAAAAAGTTCTACGCGTCTTTTGTGGGATACAAAATGATGAAGTTAGTACAAAGACCATAAAAGTTCGTTGATCTTATTCTTAACGTATAGTTGATGAACAACCGGGTGTCAGTTTAAACCGCCTGTAGGCCTCTGACATGGCTACACACCGTTGAACAGTCTCTCAGGTGTGCCGGTTTCCTCACGATGTTTTCCTTTCACCGTTTTTTGCAACTGATTACTAATTTATAATACGCCCATGACTTCGAAAAGACATTGGTGCGTGCCGGGGTTTGAACTTGCGACCTTTGACTTGGCAGTCCTACGGTCATACCACTCGGATATTAATGCTTTAGCTCGCTGGTATATTATAGTTACTTATTACAGATTGGTTCTGTCAATGGCACGTGCGCATGGGCTGGTCGAACAACGCGAACATACTGTGGCGCGTGAAGATGTTCTCAGAGGCACACAACGAGACTGTGTACGCTCTACTGTCCAGTATGAACACGCCTTTCGAAGGGTGGAAGGACACTAGCTTTAATGTTATGTGAGTTTTAACTCGTTTACTTTATGATGTAGGTACCTACTGATAATTATACAAAAAATCTGTTGCATTGTTATGTATTATGGTAAAAGCTTCTATTACGGCGGTAATTAAAAGAAATAATATATTTTTATTTGATTAAGTTGTAAGTTTTTTACCGAAATGTAATTTACGTATTACAGCTAAGACTGAATGAGTAAATTCCTTTTTTTATATAAAGATACCTTATTCAGGACAAAGGCTATAGTATGAATAATGAATTTAGAAAAAGTAGTAATTATTCAAACTGGGTGACATGGGAGCGGGCCACTAGAATTAAACAAAAAGATTTCGAGTTATTTTATTTACTTTCCATCAAACTGACAAACATTTACAAAACTAGGTGGCGTTACCACGACAATCTTCAAGCCCTGAACGGCAGCATGAACTGGCAAGAAGACTACCTAGCCTTCAGTCTGCTAGCAGACTACCTGTTCAAAACGAACGAGTTTTATGGTGAAATCAACGCAGTGGTCAACTCTACTATACCGACATTACCGAAGGCGGCCGCGATAGCCAAACACAGAGTGATTTGGAAGAAGAGTGCTGACACACTGTTAAGTTTCCAGGTAAGATGAACTTTGATTTACTACCTTTAGCCTGATTGGTCTAGCGGTTACACAGCGCGAGTTGATCGTTGATCTTCGTCTTCGTAGTAGCATGAGCTATAAGCTTAAGGACAGGAACAAGTCATGCTCACGCCGTAGTATAGAGATTGGCCAGTCAACAAACATGGTAGCGAGGGTGACCGCCCAGGGTGCGCCGGACGTACTTAGGTACTGTCACATGTGGAGGCACTCGAATTGCACATTGTTGATAAGCAATGAGTTCCCCGATTGGGCAGTGTTATTGGGGATTCCAAAAGGTAAGTCTCAGTAGCAGCATAGAGCTTGAATTTTTACCTGATTAATGGCAATAGCCTCGCTTACTATTACATTGGGTGAAATGTGGGTGTAAACAACTCTGCCTACATCTTCGGGGAATACAGCCGTTATTTTATTTAAAATAAAAGGTAACATTTATCCTGGATTACACAGCTCAATCGCTTTCCGTGAGAAATACTCACACAGCATGAGTGTAAGTATAATTATGAGTAAAACTGCTGAGTTATATAAAGGTATAAATGGCAATAAAAATGTTCATAATTTTATATTGTTTTAATTTTAGAAGAAATATGAATGTATTTATTTTATACCACCGGTTATTGTGTAGTGTGTCTCAACTCCTTATCATTTTAGCAGGATCAATCCATTTTTTCAGGATATTAAGGAAACCACTTTGACCTCTCTCTGGCCTAAAAACTATCTATGCATAACATATAAATTGGCTTGCCATGTGAAATTAGAAAAAAATATTATTCAAACAATTCTCAGTAAGAGTAAGAACTAGACATGTTCACAAGTAAAAAATTTCACTTTGAACTAGCATTCAGATCACAACTTCACTTCAACATCTTGTTTAAAAATGGTATTAGTGACTACTAAGGAGATTGAGATCTAATTTTTAGATATCAAATTAAAAAAAAAATGCATACCCTAACCTGTTTTCACGATGGGTTGAAAGAAATTACAGATATGATTCCACTTGTTGAAAATTAAAAAGAATCAAAACCAGACATATTTGTCTTAAAATTGAGTTTGTTAGCATAAGAAATAAAACACCAGTGATACTTAAAACTATGTTTATTAAAACTAAGCAATGAGCTTATCTATGTCATTTCTATGCCATTATGTAGCCTCATCAGTTCATGCTTCTAGTCACAGATGCACATCAGTATAAAATTTTAATACATAGTGGAGGAATAGCTATGAAATCAAGTAACAGTACAAGTATAACCATGAATCTCCAATGAAGACACAGTGTAACTAAATGGGAAAGGAATCTGTAATTGTAGTTTATTTTTTATCAGTATCTCAACTGATGTTCATCTATTATCTACTGTCTACTTGGCTTTGTTAATTAACTAAATGAAATTTGAGTGTGAGATGAATCAAGTCAAAGATCTGACTAGCTGAAAGGTTAAATTACAACTTCTAAGAACAAAAGTTTTTACATTAGAATAAGTGGTAAAATCTCTGTTTTAGGATATAATATAACAATGTACTATAGATTTTATATAATTATAGCTTTTACAACATACAAGTAATCAACATTTCAATTGTTCCGCATAACCTACACTAAAGAAAGTCAGTACTTGTCGCTTCACGAAGTAGTGACTTCCTCATTGCTCCCTTCAAACTCCAGCTTGACGTCACCGCTTAGCCCATCAACGTCAACCTCATTCTCAGAAGCGTTCAGCATATTCAGAGTAACTTGTCGGACTGGTATACCCGTCTCTTCAAATGCTTTCTTCTTCAAGGTCGTGCGGATCTGCGTTACAGTTCTGTTCTTGATGTGCTGGCTTATCTTATTTAGGTCTGTCGCGAAGTTGTGCACGCAAGAGCGAAGCATCTCGATCTCATCATCCGTCCATTTGCCCCCCGGCTGTGAGTCGCCCATTGGATGTAGAAGCATCGTCATTTCAGATAACTTGTTGAACGCCGCTCCTGCTTCACGAAATATCTCGCCAACTTTAGCAGCCGAATTATTCATCGTTGAAATTATAACAACGCACTTTAAGCAAAATGTATTACTATAACCTAACCTCAAAAGATTTGTCGTCTTTCAGCTCCAAATGAATCATATAGTTGTAGGTTATTTTTAAACCAACATATATTTACTATTTACTTGAATATGTTTCGCTTTTTAATTAAAGTATTTATTTAAATTATTGTCAACAAACACGAATCGACTCAAACAAAATTTGAGATTATCTGACGTCTGTCAAAACAAATGTCATTCGATCATTTTGTCAACGGACGCGTTCCATGTTTATATTCAAGATCGTTACATTTTTTAATAATGTCTTTGGAACTTTATTATATTTTATGAAACTTGATTCACTTTTTCAAATTGCTATATTTTAATATGGTATTTTACAAAATATAACGCTTAAATTGTAATGCTTGCTTTCCTGCTGTGATGACTCATTTGCGTTCAGTACTACCGGAACATAAAGTTAAACTGTTTACCTTTGAGACTGGTTACTGGTATGATAAATTTTATCTTAAACATAACATCACCGAATGAATAGGAAGAGGTGTATAGTACAACAACATTTCGCCAGTTGGGTATAACATAAATCCTAACGTAATAGGCGTCTAGCTTATTGCCATAACCGCATTGCATAAATCTAGACTGTTGTTATTAAGAATTACCTAATGGGAAAATACAACTATTTGTCTATCCCGGGATAGACAAATAGGTCAAGGTCTAATGGTTGCAAAGCAGTCGCGCTTTGCAACCATTAGACCAGTGATTCCCAAAGTGGTCCAGGTGGACCCCCAGGGGTCCACGGGAGCCTTGCTGGGGGTCTACGTAGGCGTCAATAAAAAATGGGGGTCCATAAGATGTTAATAGGGGTCCACGAAAATTTATCTGCATATAGTTTTTATAAGGGCCTACCTATATTGTTTTAAGTACCTAACTAAGCAGATAACATTTTAATCTGGCAAGCGACTCTTACTTGTCCAAACTTGCGTATTCGATATTACAATTTCGTGTACAGACTTGCAAAGCGCAATCCGTCCGACAATGCTTAGTGCTTGTTTAGACATGATCTTGATCAAGACTATAAATACTCGATGCCAAAGGCATGCTCATTTATTTGTTTCCGGAATTTCGAAAAAGAAGGTGTGAGAAAATTTATATTAGTGTTCCTAGTGCCGGAGAAAAGTAAGTACGTACCTTTTTTTTGTTGTACCTAGTTCTTAAGTATTTTGTTTCGTGTACTGGTCGGTTGATAACAAATGCTTGTATACAATGTGTCCTAGGGATAAGTGACCGCCCGGCGTATTTAGAATATTTGTACAAAATTAAATTAAGTAAAGACGCGTGACGTGCTGCAGTTTTTTTACGATATTTCCTAAGTTTGTTCATCTTTTTCCATTATTTTTGTTTACTGACTAGCCGACATCATAATTTATCAATTAAAATCATTAGACAAAACTAAAATGTAGTAAAAAAATTACTTATATAAAATCACTAAGGCCGCTAAGTCACAAATGTAAATATAATTATTAATGATTTCGTACAAATATTCAAAAAACGCCGGGCGGTCTTATCGCTCGGACACATTGTATATAGCTAACTTAGTAACTTACAGATATTTTAATTGTCCTCTTTCGATTTGAAGACAAACACAGCACGTTTTATTCAATTGTTTTTTCACGAGAGGACTGCCTCTCTAAAAAGGCCGAAAAATCAATATTGCAGAGCAATTACTGTTTTATAAAACTACTAGCGCGTGAACTCATTGATTTAATGAAATTTTAGTTATTGTTTTTATGGTCACTTTTTTGGTCAATTTGGGATTTCGACTTTTATTTTTTCCTACACAAATATGATCAATATTCGATACTGAGTAAACTAATTTTTATTTCTACTATTAAAAAATTGTGGTAAATTAGGTATTTAACATTGATATCGCTTCGTGAAAAAGTCTGTACTTGTCTTAGCGGTTTATTAGTTGGTCCCTTTACAAGCCGTAATACTTTTTCAATATAATGATAATCATAATAATATAAAGCTGACAAAGGCTGCGTTGTGCTACCTATATTCAAATAAAAACTTGGTTACTATAACATTTTTTTTTACAGGGAAGGTAACTGATACAAAACATGGCTACAGCAAAGAAAAAATGTCGACAATACAGTGTCGATTATTTGAAATATGGTTTTGTTCCATCAGAGGCAGATAAACACTTGCCCATGTGCCTAATATGCAATAAAGTTTTAAGCAATGACTCTATGAAACCATCAAAGCTCGAAGATCATCTAAAAAGGTGTCATACTGATAAAATGGGTAAAGATTTAAAATATTTTCAAACATTGAAGGAAAAATATGAAAAGAGACCCACCATGCACAGCATGTTCGCTTCAACATCTCAAAGTAACGATGATGGCTTGCGGGCATCTTACAATATCTCATTACTAATAGCAAAATCTGGAAAACCGCACACTATCGGAGAACAATTAATTTTACCCGCTGTTGAAGAGGTTTTAAAAACTGTTTTGCACAAATCTCCATTTGACGTACTAAAAAGAATTCCATTAAGTAACAATACTGTACAAAGACGCATTGATGAAATGAGCTCTGACATCGAAAGTTTTTTGTGCAATCATCTGCAAAAAAGTCATTTTTCTATACAACTGGACGAGTCAACGTTACCCGGTAATGAAGCATTATTATTAGCATATGTCCGATTTATCATGGAGGAAGAAATTCACGAAGAATTGCTATTTGCCAGAACTTTGGAGACTGACACTAAAGGCGAATCAATATTTAATGTCCTGAGTAATTTTTTTACGGAAAAATCGATTCCATTTACAAACATTATTTCAGTGGCAACAGACGGAGCTCCTGCAATGGTAGGGCGATATCGTGGGTTTATAAGTCATCTCAAAAGAATTATACCAGGACTTACAGCTATTCATTGCGTAATCCACCGACAACATCTTGTGGCGAAACATTTAAGTGACAGGTTGAACCAATCTCTTCATTTTATAATAAACGCTGTCAACAAAATTAGAAGCAATGCATTGAATACGCGTTTATTTGCTCAATTGTGCGACGAAAATGACGAAGACTTCCAACGACTGCTCTTACATACTGAAGTACGCTGGTTGTCGAAAGGTGCATGCTTAACGAGATTTTACTCTGTTTTCGATTCCGTATTAGAGTTCTTAGAAAGTAGAGATCCAGATTTAAAAGAAAACTTGATCAAATTCAAAGGAGACATTGCGTATTTGACAGATTTGTTTAAAAAATTTAATGATATTAACTTGCAGTTACAAGGGGACAGCCTGAATTTAATAAAAACAAAGGGGATAATTTCGGCTTTTCTTGGGAAATTGAAATTTATGAAGCAAAACATTAGTCGGCGCGAATTATCTCAATTTCCAAACTTGTCGCAGGTAGAAACTATTGATGAGGATATCCATACCTACAGTCAACATTTAAGTGCCCTGCATGATGACTTCAAAACCAGGTTTGAAGATATGCTGACGATGGATATACCACCATGGATCGTAAATCCATTTGATGAAACTGAAGTGGCCAATGTATTATTACAAGAGGAGCTGCTTGAGCTAAGCACCAATGAGGAGCTGAAGGTGAAATTTAGAAAAGGCTACCAAACATTTTGGCTGCAAGCAGAAATACACGAAAAATATCCTGGACTGTGGGAAATCGCAAGGAAATTTTTGATAGCTTTTCCCTCATCATACCTTGTCGAAAGAAGTTTTAGTGCCGTTACAAACCTCTTAACAAAAAAAAGGAGCAAACTAAACATCACAGAGCGGGGGGATTTGCGGTTATTGCTCACAAAAATAAAGCCAAACATTGATCGTTTGCTGACACTCCATCAAATACATCCTTCCCATTAATTAAAATTATGTCCACAACCTATAAGTATTACCTTATTATTATTTTTTTGTAATTCTTTTCTTTTAATTAATAAAATGTTATAAAATGTACCATTTTTCGTTTTTATTTAAAATTTAAAATTTTAACCTATCAGAATATAGGGACGGAACTCAGAAGCGACACAATTTTTATTTTTTGTTGACTTTAACAATGTGGTAGGAATGTAGCAGCAGGGGGTCCACCGACACCAGTTTAATTTTGAAAGTGGTGCACGAGAAAAATAAGTTTGGGAACTACTGCATTAGACCAACGAGGAAGTTTAACATTAATTTTACGCAACAATTTTAATAACTAAATATGCAACAGCAAATATTTCTTGTGCTTACCAATAGGTATCGTTATATTCGTTATCAACTGCTAATAAGGTTATGGAGGTCATTACGACGGTCATTTGAATTGTGATAAGACAGTCTTTGAAGTGTTAACAAACTAGAAAATCATTTCAATTTTCTTGTTGCACACAAAACCAATTATTTTGTTATTTTTTTAAAAACGTCGCCCCACACTAGGATTTTTTCCTGTATCGTGGATCGTGGTTGCGTTTCACAAACATGAAATATCACATACACAAACACCCAGACTCGGGACAAACATATGCGGATCGCACAAATTTTTGTCCCGTGCGGGAATTGAATCCGCAACCCTTATTGCAGCAGTCCAATCGCTTAGTTACTGCGCCAATCAAGTCGTCATTGAAAATATCATATCCATGACTTTTAGGCATAATGTAGGATATCGTCACCGTGCTACCACTATGAGGAATAGTGTTATAATAAAAAACAAACTAAAATCCTAACATGAATACCTAAATATTTTTTTAACTACTACTGATATTATATTTGTTGAGTACTCATCAAATCATTTTTACATTATATGGCTTCTTGTTCAACACTTATTTTTAGTTAGGTACATGAAGGCGCAACTGATGTCGGATCTTTATATTAGGGGGTTTTTCTGCAGCGCTCATCTTGTATTCCCCATAGCAATTAAAATGTTTACAATATCGCACGACAGACAAAACACTTCTTTTAAACTTTGTGTTACAGTACAATGAAGACGGCCATCTTATGATCAACTCGTCTTGGACGTTAGACAGAGGCCACACGGAGAACAACATCACTGGAAGAGTAATACTTCTTACTCCTTTCCAAGTAAGTCCCATACAAAAGAACTATTCTCTATAACTATATTGTCCGGTTGCCATAATACAGGCTCTGCCTAGTTTGGGATCAGATGACCGTGTGTGAGTTGTCCCAAGATATTATTATTATTATTCTTTTTACTTTAAAATCTACGCTCTTTATGGTGGATATACCTACCTAATACTTCACTACTTCTTCTTTGAAAGAAAACTTAAAATAATAATAATTATGTTTTATAAGAGAACTTATTATATTAGATACTAGCGAGACATGAACCTACGACCTTCCTTAATCCGTGACGACTGCTCTTCTGCACAGTATTCCAATAACTGCATAATTTTATTCACACAAATAAACACACAGGTTGTATTAGATTTGACTGTAGCCATTCCTGAAAAGATACAAATAAATTAAGGATCCTGTTTTTCTAAGCCTTCATAAGTACGACTCTTTCAAATGATGATTCTGGAAACAAACCAAACAATCTTAATTCTCATATTCATTATCCTGTCCCTAGGGTTACAGAAAAGGTTTCCTCCGCACAGAATTTGTGTTGGGTCACAAACGAGATATCAAAGGCATCACTTACCTCGACCTCGATGAGAAAGTGCTCAAGATATACGTTAATGGTAAGAGAAGAAGCGCCTATATAAATAATTTTATAAAACTGAACCTAGGTCTCCCAAAAGACTCTGTGGTCTGCCAACCATCCTGATCTTTAGCTGCGCAAGAAAATCCGCATCCATCTGCAACTTAAAAATAAGAATGTTCTAAATTAGGTTGTATTTTTTTTTTTATGTGTGTTTATCCGTCAATCGCCGACCGACCAACCGACGTCATTAAGCGATTGTATCGACCGATTGAAAATTATTTTTATGTTTGGAAGGGTATACTTGCCGTTTGGCCCTATTTAAATTTAAAGTCGTTTCTTTGTGTTCAATTATCTGGTGTTAACTGCTAACATATTTCTACCAGGTCATATGCGGCGCATAACGAACAGCATGCTGGTGGTGAACGTCACCAGCCCCATGGTGGAGTTCCCGCAGATGACGGCGCGCTTCGGCTTCGTGGAGGCCGACAGGCACCTGGTTGCTATGGTTGTCACCACCAATTCTACCACAGGTACATACTTACATAAGAAATAATGACATTTTTTAAGAGTGCCTGAGTCCGGCCGAGACTCGAGACAAATAACTACACATCCGATCCGGATTACTATCCCATGCTATACTAGCCCATGTATGAATCATACCCGTAACTGTTAATAGAGTACAATTCCTTAATAGACAATCGTATTATATAGAAGCGTACCTGAATGCCCTAGAAGCAACTGCTTAAGAAGCAGCAGTAAGACTTTCGGATTGCTTTTCTTGGTTAACTAAAACCCTTATAAATTGCGGGTAAATTCTAAACCCTTGTTGTAACTTGATTTCTTCCTTAGGTATCGAAGTGCTCTTGAAGCTGGTAACTCTTCAAGACTTCCACGTGTTTGGACACGTAGCTCTGCCCATACAGTACCTGAATAGAGCCATGATCATTGCTAAACGAGCGCCTGAAGAGGTAAGAAACTCTTAAATAATTGTGTCATCAACTCTCAACGAAACTAACTAGCCAGAATTGGTCTTAAACGCAGCCCTTATTCATGAACTGGTGACAATTTCAGTTCATTCTTTTACATACATTCAGTTCGGCACGCGACCCCGCCGCTTCACCAGCTCATGAATAAAAACTTCGTTTGAGTCTGAAAATAGTCGGTCATTCCCAATAAACACGTCAGTGAAACCGGAAAATAGAAAAAATACTTATGGAAGTACCTCTCCTCCTATCTATATATCCCACATGGTAGTCTAGGTCAGTTTTCTGCTCACAAGCACCCCTTAAACAAAATCTTATTTCGCAGTTGGACTTCAGAGTTGGTTGGGGAAAGATGGACTTCGGATTTACAGGCATCTGGCACTGGCGGTCACCCATCAACTTTGTGTACTTATACAAGCTTTACACGCCTCTTGAAGGGTTCGAGGAGAACGGCTTAGTGTTGAAGAATATATATGGGAATGGACTGGATACTGAGATCTCGATACGATTGTCGACGCACAAAGTAAGTGCCTATTTTCTAAATATAAATTAAATTGATTAAATGCATAGTATCTTGTATAATATGTATTTTAAAGTCGATATCGCATTATATTATCATCACTTAAACGCATTCACTTGACATAATAAAACATAGTTTAGGCTGATTTAAAATTCTACTATAGCGTTTAAGTGATGATAATATAATGCGATATCGACTTTAAAATAAATATTATACAAGATACTATGCATTTAATCAATTTATATTTTTTTGTAAATAAAATAAGCTAGCTTCCACCCGCGACTACGTCCGCGGTACTATCCAATACAATTCGAACCAGTAGTTCCTGAGATGAACGCGTTCAACAAACCAAACAAACTCTTCAGCTTTATAATATTATTTAGTATAGATTTATATTCTCGCACCCAGTTCGGCATAGCGATACTACTGCACGACAACGGCAAGGGGCTGATCGACGTGCTAAAAGACAGGTTCCAGCACGAAGCGGAGATGGGCTCCGACATGTTCATCGAGAACTTCGACACGAGCGCGCGCGTCGTGCTCGACACGCTGTACTACCCTACCATCACGTTCAATGCTCATCTTATGAAGGTTAGTGATGTAATCAACTTCGAAAAAGGAGGGTGTTAAGTTAACTGTTTTTGATTTTACTATTATAACTCGCATGTATGTAATCTAATATAATATATTATTTATCATGCCGCGTCATCAGCTCATGATTAAAGGATCTATATGAGCCTAAAACGAGATGTAAATAATACTGTTTTCTTTTTTTATGTATGTTCAATGATATCTTTGACAATTGTAAATGGATTTTGGCAATTATTTTATTCTAATATCCCGCTCGTGTCCATCATTTTTCAAAATTCCTTTATCAATTTAGATTCAAGCTTAGCATGGACAACATGCTAAAATGGCACCAAAAGTCATATAATTATTTTATTGTTTGAAAGAGATCCTTTTAAGGAGATCCCGTGTCGGAAATGTTTTGTTATACTATATAATTTGGAGATTTCATGACAGAATTTGTATGAGCCAAAAATTTTTAGCTTCAGTTTTCCTTTAGCGCCAGCCTTAAGGGACTTTTAAAAACCAGCCAGTATGTTCATACTCATGTTTAAGTAATTAATAATTTAATCGATAATAAAACGTGAACATATTATTTTTGTTACAGTTCGTGGGTCCAGAGGAGGAAGATATATTAGAAGTTAACGCCACCCTACATCTACCGGACAAGCCGCCTATTGTGTTGACCGATGTCTTTATATTAGAGGTAATACACAATAGCCTCTCGAACAGTTTAAAATATTGTTAAGTTAATGACGACATGGATGAATATTGACGACCTGATTGGCGCAGTAGCTAAGGGACTCGACTGCTACGTTAGGTGTTGCGGGTTCGATGCCCGCATGGGACAAAAAAATTATGATCGCATTTGTCCCGAGTCTGAATGTTTATGTTTGTATGTGATATTTCATTTGTAAAAGGCATCCACGATACAGGGGAGATGCAGGGAACTAGTGTTGGGTGACGTTTTAAAAAATACGTCATAATCATCTTTACCTACTCTAAAAATGTATCTACGGATCACAGACACATTGCCAGAAGCCATAGATCGAACCCCTAAAGCATCACAAGGTATACCATTCTTGACCTCAACATCTGATGCTTTAAAAAACTGTCTTATTATATTTGTTCGCAGGAATATACAATAATGAGAAATACCCTCAACTTGGTAACTCCCTTCCCAGCGGTAAAGGAGCTGAAGTCGGTGTACACCGTAGACATACTGATAGGAGAGAAGATCAATGTAACCTGTCTCGTGCTACTGTATAACGGCACTTATTGGCATGAGGTCAGTATTTATTTATATTTATTTATTTATTTATTAAATGATATTATATGTTCTAACCCTTGACTGGAGTGCAAGACCCTCCACGAGTGACAATGCTGAAGTATGTCCGGCGCACCCTGGACGGTCAACCTCGCTACCATCCTTGTTGACTGACCAATCTCTACACTACTGAATGACCTTCCATGTGACATTGGTCTCATGACGATACAAAGAAGAAGTGCCTTATCTGTTCAGTACACTACATATAAAACATGGCGATAGGTCAACTATTGTGTCTAATTGGTTTGACCTTAGATTTGCGGACTTTAACGCTGGGTCTGGACGACTACGAGTTACCCGTTCGAAACTTTTCAGTTTAAGTCAACGGTTATGAGGCACGAGTAGGAGTTTTCTAACAATCGTTTTTTCTATTATTCTGATCGGCTGCTTTATTGCACGTCCCTATATAAATAGTTAATATGGTAGGGCGACGTAACAGGGTACAAGGTTACCCTCCGTATGTTATTCCGCGCTAGAGTAAATCTCAAATGCCTCGCTTGGGGTGCCCTACTATAAGAACTACTCTCTAAAAACCTTCTTGGTTACGAGCTAGAAACAATGTATCTATCGTCTGGACCTTGTAATATCAACTACAGGTCCAGACGTTATGAGGTCTATTTCAGATGCTTTATTGTTTTCCACTTAGCTTTTGACCCCAATATTGTCTATACATACATAATAGGTGAACCGACGATATTGTTAGAGTTGCGGGCAACCGGTGGATGGCAAGTTGTCGTTAATTGTGGCGTTCTAAGAGGGAGGCCTTTTTCAACGGACGTCTTCCTAGACTGCCTCGTTGGTCTAGTGGTCGCTAAGCGAGACTGCTGAGCATGAGGTCCTGAGTTCGAATACCGGGTCGGGCAAAGTGTTACTGGGTTTTTCCATTAGTAATTCTCAGTAGCAGCACGGAGTCTGGATTTGTGCCCGGTTGATGGCAATAGGCTCGCCCCCTATTACATTGGGACCTACAACATAATTGGCGAAATGTGGGTGCACTATATGTGCACCTCTGCCTAACTCTTCGGAATATACAGGGGTGATGTTATGTTATGTTAGCTTTTGACACTAATATTGTACATTTAACTAACTATTTAATTGTAATTTATACAAACTATATTGTACTTTTTGAGAGAAATAAAATATCTTCATTCATTCATTGATTCTTCATTCACATACATAAGCTATGCCTTTTCTCCCGTCAGATATCGTACAAGGTGTTCTACTCGTACGAGTGCGGCGAGGACGACACGTACCAGTCGTACGTGGCGTCCGCGGGCATCGCCACGCCGCTGGCCGTGCTGCCCGCGCTGGAGGCGCGCGTGGCGGCGCGGCTGGAGGACGCGCTGTGGAAGATGACCGCCGACATCGCCATGCCGTCCTTCACCATCAATGCACTCGCTAGTCTAGAGGTAACATGCTAACGGCCTGTTTCACCATACACAAGTAGTGTTGAATACTTCTTGATTAACGCTAATCGGCAAGTAAAAGTTACGAGTATCTTCTATTGTATCTTAGTTACAGGCCAGTTTATACCCTGATTAATGCTACCCAGATATTATGAAATTCGTATATAGTTAGTAGTTATTGGTGACTTTAAGTGGTGGTTAGTCTACTTGACACTTTACTTTTAGATGGTGAAATAGGCCCTAAAACTGAAATTCCAGCGTTGGTGATTTACTCAATTAAGATGAAAAAAATGCGGACTTGATTCCCACATGGGATATTTGTGTGTGACAGAGCCCTCAAATTTTGTCCATTTATCCCGAGTTTGGTGGTTTGTGTATGTTATATTTCATGTTTGTGTAACGCACCCACGAAAGCCACATTCAAATTCCTATATAGTAGAACGATTTTTTTGTGAAGAAGAACATGATGAAAAGTAATGAACTGGGACTGGTCAAAGAAATAAAATGAGATAGAGAAACAGATATTTAAATTGCACCAAGGTTTTGTTTTAAATTATCAAATTAAATCACATTGTCGGCACTATAGGTCTATTGTAAGGAACCAATAGTCTTAAGACTTATGTTGTTTGTATTTAATTCCAAAATTATATATAATAATGTCCTCCTGACCGAATTTCGGTCACGGCCGCCTGTCTCAGCTGAGACTAGCCATCTGCGCAGGAGATATTATAGTGCCCGAGTGTGCGCGCAGACACAGGTGCACTCCCTATTCCCTTACTCTCATAATCCGATGGGACGGTAGGCCGACACGCCCGGAGAGAGATCAGGCGCAGGACCAACGGCTTAACGTGCCTTCCGAAGCACGGTGGGGTCTCGACATGTGAAAACGGTCACCCGTCACAAGACTGACCGCGGCGAGCACGGCTTAACCTCGCAGATCGACTGATCTGCCGGGTAGCCGCATAGCTACGAGCCCCACAAAAAAATGAAAATTATATACATATATTTTACCACAGTATTTCGTTAAAATTCTTTACCACTTCTTAGCAACTTCTGTATACAACCTAAACAAACCGTCTAACAGTTGGACGATCCCTTCGTGGAGACATCAGGCAGTCTGAACCTCACATCAGCGTACCTAGAAGACTACTTCATCAAGATGCAGTTCAAGAAAGACTTCTCCGACGTAGAGAACGTGGTCGGCGGCGGTATTCAGATACAACAGGGTGAACAGAATAATTACGTAAGTATTTAACTAAGTTGTGTAGTCAAGGAGCTTCAATGTATTACTCTAACTATAAATTAGAGTTCTGATCCAAAAAAAAAGAGTTTTATTTTTAAATTTAAGTGCGTTTAACAGCACCTCTATATTTTAATATCATAAGTAAAACCAGCCAATTTAGTAATTCAATCAAACATTTTATCTAATAAAATACTCGTGAAGGATATTTGTCACAGAACTAATATTAATTAAAAATATAGAACGTGATTTCAGACAGTACATCTTGAGTATAGTATCTAATTTAGAACATCGTGCATTTCATAATCGGCCAAGAAAAAAAGTAGCTATCTGCCTATCAAGTTAGCTATAATTATGTAAATTCCACTACTCCCAGTTATTCGCGGACGTAGTGTGGCACCCCGCCCCCTCCCGCCACATCCGCTTCAAGTCCCGCGGCGCGCTGGTCCCGGTGCTGCCGCCGTCGGAGCTCAGCCTGCTCTACAGTGAGGAGAGCTCCCGGACCTTGTCCGTGGACTTCAACAGCGAGGACAACTATTATTCACTGAAGGCCGATCAAGGACAAACTTCACTTAGTGTAGCACTAAGCAGCCCGCATAAAGGATTCAGGTATGTTTAAATTTAATACTTGGCTTATTAACAATAATTAAGAGCTTCTTAAATGCATTATTGGCTTAATAACATCGGTCAGGTATATATAATTTATTCGATGTAAAATTTTATTTTTATATTATTTATTGTTATTGAATAAGCGACGTTGGCAGCTCGCAACTAAGACTTAAAGAATCTGTGGAACCCTTGTGCTTCTATTTTTCTCAGAACTATTGACATTTCAAGGTCTCTTTATAGTCCTGTAGGCATAGAAAATCTTACAGGTCTTACCTTAAGAAAAACTCAAGGGTTCTTATGCATTGCTAAACATTAGAGACTAATTGTATATTGTTTTGTAGAGCAATGAAGATTATAGGCGAGTTTGATGAGGACGACATCAGAGGGTCGTTCGTCACTGACTCTTCAGAGTACAGCATCAACGGGAAAGTGCTCAACAAAAAACCACTTGAAGTGAGTAAAGACCTTACAATTATAGTTTTTTTTAGTTATCTTCTTTCTCGTTGGTCTAGTAACCGGATAGTGCTACTGCTGAGCGTGAAGTCCTGGGTTCGAATCCCGGGTCGGTAAATTTTTTATTGGATCTTTCCATTAGGTAATTCTCAGTAGCAGCACGGAGTCTGGATTTTGTCCGGATGATATGTAGGTGTATAGACAACTGCTAAAGAAAATCCTCTCTACCTACCTCTTCCGGGATTTCAGGGGTGATTTTATAAATGTACTTACAACAACAATGATATGTCAAAAAGTATAGATACGTCATATGATAATAAAATAAAAGAGATAAGTGTTCCAAACTCTAAGTCCGAAATGCACTAGTCTTATGTCAAATCGGACAACAATTGTAGTACCCAAGACTACAATTGTCCCCTTTTCTATTCTTCAAAATGAGGGCGCTAGTAACATATCTGTACTTTTTTAAATATCACTGACTTACAATAATAAATTCTAAAGTATGTGTATAAAATTGCAGTATTAATGCCATTTTATATATATTTATATTTCAGATGGCCCTAACACTAGTACCGAAAGGGCAAGGCGAGAGCGTGAACATTCGCATCAAGTACGACAACACGCCGACAGTTTACATCCTATCGGCGCACTTCACGGGACCCGTGTCGGCCACGTTACATGCTAAGGCAGAGATGGAGAGCAACTTCACCGATATTAACGTTAAGGTAAGTGTTATTTAAAAACATATTTATTCCTATAATTATAATATAAATAAAGGAAATCACTTTTAGGTTTCGTATTGCAAATTCTCAGTTGCATTTTATAAAAAAAAAACAGTAAGTAATCCATCTTAAAGTTTAGCGGGAAAGACATGGCCCGAAATGGCATTGGGCAGTTGGACAGAGTTTTGTGGAGGAATTACGGGAAGGCCTTTGCCCAGCAGTGGGACAATGAACAGGCTAATTAATAAAAAGTTTAACAGTCTCTCTCGAACGAACTATTTTTATTGAAGTGAGAAGAGGACGAAGCATTGTTTATCCACAAACATTCTCAAAATATTAATTTAGATCAGGAGACTCAGAAGACTTCTAGCTATCTATTAGTAAAATAATGTCTTTCCCTTAATATTCTTTGTGTTTTCCAATAGTTGGACATTCCAAACTCGAAATACAAGGACATATACTTCAAGACACGGGTGGACAACTATCCGGGATTAAGGAAAGTGCTGAGTGTGCAAGCCGCGACGCCATTACAGAGGTTACGATACGTCAAAGGAGATACCGACTTCTTGTGAGTATATTGCTATACTACATAATTATAGTGATAGCCGAGTGGTATGAACGTTGGAGTGCCAAGTCAATGGTCGCAAGTTCCAACCCCGGCACTTGTCTTCTGAATTCATGTGCGTACTATAAATTAGTTATCAGTTGCTAAATACGGTGAAGGAAATCATCGAGAGGAAACCGGCACACTTGAGAGACTGTTCAACGGTGTGTAGAGCCATGACAGAGAGTTCACCATCCATACGATAAGAAGAAGATTACTTGTATATGTAGGTTTTTACAGTCGATAGCTAGAAGTAGACTACACCAAAAAAAAGAAATGTAGGTGAAACAATTAAAGGTGTAAAATGTATCCTTTTCTTTTAGATTCGGGCCTAAGACTGGCTACCTGCTGTGCAAGTACGAGCTGCCGGACATGCAGGGCGAAGGAGATCTTAAGTGGAGCTTCTTACTCGGAGACTTGTTCATAAGGGTGAGACTAAGTATATTCAATTCGGCCTGATTGGCGCAGTGGCTAAGCGATTGGACTGCTGCGCTAGGGATTGCGGGTTCGATTGCCGCAAGAAACAAAAATTTGTGTGATCCGCTGATGTTTGTCGCCCAGTCTGGGTATTTCATGTTTGTGAAACGCACTCACGATACAGGAGAAATTGTAAGCGCGGGGCAAGGTTTTTCACGGTCACGTGTATTTCTAACAAGTAACCTTGTTGTTTCATGTAACACTGTAACCCGTCATAAATATTTATTGACTCATGCTTAAAATTATCTTTTGTGATAATTTTTGTAAAAATAATCATGTTTATGTTGTGTATAATATACGTGTCAACAATTTCCAATAACTCCTGTCACTTGTCAGTCTATAACATTCATCTCACTGGCAGGCGCTAGGTCACCAGCATGTCCGGGACATCGAGAAGAGCGTGGACCTGGACATATACTTCGGGAACAGCACCACCCCGGATATGCTGCAGAAGACCGACGCCGGCTTCAAGATGGACCTCGATCATGTGTGGCAGTGAGTAACATATTCTACTTAAAAAAAGACATCAAAAATACATGTACCCATTAAATTTAAAATTATGTTGTATTAATTCTGTAACAATTTTGGTGTACATTAAAGTATATTCTATCTATCTATCTAATAAAGGCGAAAGTTTGTTAGTCTGTTTGTATGTTTGTTACATCTTCACGCTCCAAGAGCTGGACCAATATTGATAAAATTTGGTATGGAGGTAGCTGACACCCTGGATTGACACATAGGCTAGTTTTATCCCGAAAAAATGTAGCGGGTAACACCTCCGTGCGCAGCTAGTTACATTACAAAGTTCTAACCAATGATATTGTAAGTAAAAAGAGGTAAATAGGTTATATTCGATCCACAAGCACGATAAAACTAGGCTAATTAGTACTCAGTGCATTCCTTTTATTTCAATATATACAATCCTACTTCCAAATGTCATATTATGTTTCGTTATTGATGTGTGCGTTAGTGTGCCGTTTTTGAGGATCAAAAGTTCCGTAGGAACATATCTATCTCTTTGACTTGTAATATAATTGGCTCCAATGGCGAAGAGCGCTGAGCATGTTTATTCCTCAGGTTTAAGGTTTGAATCCGGTAGTATTCTTTAAGTAATCTAACCAATACTTCTTTCTACCAAGTTTTAATTTGTTTTCTTTTCTATAACAGAATCGGTGGCAACGCCTCCTTCGGCTACATAATAACTAAACGCGTGAACCTAATCCTCAACGTAATCCTACCGAAGCCGAACGTAGACGTGCACACGTTATACATCGACGGCGACATGGGCACGCCCGAGAAACCGCTTAAGACATTAGAAGCAGAGTATAGAACGGACGTCACGAAGATCGTCACGGGTATAAAGGGCAATGTGAGTTTTACCGTACTTTTTTTTTTAATGGTGCTTCTCACTTCGTCGTCATCAGCTTTCAGGTGACCCACTGGTAAAATACAGTTACGATTAATTAAGTGCTTGTGTATTTTAACTTATAAATATATGGATAGTAGTTCCAATGACTGGATATTTTTTTACATACTCTGTATTTGAGCACATACATACGGAGTACAGTATTTTAGTTTTTTTGCGTTAAACTGGTATAAACCAAAATTATTGGTAAAACAGAAAAGTTATCTCCAAATGCCTGCAGTAGAACACATTATAATATAAGTAGTTTAATTCTATTTAAAATTAAGTATAGAAGATTATCGACGTTAGATGCGTTATTATAAACTCAACAGGAGAACGTTCACTCAAATATGTTTAATAATATGTCACTAATAATAATGAATTCAAATAAAATATTTTAGGTCCTATCATTACCCGAGAGTTTCGACACTAACTCCACTATAACCTGGACGTCGAGTGCTCTGTACAAACACATCGATAACATCGTCAAGTACAAATGGGATATAAACGGGTCGCACCACGTCGACTACACGCTGTCCTCACCGATATGCGAGGACAAACCGACGCTTAAGGTCAAGGGGTCCTACCAGAAGGATATGGTGCATCACTATCATATTGTCAAGTAAGCTTAATTTTAAATTATATAGCAGTAGGAAGCAATGAATAGTGGCCGTTTTTGGATGTATGATGATCAAATGGTAATATTTTAAATAGTCTATTTTCTTTAAATGACTTTTTATCTATTTCTTTAAAACTGGTATTATATTATAACCCCCCAAGTCTCGATGTTTAACACTAGTATTGACGTTAGAATTTTGCATAAACAAGACTTCACGAAATAGGCTCGACATTAACAAGACTTTACGAAATAGGCTCGACATTAACAAAACTTCTAGACATTTGGCTGTCCAAAAATCACGGAAAATAGTAAATATATAATCTCTATGCATCTAACTAAACTATCATGGGTATTCATGAATAAATGTACCTCTTTGTCTTATGTATTCTTGTATGTTTAGTTGTAAGTAGGTTTATCGTGCAATAAATAGTCGCGCATTGCAAAATGGAGGGAGATGGACTATCTCAAACTTTTACAAAATATTTATTTTTCTTAGGGGTGATATGCATCAGCCGGGCGACAGTCAGATCGGAGAGATCGACATACGTTACGGCGGAGTGAAGCACACAGACGGACACTTCAACTTTACTACCCCCTTCAGACGGCTGCCGTGGCTGAAGTCAATATTCGATGTAAGTGGATTCCATATATGTATATATGGACTTTAATAGCTTGGACCCCGTTCTTGCTGCGGGATGGGCCTTATTTTTTTACATTTTCAAATATTGTAGTTTTTTTTATAATATTTAAAAATGAAATTTATAAGTAGGGTGCTTGTAATTGATTATGTATTTAAGGTTTAAAGAATTTTTATTCTCATAAGAACAATTATAGTTCACTTAGAATGAGATACAAATAGTGAAATCAATATAAGTATTTTAGATGTTCGCATCTGGTGCGTTGATGACGTCATCGGTTACATATATGTTTAATTTAGATTTAAATATATTAATACTTTCACACTTCTTTAATTCTTCCGGTAAATCATTGTTATTTATATGATTTAAAAGGTTTGATTTTCTGTTCTGTTTTGTGTTATAATTGTGTGCTGAAGAATTTATCTATTTATCCGTATATTTTATACCAAAAAAAATAATTGATTTCTTTTGTTCAATATAATGTGTTTTACTGTCGCTCAATCTTAGTAAAATTAATGTTTTGAATTTGTGCGTCACAGCACAATAAAGGATTTTTTACTTTCATATGCTCATCATCTGATTTTCAATGTGTTTGAAATCAACAGATAAACAACTTAGAAGAACAATCCGATAACAAAGTAGACCTCTTCTGGCCGAACAAAACAGCAACAGTGAACACAACACACCGATACCACAAACAAGAACACGGGTTCACACAAAACGGTATCATATCACTTTCCGTTCCATTGACCAGTCAGCATCTCGTCAACACTGAGTACTACTACATACAAGGGGACAAATGGAGCAATGGAAACGCAACAATCGACTTCGATCGCGAACGATTCGTTAAGGGGTCGTTTAAACAGATTCTGAGCAAGAGTCAAAGGAATTTGGACCTTGCGACTATGGATATAGAGGTGGAGAATGTTCACACGCCTGTCGGTATTAAGTACATACACGAGTATGATGATACTGGGAATACTGTAAGTATCATTTTAGAAAATTGAATCTTTTTTTGTCACCAACTAAAAATATTGATATACCTAGATACATCAGGGTATCAGAATTTAAAAATAACCCATAAAGTTGGTTATGGTATATGAATTTTAGTTGCCTTACTATAAATATGACAATGACAACAATAACTGTCCCATTGCAGTGCAGAACACTTTCAAACCGAAAAAACTCGAATATTAAAAGTAAAGTAAAGTAAATATTTAATGGCATTAGGTACAAAAGCTTATTTATTCCCATGTAAGTTCCTATCATATTTAAAATCTATGAGATAGAGGTTGGCTGCTCTGGGTCCATCTATAAACATCATACTTACCTCAATTAATACAGTTTTTTATTTTCAGGACGTAAAACAAGCTACAGTTTTCCACCTACACAATGCCACCAAGTTCAACGTAACGGGCAAGCTAGACGTGTTTACGTACGATATAGGTAAAGACTTGAAACTGACTGCGATACACGGGAACAGAACCTGGACCTTCGACAATAAGTACGAGGCGGTTGACAAGGAGCTGAAGCAAGGCAGCAAGATCAAGTGGGCGGAGGATGTGTGGTTCAACTACGATATACATGTTAATAACATGACTACGGTGAGCTTTTATACCGTCCACATTAGGATAGAGTGTTTTTTTTTCAATTTCCATATTTTATTCATTCATCTTCCGAATTTTGTTGAAAGAGCTGCACGTGTTTATTGCATGTCATCGATCACATGCGTCTACGATTAGCCGCGACCCCACAAAGTCCACCTTTAAAAAACCTATACGCGTAATTTGTAAAAATGTAAAAAAATGTTCTTAAAAAAAACAGTTACTATGTTTTAATATTAAAGTTGTGACAAATTAGAAAGTAAAGAATCTGAATAGGCTGATGTTAAAAATACTGAAGTGAATCTTAAAAGTCGTAACTAAATGTACTACCTAGTGGTAGTTTGGTTCTTGCTGAAAATTGTCCTCACTTTACTCAACCATACTTCTCCATATACCACAAAACTATTTAAACCCCAATCTATAGGACGAAACAGAATCCCAGCAGCTAATAATGAACGTGTGGTACCCGCTGCGTACATTCAATCTGGTCGCGTTATACAACCTGCAAGACACTCTCTTGGACGGCTCGGCGCGTCTGTACTGGAACGTGAAGGCCGAGAATAAGACGGCCGAGTTGAAAGGTCGCTGGGAGAACCCGCCCGTTAGCGAGGGGAACCTGCACAGACTGGACCTGTCGCTTGCACATCCGTCTTTCAGGAAGGTAATGTTTAATGGGTTTTATGTAATTGTTGTTACCAATTTGCAAAGGAAGATAGGTTATTTGTGATGAAAGTTCGACGACCTGATTGGCGCAGTGGCTAAGCGATTGGACTGCTGCGCAAAGGGTTCGATTCCCACACGGGGCATAAATTTGTGTGAACCGCAGATATTTGTTCCGAGTCTGGGTGTTTGTGTCTGTGATATTTCATGTTTGTGGAACGCACCCAAGACACAGGAGAAATTCCTAGTGTGGGGCGACATTTTTTTTTAAAGAATGAATAAATAAAAGAAGAGAGATAGTGGCACGTTAAAACTAGGCTAATTAGCTCTCCTGATCATAGCTCATTTCTTTTTCACTCCCGATTATTATAACGTGCCGTCATACTTCCACGTGTCGTCTGATGTAGTAAAACATTATAATATTGTGTGCTATTTGTGAAGATCGAATGTTACTTAGGTAACATATCTACCTATTTACGATATAATAGTATTGTTTATTTTCCTTTACTTGTAATTCAAAGTTATTAACTGAACTTTATTTTTATTGTTAATTGCCTAATTATATACGTCACTAATCAACCTAAACGACTCCAAATATTGTCACCATAACAAAAGATAAATAACAATAAGTAGAGAACCATAAACTTGGTTAAAAGATTGCATTAGTCGCTATAGGAAATAATATAACCAACTTCTCTACAACCTCACCCAATTACTATAATTAACAATTATTTTAATTAATCTTTTATTATTTCCAGGACGTAACCCTAAAAGGACAGTACCTCAGCACTCCATCAGTGATGTCCAACGTTTCCTTAGAGCTTCAATACTCTGACTATGAGAACGAGTACCTGAAGCTAATGTCTATTCTAACTGACAATTCCAATGGCCCAGTGCGAGACTACAAGTTTGCCCTGACCTGCAAACATCCGTCTACCGTGTTAGATCTGGACATGAAGTCAGATATCAATATTCGCAGTCACTGGTACTACTTCAACAACTTCTACAGGTTCCAGAAGTCCTTGTTTTATCAGAAGCTGAGGCAGAGTAAGTTCTTGATTGATTCGGCTAACAGCGCTATCAGTTGGGAGGTGAGTAGTTGAGTTTATTTGATATTCCTGTGATTAGTTTTGGCTTAAGGCTTCTTAATGACATTTCAGTTTATTCTTCAAAGCTATATTTCGTGAATTAACACATAATATACTTTATAAATATCCAAAGTTAAAAATATAAAGTAACTAATCTAAAAGTAAATAAACACAATAGAATTTGAATCACATTAAACTTCTATCTTTAATCTTCCGTTAAAATAATTATAACTGTTCGTTCTGCTCGTTCTGACGTAATCTGCCCCCTAAAATAACCGCTTTTCAATTAATTAACAAGCACTCTCAATGTAATTATAATTCTGAACGCCAAGCTTAAGTAGAATAAGCTTTTATTCGTAATATTGGCAATAGTAACTAACCAGCTGCCTCATTTCCAGCGCGCAAACGAGACATACTTCTACAAAGCGAACGGCACGTGGGAGCTCGTCTACCCAGAGTACAAACTTAAGACTTTCGTTAGTCGACCGACCGGTAACGATACAGGAATCGCCACCTTGTCTATGAGGAACAGATCGTTAATCGCACATTACAATAGCTCTGACGGTAAGTTAGTATAAAGATTATTATTCCTATTCCAATTTCCCTGAAAATAGCTCCTTTCACTTCATCTACTTTCCCACATCATACTCGCTCGTAATTTTAGGGTATTTCACCTCGCCTTTTTCCCAAACAACTGCAGTAATGATGCCTTTACCTACCACCTTAATATCACCAGCTCACCCAAACCCACCTTTAGAATAGTAGGACACCTCTTGTTAGTTTTCTCTCCGACTGAAACAGAAAATTACCAGATAATTTATATACAATAATAATATAAAAATTCAATCAAGTCATCATGAGGAATGTTATGATTTTTAAACACGAACCTTCCTTTCCAGATATTTCTTATCACATGATCGGCCAAATCGTGGACACCCGGTACGCTAAGTTCAACTCCTGGCGAGACTTTGACGATGTCCTGACAGTCGACCTCGCCTCATACATTCGTCTCAACCATTCTCGTCTACTAACCAGCGCCATTCATTGGAGACCACAGATTTTCAGTGAGGTTAAATCCCAAGCTGTGTATTCGTTAAAGCTTTTGTATAGCCAGGTCAATGACACACTTGTTATCATAAAAGAAATGCCAATGGAAGCCCATTTAGCTCTTAAGAACATTTGGTCAGACGCTAAACCGAGGATACGTGAGTTTTTGGATGACCTTAACGATCTGCACGTTATTAAAGACGATTTAGACGAGTTCGAACGGTTTTTAAACCAGTCTTACGGCAATAATGACTTCTATGTCAAAGATGTTGTAGAGTTCACTTACTACGTGCTAGACGAAATGGCTATAAGGAATCATTTGGAGAGCTTGCCAGGTATTGTGAATGATATGTGGCAGATCATGGGTAACACCAGCGCATCTATCAAGACGAGCTTAACATACGTAATCAATTCTATAAAGAAGGCGTATGCAAACTTTTTGGATTCGGTCAACAAAGTTTTGGAAGCTGATTTTATGGAGTTAGTATCGGAAAGACTGGAAGCAATGATAATGCAGTACGATACCTTTATAAGGGACTTGCACATGAAGTTTTTGGAATATTGGGAGGAGACTTATGTGAATGCGACGAATAGACTATCAAAATACTGGCACGAGGTGTTGAAGTCTATAGAGCCGTTGTTCTTCAAAGTCCTTCACTACACGGAGTCGTTCGTTTTCACTGTTTGGAAGAGCGTAATGGACTTCTTCTATAATAGGACTCAAGAGCTGACTGTGTCGCCTTACTTCAATTACGTGTCCACGTTTGGGCATGAAATGGATCGGTACGTTTAATTTTTTATACTATCTATTACCTCGGAAATCCGTCATATATTAACCGATTTGGAAAGAAACTTTAGGAGCGTTCCCGTCTGGTTCCATTTAAATTAAAAGTCGTTTTTATTTTTCATTATTGACTGACCTTTAATTACTCTTTTAGCATCTACAAGGACCTAATGAACAATGACTTGATAACGAACATAAAGAAATACAGCAAGAAACTCTTCGATGTGGTGTGGAGCAAGATTGAGAAGTACATACCTTTCAAGGATGAATTCACTCAGTTGTACGCGGAGTTCAGAAACGCTTGGCAGAACTTCCTGAAGACAAAGCAAGTGGTTTATGTTAGGGAGAAGGTAGGCCACTTATTTGTATTAGATAGAATAGAATAGAGTATACCTTATTATACACCAATGAATAAAAATTAATAAACATAACTTTTATTATAAGATATTGGCGGTTATCAACTACTACACTTTAATCCCAGATTCCAGTTTAGATTTTTATTTCAGATTTAGATTACAGTTAATTTTACTTATAATTATTTAAGAAAAGTCTCTTGTATTTTTAACATAAATATAATATTTGAGTCATTAATAGCTGCTTAAGTTTTGTATTTTGAATATTGTAAGAAATTTTCTCTTTTATCAAGAATCAATACACCCATATTTCGCCACTTTTCTTTGGTCCCACCCTCATAAACTTACCTCATCATCATCTGCCGGAAGACGTCCACTGTTGAACAAAAGCCTCCTCCTCAGAACGTCACAATGAACTTGCCATAAAGAATAATTATGGTTATCTTCCATTATAGTATCAAGAAGCATACATCCGTCTGAAGTGGTGGTACGACTACTTCCTGATCGGCGAGGCGCTGGAGACAGTCGGAGAGATCCTGTACGCCAAGCTCACTGACATGACCAAGACGGCTCTACAGTATGAAGAACTGTAAGTATAACTAGTGAATATGTATCTTAAGTAGGGTGCGTTAAGGTCGATTGTTGCTTGAATAAATAAGTCCGTTCTGAATTATTAATGTCTACTTGCATGATGATTAATGAATTAGATAGAGGTGTTATGTTGTAACTTTTTAATTGCTCCTTAAATGTTACCTTCAAGTTTAGAAGTGTAACAAAAATATAAAGAGCATACAATGTGTTACTTAAGTAATTTCTTGAAACATAACATAACATAACATCACGCCTGTATTCCCCGAAGGGTTAGGCAGAGGTGAACATATAGTACACCCACATTTCGCCAGTTATGTTGTAAGTCCCAATGTAATAGGAGGCGAGCCTATTGCCATCAACCGGGCACAAATCTAGACTTCGTGCTGCTACTGAGAATTACCTAATGGAAAACTCAGTAACACTTTGCCCGACCTGGGATTTGAACCCAGGACCTCTTGCTCAGTGGCGCTTAGCGACCACTAGACCAACGAGGCAATTTCTTGAAAGAATACTGTTATTATATATAAAAATGTTTTATGTGTATTTGATGCTGTTTAAACTATCCAAACATTTTTGTATACTACTAATAGTACAGTACGGCCGTATCTTGACGTTACTGAAGTTTTTCGATTACGATTTGCTGCGCAATAAATCTTTTCGGAACTAAATTATCTACTGCGCAGCTAATCGGCTAACTTCAGGACCGCCAGGTTACGACTGCCGTACTGTATTTGTGTCTTATTTATTAATAAAAATAATTATAGGCACCGCACTCCAAAAACGAACTTCATATTCGACCCGCGCGTCGGTGAGATTCTTCTAGAACAGAAGTTACCGATGTCATGGCACGCTTTCAACCGAACCCCGGACTTCACGGAGATCTCCGAGTACAGGATGGTGAAGGACTTCATGGACGAGTGGCTCACTACCAACAAGAGCATTTGGTCCTTCTACTACGATATCAGGCCTTATATGGACTTCGACAACCTGATGCCACCGTTCGCTGGTAAGTAATAATAATAATTTATTTGTCTCACAGTTTACAAATAGTTGTTTGAAGTTCTAGACCTCACAGTAGGATTCTCTGTGTTGTCTAGGCTCGTTCGTCCCGCTAAGAAGTACAAGCAAGCTTCTAAAGTTTTTTCTGTTATAGTTAGAGTACTTTGTTTCCTACGTAATGTGTGGGTCTGCAACTCGTAATATCTGAGCAGGTGATGAAAGCTCCATATTGCTTTTATTTTTCTTTTGTCTGGATATCCTGAGAAAAACTGTTATTTACGCTGCATAATACAAAAATGTCATGGGAATCGCTGTAGTAATTCTTATAAAAGCTCTGTTAGACTGATTATAAAACAGCTTTTTAGGATTTGTTGTATTACGTTGTGTATTGAAAACCCAAGAAGTACAATATTAAATAGTTTTCCGTCTTATGTTTAATATCACGCATGCCTGATCTGTTTCTTCTTATAGGAGCTCTTTGACCCGCAATGAAACAAGTATATTATTTTTTCTGTTATAGGTATGGCAATGATGACAGGCCAAGGCACTCTAGTGACGTTCGACAAGCGTGTGTTCACAATATCTGAGGCGGGAACGTTCCTTCTATCCAAGGATTACAGGCAGGACAACTTCACCGTCCTCATGGAGAGCAACGACCAGGGAAGGTACAACTTGGTCGTGTTGACAAGGAGGAATCTCGTTCATATCGACTTGTATAGACAGGTGAGTTTGAGCCATGATGTGCTGTTCTGTGTATGTCCACTTTGCCTATATACGAGTGAATAAGATGAAGAAGTATACTAGGACCGTAGCGAATGGAAATCTGCGGTCATTACTTACCTACCAGTCTTAATTATGCCATAAATTACATAGTCAAAACAGTTTGTCATCTCCATATACATTCTATTCGATCAAATCAAATCAATTATTCATAAAAATTAAATCATCATCATCAGCCGGAAGACGTCCACTGATCCGTGACGATCCAGACGTCCGTCCGACAAAGGCCTCCCCCTTAGAACGCCACAATGAAAAATTAAATGACTTGATTTAATTTTTATGATTTGATTTATTGAGAAACTATTCTTCAAGCGTTTTTCCGCTTGTCTAGGGAGGCTGACAGTCAAACTCGTTCACTTTATTAAGACTAAAGAAAAGCTTGTGTGCGCCACATTTTACCTACACCCCAAAAGATCGATGATATGATAATATAATATTAGGTTAAACGTGTTGAGCCAATAAAGCACCAATTTCTTTTTCTATAAAATGTATTGTCTATGTTATTCTCAGGAAGTGTCGATCGGTGCCACAGTACTGAGCCTCCCCGCTCTAGTGGACGGACTGGTGATAGACAGACAAACTGACAAGCTGTCTGTGCAAGGACACAACGGCTTGGACATACAGTGCAACCTGCTGTTCCATAACTGCAAGCTGCAGGTTTCAGGTATGTTGCATTCTCTTTTACTGCCAAGTATATATATTGTGTTAATTGATTGGACCTTTATTTAATAAACTGGATTTATAAAAGTTAGGCTAGTTGTATATAAGAATCAACTGAGGGATTTTGTATTACTGATCGAGACAGTTTAAGTCCTATGCGCACACAGATTTTAATTATCAAATCGTGATGATTTAGACAAACTCTTCTTAATTGACAAATCGACGTTCATAGTCCAATACCGCGTAACAACCAATATTCAAAACCGCGAATGTACAAAAAAAGCAAAAATAGATTTTGAAAATAAACTATTGTGAATATTGTCTATAAAAATATTACATTAGATTTTTAAAAACGAAACGGTCCTAAAATCAAATTTGTTCAAATATTCGGCCGATTAGTTTTTTAGAAACTAAGTTTTTTGACCCTCATGTGAAATTAGTGAGAGTGTACATACGCAATATTTAACGATTTCGCGTAACTAACGCGAAATTGGACTATAGATGACGAAATATAACTTAACAGGCATGTCATTGCTACACATAAGTAACTTGCAATCAGCATTAATTTCGTTTTTTTATGCAATGCCTTCACTATCATATCATCTCATAGCCCGTCAGTCCATCTAAAATACTGTATATCTACATCGGGCCTGTATTGACTCAATCCTTCTCCAGGCTGGTACCACGCGACGCTCGGCGGTCTCCTGGGAACATACAACAACGAACAATACGACGACCTACAGCTGCCTAACAGCACTTTCACCACATCGATACCGACGCTAGGACACAGCTGGAACATCGTGCCAAAGGCCACGCCCACTTATGTAGAGAGCAAGGACCTGAAGAACGACACGCAGTGCGAGAAGTTCTTTAAGAATAAGGTTTCGCCGCTGCATCCGTGCTTCTCTGTTGTGAGTATACCATTTTATTAGGTACCTTTCCCTTAGATGGTTTTTTGTTTGTTAGACTATTTATGTGTCCCACTGCTGGATATAGGTATCTTTCTGTAATGATCTTCTTTTTCCGTTTTAATTTAATTTATTTCAAATTATTTATAATAATACCTCTAAGGCTGTAGGCTAATAAGAACTTATTTAATTTCAAATCAATCATTATTGAAAATAAATTCCAATCTTCTATATTAATGTCCAAGGTTTATTAACTTATGGTACGACTCTTCAAACTGACTCTATTGGGTACAGCAAAGTATGTTCACTAAGAAACAAAATTACCTTCTTATCCCCAAAACCAATCGTTTATCTGTATAAATCGATACCTTCTTCATTTATATTATAAATGTGAAAGTGACTGTGTTTGTGTCTGTCTGTTATACCTTCACGACTAAACCGCTGGACGCATTTTGTTAAATTTTGGCATGTAGAAAGTTTAAGACCCGAGCAAAGACATACTTTTTTTAATTCATCCCTCAAAGGGGTTTATATAGGGCCTAACGCGGGCGAAGCCGCGGGCAAAAGCTAGTGTTACCTTTGTCCTACCCCTCCGCAGATCTCGTCGCAGCGCTTCTGGAGCGAGTGCCGCGCGGGCGGCGCCGCGTGCTCGCTGGCCAGCGCCTACCGCGAGCTGTGCCTGCACCAGCACGTGCCCACGCACATGCCCGACCACTGCCACCAGTACGTATGGCCTGGACTACTTACACTCGTGACTAATATATCTAATATTTGTCTTGTCCCTAAACATTTGTGAAACTACAAATTGTATATTTTGATTTTATGAACACTAGATTAAAATAATCTATTGAAATTCGAGAATCGCCCTGGTGGTTTCATCTCTTTTCATAAGCATGCCTGACACAAGGACATTGAACATTTTATAAGAACCCAGAAATCCAGTGTACTATTCTTACCCCCCCCCCCCCCCTCAGATGCACGACCCCTCAAGGCGACGTGATAGACGAGGGCACCTTCCACATCCTGCAGTACATACCGAACTCCACCGATGTGGTGTTCGTAGTGGAGGCGCAGTACTGTAACAAGAACCTGCGCAAGAGCAAGAACATGGACCTGTTTGTGGAGGCCTTCGATATCAAGCTGCAGGAGAATGGACTCTCTGACAATAGGTAAGAGAGTTAGGTACTTAGTGTTATATTATTATAAGACGACAAAGATACCGTTATACGGACTACGAAAATGGCACTTTAAAAGTAAGCTGATTAACTCACTTGAACCTCTTTTTATTCACCCCTTTTTGGACATCGATTGTTGCGTAGGTAACAACTAACATATCTTTCTCTTTTTACTTATTGATAACACATATAGACGTTGTATTTAATTAAATATTTAAATTTTATTTTAGATATCACAATAAAAATGGAAGTAGAAAAACTTCCTGTTAATTTATTTATTTTATTGACGCATTTTTTTTTATTTTTTTATTTTTACAGCGATTTGTTTACCCATACTCGAATGTAATGGCATTAAGTCCGCCTTTGTACAAAAAAGTGCATTAAGCATAAATAAATAAATACTCAAACACTTTTGTAAAGCTAACGTGATCTTCTGTAGGTACGCGATCGTAGGCTTCGGCGGTCGCGGAGTGTACCGCCGCCCGCGCGCGCTGTACGTCAACAATAAGGTGTTCACCAACTCTATAGAGATCTCACAACATCTGGACAACTTTATCATCGGTTTGTACTTATTTATTACGTTAAAAACACACCCGTTAACTATAGAAATTTACATTGTTTAACTATTTTGTAGAACTTGACACCATTAACCAATGATTCCAAGACAATACTTCCCCAAAATGCTTTATTTTGGCTCTGAAACCTTAATTATTTCTCCATTGACCGTAAATTGGATTTTTGGTACTTGGACGCGTTCTGTTTGGCGTAGCCTTAATTGTTTTGGTCGAGTAGTACAAAGAGTTATATTGAACGTTGTTTCTGTAGACAAGTCGGACCTGACCCGTGGCAACCGCACCCTGAAGGTGGATATGTTCGCGGCGCTAAGCTTCGCCACGCGCCTCCCCTTCCGCGCCGCCGTGCCCAAGACTTTCATCCTGATGCCCTGCTCTAAGTGTAACACTGCCTTTATGAGGGTAAGTCTCTTGAAATGGTAAGCAAAATAGACTGAACAAAAATGTGCCAAGCAATATGTGTAGCATAACGCCTTTCATATTGTATTAGGACGAACAATAAACCCTGATTTATATCTTTAGGTACCTAGTACTAAATGTTTATAAGTACCGTACATATTCATCATCATCAGCCAAAAGACGTCCACTATTGAACATAGGCCTCCCCGTTTAAGCGGAGGGGTTGCCATAATCCCCACGCTTGGCAAGCGGCTTGGGGATTGCAGTATTGGTGGTGAAGTTACAGAAGACGCTGCTGCCCATCTTCTGGATTTTCCCTTAGTCGCCTCTTACGACACCCACGGGAGGAAAGGGGGTGGTCGATTCTAGGCCGGATACCACACGGCAATTTCCGTACATATTACCTTCTGAAAAAAGTCTCAGGCTTACTGACTACAACAACTCATTCACTGTTGTCTGATCAGCAAATAGCCAGAACACGAGAAGTGATCACTTCTCTTCACATTCTTCCTGCACTTTAAGGGTCCCATATCAATAATCATACATGTGACAGCAGGCCGGAATGGCTACGGTTTACTTTCGGATTAGTGATCCATTTTGAACATCATGATTTTACTTTATGCCTTGAATACTTGGCGTTTAAACGATTTAAGTTCATGCTGGTCATTTTGATGCACAACAAATCGAAATTAAAGATATTTTGACTTTATAGATGCTTTACAAAATATAGGTACCTTTTCTTGTTTTTTCATGTCAATGTAAAGAGAAAAAAGCCATTAATTCTTAGACAGCTCTAAACAATGAATTTTGTTCCCCAGCTGGATTACTCTACTATATACCACAACCTGATGGAAAGCTCGGTCACGTTGCACGTGCTAATGGATGACGACTTCATGCTGTCGAAGAGACGCGCCGCTAAATACTTGTTCGGTAAGTATCAATTAAGTATGTTAAGAGCCCTATATGCTAGCTTTTAATTATAATGTTATTACGCTTCAAAGTAATAGAAAAACCGTCTTAAATACTTAAACAGTTCTGAAGAAACGGTTTGTTTTGGTAAATTAAGGGCAGACTAATTGTCTTATTCTTCTCTATTTAAAATTATCAAGATTGGATATTTGACGGCTGTTTAACCAATTTGCACACATAACCTATAATTTTGGACCCAACGACTATACTTTTGCATACTGCTTCCATATTTTTGTACACAACTGTTCTAGTTTTGCACACTTAGGCTATAAATTTGCGCACAATTACTACAATTTTGCACACAAAAGCTAAAATTTTCCACTGAAACTTTTGCTTTTGGATCTTAGGTTTTGTGGCAGATGGAGAACTTTATTTATTATAGCTGTTGTCCGCGACTATCATTATCGTTCAACTATAGTGCTGGGTTTTCTTTGTGAGGTCTGTGTGAATGATTGTTGGTTGACATAACGCCTAAATCGAAAATTGGTTCTGCAGCGGCTTTGATATTTCTACGGTATTGATGAATCAAAGGTTAAGATCCCGTTTCCAACATTCAGCCAATAGATCACTAATTAAAAAAACTTCCATTTAAAGTAAAGAAAAAGAGAAAAGCGAGTCAGCGCGCTATGTTTCAAAATGCGCTCCTCAGTTCCTCAGTGATATTTCAATTTGTATTGTACTGCCACTTTAGTCTATCTTATATGTAGCGGAAAAATATTAAGTACCCCTTTAATTATTTGTTACTCATGTATAAAATAAATTCTATTTAGTGGAGGGCAAGCCTACGGCCATTAACTGAGCACAAATCAAGTCTGCGGATTGCTTAGTAGAAATGGTATTTTGACGGAAAAACTAAATTACAAAATATTTTTATTTTATTACTAATCTGTGGCTAAAATAATATAATAAAATTCGTTACATATTTTGTTATACTTACAGATTATTGTAGAAAAATAGAATTAACTGTAAATTGTTTGTAATAATAAATGTTAAAAATATATGTAAATCTCTTTTATTAATATTTAGACAATAATGCAAATACCGTGATGATATTTTGCATAGCAACGCCCCGTTCTTCAAAGAATATATTTGTAAAGTTTCAGCGGATTCTATTCAGTAGTTTTTACGTGAATCTAAAACATAAATACAGATAAACAGACAAAAATTCTAAAAAATAAATTTTTGGAATCAGAATCGTTCCGACACCATATTGCACTAATTTTTTTTAAATATCTTCAATGTATAGATGAGGAACAGCGACCATACGCATAAGTTTTTCATTGGTGTCTGTTTTTAAACATTTCAAATGACGCGTCCTTTCATCTAGGTGTTGACAACACTCTCGCGTATACTAACAAGGATTACGAGCGACTGGTAGGAGATGCTGCGCTCCGGAAGCAAGTCAAGTTGCCTAAGGAGAGGCTGGGACTTTGTACCTCACTCGCTTTGGAGACTAACGGTAAGGCACTATCATCATAATGTAAGCCCTTGTCTTTATTATAGTAACCTGATATAAGTTCCTATGGTACCTCTCTAGTAAAATTATTAATAATAAAAAGATGTTTTACCAATTTAAAGCCTACGGGGTGAATTCTGCATGTGTGTGGATATTTTTTTTGTCAATCAATATTTTCAATACATGTAATTATTTTTTTATCTAAATTTCTTACCTTTATTTTTGATACTTATAGCTATTAATTTGACCATCCGCGCACATTTAGAAAAATATTACAATCAAACTGCGACATCTCACTTGCAGTCTTTATGATTATGAAATATGATTTAAATAGTTTTAATTGCGGACTATTTCTTGAAAACATGTTAGTAACCAACATGTTGTGTACCTAGGCACCCTATTCGCGGGCGCCAAGCTGCAGGGCGACCGGCCCACGGCGCGGCGCTTCTCGACCGTAGTGGGGGCGCGCGCCGCCGCCGCCGCCGCGCGCTGCGCCGCCCCGCCGCGCTGCGAGTGTAGCGAGGGCCGGCTGGCCTGCAGGCCCTGCGCGGACACGCAGCGACTGGTGAGGGACTCTGTTTCAGATAATAGCTGTTGCCTGCGGTTTTACCCGCATCCTACAGGATGTACGCTATGTATCTTCTAGCCTATGTACATATGTAATTTTCATCAAAATCCGTCAAGTAGTACTTGCGTGAAAGTGTAACAAACATCCATCTACTTTCCATTCATGTGACTAGTTTTGATGAATCTGCGTTATGGCATAAAGTTCACGACTATTAGTCTTGCGCCATTGCATATCTTTGTTCTATCCTAGTGAAAAATAAAAATTTGTAGCGTTTTATTAAAAAAAATTGAGACAAAATGAAAACGTTACATAACAAATCATTACATTACATATCACCAAATAATCGTAATAAAACTAAGTCACTCGTCGTAATGGTTTAACAGATAAAGACAACAAGAATAACATTTGTATGACCGAGGTTATCTTACACGATTTGACGTAGAAAACGTGGTCATTATAATGTCTGATAGTTCTGTATAGTTTAAATTCAAAGTTACATAATTAATTAGCTAGTTGTAACTCACTTTGCCAGTTTTTCTATTTTCCCTAAAATTTTTAAAACCAAATGTAGCCCTACTTACACCCTATAACATCAGCTATCTGCAGTAAAAGTCCCGTCAAAATAAGTCCAGCCGTTTTGGAGACTAGCCGGAACATACAGACTAACAAAATGATTTGATTATTTTTTTTGTTATTTATTATATTAATATTCTATTTACAAACAGACAAATCAAATTTTATTTATTTGTATAGATGAAACTTCGTTGATTGTTCTATTCATAACTGAACAATAGTCGTTCTTACTGCAAATAGCTCTCTGATAATGCAAGCGGCATGTGTACCTTCAGTTATATCCATTTAAATATTATAAATAGTGTTCGTATCTGGAACAAATTCTTCTTTTACTTAATAACTATAAAATAACCTTAAAAATCTATTATGGTTAAGTTACGATTCTTATTTCTCAAAAGGAATTCTTATCTTTATACACCACAGTAGCTAATAACCATTCATAATACTAAAACTAATTAATTTTCCTTTTTATAGATGGAGCTATCATTCTTCAACTCTGACGACATCGACGAACTGATAGACATGGCGATGGAACCGCCGACACTACCTTCATTTAGGTGATGATGACCTTAGACCCATAGAATATGCCTGTACTATAAACAAAGAGTTTTCATCAAACCGCCTGTTTTTGTATTGCTAGAAATGCAGTTTTTAATTAATTAACAAAGGAAATTTAGGTAGTTTACCACCGAACTCAGAGACATTCAACGATTACTTAAACTGTCACTAAGTAAAAGTTTCCTTTCAGAATCTTTCCTTAATGTCCGTTTAAGTAATCATTAACGTCTCTGAGTGCGGCGGTTAGTTCGTTATATTTAACCGACTTCAAAACATGAGTTAAGTATTCGTTTCAATGAAAACTTACATATTAGTACTTAGGTACAATGGCTTTATGATTAGCAAACTTGAATTGGCATTTTTGTTCAAAAAGAAGTGTATTTTCAATTCACGAATTGGGCACTGTGTATGTACCTTAGAATTCAAAGTATCAGGTCGAATAGAAGTTTAATAGTTCAATTATTGTATGGACAATAAATTAGATTAATTAATTAATAAATTTGTTCTGTATAAAATACAATTTATTTGGAATTATTGTGTGTGTTGTACAACAGTGACGATTGTAAACATTATAGAATGTTCTGTGTAAATATTTATAAGTATGACATTGATAATTGTGGTAATAAAATATTTTTATAGATTATTGCATTTATTATTGATTATTTTTAGCACTAGCTATCCCCCGTGGTTTCGCCCGCGTTAAAAATACCAAATCATATTTTGTGCGTACATATATTAATTAATAAAATAAATAACTCGATTAGACTATACTGTCCTAGGACCCAACGTCAATTTTTATTAGTTTAGATTCAGATTTTTATTAATGATTCTGATGAACTATTCTAAATAAAAACCTCGTCATCATCATCATCAGCCGGAAGACGGCCACTGCTGGACAAAGGCCTCCGCCCTAGAACGCCACAATTAACGACAACTTGCCATTTGCATCCACCGGTTGCCCGCAACTCTGAGGATATCGTCGGTCCACCTGGTGGGAGGCCTGCCAACGCTGCGTCTTCCGGTTCGTGGTCGCCACTCGAGAACCTTTCTTCCCCAGCGGTTGTCAGTTCTTCGAGCGATATGGCCTGCCCATTGCCACTTCAACTTGCATATGCTTTGAGCTATGTCGGTGACCCTAGTTCTTTGGCGAATTTTCGTATTCCGGATCCTGTCGCGCCTAATAAAAACCTCAAATAATATAAATTCTTTATTGTTCCGTCTTGATAGTATACATTTATAAATGAATAACTATTACAAATTGCTATAAGACTACATCTTTTCATTCTATAACAATCAAATCTCAGTTCTTTATAGTCGCTTTGTAAGAGACCATACAAGTTAAATCATACATAACCTAAAAACACGTATCTTTGTAATGGTTCATAAGTCTTTAATCAATCAGAAGCACTCAATAAAGGAATACACATGTGTGAGCTGCAAAGAAACTGTAAGTTATGAAGAAACAAATCACATACTGTCGCATTTAAAAACCAGATATTTCCTGCGAAATCATACTATAATCTCTATTTATTGAATAGACGCTGGCAAAGTACTAGGTCTTTGCAAAAATAACAATATTATTTACTACAAATGCCGGTTTTCTCCGTATATTCGGGAAGGCCGACTAGTTTCGGAGGCGCTTCCCAAAGGACTTGCGCATATATAGTTAATAATATAGATATGTAATAGTAAAATATTAACAATGTTTATTACTTATGCATTAAATACGCAAATAACACACTCGTGCCCAGTAAAACAACAATAAACCCTTGGAACAGCATTTTGTAGAACACCTTATCTTGGCCGCCGACTGAATTCACAATCAAGTTGTTCATGACAAACACTTGATTGCTTTCTTCTATCAGCGCTGACTTCTGTTCTTCTGTCAGTTTGTCAGCTATCCTGTTCATCGCCTCTCTAAAGTCTTTCTTGAGTTGAGCAATGTCAGTACCAGTGAAGTCTGTCACTTTGTCTGTGTAGAGCTCAACATTACCTGAAAATAATTATTTATGGTTTTATTGTAATAAAACCGATTTTAGTAGACAAGGGTTAGGTCTAAAAGTAACCACTCTCTTATCGGGCCTAAATACGGTATTAAGCCGTAATGTAGCAATAGAGTTCAAAATAGCACAGCTTCTGTTTATGTAGAAGTAGAGGTGAGAAGGTGGTAGATAAGAAGAGATCTGTATTGAAAAGGCTTCAGTATACTCAATTAGATTAAAAAAAAAGGATTTGATGAAGTTAATGAAGTATTATGATAATATGCAGAATAGAATATGAATAGATGTCTTGGACTTAAATTAGCCTATTCTGTGGCAATATTTCTATGGATATATTAGTTGTGTAAGTGATAAAGGACTTAATGATATAATTACCACCACCAAACATCCTCCGTTTTTTAGCCAGAATCTGTCCACCACTCAGCAGGCCCAAGTATAGATGGTACACATATGCCAGCAGCAGTTGAGGGTTTGACTTCTCCAGCTCTTCTAAATGCTCAATATAGCTCTCTAGAGCGTCACTCTTTGGTATTGACTGCCATTCTGCCCCTAGGTAGTGCTCCAGGTCTTCTTCAAAGGCCTTCTTCCTGTAATTTGATAATTGTTTACTCTTCTTGTATATCCTACTACGTATGACTTATAAATTAAGTGTCAAGTAGGTTTTAACACCAGGCATTGTTACATTTGTTTGTACATGTAGTATAACAATGGGCCTATACATTAGGCTGAGACAGCACTAAGGTTACGGTAAAATTTGCCTTAAAAACTGCAGCGGTTTAACTGTAGTGCAGCTTCAGCCTAACAGTAGACAAGTACAATAATGGAACCAACCTGTATAGAGCTTTATTGACAAATAGTTTATCAAAATCAGGCATATTCAGCCTTTCTTTAGCATCTTCCAGGAAGCTGAAGACATGGTAGAATATGAATAGGCCTCCACCCCACACCTCTTCATTACGTAAAGCTGGAACATAATTATGAACAAATAGTAGTGTACCATTCTGAATACAAAGAATTCAGTTTTGATTTATTGATGTGGAAAAAGAAACTGGAGCGTGGGCCCTTGGGTTTAATTCACTTAACAAACATCTATCTAATTTTCTTAACAGAAAAACTTTTGTTAGATTTAAGTAAGAAATATATAATTAAAGAAATATATGGATTAATGACATTACTTTTAGCATTTTTGTGGGAGTATTACAGTAAACCATTATTTTTGTAGCGAAAGAATGTTGTACTTATTGAAGATCTTTCTATCCACACTATAATCGAAATATATATTTACCGCCAATGTTATGCGGCAATATTTACAACTGCGTAGACAATGACTTTTGGAAAATTAAACAAAGGATATTTGATGAATTATGAATAGGAGGGATTCCTCTCTCAACAATTATTTAAATATCAGAATTAGAATATAATTAATGAAATAATTGAAGTTAAACTTACAGATGGCAAATTTAGCGTTAACAAGGGCATCACTTAGGTTGTGTATTTTTCTTGTAGCTCTTCGCATGCGGGTTGTAAATAAATCTTCACTTTCCGTCATTTTGCACTCGTTGTTCAATATTTTATCGCGTAAAAGTTACCAAACTCGCGAAATATTGAACCTTAATAACCCTAGGGCATCAACGAGATGACAGAAAAATATGATAACATTTTGACATTTCATATTGTACAAAATTAACTTAACCCCCTATTGTTGTAGTTGGTATTATGTGGTACAATCAAATGAAATGGAAATCGTTGTAATCTAAAGAAAATTTTGTTTAAACAAAATACAGTGTTTTGTAGAAATAAATATATGAAAGGAAATTCCTTATAAATAAATAACTACAAAATATAATACCTTACGTTAATCTAATATTTTATAAGATGCAAGCAAGCTGTTAGTGGGTCTGGATGACCACGTAGTGGTTTCATACTCTTTGGTTCTGACGGTGTAATGGAGTAGCTAAGCCTAAACCTAGACATGACTTTTAATCTGCTACTCATTTAATGGTATTTCACCATTGAAAGTTAGTTAATATTCTCTTGACTCTTCACGAAATATATCAATATATTGACTATAGCATTTTAGGGTTAACAAATCAGCATCAGCTGTTATGAATCTTTATGACCTGACATTTATTATTATTTTTGTGTCATCCTCAGGTGCCGCTCGTAAAATGTTTATAATAACACAACTTAATAAAATGTCCAAGGAGAAAGCTATTTTAATTAATTGACGATTTATGACAGTTTTGAGTTTTTGCTTTATGTATAACCATAGGTATAACGTATGGTATAACCATGTATAACAAAGTAGAGAATTAGAGATAACAACCAGTGCTTATGAATGTAGTAGTCCTTATTAATCTACCTAACCATATTTTTATACTGTGGTAGTTTAATTAAGTAGGAAGTGCCTAAAGTACCTACAATCAAATCAATAAATTGTTATCAATAAATTTAACTCTACGATTTACGACGCCGCACGCCGGCTGCTTGATACTAAAGACGTTAATACAGTTGTGAAAACATTGGTTTTCAAGAATAATAATCACAAATATGGGCGACACCTATAGAGTAAAGGTAAATAAATGACTCCATTTTATTAATGATTGGTAGAATATCTTTAGATACGGAATAAGAAATCTATACGTCTCAATCAGAAATTCTAATTGACATCGATGATTTATTATTTAGTATTTTATTGTTATCATTTATTTTAAAAGTATGGTAACGAGTTTGTTTATAAATTGATAAACTTTGTAATCAGTTTGACTTTGACATTTCCTAAATTGTTATCTAACCTCACTTGATCGTCCGTAACTTTTTCTAAATTAAAAACCTACAATGGCCTATGACTTAAAACAAGAAGAAGACGTCAAGGAGTATATAGAAAATCTTGGTATTGAATATCGTTTTGGATGTTATAAAGAGAAAAAGCCAGAAGTATGTCATCTTTTGGGTGATTACTTGGAGTCAATAAAGAAGGATTTCGATAAGGCGGCGAAAGTTTACAAAAGCAATTGTTTAGATTATAAATTCGGGAAATCATGTCTGAAGATTGGGAATTACACTCTAGTCGGGCGTGGGCGGGAAAAGGGTGATGCTAAGGAGGCATTGAATTACTTCGAGAAAGGATGTGAATATAATGAACCGGGAGCGTGTCTGCACGCTGGTATGCTGCTGACCGCCACGGGCCCCGGCGTGAACATAACACGAGATGTTCCTAAAGGTAGAGTACTGACTCACTCTCACTCTGGGGAAAACATTGCTTAATTAACAAATAGCAACCAGATATACACTGCTTTGGTTATAGCTTTCTTATCTATATTAATTTATAAGTCCACTTTCTTTTAATTCCAATTAAAAATAAGTGTTTATTAGAGTTAATATATAAATATACAAATAATGACTATTGAAATAATAATAATGTTGTGTTAACTTGAGTATTTAGTATAAGAAATAAATAAATTATGCTAAGATATTAGGAATAGTGACTAAAATTTATTGTTGTGCCATAATATTTATGACTTTCTTCACATAAATTAAAAGCTTGGGTTAATTAAACTGATATAAAAATTATTTTCCTCAGGCTACAACTACCTCAAGCTTAGCTGCGATCAAAATGACCCCATGGCATGCCACTATCTCTCTGGAATGTACCTGACCGGAGTGCCAAAGAATGTAGCAGACTTCAACCCTCACAGACCTGACAAAAATAAAAACATAGAGTACCTAATTAAAGCAGACATGAAACAAGCATTTAACTTTGCCAAAAAGTCCTGTGAACTAGGCAATATGTTTGCATGTGCTAATGTGAGTGTGATGTACAAAAAAGGTGATGGTGTGGAGAAAAATGAAGAAGAATCCAAAAAGTACTTTGAAATCGCACAAACATTACAGAAAGCACATGAAACCACAAAGGAAATTAAGTTCCAACAAGGATTAGATGGCAAATAGTAACCAATGTGTATTTCTTAATTGCATTTATGTGAAAAGTTGTATAGTGTCTTGATTTGTAGATAATTATGATGTACAAATAAATTATTGTTACATAACTGTGTTTTCCTTTACAATATAATACTATATGATAATATAGTTTGATTATGAAGCTATTTTTACTACAAATAAATGCCATTATTATGAAGAATAGTAAAAATTGTATTATACATAATTATGACAAAGAACAAAGTGGAAACAAGTTAATACTCAATACTTTATTCTTTGCCTCTTATGATGTTGAGTAGTGTGAGAGATAAGAGTAAGATGATTTTATGTAGGTACATATATAGGCTGGCTTGAATAAATGTATGGATTAATCTCACTGAAACAAAAGAAGGTATTAATTAAAATGAACCTCAAGTGAAGAGTCGATTCCCTTCCTATAGCTTTGTGTAATTTTATAATCTAAATCTGGAGGACGTGTTTAGACTTACCTGCTTTACTGATTTAATTACACAGGGACTGCTAGATAGGTAGAAACATTAATAAATATGTACGTTACACGAAATGGAACAGGTGGGCATCATCGGCGGGTCGGGCTTCGATGACCCGTCGCTATTCGAGAACCAGATCGAGAAGGAAGTGATGACGCCGTTCGGGAAGCCGTCCGATGTGTTGATCGAGGGCATCGTGCGGGGCGTGCCCTGCGTGTTCCTGGCGCGGCACGGCAGGCAACACCATTTGCAGCCCAGGTAACGTATTGACGATATTTTCTACCAGCCCGCTAATCTACTTGATGTATGGCTGATACGGTCAACAGGGTAGTTATCGTTCGATGAATTCGGAACAGAATTTCGGTTCAATCTCGTGAGTCGTGAGTGTCACATTAAACATTATGTACCTACCAACTTCAATACAAATAACGTACCTTTTATCTTAATTGTCATTGCGACCAGACCGAAACGGTGTTTGAAATATGCGAGTTTATATAGGCTCTGCATCGTTATGCTTAACTCCTTTATAGGTACCTTTCAGTCCTTATTGTCGTTCATCTATAAAGAGACCAACTTTTCTTGGAATGAGTACCTAGTGAGAAAAAAAACTTACTACGTAAGCGTTAGGAAGTTAGCGTTAGCTGCCGGTGACACCGGTACTAAAGTATGACTAGTTGACTACCTATACCTGGTGGTTCTTAATAGTCGGATCTGTTAACTACGGAAAGATATATTTTCACCGATCGTTATATGGGCTAAGTTCTTCTTCGCTAAAATTCACTGAAAATGATAAACGCAGCGCTCGTTTGGCACACATAAATCTTTGATAATAATCTGAGGCCAATTAGGCTATATGAATTATGAAATGAGATAAGATTACCTCCTCTCGGCACTAAGTTTTATCTATTTAACAATCTGTTTAGATAAGTTTCTATACGTAGTTAACTTATATCTCATCACATCACAAATCTGTTTGCTTTCAGTTTCAATTCCCGCATGTATTTGACGAACAATTCCTTTATTTATTTACACATTCAAGTAGATAAAGTGAATATTGAATTAGAGGCAGTCCAATACCTCATATCCTGTTTAAATTAAACATCTTAAATTATTCTACAATCAACAGTCGAAACACTTTCATAATAAGAAAAAATATATGATGATAAAATTGACGTAACCTTAAATCGAACTAATAGCTAAAATCCGACTAATTTTTCCTACAGCAATTTATATGCTACGTTGTACCAATTCTCATATATTGGTCGGTGCTTTATTCTAGCGATGTGAACTACCGCGCGAACGTGTGGGCGCTGAAGGAAGCTGAGTGCACCCACATCCTTGCTACTACAGCTACTGGCTCGCTCGTGGAGGAGTACGAACCTGGGGACCTCGTTATACTGGACGACTTCATTGACCGGTAATGTGTTCATGTTAAATATTTGATAGGGACTGTACTGTTCGGAGAGGAGAGCTGGTTAACTACCTATCAAAAAAAAATAGCTCTATAGATGTAAGATAGTAGACATCATTGTTCCTCTGTTCGCAGGACTTGGGGCCGTCCATGCACGTTTTACGATAACACGGAAGGCGGGCCGCGCGGCGTGTGTCACCTGCCGATGAAGCCGGCCTTCTGCGAGCGCGCCAGGGTCGCTATGATCGCAGCCGCCCGTATGAGGCGCTTCAAGTTCCATGAGACTGGCACAGCCGTGGTTATCCAGGGACCCAGGTACGTTGTGAAGAGTATTCTAGATTATAAGTAAATAATTCAGTCAAGCATGCTTAGATTGTGACACATTGTAAAGATCCGTTACCAAATATTTTAGAGAATAAAAATAGCATGTTGCAACAAATTGTCTCGGCTGTGCCCCTCACGTGACTCGACCCTGCCCCTCTCAATAGAACAACGGTTACCTACAGGTTTTCCAGCCGAGCCGAGAGTCTGATGCACCGTCAATGGGGCGGCCATCTGGTCAACATGACTACAGTGCCAGAGGTATATGCTAACACCGCCTTGTTTATTAACAGATTGTACCTAACCTTTTTGGTTGCTAACATGTCTGCGGTGTATGTATGACGATCTGAATTAAATAGATAAGATGGGATAACACAAAAACACTGGAACTTTCAGACTCAAAATTACTACATCGACTTAGTCTTTAAAATGAAACCAAAAATACGAGAAACAGTCTAAACTTGTTTCCGTAGGTATCTGACGGCTTAAGAGTAAAGCATTTATTTGCCAGGTTTAAATACGCTAGATAATAACATCCTACATTATATTCGTTTCGATATAGGTGGTGTTAGCCAAGGAGGCAGGCTTGAGCTACGCCGCCGTAGCGCTGGTCACTGACTACGACTGTTGGAGGGAGAACGAGACGTCGGTGAGTATTCAACAGGCCACTACAGCTTGACCATCTAAGTTACAGCTAAAGTCTATGCTACTGTATTAAGGACAATACAGTTTAATGTATCCACAACAGCTACAACTAATGTTTATAAAGCTATGTCGCTTCACCTTACGAGTGAAATGCCGTTTTCTAACACTGCTCGTCGATACACGTCACGAAGGAAAAAGGCTCTAAGATAACGATTATGTATAAAGGTATTCTTTTGAGTTCGTCAATCAAGACAGACTAACCCAGATCCAAAGCGTTGATAAGATACAATTGATCTAGAAAGAAAGATATACATTTATTTTTACTCGAACACAAGAAATAAAGCAATAACAAAAAAAAGTTTAAAACCAAAAAAATTCCCCAACTCAGCATAATGCTGTTTCTGAATAGCTGCACTGCTGATTCCTACATGTTCTACTTTACATTTCCCAGGTGTCCGTGGGCGAAGTGCTGGAGATGTTTGCTAGGAACATGAAGAAGACCACCACCGTCATCCTGGACGCGGTGCAGGTGTTAGCCTCGGAGCTTGACCTCGAGTATCTGGATGCTCACAAGGTAAATATACCATTTCACAATTTCTCTAAAAAATAAGTCATGTGAGTAACGGCGAATTCTGGCTTAAAACGAATCTTTCCTAAACAGAATCTGACTAAAACCGAATAATTCAACTACTACCCCCGTAGACAAGAGACACAAACAATAATGAGCATGATTTTTTTGCAATTTCTGTAAAAACTGTAATCAAACTATTTATTTATTTACTTTACATACAACGGCCTAAGCCCACAGACTATTTACACAAAAAACTAACGGAATAAATAAATGTATAGGATTTATATTATGACATACTATAACATTTATCATTTGAGGACAAAAAAAGTGAAGTTGTTAAAACACAAAATAACTTATGTCCAGATCAAAATAAAACAATTAATGATAAAATCCATCTCTTATGTTTACAGGAAGAAGTGGCATCCTCCATAATGCTGAAGGACTAACTTACTTACTTGTATGACAATGTAACCAAAGACGTATAACGTATTTTTACTCTTTATGTAACTAAGGGTTTTTTATAATAAATCAGACATTTTCTTCTAAGCGATTGGTATTATTTCGTAAACCTTGTTTAATAACACCTTCCTCGTCGGTAACACGCAACTGTGATGTAGAACAATGCTTGTAAATCACTCCCTCTTTTGTAGTCGCTTTAACAACAATGAATAAAAGTAATGAACAAAGATAATGCAATTAGACTTAAAATAATGTGGTAATATGTAATGTAATGGGTAATAAATGGTAATGAATTAAAAAATGCAGGTAATGCGGTGTGGTGGTGGTGGTACCATATTATTATAAGTCTTATTCGTTCCCGCTCTCATATTAATTACTGCTTTTTCTTGGCATTTTGTTGTTCAGCCTAGTGTTTTAAATGGAATACAGGTAACAGTCTGATTTAAATATCAGACTAAAAACATTACATCAAAATGAAATCTGAAGCTGAAATCAGTAGGCCAAGAGGAAAAAGTTAATAAATAAACATGAAATCCTTAGCAATATCCATTTATTTATTCGTATCCTAGTTTAAAAACACATCATATAAAATGATCGAATCATTCTTATTATCTAAACATTCCACACAATTACCGTATTACCCATCGGAGTGCTAGCACGGACATTGCTGGCCAAAATTGTTAACAAATAAAACGAATATAAAGACAAAATTAATAAAAATATAAATAAACTGTAAATAAAATCTAAAATACTCATCTCTTAAAACTCACTTACATTAAACAGTATCTTGTGACGTAATCCAAAATAAAGAATTGGTAATACATTTAAATGCGCAAGGGCAACTCGTGAATAAATTGACCTTAACTGAAGAACAACTCTGTCCATCTTTGTCTGTACAGGAAATACTTGAATTCACAGTTTATGGTCAAAATCATTGTTGTAAATGGGGTTATCAAATCATTGACAGTTAATAACGAGTTGTGCCCATACATTTCTGGGATCGCATTAACCACATAATATGTAAACCTTGTAAATATAACATATCTCATAATTAAATTTGTAAAGTTTGTCCAGCAATGTCTTCTATTGAGATCTTAGTTTTATTGTGTTTAGTTAGCACAAAAATCTGTTGTCGTTGATATAACCTAAACTAAGCCATTTACGTATTTAAAATCTTGTGCATCGATTTGTTAAACGTTGAAAAATTATCCTTAATACTAATTAGCCTAATTATTCTATAGATTTTTCTTAAAAATGCATTCTTTTCCGCGGTGTGTTTCTGTAAAGAATGTGTAATTCTAGCGTTTGCGAACTATTGCGAACGTACTGTCTTAAACCGAACAATTTGAATTATTTAAAGCCTTTTGATCGCCACGACTAGTTTTAACAAAATGGTGCAGTGCAAACTTATCTTTACTGAAGACGACTTCGCTAACGTAGCTGTCATCGCATCGGAAACTGTCAAATTGACGTTTGTTAAGTTCTGTTTGACATTAGTTCCATTTTTTACCACCGGCACAAATAAGTTTGTATTCATGAAAACCGAGTAATAATTTGCCGACCTTTGCCGTATTTGTTAGTTCATGTTTTGAAAACATTACACAATAATCGTGGAAGAAAGAGAAAAGTTTAGTTGCAGTGTATTTTTTAACTCTTCCGTTTTATCAGACTTATTGTCATTTATTTATTTCGACATACAAAACCTCTTTTATCAGTCGGTATTAAAGTACTTGTTCTAATTTTGCGTAGAGTGGCGATCAAAAGTTGAACACATAGTTTAAAATTAATTATAATTTAGAACAACTTGAATGATACTAGCTTCATATAGCATATCAATGCTTTGGCTAATGTCAATTAGATTTAATCACTCCCTCGCCAAACATTTAATGTTAACGTATGTTTGATTAAACGTTTTTACGTTATTTTATTGTTACGATAATCACTGCTTCTGCCACGTCACTTGAAATTCATGTTATCTCCTCACAACTGGAACAAACACATTTCAATTAGAACTAAGCTTGAAGTTACTCCCGCTAAAAAACGAGCTTTGTTCGGGCTTTAACTTGAGAGTATTTAGAAGTTTTACTCAGTGGGCTGCCAACGAATTATGGGGAGTATTTTTTTTACTAGGACTAGGAAATACTTGTGCATTGTGGCTGCATTATCCACTGCACAATATGGGTAGAGAAATTAGTTTTTGTTTCAATTAGAATAAAGGGGTCATAAGACCTTTTAACATTAAACCTATTCGAGCTTAGCTTACAACTTGCCATAGTATGCAAAAAATTACCTCCAAATCTTTTTTTTTAGTTAAGTTAATAAATAGATTTGTTATTAAATATTTGGTGTGCCACCTCTACTAGCATGCTTGGGTAACACTGGTTGGCTTGGGTGACCTAGTGCCGTACCTTAGTTCTTCGTCCAGGGGTTCCGGGGATGCTGTCCGGGGATCATGTCGAGCAGGTACTGCCGCTGCGCCTCGGCCACGCGCTGCATCTCGGCCGCCATGGCCGCGCCGCCGCCCGCGTTGTTCCCGCCCTTGCCGGCTGCGGACATACCACACATGAGCAGAATTGATGCTCACTATAACGATGGCACTACTTGCTAAACTACAACACTAATATTCACTAGCTTTCACTCGGGACTGCGTGGTAAATTTGAACGCGTCTTTTCCTAGATATTAGCCCATGTATTAATGCAAGTAATAAAGTATCTGAGTGCCCAATTTCATCCAAACCCGGTCGGCAGTTTTTAATAGTGAGTAGAATTTCACATTTATAAAATTTGTAGGACTATGGTTAGTTCTACATTGATTACTTTATGGGTATTTAGAAACCTCATTTTGACAAAATATCTTGTATCACATCCAAGATTGACTTCTGCGTTTGAGCCTTTTCTTGCAACTTGCTCTACCCAAAAATGTCATATAGCCAAAACTTACGACTGTAATATAAGATAAAAATACTATTGCTAACTTAAAAATATATTGGTATTGAATTGTGTCAGAATAAAAACAAAAAAAATCGCCAAAACAAATGCAATAATTACAGGAAAGATTTAAACAAATATGACACAAGCAACATTTATTACATGGGTAAAAGGAATGTATGTGATGTCAGCCCTGCATGTAGGCATATATATGTGTATGGTGAACACTCATTGGCTCATGCAAAATAAGATGAGGGAGATGCCAATTGACTGTTAATGTCAGATACAAAATTTCACCCAGTTATACAAAATTATATAGGTATTTGATGGTTACGAATTATATTGGAATTTAATGATGTTTAAAGGTGGTAATGAAAACAACAATTGTAGACGGCAAACCAAAAATAAATAGTTCAAATAAGTTTCTAAATCTACTTAAAATTATACCAGAATTAGGGTGTATCTCAACACTACACGATATAAGTCCTTATAGAGTCCAGTTGCAGATAATCTAATGACTGAAGTGCTAACTGCTATAGTTAGGAACATTTTGAGGTACATAAAACAGAATGAATAAATAATGTTAATTGTAAGCTAGAGTATTCTGTTAAATTAACATTACACACTGGTAAGTGTTAGATCTGTCCAAAAATAATTAAATAATATGATTCAGGACCTATATTGCATTTCTTATACGCTTTTATTAGCGTGTCATACAATTTTAGAAGTAATTATTAAACTATTTCTAATTTTAAGTATAAGCATTAACAGTAACAACTTCCTTTTTTTAAGTCGGTTAAAACTCGTCACTGTACGTGTTGAGAGCACCCCAATTCCTCAGCAACCAATAAAGCATAAGAGATATGTGTCGGTGTAATACGTACAACGCTTACCTAGCGCGGACGCCTGCGCCATGGCCAGCTGGTAGGTGTAGATGAGCGGAGAGAACTGCATCATGGCCGCCGCCGCCGCCGCCGGGGACATGCCGCTGCTGCCGCCCGCGCCGCTCAGACCTGCGCGGGGGGGGCGGGGGGGGGGGGGGGATAATACCTTCCTTGTTAGTCAACGGATATACTGTAATTAATTTACGTGATAAAGGATGCGCACTAAGCCTAAATGAAGCACTTTGTGATATAAACATGAAAGTACGACTCATAAAATTAAAATGAGCCTAATATTTTACAACATTACCGGAATAACTTCAGATCATCTTGGTCGGGCCTCCAATATATAATTATATGAAACTACTACCTCGGAGCAATTGATGTTGCAGTGCCTGCATAGCTGCAGCACTATGCTGCTCGAATGCCATCTGAGCAGCTGCGGCAGCTGCCAATTGCTGAAAATGTAAATATATTATAGTATGAATGTGTATATTTGTACAACTTAGATCAATGATATTTCAAAAAAGTACAGATATGTTACTAGCGCGCTCATTTTGAAGACTCCAAACGGGGACAATTGTAGTTTTGGGTAGTACAAAAATTTGTTGTCTGGTTTGACATAAGACTACTGGAGATCAGACTCAAAGTTCGGAACACTTTTCACTTTCATTTCCTTAGCATATGACGTATCAATAGTTTTTGACATATCATTGATTCAGATGAATAATACATATAATTTGGACTTAATGTTACCTGATGTTGCTTACTGCTGCTACTGTTTTGACTGGTGCTACTGGATGAGGATCCTAGAAGTTAAACAATTTGTAAATAAAATATATTTTTTGCAAATTGAAGTGAAGCTAGCTTGCCATCTATTTGCTGCTTAGTTTTGACTTACCTTTTCCTTTCTTGGCGGGTACTTCACTGGTTTCTCTCGAGCGATCTGAGTGGTGGCTGCGGAGCGAATCTGATGACGTCATCGTCCTAATTTGAACATAGTTAAGGTGAAGATATTATAATGACCTAGGTGTTAAGGTGTAAGTAGGGTTGGCACCTTATTTTGAAGTAAAAAAAATAATTTATTTGAATAATTCATGAAAGCAAAATTTACGTTTTTTTTTTTAATTTTATGTTTTACTATTTAGTTGTTGGAAAGTTCTATATTATTTATTTACATTTCTCTTTTTTTTTATTATTTTGCTTTAATATATAAAATATAGTATGTACGATACTATATATATTTTAGTATAGGTGGTAACCCTAGGTGGAAGGTATGTGTGTGTGTGTGTTACCTGGGCGTGGGCGGCGCAGGCGGGGCGGGCGGCGCGGCCGGGCTGCGCTCTGAGGACTTGCCCGGCGCGGGGGAGGCCGCCGAGCCGCCGCGCGAGCCGCCGCGGGACGACGACATCTGTGGGCAGAGAGCGGTATAGGCGGGGGCGGGGGCGCGGTCGGCGCGGGCGCGGGGCGGGGGGCGTACCTGCAGCGGGCGGTGCTGGTGCGCGTGCGCGGGCGGCGGCGCGGAGTGCGCGGCGTGCGCGGGCGCGGCGTGCGCATGCGCGGGCTGCGCGGGTGGCGGGCTGGCGGCCGGCGCGGCCAGGCGCCGCTCGATCTCCTGCTCCTGCTGCAGCGCGCGCACGAACGCGGTCTTCAGCCGGGCCGTGTGCTCCGCCTACAGACAGACACGGACGTTAGCACGACACTTCTTATACCTTCCCCACACAACAAAAATAATAACAATAACATTTTTATTCTGTACATTAACAATGCAATTTTTCGTACAATTAAAATGTGCCACTTTCTGACAATCACAAATAGAAAAAATTTAACTAATCTTTTTTATTTTATATTTATAGATCATCGAAATATAATGATGGTAGGTGTGCACTCGTGGGTGTATGTATGTATATATGCGAGGGACCTTGAGCGCCCGCTTGACGTTCCCGCTGACGCACAGCTCGCACAGGCGGCGCGCGGCGGGCGGGGGCGGCGCGGGCGCGAACGTGGCGTCCAGGCGCCGCGCGGCCGCGCCCCCGCCCCGCTCCCAGCGCCACACGGGCGTGAAGTCGCAGCCGCACTGCGCGCACAGCGCCGGCACCGACGAGCGCGGCATGCTGCCACACGAGTTCACCAATATTTATTAGAGACCGCCCAAAGATCGAGATTTAACCGTTATTATATAAAGTTATTAGCTTTCTGCACTTTTTCTACATAAGCTGTAACTATGCCAATTTCACACGGTCGTTTGCGCAATATTCTCAAAAAAGGATCGTAAGTTTTCGCTATTAAACAGGCGTTACTTGTTATGTTGTATTACGCCTTCACGATTAAACCGCTGGACGGATTTTGTTGAAATTTGGCATGTAAAAAGTTTAAGACCGAAGAAAGGACATAGGCTACTTTTTTTAATCCACCACAAACCTTCTAAAGGGTTTAAATTAGGGTTAATAGTTTGTATAAACTTCGCCAGTTTTGAAGCTAGAGCTACAAAATTTGGTATTTAGCGTATTAATTTAAATATATGTAATATGTATTCTAAATACAATACAATCCGTCACTTTAGACCGATCGTACTGACAGATCGCTAGTGTATGTGAACAATTTCGGACCGTATGGAAACGCGATAAAAACCGATACTATTTTTAATATCATAACAATAAAGGTTCGACTACACGCTCAATCTTGCATGCGCAAATAGTTTGTGCAAAAATTGGCGCAAAAACTGCATGGCGTCTACACCATAGCGAGTTGCGTGCGCAAACAGTTTGTACAAATATTTATTCCTAAAAATATGGAGTTTTTTATGGGTTACTTGAACTACATTTAACCGCGTTTCGGCTTCCAATCGATTTTCACACTTTGTTTATAAACTATAAAGTTCACAAAATACAAATAATTGTAATTATGTTCAAGGTAAACTTACCGATCTTCATTAGTGAGGTAGTCGACCACGTGCTCAAGACCCACCAAGTAGACGAAGTCGGTGTTGCTCGGAGACGGGATGAAGTTCATTTCTGGTGGCGGCGGTTTGGGCGGAGGGATCTACGAAACAACATGGGTATTACAACAACCACACTTAATACTGCGCTTACACATTCAACTGCAATTCTTATTGCATGAAAAATATTAGTGGTTGTCACAAATACAAGTGAGTCTGGTGCACGTGGTGTTCTGTATTTTATGCCTATTCTCAAGAGGTAGTGGCGAAACAATTTTATGTTTGCCAACTGCTCAGTCATCGGCAGTCATTTCTACAACCATTCAAAATCTCAGGGCAAATGTAAGGATCAACCTCAGATATATTGATAAAATAAATGTCATCCCTCACAGAATTTATATTTTGTAGATCATCAAAGCATTTTACAAAGAAGGTAGGCTTAAGATCAGAACGCCACGTGCTACGATCTTAAGATACTTATTTTCTTTCTTTTACAATCATGCATCTTTATAGTTTTCGATGCAAATAATTATCCGAAATATCTCACGATTGTCAAGATTTAACTCGATACAATTTGATGCCTTAAAATAGTATGCTTCAATGTTTTGGTCATGTAGGTAGAATGGATGTTACGAATAAAGAGGGATGTATTGGGAGAGGACCGCCCTAGAAGGACTTACACTAACCTTATCGGTGATGTCCTTCAAAAGGTCAGACGCGTAGTACTCGCAACCGGAGCGCATGTATGAAAAGATGCATGAATGTGAAAGAAGCAAAAGGAACTTGTGTTGGTCTAAACGACAATCGCGTGCACAAACACCCAGACACGGAACAAGTATCTGTGTATACAAATATTTGTTCCGTGCGATCGATCAGCGAGAACGCTTATAAGCATACAGTGGCACAAGAAGAAACCACTGTTACTTCATATCAGCAAGATTGACAGAATATTGCCCAGTCCAGCAGTCATAACTCTTCTTAGATTAACTGCGAGAGACATCAAAAACAAAAAATCTCTCCTTAGAATTCAGCTCTTGCACTCACACCAACTATTGGTACCCGTTACATACAATACATGTCAGTGCAGCGGGAATATTTATACTGGGTGAGTTTAAAATGGTGAGCAGTATTTTAACACACCATACTACTCATTATTATAAACAACTTTCAATATGGGACCAACCCCGAAATCGCAAAAAAAATACAGCTGTTCAGTATTTTCGAGGTCAATGACGCTGAACCAAAAGTACTTCACAGTTGATATATTCTTTCGCGATTTCGGGGTAGGTATCATAGAAAAATTTATTTATAATGATGAGTAGAGTGGTGTGTTAAAAATCTACTTATCATTTAAATTCACCTGGTATATAAAATGTTCTCTCCATCGAGTTAAATGCGCGAAACATCAACGAAAAAAAACAAAACACAATCGATCATCAGTAGTAGTGCTATAATTGTACCACGTCAATACATAGAGATAAGGGTAACACACCTGCAGTAAGGTCTTCTCGAGTTGTTTACGTAGGGCCAGCTTAGCGGCGGCCTGTCGCTGGGCGGGAGTCTGTGTGTCCTCGGAGCTACGAGAGCTGGCCTATAATACAATGTATTGCGTGAGACAGTGTGTTGCTATATTCCCTAAAGATAGGTGTGCACTAGGTAAGCGTCTGTTTAGATGCTGACTTTTGGAAAAATGGAAAAAATGGTGCTTAAAAATTTGAAATTTTTCGATTTGTTAATATATCTGTAGGAAAAAATTGCCATTGTCATCATTGCCATTTGTCCTAAAATCATAGGTCTTTATGTACTAGATATGGCTCACGTTAACCACGATTTAACACTTTGTCTTTGATCCTGACACCGTCAAAGAAACGCTGTGCAATATTTCATAGTATAGACAATGAAGAACAAAGATAGAAAATTGAATGAGCCCCTAACGTCTTCGTAATGTTTTAACATCCTGATTAATGCCAATCTATTAAGGAGAACTTATAACCACTACCTTGTGAGGACATTAAGCACTATATTTTACTTTTATTTTTAGTCTTACCATGAACTCTTAAAGCAGGAAATTTTTGTGGAAGCGAGATGCCGCACTACGTTGCACGTAGCGACGTATCGTTTCCACATCGGAAACTGTCCCTTTTAAGAGTTCATGGTAACAGGGCAGGAGCTCAATTTTTGTATCATCGCTAACTTAACCAAACAAATTAATTATATTTCTGCAATATGAAAGTTATTCTTTAATTTTTGCGAAAATATCTTCTATCCTCAAATCATCGAAGTAGATAATTATGGCGTTCGATGACTTTAACTTTATTTGGAAGTCGTTTATTTAACAGTTAAATAAATCCATTGATACAATTAAACAGTAGAAAATTACACCACCAAAAATTGAACCCCAAACAGAAATAAACGAAAATAAAATATAATAATGCAATAATAGTGAAATGACATCACATTTCCATACTCACTGCATCACTCGTGCTACTGGTTACTGAAGAGTTGTCCTGAGACGGCTTGCAATGTACAATCATCAGTATAAGATTATGTCTACCAGCCTATGCTAAGATAACCTCATATTACTACGCACTGATGTGAACAGTCTTCAAAACGGTAACTCTATCTTGTTTCCTGAATTAGTCCTAAAACCTGAAGGTTTTATTAGAACCCCAAATATTAGTTAAATATGGTTCTCCTACATTTGGTCAATCATTTCAAAGTTTAAGAAAATTACTGATTCAACTTCTACGCAGTTGTAAAAAAACTGTCAGACATTTGAATGTATTTTGTTATGGTAAATTGAATAAAAAATTGTATATGTCAGCTTTTGGAAACTGAATTAAGGTAACAAACATTACTTGTGTTCTCAAGACTAGATTTCACTAGTAGTGATTTCTCTGACAGATTTAAGTTTCTTCTAATGTAAACCAGACATAAATTCTATATGACAGTTTATATGAGCCAAAGAATATTTTGTCAAACTAAAATGAGTTCTAATTACCTTGTTAGAGGATGCATGTTGCGATGATGCAGGCGGGGGCGCTGGGGTGATGGTCACTGAAGGAGTTATGCTTGCCCCGCCACTTGTAGACGACTGCAACAAAGCATAACATCGTGGTGTTAATGAGGAGGTGCATTTAAAGTAGACAAAATGGAAATGAATATGTGACTTTGTAATTACAATATACTAAATTATTATAATAATAAAAATAAATTATTCTATGTAAAATTAAGTAATATTTATCAAACAATTTTTTTTTATCTTTGACTAAATCACTTTTAGAGATCTCTAGTTTAAGCACTTTTAAGAAAAAGATTAAGAAACTGTTACTAGTAAAAGCACATTACTCTGTCAATGAATAATTGCAAGAGAAATTATTGTAATAATTAAAATTAGCTGTCACTAATAATTTTCTGTAATTTTTAGTTTTGCATGCCTTATGGTGGATGGAATATGGTCAAAGATCACTTTTATAATAATGTTGTAACAACTATTATAAAAGTGTTCTTTATTGTACCCATATTCGCAAACAAATAAATGATTTATGATTTACTACTACTGCAGATTTAACAATAAAAACGCCCCTTGTCCGGCTAGGACGATCGATAGTTCGGTTTGCAACCGTGTGAGGTAGGTCATAGGGGTATTATATTATAGCAACAGATGGATATCGGTTGTAGTGTATAGTGTGTTACGAAAACCCTGTCCAATCAAAAACGAGGTTGTTCAGTATTCGACTATGAACAACTTTTACTATGGGAAAACCTGGCAAACCCTGACATCGAGCAAAAAACAGCTGTTCCATACATTTATGTACACTTGACTCCACAAAATGTATGGAACAGTTGATTTCCGTAACCCCCTGTATATCGGTGGTAGTGTGGTAGTGTGGTAGTGTACCTGCGAGCGGTAGGGCCCGGGCGTGAGCGTGGCGCCGCCCGGCAGGCTGGACGTGCGGCGCGAGGAGCTGGACGAGCTGGCCGGCGCGGACGACGCGCTGCTGCCCGTGCGCTGGGGGCAGGTATTATACTGAGAACTTCACTTGCTATTATTATTACCTGCGTGTTGTCGAATAATATATAATCATTGTGTAGTAATCCTTTGAATGGGTTACAGATTATTTTCAATATATTTCCATTTTATAACAAACCATATTATTAATATAAATGTGATAAGAAAAAAGCTTGTGCCCTAGAAATCCTAGCCCTCACACGAAGTGTGTTACCTTAAGGTAGCCCCACTTCGTGTGAAAGCTAGTTTATCATAGAGTCAAACATAAATAAGCCCATACAAACACAGCCGCTGGTGGTGTGTGTGTAAGTACCTTAGTCTGCTGGTACGCTGGCGGCGGCGCGGGCGTGACGGTGACGCCGGGCGGGACGACGCAGCCGCTGCCTGCCCCACACTGGTGGTGTGTGTGTGTGTGTGTTTGTGTGTGTAAGTACCTTAGTCTGCTGGTGCGCGGGCGGCGGCGCGGGCGTGACGGTGACGCCGGGCGGGACGACGCAGCCGCTGCCTGCCCCACACTGGTGGTGTGTGTGTGTGTGTGTTTGTGTGTGTAAGTACCTTAGTCTGCTGGTGCGCGGGCGGCGGCGCGGGCGTGACGGTGACGCCGGGCGGGACGACGCAGCCGCTGCCTGCCCCACACTGGTGGTGTGTGTGTGTGTGTGTTTGTGTGTGTAAGTACCTTAGTCTGCTGGTGCGCGGGCGGCGGCGCGGGCGTGACGGTGACGCCGGGCGGGACGACGCAGCCGCTGCCTGCCCCACACTGGTGGTGTGTGTGTGTGTGTGTTTGTGTGTGTAAGTACCTTAGTCTGCTGGTGCGCGGGCGGCGGCGCGGGCGTGACGGTGACGCCGGGCGGGACGACGCAGCCGCTGCCTGCCCCACACTGGTGGTGTGTGTGTGTGTGTTTGTGTGTGTAAGTACCTTAGTCTGCTGGTGCGCGGGCGGCGGCGCGGGCGTGACGGTGACGCCGGGCGGGACGACGCAGCCGCTGCCTGCCCCACACTGGTGGTGTGTGTGTGTGTGTGTTTGTGTGTGTAAGTACCTTAGTTTGCTGGTGCGCGGGCGGCGGCGCGGGCGTGACGGTGACGCCGGGCGGGACGACGCAGCCGCTGCCTGCCCCACACTGGTGGTGTGTGTGTGTGTGTGTGTTTGTGTGTGTAAGTACCTTAGTCTGCTGGTGCGCGGGCGGCGGCGCGGGCGTGACGGTGACGCCGGGCGGGACGACGCAGCCGCTGCCTGCCCCACACTGGTGGTGTGTGTGTGTGTGTGTGTGTGTGTGTTTGTGTGTGTAAGTACCTTAGTCTGCTGGTGCGCGGGCGGCGGCGCGGGCGTGACGGTGACGCCGGGCGGGACGACGCAGCCGCTGCCTGCCCCACACTGGTGGTGTGTGTGTGTGTGTGTGTTTGTATGTGTAAGTACCTTAGTCTGCTGGTGCGCGGGCGGCGGCGCGGGCGTGACGGTGACGCCGGGCGGGACGACGCAGCCGCTGCCTGCCCCACACTGGTGGTGTGTGTGTGTGTGTGTGTTTGTATGTGTAAGTACCTTAGTCTGCTGGTGCGCGGGCGGCGGCGCGGGCGTGACGGTGACGCCGGGCGGGACGACGCAGCCGCTGCCTGCCAGAGCGGTACCCGTCGTCGTGTCCTGGGAAAACAAATAAACTCATTATAAAACGCTAAATAAGGCTTTACAAATGGTATTTCTCTGAGGCTTGTCTTAAACAAGAAATAATTTATTTTCTGTGAATGACGTTTAGCAAACACTTTTCCGAAATTAAGAACAGCAGACGAACATTAATTTAGTTGTATAGAAGTATGTATTTTTTTTTTTTAAACGTCGCCCCACACTAGGAATTTCTCCTGTATCGTGGGTGCGTTACACAAACATGAAATATCACATACACAAACACCCAGACTCGGGACAAACATCTGTGGATCGCACAATTTTTTGTCCCGTGCGGGAATCGAACCCGCAACCCCTAGCGCAGCAGTCCAATCGCTTAGCCACTGCGCCAGTCAGGTCGTCAAACATATACTGCAGTGTGTGTACACTCCCTCCCTCTATTAATATAGTGTTACTAAGTACCTAGGCATTAATGCATTATATGTTTGGGCACCGAACAGATAACATGTTTAATTTATGAAGATACCCTTTAATCCGTCATTGCAATACCACAATTTTACACATCTACCCCCTTATTAAAAAAAATTACAATTTCAATCCATGAATTATATAAATTATACCTGTCACTGTCGTTTGCATATCAAAGAATAGAGATTTCAATAGATTTAACGCGGGTATGATCCTTGTTTATAAATAAGAGGGAAAGAGTACCTATAAGTATTTTATAACTCACCTTAGCGGGCGGCAAGCCGGTAGCTTGCTGCGACTGCCTCAACTTTCTGAGCAGGACGAGTCGCGTCTCTTCTGCACGAAGTTTCTCACGTAGCGTGCGCAGGCGCCGTTCCCGCTCCCATATTTCAGCGCTTGAGAGCTCCTAGACCATAAGAGTAGAAACGTAAGATATTTAATGAACTTCGTTAGTTTTTGTTTGATAAATAAGCGTACTTTTTAAACTTTCGCGATTAGGATAAAGTTCCGATGTTTAAGTACAAATTATGTTTTTATTGAAATATTATAATTATTTGCTCTGTTTTCTCTTCATCACGATCAATGCAACTGATCGAAACCTCAGGGTACGTGAATATTATAATAACATTGTTTATAATCTGTGCGCGAATTAATCCCGAGTTATATCGTAATTAGCTTGTATTCAAATGCTGGACCTCTTCTTGTATGGTAAAGGGGCAAAGGATCATTGATGTTCACACTTACAAGTTAGTACCAGGATTCTTGTAACGTGAGTCAGAGTCAATGATATTGATGAACTTGTGGTAACACGAATATAAATCTCACTGTTACAAAATAACGTTCGTGTTTTAATCCAAGCACTGACCTGCACTACCAACTTCTCCCGTATCTAAACCACGATAAAAGGTGATAGTTGTCGATCAAATCTTTTGTGCATTGTCTTCTCATCAAATTAAAATGACGCAACTACCTTTTAAATTAGTTTAACATCTCAAATTAATGTATAAGCTATATTTTAGTTAATAAGGTGCAAATTTGAACTTTCCACAACCTTGACCGAATGTCTAATGATAACATCAGTGTCATATCAACACAATCCGTGACAATAATTACTGTCATTTCTAGTAAACAAACGTGTCGTCGTCTATTTACAGTTAGTAAGTAAACATACTTTATTGTGATGTGATTGAGATGTTCGGTATAATTAATTGTTTCGATTAACTATCGAACCAGTTGACCGACTTACTTAATTCAGTCGTAATTAATTAAATGTTTATTAAAGGATTGCATTATTAGAGGTAGAATTGCTTCTTTTTTTTCGTTATGTCAATCGTGTGATAGGCACAAAATACCTATCTTAGCTAACTAGATTCCTCGAAGGGGTGGGCTAAGGTGTATACCTATTATACCTATATGTTTGCCAGTTGTGTAATAGATTCCAAGGTGCGAGCCTTTTACGATTAACCAATCGCAAATCCAGACTTCGTGCTGCTACTGCGAATCACCTAATGGAAAAACCCAACAAACCTTTGCCCGATCACCATGCCAACCATTGCCAAGATCTTTCGTTCAGCAGCGCGCTTAGCGACCACTATACCAACGAGGCAGTCATATAGGTAGCATATTCTACCTCTTTTAACAGTTATAACTTATAATATCAGTGCATATGACTTAAAAATATAGCTAGAACTTACTCTATGGCCAGGTATAGGTAACGGCGGTTCGTTCTCATCCTCTTCCGAGTCTTCATCGTCACGCGGGTCGCGCGGGGACTCGGGCGCAGGCGCCGGCAGCGTGCTCGGAGTTATTGATACGTTCACACCACCCGAGTTTAACTTGCTGCTAACATCTGAGTAGAAATAAACTTATATGTAAAATCCAACATATATGTAATTTGCACAGTAGCTAAGAGATTGTGAAACCGATCTACACATGGGAAAAATATTTGTGTGATCTACTGACATTTCAAACGCACCTCTGATACAGGAGAAATTCCGATTGTTTCTCTACAAAGTATATATAGTTTAAGCATGGTATATTTACAATGCTTAAACTATAAAAACATCTGCGTACTGATTGTTATTATTTTTACACTCATACCTAAGGTGTGTAGTAAATAATTATGTGAGTCAAGTAAATAATATTTAGTTGTCTCACATAATGTTTCTTAAAGGTATTTACTAATTACCTTTATGAAACATTTTAACTATAGTTCAAATGTATTGCTAAGAAATGTATTGATGTATCAATATCAATAGGTACTACGCAACTATAATGTGTAAATAAGATAACACTAAACATAATAAGAGTTACAACAAAAGCTATTTAGATTAAATAAACTTTCCGATAGGCGCAGACTAAGTAATTGACTTTCTGCGCTATCGGTCGCAAGTTTGACACCCCGCCTAAATTGTATTGAGTTACAGAGAGAAAATCCTATAACTATTTATTCAATTGGTCAAGTGAGGAGTACCCTTAACCGATGAGCGTGAATGAGGAATGTGATACGAGTGAATGAGGCGAAAGAAGTATGCCAGAATCGTAGCAAATGGAAAGCCGTGGTATCTATCAACACCTCTGGGAAACAGGCGACAGACTTTATGTATGTACTATTTATTATTAACATAATTATTGTAAACTAAGTTTATCCTTACACCGATACTGACCGGTAAAAGGCGCAGGCGTCGACATAGACGGCTTCCGGTGGGGCGGCGCCGCCGGCAACAGCACGATATCCGGACTCTCCGCATAACTACGCTGTTCAGAACGGGGGCGGAGCACCCGCTTACCGCTGGAGCCCTGCACATTACACATTATATAACTTGGAACTAAAGCATGCATATTCGAAACTAAGTAGCTTACTTAAATTAATAAGAGGATAGAATAGAATAAAAAGAATAAATAATAACGCTTTCCTCCTCCTTACTGAACAGGCAACAAAACTTATAGCATTCGTTAATAAATAAAGGAAATTTGAAGGTAAATAACTAATTACGATATAACTAATAATAACTATGCATTACTAATAACAAATCGAGCAATCTACTCACAATCCTGAGTTGTTGTACCTGAGTAACATCATAGTAACAATAAGTTGACACTTACAAGTAATATTTACAATTTATAATGCAGTTTAAGCCCACTCCTGCTTGCATTTACAGATTTACCAAATCAAGCTTGTATTTCAATTCAAAATCAAAAGTTGGTTCAATACCAATGTCCTAAATGTCACATTTTGACAGTTATATGTACATTGTAATTAAATAATGAATATTAGTAAATGGAAAATTTGGGTGTCTAGCTTTAATTAACAATTATCATCAGCTTGAGTGTATGATCTGCATGCAAGTAGGGGCAGGTGTAAACTGCACTGTGCATTCACAACACATTTTTTCACCAATTTTTAGTTTAGGAAGGTTATAAAAAGTGGCTAGACAGATAACACACTTAGGTACTTGCACCAATATAAATACCTATATCAATCGGCATGATATTTAAATTCGTTAGAGCAAGACCCACTTAGGATCCATTATTATTCAAATTCAACTACAGTCTGTTTCAGTTCTATTTGGTAAGAAATTATGAATGTAAACAACCTTTTTTAAGTAAAGTGATTGACCTAACACTGTTATTCATGAAATAATAAATAAAATAGCTTAATTTTCATTCATATTTACAGGTTCAATAAACAATCTTAGATATTGTAGTATGTAGGTGATTTAATAGGTACAATTTTCCATATTATAAATTAGATTATTTATATTATTGCCAAACACTTCTTACACTAGGCTAAGCCTATCTCAAAGAAGCCTATAATGTAACAGAACCTCCAAGCAGAAGTTGTGGCTAAAGAAGCATGTTGAGGGTGTGATTGTGTGTATACAACAAATTATTTACCAGTTTTGTTAATTAAAAATATATTTTGTAAAATAAAACTTATTAGGAAAGCCTAAGATCTTTTTTTAAAGCCTAACAGCTAGTTTTATAGTTTATTTACAGTATGTAAGAACAATAAGGAAATAAAGAGCCACACAACACATGTTTATGCCTCGGGTATGTCGGGAATGTGCACTTGTGTAATATTGACAGCTGTGTTTACAAGTTATGGCTTTTGTTTTACAGTATGCAACATGCTTTGTAACACTTGCCAAATACTTGATTAATTTCGTAAATACTTGGAACTTATTGATCTGGTAGTCCAGCTATTTTGGGTGATTACAGGGGCAGTATTGTTATGAATGGATAATAATACCAATAGATTTGCAAAATATGTTTTACTTTTATAGTTTTTTAATTATAATATAATATTATAAATCATGAGGTTACTGTTTAATAAGCCTGACTGTAGTGTTATCTGCCTTAACATATAATATCATAGTCAAATTATGTTTATGTACCTACATAGTTGAGTAACAATTCAGACAATTGTTTTCACTATTAATAGCATTTAAAGTCAATGTGGTAGTAGGTTGTATCTATAGAATATAGTTTCCATCTCTAGTCTCGTTTGATAGATTATAACTATGGAAATGATAATCTAATGAAATTTTAAGTAGAGACCAAACAGAAGTAGTGATTTATATTTATATGCTACAGTTTGAATCACTGGCAGTATAATAATGTGATTGGATTAGTTTTAGTTCAGATCAATTATTAGGAAGTTTGATATAATGTACTTACCCTATCAATCTATCAGACGAAGGCAGAAGGAAAAGAAAACATTGTTTAATACATGATTATAATTATGTGTATGGACAGTGGATTAATTGTCAATAATGGTAATCCCAGTAATTTGCTCACATAACTGATGTAAGAAATAAATAGTTACTATAATTATCTCTCTAGGACCACCAGGGGGTAACAATGTCTGGAAATATATGTTGATAACAGATGGACGAAGGGGCATAGATTTATTATGAAATATTTACACTGGTCGTAAGAATTTCAGTTTTCAAATTAAAACAAATATTGATTTATGTGACTTACATGTGGTGGAGGTTGAGCAGGAGTTATAGTAAGTCCACTAGCTGTTAAAGCCCGTAGTTCACTCAGCTCAGGTGGCAGTGCCCTGTACCAACAAAAATTACATAATTTCAGGTAATTATAAAATGTAAACAATATAATTATCTAAATTCGTAAAAATAAATAAATCACCTGACACTCAGGTCAACCGCCGAATCGTCTACGTCCATTGTGGTTAGTCACCTCTGCAACAATTACGTATTACGTTAATATACACAAATTATTTAGGACATCAATCAATATAAACAATAAATATAATATACATCACTGCACCCAATCACTGTTTTAAATCAACATAAGGCTGAACATCACATTGAGGTATTGATCATGAAGACATTACAATGAAATTGGTAATCATTTAGATCGATTTTTTGTCCAAATGTAATGCACACGCACGCATCACCGGGATGACAATTGACAAGACAACGGTCAATGGGCGCGAGTATCAACATCCAATATTAATTTTCTATAATTATACCTAATTTTTAACGACGAACACAAATCACATATCTTCTTAGTAAATAAAGTGATTTTGATTTATTAACTAGTTTTAAGGATTTCACTTGTAGTCAAAACAGAGCAGCTCCGGCGGCCATTGGTGACAGATAACTTAAAAAATTAAGGATAACATAGACTAAAATTCTGAATTGATAGCTCTATTGGTGAATGATGTAGACTATAACCATAGAGAAAAATTTCATTTGGTCTCTGCTATAACCACAACCATAGCCACAACCTATGATACAACATAATCAACAAATTCGACATTAAATAAATTAGGCATACATTAGGTACATAGTCAAATTATAGTAAACCCTTTATGTCTAAATTACTCAGGTCTGAGATCACCCTATCACCCTGAGCTATCACCATTCCCCGCACTTCATAGCGACACAGTAAATACAGAACAGTAGGTTATCTAACGCCGCCCGCCGAGTTATTAGCCTACTCTTGCGTTGATCCCCAGGGTTCTCACTTTTACTTTTAGTTAATATTTTCGAACCAGCAGCACGATCGAAATTTATGTAATAAAAAGCATATTATGATTGAATATTTTACCAATTTATAAATAATATCATAGATAATATATATATATAATTAATTATATTAAGTTACAAATTTGATACCGAGAAATTTTTTCTCCGGTTTCTGCACGTCCGGAACGCTTTATTATTATTTGTTAATGTAAAGTAAATTCTGATTCTTATGTAATTTTTTTGTAAAAAGCTTTTAGGGAAGCATGAACAGGGAATCTTAAATTCTATATCATTCAGTTGATCGTAAAAATGCGACTCGGCTATGCTCTTAATAAAGCAAATAAACTGTGAAATAAACAATACAATACCACATTTTCTAATAAGTTTTAGGTATAAGTAGGTACTTACATTTCTGGTTCAGTAGGAACTATGAAGAATGATAAGTCCGGGTTTGCGAAATCCTTATTGAGGCACCCGAAAACACTACAATATTTTTTTCCCCTTTTTGAAGTCTAATTAATATTATGGTAAGTGGCCGGTGAGAGTTGACGAATGCGAGCGATCATGTAACGTACGCGCGTGCTCACAGTCGCGCTGCACAGCCCGTACTGCCGCCACCTTATTCCCCCATATATTATGCTAGCGTGTGCGTGAAATCGCGTGCCGACACGGCGCGCGGCGCGCACGCACACATTCAAACCGAGAACGGCACGTTTGTATGAAGATGTTCTACTGTTCTGTATTTACTGTGATAGCGACCCGGGATTCGAACCCAGGTCCTCGTTTTCAGCAGTCGCGCTTAGCGACCACTAGACCAACGAGGTAATCACCTCGTGGGTCCAGTCAGTGTAGTGGTGTTTCTTTATCTAGCTAGTTCACTTCCTAAATCTCCACATGATCTCCACACAGAAAGCATATTTTTAGGTACGATGTTTTTTCGCATAAGATTTATATTGTTAACTACTATAATCGTACATAATAAAGGAAAAACATAACTATATGAGGCAGTGATGTATATATTTCCTATGATATTTCTGACACGTCACTGATGAAAGGTGAAAAGATATTAGTTTTGTTCTCGCAATCCCTTTTCCAAAAGGCTAATACGCAAATGTAGTATGTGTGACACTGACATCTTTCAGGCCATGTCAAACTGACATTTAATGCTATTCCGCTGTTTTCAAAAACCTCATCAAAAACACATGCTTTTGATTACTTTATCAAACAATAATTTCGCATAAATTGACAAAATGCCAGGACCAGACTTACTATCAAGTCAAGGACTTCGCCTAGATGGACGTAGACCGAACGAACTGCGACGTATAAGGTGTAAGCTTGGAGTCTTTGCACAGCCCGATGGCAGCGCGTACTTAGAGCAGGGTAACACGAAAGTTTTGGCTGCTGTTTATGGACCCCACCAAGTAAGAATGTTTAAATTAGCAAAAATTAAATAGATAAGGTAGCAATATGCTAAAGAAATTTAGAGTTAAGTTTATTTCAATACAGAACAAAACTTTTTTCAAAGTTATTTTTGTTACCATGAGTCCATGATGAAGTTGACAAATCAAATTCTCATGCAGCACAAGTTTTAGGTACGTATATCATAAAGCTAGTTAACAGCTCATGTCTTCAATAGATTAAGGAGTAAAGGGTGTCTTATCTAATTCAAACATACATCTTTAAACTATTTTCACAAACTAACCTTTCAGCTAGTTAGGATTTATTGAAAAGAAAAAAGTCTGTTCTCTTTTTTTCTAGCAAACTCTCTAGAAGTTGAATTGTGGGTGTATTTTATAGTATAGATGAACATGTGGATTACACAAATATTATCACTGTCAAACATTAGCCCTCCGTGTATCTATTCTTATCTATCTACTGTATCAAATGGTCTGTTTGTTGTTCTCTCTTTACAATTTACTTTATTTTAGTAAACATTTTTATGTTATAGGCTTCAAAATCAAAAAGCTTACAAGATGGAGTTGTTGTTAACTGCCAGTACAGTATGGCTACATTCTCCACAGGTATGGTATACTACAGGTTTCATCTCAATTAAATCAATAATAATTCTGATTGTCATTGCAGTCAGTAGAATGCCCCCATGATACAATGGAAATTTGGAGGCAACTATCCATTTGTTGAAAGAATCTTGATACATATTTATATACATCTTTTTTGCTTTTTTATTCCATGAAAAAAAAAATTTACTTTGAAGGAGAAAGGAAGAATCATCCTCGTGGTGACCGCAAGTCCCAAGAGATGTCCATGCACTTGAGACAGGCTCTTACTGCTGCTATCAAGACAGAGCTCTATCCTCGCTCACAGATTGACATATATGTTGAAGTTTTACAGGTAAGGTAACATTATTAATTAATTACTATACTTATTTAATCCTTGTATTGTATTGATCCTTGATGTACTAAGTGGACTGAGGTAGCCTTTGAGAGATATAACTCAAAAAGTAGGGATATTTAGGGCTCATAATATTAATAGCTTGCCAAAAGTTATGTAGTTGATATTAAAAATTATTAATATTGGTCTAGTCTGTAATATAATTTTTCATAATTAAAATACATACCTACAAGAATCAGCTTGGTTACACTAGCCTTTTGAATATAGGCAGATGGTGGAGCATACTGCGCGTCTGTGAACGCGGCGACCCTCGCTCTGATTGACGCGGGAATCCCGCTGCGCGCGTATGCATGCGCATGCTCTGCTTCCATGGCGTGGCGCGCTGGCGAGCCGGAGCCATTATTAGACGTGGGACATGTGGAGGAAGCAGCTGGTGGTGTTGTGCTCACTGTAGCCAGTCTGCCTAGCACTGGTGAGTCCAAGATCAAAACCGGGAGTGATATAGAAAAGACTAACTTTTAAATATACGGAAGTTTAGAAATCCCTATAAAATGTAATCTTCCTACAGGAGTGTAAAGTATGGGTTAGTAGGGGCGAACCCATAGCCATTAACCAGGCGCAAGCTTCTAGTTTCTAATTAGTATTTTGTTTCTTACAGGCAGTATAGGATTAATAGAGATGTCCCACAGACTTCACATGGATTATTTCGATGTTGTCCTGAGCAGAGCTATGCAAGGATGTAGAGATATAGAGGTAAAATTAATTACAAATAAAGACATTTATTATGAAACTATATTTGGTTTACCAGATTGTGAAAAAGTTTGAGAATATTTTTTTAACAGGTAATTCTGGACAGAGCTGTAAGGGAGCATTTAGCAGAGGGTTGGACGAAACAAGATGTGGTAATCATATGAAATAAATATTATGCTTTTAACAATTTTTTTATTTACTCCTCAGAATTATTTTACTTTATTCTTGCAAAAAGTAATAGATGGTTAGTTGTAGATTTACTTGTAAGGCAACTCAGGCATTACAAGAATAATTTAACATTATTTTTGCAAAAAAAAGTGTGTGGAGTGGTTAGTTGCAGATTTACTTGTAAGGTAACTCAACTCAGGCAAGATGATAAGAATAATAATTTAACATTATTCTTGCAAAAAAAGAATGTGCTATGTTTAGTTGTAGATTTACTTGTAAGGCAATCAATTAGGGCAACTGTTGGAACAAATTAGGTACTACTAAAAACTACAATATAACATTACATTATCTGTTAGTGAAGTGACACCATGTGGTTATTTTAGTGATGTGACCGTGTTATAAGTTAGTAAGAGTAAAAAAAATACCCTGTTTAACTATGTTGAGTGTTATACTAAAGGTTAAGGCATGCGCCAGCTGGTGTTAGGGGTGAAACATTTAAGAAAAGATGTAATATACAAGTAATAGGTATATTGTTGAATGACAAAATAGTTTTAAACCTTACTATAAGATACAATTGTTAAATGTTAATGCTTACAAACATCCATACTTCCAGTAAAACATTTTAAATAAAACACAAAATAGACTTACATATTTATTAGAGATCTGAACAAAATAAGAAATTAAATTATATGTACAGTCTATGTTAAAACTAACTAAATTAGAGGTAAGTTAATAGGTACACACTTTTTCCATTACTTTGCTTATTGTATGGTGAACAAAAAAACTTATTTTAGAATCGAAACGTTCTATGGCAAACGAAAAAGTGACGTAATAGAGTCAGCAAATAATTGTTACAGCAATAGCCAGCAAAACTAACGCAAGAAGAAATAAACAAAAAATAAATATATTTTTAAATATCGGATGTTAATATCAGTCCATCCGTTCCTGTGATTGCACACACGAAATAAATAAAATGTAACTTTGAATAAATAAAATAAGTACTAAATTGTACTCAATAAGTCCTTATTGTACAAAATTCCACAATATTGCACTCGCAAGGACCTAATTCAAAATAAATATTGCTCCATTCAAAGCCTTTGTTAAAACTGTTATTCATATTTTTTTATTTAAAAATGTATAAAACCTTTTTCGACTTTACCGCGTTAACATAATTGCAATATTTTAAAATAACTCGACCGTATAAAATATGCGTATTATATGACATTGCAAACAACAATGTTGTAAGACCAAAATATTATTATGTGGGATATAAAAAATGTTATCTTATTACACTGAGTTGCTAAGGCACTCATCTACATTATTATCTATATATAGAAAAAAACTTTATGCGCAAGCAAAAGAGAAAAATAAAGTGGGCGTTTGAAAGAAATAAACTCGTCCATTGCGTTACATGCAAAACAAATATCTCTCAATTCCAAAGGAGACTTATAACTAGTTGTATAATACGAATAAATGTTTTGTCACATCCCTATGGCTCCGATGTACTGCTTTCGAGTTAGCGACGAAACGGTTCGAATAAAACCGTCGCCGGGAAAGAACGGATGAGAAATATAGAACATATCTATACCCCATCAATTCTTTGCAAACAACTACCCAAGTAGTTATTATATTATAATGTGATGATAATTTATCAAAAAATTGCACTAATCAAAATTGCACTCAAATAAATTAGCAGTGTGTCGTCGACACCCGCCCTCTGTTTCTTTTTATAAGTTATGATTATAATTTTAATCAAAGATACAAAAGTAGTGAATTATGCCTAAACCGTGCGTCCAATATAGCGTCATACGTACATTAAGCAACACGGTCGCTACCTTGCCTCTTTTTAGTAGCTCTTTTAACCAGATGCCATATTTGGGACACTGTGTGAGTACACAAACATGGCCCTGAAGTCCACTACTCCGCGATGACAACAAATAAGCTATGATTAAAGAATAGACGCCGTCCTTTTGTGTGGCATCGTCGCTAACACGAGAGCTGCTTACGACACTAAACGACAGCTATGGTAGAAAAGTCTAAGCTTTAATTGTGAAGGTTGACCGTAGGTCCTTAGTTGGCAGCAACTGCCTCGGGCGCCGACACTTTTTGACTAGAATCACCCGCTGCCACATCTACAACAATGTTATTTAAATATTAAACAAAACAGTAAATATGATTTATTGGTAACAGCTAATGTGCTTAAACAATTTTAAAGTAAAATATTGTAACAGCAAATCTGGAGGCGCTTAAGTTAAAAAGAGTTTAATTATTAATTGATAAGGGTTTAATCGCAAAATGCCATGTATTATAGGAAAAAATGTTATACCCAAATGCATAAGATAATGAAGAGCATTATACGAACCATTGCTAGTCTTGTTAGGTGAGTTGTGTGGCGAGCTGTTCTGCGACTCGCTGGTGCTGCCCTCTGCCTCACCAGTCTCGCCTGCCGAGGACGCAGCCTGCAAAACAACGTACATATAAGCACCTCAGTCAATAAATATCAAAGAGGCTCAATGAATGCTTACACCTTGAGGGAATGCAGGTGTGATTGATTATAAGTTTTCAACCGATATCCGAAATTGAGTTGAATTTACCATAGCATACTTTCATCAGACGATTTGCAACCAATAAAATTAAAGTAAACTAAATTATATTATAATCAAGCACCTCAAAAAATGATACAATATTACACTGTATTTATGTTAAAGCTAAACCGCATTTTAGTTGGATGCAGAGTTCTGCCTCTATGTAAGTTGACTGTTATAATACTTACTCTATTCTTATTCCTGTGAATCCTTGGTTTCGGTCCCTTCGGCTCCTTAGTGGGGTCGAAGTGGCAGTCAAATATCTCAATCAGTTCTTTTATATCTTCCTCCTTAGCGGATACCGACAGTGAAGCAAGCTGCTTCTCCAAACCTGTGTAAGAACATTATACATATTATAAATACCGTGCAATGAAACAAAGATGTTATAAACTTAGGTTATCTGATTTAACCCTGACAGTCTACAACACAATTACCATAGTAAAACTATCACGGACCATAGTGAAGTAGTGTACAGGATAACACAAACGGTAATGTTCTCGTGATTATTTTTGTCTGAGACTAGCCAACTATGCAGGCAAAAAATGTGCACAAGTGCACTCCATATTTTAATATTTCTAGACCAGAGGATCATAATGAATGACTCAACGTGCTGTGCAAAGAACTACCGTCCAAGTTTTACAAAAGCAAGTGTTGGTTAACCTTGCAGTACACAGCATAACAATGCAGCGCCTAAAAGTTGAATGTACTATAGACAAGATCAAGAACTAGAATGGTAGATTCTGCATGAATGTCTCACCAGTAAGCTTCTGTTCTTGCCAGGCGTCCTTGAGCTGGTCGTAGAGCAGGCCGGCGTCGGCCAGCAGACGCCGCAGCTGCGTCACGCGCTTGCGCTCCGGACGCGCCGAGCGCAGCAGCGGCGCGAACACCGGCCGGAACGTGTTCTGTCTGCAATCACATAAGTGTGCTACAGTTACCGCTACGATACGTTGCATCCGACTAATCATTAGAGGTAGTTAGTTAACTATGTATTTACTTTAGAAATAAAATAGTGCAAAACTGATCAACAAACCTTCACATAAGGATTAGATAGAATACTTTTTTAACAAAATCTGTTACATATAAATAAAACCTATTGTTGGAACATTATCAAGATGGTATACCAGTACTATATGTTGTAAAGTGTAAATGGAATAGAAATTAATTAGAATAGTTGTCATAATCCTCCACTTTGACTGCCATGCCGCAGACACAATTGACTTTTTATTGTTCGCGGGCTAAATTTCGTTAGAAGTTATTTAGTATTTTTATTATATTTAGAGAGTTCGAAGACTTAACATGCAGTGAGTAACACCGCGCTCGGTGTCGTACCTCTCGAGCAGCTTCTTGAGGCTGGCGAGCGCGTCCAGCTCGGTGTGCACGGGGCGGGCCCAGGCGCGCGCGGTCTCCACCATGTCCTTGCTGGCCGACGCGCCCTCGCCGCCCGCGCCCACCTCCTGCTGCTCGCCTGCACGGACCATACATCGGTCGTGTATTTATAATATTTATATATATTATCGCACCATTGTGTGTATTAAAAAGCTAGTGAGCATTTAAATTTAAGTATTACTTAACAATATCTAAACCTACTTGCACAGGCGCTAATAGTGTGTCAAAATATTATGATTATCGAAGTTTAAAAATATGCTACCCTAACATTAAACCACCCAGACAGGAGTTACATTATACCTTTTCTAAATACTATGAAATAATATAATATGTACAACTTGTCACCTAATCAAAATGTGTACATGTTTTCTTCTATCTAGAGTCATGTACTTGCGTCACAACACAAAAAATACGCCTGTACTCCACAAGAGGAGGCAGGACCACGGATTTCATTTGCTATGATCCTGGCATACCCCTTTCGCCCCATTTGCTTATCACTGCAAAGTAAATAAATATAACCTAGCTACGATACCTTGTGCGAGATGCTCAACAATCCTGTAGGCCGCGGTAGCCCTCTCGAGCGCGCTGTCTACGGACAGCGAGTCAGCGTCCAGCAGCACGCGGGCCAGCACGCGCAGCGACACGGACTTCACGGTGGCCTTGCACTTGTCGGCCGCCAGGGCATAGCTGTCCGCGAAGCCGGCTACTATCGATTTGAATCGGTCCAGAAGCTTGTATCTGTGAAAGAAGATAAATACTTGTCATTTTCGTGGACTGCAATTACAACTACGACTTGCGATAGGCTTGATATTTAGCACTTGAGTGTGCGTGAAGCAGATATAGTAGTTAAACAATCACCATGTCCCAAATGTGGAAAAGGCTTATAATTCAGGAGCTTTTTAAGTCAGTTGTACGAGAATAAAACTCACTTCTAGTTTTGATCTGCTGGAAAATTCTTAACTAAAACCACAGGAACTATTTTAGTAAATCATTTTCTAAATAAGTAACTAGTCAAGATTTGACTATTGTGTCTGCTACGCAAAGTCAAAGTTTAAAAGTTTCTAGGACTAAAATATTCTTTGGTTCGATTAGGTAAGTAGACACAGCTAGACAATTTATTTCTTCATTACATTATTATATAATGGCGAAATATTAAGTTTACTAGTAAAATACTGTAGGTCAATGAGAGATAATAACAGCATGGTATCACATTAAAAAGTATCTCGATCAAAGCGCCATCTATCTAACGCGACACGTCATCACAGGTCACATTCAGTGCTTGCAGACGCACTAAGTGCCATCTATCCGAAAATAGAGACACTATTTTATTGATTTGTTGAACCTGCGCGAACTACTCTATTTTTGTCTACAAATTCAAGCATGTCCTTTTGTTAGAAGAATTTAACATACATACAAACTTCGGTAGTTCCAAAATGAGGAGACAGACGTGGTCAACCTTATCATGAGTCCATACAATCACATTTCGTCACCATACTAATAGCTCCATGGCGAGATTATTGCAACTCATTTGACCCACACCGTGATCTTCGCTTTTCACGCTACTGAAGGGAATTGCATTCTTAAATCGTCCCCCCACGCGTAAAACAAAGAAGAGTTGAAGATTTATTAGTTAATAAATTAACATTGAACAGATTATGCATTGATATATGTACATATAAGATCCTCTTACATGCTCATTCCTGCTGATTTTATAATAACTTCTTCATGTTTTAAACTATGTTACTATAAATAAGTATAAGGAGAATTTACCAGCAGTTACTGCACGATATGAATGCGTGTGCGATAGTTTTATGAGACTACATTCATGACTTACCTGGTAAGAGCTTCAAGAAGCATGGTGGGACTTAAACGACGAGGCTCGTGGTAGATGAGGATCACACTACCATCTCCCTTCTCCTTCTCCAACCAATCCAGGAAATCGGACAGGGCGGAAATCTCAGACTTTGTTTTCAATATCTGTAAATAAATAAGTAGTTGTGGTGAAATAAGTATCAGTAATCAGTAACGGACAACGCGGAACTATAAATAAATTGGGTATTCTCGTATAGGGAAGTCAAACAGAAGGCACAATAGAGAGCAGGTTACGATTAAGAGACATTTTAAGAATATAAGATTATTATATATATATTTCCGGAAGAGTTGCGGTACTTCTCATATTTCATGCATATAAATTTGCGCGTGCAGCTGTTCCACTAGCCATGAGGCTATAGGTAGATCTAAAAGAGTCTCTACTAGTCTCTAGACATTTACGCACTGGATCCTACAGTTATTTTCTACGCCTATATAAGCCATAATTCTATTTCAAACTTTTTATCGATATGATATAATATATATATAATGATGGCTGGTCAAGAGCGACATACAACTCTTACCTTATGAGTATTAGTGTCTTTGAGCATGCGGTACCGGCCGACGGTGACGACCCGCACGTTGTGGCGGCGGCGAGCGCCCGGGTTCAGGTCGCCGTACGGCATTATGTACTGAGAGTACGATTGCTTGGGCGTGTAGGCTGCGATCTGGCAAATCTGAAACAATGTCACACAGTATTGGTAAACGATCATCATGCATGTATTTCTGGAAGGGCTAGGTAGAACTGTGTTGCTGTATACCCACTATTTACGAGACGCAATAAATCGCTTTAGGAGACCAGAGTGCGAGTCTCTAACTTAGCCCATGATCGTCATGTTCGTTCAGCGACTGACGTTTCACCTGATTTATTCAAAGATTTAGCAGGTTCGTTTGAGCTTAAGAGCCATTTCACAAAATTGTGACGTTCGAATTCTGTCAAAATTGTCATGTGTGCGTAGCGCACCCACACAAAAACAATGCAAACAGTGTAGCGAGAGTTTTGAGACGGACATAAAAATTTTGATCGTTATGACAATGTTTCTTATTCGAGATTTATGAAAATATTTTTATTTCTTTAGTAATTTATTTAGACAAATTATAATTTCTTCAATAATAATTTATTCACCAATTATAAATAGATCATGTTTTGTAAAATTTATATTAATAATAAATGTAAGCGATTGTATTTTTGAAGGATTATTACTCAATTACGCAAAAACGGTTAAAAGGACATAGAAAAAAATTGCACATAGATAGTTTATAACCTGGATTAACATATTAAAGGCTACAAGCTACTTTTCATGCGTAAAAAAAATCCAAGTGGACCAAGTCGCGGTCAAAAATAGTACAGTCAAGGTTAAAGTAGCTGAATATTAATTTTAATAAAATATCATAAACTTATAAAATAATATATTTTACTTGATAATAAACAAAACCGAATGAAAATAATACATAGAAAATGAAAACGTTGTGGTCGTAGTATAAACATGCGTTTGCAATACGAATTTTCGTAATTTGAAATTAGAAAAAAGTGACACAGATCCTACCTCTTTGGGCGCTCGGGCCCGACTGATCATTCTAGGTTTTTTTTTTTTTTTTTTTTTCGGTATATTTTATGTCGACGACCCCGAGGGGGGTCTTATTGGACGTAACCGGATAAAGGCGAGACTTCTGGAGCCTCCAGCCAGGCTAACTACTAATAAAGACTTTAAGCGATGCTACCGAGGGCGCCCCCTGCGGGACTCGAACCTCGACTCGGTGCATCGCTGACTAACATGCAAAAACAACAAGGGACTGCTGGATCTGATTAATCATTCTAGGTTTGTACATCGTAATTTATTGTGATTTGGTGTGATATTGAAAACTATGTGATTTCTAATTAAATAAAGGAATTTTGAAAATCACTGTATTATTAGATTTCTTAAAGAGCATAGTTTATTACGACATGATTTTAAAATTAAAATATACCTTTATTCAAACCAAAAAGTCGCGATAAAATTACAGTATAAACCGTAAAAATAGGTTTCAGTTTTATTTTTTTTATCAATTAAAAGTGTAATTAATCAAAAATGTTGCACCGTAAGTTTCAATAAAAATATATGCCTAATGCTTACTGTATTTTTATCGTTTAAATTTGTGAATGTAATTGATAGAATTTGGAGCCCGAAATTGACTCTGCGATGATTTTTCAGGAAACGTGTTGCGGGAGATTGATCACCATATAGCAATTAAGTTATTTTTTGTAAATCTATTAGCTTATGTGTCAATGCGAAAGATTGGTCTACATTTTACATTTATATATCAATTCCTAAATACTACCTAAGATGGTAAATTAGGCGTCCGAAATCTTAGAAAACTGCGTAAAAAAGTAAAATGGCTCTTAAATACAAAGCTAAAATTTGTAATATGCTAGTTTTAAAACGAATCATAAAAGCTCAATCCTTTAAAATAATGGTCGGCCATACAATTAGAACTACTTAGTCTTAAGACAAATTAAGTAAAAATATCACTGACATTAAAATAGACACTTGAAAACCGATCAGTAATTCCAAGGGCACTACGCCATCAATATAATCTTAAACTTAGTCGGAATACTAAAATATTGAACGCATAAAAATGCCCCGCGATTGAACGGCATGTCGACTCAGGTATCATAGCAACAGGTTATTTCACCTGAATTGAATGAGGGATTACATAAACACTTGTAGCAAATTGTGTTGTTACCCAGAGGGTGAAATGCCCCAAATATTTCGTGAGGTGTCGGAACTCGTTTAGCCAATATGACTGTTATTGAATGGGCTGTTTGTACATTTTGAGGGATCATTTTCTCATGCAGATTTAAGGTGAACCTCAATACTTGGAAACTTATTGCCTTTATATTGTTGTGATTTAAGAAAATAGTTTGATTAAAGGAAATTTCACAATTGTTATTATAATATTCGATTTTTTTATTTACATAGGAGGTATATACCTATTTCGGTCACCAATCAAAGGTAACCTTTCGAGTTCAAATAAAAATAATGTTGCCAATAAGTCAGAACAGGTCAGCTTTATATACTTCGACACCTAATATCATGCCAACATCTTAAATAACTTTTACAGAAGATAGGGACAAGTTGAGTGGAAATGGTGCAATAATAATCTAAACGACATTGCTAACCATGCCTAAACAGCTGTAACTACGGTAGTCAGAATTCAGAAGCTTGAAAGTCCGACCACCAATTTTACTACGGCATATCATATTACCCTGTAAATAATATGTGGGATAAGACAGGCAGTCGCCACAATAAAATAATGGCAGGTATACAGCTGCGTCCAGAAAGACTGGGGCCCGACCCCAAGATAGCAAAACACTTGGTAAAGATATCTCATGACCTGGATTAAACACGAAACACTTAATTCTGAGTACATGTAGCAGTTCCTGTAGGATAGATAAGAGTGTAAAAGCTTTTATAGAAGACGTACCTCATCAATGAGCCGGCGGCCCGTGGTGTCCATATCCCAGCCGACGAGCGCGTACTTCCCGGGCGGCAGGCCGGCGGGCTTCTCGGCCAGCGCGGGGGGCAACTCATTGGTCACCTCCATCTCGCCGCCGTTCACCTTCGCTTCGGACACCATTGCCATGTACGAATACGGCGAGCTGGTGGAACAAAAACAAGCTTTCCGATTAGAGATGTTACGGAAGTGGTTTTATCGGAATCGAATGTTTCTACTTATTTTCTCGGAATCGGAACCGAAAACGTAGTCGAAATCGTATCGATCGGATTGTCAAGACAGTTGTATGTAAAAAAAAAATACAATTGGACACAACAATTTTTTTTTTTAGTAAAAACGTGATAAAAGATCTTGCTGGTGTTCCTTCTCGCTTGACGTTCGTAGTCGGAATCGAAACCGAATCTTCGTAACATCCCTAGTTCAGATATAAGTCTAGTATTTCATGATCGTACACAAAATAACATACATTAAATTATTATAACATGTTTGATGTATAATGGCAAGATTGAGTCAGTTTGAGAGAGCTACTTTTTTCAACAAATCTTCGTGTGTCTTTCTTTCCTTTCTTTTAGACTTTCCTGTGCATCTGTTTCTGTTTTGATCTGGTGCGATAAAGTTCAAATAGAAAGAAACAAGAGATTCTTGGAAAAACACTGTAATAATAACATTAAAAGCCTGATCAAACGACAGTACAGTTTCAACACGTTGACTGTCGGCTAAGTAGACACAATAGTTAAACAATCGCTGTGTACCATATGTGGTACACTAGACAGTGAAGGGGTTAACAAAGACGTGATTTCAATTAAAATATTTTTCTGTGTTATAAGATACAATTTTAATCGACCAAATAATTCGCTACACAATTTATCATAATCCTATGAAAATCGAGTATTTTAATCTACTACAATAGGTAAATATAAAAATTAAATAAGTGTTATCGACCCTGATGACCGCTGCCCGAATATATTTCGGGGATTCCCAGATATTACTGAAGTATTCTACAAAATTACAATTATGTGTAGTTATTTATATCCGTACGAGCATGACACACAGTAACTACGTGCATTAAGTCCGTTTGTTTTCACCAAAACGTTTATTTATAATTAAGCGACTTAATTAATCGATTGCACTGAGTGCACAGAGACAATTATGGATCTACGTCAAACTAATGTGTTGTAGACGAAATTAATATTATAAACAATTAACCTTTAAAAAGTCCGATAAAACGATTCCATGCGGTGAACTGTAAGATCATGTGCAACTTGATGACTTTTAAAGTCAAATACATTTTATAATAATTAGAATTTGAAAATTATGTTGAATTTAAAAACATTTATATGCTAGATGCATGCACGCGACTTCGCCCGCTTGTTATGTGATTTCAAATAACAATTATACCGATTATAAGATTTTTAGGCCAAAAACGCTTTCGGGCGTCCTCAGATGAACCTACCAAAGATTCATCACAATCTGATCAGTGCATGGAACGCATATGGGACAAACATGAATTTTATTTATTTACATACTAGATTTTTGAAAGTAGTTAATTAAATGTTCCCTTAATTAATATTAGGTGTGAACCTGCTGAGGGGGATCTAAAGACGTGTGGCAATTGATTACGCCTCTATTCCTGAAAATGGCTCATGAGTAACATTAGCATGCTTAAAACGCACCAGCAAACCATACATCTGACTATAAACGCATACGTGCATAAACAAATCACACTAACTACACTAAACAAGTGTTCGTTAAATTGAATCAAACTCAGAAAATCCCTAACATTATAAATGCAATTCTGTAAATCGATAGAACTTGCTACTACTGATATACGTATGTATAGCCAATTTCTAGACAGCAAAACACGACCCTTGCATTGACTACCACGATAAAACCTCTTCTAATAACTAGACAAAAGGGTTGGTAATCCGAACGATGCGATTGGTGAACAGTTCGCCACCCTTTGGTAATGAACCTATTATCTCACCCCTGACAACGGCCGATTAAACTTTAATTTCTGGACACCGGCCAAAAAGTAACGTTTGTCGCGTAAATGAATCAAATTAAGTGCAATTATAATTATTTAATTCGTTAGTTTTTAATACGTAACAAAGTTATTAGATATTTAGAAAAAAAATGTTAACAAAACAGAAATATCAACAGTAATTTTAAAGTTTTGAAATTAAACTTTTTCGACACATAAATAACTTTTACCGCACCTGCGAGCTGGTTACAAATCAAAAACAAAATCAACGCGCGTAAATAATACACCAAATTTCAAACAATAAAAATTCGTCAAATAAATAAAATTGCTAGCTTATTACGTGATAATAAATAAAAATTGTACTGAAGTCAATCACCAACAGATATTGTATTTTTATTATTATTTTTTGTTAGTGAAGTGCACTCCGTGCCGGTTCGCGCGGCTGTGCCGGTGCGACATCATGAGCTCTTTACATAAACCTTCCCCCACCCGGACGTGAAAGGGTTCCCCTATGCACCGCACCCCTTTCCGCCACTCTCCCCTGTCTGTCTGTGCTTACAGTTTATTAGTTTTATATGTGTGTGATTTTACTCGTACGTACTTGTACTCTATAGAAATATTAGTAGACTGGTTTATTGATTTTTTATTGCATGCGGTTCTATTGCTCTCAGATGTTAGTCGGATATTTCATTTTAATTGCTATTCTGAAATGTTACCACCTTTTAATAACGATATCTCTTCAACTGACCATTGCACTTCCTAAGCTGTTCATCTATAAAGTTGTAGGTAGTTTTACATTGACATTGCTTTGAGTTCATTGACCTGTCTGAAACAAGGTGATAACAACAGCTATCGACTTAACTGTAATCAATCAACTCGAAACCGCAGTTTTAGACAAAGGAGCCTTCTAAAACTCGTGTTAAATTTAGGTCTTTGTATTTTCTATAAAAAAGTTTACCTAAATATTTGAATAATTTCGTTTTTTAACCTACCATGTCAAAACAAAGAAGTACCTAACGACTTTACCATGCTCCGTGTGCAAATTATTCAACATTCATACAATGGCCGCAGCTGAACTCTGAAAGAGCAAGACGGAGGTTCATCCTAGACAAGAATCGATGTTAATAAGCTGGTCATACCATCTGGTCACTCGAATACCTACATTCTGATCTTTGCAAGATTTACCACATTGTGTGTCCGTTGCTGCTACTTATCACCACCCTGAGGGATCTAGACTAAAAGTTTTATATCCATCTAACCACCTGGCATGAAAACGTTACCGATTCCAGTTGTGTCGGTTTCTCAAGATAATAATAGAAAGATTTAAGAGTAATAACCGCGAATTCTGTCTAATTCTGAAAAACATCATACCATACCATGATGAGGCGGAATTCACGGTTAATGAAAAAATAAATATTTATGTATTTATTTGTTTTTTCCTACGTGTAGTATGTTTTTGGTTGGTTCAGGTTGGTGTGATGGCCGTTTAAAAGAAAATAACCTAAGCTCAATGTAAGCTCTCGTAATGTAATCTAAATTATTATCGGGTTCCTGACTAGTCTATTCATATAAGACTGTTTGCTGATTCTAACAAAAGAGGACTTGTTGCACGAGCCTACAGGGTAGAGTAACGCAAAATGGCGAACTTGCGAGACGACGCCAGTGCAAGCTGCACTCGATAGCATCGTGCAATCATAGCCATTGTAAAAGCTTGTATTGTCTGGCAATGCTACGCACGGATTGGGCGACTTCTCATATAAAACACGTATTTTGAATAGGTCGTCTGGTTAGCGATCGCGTTTTGATTTCAAAAAAATAACGTAGCAGCGATGAATGGGGGTATTTGATTGGAAAAGACAAATGTAATTGCTAGGTTTCGATTTAATAGGAACTAAATAGGTATTATTCGTAAGGAAAAATAAACATCATTTATAAAAGATAATACTACGTATTAAATGGGTTTCCTTTGGTTTAGTTTTTTTAATATAAAAAAGTACAATAAGTATGAGCAATAAGATAACAAAAAAAGTTGGTCACTGTTCACCTTATTGGAGGAGTTTTTAATGTTGTTTACAAGTGATAAGAAATCTGATAACACTGATCGATATTATCTGCTGAAGTATGAAAATTGAAAACCTTAAATTGTATTACACCATTAAGAATATAAGGATTTTTATTATTGCAAAAATTGTATCCTTACCTGAACAACTTAGTTATCAATTTGTCAAATTAAGTAGTTACTGGTAAGTTTCTACACACAAATATGCATACTTGCATTGTTCTATAATTAAGGGACATTGTTATATAGTGAAGGCTTCAGACACAGCTCTGACAATGTGTGAGACAAAAATAAACAGTATTGTTATTACAGGAATTTTGAGTTAGGTCACTTTAATTTTGAATATGCAATTTCAGTTCATTATTAGGCACAACTTTCAAGCTACATATTTCTAGGCCTACAGGAATATAAAGCCCTAGTTTTCTGTATAGAAAGGTTTCCTCCAGGAAACAACTGTCTATATGTTTAGTACCTATTGGAACTAAAAAATAGAAGTCCATGAATAATAACATTAGAACCTACACTCACTTGCAGTTTATGATAACCAAAACAAAATTGACAGGGAAAAATATGGATAACAATCCAAGTGGAGATTAAAAGTTTTCATTTTGAAGGTTTGATTAAAATTGAACCTGTCATAGCAAGTGGATTACATTAAAAGCACAATAGTGAAATTACTTAGTTGATTGTCCAGCGCACTACGGGAAGGCAGTCCCGCTAGCAATATGCTGATGGGCTACTTGTTACATGACTGCCCAAAAAAGAGTGTAATTTTTCCTTAGCATATATTATGAAGTATTTATTAATACTTTTATACTTGTAGCATCAAAAGATGTATGCAAGTAGTGTGATGCCTATAAAAATCTCCTTACTATAATGTTTTGAACACAACAAATGCATCTAAGCTTAATATTTGAAATGGATTTATTAAAAACAGCAGCTTTGGATTATTTATATTTTATTAAATTATTGAATTTGCATACATGAGTTTATACTGGTAAGATGATTGACATAATGTTAATGTAAGATTAACAAAATAGTTGATAATTGTTTACAAATATTAATATTATAAAGAAAATCTAAATAAGCAATTTTAAAACCATCTTATTTTAGATAGGTTGATTTATTATTGATATTAAAGCTACTAGGTAATCTTTGTTATTTATCAGTATTCTTTCTGTACAGCAATAATGTGTACCTACAGAACAACATTTCTTCAAGTAGGTAGTAGGTAATACTTACCTATAAATAATGATATATCAGAAATATATTTGGATACCTACTATGTTTATTAAAATGACCAAATATTTTAGAATAGTGTACTTATTTACCTTTGTATTTAAATGTTTATTGATTTGTTATTAACAAGAGTAAACAGTACATACTTAAAGCAGTAACATAAGAAAAAAAATCAATAACATATTTTCTAAGGTAACAATCTGTATGAGACTGAAATATTAACTGTAATTTGAGGGTTATAATAAATAAGTTATTTAGATATATATTTAAATATATATACTTACAGGATTATTGATTTAAAAATGTATGCTATTAGACCGTATGAACTTTTAATGTTATTGTTTTATACTCCAGATCGGTAAGTATCGCGGCACAGGCAAAAAAACCGGCGCCCAAAAATAATCGATCACCAGAAAACAAAATAATTACGCCGAACATAGACTATCACTCAAGCAGTATAAAAATAAAAAATATGCTGCCAAATCTTTCGGACCTTCGATAAATTATTCCTTAACCCCTGATTATCCCTAAAATATACATAAAACAAAGAAAAATTGGAATATAGGACACGTGGCGGTCTTTTTCTAGAGACATTATGCCCCACCCCAGCACGTCAAAATAATTTCATTAGATACTCACAACTTAAATGCAGTGACGATTGGATGTTTTCAAACAATATCGGTTTATAGGAAAACTTTTAAGATGCCCCGCTAACGCTGCAAAGTAAAATAAATTGGTAAAAATATCACAAAATCTCAGCACGTGTGCGGCAAATGGCAAACCGCAATAGTGAGTGACGTGATAACAATTGCACTTATCGACAATATTTCGATTTGATCGATTCGAAGTTTGTTTACCCTAATAAATTTGACAGACTCCAATATGAATATTAATAAATCTTATTTTGCTATTAATTTATGAATAGAATAATGTTTTCTCTTTTACATTAGGTAAACTTGAAAACTGAATGTAATTTTTCTAAATGTGACACGAACATGACTGATATGAGATATTATAGTCATAATATTATCTTACGCTTTCTTGAAGAATAATTACTTATATAAGAATTGGACTCTATTATTCGATTTTATTTGTTTTAAGATAATTTTGGTGCATCACTAGGAAACCAATAACAGCCGGGAAAAAACTTGGAAAGCATCAAAAAAACATTGGCACGTTCGAAAATTAACTAAAAAATTATAGCATGAAGATTAACACAAAGAGGTGTTTTGGTTTAAACTATGAAAATTATGCTTATTTTCAAGTTATGTTATTCTGTAATTTTTGAAAGTTTATTTTTCCACTTTTGATTTCTTTTCAAATATTTTAAGCTGGATAAATCTACAATTACAATTTTACTTTTTAAGCCGGACTGAATCCTACAAATAAAAAGCGTGTAAAGTTTTGTGGGTATATTTAATTTTAATACTAATTATGAAAAAATACATATAGTCTTTTACTTTACGTTAATTAGATTAATCAATGCAATGTGATGGGCATAGATAGACAATACTCTATTGGTAATGGTAAAGCTAAGCTGTCAAGCTTTTTGGCAATTCCTGTCAAATAGTGTCACTGTCAATAATTAAAGTGAGTGCTGCTGCTTTGAAATTATCTGCATTTTTAACCAAAACAATTTAAATTAAATTTACTGTATAAAATGACCGAAAATATAGACTACTATCGAAATCAGATTGCTCTAGCTAGAACCGAAATTAAAAACCTACGGTAAGTGATTCTTAATATTATTATTATCAAGGGTTTCCTTTTCGTTAGTTAAAACACAAAATTTATTTTAGGCAGCAGATACTCTCACTGAAACATGAGCATATCAAGGAAACTACCTACATTAAAAGCCATCTGAATGTGCTTCGATGTGCGAATTGCGGCGATATAGGTAATTAACACTATTTAATTGTGTCGTATATCATCGCATATCATTGTACAATTTTACGCCTGCATGCATTTATAGAGCGTTTTTATTTCTTGGAATGTTACTGAGAGTTTGATTGTGTGAGCTTAGCACGGTTTATGAGTTTACTATTGCATTTAACTGATGGGTTTAAATAATTTGGTTTAACCCTAAGGTTTGACTTATTACATACCTATTACCAAATAATCACCATCAGCAGGTTAGAACTTAATAAATACTATTCATACCATAATAATAGTCAGCATATTCGTTTGAAATTCTGGCTAGTATCATTACCATAATAATTATTGTAGGGCTGCCACACACATTTTTGCTGTCATATCCAGGACCATGTGCTGCTCTTGGGCATCTCATTGAGCAATCCTTGTTCTCCACTCTTCAAAAGACAATAAATGCATCACTTATAAATCAATACAATAAAAATAGCACTGGCTTTGGTTGCAAGTTCGTAGCAGGCTGACTGGCCAAGGGTGCACAGTTGTCATAAAACATACAATAACCACCTCCTTCTTCTTCTTGGTTGGTTGACGAACAACCTGGTGTCAGAGTTTAAAACTGCCTGTAGGCCTCTGATATAGCTTTACACACCGTTGAAAAATCTCTCAGGTGTGCCGGTTTCCTCACAATGTTTTCCTTCACCGTTTTTAGCAACTGATAACTAAATTATAATACGCACATGAATTTGAAAAGACAATTGCAACTTTTGACTTGGCAGTCCTACTGACATACCACTTGGCTATCAGTGCTACCACTGCCTTCGCATGATTATTATATTTATAATCCAACACAATTTGTTAAAAATAAAACAACTATTTAGCCTTCAATACAAAATATATTTCAATAAATATTATTTACAGCAACAACCTTAGCACCCAGCCATAATGGAGGAGACATATTTCCGCTGGATCCGGAGTTCATTGCGTATAAGCGTATTGGATACATCGAGACACCGTTTCAGAATAAGAGGGGAGTTCCCCGTCAGCCGACCGTGATGGCTAAGGCTAGAGGTGCAGTTGTCATTGACACCTCTGTGTTCAACAATCCAGAGCATGCAATAAGCGGTTTAGAGGAGTTTTCTCATATATGGTAAGTGCTCATGCAGTGTATTTTCAACTAATCCACAATTTTCAACAAATTGCATTCCGTATGAATAAAAACGATTCAAGGTTCCATAAATGGCACAAACATTTGTGCTCCAGTGGTAATAATAATATTTGTCTCTTATCTGGGATCTTTGCACATTGTGTTAATAAATTTAGCGATGATGCTATCAAGCAACAATTACCAAACATACTGAGAGGCAATGGTTAAAAAAAAAATTAGTTTTGGAGATTGTGTATTGAAATTTTATGTCAATTTGTTAGGCAGTTATTAGGGAAAATTAAATATGAAGTATGTAAAAAAGTGTGTTTTTCTTATTTTGTATGTACTTTCAGGATAATATTCCATTTCCATATGACAGAGAGTACTAACTCTCCCGCCAAAGTGGCGCCCCCACGGCTCAGGGGCGAACGACGAGGTGTGTTCTCAACACGGTCGCCGCATCGGCCATGCCCCATTGGACTGTCTCTGGTCAAGATACAGAGCATTGAAGGTATGTTGTTAATTGTTATATTACTAGGGATGTATGAACTACCATGTAATTTTAAAAATGTGTGGTATCTGGCCTACTATTGACCACCGCCTTTCCTCCCATGGATGTTGTAAGAGGCGACTAAGGGAAAATTCAGTAGATGGGTAGCAGCTTCTTCTGTAACTTCACCACCAATACTGATCCCCAAGCCCCTTGCGAAGCGTGGGGATTATGGCAATGCCTCCCCCCACCCATTTAAACGGGGAGGCCTATGTTCAACAGTGGACGTCTTTTGGCTAATAATGCTGATGATGACATTTACAAAAATGTTGTAGGTACTTTCATTGGTATGAGAAAATAAATTTCCAACTAACAAGTAACATTATTGGTGGTGAATATTTATTATCGAAATTTTTTATAATTAACGGGGTAATGCGTAACATTTAAATGAAAATCACCTTTAAAAGAATATAAGGTGGGCTTACATTTCTTCATCACACAGGTAACAAAATAAACTTCTTGGGTGTGGATATGGTGAATGGTACACCAGTGCTGGATATAAAGCCATACATACCGGAGTACGATTACCCGGCGCCGGCCTTCAGGGATACTACCATGTCTTCCCTTGTCCGACCACCGACAGAGGGTATCAGTGATGTTACAGAAACACTTGCTAATCTGCCACTTGATGATGAAGCTAGGAGGTAAGTGGAATACAACTAAAACGTTCTCAGTATCATCACTACATTGTATAAAACAAAGTCGCTGTCTCTGTCCCTATATCCCTATGTATGCTTAAATCTTTAAAACTACGCAACCTATTATGATGCGGTTTTTTTAAATAGATAGAGTTATTGAAGAGGAAGGCTGGTTTTACAGTCACGCCGCTAGACGCGCCGTTGGACAGCGCGCTGTTGGACAGCGCGCGTTTGAACAGCGGTGCACCATAAAACGACATTAGTACGGCGCGTTTCGCTGCTGTGAGACAGTCGTGTACAAACAGATACAAAATGAACGGCAATGCGGTTAGAGTACTGGCTATTTACTTTTTATGGAAAAAAAGGCAACAAAAACGTCGAAGAACAGTAGGTGTTGATCCTTATAACGCTACAAGGTTACTGAGAGGCGAACACGTAACATCTTTCTCTGATTTACGAGAAAATAGTTATAAATTTTATAAATATTTTCGCCTATCAACCAGCAGTTTCGACGAATTACTGTGCAAGTTAGAGTTTTCTTTACGAAGATCCAGCATACGTCGCATCCCCATAGCTCCAGTGGAAAAATTGGCGATTACTCTAAGGTAAGTGAAATAAAAGAGTAGGTTTTGTAATAAATGATAATATTTGTTTGGCTTATTTTAATCACAGTCGTATTTTAATTACAACCTAACACACTTATTCATAAATGCTGATTAAACCTATTTTAGTTAAAATGGTCTTAAAATCGGAATCTTCTCTTTCATTTTGCAAATGTAGAAAAGAAACAAAACACTTGTAAAACCTATATTAATCTCACTCGTTTTTAATGAATAAGGGCATTATTTTAAATCACAGTGTTATTATAATCATTGACTTATTTTAAATCACAGTCTTATTTTAATCATAATCTTATTTTAAATCACAGTCTTATTTTAATCATAATCTTATTTTAAATCACAGTCTCATTTGAATCATAGTCTCATTTTAATCAGTCTTACTTTGTAGCTAAAAATTGACAAGTACTTGTGAGGTTCACTGGTGTGTGTAGTTAGAAGGCTGGTTTTATAACTACGTGTTTCGACAGCGCGTCTGAAGCCCGCGCGTTCGGATTTGTTGGGGGTAGTAGTTGCGTTTTATAGTCACGCGCTTGAGCAGCGCTGTTGAGTAAGGTAAAGTCAGCGTGCTAACAGCGACGCTGCTCAACGGCGCGTCTAACAGCGTAGCTATAAAACCAGCCGAAGGAACGCCGAATGATTTGTTGGTGTGTCTATGTCAAAGTATTGTGACAAGTTAGTGTGCCTGCTATCTTGACGTCAAGCTAGCAGGCACACGAAGCCTGGCAACCTGACAACTTTGCCCTTTCGGAGCGGCATTGCCTCCCAGGCAGTAGCATTTTGATTTTTGCGAAGTAGTAATAAACTTTTTAAAATAAATCTGTAAAAAATAACTAATATCCTTATTGATCCTCATTATCAGGATAATTTGAGTTATTATCGCCAGTCGGCGATACGACATTTGATAATTCTACTGCAGATTCATAAAGCTGCTGTTGAGGTGTAGAGGTGGTAGCATAGGCATAGGTATAATTATGAAGTGGCAATGTTTGAGTTGTGTAATTATAAGTAGAATTTGCGTTCACACTAGAATTAACATTATTTTCTGGTGATGAAAAGCTAGGTGTCGTAGTCGTTGGAGCTGAAATCCCAATAAGTAATTCTAGAACCTTTGCGCGAAACTGCAGCTTTTGATAAGCACTTAAATTACTTAGAATCGGACCAAGAGACTCAAAAAATGACAAATCATCAGGATTGAGGTTGGAAGGGGAAGTATTTTGGTTAAGCAACGTTATTAATTCGTTTTCAAAATTTGATTGTTCTGATTTACGTTTATTCATTCCACTACGTTTATTCCATTTGTTTTGACTATTTTCTGTGTTTTCCTGTGGTCTATGGAGCTGAGATGGAGTACTCAAGTTATTCGCTGATGTGGCTGTTTCAGTCAAATCTTCAGATACGATAGACTGATTATCGCTTAATGATTCTGTAACTTCATTTTCTGAAATACGATCAAGGAATGTCATTTGGTCGAAAAATAGATACTTCTTGTGTTTTGCAGCGCTTCCAGATGGCGTATTTCGCATATTCCCTTTTGTTCTGAAATAATTATCTCTGGCTGATTTCCATCGATGGCGTATTTGTTTATCTGCAATAAAAACGTATTTTTTTAGGTACTTACCTATATACTAAAATCAAATGAAAATACTTTTTGTTTTCAGGTTTTTGGCAACGGGCAGTACTTTCTCCGATTTATCTATCACATACAGAATGGGAATCACTACTGTAGCTAAGATAGTAGATGAAGTTTGTTCGACTATATGGGAAAAACTGCGTCATGAATGTGTACCTGAACCAACTACAGAAATGTGGCAGCGCATAAGTGAAGAATTTCAGTTATATGCAAATTTTCCAAATTGTTGCGGGGCGATAGATGGTAAACACATACGTATAGTAAATCCTGCAGGTGGAGGCTCAATGTTTTATAATTATAAACATTTCTATTCTATCGTCCTTTTGGCAATGTGCGATGCGAACTATTGTTTCACATATATTAACATAGGTTCTTGCGGGAAAAACTCAGACTCTATAATATTTCAAGAGAGTTCACTATTTAAAAAGTTACAGAACAATAGTTTGAGGTTGCCAGGTGTAAAGCATCTGCCGGGCACTAATATAACAGTACCACACATAATAGTTGGTGATGGTGCATTTGGTATATCCAACCATGTGATGAGACCTTATGTGCGATCCAACATGACTCATAAAAAGAAAATATTTAATTACCGCTTAAGTCGTGCTAGACGGTACATAGAGTCGACGTTTGGAATAATGTCCAACAAATTCAGAGTATTCCATACTCCTATGAGTGTCAGTTTTCCTATTGCAAAAAAGATAGTTCAAGCCTGTTGCATATTGCATAATTTTATTAGAGTACGGGATGGCTACAACGTTAATCACACATTAACTATAACGGGATTGACTGATCTAATTAACGACCCAGATCATAGATCAGGAAACACATTACGCGATATATTCGCTAATTACTTCGTATCACCCACTGGTAGCGTGTCATGGCAAGATAGATCTGTGTTCTGATTTTATAGTTGACACCTACCGCGAAATTCAAATTAATTCAAAATCCAAAATTAGCCAAATCGGTCCAGCCGTTCTCGATTTTAGCGAGACTAACGAACAGCAATTGATTTATATATTTAAATAGATTAGAATTTCTGAAATTCGCGGGCGGACAAAACGATTTCACTTAATTTTACACTAGGTAATAAGTAGCTAATGTGACTTAATTAAGGTACCAGACTCGTCGGTTACACTTGACAAACGATCTTTAAAGTTAATTTATATCTCTTATTGTGAACTGAACACTAAAAGTGATTGAATGTTTTAATGGAGGATGGAGGATTTCGTTTGTGCAACTAGCGGTAAACATGTATGTAACAAAAAAGATTTTATTAATAAATGTTTCTTACCTAAGTCTGTATTGAAATTTTCACCACACAATTCCTTTCCAATTTCTTCCCAGGCTTTATTTTTTGCGTCCTTATTCTTATAAAAATCATCGGCCGGGTCCCATAAACATCTTCTAATTCGCACTTCGTCAATTACTCGACCCGTATCGATGTGATTCATTTTGTACACAACAGTACCTAACGGCACGTCTCAACGGCGTGAGACTAAAACGCACAATGGCCGTAGAAGCGCACGAGCGGCGCGCGCTTCGACCGCGCCGCGCGAATAGGACGCGTTCAACGAACGGCGCTGCTCAAGCGCGCGAATTTGAAACGCTACTAATACCCCAAACATATCCGAGCGCGCGCGCTCCGACGGCGCTGCCGAAACGCGTGACTGTAAAACCAGCCGAAGCTTTATATGTATAATAACATCCATTAAATATTGGAGAAATACTTATAATATATATTTTATACCCGTGAGAAGCCGAGGCGGGCCGCTAGTTTGATTATAAATAAATAAGGAAATATATTTGAAAGCATCCTAATATGTATCATGCTTTTTTGTATAAAATAGCTATTTTTTAAGTTTGGTACTGTAAGTCTTTGTATCCATAAGGGCAACCTTATTGGCATTTATCAAACATGTTTCTAAATTACTGTACGTTGTCATCAAATATGTAACTAAGCAAATAAATAGAAATACCTATGTGATGACAGTTGAAAAGAGGAATTAGTAACAATTAACAACACAATACCTGGATTTGAACCAGTTTCATCTCATGTGCATCTTAACACTACTTTTAACAATTTTGTAAAATACTGTTTTTGTGCTGCACGACTCACTCAGTAAAACAGACTGATTTAAGTAAATAATGCTCGAATTTGTTCAACATTTAAATACTGTTCCCTGACTGATGTCTAAACTATAAGCAGATTTAAAAAAAAAGTACTGATGTACTTCACTTTAAAATCTGCTTATAGTTTAGACAAATAGATTAGGTTACATTCAATTTTTCAGCATTAGTCCGCGTGTGAACAATCTTGGATTGGATACAGCCAGTCCTGCTTCCCGTTCGCCGTTCGAAGACGACCCGTCGCCGGAACAGCCCAGCAATAATACTCCTATATCACCATCATCAGAATCTCCGTCTAGCGTCGACTTACTCGACGGTAATTACCGAACGCCGGCGGTTCCACGGGCCGACACTGAACGAGGCGCCCCTGATGGACAAGAAAGATACACTCCCCCGCAATCAGCTCATCTCACAAGTATAACTCATGATGGTATAAGAGTAGCTCCATGGATTTCGAATCCTCCTTCGCAGCGCTACGATGTACGATTTAGCGACGATGCCATTACCAGATTGAATGACTTGATAGGCGATAGGGCGCCGACCTTCAAATCTAACATAGAGTGCTTGCTATCTGAAGATCCGAGGTCTCAGTATGTCAGGAATCGTTACCCAGATCATGAGTACAGTTGCGTATTAGAAGATTTATCTATAAGCTGCATTTTTGATGCTAGTACGTCTGTGTGTTCCATTATAGCTATAAGAAATGCCGAGGATTTACAGACATAAAAAACCATTGCTTACTCTAATTTATTTAAGCACAGGGAATAAGTCATCAGCGTGTTTCTTAGTCTTTTTATTGTAAATATAATAAATTTACAAATCAAATAAACATGATAAATATAATCTTTTTCAGTATATATTATGTATAATTAAGAATACAGTTTTTAAATTAATAAAATATTGAAAAACTTTTGTCTGTGCCCCAAATGGCCAATAAATCGTTTCGTCATCGTCTCACACATTGACGCTTACGTATTTGTCTTTGTAACCATAGTATAATAAGGAAAACAACGTTTTAAATAATGTCGTTTTTACGTTAATGTTGTAGCATATGTTCTTCTCAACAAACTCTTACATTTTAATAATATTGTAGGTATAGTTCTAGTAACCGTGTACATTGTGTGGCATTTTATTATCATGTGTATTATTATTATTCAAAACATATTTTGTATTTCAAACAGGCATGAATACACCTTTCTTATTATACTATGCTATAAAACGCAGTAGTTATAATCTCTTAATCTAACTTTTAATTTACTGTAGCAACAGTAAATCTGATGAATGTATTCAATTGACTTCATCGAAATTGTGGTGGCTTATACATATTTTTTTTAATTTGTTGTTTATAATTGTTTATTTGAATAAAATTATACAATTTTAAATCCAATTTATTTATTTTTTACTAAAATCTAAAAACAAATCAATGATTCTATAAGTATATAAATATATTGTAAAATGGTTATTATTTGGATATAATAATACAGTTAATATATTTAGTATAATGAGTATTAATAGCTACGTTTTTGATGGTCGATTTGTTATTTTTCCTTATTTTGGCGTCAATTGAAGATTAAATGATTGCATTCAATGTTATACATCAGTACCGAAATACGTACTTAGTTATTATTCGAGGTATGATAGGACCTTGAAAATACGCTATCGAAGGCCTAATTTTTGCAAAAAAATGTTGATTAGTAAAATCTTAAACGTAAATCATAATATTTTTAGTAAAGCTACTTTGTGATGCATTTCTTAATATAGTGTATTATATCATAGTATTGAGAGATACCAAATAAAAATAGATTATTTTAATATTTCAATTGCAGTTGATAAAAAAATTACCAAGTAAAATGTAATAACAAAAATAATAGTATAATGCCACATTATGGTATGATCAGAGGATAAAATCTGAGGTATTCTCTCAAACCATTTTATAAAACAAGATATGTTTACCAGATCCAAAACCACCAATCGTGTCTAATATATTTAGTTCTAAATATCTCATTTGAATTCCATGTAACACTATATTCTTGGCTGTTTCATCATGTTCCCAGTTAATCTTACTAGAAATTGGACTCCAGACTTTACCATCTACGGAATATCTGTACTGGACCTGCAGAACCGTTCCATTTCCGGCGTCTATTCGAGGAGTGTATTCTATTCTGTCGATTGGGTATGTAGCACCTAAATCGAAATTTAGTTTAATTACCTTTGATTTTTGCGGATCAGCTTGTCCCGGCTTGCCCCAGTGTGTGTGCCATATTGTAGCAATGTCCCCATCAGTCAGCTTGCACACCTCTTGACATGGCTGACATGGTATATTACAAGATACTTTCACATCTTTGACAGTATATTTCTGAGGATCTTCTTTCGTTTTCACTAGAATGTAGTAACTCCATTTTGATACACCTTTGCTGTTTGCGCATCGAATTCGGAATTTATGTTCAGAGTCATATTCTAAGTCTTCTACCATAAATTTGGCACTCACAATATTTGTCAGTAATGTGCCATCTCTTTCCATTTCGTAGTAGACTCCTTTCAGGGGCTCCCAACGTAGCGTGATTGTAGACGGCGTTATATCTTCGTCTCGTACTGTAAAACCAGATGGTACGTGTAGGGCGGTATTCAAATTCATATTGCTTCCGCATACTTCGCCCTTATTTTCGTAACCTTTGATTTTGATATGAATTTCTTTCGATGTCACATCTATTTTATCGAGTTTTATAAGCAAGAATGGTTGTATTAAACCATCACCAGCTACTTCTTCCAGGTAAGGATTTACACTAAATTTGCTTTGGAAATAAAATGCATTGTTGGCTTCTTCAAATGCTTTCTCACTATCCGCTTCAAGAATGTGTATTGGTTCATCGTCGATTGCTGCTTTTATATGATCAATAGGCTTTGAAGCCATTATTCTTAGAAGAGTTGATCTTTCTTTAACTATTGTATCATAAGATCCAATTGTTTTATGTAAATTAATAAATAAATCGCCCTTCTCATTAAAACTGGGACCTATAACTATAATTTTCGTTTTAGCATGAGCCTTTAAATAATCGGGTGATATGCCATCATCTTCATAGACTTCGAATTCTGATTCACCATCGGGATAAATATTAAAGATCCTGCTATCTCTGTTTATTTCATTAGGATTATTATTGGGGTTTGTCATGGGAATAATAGCACCGTTCCTAATGAAAAATGGTATCTTCCACAGCGGTGTTTGTAAATTGTTCCATATTTTGCCACCTTGATATTTTTCTCCTGTGAGCATATCTATCCACACCTGGTCCTGATTTGGCAAATAAACTCCATCACGAACCCATTCACTTTTGTCGTTTTTTTCTTTATACACAGGAGCCACTAATATGTTAGGTCCCCACATGTATTGGTACTGAGAGTCCTTAGTATACGCGCAGGTCTCTTTAGGAAACTCTAAAAACATTGCTCTGATCATAGGTAATCCGTGAATGGATTCATGGCCTATAGTATAATTGTAGGGCATTAACATGCTTTTAAATTTTAGGTACGCTCTGTTAATACTTGTCGTCTCCTCATCAAAACTGAAGGGTGTTTTCTGTACCCTTCCCCAGCCGTCCATGTTTAGCTGAAGGGGTGTGAATGTTTTCCATTGATAATCTCGTATGTTCACTTCTCTACCGCGTCCTCCGTAAATGCCATCCATATCTGAGCCAACTATGGGTATGCCAGACAAGCCAGCGCCTATGTAAGTAGGTACGTGGAAGCGTATGTATTCCCATTCGCCTCCAGTTTGATCACCGCTCCATATGCCTGCGTGTCGTTGAGTCCCGGCCCAGCCATCGACCATTATAATCATTACTCGGCTTCTTTGTTTTGCGCCTTTTACAAATATATGAGCTGCGTTTTCGACAGCACTCAGTCCAAATGAATACCCTTCGCCAATCCAAGCAACATCGCACTTGAGTGCAACAACTCCAGCTACGCCTACTTCTTTCTCCAAATCTCGATCGCCTTTTTTAGGGTGTTTAGGATCTGCTGGTTCCAAATTTGACTCAGTCCAGAGCGCGACTTGCGCCTTATTATTTCTGGCATAATCAGCAAATTGTTTTAAATTTTCAATATCACCATCAAGGGAATCTGTTTGTCCGTACCCACAGCCGTACCCATCGTTAGGAACAAACCAGCCTAGTGGTATATCATGTCTTTGATATCTGTCTATCATAGCTCTCGCTGAAAATTGATAGTTATTTTTCTCTCCGTTTAAGGATTCTAAAATACCTTTTTTATCATGCATGTCTTTTGGCTGATAGCATTTGTAATAAAGTCCATCCTCGAACAAAATTGCACCTGGCGTGTCGTGACCTACTTTAACCCAATAGTCGCGATTAAATGCATTTAAATGAGCCTCGTAAAATGCGTATTCCGGCATAAAAATCGGCTGGCCCGTTAATTCGTAATAATCTTTTAAGATATCTTTAGGGTGAAGACTGATAAAGAAGAACGCATCAAAATCATCTCCTTTGTGAATAGTTTCGACGATACCTGAATGTCTTGCTCCAAAGTTATAAACGCCTGGTTGCCAAGTGTTTCTTAGAACCGCATAGCCGTAAGTCGACCAATAAAAAGGGCAAGGCGACGTTACTCCACCATCGACCCAATTGTTCGAATTGACAATATTTATCTCGCATTCCTTGTGACTAAACCTTCCGTTTTGCATTCCTCCTCCGTAGAAGAACTCGTCCTCGTATTGGTGTAATGTCTGTTTCACTTTACTGTTGGCGTAAGACAATGGTGATGACTCTCTTATTACATCTTTGTTAGTTCTCAAATCGCGTACGCACATAGTGCCTTGTTTCTTATCGAACTGTATGGATATTTTATTAGTGTAAACATTGTAGCATTGTTCTGTTGTTTCTAGAACGGAGTACTCAAATGGTTTTGTATCGTAATCTGTTATTTTTTTTACATTTATTTTAGATGTATCCTCAGGATTATTAGGTATTGGATAGTCTAGGAAATGTCCTGTTGGTGACATGTAATATTTAAAAGTATGGCTATTCAGAATATTTAGTTTAGCCACTTCGCCAGTTTCATATTCTATCAAAAAATCTCTATCAGTTTTGGTGAACGAAGTTATGCCTCCTAAGGTTCCCATCTCAGCCAATTATTATAAGTTTAACTAAGTAGATATTGTAAATTTTATTTCAGAATATCATATCGGAATGTAACCTGAAACAAAGTAAACCATAACTAAGTACATAAGCCATGAAACTTACTGTGTTATCGTTTTGACTATCTCATAAATTGTTCACTTATAAATATTAAGTAGGTATATTAACTACGCCTTTATATATTGTTTCTAATATTCGTTTTAAATAGATGCGGCCTTGCATTATTGTCTTGAAAACATCAGTTATAATAATTGCTAACATACCTTACTACATATTATTTACCTATACATAAACGAAATTAGGTACCCATAACATTTTTCGACTCGGGGTTCGAACCTGGGAGAGGCCTATGTCCAACAGTGGACCGCAATAGGCTGAGAGAGAGAGGGACGCGAACCCAGGACCTCATGCGCAGCAATCGCGCTTAGCGACCATTAGATCAACGAGCCAGGCAGTCAATAAATACTGACGAGTCTAGTGGTCTGGCAAATGGCTAGGTACGTATGGTCTATGCTCGCCACTTATTTATTACGCGGGACTCACGGTGAAATGAGGGTACCTATATTAATTCTAATATGTTACAGCACTTCTGCCCACCCCTTTGGAGATCAAGCACGACGCACGTTACAGTTGAGACAGAAATTGGCAAAATGATATTATGTCGCGCTAGCCGCTAGCTGTTTCCTCTAGCTTATCTAAATAAGTATAGCCGGATAACTTTATCGGCATCAATCCAAGCCTAACGAAATGCCAGACGTTTGTTTGGTAATTAATGAAGATATGATTGATAATATATTTCCATTACTTTATGTAAAAAGTAATATGTAGGTAGGTATATTATGATCTTGTGTTGCATCATACAAAGGCTAATCGGCTTTTAACATTCAGCTAGGACATTACTTTGCAATAAACAGTATGACGAGTGTAGGTACATACATACACTGATACACCCCTTTATTAGTTAACTATACCGCTACCATCTAAAGTTGTTTATTATGAGTAGTAATAGTTAAATTTAAAAAAGTAAGTACCTATGCAGGAGTGTCTAATATTCAGTGTTGGTTTTAATATTGTAGATTTAATGTACTAAACTGATTATGTTAATTATTACCTATTGCATCTAATTGGTGTTACGCTGTTTTAACTAACTATAAATAAATAAAATTAAACTTACAACTATTCAATACAAATAAAAAATAGTAAGTTTAGTAATTTAAATTTAAAAAGTATGAAATAATTAATTTCTCTTTGAATAAATGTTATATCCAATCTAATAATTTAATAATTTTACTTACGTGGACGGAACGATACCAGCACTCTGATATTAAGTGATCACAGCTACTCGGAATGTTATTATATAGATGCTAAGTACTAATATGACCTCGTTCAATACAAAAGAATATTATTTACATTCAAAAACAAATAGGCAACTTACTGTTACAATAATATATTTGAGCAGACAACAGCCGTTAACAAAGCGCGCTGATAAGAACAATCAAAAAGAACAATATTAACTACAGCTAATGCACAAGTTGGAGTAAACTATACCGTAAGTTTATAGAGTTGTCTGCTGATCTCAGAAGCATAAAATTATAACCTTGATAAGTATTTTCCTTTGACATTAAGTCAGAATTTAATTTTTAAGGTGTACCTTCTTTTTGGTTAATAGTTGAGAAAAATAATAATTTGATTTGTTATTAGATTAAATATTATTTGTAATATTGTATATATAATTAAATGTTACTAAATCATACTTAATCGACTAACGAAAATAAAGAACAGTACTACGCTGACGTTTCGTTTTCGCTTGTTTGACATTTCAATCAACTTTTGTTTGGTTGTCTTGACGGCCGGACTAAGCGAAAATTTTGATTACTCATTTTGTTATAAAATTCGTGTAATTTTCATTTTTTTCACTATCAACTTGTGGAAATTCATTTAAGGTAATGTATAAGCACCGAAATATTTGTCGCGTATTGCATTTTATTAGTCAATTTCTGCAAAACGCTTTGTCATGGTTTCTAACCTATCCCGGTAAGAGAAATTACTTTTTTTACAGATGTTTCTTACACGTTCGGAATATGACCGGGGTGTCAACACATTCAGTCCTGAAGGTAGGCTGTTCCAAGTAGAGTATGCGATTGAAGCGATAAAACTCGGTTCGACGGCGATCGGCATCTGTACGTCTGAAGGAGTAGTTTTAGCTGTTGAAAAGAGGATTACTTCCCCTCTAATGGAGCCTACTACAATTGAGAAGATCGTTGAGGTAGACAGGCATATCGCTTGTGCAGTGTCTGGTCTGATGGCCGATTCTAGGTAAGTTTTTTTAAGACTTGGTTCCTTGCTTCACATCTATGTATTAATATCAATTATTTAAGTTGGGTCAAATATAATTGTTTTCTTAGCAGATAAAATGTAGCTTTTTACATGAATTGATATCAAATACAAGCAAAATAAACATGTTGCTTTTCATATATATTTTTTTTGAGAATTTCATAAAAGATAATATTAGCCTACTAACCGAACTACAGACTTCCTTACAATCATTTGAACTTGAGTTAAATTACATGCAAAATTTAACTTTCTGCACTCTTAGATTGTGTGGTGTATCCTACATTCTGTATTTTTGCCTTCTTCCAAAACTGTAATAATACAGTTACTTGATTTCACATACAGAACTCTAGTGGAACGTGCCCGTGTAGAATGCCAGAACCACTGGTTTGTTTACAATGAGCGCATGAGTGTGGAGTCTTGTGCTCAGGCCGTGTCTAACCTGGCTATCCAGTTTGGTGACAGTGATGACGACAGCGGCACAGCCATGTCCAGACCATTTGGTGTAGCTGTTATGTTTGCTGGTAAGTCTGAGACTGTCAATATAGCTTTTGGTCTTTTCAGTCCATCAAATATGTCTTGGACTCAATCCTCTCTGATTTTAATACAGTAATTATTTATATAAACATAGAGATCAAGGAATTTAGTATCAAATTGTCTGTGTCTCTTCTGCCCCCTTAGACAAGTGGAAAAACGCTTGATGAATAGAAATCGTGTAGAATGAAAAATGTATAGGATTGACATATGTTATCTATTACATAGTCGAAATATTATGTCATCCCCATACATTTATCATTCTATTCGATTTCTATTCGTCAAGCATTTTGCCACTTGTCTAATCGGGCTGATATGAGTCTGTCTACCTTAAAGACAGAGTAGGTTCAACATTTTAAAATTTCTTAGATGTGTTATCAAGAGATCCGAAAGAGGCTTTTATATACTTATTACTACCTATCTACCTAAATTTCATACTTATAAACTATTTCTTTCAGGCATTGATGAGAAAGGACCTCAACTGTTCCACATGGACCCCAGTGGTACATTTGTGCAGTATGAGGCTAAAGCTATTGGTTCAGGCAGTGAAGGAGCTCAGCAGAGCTTGAAGGTGAGATCCTTTTGGTAACCATATTGGGTAACAATAGCTGACTAATTGAAGGGGCTGTATCTACATAATTATGCAGTTACATATAAACATAATATGCCATAATGGTGTTTAGGTTGTGGTTACTAAAACTAAAGAGAGGTGTAAACAACAAGTATAAGAGAGTAACCTTCCTTCCTTAAATATTACACTCTTCAAACATCCTTTAACTGCTAGGTCTGCTTTTCATCATGAGCCTACATCCATCCACTGCTAGACAGAGGCCTCTCTTAAGGCACGCCACTAAGCACAGGCTTTCTTTTCCCTAATCAAAATTTAATATTATCATCAACAGGAAGTATACCACAAATCCATGACTCTCAAAGAAGCTATCAAGTCGGCGCTGACTATCCTAAAACAGGTGATGGAAGAGAAGCTGTCTGAGAACAATGTGGAGGTGGTCACCATGACTCCTGGCTCCATGTTCCATATGTTTACGAGGGAGCAGCTGGCTGAGGTCATTAAAGACATACCTTGAATTGTAGAGCAGTAAGACAGTGGGGATTGTAACTATTTTATTAGGTATTAAAAGTGTTAATGAGAGTGTGGTTATATCGGGAGTTGAGAGAAAACAAAACGAATTATGGTGTAACTCCGTATCGTAAAAGACTGTCCATCTAAGCAGTTCCCAATCCTCATTAAACTATAAATAGCTTAATTTGCAAAAGGCTTTTGGGTATTATGTCGAGCTGTCCAAGGCAAAATATAAAACTGGAATCTAGTGGCTCATAAAGTACTCTCCCACATATCGCCTCTTAAAGACCCGTGTAATAGGTGGCGAGCCTATTAACATTCATGGGGTGCCCACTGGGTTTCTAAGGCACCTTATGAGTCGCTTTCCCGGTTCGTAATACGTTTTCCCATGGAGGCATTGGAATTTTGTAGCAAAGCATCAATGAATACAAAACCTACTAGATATATTTCATAGTCCTGGTATAAATACACGTTTATTCTCCCTAATAAGCAAATAAAATAGTTACAATCCACAGTTTGCGTAAGCATTGTCACATGAGGTATTTAGTAGTAATATTTGAAGTAAATTGTATCAAACAAAGTATTTAGCTTATTATGGTGGACTTCATACTGTATGTAAACAATATATTATATTATTATAATTACATTGTATTTCGAACATACTAGAGGTATATATCAGAATTTATACCACATGATTGCCATGAAGACAACAGTTAAAATTAATAACATAATAAGGTACATTCCATTACGCGTTATTTTAGAAGACATTTTGATATTTGTATGGCATTTACGTAATGAATTTTAGTAAAAAAAAAAATATCAATTTTTATAGTATATCATTGTGGTTTAGTCTGTTGTAATGATGGAAAATTATGCAGGAATATTTGAGTTATATTTTATAATAAGAGTGATACAATTTATATCAGCCCATCAGATCAAACAAATTTAATTTTTACCAATAATAACAATTCAAGTAGTCTGCAGTTTTGTAATTGGTTCCACGTTTCTCTTCTCTACCATATTATAACTATCTCTAATGTATGGTAATATATGTATGTATAATTTATTTCAAATATAACTGAAAGGTGTCGGAGACATTTTTGAATCTTACAGTAAGTATTTCACTGTTTAATAAACCTATCATCGATTTTTAAGGTATGTATTTTATTTACCTAGTATGTCCTTTTCGATATTTAGTTTGTTTTAGAAGGTAGTTAGTATTTTTAGTTTAAAGAGTAGTTAATTTTTGTTTGCCTCCTTTTTAGTTTACTAAACATAAATGTAGACTTGCTCATATATTGACGCACTTAAAAAGCGAATAGATCCTATGTTTTCGTCCTTAATTATAAACATCTCTATAATGGGTCATGCTATTTATTATGCTCTTTCAGGGCGTATGAATGTTTGGTTAGATTAATAAGTGTCATGATTGGAAAGTTCAGATATACATAGAGAAGCAACATCTTTTTTCCGATAGCCATTTTCTTGTAAGAGGCGCGGTCTGGTACCCACTATTACGGAGAAACTGCAGCAGTTTTACAGACTGTAAACATACTATGCACAAATGGACACACCAGGAACAAAATATGAATGAGCTTAGGCAACAATCTAACAGTCACTTTGTTAATATATTTTCACAAATACAGATGATAGCCGCTATCCCTGAGCTGCAATGGACCGATTCGTCAAGCTCTAGAAATACCATACAAGACTTATCCAAACTTAGGCTTGGAAGACAAACTGTGTAGAACATTGAGAAAACTGACTGAAACTGAACCGAAAGTCCTATTACATTATTATTTTTGTACGTATTTTGACTGTTTTATTGTAGCTAGATTAAATGTTAGTTAATGCGAATATGACAAATAATTTGCCCTGTGCGAAAATCTCACCCGCAACATTCCTGTTGATAGGAAATATGGACAATGATATTATGAGTAGGAAAGGTGCGTGCTAAGATGTTGGGAAACGGTATAAAAAAAAACCCAGAGTTCGTGCTTTGTGAGTTAAAAAGCGCAGTAAGAAATTGAGATATTTATTTGAGCTATAAAATTATTCATAATAAAAGGTAAGAAATAAATTCATCTTTCTTACACCCTTTTAAGAATACAATTGAAAAATATAATAACAAAAATAATATGCCTATTGTACATAAACTAAGACTAAGAAGACAACCATTTTAAATGACTTCCTTGGCTACTTTACAAATGTTTAGTATAGTATGTACCTTTCAACCGGTACCATAAGGCATAAGAAAAACCTGTATAACGCTACGTTCACACGGAGACATGCCGCATCAGATTTATGCAGAGAGACTGAACGCAGCATTACATGGGGGTTCTTACAAGACGTGATGTTATGTACTTCATCATATGACTACATCTAACTTTATCCAGATAGAAATAACCTATGTTCTTACCCTGGGACATGGAACTATTATTATGGGACCTATAATAATAATTAGTAGTGAAATATTAGTGTAGATTCTCGTGATAAATGAGAACACCATTGCCTACTACTATGGAGATTACAGACGTGGTATGTATAAAACTATAGTCTCAAAACAGTTTGGAAAAAGATTACATAAAACTGCTGATAAGACTTCACTACCAAACTAGTAACTACTTACATTTATTTATATCACATAATAGAAAAGTTAATCAAAACAATTCTCTACCAGTACTTAACTAAGTATGGTTCCAAGTCAATTGGATTAACATTAGGACCAAACCTTTCAACAGGCACGCCATTCCTATCGACTATGAACTTAGAAAAGTTCCACTTTATGAAGTCACCAATGGTGCCTCCTTTAGCGTTCTTCAGAAACTGCCACAATGGATGAGTATCATCTCCATTCACGTCAACTTTTTCAAACACGTCGAATTTTACATTTCTCTTTTTGATGAAATGCTGGATTTCGTGGAGGGTCCCTGGTTCCTGGCCACCGAACTGGTTGCAGGGGAAAGCCAGGATACGTAGACCTCTCTCGCTGTACTTCTCATATAGCTCGTTCAGCTGCTTGTAGTGCGTGTCGGTGTACCCGCATTGGGAAGCAACATTGACTATGATCAGCACTTTCCCTTTGTATTTCTCTAGCTTGACTTCGCGACCTTTGATGTCCTTGACTGTGAAGTCGTAAACTGTCTTTGGCTCGTGGATTTCGTTGATTAGTGATCCGCAAGTTCTTCTATAAAATGATTAAATTCAAAAGTAGGAGTATTTACTATAATTATGAGATGGTAAATCAGAATACAAGTTATTGCTTGTAAAACAAGTAAATAACCTTAGCAAATTAAGGAAAATAATACTGCAGGAATTATAATATAGATTACCAAAGAAATATACTAATACGTAAGTATGTATTTAACACCTACATTTAATACTCCGTGCTTTAGTTGCCTCTAACATGGGATTTACACCAAATTATTTCACTTCTAAGATGAAACCTGCATAGTGCAATAAATAAATATACATTTTCTTTTCAAAGTTTACTATTAAATGATATTTATTAAATTACTATACTGGTATACTTACTGTCCTTTAGAATGGAAGTCTCTGAAGGTTTCCACAGCGTTATAGATGTCGTCAGACAGGATGTCAGGATGCTCCATAGCAGCAAAGTGTCCGCCATCTTCTACCACCGTGCTTTGAAGGTAGTTCTTATACTTGAGCTTCAGTATGCTGTCGGGCTGGAAGGCTAGCTCGTACTTGAATTTTATACCCCATGTTGGTACTTCTGTTGGGATTCTAGAGGATAATGTATTGAAGAGTTATATTATTGTTAATGAAAAAAAATGCATTTACGTCAATCATAACTTAACCCTTTCCCAGTCCGATGAGCCATATTTATAGTACATGTCGATTGTTCACCTATTGTGTCTGGTACGCGGACAGTCAGTGTTAAGTAAAAAAAAAACTGTTTTAGTCATTTTACCTTGCCAATAATGGTTATTTATCACGATTAACAGATACTAACGCGTGAGATCCATACTTTAACCCTAATTGTTCCTAATAGAGAAAATTCCTAGTTGTAGAATAGGTGACATTATGCACTTTGTGTATAATTTGTGACGAAAAGTAATTTTCTTTATCAAGTAAAATGATAGTATAGAAACAACGATTACGCAATAGTCCAATACTTACTGGTCAATAAAAGCTAACTGCAGCATCCCTTCGATGTGATTCCTCATGCTGCTGGTAATACAGTTAGTAGACCAGTATATCATGACATTGTCCAGTAGATGGGTCAAGGCGAATTTGTTTAGCAAGCCGCCGTCGTTCGCGTTCCTGTAGTCTGGGTTCGTCCATGTAGAGAACTTCTCTAAAATGTAGGCGGCTAAACCAGCCGGAGAGTCGGATAGGGCTATGCCTGTGGAATAAGTAGGATATTTTTTATTCCCTTTGTGTAAAACATCAAATAAAAAAAGCATTAGCATCAAAATGTATCACAATAATATTCTGTTATATGTAATTTATACTTTCATATGCATTTAGTAAAAAGCTGTTATTTTAAGAATTACAAACCGACACTTCAATTTTTTTTATTTGTTTAGATACTAAAGCATTTACATTATGATAAAAGCGTCGATGACAGCCCTCAATCGAGTGCACGCTCATAAACTTCATACACTAATGCAAGTGTATAAAGTATTTCATCATTTTAACAACGCTAAATTTCGCTTGCGACTGCCTCCACATGGTTTTTGTTTTTAATATGAACTAGTCTATGTCAATCTCGAAGGTTTATTCTCAATATGGATGAAAGAAGTATGAATTATTGCATACATGAATAAGACTGACAGAGGTGATTTAATACAATAAGCAAGAAACATTTAAATCTTACCAACAGTATCGGGCTTTGTGGCCTGTATGTGGAAATAGCCGGTCTCTTGAAAAATCCTCGATACATGAGAGCTAAGTGGGTACATGCGATCTTGTACCTCAGGCTCCACTATTAGACTGGGCCAGATTGAACCTGGAAAATGTATACGGGGGATATTTAGAATGTTTAATATTAAACATTCCACATTACATTACGCCTGTGTTCATTCTACACCCACATTTCGCTAGTTATAGGTCTCAATGTAATAGGGGCGAGCCTATTGCCATTTACCGGGCCGAAATTCAGATTTCGTGCTGCTTCTAAAATATACTTAATGGAAATACCTATGCCAATAACATTTTGCTCGCCTTGAGAATCGAGCTCAGCAGTCGCGCTGTACGACCACTAGACCATAGACGCAGTTAAAAAGTTTAATTTATTTGATTACGGAAAATAAGATGTATGTATGTATTTATCACAAAATTTGTAATTTTTATCCCTTCGGTTGGTTTTGTTAATTTAGACCACAATTCAGGATTTTTAGATAGGGTCAAAACTGTGAGTAGGACGTACGAGAATTAGCATTACGTTATCTGTTCTAAGAAAAGTATGGAAAAAAAAAACAAAGAATTATTCGGGAATTAATCCAGGGTGTCAGCTACCTCCATATCAAATTTTACCTAAATGTGTCCAGCCGTTTAAGCGTGAAGAGGTAACAAACATACAAACACACTCACGAACTTTCGCTCTTTTAATATAAGTGTGAAGTGTGATGATATTAGTAACGTTTATTAATACTTACCCATCAAAGTGTACATCAACACCACTGGATTGTAACTAACTAATGGCGAGTTAGTATGGAACCCGAGTATGTTCTCAGGGAACAAAGTGGCCATAATAGACCCTACAGCGTGTCCTAACTCTCCTCCTTGGACATAGTACTGCTTATGTCCGATACGATGCATTAGGTTGCGGTACACCACTGATATTTCTATTGGACCCATGCCGGGGCGGACTGGCCCCTGAAATTGAACCTTAAGTTATTGTCTTGTTTAAAAAAACCTCGCATTACGCTAGGATTTTTTTCTGTATCGTAGCCGTGTATCAGAGACATGAAATATCACATGCACAAACACCCTGATTCGAGACAAATATGTCTGGGATCACAAAAAATAATAATAATAAAATTCCTTGTATGGGAATCGAGCGGTGCCTAAGCACAGAAGACCAATAACTTAGCCAGTCTGCCTATTGGGCAGTCAATTTTCCACCGTTTTTTATTATATAAGTAGTTTCCTTAACGCGATTTATTTACCACTTTCTTTATCTTGCCATGGAGGATACCTGTACCTGTGTATTATGTTTTATTGAGAGTTTTACATAAACATTTTACCATTCATCATAAGTCCCACATAATTATGGAGTGATCCAATTGGCTATCAGGACAAGTATTTGAAAGAAGATAACATAAAATGATAAACTTACTTGCGAGAATGCAACGCCTGGTAGACTGGGAGCAATGACCTCGAAAACAAAGTCTTGATTGGGCATAGGTGTTGTCAGCTTGGGTATTATCTCGTAGAACTCGCGGATGGAGCTAGGCCAGCCGTGCATCAATAGAATAGGAACCACCTGAGATTACACAGATACATAACTATACATAATTATAGCAAGTAAATATATTGTTATCACACAATTTTAGCCACACCGAAGAATATTTAGATTCTAGATGTATCTAAAATATTTACGTGTAAAAAGAAATGTATACAAATTCCCAGTGCCGTAAATAGAGTGGTGCCCAGGCACAGAAATGACCAGACCAGAGACAATAAAAAAGGGTGCTGTTAAAGAAGCTCGCACCGGGCGCATAAAATACTATTTACGGTACTGCAAATACCTATTCAGGATTACATAAATATTATATGATGTGAGGATCAAACTTGCACCCCTTTGTGCAGTAAACCCACCTATTAGTCTCTGCACTATTGGGTTATTCAAGTTAAAAACTCTTTTCCAATAGAGAACAGTAGACTTTTCATAGTTTATTTTAGTTAAAATTATACCATTTTTTGTTATGTACAAACATATATGCTTTTTATAGCACTAGTTTTAAAGTTTATTTTCGAGTGTCTTAAAAAATTCTCTCTGTGCTTCTCTCGGTCTATGCTGGCCCTAATACTGAGTATGCATTATATAATTTTATAAGCAATCTTCTGAATGACAACAATATCAAACAAAACATAACACCATACTTCGAAAGAGTGGTAAGATATTAACTTACCGTAACATTAGCAGTTACTTTTGGCTTCACATGCATATAATGTATATCCAGCCCCTGTATATTTGTTATGTAATGCTCATATTTGTTCATGAACTGTTCTCGGTCCTTAAAATTGTAGCTGTTCTGCCAGTAGTCCAACACTCTAGTCAGGAAGTTTGTGTTGAAGCCGTAAGTGAAGCCTGTGTTTTCTAATGGAGGAGTGAAGGGACGTCGGTGGAGAAGACGTTCTCTGAGATCATTTACTATCTGAAAAGTAGTTTTAAAACATGTTTCGGCTTGTTGTTGCTTTCTAAAATCATACTAACCTACTGGTATTGTTTTGGTGTGTTTATGGACATTTATAAATATAAAATTTTACTATAAAAGTAGCTTAAGTTTGTTCTAAAGGTTCATGCTTACACTGTACCAAAGTTCATCAAAATCAGTTCAGTGTTTTAGCCATAAAAGCTTAATAGACAGAAAGATGTGTTTTTAGTACATTCATAATGTTAGTATAAAAATTACTTACCACATCAGAAAACTCAATTGTATAGGGTCTAATAGACTGATCCTTTTTAATGTCTATAGGATATGGACCCCACCATTGTTCTAGGTCTAATATAGGCTTTTCAGGAGGTGTTATCATATATTTGTAAATGCAATATGATGTCAAACCTCCAACAACTAAAAATACCATAAAGTATTTCCCAAGCTGAAAAGAACATAAAATAGTATTTCTGGAGAAGTAATTAGGCCCTTTAAAATAAGTAGTTATTGCACCTAGATGTAGATATTTTTGTTGCTTTAAAAATATTCCTTTTCTTTTTACAACTTTCACCCGCAATGACTATTTTCTGTATCTAGAGTGCATTACAGGTATGGAATATCACACACAAATACCCAGACCTGTTAGTTGTAAAATATGTATAATTTATGAATAAAACAAACATCCATACATTCCAACCCAAACTCAGAAACATATTTTGGTTACATAAATATTACAGTTTTTCAATATAACAAAATTATTTAAAAAGCAGGGTCCATATTTGGGATGCTGGTTCTCACTCAAAGAAAGTTCAACAATCATAAATAAAAGATTTCAAAAAGTTCAAATTCTAGTCAGCTCCACAATAATTATGTCGCTATTCTTACCGAGGACTGTCTCATTTCATTTCTTCTATCATTCCTCAATTTATCAGCTTTTGTAAGTGGTTTTTTGGAACTCATTTTTTGTCTATTAGCTTCTGAAAACAGAATTACAATTCACCGGTATCAATACGACAAAAAATCACTAATAACTAAGTAGTTATCATTTATTACCTCCTACAACGCTCTTACGCTAAACAAGAAGTATCACAACTTAAACTTTGTATGATAAAAATATTACTTGAATATGTTATTTAATTGTTCTGTACACAATAAATAAAGTTTTCAAGATTCAAGTAGACTGTAGAAAAGACAGATCCGGAATAGTAAGTTTGATTTGACAGTGGTTTGACAGTTAGTAGCCGGCGCCCGGCGATATGACAAGTATGACAACCTTATACGTATGACAACTGACAGCAATTAGAAAAAGACAAGTGATGACGAGAAGTGAGTTGTGAAGGTGGCTATAAATCAACGATACGAACGCGTTAATTATCAACAAAATAAATATAATTGAGAGTAATTTATTGTTTCATTGTGCAACTATCTTTTGCATTGGCAAAAGATGATTTTAGGAAATGTTCTAAACTAAGAATGGGAATATACAAATGGTAGAAATAGAAATAGAAAATCTTTATTTGCAAGAAACACTGGTTTATGTATTTATATTTTAGCTATGAATTCTACTTGTTATTGAAGATAACTAATCTTTAAGCATTCTTAAATCATAAAATGTTATTCCACTCAGATAATTTTCTGTGTGGAACAAAATGTTATCATCGAATTTATGTTATAGCCCGCGAAATTTAACCTCTTTAGTAGTAGTAGGTTTTTAACTTTTTATTTCGAATTGCCTGTTGCCACCAAATTGAATCAGGATTAGCTACTGTCATGAGCAACTTGCTCCCGTGATGTGTACCACACGCTAGGTATTAAATGATTTATTTATACAAGTCTACGCAGTTGTGTTATTTTATTTCTCTGTACATTATCTCTGTGGTACCTAAACCATTAATAAGCATTATGATATTAAGCATGGTTAAATTAAAATGTAGGTAGATTAGGTAGCTACATAAAAAAAAACTTTTAGGAATTAGATAAATTTATACAATTTCCAATTGTAGTTCCTTGGTTTTTTTTTGTAAAGAGATGGGAAGGCGTGCACTCGCGCAGATGTATCATGAAGTAGGTAGGTACTTAAGTAGGTAACTGCCTTTATCGAGATTGAAAGTTGATAGTTTCCTACATATTTATACCTAACTACCTAAAGACTCACCTATAGAACCTATTTGAATGTGCATGATATGAACGGGTAGGCAATGTAAGTAGTTATTGTATGACCGCAATTCATATCATAGATGTTGCGTTGCGCCACAAAAATGATTTTGGTTGACAACACTTAAAGTTACTACTTTAAATTACATCACTCCTTAATTTACTTCTCACTTCTCGAATGTGTCTTTTATTGAGTAATTTATCTAGCGTTTGACCATGAACAAGCATAACGTGCATTTTATTCAAAATTCAATTCCTCGTTAAAAAAAATAAATAAGGAAAGTAAAATAATCTAGCCAGAAAAAAAACACATTGTATGTAGTAACCCAGGCATTAACACAGTAGGTAACCATTTATCTAACAAAACAAAACAAAAGAACCAACGCACTTTCCAATTTTAAAATCCACGAGTCTCATCGCGATAATTCGCGGTATAATTTTCAAAATGGCACCCACATTATCATGAAAATAATGAAGAAATTATTGACGTGTGAAACGAATATGTGAAATAAATCCGAATGAATGGAAGCTGTCACAATAGGGGCCGCAAGGCTTGCTTTTAATTGAACTTGCGGGGCCAATATGGTAGGTGGATTTTTTATTTTTTCATTTAACCGCCGCTTCATACAATATCGTAGGGTTGGTCCTTTCAAATTAGTCGCGCTATTTTTATTGTAACTTTGTTTACAGTTTATCAAGATATGATATTATAAATGAATCCTCTCCACAGATAATTTATTGATAGACAGTTTGGCTCACAACGTCATCAGCTCATGGTTAAGTGCTCCGTTTGAGTCCGAATCTAGACGGGCATCACAGATAAAAAAAACCCACGTTTACTGTCGAATTAAAAAGATTATGATTAGATTAGATTATGATGAAACAGAATTCATAAAAACATTTCAATATTCATATCTATTCTATGTAAAGTGGCAATCAGTTGTAAGCAGTACTTCTAAACATTAACAATTCATAGAACTTTTAACATTATTTTACTTTACCTACACCTGTTATAGTCAGTCATATTTAATTTTTATACAAAGAAATTAAATGTAGTTATCTGACAACCCTATTGAACACCCACCACGCTTCCATAGCGCTATCACGGCTCTCAGCCCTGTCACCATTTTCCCATTTTTCCCGCCAACTCTTACTTCCATTTTAAACATTAAATAACAACGTAAATTCACACGAATATCAACCTTAAAGCACTACAAAAACCAAATTCAAGTTTGAAACTCGTTAAAAAACGGATGACAGTTACGTCGTTATGTTATAAGTCGCAGCTTAGTGATGCGGTTTTTCGAATGAAAACCTCTTTTGGGGGAATTGACATCTGAATTTAATATTGGTTTTGGCATTGTATTATAATTTATTGGATATTACCGTCAGTTGCTGATAGTTGTGGTGACTGTATTAATGAGATAATAAAAGTACCTTAATAATTATTATTTGTCATATTTCCACGACACGTGTGGCGTAAAAAAAAAATGAATTTGGAATCAGTAAAACATTTTTGCTACAGAGATAAAAACATCTAGACCTGCCTACTACTCATTTGATTGTCTTAGGACTTTGGCTTTTTGACCCGGGAAATCTACGGTAAACATTTTCATGAGAAACGTCAGTACCATCTATTCCATCTAGGTATATAAAATAATCTATGCGGTAAAATACGGAAAGTTTATTAACTAAAAAAAATAACCAAAATTGTCTTGATGTTTGCCGTTTTCAGGGCACCAAATTATAAACAAGCCCTTACTTATTATTTAAAAATAAAGTTGCCTACCTACCTTTTACCTATTTTGAACCTGTTGGGGTTATATAAATGCTGTACAAAGTTATGAAGGGAAGGTGATCCAGTTATCGGTCGGGCGCACTGCGTCTGCAACTTGAAAGCCCAGTAGCGGGCGGCGTACAGCCGAAAACAACACTTTCGCTGCCTTTTGTTGTATAAAGTTCTCTGTTAGGTAATTTTAGGTACTCCGTTTAATCTTTGAGTATATGTATATGGAGCTAATTAACTTAACGTAGGACGGTATTTAAGTCGTTGTAGCAGCACTCTCCTGACTTATGAGATTATCTACATAATTCCGGACGTATTCGGTTTGTATACAGACGCACAATTTGTATTAGCGCGGCATAGAAGTTGTCTCCCTTATATTGTATAGAAATAAATAGGTATAATACATAGGAGAACTTTAGTGCCAGTAAAGCTTTTATAACTTAAAAAAAAAAACATAAATCTAAACGGTCTACTATTGGTCAATAAACGTATCTTTTCACGTAGTTAAACACAAGATATCTGCTAGTAAACACTTGTCACATGGGATTTTGTGGGAGGCGACTTGTGAGCGGTAGGGTGATCGGCCCAGTTATCGTCGGTTCGCACGCTACACCACGACTAACGAAATAATAATAAAATTCTATTATTTAGGGCTCATATTGTTCCTGTTTAAACTAATCAAGCTTAAACAGAGTTTTAGTTAGTTAGTTAGATCCTGTTATAGTAGAGGAAGGTGTACTTACAGTCAGAATTAGTCAGAACTTTTAATGGGAAGCGTTGTCAAACCCGTAGTCATAACTTATTTTTGAGTTTAACTCAATTCAAGGTTTGTTTTTAAAGCTTTTCTGATCTTCGATTTTAAAGAAAATGAAGTAAGGAAATGAATACGATTCCCTCGGTAGTCTGCTTGGCAAATCTGCATAGGCGAATAGCTAAATAATAAGTCTTCTCATTTCAAAATCTTAGTTTTTCAGTTGTCCTATATTAACCTAAGATCCTGATTGTTATTAATAATTAACTACGATCCACTATTCCTCTTCAAAAGCCTTCAACGTAACGCCCATTCAAAGCGTACCTTAAACGTCCCAACAAACTTATCGTTACGTAACAGCGTACCCTTGATTATGTAACCCCAAACATATACTTACACCTATAAAAATAACCATAACTCTTATTGTGTGTTTTATAAAGTTGAAAGTCGAATGGCAGGATAGCAAAGTATAGTGTGTATAAGGAATGAAGATGTATAAGGGGAGGTTTTAAGTGGGGTGCGATAAAGTCACAGGTCGAGCTTAGCGGTTACTAGAGTCGCGCTTGACGCTTCGCTTCAGAGGGATGGGGATTTAGACGTTATTGGCTTACGGTGTAGGGTTGCCAAGCTGAGATGAAAGTCTAGTAAAAAAAAAAAATCTAGGGACATTTCAGTCCTATGTATTAGATATGGCAATTACTAAAAGTTTAAGGATTATTCAGAATAAAATCTGCCATATCCAGATCCAGATTTGGTGGTTGTCAAGTTTGACAGCCATACATTGGCATTACTAACATTGCGATCTTCATACTTAACCAAAGCACATTTAATATTACCTACAAGTCTTACCAAATAAGTATGGAATATAACACACCAGCCTATTAAATGAGGTATTCTGCACAGAAACAGAACATAACGATTATCACACTTTCATCTGCCTATCCTCACCAATCAGAACTTCCATGTTACGCATTAACTTAAGACTCTCTGTACATAATATCAGAAATGATACCTACGTAAGACTATACGTAAGACTGGTCACTAACCGTAACTATTGAAGTCCCTGGTTTTACCTGAATATCGGAGGCCTACCATCACCAATTAGTGCTATTTTACAATTCCTTTTGAGACTTAATTAGAACTGAGTCGCAATTTCGTAATATGACATCATAATTGCGAACCAATATTCGTGCGATGAAAATAGCAAGTTGTCGTTCATTGTGGCGTTCTAAGGGGGAGGAGACCTTTGGCCAACAGTGGACGTCTTCCGGCTGATGATGATGATGATTCGTGCGATAGTTTTGTTGCGATTGTAAGTCATTGTCGACTTCAATTTAACCTAGAAACTACTCCCGACTACGTACTTTGCTAATCCATATTTAAATCGTCTAAATCGGTTCAGCGCCTACGTCGCAGTTGAGCAACAAACAATCATAAGACTCAACTTACGCATTCATAATACTAATAGTATGTATTTAAAATAAAACCATCACGTTTGCTTGTGCGGTTTACATTCACGTAACATAATGCCTAACGTCAGATCTGTCGTGGGAACTAGTATGGTTTTGTTACCGTGTTGTTTACATCGCATTCTCAGTAATTAAACGAAGTCAGAAAAATGTGTGTAATAATGGTAAGAGCTTGAGGTATTTGAACAGTCGCTGAATCATTTTTCTACTGATGCAGCGATGGTATTAGTATTAAATGATGCGTGAAGTTTTATTTAACAAGTATATAAATTCCATTTGTTATGATTTGTTCACACTTTGTTATTGATTGTGGTTGTTTCATTTTGTTGTGTATTCGTAGGTTAATCAATAGAAATCACTTTTTCTAACTGTTTTCTGGCTCATAATCTAAATTATATAGTACGGCCGACATATCTTAGCGATCCTGAAATTAGCCGATTAGCTGCGCAGTTGACAATTTCGTTCCTAAAAGATCCATTGAACAGCTAATGACGAACTCTGCGTTAGTCCAATTCTTTGGTAAAACTGGGAACTTTCTATAGAAGAGGCCATTATTTTCGTGATTTTGCTATGGTACTTACACTTTTGTTTCATATACTTACTAAGTCTTGTTTTCAGTCCTGGGAAAGCGTATTAATCAATGGAGGAAATCTGGTTTAATATTGTAAATTAGCTTATGAATTAGTGATTACACAGAATAAGACATTTGCAGAAATGTTATTTCGTGTTTAGGAATCCTTCCACTTTACTTTCAATCATTTTTTTGCCAACCACTGTTGTTAGGTACTTATATTTTTATTGAATTTACTTTTCTTAATAATTTTAATAACCTAATGTTATTAGTGTGCGCGTCAATATATATCTTCTGTAAATAAAAGTTAAATATTAGTCTAAGATTGTAACAACGCACGTACTAGTGAAAGTTTATAATAATAATGAGCACAATAATTAGTTAGTTCCTAAAACTTTCACGTGAAGAACGAGATCAGTGGATACATTGTTTAATTATAAACAAATACTTTAGGTATTATTATTGTGAATTATTTGTCAATGTTATTTTTATTTATTTAATGAATTTTAATTTTTTGAAGAAGGCATAGAGACTAATAACAATAAATATAGGTACAACCGTACAAATAATAATAATAATAATAATAACAGCCATAACTGTTCCACTGCAGGGCAAAGGCCTCTTCTCGTACAGAGAAGGATTGAGCACTGATCACCACGCTAGCTCACTGCGGGTTGGCGATTTCAGATAATTAAAACCAGGTTTCCTTACGATGTTTTCCGTCACCGTTAGTCAGTGGTGTCTTAGAATATCTAAGAAAGTATTTATGACATTGAAAAAGTCACATTGATACTTGCCTGGGTTTGAACCTGCAACCTCGTGCATAGAAATCCGGTATGTCAACCACTAGGCCACCACGACCTCCACGATCAACCGTACAAATGAACATGAAAATTTATATCTTCATATAAGCCTCCAAAAATAAATATTATAGGTTGTATAAAATTTTACACATACAAATGGTAGATTAAAAAAGACTAAACTATAAAAAATTATAAGTATGTTGTATGTTTGTGTTTAACCTACAATATACCTATTTAGAATATTATACATCTAATCGATAAATCTGTAAAATATATTATGCTGTAATTAATTTAAATTAAACACTAGTTTTAAAGTAATAATTTAGGTATTAAAGCGTTTATCTTTAGATTGACGTTGACCCTAAAGAAAAACTCTAAACTGGTTTTATTGGTTTCGAAAATTCAGACTAATAATAATGATTTGGCAATTTTATCATAAAAACAATCAATGCATAAAAATCTTAGATAGTTTGCATATTTGGTAATATTATAATTCAACTAAAATAAAATAAAGATTATGATACTCCCATATCTAACCTTGCCAATTCAATGGCAAGGTTAGATATGGGAGTACACATGTACACGTACCACAGCAATACAAAATAAGTACGTCCATGACCCTCACTTTAAACTAAGGCGGATAAATATATAAAAAAATATGCCACCGACGACTAAACTACTCTATATCTAAATTAATTTGAGACGACTTAAATAATAATAAATTGGGTCCTGTAAAAACTCACAAAGTCACAGCCCTATACGATCTCGTTACGTAGCAGGCCTCTCCACGGAGTCATCAGATAAGAGACGGGCGCTCAAGTTTAATTGAATTTCCTCGCAAAGTTTACGCTGCCACCCCTGGACGGCGAGCGCCCTGATTGGAGCGGCGTCGACCCGCTCAAAGACATTGTTCCCGAGCGCATAGCTAGGGCTGTGCCTATATACAGGATGGAACTGGATGTACATAAATGGTTACATTGATTCTATGCTCAGCTATATTATATTTTATGAGATATTTGGCGCGAACTTACTAGGCATAAAAAATATAAAACTAGGCATAAAAAATATATAATTTGTCACCATTAGTTTATTGGTCGATTAGTTACAGGGCAACAAGTAAGGGACATAAGATTGGCTTGTTATGAACTAGGATTTGCACCTAGATATTTTATTAATAAAATGAAAAGATCTGCTACAATTATATTAACTATGCGGTGTGCACTATGTGTATTTTATTAATTTTAATTATTTTAAAAGCATTGTCTTTGGACACTGATCATCACGCGTGACGAAGAATCCATTGTGTAATTATCTTCTGAATCACGTTTGTCGTTGGCTACGAAAACTTTAGTCAATAATGAACTTTATGGCTATAGACATACGGTACGTGTAAGCGTTTAACATTTGAAAGACAATGGTCCAAGGTTGCTTATGATGCCATCCCGAGTTAGTTCCACTTTTGCTAATAACTAGGCCGCCGGAAGTGAGCATTAGATGATTAGATGTTAGATGTAACGCGAATAGTAAGATAATAAAACTATTTCAGATGTTTCGTTAGTTAATTTTAAAATGAGATTACTCTGTTTTATAGTTTTTTTCTGTCACGCATCGCGCATTTTTTCGTTTTCGGCACACCAAACACGTACCAGAAGACCACATACAGATAGGTGATTCATAAGTCAATCTTACTATCAATAGTACTCAGGAGACTGTTGCCACGAATATGCTGTAGCAGAGATGCAGATCTTTATCGCATGACAGCAAAGATATCGACGAAATCGTCTTTACGCGCTAGAGCAAACATCCGCGACAACATTAACCTAAAAATATTGTTATAACGCATGCCAAAGCATTATACATCTTCTGCGTATATTTGGTTAACAGGCGATATAATAATGCCTTAAATAATGTTATGTACCATTAAGTAATTTCACAGATTCCTCACTCAAATCAAGCTAACCATGCTTGACTTTTAAGTACTTATGTACGTTCTAATTACAATATTAATTAAACCTATGTTCAATTAATACGTAACATGTAATAACAGGTACGCGCCAATGAGTTTCATAACCTAATTATTTAAAAAATCAGTATTGATCCAGTGCAAGGTAAGCTGTTAATTATCGCTTTCATTTTCTTTACATGAAAGACCCTCTATAAGTAAGTATCATATAGTTAAAGGATCTTGACTGATATTTGGCCAATCTTTACAACAGGGCATGGCTTATTTTCATGTGACAATTAGCTCATTCTATACAATGAGAAGTCTGTTCATAACTCTGCATCGAGCTTAGCGTTACCTTCGCTTGGCTTTCTATACGTAAATAACTTATACCAGTAAGAACACCTAGAGTGCGGATAATAAATACCACTACATTGTGTTAACTGATAGCGAATTCTTATGCGAAGCCATTCGGAACTTGTAGAAAGAAATGATGATTGTGGCCCGAAATTAGTAAAATAATAGGGTTTATTTTATGTATCGATTTTCCTTGCGTTTACTTTTAGATACCAAAGTCCCTCATCTTAGACGTTTACATTCGAAATGACGAACACTGACCACCACACCACACTTGTTGTTTGGGGGGTGATGTACTTTAGGGGGTTAATGTTCCAGGACGATGTTCCTGTCACCGTTCGTCAGGGCAGGTCTCAACAGTATGTAATATGGCATTGGGAAATTCACATACATGCTAGGATTTCTACCATACTAGGGTTACTATGTCATTAAAAGTTTCAGATCCTTCCATACTTTGTTTAATGAAGCACCAGCTCGTATGTCGTTCGTCCGACTTCCTCAGTCCGGCCAATGCCTCGGTATTTATGTAAGGATGCTACTCTAGCCAGCAGACTTCCGCAAAACAACAATTACCTCATACCGATTAAGTTACGTTTAATTTCCAATTATAATACTACTATTACGTTAATACTTCGCATATATTATAATAATCTAAATGAATACTTAGATATACTTATACTCGTCTTGAAGTCGTTTCTGCATAGCAACTCACGTCTGATCCACTACCGCGCCTTTATGCATTGTTCACACGCAGTTGGTGCACGCCAACTGCATTTTGGAGGTGATTTGTAAGTAGACCACTTATCTTATACTGCTAATATGTTTATTAGATATAACTATTATTCAGTGGTGTCTCCGATATTATTGAGGTAAGTTCTTAAGAAAAACTTGGAGTTTGAAGCTGCGAACTTGCGCATATCAATCTGGTGCGGAAACTAGAGAGCCACTACGACCAAGAGTGTATTTCCTAACACTTACTTTCCAAATATAATTGTAAATGGAACGGCAATTGAGAGCGTGTATTAACAACCTTTGTCTTACAAAACTTTCGATTTGGCGACCATAATTAGATATGTTTTAGTTGTTACATTTCTAAACGCAAGGTTACGGCTTGCATGTTAAAAACTAAATGTAAGGTGAATGTACAGTAGGTTTGTATGTATTCGAAGAGCAGGGCATCTGATGGAAGATTCGTCACGTATAGGCAAAATAGAGAAATAGGTAGAATCTAAACTTAAAGCTCTTTCAAATTGCTGCTGTCATACAAATTAAAAGCTAGACGTCCAATATTTGCATTCACTGTACGACAGCAGTACCTTTACCGCAGGCCAATTTGAAAGAGCCCTTATGTACTAACACGTAACCTATGATCCGATAATAATCTGTCGATATTCCAAACCGAGAATCTTCTATCAGATGGGGAAGGCTTTGCCAGATATCGAAAGATTCCTGTTTATATAAAAATAGTACAGTGATAACTGCTTAAACAATTTACCTGCATAAGTAAGGTATGATTGGTGTATCTACATTACGTAGCTATTAAAATGTTTTCCTTACAACGTGATCAGTAGCTGCACATACACGTAGGTACAAACGTTATACATGCTGATAAATAAAGTCATTACACAGCGCAGCTGACTGAAAACCCACGGTGGCAATCGTTAGCATATTCTAGGAAGCTCTATGTAATTCAACACCCAAGCGAGGGCTGGTTGTTTATGTCTCTGTATGTGCTAGCATGCTAAAACTACATTTGTCAACATTATAATACTAAGTATTTGTAAAGCTAGTGTTTCTAGATTAACTGAAAGAACAAACCTCGGTGAAGATTCCCTGGCTTGATTGTAGGTGTACTGCTACTCTCTCCTTTACCCTAAACCGAAGTATGTGATGTGATCTAAAAGGGGCAGGTATACCAGGGTGGTAGCAAATGAAAATCCCTAGTCTAGGTCTACCCCTCCGGGATACAGACGTGACTTTACGTATATAACGTCAATACGGATTACTTGAGAGCTTGAGAAGTCTTTTATAATGATATACTTTGGGATCATCCGTGTATCACGTGAGCCTTGAAGGGGGGAGGAGACAAGTCTAAAACTTCACGAAGTATCACCAGAGATCAACCCCCCTCGGGTTTAAAAAGTTGCTAAAAACCTTAAGTCACGTCGTTAATGGTTTTGGAAACAGCTGATTATTAAGATTTATGATAGTAGGCGTGTATCTATCAGCATTAGTTTCGCACTACTCCGCCGGCGCTGGCGTCGCTGCCGGAATCGACGCGTGCGCACTTTCTACGCAACTTTAATTAAATAATAGACCTATGACTGAGGCAGTTTGAATGGATAACATTGCCGTTTGATAATTATTGAAATAAACTTATACAACAGAAACATAATTTCGTACAGCATTTAAGATAATGGATAGATTAAGTTTGGGAAGTTAAGAAGTGTGATGAAGAAGGAAAGGGACGAATAACGTAACCTGCGCACACGCCGACCACAAATATTTGCGCACAAAGCTGAAAAACCTAGTGCAACAAAATATACAAAGTTTTCTAGGTTAAGTAGTGATTATAATGATTAGGTACATTTCAAGTATCGTTTGTACTGGACATCTATCTTGCATTGTTAACATGTCTGACTTTATATTCGAATGTAGTATATACTTATTAAGACTACTAAGTTAACAACGGCAGAAAGTGTTCTGTATGTAAGCGGTGAAATGCCCCCAGGCTGGTTGGAACACTTTGGCTACTATTTCCTTAATAATGGCACGCGAAGCCGCGGGCGAATCTAGTTAGTATCGCTTATATTAGTCACGACTTTTCGTACGCTAGTAATAAATCATTTATGTTATTGTTGCATCGAATGTTATGACTTTAAACAGATGTGTTTATTGAATTGCTAAATACATAGGTATATAATAAAGTTAATTCAATAAAAATGCTACTCAAAAAAATGTGTTCGACTTTTTGGTGCTGCCTTGTTGGTTTAGTGGGTCCTGGGTTCCAATCCTGGTTCGGCCAATATGTTATTGGGATTTTCTATGAGGAAATCTCAGTAGCAACACGGGGTCTGGATTTGTGACAGGTTGATGGCAATAGGCTTGCCCCCTATTACATTAGGTAGGACCTACAAAATATGTACACTTCAATGTAATTTTATGCACTTTTCGTTACGACAACTTGAGACGTTATCATGATTATTTTACTGGTGTAGTCATATTTTTTTTACGTATAAAACGATGTTTTATTTTTGGTGCAATTTCAACTAAGGTTAATTTCGTTTGCGTTATAAACTAGTCGGGTAATCTCGCACATGAGAAAGAGTTGCCAGTACCTATATAAATAATTGAAAGGCGGTTTTTTAATGACAAGGTAAACAGATAATTGGTTAACATAATAAGAACCACTTATTTGCAAGAATTCACCTACACAGAAAATGAAGAGAAGCAGATTAAATGAGGTTAAGTTACTGCACGAGATACGCTGGCGTACAGACATTACTCTAGATTGTTACAGCTTATATATATGGAAGATTGATGTTAGTTAATGCACCTACAACATCAGAGGAAGTCCAGGTGTAGGGGTCTATTAGAAAAAATACATTATATATAGATCGAACAGCGATGGCTACGATTGAGCTCGCAGTTTAGGAGCTGTGGATGTGATCAAGGGAAGTATTACGATGACTTATGTACACGAAAATCATTCTTCTATGGTGTCAACATTAGCGATAAGAATAGCTCAAGCCGTGGTATAAAGTTAGCGTATTAGAGGAAATAAGTGTTCAGGGTCATCAATTGAGTATCGTCCCTTGTGCTGGCTCTTCCAATGGGACTTAGGATAATATCGTTGTAAAATTATAAGCCTTAATTTTACGATGTAGTAATATTGTTCAGTTTTGTATGGAAAACCAGTGTTACACCAAATTTTCTCATTGGTATTGTTGATTAAATGTCATGCATTAGATTCCCAGGTGACCCCATGCTCTAAGTAAGGTGTAAAAATGACTTCATATTAGGTTAGACAGCCGCTACTTCTAAGGCTTTTTTCTTATTGGTTGTCTATACATTCGTAGCGCAATCTATCTTTTTGACGATTCGAGCAGGCCTAGACAAATTATATTTTAATCATTTTAATTACTACTGAGCCTCTCTGATTTATTCAGGTATCAAGTCGAAGCGTGGGCACGATGCATAAACTTGTGTTGTTATTAAATGTTACGTTATAATGAAGATTATTTAATACTGTTACGAACTATCCCGTCCATCGAGTTACTCATATATTATTTGTATTACTTACGTCCTATCACTTATAGGACACGCAATATTTTATTGAAACGAAATTGGAACAAAACATTACATAATATGTTATATTTAACATTTAACTGGTATCAAATGGCACTTTTAAACATAAAAACAAGTAAAATAAAAAGTCTATAAACAAGTACTTATTAAAACGAAGTACAGTTATGAAATATGTTTACTTTTTAAACAAGCATGAACCCAATTATTTTATAACGCAATATAACTTTAATTATGTATGTACTGCATAACAGCTGTTATTACAACAATGATTTTAGGTCAGTTAAATAATCTCAATTATTAAAACTGAAATACAAAGAACAGTCTCCCATCCCACCCATCTAGATGACCACCTTATTGAGTTCCGTTTAACCACACTTATCATTTCTTACGCGGTAGTAACCTGTCACCTGAAAGTGCCAATTTTATAATTACGTCAAGCAAGTGGAATGCTAACTTAATCTTAATTAGTAAAGATCTATATTGTAGTACCATTCGACGTGACTCAGCTCAGATAAGACCAGATGCATAAACATTATAAAATCGTTAATTAACAAGTTTATATATTAATCCATAAGTATTACCACCACTTTCAAGCCGGAAATATCATAAACTGTCGCACCAAAAGTGGAACTACAGTATATGTCCGAATATTAAGGCATTAAGCAAAAAAAAAAAGGATTTGCATAAACATTGTCCTTTAGCATTTTTTATGTTACGTACTCACTTCGCTGAAACGGCTTAAGTAGGCCAAATAAGCCAAGGCCAAGGAGTAAGGACGACCAAAACTACTCTGGCTTAATGTTATTTTCAAGTCACGCTAAGAGACGTTTAGAACAGAAAAATATGGCAGAAGACGAATGCCAATATCCAGAAGTAAGTAATGCCGGCCGGTCATGATGACGTTGAATTTGATCGATGGACGAAGCTATGTGGAGCAAAAGAACAAGGAATGCTAACCCCACCGCCATATCGGATTCTTGATAGTTGAGGTACAGTATTTATACAAAAGTGTACAAAAGGACTTTGGCATTTTCTACCAGTCAAACCTTTGGGTAGTGCAGATATATAGAGATTTACAAAAAATATCTTCTTTGATTACGACGATAAGCCTTAGTAGGTCTAACTTGCAAGTTGCAACCAGACAGAGATTGCGCTCTGATATTTGAAAAGTAGTCCAGCCTCCATGTGTCGACTTGCATTGACGGAAGCAGCTAGTCTGATTATAATAATAATATTCAAGACTCATGATTTGAGAATGCCAATCTAGATCTCTAATCTGTCTGTAATTCTGTATGTAATAAGAAATGAGACTGTCTGTCTTAAGAGCAGAAGGATTCGTTAAATAGATGGCGTCGACATTGGATATTTAATATTTTGATTTCTAGTTTCTTCTAATATTAAGTAGGTACTTAGAACCTAAATAGGACCTAGGATTAGGACCTAAAGCTTAAGTTACAAGAATAAATAATATTTTTTATTACTGATACATCGATTGGATGCATAAAGCAGCAGACCGGGCTCTGTAGCGTACATTAGGAGAGGCCTATATCCAGCAGTGGACTGCAACGGGCTGATGATGATGACTGCTACGGCCTCCTTTTTGTGTTGTTATAAATTATATATAGGCATTGTATAATAAATTCTAGCTACTGAAGATCCCAAGAACAGACGAGCCTTTTCCTCATTTAATTTCGCAAGTGCAAATCACATTTCAATCTATATCATAGCAAATACGTAACATATAATTTTAAAATTCCAATAGCTCTTATAGATGATATGAATTATGATGTATGTGCAAGTTATATAAGTTACTAGCGACTTGCCCCGGATTCGTTCAACTTAACAATCTCATGTGACTTTTTGTATTTTGTTTTCGTAAGAAAACGATGCTTGATGTCATGTTTTGTTTTTGTGTGTAGGTAAGCAACGTTAATCGCCCAGGGACGAGACGCAAATAGCACATCACTGCAAGTGCAAGTAGCACTAGTTATTGAAACACATATCTTAAGATGCAAATCCTACTATATACCTAGTACGATAAAAATAAATGTTTTGAACTTACGGAACTTTTTGGAGAATGATGCCCACGCATGCAAGATATAACAAATATTTTTCAGAATTGACCTTCTAGTTTACGAGATTACCTGCCTTGTATGTATAGCTGAACAAACTAACGCACTATAGTACTAAGTGTATAACGTTACATAAACATAATTAGGAGATAGTCCACAAGTAGGTTGGTATAAATAAAAGATAAAAACTATGCAGTGTGTAAGGCAGTATGTAATGATAATCACGTTGCGAAAGTGATTGCAATAATGTGGGCTGTGCATTGTTTTTTTTTGTCTAATGGAAATCGTTTATTGACGCGTATTTTTATGGAATAAGGTTATTTATTATGCAGTGCTAGAATAAGTAAATGAGGTCTGTCGAAGAGCGGCAAAGATCCAAAACATTTCTAGCATTGGGTACTCGCTACTCGTAGATGCTACTTTAATTGTGGGTTGACTCATAGCATGACCGTATCATTCTCGGATTGTTTAGTGATATTCTGCGTTATGAAAAAATGACTTGCTCCCTAGTAATTGGGATCATAACAGCCTTGAATATTCCACAGCTGTGTACAATGATCACAAAACTAAACGGTGACCTTTACCGTGAGCTCTTAAAGCAGGACATTTTCCGTTGTGCAAGTAAGACGCCGTTGCGTGCTGTGTATATTTAGAAACTGTCTTGTTTTAAGGGTTCATGGTAAGGGCCCTGTAGCTCAGAAGTTAGTTGCTCCAAATAGCGCAAGCGGTGAACTTGGGTAGTATACAAAACGTAATTTACAAACGATTCGTATCTCTTCCTAATTATGTCAGTCAATGTTGTTGATATGTGTTGTTACGACAGTGACCACACCAGATCACTGACGTGTAAAGAGTTGCCGCAGTGACAGAAATTACATGCGATGTAACGTCTGTTGTATTTCGTCACACATCTCGAAATCAATCACTCTGATCGAGGATATCGCTACTGTGTAGTCCGTGTAAGTTAATTAAGTAATATGTTATGTACAACCGTTTTGCGTCAATTAAATGTTTCGTGATCAATTTATTGTAAACTGTAAGAAAGTGACTGAGAGTTAATATGAAATGAACTCGGTTCTGCTCCCTTACCGTGAACTCTTAAAGCAGGGCAGTTTACTTTGTAGAAGCGAGACGCCTCTACTTGTAGTGTAATGCGGCGTCTCGCTTCCACAACGTAAACTGTCCTGCTTTAAGAGTTCATGGTAAAGGGTCTGCTCTTCTTTTCTTCGAAAAGTCGAGCGCGAGTCGAGTTCGCTTATTATTAAATCGTGAACACTGAACATATAATATAAATCCGAGACATCGAATTCCTCTGCTTTGTTGATTGTAATGGTTTGCAATTATAATCATAATCAATTTCCATACTCGACGAGGCATCGTATTTGAAAATAATATGTCCTACTCTAAGTCTATTTAAAGTGCAAGCAATGTTGTATGGGTGGGTAAAGATATCGTAACCAAGACTTTGAAATAGGTGTGATATAGGCTGGAAACTTACAATAGGCATATTTGTATAGCGTTATAAGATTGATGGCACAATAAGTGGACCCCCGGTAATCGGACAAACATTTTGCAGGGCAGTGTCGGACTATCGAATTTGTCGGATTATAGAGTACTGCCTAAGACCCCCTATAGTCCGGAAATGTTTTCAAAAGAATACCTTATGATCCGACAAATTACAGATCCAATGATCAGATTCTATATGTTATTGTATGTATATATTTACTCTGAAGTACAAATCATACTTCATTATGTGTGTCAAATTTAGTAAATTAAACAACACAATAGAGAGCTTACGTTTCATTATAAAATTAATGTCTTTAATATTAGAACTTACAAAAAATATGCAATAACTTAACGTTAGAAAATAATTGTGTACAAACAAATGTACATATTAAAATAATCAAAAATTATGAATTACGCGTCGAGCACAATAATAGTGGCGTGTACAAGTTATAACTTGTTCAATCATGCATTAACGAAGATTGTCAATACATACATAATAAATAATAGACCATGTCGGATTACAGGGGGTGCCGGACTAGACAGGGGCCGGATTACCGGGGGTCCACTGTATAATCATAATCAATTTCCATACTCGACGAGGCATCGTATTTGAAAATAATATGTCCTACTCTAAGTCTATTTAAAGTGCAAGCAATGTTGTATGGGTGGGTAAAGATATCGTAACCAAGACTTTGAAATAGGTGTGATATAGGCTGGAAACTTACAATAGGCATATTTGTATAGCGTTATAAGATTGATGGCACAATAAAATGCAATACCAACTTGTTAAATAGAAACGTCTTCGCATTCAGACTAATTATAATCACCTACTAATTGTAATTAGAAGATCTAGATATGAAATTGTAATTAGAAGATCTACATATAAAAGGTTTAGTACCTAGATCAGTCCAATTTATTTCAGGGCCTAATTGAATGAAAGTTAGTTCTTAGACCCTTTTGGTTTCAGCCGCAGCAAGTTAATGACGATAGGACGATTTTCCAACTGCACCTGATAAATAGAACTCTTAAGTTAATCCAATTCTAGAGAAAGTAAATAACCTTTTCATTTATAATAAGCATACATTTTTATGACTTCAAGTATCACATTCAATTCCAATAATCAACAGAAATTGCATTCTTTGATTAAACTTACAGTCTTGTATTGGCATAATTCGTTCGAAGCAACAATTCACCTGCATATATTAACCTGTAATCTGGTTCGGTGTTTCGGTCACTTTTAAATACTTCCTTCTCGCAAAAATGAAAACGTGACAATTAAAAATAATTAAAAGTGGAACTTGAGATTACCATCAGAAATTTTATGAATAATATTAAACAATATTATGTATATATGTAAGTTTGTCCGATTTGTTCGTTTTATAATACTTCGTATGAAAGCGGTAAGTTAAAATGTATTGTTTTACTTTGTGTAGACAAAATGTTGTTTCATATTTAGTAGAATGTGGGAGAGAATAGAAGAAAGGTTTTCGCTGAAGTCAAGTTACTGGTATAGAACAGGATGAATATAGTTTTAAAGTGACACATTTTATTTGCAATAGAAATATTTTATTAATCTTAGAGCGTTTATGAAGAATGTGATGCGAGTGAATGAGGCGAAAGAAGTATGTCAGGATCGTAGCAAATGGAAATCCGCGGTCTCTGCCTACCCCTCTGGGAAATAGGCGTGACTTTATGTATGTATGACTAGATAGGTACAATAGCAGATCAAAATTCTTATCAGCACGTCTATGGCAAAAAAAAACATTTTTAGTTGATAATGTAGATATAAGTAAGTTTAACCTGCGATGCACGTAGAGAGCCTTTACAAGTTGATACCTTAGTACATCCAACATATTTTGGGCGGTCAACCACTCTACTATGATTGTCGACGGGCCAAGTAGAATCATGTGCCAATTAGGTCATACGAAGAAGAAAAAGAAGTCCAGTCTTCTTACAACAGTAAGTGAATGTCTTCCAACACAAGATACAAGGATACGTTTATTTCGATACGTGAAGTAAGTCAATATTTCGTAAGAAAACAACTATTAATTATATCTTTTTTTGGCAAACCAGCAATGCCTGGATTGAATGATCTGAAATCGCCAACTCGTAGTGAGCAAGCATGGTGATCAATGCTCGTTCCTTCTATAATATATGAGAAGATGCCTTTGTCCTGCAGTCAGCCACGAATAGGCTAGCATTATAATTATTAACTGCCAACTAACCGGCCAACAATCGGCGAAGGTCGCGGGTTTGAGAACCGCTGGTGTCGATGATTTTTCAAATTTTCTTTATCAATTTAGAACTAACAGATACTTAAAGATACTAGGATTAATAATGTTAACCTGTTGATTTAGATTTATTTCAAACGAGACTGGGATCTTTAAGTTTTTGCCTTTTGAAGGGTAAAAAATGATTCTTTTACTTTTTATGAGTGTTAATCTTCTTCTTAATTGCCACGTTAAATCATCTGATGTTATTATTTCGAATAAGTCTCTCTTATATGCTTATAAAACGTATGTTTTTAAATTAAGATTCTTATCAAAGTTTTGTTATTACAGGTGCTAGGAAATTTATTAGGTACTTATAATATTTAAGAATACGGTATTACAATAAACACACACACTGGTATATCAATGGTTTAGTCACTAAACGCAAAATTATAAACTTTAGTGTGCGTGTTAAATAAGTTATTTCTTTCCTAAGTTATGAATTTAATAAGACGAGTCTGCTATTTGACCTTAAGATGATATTTCACTCATCTAATTGACCATAAAATTATGACCTCATTGGCACTGTGACTAAGTGATAATGACTGCGATAATGGCTGGACGTTGCGAGATCGATTCCCGCGCAGGACAAATGTTTGAGTGAATTACAAATTATTGTCCTTTTAGGCGTTTGTACAATGATGTTTATGAATTAACCTACTACGAAACTTGTTAGAATGCAAAGTTTCAAAATAAAAGTTGTAACCGAAGTCGAGTGTTCAAGCTAGTGCAGCCTAAGTACTCGTTAAGTTACGTCTTAAGTGAATGGTTCCTTTGATTGTTTCGCAACGGAGTCTTTTGAACTAAAAATCCTCCATCGAATGTACAGTCGGCAACACAAGAAATGAAATATATTTAATAGGTATATTTAGCATATCAAAAAATTAATGAATAAGATCTACATCTGGGCTTGTAAATATTAAACTATAATTTTAATCGATGTACAATCGTTCAATAAATAATTTACTGTTGGACTTAATCAGGTGGGTTACAACGCCGCGGCGCGCTAAAACAAGGGCTGCCCAGAGCCGAACCGAGCAACGCGAGTAGGGGTGGCTTGGGGTCGCTCGTGGCACTTGCTGGCTCTTAGCAAATGGCTCCACGCGGTGCGGCCCGTGGTATTAAGCGCCGTGAGAAGGCACCATTACGTTACTGATAGTATAAGTAGCACAAACTGGTCCATTCTGAGATGCTGACCCTACACAGAGTGAAGACATCAAACCATGGCATTTAGCGGTTAGACATGTTATCATGAAAATAGTTATCAATAAATTATATTTTGATTAAATAATAATAGTCGATATTATAATCGAAGTTATATTGCATTGTCCTTGTGTCAAAATGTCGAGGATTTTCAAATGGTTAAGGTAAATGGACGTTTGTAATAATAATTAAGTCCTAGACTTTCGATCTAGAATTTTTTGTACTTGACTTTTAACCTAACCTTTTTGAGAATGACACTACACCATTTTTTTATGACATGGTATACCTATCTATGATTTTTTTGCTGAAGAATGCGTATCTATCATTTTGATGAAATTATAAAAGGTATAGCGGTATAAGCAAAATAAATTCGGCATCGTCTTCAATTCGGATTCTGTAGTTTTACCTACTAATTTAGTCGTTAAAATACTGGTAAAATTAGACTGAATTACATCTGATCCCTAAAGCTCTAATAAAAAAACAAATATATTTTGGGACAATACACACACGGTCATCTGATCCCAAACTAGGCAGAGCCTGTATTATGGTAACCAGACAACTGATAAACATACTTATATATTTCTAAATGCATACATAATATAGATAAATTACACCCAGACACAGAACAAATGATGATGCTCATCACACAGAGATTTGTCATGGGTGGGAATCGAACCCACGACCTCCGGTTTAGCAGTCAGGGCCACTAACAACTAGACCAACACGCCAGTAAATAGAAAATGATCCTTAATAAATGTTCTTTAAATTTAATTAAATTTTCTACCAGCATTATAATAATCGCCCACCGCTCATCGCTTCACCCCACACAGTATTAACGCCTCAACGATTACATAAACAACACACAGTATTACAGTTATCGCAAGTGATGCTGCCATAAAACAAGTACGGAGAATGTGGGGCGAAGCCCTGACATCGTGAGACCAATAAATTAGACTCATCTATATGATCATTGACGATCTATCAATAAATCTTGAACGGGCAGATGTTATAGAACTAAATGCCACACCCAGGCGCCTGTTGAGTCTCGCTTGTGAGTTTTGGAAATAAAATTATTGGTATATATTTCATCGTCATCATCATCAGCTAGAAGACGTCCACTGCTGGACAGAGGCCTGCCCCTTAGAACGCCACAATGAACGACAACTTGCCGACAGTAGATAGAAACTAAAATTCGCAAATCAGATAATACAATCACTAACCATTAACAGACAGACAATTTCATTTTGTTATTTCAATATCTTTGAATCTTAGTCATCAAAACTAACGCAATTTATGTAGTTTAATAAATATGAGTAATAAGAAATATGTATCTATACATATAAAAACATACACAAAAGCTACCAAGATACCTTAACAAAAAGTACCTACTGAGTTTAAAAACCGACTGAAAAACTGAAAAGAAAAAAACAAGTGCAGTAGTCTAGAATTATGTTATGTAATAACATAGTGACTTTAACTGCTTCACTGCGGGAGTCATTATTAAGAAGATTTGAGCCGGTCAAGATTTTTATGGCTACCGACTAACCCAAAAACTCTTCCTTGGCAGTGGGGTAAAAATAAAAACACAGCAACGAAACGGTTCGCAGCATCATACCAGTCAACCATATCAGTAGTTCCTCTATCCTCCATATTCCTGATATATTTATTCGTCCACTAACAATACATAAACAGAGTGACTTTCGTGCGGCTTATCGGCTGTCATAACTTACCACCATACTTAGCGATGCAAGTTTCTCTACGGTGGAAGTTCGTTGACATTGCTAACATTTTTCTGCGACCAATTAGGATTTCCCGTTGCACACGGAAGTTTTTCAAGACCGCTATTGACAGCCATGACACAAAAACAGCTGACGATCGGAGCGATTTCTTCGATTAGAACACTTTTCACACTTCATCATTGTTGATATGTTGATTTATGCACATGTAGCTTGAAGCCACTGTTAGCTATGTAGTGACCAGGAATTCCAGATAAAGTAAACACCAATAATATAAAAACATATTTTTACTGATTTAAAATAGAACTGGCAAGTTGTCGTTCAATGTGACGTTCTAAGGGGGAGGCCGGAGGACGTCCAGTCTTCCGGCTGATGATGAAAATAGAAATGGTGCTGAACATATTCTGACTAGATTGGAGATGTTCTAGAGAAGGGGGGTAGCCCGAGAATCCTATACTGTTAAGTACAGTAGACCAATGTGGTGATGTGCAAATTAATGCCAGGATTGCTGTGAAAAAAATTGTTTTAGAATTTCATGATCTCTGCATACTCTCGGGTACAGGCGTGTGGAAAGACAAATCAATAAACTAAATTTCGAACGAACAATATTGACGGGTCTTGTAAATGTCAGTGATGAGACGTTGTATGGTCACTGGTTCTAATTCGTTGTTGAGTGTTAACTCGAATGTGTTACAAAAAAAATTGTGTGTATAATGTATACATATAATAGTCCCCGTCTGGAGATCACAAACGTTTTGATACACCAAGACATTAACATACCTACTACAAGTAGCTGAACGATTCCTGAACATTAGTCCCTACTTTCACATACAAGCGTTGAGAAACAGATTGCAACACAGCTGTCTCCTTCCTGCGTGTCGTCACAATGTTTACTAACTCAAACTGATCTCAACTAACTGGTACTTAAAACAGGACTTGATTAATACCACTTAACGGCTTAGCTAACCGCTATCAACTTGTTATAATAACCTCCTTCCTACGCTTCCGCGGGCGTCGATATATGCGCACGCGCATCCGCTGCGGCCATGCTTTTCTAATTACGCTTTCAGTGAAGTCTCATTCATAAACTCTTACTGATAAAAGACAAAACACACTATACAACATTGTCATAACATCATAGATAAAGATAGTATTATTTTCTCTTGTTCTATAACAGCATATGTACGAGTATATCCTGTAATAGCGTTTTAATATACCAGTAAATACCTACTGATAATATTCAACCCATTTATTGAGCCAAATGTTAATCAATTTTACTTTGGTTGCCAGTAATGAATCTATACATAAGCTACAGTCACTTTATATTTAGAAAAAGATCACAAAAGAAAAATAGGATTCTATTAGGAGCAAAAAATCATTGGCCTGTAGGTAATTGTTATCTGCCAATACAGAGCAGTTGTGTCACAGAACTTTTAAGCGCATTAAGACTAGTTTAATCTCAGACAAAAGAGCTTCTGATTACCTCAGATTGTCTATAGTACGAGGTACGACCTCCGCAATTTAATTCAGTTGAATCCAGTTTGCCCAACTCTAGTACTAGAGACATTTACAAAACTTGTTACTATCGATAATCTTTAAAGAGTCGCTATTACTCAACGGCAAATTCGAAATTCAAATTCAAAATACCAGTGCATTAATCATCTCTATATTCTCTATGCATGTTTGAAGTATGAACTTTTTGAATAGATTTGACGAGTGTTGCCAAATGTGATATTTAGGTTAAAAATGTGACTCAAGGTTCTTATTGATACTTTAACTGATTTGTTATGGTTTATTAGTCTTTACGTGAGATCGTGGGTTTGTCTGGTCTAATTCGAATACATAACGTTAATAAATATTAATTAAAAAACGTAACATCTCGTCTGTATTGCCCGATGGGTTAGGCACATGTGCGCAGTACACCCACATTTTATAGTTAAAGGGGGCGAGCTAATTGCCATCAACTGGGCACAAACCCCAGACTCCGTGCTGCTATTGAGAGACACCTAACGTAAAAAATACAGTAACACTTTGTCCAATCAAGGATTCTAACCCAGGACCTCATGCTAAGCAGTCGCGCTTAGCAACCACTAGACCTAAGACTAATTACTAACTAGAAATAGTGTATTTAAATTTTAATATGCAGGTATTGACCCGTCGCGACGCGATATTTGGGTCTGTAATACGCACTCACGATACTGGGGAAATTTAAAAATGTGTATGTAAGGATTATAAGGATCCCTCATTAGTTCCTAACTCCCTAAACAAACTTTAATAGGAGGACTTTAACAAACAAAATTATGCAAAAAGTCTCACGAGAACAAACGGTCAACGGTCATGTTCATATACAAATATATTCTTTTGCTGAGCGTATTTCATACAGAGTTTTTGTTTTAAAGTTTTAATAAAATAAAATGTCGAAATATCCTTGCATGAGAAACAACGAAATTCCTGATGAGTTAGTCATAATATTGTGTGCAAATGTGTAATGTAAAGCGGGTAAAGGATTTGGTAACCAAAAGCCGACAAAATTATATTATAAGGACGTTTGGAAATACGACGGCTAGGGATTTGTAAGTATCGTGCAATCATCTTAACAAAAGTTTGCAAAACTGTTTCAGAAATGTTCCTTTGGGGTATAAAGTGAAGTACTAACTGCTAACGTTGCGCTCAAGTATCGAAATAAAATACTCAATTAACACGTTGCCTGTGCGCGAAGACAATAGTTAAACAATCGCCATGCCTCACATGTGGGTCAATACACAGGGAAAGGGTTAATATACCCTATCTAGATTACATTGGAATAAAAGGTGCTTAGGTATAAATATTTTATTGGTAGAGTTTTACTGAAATGTTTTTGTCTTGGCCATTAATAATTCTCTTGCTATCTTACAGAACTCTGGGTGTCTTGAATTTTGTGGCGTAGGAACACGATAAGCTAAAATGTAGGGGCTAAGATAGCGATTTGAAGAGCATTGCTGCCTCCCTAGACAAGAGCCACGAACGCTAGACAAATAGCATATTTATGCATAGCAAAGGTGAATGTTTGGGGTTGACATAATGTTCGATTAAAGTGCTCCATTGGTCGGATTCGAAGCGGATTGCTTCATTGGTCTAGAGGTTGCTAAGCGCGACTGCCTAGCATGAGGTCCTGGCTTTGAATCCTGGGTCGGGCAAAGTGTCATTGGGTTTTATTTTACCATTTTCAGTAGCAGCTCGGAGTCTGGATTTGTGCTCGGTTGATGGCAATAGACTCGCCCGCTATTACATTAGCACCTATAACATAACTGGTGAAATGTGGGTGTGCTATATGTGCACCTCTGCCTGCCCCTTCGAGGAATACAGGCGTGATGTTATGTTAAAAGTGCCCCAGGTTACAGACGACCTGTCCTGAGAGACGCCTCCACGTACATACTGATGACATAATGTCAAGGTCTGATGCATCATTAAGTTACCGAAGAGATAGGAGACCGCTTACAATCACTCTAAAAGAGTTTGCGGTCATTTCTAAGGTCACGATGCGACGCATAAAATTAACATTTTTCATAGACACGCAACGATACATGACAATTTTTTTTATAATCATATCAAATCAGATTGTACAGTATTGTCATGTTAAATTGCGTGATAATAAAAAAGTTTACTTAAAATATAATCATTTTGCTCAATGTTTTACCTCTGTGGCCTATTTCACGGCAACCGGGAAATTTTGAGTTAAAAACCTCACTCTTTTCCCTATAAGATCAGCGCAGTTTTAACAATAAAGTGCGGTAGGCGCATCAGGAAATAGCAACAGCAGACATAACACGATCGATCCGTTGGATCATAAAATAATGGACCGATCACGGACTATCGGATGCATAATTATTTTTTCTGCATTATTTTCTTCAACGTAACGTGTTCGTTACGTCTCAATACCCTGTCATTAAACAGTCGGATTAGGTATCATGTAAATTGTATTGGAGTTATAATGTACTAATATTTATATCATCATAATATTACCCGTGATTTTTCCTAAAGAGTAAGCAAACCACTCTTACTTTGCCAAAAAGTTCCTATAGGTAGTTGTTGCAGTGTGAGTCCAATGTTATTTACCAAAGCTTACTTTGTGGACGCAAGACGCCGCGCCACTACGTGTAATAGTGCAGCGTCTCGTTTCCACAACGGAAAATGTCCTGCTTTAAGAGTTCATGGTAACACACATGGGACAGGTTCCATAACTTAACAATCTTAACTGTCAAAGTAATAGTAACAAAAATACTAATAGACTGTCAAATTGTCTAGCAACTTAACATTGTAAGTTATATTAATAAAAGGTTTTTATAATCGACAATTGTAAACAAATGTGTAGTCGATTCGGTTTATTTTAAACGTAATCGATTTGAGGAAGTTAGGTGTGGATGCTTTTGTAATAAAAAACGACTGGGAAATTGTCACGCAGCACCATAAATTGCTTTTTGTATTTTTAATTTTGACGTGGAATTACAAATTGCTTTATCTCGTACATAATGTACAAATCTAATGGTTTGTCTGTCCCTCCGTACTTAAAAAATATATATTCTTGTATTTAGTTAGTTTTTTTTCCAACCGTTGGGTACTCAATTTTCACAGTACACTGCTTAAGTGCTTATCTCGTTTCACTTGTTTCTTATTGGGGTGCAAGTAGAGACACAGTTAACTACGTCCTGCGCACCGTGGCTGGACAATCACCCACATATCGTCTTGGTTAACTGGTATATCTCTGAACCAAGTATATTAATTGACTGAGACCAAGTGATTGGTTTCCATAAGGCCAAACCAATACGTAGAAATAATCTTTTGATACCAAATGGACATAGTTTCAACGTACATAGGGTAAACGTTTCGTAGGTATTACGAAATACGAATCAAACCTGCTAAACAATACTAGTATATGACTCAGTAATCATCCAATGTATTATATGTAATTCACTAGCATTATAGCAACAATCATGAGACGTAATTTGTCAATAGCTCGTAATTTTTCGCAATTGCGCCAAGCCTAAGATCATGAAATAACGTTTTGTTTCGTTGAGAATTTAATTAATTGCATTTAATTAGCTAATGTGACGTTTGTGTTTACAAAGTGTGGGAGCAATCGCGAGACTGGTATTGTTTCAAATCTAATTGCCGACTTAATGGGCTTAACATAACATTAAGGAATCGTCTAAAATGACTATGAAGTTGCAAATATTTTAAGCGATAATTATGATCAAGATGCAGTAGAGATAATACATAGGCAAGTAAACTATAAACTTTTTAGTCTATCTTCTTTTTGTATGGTTGATAAACAACCTGGTGTCAGAGTTTAAACCGCTTGTAGGCATCTGACATGCCTTTACACACCGTTGAAAAATCTCTCAGTTGTGCCGATTTCCTCACGATGTTTTTTATCACCGTTTTTAGCAACTGATAACTAATTTATAGTACGCACATAAATTCGAAGAAGACATTGGCGAGTGGGTTTGAACTTGCGACCTTTGATTTGGCAGTCCAACGGTTATACCACTCGGCTATCACTGCTATTTTAGTCTATTATAATTATTGTAATAAGGTTGTAGGTTTGTCCTCTATGCGTTCTTAAGTCATTATACAGATTATGATGGAAGTTAGGTCGGGCCTTCTGAGGACACCCGAAAAAGAGGGATGTGGGAATTTTTTTTTCGGAAATCCACGCAGTAGGGTCGCCAGCATCAGCTTGTACATAAATATAATCCCTAAAGAGGCGTTTAAAATAGTTCTTCTATAAGAAGTATTCACCCATTAATCAAAAGTTCTCGGCCTCAGACAGGCCTCACGAATTCATGTTTTCCGCCTCTTTATCATCGTCATCATCATCCACAGTCTTGAATATCCCACTGCTGGGTATACACCTTACTTAAACAATGCCTTCCGCCGCGGACCTGTGCCAATCTTTTGTCATCGTGCTCACGTTTTACTTAACGAAGCAATCTTACAACGTACAAAGCTAAGGAAAAATTAATTACATACATAATTAAAGTCACGCATGTTTCCCAGAGGGGTAGGCAGAGACTACGGATTTTCATTTGCAACGATTCTAGCATACTTCTTTCGCCACATTTCTCATACACGCTCGTCGGTTGAAGATACTCCTCACTTGACCCTTTTGCAAAACATTTCCGATTTGATCTAAGTACGTTCGCCGAAATCTTCCCCTTCCCAATACTTTACTAACATTCGCCTCATATATTCACGTTATTAAAAGTTTATTAAATGATTCTTAATGCGTGATATATCGATATCAACTGGAATAATTAATCACTGTTTAGTCAATTAAAGAAAACATTAATTAGTACTACATAACCGGTAACTAGTTGCATAAAGTGCAATAACTATGAATAATAAAATGCTAACTAACTCTAGCGTGCATGCATCCATGCTCTTAAGGACTTTCATTTAACAGCGACAAATCAACATAAATTATGATTTAATAGTGTTCACAAAGCTGTCCTGTTTGTCTAAGGTTCGATCCCCATACGGGACAAATATTTGTGTGATCCATATCTATGAGGTTGTAGTAATATATAAAACCTTTATTTTCAGGCAAATATGACTCATATATATATTTTCCTTATAAACTAACATAATAAGTAAAGGATTAAAGAGGTGCAGATAACGCGTTGATGTCTTTTACTCTTCACTCACGCACTTAACACAATTTTATTTTCTTACAATTTTCTTTGATGTAATATATTGTAAGATGCTCTGGAGTGCATCTGGTATAGGTTGATATTTTTACAGTGAAAACTTTGTATTGATAAAAAAGTCTAATCGGAACTTGTCCGTATTTGAACCTGGTACTTGGTGCGATATAGTTTCATAATCCATCCACTGGACTATCACAACACTGGAACACACACTTACTTGATACTGCATCATTATATAACGGACATTCACAATGTATATAATAAAGTATTATATACTCAGCTATTCATAAAGTTATTATAATTCCGTTAAATTTTTTATGTTTTGATGAATATTATTTTAATTATATAATTTTTAACTAATTATTTTGGCATTTCTTTTGATTCTCTAAAAAAAATAGGAATAAGTATTGACTTAATTAACTTCGTTTTTAATAATGAATTTTGATGTAAATGTAGGTACTACACACCTCGAACATGTTCAGCGTTAGCAGGCCTCCCACCAGGTGGACCGACGATATCGTCAGAGTTGCGGCCAACCTGTGGATGCAAATACCAAGTTGTCGTTCATAGTGGCGTTCTAAGGGAGAGGCCTTTGTCCAGCAGTGGACGTCTTCCGGCTGATGATGATGATTCACAGGACGACTTATTTTTAACCGACTTCAAAAAAGAGGATGTTCTCAAATCGTCAGGATTTTTTTTATGTAATCTTTTTAACCCTATTTCGCCCCTATATCTTTATTTCACGAACAGAGAACATTGTTAATGTATACCTAATTCTCGCGGATTCGAAGCCCGAGTCAGACATTGTATAATTTTTATTCGGTAAACGGATTGGCGCGTCGTTCTCACTGTCCACTTTCAAATTAAACTAAATCTAATTATCATAATTGTTAATTATATTTAATACAATCAGACTGAAATACATATGGCAAATTGTGGGTGCCGTGTGGTTTCCGGCCTAGAATAGGCCACCCCCTTTCCCGTGGGTGTCGTAATAGGCGACTAAGGGATATTTGTGGGGGAATGGGGAACAACGTTTCCCTGTGTAGGTATCGATCACTTCACTGCGGTTGCCAACCCAGCCCAGCATGCTGACTATGGGCAAAACTCCACACGAAGAGTACCCAAAGAAAACGGCTCCCAGTTCCCGGCCACCCTACTATTTCAGGTAACTGGTAGTGACTGTGTGGCGAAAACGGGAGAGCGGGCCTTGTAGCGTACCCTGGGGGAGGCCTACGTCCAGCAGTGGACTGCAAATGTGATGATGATAAACTGTCTATAGACTCTTACTTTTTATAATTTTAAAGGTACCTATCTATTTATATGTACTGCTGTCTAATGGTCGCTAAGTGCAACAGCTGAACATGAGGTTCTAGGTTCGAATCTTGGGTCGGGCAGTTATTAGATCTTACCCGCAGTATAGTAAACGATACCTACTCAGGAGAACGCTGCTGCCCAGTGCCCATCCCCCCGGAAATATTCCTTAGTCGCCCCTTACGACAGCCACGCGCCACGGGAGGAAAGGGGGTGGTCTATTCTAGGCCTTTAGAAACCACACACACACCACTACGGCACATGTATGCATCCATAGATAGTTATTTTCAACGAAGACACGAATAACTATGTTCTAGAATAACACAAATGGCTCTGTAACTATTACAAGTTACAGTCAGATTGTAAAGTTAACATTAACAGTAATCATTCGCTGAACGAGGAAACAATATAAGACAAGTGTTGGTACAGCGGAGACCGATAGCATCTCAATACAGGTGCTATCTGGGATCGGAGTAGACGTAGATTTATTTGGTTTTGTTAATGTTTAAACAGTATGAGAGGCTTAGCGACTTAATTTTTTTTTTAAAAAAACGTCGCTCCGCTCTATGAATTTTTCCTGTATCGTGGGTGCGTTTCACAAACATGTAATATCATATACATAAACACCCAGACTCGGGACAAATATCTGCGGATCGTACAAATTTTTTCCCGTGCGGAAATCGAATCCGCAACTATTAGCACAGCAGTTCAATCGCTTAGTCACTGCGCCAATCGAGTCGTCGTTTTTTTTAATGTGTCATTTTAGCATATTGCTCATGCTAAGGTTGAATCTAAATTGATGAAGGAAATTTGAAAAATAATGGACACGAGCGAGACGCATCGAGCGCAGAGCTGCGCCACGGATCGGCCAAGGTCGCGGGTTCGAGTCCCGCTCGAGTCTATCATTTTTCAAATTTCCTGAATCAACATAAGTATTTATTTGTAAATGCTGGTGCGGCCCGTGTTACTACGCAGTGCCGTTACTAGTCTTTTATGCGCCCAGTGTCAACTTCTTTAACAGCGATCTTTTTTATTGTCTCTGGTCCTGATCTGGTCATTTCTGCGCCCCTCTAGGGTCTGCGCCCTGTTCCTGGCCACCGCTAGCAACAACTATTTACGGCACTGACTACGCGCCTTTAGACGCCTCTAATAGAAATGGAGTCTAGACAAAGTAAGGTGTATTTAACTTACTTACAAGTTCTATTTAAACGTTTCACTATTATACTTAGATTAAGCAAGTTATAATAATAATAATCTGCATTTGTACAACTGCAGGGCAAACCCATCTCATTCACGGAAGGAACTACCACCGATCTTCACGCTTGCGCACTGCGTGTTGGCAATTTCAGATCATTAGGTGTAGGTTTCCTAGCTACGTTTACCTTTGTCGTAAGATAGTGGTTTGTGAGACGAAAGTTAATACACACGATATTGAAAATGTTAGATTAGTATCAACTTGCCGAGTTTAGACGCAAAATCACGTGTGAATTTCCTGAATGAGTTATGTTATAGGTCCAGAATTCCGAAGTAAAAGAGGGCGAGCCTATTGCCATTAACCGGGCGCAAATCCAGATTTTTTGCTGCTATTAAGAATGAACTATTGGGAAAATTCAGTCACACTTTCCCCAACCTGGGATTCGAACCCAGGACCTCATTCTCAGCAGGCACGCTTAGCAACCACTAGACCTATACATAGTTTTAATCATCAGTCCTCTCTGTTCTCATTAAATAAGTATTGTTACAGTAGTGGGTAGAAGCTATTGACAAATAGCTTCTACCCACTACTAGCTCACGTGAAAAGTTTGTTTCTGGAATGAACGTTGCCTACCCTTCTGAGATCCTGCACTAGGTTTAAATCTATCTCCATTTACATAGTACAATCAGTGTCGCTTTAAGCTAAGATAAGATAATAAATAACCAGAGTATCTTCTTTGTATTTTCATTAGTAAGGATAATATCTAACCCCACCTAATAAAAATTTGTCAACTAGAAAAAGGTTAACAATAAGAATAACATAATAAAAGATGCACTAACCGGTTCTCATAAACACATGACACACTTTTCAATATCCTTGAAAAGCCATCACCTATCGACATGTTTCAGCTCTCATAAATTGTTTAGTTTAAAGCTGTAATAATCACGTTACTAAAAACTAAACGAAGTGGAACACATCACTTCATCAACACTCCATATTTGTGTATGCAAATGTTAATGAACAAATAGTCTTTCTTCAACTAGTTATTTAGCTCAATGTTAAATTAAACACTCATTAAGTGCACCGAATAATCGAATAAGAAAACAATCGATTCTCCAAATACTCGTCTCGATTTAATTAGAGCATCCAGTGTTCTAGTTTTAAATTGGAATGCAAGATTATAAGTGTAAGTTACAATTAATACATGTCATTATCGAGCCCAAACGTTCACCCTTCTTTGGCCGTATCTTAACGCCGCTCAAAAAGTGGGAGGGACGCTATATAACATGATGGTAACATAGTCGCACCACACAACCAGTCTTCGGCGATCGAACGAAGACACACAGCAACATGAAGTTATTGGTGAGTTATACAACTAGTGCAGTGCAAGTGTTGTGCCAAAAGTGGAAAAAAAGAAAATAGATTTTAGGATTCGAGTTTTAAAATAGAAAGTTGAAGTGCGCCTGTTCTAAAACTAAATTTAAAACGCGGTAAAAAACAACCTATTCAAAAACGTAATAGGGATGGGATATACAAATTTGGGATTTTAATCGACTAAACTTCTTAAAAGCACCAGAAAGTTTTGGGACAACGATGACATCCTTTTTCTATGTTTAAAAAAAAGTCTAAGTCTCGGCTTGTTTTGTTGTTCCGATATAAACAACAGCAAAGCTTGCGGTTCAAACTGTTCAGTAACAATAACTTAGCGGTTACGGCAATTATCCCCGATCGCAACTTTGAGATAAAGCACATTATTTAAGTGTATGCTATAAAGTAAAACTAAGCATTCTCGTAAGCTACTTTTCCATTAAATAAAATTTTGATAACTACAAAAAAAAACATGTAATAAAATTACCTTTATACCTATTTGATTACATAAACGGGTATAAGTACATTCAATGATATTTAAAAAACGTACTTTTTGATTATTATCATTGAGTACATTTTCAAAATATATCATTCACAATTCTCTTGAATACTGCATAATTTACAAAAGACAATTAAATTCTCACATTATCTAAATAAGAAACCTGAACACTGGTCATTATACTTCCGCGGCTAATTACGTACAAGTGTATAATCATTCTAAACTATAATATAACATAATTTTCTTCCTCAAACAACCGGTTCTGCAGTAATTTTCATTTCACTTTCCAGTTATAACTAGAAAGTATCGAAAATTGTACGGTTCGAGATACGGTTTTTAGGTACAAATTCCTATCATATATCATTATTACTCAAATGCGGACATAAAGTTATTATTTCACGGAGTAGTAAACTAGTAAAAGTTTAGATAAGGTTTACAATAGATTCGATGTCCATGCTATTGATTGATTTTGGTATATGATTTTGGCCCTAAAGCACTAAACATGTTTTATAAACTTCTTTTTATTTTAGGATTATTTTTGCACTGAGCAGTTAAACAAGCTAAAAAAGTAGTGAAAACCTTCATTTGACATAATATAAAAACCCATGAAGTAAACTAAAAAACAATACTGTTTCGGTTCACAAATATTCACTACATTTTCATGTAAATGCAAAAGTCTAATCATATTATAGAGCTGCGCCAGATTTAGTAAATAATAATTGTTAGTCGATTATTAATTTCTTAATCCTTACTTATAACGGCCGCAGTAAAATTGTCGTTCCATTTCTACCTAAGACATGCAAATTGCTGCAATAGAATAATTTTCTCAATAATTTCAGCTTGTTAACTTGTTACGAAATTAGAATGTCTCCTGTCGTTTAGTTTGTTGTGAATCAGAGTTGAATACAACATGAAATGTTTTTGGTATTTCGCATTATAGTCATTTTGTTCGTATGATAATTTGCAGTAGAAAAGTATGATTGTATATTGTAAATGAACAAAATCAAAAGCTACTTTAGCTTTAAAATATCGTTGAATATAAATCTATCTATTTAGTAACTATAAATCATCAATTAAATGCATTAGTAGATAATAAAAATGGTTCGATATACTTTGATTAAAAAGTTAATCTCGTTCAATGCGCGTGATTACAAATTAATTCAAGACTACAAGTCCATTAATATTACTGCTATTACTTCTGTCTATTAAAAATACATTAATGAGAGTTTTAAATTAAGAGAATTTTATTATTTGTTCATGTTATTAAAACGCTCATCGAGATCATTGCTAAGCTGTCGTTAAGGTTATTTGTGCGAGCAGATTAGGTCATTATCGACTTATGTGGCATTATGAACGGTCACAAAGGTAACTAAGGTTTCGCTAATAACTTTAGGCAAATATCGCTCGACAGCTACTTCAGAACATAATGCACTTTATAAGAAAAGGTATATAGCGTAAGAAATTAACTCCTACTGAAAATGTTAATTTCTTACTCTAAACCCTACAAAAAGGACAAATTAAGAAAATTTTAATCAATTACACCTTTTATACGCAAAACTTTGCTGAATCGCTACACTCTAAAGTACGTAAAAAGCTTATAGAAAACGCAGTTCTAAATTCGAACGAAATAGTGCATTGCAAAGCTATGCACTAATGTTTGTCACTAGTGCATAACACAGATAATCGACTAATTACGTAAAAGTCACGCACCGCGGGCCAGTTATGACACATGCGGATGCATCCGACTTATAATCGCTCAGTTTAATTAACTTTACCGTTACGATAATCAACTATTAGAATTTGATGGCATAATACATTTTGTTGAATCATTTGAGTAAATAAATACGATTATATCATAGTAATTTGGTAAGATCTATTGAAGATGCAAATATTTAAAAAAGTGATTGATTGTTTTTTATTTTGGCCAGTTATGTAAAGACTAATTTCTTCTTGATTGATTCATGAATAATTTATGATTTGAGGTAACGTAAATTCGCGATGACACAAAAAAAGAATAATGTACATATATTAAGAAGATTAGGACACACATGCGATTAATTAGTAACGAACAAAAAAACAATTTCTCTAAAGTGGAATTATTCGAGAAACGATATTCATAATTTACAAAACATGTGACTCTTTGCCTTCAAATGAGACCGTGAAATTTTACTTTATTGTTTTGTTTACTCGTCTGCGTATATTTTAGTATGGATCTTACGTTCTACCTGTTTTCGCTTGTTTCGCGGCAAATCTCAGCCATTCGTGAATTCTGAGCACATAAACTGGTTTACTGAGATCATTGACCCTGGAAATCCGATTCATATGACGACGGATAAGATATACTAACGTCTCTCGATACGATTCCGCTTTGAAAGTTATAGGAAATTCTTATGTATGTGAAAGCGCCAGTTTGTTTTATAATGCTGTGGTTATTTATATGTATATATAGTGACACATTGAATCCGTTATAAATAAACATTTAATGCTAGCGCCATCTATTCATAAAAAGATACATTTTACAGATTTATAAATCCTTTTTATATTATTTTTTATTTTTATTTCTCCCGATAATAAACTATTTGTTGATGCTATAGAAAAAAAATCTCATATAAAAAAAATCATATTACAATATCTGTAGCCTATGAGAATAACAATTAGTCCCCTATATGGATTGACATGATAAGTAACGAAAACTTCATTGTTCTCAAAATTTCAATTCCAACCACAATTTGGATAACACAATGGCTATTCTCCAGATATCAGTTCAATCTCAAAACAAAACAAAAGCTCACTTACATCGCGTCTCTAATATAACAACTCATAGTAGGAGCTGTTACGTGCAAATCCACCACACCACTTTCACTGGACGCATGTCGTAATTAATATAGACCGGTGCACAACAAGAACATATTTACCTTGACGACGCAGTTATTAGTGTAATTGTGGATTAACTGGGTTAAATGGTCGTTAAACAATAAACCAGTCGTGTATGCCACTTTATTGTTGCCACCGAGGCTGTTGATGGACAGGGATTGCGATTACGGCCGCTATTCTGACAATTAGACGTACAACTTTATAAAAAGAAGATGATAAGGAAGAAATAGCATTCATCATTTCCAAGATGGGACACAAAATGATGAATAGCATTCATCATTTTGTGTCCCATCTTGGAAATTATAAAGGTAGAGTAAACTCTTTGCTGTTTACTCTACCTTTATAATTTACCTTTATTACATCTGGTAGCTGAAAACCTGATATTTACCATTACTGTCATTACTCTATTTTTACATATCGAGATTACAAATGATAAAAAGAAAATACTTATCTTATTGTATTTTATTTGCTAGACGTGAAAGTTGTTTCATTACCACTATCTCGTATAAAATGTGCTCATAAAATGATTATTTATTTATAAATGTAAAACCAGTTTCTATTTCAAAACAAAGAATCATTTTAATCTAATGAGTCTTACTAAAAACTTTTAATTTCTTTCGGGCATCAACTCTTATTTCAGGTTGGTACCAAACATAAAAGTCTTGGTAATCTGTATTTAAGTAGCGGTAGTAATTCAGTTGTACGACTGCAGGCGCCACCTACCGGCCCTCCGTCATTCATAACAACATAATCGTTTCCTGCTCTCAACGGTATAGCAATTTAAACATGCATTGCAGCTACGTAATCTCCAGCAGTTCTAGCAGAAATGAACGTATTCTAAGAGCCACTGGCGTTTCTGTACCGTTTCATAATCTTATTGTGTATGCATCTCAAAATCTACAGTGTATATTATGCCAAGCTCGTTAAAATGCATTCCAGCTACATCACTTATGTAAATAGCGATGAAGTTGTAAATTTTATCAACGTGTTTATTTAAGCACAGTTTCTAATCCAATAGTATTTCTATGTTGATAATGACGTTTACGTAACGCTTTAGATTCAGTTCAAGTCTAATTTAGTCATTCTTTTTCTGGTCCTTAGTTTTTTTAGTTCAAAATTGATAAAATACCAATTTAAACTGCAACAAACATTGGTCATCTTTGTGATATCATCATTAATTATTCACTTCACAAAGTCAAGTGGCGGTACTTAATTTGGAGTGCATCGACGCCTTGAAAATTCAGGCCAAAGATGTAAAAAACATTCTAAACCAGTTCTTTATTGAAGGCTGAATTAAAGTTTAACAATTACTTATTATTAATGCACTTTATTTATGATATTTATTTATATCCGATACACAAGGATACAACGAATAAATAAAAGCATTTATTAAACTTATATTTCCAGATTTGATCAGCTGATTGTTAAGTTGCTCAATACGTTCTGTTTCTTGGTTACGCAGTGCAATTGCTGTAATCTGTAGACCATTAGTTATTAATATATACTTGTAGAAAGTTAAATGCTTCGTAAAGTGTTTATGCCAGCAATTATATGCCCACATAAATTGATCACCGATTACAATATGCGCAATACATTTTTGTCAGCTACTGACCTAATTTATGTTAAGTAGTAACGAAGCTATTAAATCTAAATATATAACATTTTCTTACCATTAAATTCATGCTTCTTACCGATAAAACAAATGAAATACCAGTAAATCAAAATAGTGTGTTGTGTGTGTAATTAATTAAACACTTCTAATTAAAATGATTAAGTAGTCTCAACGACTAATAACTTAACCTAATTGATAGGTTCTAAGATTAATAGCTAGGGAAGTGAAACTACACTATTAATACGTTTTTAGTAACTTAGTCGAACAATGCTCGTTGGGAATTGAGATTATGCGATATAACACTGAGAGAAAGTGTGAATTTTGTATTCCGTATCGATATGAGTTTAACTGGTTCGATGCAACTTTTACTTTGTTGCGTATTCGATGACGAGGATTGCAGCTTAGGATTTTAATCTACTCACAACACTATTATTTAACGTTTAAGGAAGTTGTATGTTGACATTTATTAATCGACTTCAAAAAAGGAAGAGTTTATATATTTGGGTCGTATCTTTTAAATTATGGAGAAGACTCAATATGACTCTTTTGGCACATATGGCACTTTATTATTATGAAAAATGTTATTACCACTTGAATCGTAAACTAAATTCTGTGTTTCTTTCTCTAGGTTGTATTGGTGGCGTCGCTGGCTGTGGTGGCCTTTGCCAGTGAGGAGAAAGGCGCACCGAAACAGGCCGCAGCCGAAGATAAGAAGCAGGAGAAACGAGGCATCTATGACATCGGTCACTATGGCGGCGGCGGCGGCGGAGGCGGCGGCGGATTTGGTGGACACAGCTTCGGTGGCGACAGCATAGGACACTACGGTGGCGGCGAGAGCTTTGGACATGGAGGCGGTGAGAGTTTCGGCCACGGAGGAGGCGAGAGTTTCGGCCACGGAGGAGGCGAGAGTTTCGGCCACGGAGGCGGTGAAAGCTATGGCCACGGAGGCGGCGACAGCTATGGTCACGGAGGCGGCGACAGCTATGGTCACGGAGGCGGAGACTTCGGCGGCTCCAGCGGCGGCTGGAAACCCATCTCTGAAGACCACGGTCACCACCACCACGAGCATGTCAAGACCATCGAGGTCATCAAGAAGGTCCCCGTACCCTACACCGTCGAAAAACACGTCCCCTACACAGTTGAGAAGCGCGTGCCCTATGAAGTCAAGGTCAACGTACCCCAACCCTACACCGTTGAAAAGAAGGTCCCCGTCACTGTTAAGGAGTACGTCAAATACCCCGTGTACGTCCCAGAACCCTACACTGTAGAGAAGAAGGTACCTTATGAAGTCAAGGTCCACGTTGACAAGCCTTACGAAGTGAAAGTTAAAGTACCCACTCCTTACACTGTTGAGAAGAAGGTGCCTTATGAAGTCAAGGTCCCCGTGCCCCAACCCTACACCGTCGAGAAGAAGTACCCCGTCCCCGTGAAATACGAAGTCAAAGTACCCCAGCCTTACGAAGTCATCAAGAAGATCCCCTATGAAGTGAAGGTGCCCGTTGACAAGCCCTACAACGTGTACGTGCCCAAGCCTTACCCAGTCACAGTCGAGAAGCCATACCCCGTCACTGTCCACAAGCACGTGCCTTACGAAGTAAAGGTCCCCGTCGACAAACCCTACAAGGTTGAGGTTGAGAAGCCCTACCCAGTCCACATTAAGGTGCCAGTGCCCAAGCCTTATGACGTGTACAAGAAGATCCCTTACACCGTCGAGAAGAAGGTCCCCTATGAAGTCAAGGTCCCCATCGACAAGCCTTACCCAGTCTACAAGGAGGTCCAGGTACCTCTAGTGAAGGAGGTTCCTTACCCCGTGAAGGTGCACGTGCCTTTCTACATCAAGAAGGAGGAGGAGCACCATCACCAGCAGCACCAGCACCAGCACCAGCACCACGGTTGGCATTAAGTGACCTTAGGCTAAGTCTCACCTTGTACCTTGTAGGTTAAGTTCAGAAATGTGATCAATTAGTATTTTTAGTGTATATATATTTTGCTAAATTTGATGAATGTCTTGGTGCTGTTCGCTCACAGTTCATGTTGTGATGACGTTATGGCAGCCATGATGCGTTGCGTTGCAGAACGAAATACGAATTTTGCTCTAACTCTGTCGAGTCTATCGACTTCTTTATTGTTACCAATTTTAAACCAGAATTGACCAAAAATATACAATTTGACTAAAAATATCGTGGTCTTGCCGATGAATTGAGATGGCCGCATAGCATTGTTATTGATGCGCGGTACCCAGTTGTAGATAATTACCTGTTATTACTTGTTTAGCTTTTATAATGCTTTGTTATAATGTAACTTGACAAAGTACATGTACTTTGAGTTGAGGCTGATTTAATAAAATGTGTGGAATGTTATATATTTATTTTATTTCCATGTCCCTAATAAAAGATGCATACATGCTTATAGTTTTCAAACATAAACAAATTTCACAACCTTATGTAAATATAGAAAGAAACAAACAAATGAGCTAATAAAATGCAACTAAACTAAACAAAAAACTTAATAAGATATAATTTCGACTTTAGATTATAATTTCGACTAATTTGTTAATGTGGTTGGCAGGTTGACGCCTGTCAAAGCTGTCATAATTCATCATTGTGAAACACAACCATTAGTTCTTCAGTCAATCAATCAATTCAAAGCTTCTAATGAAGATATAATTATACGAAAAACTACCAGTACCACAATAACGTCATTAGGTAATATCGTTATATTTGATTACTCACTTTTTAATCTAAGAACAATGTAGCGTATTAAATTGGTTCTAGAACAATATTCATTGGACGAAATTGCAACATTACCAATTGTTCTGTCTTGCTAATTCCAAATTCTTACTTCACAACAAATATGGTGAAAGTTGAACGTAAAATTATAATTCTAAAAACAATTTATAAATACACCATAAAATTCCAGAATCTTCTGAATTGTAAAATTTCGAGTATTTACATTTATTCCACAAGTCCGTTAGGATCCTTCCAAGACGATGGATATCTTATATCTTCGCCCGTTCTATCGACATCTGTTCCTGAAGAGTCAAATAGTGCTAACTGATGGCGCAAATGATGAAATTAAGTGTGGCTAAGGGGACAATAATAAAATAATTGGTTTTGCATCTTTACCCAAACTTATTATAGAGGCTGATAAAAATATATAGACCATTGTACCTATGATGTTCTCTTTGAAGAAAAATTTGAATCATGCGAACAAATTGTAATACACGATATAGGGAAACTGAGATAGCTTTCTCTTCTTTCAGCACAATTATTAATATAAAATGTAGTGTGTAATTGCTTTGATACTAGAGAAGAAGGGAGACTCGAAATAAGTACCTGTATGGATATTATTACTTAGTATAGCCAAGTCAAAAGTCATCAGTAGGTACCTCTTGACGCAATAGAAGATTTCATGAACATAACTTAACTCAGAATTTGAAAAGCGAACCAGGATCAATGTGAGGGGCACGAATGGCATGTCTTATAAAGCGTAATCTTAACACGCTTGCAACCATTAAGTGTTAGGTACAAATTGAAAACAAAGTTCTTAAAGAATATTAACACAAAACATGATCTTTAGACCTTTGCCCTGCATATCACTATCGAACAACCTATACATGCTTGCCCATTGGAAACTATATCAAAGCATAAAATAGCTAAATTCCAAGCCCCATTTCAATTATACGAAAGACACAATTCTTTCGACACTCGAATAAAATCACATTAACATTTAAGTACTCCAACACATTATCCGCTCCATAAAATCCGCCCAAGTCCAATCAAAAATAATATTTTTATAACTATTTTGTTCGTAATAAAAATTCCGTTCAACATGGATGAGGTTGCGTAAAGTCTCGCAATACACTCTTATAATAATTGGTGCATTACAAGATCTGATATGGATTTCTACATTGATGCTCACATGGACGCAATTCGGTCTAAATAAAGTAAAGCGATGATTACCTGAGGAATTGTTTTATATGACGATGATTATCTTTTGTTTGGTTTGATTAGTATGTCTAATGTTTGTGTTGTTTGCGAGCAGTTAGTAAATTGAGTCTTCAATTAATAAGATAAAAAGTGATGGGAAACATTAAATCTAAATTAATTAAGTCCAGACCTATCACTCAAGCTTTACAAAGGTGAACACACCGTTTTGTTCAAAAGCCGTCTCTTCAAGGACGTCGTTGAAAATTAAATAATACTTAAATCTGTTTTTAGTTCTTACTTTATTTTAATAGGAATGTATGCATACTTTACAACAAAAGATCAGTTAATAAATATTATTAGATGGACACATTGTTAGTTGTTACAAAAGCATATTTCCTAATTATTGACATTTGCGTATTATGTTGACTTGTGTGCCAAGCCAAGAGGCCAAGCCTAATTTATGTTGTTAACCTTTTCATTTTCATCAATTTTCTTAGACGTTTATTACACGTGTTCTAGTCGATAACATAATATCGGAGGATTGCTACGAAGCAATCTCCTTTCAATATTGAGATGTAGGCTTAGATTCTCTGACAATTAACTCGAAGACGAGTTGTCACTGCTTTTGGACATTTTGTGGGACCTAGTAAAAGGCAAAACGATAATTATTATTGAAATGAAGTCAATAAAGTTAGAAGAGCTTATCAAACGTTGTGGGGTTGATCCCCGCATACAACTATTATGTTAGTTCAGCAGGCCAGTTGTCTTAAGTTGGGAGCTTTTGTATTTAAACTGCATGTCTGTACGCACTCGTTTGTAGAGGTACTACCTTTTTGGAAAAGTAACCGACTTTATTAGTACCTAAGTACCTATACTTCTCCAAAGGTCGATAGATCCTCATCAAAACAAGGGACTATCCCAGAAAAATACTTTTCTAAACAAGATTAATGAATATCAGTTTACTATAAGCAAAATACCTAATCGTAGAATCTCTTCCTTTTTCTAAAGATTAATTAGAATTATATGGTCTAAATATTTATGTACGCTGAAAACACAGACTGCGGCCACAGAAAGTAAGATTAACACACACTATTCTGATGCAAGCGAACCATTACAAGAGATTTGCTATTGATGGCATATTAATTGCTCAATACATATATTTCATTACAGTAAAAGCTTGTGTGATAACTTGTGAGTGCCGTAATGAGCGATCGCTAACACTTTTCACTTGATTGCTCGTGATTATATTGCGTTAATGATGTTGAAATCTTTATATTTCTCTTAGTTTAGATAAATTAGTCATCTATTGGTACTTGAAAGACCACTTGTTCGGTCTAATCTAGTCCAAAGTGTCTGAGGGTGCGCTTCATCATCATCATCATCATCAGCCAAAAGACGTCCACTGTTGAACATAGGCCTCCCCAGGACAAGGAGGAGGGTGCGCTTACACGGGCAATTCATTGCGCGATTATAGGCAATTTTGGTTAAAATGATGTCCCAGCAACATCTAGTAATGTATGGCAATACAAAAATTGTATAGAAATTGCCAAGTCGCCCAATTTTAGTTGCCTGCCACCTTAAAGATTCAGTTTTGCAATAGTAATCTGAAAATGACACCCAGTAAAATGGCAATGAGATAACTTGCACTGAAATCTTAATAGGAACATTATGTTTGACAAAATCGATGTGGAACTGCACTGCTATATCTACCTACTCTTACTACAAGAGACTCATAAGTATTAAGCTACCATTCTTTTTGACCAATCGACACCATCGCATAACCTGTTTACATGTAGCAACTCATGCAGATTTGACTAAGAAGGCTTACCGCCACATCGGAGACGTTAATGATTACTTAAACTGTAATCATTAACGTCTACTTAAACGATCACTAAGTAAAGATATTACAAAGGAAACCTTTACTTAGTGATCGTTTAAGTAATCATTAAATGACTCTGAGTTCGGCGGTTAGCTCCATAATCGTAATGTTCACCAGTTTCTAAGCCCATGTTCTGCACACCGGCTTTATGGGTCGATATGCGATTGCAAATTCACTTCATTACTTAATTATTTAGATCTGCGATTACGGTTACGTATCCATCACAGTAACTTGCACAACGTGCGCACAATAAAATATTTACTGCACTGGCTGTAGATAGAACAATAATTATGATTGGAAAGCTAGCGTATTAGATAACTGATTTATTACATAGCTTGTATTACTGGACAGTTCAGTTGCTACTACTTGATACATTATTTAAGATTAGCGTCAGTCTATAAAACGCAAGAAGTCTGGCTAGAGATGAAATCAATTTTATAAGCACACATAACATCACGTCTGTATTCCCCGAAGGGGTAGGCAGAGGTGTACATATAGTACATCCACATTTCACCAGTTATGTTGTGGGTCCCAACCCAGTGTAATAGGGGGCGAGCCTGTTGCCATCAATCGGGCACAAATCCAGACTCCATGCTGCTACTGAGAATTACCTAATGGAAAATCTCAATAACATTTTGCCCGACCCGGGATTTGAACCCAGGACCACTTGACCAATGAGGCAGTCTATAAGAATACACCTAAAGGTTTTAATGTCCAAAATTCACACTGTTATTTAAACAGGGGCCAATGGCCATAATATGTAAAGATTTTATTTGGTTTTAACGTCATCTTACATGCACGATAGTATTGATATTAGTCTGTAACTCTATTATTGCACTGATGTCTTGTCGCGATAACCTCTGATGCAGAGACGGCACGAGCTTTGGTCATCATGTTGGTTGGACAAAGTTGGAAATTTGCCACTTTGAGCCTCTGCAACTGGTCTGGTAACGACAATACACAATGCATAAACAGTTAAGAATTTAAATGTGCAGTGCCCGACAGGATTCATAATTATTTATACCTACACACTATTATACTTATTATATATCTACTCTACTATTTCGTAACCAAATTAAACTATAGGTACCTAAATTGAGGTAAAAAAAATGGAGTATAGAAATATGGACAAGGTCAAAGCAAATACAGTAGCAATCAAATCACTTTCGCTCAAAATAAGTTCCGTCGTCATTGAGCAAACGTTTCGTCAGACAGTGAATCTCAAAGTTTTGCCAGTCAAGTTTCATTTATCGTGTCGTGTGTAAAGCGTATTCGATCGGTTTGCTATTGAGAAACATTCTTACATTGTCCGGTGACTTGCAATACACACAAAAGTTCACGCTTGCAGTAGGTACATCGAGAGTGAATGTGTCGCGACGGGCGTTAAATTGTTTGATGAATACCCCTGTGGTACAGTAACAAGGCTCTTGGCTTAAATAGAGGGGGTTGTTTTGAATAAAATTTATTTCAACGTTAAATAGGTAATGCCCGAATCATAGCTGCGTTATACAGGCATGAAGTAGCAGCATATTGACCAGATTTGGAGCAAATATATGTGGATGTGGATCATATACAAATTTGTTCCATCCGGAAATCGAACCCCTAGCGGAACAGTTAACAACTTAACTCCTATCCCTAACGGAACACTGACTTAGCCACTGCGCTAATCGGGTTGTCAAAGGCCTGTATAACACACGGGAAACAAAATTTACAAATAATGAATGCAAAAATACTAAACGAGTAACTTGCTTGAAGCGTAAAGGTAACAATGATTCGGAACTTTTACTGCATAATGAAAGTAGTGAAAACGCGTAGACAACAGTATGATAATATTGCAATTAACGCAAAAAATTATATAACTATTTTAGTTTCAACTCTCTACATATGAGGATTTTTGTCAGGTGAAAACATTAATTGCCAACATAAATTTAAGTTTCTTGTTAATCTTAAAATGGTTGAAAATTTATTTGGCTTTCACTAGTGGGAATATAGTAAATTGTTAGCTAAAAGTTATTTCTATTAGACTATATTTGGAATTGAACATGATATTAAATTTCATTGGGGTGCGTAAAGTACAAGGATGATGTGCTACGAACTGATTGGCGCAGTAGCTAAGCGATTGGACTGCTGCGCTAGGGGTAGCGGGTTTGATTCCCACACGGGAAATAATTTGTGTGAAAAAATTCAAAATTGTGTGATCCGCAGATTTTTGTCCCGAGTCTAGGTGTTTGTGTCTGTGATATTTCATGTTTGTGAAACGCAGTCACGATACATACGAAAATCCTAGGGTGGGGCAAGCTTTAAAAAAAAAAATGTAGGTAAGTATTACGTCCGGCGCACCCTCATTACCATCCTTGTTGAAGCCAAATTCTATAGCACGGCTGACAATTAGCTCACGTCTATACAAAGAAAAACAGGTCTCACGACACAAAATATAGGATACGACGTTTTAGTCGTAAGCCAATCAGCACATGATTGAAACGAAACCTCTAGAATGTTACCGAGATATCAATAGAACCTTCTTGGATAGATCAGAGACAGTATAAGCGTGAAAGTACTATGTCGCGTGCTCGCTATCAAGTCTTTATTTTCAGTTGGGCAACATCAAATTGCAGTTTCAACAGACTTTTCAAGTTCAGTATGTGATGAAACAACGCTCAATGTGTGATTGTATCTTTACGCGCTGTTTGTGTATTTAATTGGAGCATTTGTAACTGCTGGCAAAAGGATTATCTTAACATACGTTTAATTAGGGTACAGAACACGGTAAAGGCCGTCACCTCTTGATACACTACGTATTTAAGGAGCAATGGCCTAACCGTTGATGGTTTAGTAAACAAAAAGAGTTGACACATGCATTACAATAATATTACGTATTACATACGTCCTTTGAAATGTCGACTTTTTATTTCTGAATATTCATTAAATATTAAGTCATAGTTAAGTGTATTTAAAGGCAATCACAAAGTCTGAAGTCTAATTAGCTCTTATGTGCAAAAAACCATCTAGCCTTTATCATGTTTGTCAAATATGTACTTCATAGTTGCAGAAAGTGTACAGAATTCAACACTTTTTTGTATATGCTGACTAAATTACAACCTCGCCTATGTTTCGTGCAGCAAGCTTATTTGTTCTCGTTTAGGGATCTACAGCTATACACTAACATCTCCCTGGTCATTGTAAGCTTTGAGCGGCGATTCTTTGGCCTTAAAATCGGGTCAACACCATTTGCCGCGCCTCTTACGAATCGCATTCCCGGCGACAGAAGGAAATGGAAATAACAATTCCACAGACAGTCAGGTTAACGTTTTTCCTTAATACAACTGCAGACATATTGCAGCAGTTCTCGGTGTGTAAACATATTCGCATCACAGTGCATTGAACAGTAGGTGTGAAGCAGAACTTCCCCGTGTTATGCGCATCGCTCACGTTACGTCGCTAGTTAAGTGTCCAGACATTAGCGGCTAATGAGCTCTTATGCGAAGCTGATTGATTTTCTGATTTACGTCGATTGTTCCTGCATTTTATCAATTGTGATTTTGTGTTGTTTTAATATAATGTAGAGCAACGGTATGTGCGAAATAAAAACACAATTGTATTGAGTTGGTGGGGTTGACAGCCCCATAGATGGGTAATAAATTCACCTGTAAAGTGAAGAAGAATTGATGAAGAATTCGAAGAGGAAACAGATAATTATAACAGTCAAAGGCGTATTATACCTATCAGATATATATTAATATCTACCCATAACCAAACAAAGTTTCTTGCCAATTCCTCGCCACAGAAATGTATTTTACGAATGAACAACGGTAACTATCTAAAGTTTTATGTGAACCTCATACAAATATTTTATTTACATTTCCCTTGCATTTACGTCATACATTTTAAACCCCCAGTATTCAGAACCCACAATCCACACACTAGTACCCGCGCGCCTGAGATGAAAACACAATTATCCACGTATTGCATAACTGCCTCACTTACGAAGTTTTGTTTAGAAATCTAAATAAAACAAAAGACGGCACACGTCCATTAGAAATTAAGGTTGACCAAGATGAACACAAAGTTAAAACCAACACTCGTACATACAAAATAAGGTCTAGTATTGTCTAAAAAATATTCTAGATTATAATATTACAAGTTTCATTTAAAAATAAACTAAAGGTTCATAACTTAAGGTTGGATTTTCATTGAACGGTTTGATGAGCTAAATGTAACGAGCCCACACGTGAAAAAAAAGTGTAATCATTGGAAAGAACAGCAAATTGATAGGGAAGGAAGTAGCAGGGCGTAATTTATATATTTTATGTGCTCTCCGTGAGTTAGGCTTTGCGTAATACCTTACTTATGTAAATAGAATGAGAATTATATTAACGTGACCTGACAACTCGCTTGACGTGACCAGCCGTGCTATTCTACGGAACTTACGAACTCACTTCTACATCAGCGGCGAGTTTTGACACTAGCGCTACCAAATATGATGCAAGGTAACGTGTGAGATGACATTTGAGATGATGTTAGTGTCTTAGCCCCCTAGACAAGTGGCAAAACGCTTGACGAATAGAAACCGAATAGAATGAAAAATATATGGGTTTGACATATGTGATCGACACATTATGTCATCCCTATACATTTATATCGTGCCGTGTGGTATCCGGCCTAGAATTGACCACCCCCTTCCCTCCCGTGGTTGGGATCCCGAAAGAGGCGACTAAGGGAAAACATCCAGAAGATGGGCGGCAGCGTTTTCTGTAACTTGACCACCAATACTGCAATCCCCAAGCCGCTTGCCAAGCTTGGGGATTATGGCAACGCCCGCTTTAAGGGGGAGGCCTTTGTCCAACAGTGGACGTCTTCCGGCTGATGATGATGATGATACATTTATCATTCTATTCGATTTCTATATGTCAAGCGTTTTGCTACTTGTCTAGTGGGGTAGAATAGCATAGCTGATTCGATTAGTTTAGACGCAAAACATAGATCCGAAGCGATACAGTCAACTAAAATATAATATACCCAGTCAAAGTTGTCACAGATTTATAAATACCTCAAGAGAAAGACAAAGTTCAAGACATTGAAAAAGGCTAAGATAATCCACCACATCATTCAATCTGCGTCTAATTTATGACTTTTGTTTAGCTTATATCTTTTAATAGATATTAAAACGATAGCTAATTGTTGCTAGATATTGGTAACTATTTCCCATAAAATATGTAAGCTAATAAAAGCAAATTTATCTAACAGATAAACTAATCATGAAGCAATAATCTAAAAAACCAACAATACAATATTTCCAACCCTTATCAGTGATATTAATCGGACAGATTAGTGGGGGTTGAAACGATGTATTTAAGAGCGGAAGGGGATGTACAAATGAGGTTTTATTAGCCCCTTTTAGCTACACCTGGTTTTAAAACAAGATTGAGTTATTTCTTCACGATTAGCTGGTTTTGTAATTTAGTGAATAATTGTTTAATTTGTTTTTTAACCCTTTAACAAGGATAAAAAGATGGATACCTATATTGAATCTTTCAGCTGTCTATTATCCCACAATTTGTAATGGTTACGTATGGGAAGTCATTTGGTGTGAACTTGTTAGGATAAGGGCGGCATCGAAAGGTTCCGAATTTGAGTCCCAGCTCGAAAATATATTTTGATCACGAGGAAGATAGTTATCAAAAGTGTGTTGTTTTATATCGCAAAGAATAAATAGTCTTGTCCTGTCAATTTTCATTTACCATATAGACATATTTGGACCCTGCAGTAATAGGTAATTTATTTATTTAGTCTTCACAAGTGATACTGTAATATGTAAAGACAAAGTTAACAAACTAGATTGAGAATAATATTTTAACATAAATCTATATTACAACACAACACAAAGGGTGATGAGTGGGCGTTTTGGAGGCGGTCTTCATGTATTACCATTCAAAAAGTACTATTCTTCTATTTCAATTTAAACAGTCTACTTGGCAAGAATTATATTATTATTTTTACCAACTTATCAGGCCTGTCATAGAACATTCACTTAACTTATACCGGTGGGTAAATCGCGCAATACTCGTGAAGTGATCACGATAAGTGAGTAACGATCGACTTACGAGCGCCACCTACAGCACAGTGAACGAACTTAATGCTGATGTAGGTGATAACTCGCACACTGGCACCTGTTGTAGTTCTCTAAGACTTACACATGATTAGATATGGCATGCAAGAATGTTGTTCTTATTGTAACTTGTTTAAAGATTTTGTACGATATTCTATTTGTATTATAAAATTCTACATTTTTTTCTAACTGTATTAAAAAGTCAATTAAGATTCTAACTAGGAGACATAAAACTTTAAACATATTCTTTGCAAAATGATGTTCAAAATTTCATTTATTTTCAATGAAAGTTTACTGTCTGTAATTCCTAAAGTTGATTAAGGACCATTTTACTTTTATTTAATTTAGAAGTATAAAAAAAAACTTTGTCTAAAAATAAATAAATATTTAGTGTACAGCAGTACAACCTTTAAGCTTTCAATTTATTAAATCCTCTGCCAGTTCTATTCCATCCTCACCTCTGTAATCATGAATGTTTCACATGACCACATTTCTGTATATCCGACAGAATTAGACGAAATTGTATCGAGATCTTATCAACATTCAGAGTTCAAAGAATGCCCGACTCGTATTATTTCATTACTCTGTCCCTATTAGTTTATATTGCTAATAAACAAAGCATAAAAACTTTCAATTATGCTGTAAATCATTTGTAAATTAGTTTCGATGTGTTTTTGGCGTGTTTGCTACAAAGGTATTCGTAATTTAGTGAGTGTAATTGTACTAAAGTGGTGCCTGATGCAATTATTGTTGCAATATGTTTTGTTTAAGTGAAGTAGCTGTTAATAATTTTACAGGCGTAAAGAGAGTGCTGATTGTTTAAGTTATAAAGCATATTTATGTACGTAACTAAATATAAGAAAAGTCTAAATAAAAAAAAGATTTTCTCCACTATAATGCTTTTTATAGACTCATGATAAATGTGTGATCTTCAGTAGTGTAAATTCATCATAGGGTTCATCAATCATACGATAAAAAGAAGAAGAAGTAGGGTAAAGTAGGTATTATAAAGTTTTTCTGCTCAGTAAGACACTCTGTTAGTAGCCGCACTGCACTGTGAATTTTATAGATCTTGCTCTGCTGCTTAGACAAATTTACGTACCTACCTATGCTAACAAAAGGTACTTTCACCTGCTTTTTACAATCTTCTATAAAGTAGTATTACAAAATATTCTATTAAACATGAAGTCTACATAAAGAAATAAAAAGTAACAGATCCACACATTCCATTTTGACACCACAAGTCATTTGAAGCTGTATAAAAAACATAAAAATGTCACCCTTTACTTCTAATTAGTGATCAATAAACGTCCTAACTTCCCACATTTTACTTCGTTCACGCTTCAACTGTCCGCTAAGGTCTGATAAAATCTGTTTGGTTATTCCTAAGTAGGTATTTTGAGAATGTCTCGGTCCCATAACTTTGTGATGGTCGATTTAGTATTTTTTTAGCTACTGTTTTGATTTTTAACGTATGATACGGTTGAAACTTGTCGCTTGATTTTAATGAGGTGACTCCGAATTGACTTTTAAAGTTTGATTGCGTTTAGAACGACTGTCGTTAAAATATTGGGAATGTTTTCTTATAGGTTTTAAGTAATTAAATTACGATTCTAGACGTAGAGTTTCTTGTAAAGTGCCGCGCCTGATAAAACATTACATGCAAAGTTTAACGCTTGCAAAACTTAGATAGTTGCGATCATATATTTATTTCTGCTATATTTTTGCTAATTTAATTTGTTGTACTATGTCAGTATCCAATATACATTTGTTTATGTGTCTTTTAAATAAAGCTTGTCTGAAACATTATATTTTTGTTTTTTAAACTGCTATTTGCGTCCCGTGCGAGACCGCTTGCTATTAAAGTTCTGGCCGGCAAGAAGAGGTGCTTGTGTTTTGTTTTATAATTGTTAGGTAAATACTGTACAATGTACCTAGATACGTTTATAAATAATGTTACAGCTCTATGAACGTAAAACCTGAATGTAAAACCAATAAATCCATCAGCTCTTCTAACTCCCAAGTGGACATCTATAAATGTTAACAAAAAATCGATTCTTTGTTTCCATCTAATGCTTTATTTTTTGCTAATGAAATGGTGCGTAAATCTCTATGGCAATAGGACCTGTCGTCGGTGCCTTTAAATTTAAACGTGTTGATATGGTCAAGATAAGGGTTGGCGACATTTTTTTTGTGTAGTTGGTTGACGGCCTATCTGTCCCGGAGGATAACACATTTTTTTCCAATACGGAAATGTTTGAACTTTATCTTTTGATCGTGGCGGAATTCTTTGGTTTCAGTATCGTTTAAAATTGGATCTTTTGGCTTTATCAGTGACGTCGCTATGTCCGTAAGTTAGTTTTATTGAGGTTTAAATTACCCTTATATTTTACCCTAACCATTCTACCATTTAATTTTACAGTCAATAAAAGGTTTATATGTAGTTAGAAGGCCTATAATAGGTAAATAATCTAACTAAAATTTAAGTGTGAGCCACTTGTTGCTGACTCTATTTTCTTCAGGCGCTGTAACTTTTGTAGACTTTAGTTACGTCTCATATTGTAGGTAGCTACTGTGAACATTCCTCTTCTAATTCAACAACAAGCTAGAAACTGAAGCTAGAGTTAATAACTAAAGGGTGTATAGTACAGTATTATGTTAGCTCTATTATGAACTAATTACTTCAAACAGAATCCATCATCTTTATTGATTTACCCAACAGATGCGACGCGACGCCTGCATCAAAATAACTCGCAACAGTCGCCGTTTCGCTACACTTATACACTAGGCACAATAAAACTAACCCAAACCAGTCTATAAAGAACACACTAAGTAGCCGATAGAGCCATCAACATTAACATAACAAAACATTGATGATTGCTCCTACTGGGACTCCCGCGGCGCACCTCTAGTTTGACGTGGAACCACCCTAGTGGCTGGGGTCGACGTTTATCTTTTTTTATGGCAGATACTTGCCGTTTTATGGGTCAGACGAACGAACATATTATGCAAGTGATTATTAGTGATGTTAGCGATTACTTTGGGAAGGAAGCGCCGCATGGTTGTAAAGATATCTAACGGGGCTTGTAGTGGATCAATGAAAGGCAAGCTTGGTCCGAAACTAGTCAGGCATACCCGAAAAAACGAGTAAAATCCCGTATAAAAGGTATGGAAAATTTTTGATTTTTGAAAATGATTAACAAAGGAAAGGTTAGCTCATTAGTATGAAATATATTTACTACTAACGAAGGAGACTAAATTTAAAGTTAAATTCTTGAGTATAGCCTGGATTTTGAAGGGACATAGATGAATAAAGCAAAGACACTCGATCTAGGATGAGTACCTAGCATTGTTTGTAAAGTAAACAAATTTCCTGCTGCATATGGTCTATCATGGTATCCACTTTGACCATCAGAGACCTACAGCTTTAGCATTTTACCGGACTAACTCAAATCAAATCATTTATTTCGCTTAGAACATGGGTACAGATCACACATTTTGCCTTGTGCGGCATGCGAAAATTAAAGCGCATAATAAGGCGTTTAACACTATTAAATTAGTACAGAAATACAACATTTTGATTAAATTCTGCACAACGTAAAATAACCTAGTTAAACCTTGACCTTTCTGTCAACAATTTAATATGTTCAATAACTTCACGACCAAAAACATTATGACAGCAATTTTTTTTATAAATATTTAGAAACTACCCAACCCACTGCTAGAAATATAAAATATGTTTGTCAAAACTAAATAGAAAATAAAACGTCAAATTAAATACGTCTTAACATTTAAAACGCTAACAAAAAGTTTAAGTTGGTCCCACCAGGGGGCGCTACTGCTCAGATAACGACCAAATAATTTAGTTACACGCTCGTCTTACGACTTATTTGGGCTTTTGTTTTTGTTAGATTTATGCCACTTCGGTTTTATGTCGAATGACAAAAACTGGGATTGCAGGCTGAAGAAAAATATAATATGTTTTTTTGTTTTAAGGATGAGGAACTGCATTACACAAAGGGACAGGCAAGATACACCTACATTCTTGTTATTATACCCTTCCTTTTCTGCTTATTACCTTAATTACTTTAATATCAGCCTCAAGCTTGCAAATGTTTTACTACCTATTTCAATATTTACGTGTTACTTATTTATCTTGTTACAGAGTTTCTTACGATCGATTTTCGTTTGACCGCAATTTCCTTATTTATGCCTGTGATTACCTAAGATAGGTATAAGTTTATTAGGAAAAAATAAGACGGATAGTATAAAAAATAGACTAATTAAAAATACATTAATTCCATTGCCATTGAGATCTGCAGCTAACTGTCATCATCATCAAAGTAGGCGTAAGGCGTCCACTGTTGAACGAAGGCCTCCTCCTTTTAGAAGGGGGGTGTTGCCATAATCCCCACGCTTGGCAAGCGGCTTGGGGATCGCAGTGTTGGTGGTCAAGTTACAGAAGACGCTGCTGCCCATCTTCTGAGTTTTCCCTTAGTCGCCTCTTCCGACACCCACGGGAGGAAAGGGGGTGGTCAATTCTAGGCCGGATACCACACGGCTCTAACTGTAACATAACCCAATCTGCGTAATTTAATAGCACAGCTTTCAACACCATTATTTTCTATTATTACCAGCTAGTTCACACTTTACTTTTGGAATCAAAATAACAAATACATATGCTCATATTCCCCATTGTTACCGTGACCCCAAATATTTACACTAAGGGGTGTCCACAAAACCGCATTACCGTTCAAGTTCCAATTATGTGATTATTTATGTGTGACAAGTCGTTACACTCTGTATAGTACCAACACTTGTGACGCTGCAACCGGTCTTGTAGACCCCTCGCGTTGCGCTTTTGGAAGAGATTTTGATACTCTTGTTGATAATGAGAAGGGAGTGGGAGGTCTACTTATGCTGGATGTGTTTGTTCTTGTAACAACAGATGTGGTGACAAGTAGATGCACTGTTTTCTATTGTTGTTAATGTGTTTATCTGTTTACGAGTCTCGCAAATGTGCGTATAATGATCTCATGTGGTTATCCCTTTGAGTACCGTGATTTATCATTTGGGTATGCTATTTAGAAGATAAAATCGTAACAGAAGAAGCTGAATAAGCATTATTTTAATATCTGTACTTATATCTACAAAACTTACCTAGATTATTATTTAGTATAAAAAAATTATTTAATAAAAATAGGTCATATTTTCAGAAGCTACTGTAGTTATCAGTCCAATTTAAAGTACTTATTTAGTTAGATGCAATTTGCACTTAACTAACAGACAACAAGATTTTAATAAAATTTGTACTATAATTTATTGTCAGTTAGCGAGAATTAAACAGGGTGTTCAGTTACAATAAAATATACGTTCGCTATCAAATAAAAAATGAAACAAGTCACATAAACACAATTACAATTCCCATCTGCCGACACCTAAATTCTTCCGCTAAACCGTCCTCTGAGTGACAGCGTCTTTCACCCCAGAAAACGGCTTGGGTCCAAAATCCGCCACGCGACCTAATTAACTTTATGTAATCCCTATCATTGATAGTTACCGTTATCTACGGACGCATTCGCTAACGAATCAACGTTTTTATAATAGTTTAATTCGGATTAGATAATGTCCCATGGGTGGCCGGGTCGTTTCGACCGCGCGCCAGAGGGTTGCGCCCTACTGCGGCGGTGACAGGTTGAAGGGATGTTTTAGGGTAACACACTGCTATCGAACTTAGATTTAATGTTGGCAATAATAATATTTTGATGAGGAGATAATTTGATGCTTTCGTAGTAAAACGTAGACCTAAAGTGAAAGATTGTTTGCTCACGGCAAAGAGTAGCAATATCAACAAAGTCACGAGCTATTTGAGATAAATAAGCGTTGCTTTTTGCCGGGTGCCAATGCTTATACCAAGGTAGGGTATAAGTAACATAATTTGTACAGCCAAAAACCCTACCTACTTGCAGCAGCTTAAACCGATTTAAGGGCGCCCACACAAAACCGCGATGCGATGCGATACGACGCGGTATCACAGGAATTTGCTTGCTGCTGCTCGCAGATATTTGCGATGCATTAGGCGTAGTTATGTGTGGGAGGCCTAAACTCAGTGGCCAGCCACGAGCGTATCAAATAAAGAGAGACTTTATAATCTGTAATGAAAATCACTTTAGACACTAGATCACCTCTTATATGCCTGGCTGAAGAACTTACATAAATGTAAGTAATGTACCTAAACGAAAATACACGAAAAATCGGACGAAGTTAAACATGATTATTGCATTTATACTCACAATTACTTTTAAGCAGTTACATTGGATTGGGATTTCCTTATAATACCATGCCGAAGGCAATACAGAAAGACAGTCATTACCTCCAGGAAACGTGGAGAAGTATTGACAACATTGTAAGGCTTGTGTTTAGGATGAGTGGCCCAATGTTGGTGCCAATAAACATGATGTTAATTTTATTGTTTGAAATTAATGAAATGTTTATTACTTAACTGATTGTTGTTTTCAAAATATCCGTGGATAAATGAATCATGGAGGATATAAGAGGCGATGACCCGGTGAAGCCTAATGCCATGGCTCGCGGCTACATGGGATTTATAAACAGTGGCTAAATCTGGGTATATCGGTGCGTAAAGCCTGATGCTCACCCAAACAGGTAGGTATCTACTACCTCTGATGGTTATTAATTAAATGGTTAAAGTTAAACAAATGTGACTTCGTCATATGCATTTCATTTAGAATATGGTGTAGAACTATGCCTACTATCATTGGAAATAGAATTGCATTTTAATCAAATTCAAACTAGAACTCATTTAATACGCAATAATGAACGGTCCAGATGTTAAATTAATGACTTCTGGCATAACTAACTAATAGTATTCCAATATGAGTCTCTATTAGTACATAACCTATAGCAGAAACAATTGACGGTTCAGCAAAAACAACATCTCGAGTTTTATTGAACTGCTCCAGTTTTATAACAACCATCTTTTTATCTCCAGATCTCCACCATATTCATATCTTGAAATTGAATTTTTATTCCTAAAGCATTCCATAATACCAAAACAATATCGTACATCATTAAAATGATCGCCATCGATTTTTTGTATCGAATAATGTGCTTATCAATATTCAGATCAAAATCTATCTTTTGCATCGATACTTCGCAGTTGCAACGAGTTGTCTCATCGGCTACGTCATTCCTCTCCATGTAGGGAACCGGTAATGGACAATTACGTCATTAGTTCATTACCACACCGCTCTGTCATTACCGTGTGTCTTCAAAATATTGTGTTTGGGATTTGGGATGTACGGATTTGTTTAATGCATACGTGAACATACGTGAATATAGGGTTTTGTTTTGTTTGTATGGAGCCGGACATCCACGTTGCTCTTAATTTTTTGAATACAGCTTCTCATTTTACATTGTACGCAGACCTACTTACCAAAACCTCGTGAACTTCTTTTTTTCTCTGAAAACCTAGAGGCTATTAATAAAAATCAATTAAATCATCACCCTAAGATAAATCTAAAACCAACTGTAATCCAATGATAATCCTGATGATTGTCTGCATCCGTTTCAGAACATCTTTGGTCCCAACTACGTCCCCTGAGGCATTCCAGACCTCGTCGTGTTAAAGACTTATAATTTCACCTCCCGCAAATGTCCCAACCCTCTATTTACCGCGGTAGTTGCTTAAAAACAAGGCAGCGTACTAGTAATACTAACTCCATACAATTTGTATGAAATATCAGTGTCGGTAAACGGTTGGACAAAGGGCCTGTAATGTATGAGTGCCGGCGGGTTAGGTGTATTGATTAATAAGAGAACTACAGTGAGGAGACAATGAATTGGAGATTGCGTGGTTTTTGGTGGGGTTAGCTGTTGAAGGGAGAGGAGCGGGCTTTTGTAAATAAATAATAATTTACAACTTTGATAAATCCAAGCTTTACAAAGCTTTATTTTATATGTCCACAGGGAACTTAAGGTCTATATTAAGTCATTTATGACTTCCTTAGTATTCTATAGTTGCAAGCAGTTACAAGTATTTCGTCCAATGTAACCTAACTTTATGTGGCTTGTAAATCATACATATGTTTTATTTTCATTCTCCGAATTGTTGGTATACTTGTCAAAATCCTCCTCCACACAATAAAATGTAAAACAAAACACACAAGTCGCTAGCGGCGATCGTACGTGGAACAAATTTATAATGACCAGAGACAACAAGACGGTCCAAAACTTCACCCGGTTACTTACGTATTTAGAAATCCTACCTTATTACCTTCCGTAAGTAGGAAATTAGGAATCTATCATCCGTACAGAATGTTATCTTATTAGACTTTACTGCATCAGCAGAACCTTGCTTCCATGTATCTAGTCTGTTTTCGTGTCAGTTCTGGGTTCGATTCCCAGGTCGAGTGTTGGGTTTATTCATTAGGTAATTGTCAGTAGCAGCTAGCAGCGAAGTTTGCATTTGAGTCCACTCAATAGCAATAGGTCGCCTTCTATTATCATTGGGACATATGTTGCAACATGTGGTGAAATGTGGGTGTACTTTACACTTCCTAATCATATCACTGTATTTCTGTAGAATTATCTTTAATGAAAAAGCTAATTCTCGTACCTGTGGTTATGAATATTGCTTTCTCCTTTCCCAGTTTTGAAGTTCCTAATAGTTTTACAGTGACATGATTAGGAAGTGTAAAGTACACCCACATTTCACCATTACGCACACAATCAAATTAAACATTTATTATATATTATAGATTCAAGTGGTGAAAAGTGCCTTGGATTAGCACAATCATTATCAGATTTCTGATTAGTTTCTAAAGCTTATTCTTGGTAACTTGGAACTTAGATGAGTAAAACATTTCTGCTAATATATACACACCCATCTCTATCCTAATCGTTTCCTCTAAATGTATCCAACCTCCATCCAACTTAAAGATATTTAGCATTTCCTTCTTAATATCTCTTAACCTCAGTCTCAGCCATCTTTGTAATGTAATTACGACGCTTTTATCCCCCATCTAACACCTAACCGCGGTATTCGACTTTCCCTACCTACGGTAAGGGCCGTATCTCATTGGGATGTGATGACAGCGACTCTGGCAGCACGGCTGGAAACATCGCCAATCAAAACATCGTCGTGCGTCGACGTCAAAACGTCGCCAAGTGAGGTAGGGTTAGGTAAGTTGTTTTACAATTTGACATCATTTGATTGGCGACGCTTCTGCTTAGAGACAATAAATAGTAATCAGTAGTTACAGGTATTGCGAGATTGAAACATGTCAAACTATTCCGAAATGTGAACGACCGAAGTCCTAAACATGAGTTTTATATAAATAAAGTCATTCGAGTCTAATTCGTTTACAGACTCTTATGTTGCCGACAAGTAATGGAATGTTTTTGCTTAAAGTTCCGTTAAATGTGTTGAGAAACGGAACTAAAGATTCAATGTGACTCATCTAGCCTTACCTACATATAGCAATCACGGAAAGGATGTTTTAACACGTTGACTGATCACTTATACACAATCGATGTGTACCTTATGTAGTGCACTGGACAGAAAAGAGTTAAAAACACCATTCTTCCAGACATTTAATTGTGTAGTCAGTGAAACTTTTTGAATTGAAACGCTAGATATGGAGGACCAGTACATTACGTGAATGCAACCTGTGGAAGTACCTGTAGAACTACTCGAAGAGGTAGATGCGCAAGTGCTTTTTATTAAGAAGCCTCCACTCTTATTTCGCGGCCCATCACACATTTAAAGTGGCAAACCAATTGTTATTTATCGCGCCTACACGGATTTCGTCACCTCTCGATTACCCAGCAATAGAAAGGTAGTCAGTCCCCCAACGGTCCAATCAGAATCAACCTCATATACATACCTACGTTATACTCAATTACTTGACGACATTCTAGTAATAGTGTTGTATACAAGAATCTACTCACGACCCTTTAGATTCGCGCGTCACGCCGCCAGTTGCATGGAAATCTCATTTAATGTTTATTAGGCAGGCTTTGAATGTCGCCGCCGAGAGGAGCCGATGTGTTAATAGACTATTTTACTGTTTAATCTCTGTTTTATGTTCATCTTAGTTCTTCTATGAATAAATAAATAGGGCCATGGAACTATAAAAAGCGCGTAAATACTTCTCATGAACCACTTTATATTATTAGATTAGTTTTCGCTATTCGCTTTAATATATTTTATTTCAACGCGAAGTTCTTCATAGTTTTTGAGAAGGAAAAATAATTTATAGGTTTATATACCTTTAGATGCATAAATACATTTAAAAAAAATATTATAAGAAGCGGCCATTTCCCGGAGGTTGAGAAATAGTTAGTTTTAGCAGCTAAGATGATCAATGTCTTAAACATTGTCGTTTGTGAGACTAGATTTTAGCAGACGTCAGTAAATAGCGTAATCACGAAGCAAACACTAGTCAAAACGCGGAAAAACTTATCAGATAACGCTAATAGTCTGTCTATAGGTACCAAGGTATAAGATATTGACTTCTTTACACCCGTATCTCCAAACAATCTATGTCATTGTGAAGACAGGTTATGTTTGTTATGATACACCTCAGCGAACGCTACGCTGATCAAAATCGACTTGAATACGGAACTTTTTACACGAGATGAGCATTCATACATTTTTCATATCGTGTATGTGGCAAAACATTGGCTGCAAACTTAACTTTACCTTTCGGCACGCGGTTTTAAACCTTATGGGGAAGGAATAGGGGAGGGTGGGTTCAAATATATGTTTGTTTGTCTGCTTGATCGCAATTAAAGCGCAGAAACGTTCATCATTAGTGCGCACGGCAATATTCCACGCCGGTTCTTGTATCGACCGGTACACGTGCAATATTTACGAAGTTATACCCGTGCCCTTATAATGTGATATTTTGATTGGTATTTTGATGAGACGGTATTGGAATGTTTTATTTGAATTTTGCGTTTTCTTTTGTTTTAACTTTATTGGTTGCATTGGTTATCAATACTAGGTCGTTTTGTTCTTTGTTTTCGTTGCGTACGTTGTATTGTAGAGCCAGTATCTCTTTGAAATAAGACGTCTCTTTACAGAATTAATTGCATGAGCCTCGTGCTATTCGATAGACTCTTCATTGGCTGTAAGCAGTAGGAGCCGTAGTAGTAGGTTAGAATATTTAGCATAATTTACATTTATGGCCATCTACTGCACTATTGGTTCTATATGTGCATTTTCCCAAAGACAATACATAATCCTGCTGATGATGTTTTAAATTTAACCCAACCCAGGGGGAGTTCAAAAGTGTTGTTGTTCACAAACATGAAAACAACGTGTACACTCCCATGATAGTGTTATCGCCATTATTATATTTCTTCTTTTTTTTTTCGAATTCTCATGAACTCGCACTAGAAATTCCTTCTCTCATACACCGTGACGTGTTCAACTTCCATACCAAACTCCTTAAACTAACGGAAAAAAACAAAGAACATAGACAATAAACCTATCGGTGCCCTTTGTTCAACAATCCTTATGTATAAAAATACACGCATTTCCAAAATATTTCCCGATTTCTCTCAGTAATGTTTGGTATTAGTTTTTGTCTAGCCTCCAGGTCATTCCCACAGAGGCTGTGTCCATGTTCGAGGCTTTACTGAAGACAATCGATTGTGACTTTTTCTAACACACCCAAGTAAGTAAAATACCGCGGCAGGAGCGATACTATGAGTTTGGAGATTGTTCTCGAAAGAGATTTTCAATCGAGATGAGTGTCAGTTAAATGTCATTTAATAATTGTGCCTTTTATTTCACTTTGGATGTACTTACCTACTTGATTTTGACATAAATAAATAGGCCACACCTAGTTCTCTTTCAATATAAATAAATAAAAATAAATAAGTACCTCATTTGGAATTAGGTCTTAGTCTAGTATATGCTTTGGCTCGGAATTTTTTTCTCTTTAAATATTTGTACTTGATATTACAAATCCATAAATTGATACGATATTTATAATAAATTTCAAAAAATACCACAACTTAAAAGATTCTTTAAATCCGTTTACAACATTCTGTCGCACCCGTAGTACCCGCTGGCGCGTCGGTCATTCCACCGCGGCCGTCGCCAATCATATCTCGATATTTATGAGTCCGAATTCACAAGAAGCGAAAAAATTTCGTCGACAATACAACTGATCTTTTTATAACTTCTTCCCGTCTCGCATTTTTCTGGCAAAAGTGATTGTTTACCGGAAAAAATTACGCCTGTTAGCCGAAACGTAGGGGATAAATAAAAGATGCGGCCGAAGAATTTTGATTCGGTACTTTTTGTAAGGTGAATACCGATTGTGGAGCTAAACTGTAAAAAGTGAGCTGTGTACGATTGAGAAGGGAACTTGGTGTTAAGTGTGGCTCTACAGATTTATATAAGCCCGTTTACAGGTCGCGGGATACGGCGGAGCTACGATTTGCGTGGCGTGTCAATATTGGGGTATTGTTTTCACTTTGGATATGATTTATTTTGCAACTTACTACTTTTGTCGTTCATGCTACTACTGCTCCAAGGCTGTGTAGCATTTTTCAAACTCGAGGTCGTAGTAATAAGTATTTGCATAGTGATTAAAAAAAAATTACGATATTTTCAGTTGTTGTAATCGTTAACAATCGTCGTGTAATATTTTCAGTGGATACGTCTTCTTGACTTAACTCTTTAGCTACTGGAATCGCTCAGGGAGATAGATTTAAAGTAAGAGTCGTTAACGTGCAAATATCGAAACTTTTTCACGTAGCTTCAAGTATAAAAAGTAGTATTACGTAACAGTACATTTACTACAAACGTAGCAGCACAACCTACGCATGTAGTGAACAAAGCCGTAAACACCTCTTAATTACTACACAATATTTGTAACATAACAATCAACAAATTGAATGACCGTAACAAATTCGTACAGTGTAAACGGGCCTCATGTCCAATGGTAACTTGTGAAATTCAAAGTGTTTTAATAAGCGGTAAATTTATTTATACAGATCGCTTTATAAGGCACAGTTAATAGCGGAAAACAATACGAGGAATCTGTTGGGAGTGAGGGTAGCGGGTTATGGGAATAAATGTGACTCTCTCTCATGGTGGCGTGGTCGACTGTCGGACATGAGTTTACCAAGTATTTAAGTGGACCTACAGACTTGTGTTATGAAATAGTAGGTACGTAGATACTTATGGTGTTACAAACACTACGATATTGAGGCAAAAACGAGTTAGGTACTTTTACATTTAACAAAAAATTGGGTCCATAAAAAGCTCTTGTGAGTCTAGGAAACATAAATCAGCTAAAACATTAGGCCTCTTCAGAAATTCTATGCACTTCCTCGATAAACACTGATAAGCTCGATTTTTTCAGGAATTACGAGGGTCATAGGATAAAATTTTACCACAGTTGCAAGTCACCTTCTCACTTTTTAGAAATGAAACTCACCAACATAATTTTGGCTTAGAAAAGCTTCTTTCTGTGTTTCTCAGTCATATTGTAAAGAAAAAATCATGCACGTTTAACCGTATCCTGTTCCTGTAATTTAAGTAGAGCCGTAGTTATAAAAATATTTGTTATTGTATATTAAACAAAGGCGTCAGTTGTGTTCGCGTGTCGGACATTGAACATTAAAATCTTCGTACTTGACGTGTACATGAGTTGTCAGTTCGGGCGGTAGTTTAGTGGTGTGTGGTAACCACGTGGGCACGCAAAAGCTGGAACAGTGAATAGAAAGGAATTAATGTTCACCATTAGAAATTTGTAAAATTGGCCTGCTCTAGGACCAACAAAATTCTTTAGACCTGCGACCGGTATAAACCTAAAATTTCGGACCCCTGATTTCAGCATTATGTCTATATTGTTCGTTAAAAGTTCGAAACCTTTCAATTAACGTAGTGCTACGAGCTCCATACCTTGATATCCATAGCGCTTGCGCGCGAGTGTAGCCAAAATTAGTAGCTTACTTTACTAGGTACGCTACACAAAACATTGTATATACTTACACTGCAAGACTTTTAGTTTTAATGACGGTTTTATTTTTTAATATAATACGGATTTTTTTAATATAGGTAGTATAAATTATTTAATATAATAAAAAACTGAAAACTATACAACCATTCTCTACAATCGCATTCGAAGACAAACAACGTGTGTCTAAAAAAAAACAAAATGTCCTTTAGAAATTGTGGTTACAAAATGCAGTTTAAAATTAGAGTGAACTCGTTCTAATTTCAAGCGTTGCCAAATTGTGGATGCGTCCCATGACGCGGCACGCGTTGACCGCACGGTAGCAATTTTGAGAAATTGGAAGTGTTTATGTAGGCATAAGAAATTATAACTTTATTCCACCCAGTGTTCGACGAGTTATTTGTTCATGCAAGGTGACACATTTGGCCAATCAGCTTCGTAATAGGCGTAATTGGCTAGGAAGATTCAAAAGAATACTATATGTTCGAACGCACAACACTTTTTAAATGCCCACGACATTTGAAATGTCCAAAAAACGTAGTAAGTTAATTTTAAGTCCAGCCTAAAACATAACTACCTAATTTAATTAGTAAGTATAAAAAGAAAAGAGAAATCGATTCTCCAACTTTGCTTAAAATGCTTCGCCGTAAGGTTTCATCAAAAATGCAAAACACCTATTTTTAAATTAACTTGAATTTATAATAGACATCGGCGCCTAAACCCATCAAACCATCTGTTCTAATCAAATCTAATCAGAAAGTGTGAACAGATTAATGACATCTATTATTTTAATTTTGGAACACCGATGTTCGAAATTTGAAGACAGAAGTCGACCAATCGCATGCGCGTAATGGGCGCGCGCCAGTCGCGTGCGCACGCCTCAGCCGCGGGCGGCAAGTGTTGCCAACTTAAAAATTATCAACTAATCATACAGGGTGGTCAACCGGACCGATGTTTTTTCCCCCAAATTTAATTGCTTCTTTAGAATAATTTAGCCTTAAACGCTTGTTTCTGCTCCCTTCGAGATATTCTGAAATTATTTCCTGAGTTCTAATAATGTGGATAATTTCGTTAACATTTTTGGGTGCATTTTCTATAATGAGTTCAGGTGGTACATACCTACATGTATTTAAGTAGCCAAAGATCTGTACTAAGGCTGGCTTAACTCTTATCAGAGTAAAAATCAAGCTTTCTGCGCGAGTCACTTCTAGGAGCTTTAACGACGAAACAGTTGATAGGTATGTTACTAACCAAAAAAAATATATTGCGGGTTTAAAAGCATAGCAATGAGAGATCATAAGGGAAGTAAGTGATTTTTATGGAATGATCAATTTTCACAAAAGTAATATTACTAAACATACTTCGAAGTTGGCTGAACGTAACCTTATCAATCCTAAGTATTATTTTTCCATTTCTTTCAATCACAATAAAACGATACAAGTTTCGTAAGAATAGCTATCTTCTAATTAATAAATATGGTGCAAACTGTCCTATGATACGGCTTCAATATATTAACATTTATATTTGCATAACAAAACGTTTATATAAATCATTACATTTATACTAAATTTACCAATAAATATAGCAGAAAACACTTAATTCCTGATTTCTAAATCTGCATCCCCATTATCATAAAGACCCTTAATAATCGATTACAAAATAAAATCGATATAATGATATAAGCAAACAGGGAACATGTACGCGCGTTAAACAAATCACCTCTCGTTGAATCGAATAATGATGCGATGTCTCGAATATTCGATTATGTCAAACTTTAATACAATTTTGTTGAAATTATTATGCCTCGAGGTTATCGATGGCACACAGTGTATAATATCGATGAGCTTCATGATCGATTATTGCTACGTTAGTGAGGGAATTGTCTGTTTGTTTTAGTTTTTTAGGTTTTGAATATCCTAAGTCATTAAACATCGCTTTGGTATTTTGTTTTTATTAGCGAATGAATAATTATTTTAGTCGTTTGAATTTAGTTGAGTTACTGATTCAGGCTTAAGAGAGTTAATTTTAGCTAAGATGTACTTAGTAGAGACATTACATTACACAATTATAGTTAACAACGCAAATTGTATTAGTTATTGGCACTAAAAATCGTGTATGTAAAGCTTAACGGAAAATATTTTTTTTTGTAGATCACCAAATTTTAGTGTCTTTAACATAAGCAAATAATACTAGAACGAAAAATTAAGGTTGCTAAGCAAGTGAGTTATCGTAAGTCAAATCTCTCTCCTTGCAGCCAGCGCCACGCGCCTTACATAACTTACAATTGATGCGATGCGTTATATCCTCATAAATATTCCCGTATGACGTCCTCGGTAGCTGTTTTTTGTTTAGAATCGAAACTGAATATCGCAGAGATTTTGTGGTCACCATCGAGACATGATTGATTGAAAACCTCTTCGTGTTTGTTATACGCTTTCGTTCCAATTATACCTGGGAATATGTTTGAGTAATGTAAGCTTCATCAGAAAGTTATTCTAGTACGATGCAGTTTAAGTTCCTTTATTAGTTCGTAACAAAATAGTTGCAACAGCTGTCAAATATTTATTCTTTTCTTATTTTTATATTTCAGAATCTGAAGACACGACAGTTCAACGATTGGTGCAAGTGAAAATAGAGGTCCGCGCTATGACTATTATTACGGAAGAATTTGCTGCACAGAAGACAAGGACTTTGAGTTAACCACACAAAAAATATATTCAGCCATCCATTGATGAAATCGGCGGAACTTTGCACAGACCATGGTAAGGGGTAAAAGCGCTGATTAAAAACCATTTAACTAAATTATAGGTCTTATTTATTAGGAATGAATTTACTTACCTAATGTTCTTAAAAGCCAATTCTTGTACAAAATTTTGATAACGTATTTTTCGGAAAGGACTCGAAAAGTCGCGCGTCGGAACCAAAAAAAATTAAACCGCGATAAAATCCGTAAAAAAAGTTTCTTTTTAAAACTTACTATTAGGTATACTTTGCAAAATCAGTTTATATTCCCGATCAATGCAAAAACTAGTTTCTGTAAACATGAACATAATCTGTTGTTAAGTATTTATCTAACTAAATGCAGCCGATGTTATCCCGCCCTCGCACGCGTGACAGACATACGTACAACGGCGACAGTCGTGTGAAACTCCAGGGATTTTCTGGTTCATAGCACATGCTCCTGTCTAGTTAGAGGCACTCAACTGTGTAGTTCATGTTCAGTGCTCATATTTTTGGATCGGGTTTTATTGCTCTTTTGCGGGAATTTTGATTAGATTGATGGTCAGAACATGTTTTATATGTAAATACCTACATCCATTTTTGTTGTTTAATTTATAATGAAACGTCGCCTCTCTTTAGGGATTTCTCCTGTATCGTGGGTGCGTTACATCTGCGGATCGCACAAATTAGTAGTTAACCAAGTGGTTCCTACTAGTTTTTGTTAGCCTTCACTACACGATGCATTTCTGAAAATATTGGCGACTGCTTCAAGATGAACTTATCATTTAGCATTTTAAATCTATGGCTATTTATCTATTGCTCTATTTAAGGTAGCTACCTAAATGACTCTTAAAATAGGACCCATGGAATCATCTTTAAACCACTTGAAAGCCCGGCCCCTTTATTCCCATGCACCGATTACGATCCCACCCTTCTCACTCACCCCTCTGGATTCTATCTGCTCTCGCACCCACCCCTGCGAACTCTTTACAACTTGGATTACACAAGTCAGCAGATTAACAGTGTCACCAAATTGTGTGGTGATCCAATTGATTTGGTTATGATCCCGATTAGGGCGTGTGGCGTTTAATTAAAACCGACGCATTTGGAGAAGTACTGACAATGATATTATAAGTGGATTTTTTTGAATTGAGTAATTAAGTTCCTTTCAAAACATGTATGTATGTTATCAGACTATTTCTTTTGAAATTAAAAACGGACTCAAGATCCAGGTACTTTTATAGGACTCAATTCAGAGCAATGAACTGATTTGCATGGCCTGGATTAGTGTTACCTAAGAAGCACAACTCATCTCATCTATTTCATTGGCCTTTGCGTCTATTTCAGACGATTTAAACAGTGTCATGTGGGGGTAGGCACTTTTTTTAGTGGTTAAATAACCCTAGTAGCGCAATAACCATCTCGTAAATTGACAAATCTATGACGTCATTAAGACATAAGCCCCATAGAGCATTTAAAATAAATAAACTATAAGACCACACACGGCAAAACTAATACAAATCTAAATTATTTCACAAATATCACTAATTTAATATGACTCATGTTAATAGTGTCACTATTATCGTAAACTCTACTTGACATGTGTCGTCGCCTGCGCGCGCAGGTGCGGCGCGTGCGGCCACTGGTGCCGGGATGCGTTAGTATGCGATGGGTGCGCATTGGGCGTTGGGTCCCGCGGCAATGGACGAACGGATTTTATAATGTCCCAGGTATATAATTTACTAAGTACTTACAATTCGTACTTCAGTTGCAGGTGAGATGTTTCTTTAACAAAAAACTGCACTTGCCTACTCTTGAACCATAGCAGCTGGGTAGAAGCTAGAAAACTTAGACTTTTACAAACACAAAATATTACAAGATACTCAAACGGGTGCTCAAATAATTGTACAGCGTGGAAAGAAACACACAATGCTTTGCACAACAATCTACAGTCATAACGCCAATTGGTGTCTTCAAAACTAAACTTGGGTTAACTCGACTGATCATACAGCGCACCTTAGGAAGAGAGCCATCAAATGATTAAGATGTAGATTTAATATTGTTAATCAGTTCCATTTATGACAGAGCAGAGACAATAGTTTATTAACAGCTTGAGATTAATGACCATGTTTAAAATAAAAATCAAAAATCATTTTTTATGCATTTGTAATGAATGTTTGAAAACGTTCATTATAAAGAAAATGCTTTTAAACACCCTTCATTACTGCGCCCGTAAACCGTCGATGTGCGCTTGCGCAGGTGCAGCGCGTGCGACCACTGATAGCGTTAATGTGCGGTGGGTGAGCTTTGATCGCTTTGGGTATCTTTACCTTTATCGTGAGGTTGTTGATAAAGAGTAGGCCGTTCTTTTATGAAGCCGCTGTAAAAGACAACTGAGAAAAACTGTGAAGAAAGTAAGTAGCAAAAGAAAACGTTAAATAGGAAACAGGCGGGACTTCACTACATAGTATAAAACAAAGTCGCTTTCTCTGTCCCTATATCCCTATGTATGCTTAAATCTTTAAAACTACGCAACGGATTTTGATGCGGTTTTTTTTAATAGATAGAGTGATTGAAGAGGAAGGTTTATCCATTAAATAGTGGAGAAATACTTATAATATATATTTTATACCCGTGCGAAGCCGGATCGGGCCGCTAGTTATATATAAAATGTTCTTTAAAATATTCAATAAAGCGTGTTTAAAGTAATACTATTCGCAAAATACATAAACAATTTCTTCAGTCTTTTCGCTAAAAGCGTAATTTTATTCTTAATGAATTCATACGGGCCCCAGAACAAACTCTAAAAGTCTTGAACATAAGAATGCAGTTGTCAGTCTTTATAAGTATTCGGTGCGGGCGGCGTGCCTCCGCGTGGGTCAGCAATCAGAATTATTGCCACTAATGAGACACTTTGACTTTTGTTAAGTACTTGACAGCTTTTTATTACGAGAGACGTGAAAACCTGGAGTTACTTGTGGGGAACCTCAAGCATCATAAACGCATATTTTATTGAAGAAGACGTTAAAAAACCAGCTGATGATTATTATAGTGCACAAGTATGCCTTCAAACAAAAGTGCACTACCTATTTCCTCACTCTCAGATCACATCGCAGTCCGATCGGATGGTAGACCGACACGACCGGAGAGCCCAACGGCTTAACGTGCCTTCCGAAGCGCGGAGGGGCCGTGTTCAAAATGTGAAAATGGTTACCCATCACAAGACTGTAGCTACGAGACCTAAGCCTACCAGTATATTAGTATGCCAACCTGTCCTCCACAACCTAATTACTGGGTTAAATATTATCACTTGGTAAGACTAGTCGTCAGACTCTTGGCTTCTGACCATTAGTAATGAAATATTTTATTATAATTATCTTTGGCTTTCTGGATTTTCCCCGCCAAGTCGTAGCCACCACTGCTTGCTTTCTTATACTGCTATCAAGCCTGGACACATGGCCAGTCCCAGTCCATATTGGTTGCCTCGTTTGTTGTAATTTCGATTTAACTCCATAAGGTTTCATATGAACACTACAAACTGTATTAAAACATATAGATGTTCACCTCGCTGTCAAATCGGTCATTTGCCGCAACTAAAATTGTTTAGTAACTCAGGCTAATTGCGTTGTCGCGTCGCTCGGTCCCCAATACAATAATTTGACGTAATGCTGTCTCATAAATACTTGCCAAGTCTGCGGCAAACCCGTTTGTTTGTGGGATGCAATAGTTTGTAAGAAATGGATGGGTGTGTGTTAAGTGTAATTTAGTGATCTGAATATGCATTAACTTAGGTTACAATTTATAGTTAGTAGGCCCTATGTTGAAGGAAGGGATTCTTCAGGCTTTCTAAACTTTTATTAAGCTCACAATCATTTAGTATGACCATTAACAATGTGGATAATCTTCTATACATCACACGCCCGCATCAATAATAATTTCACACTCTCTTCCGACTCATATTTAAACAATCCATAATTTATTTATTTATTTATAATCTCGTCTTCGATCTTCTTCTTCTGTATAGGTCAATGCCATTGTCATATACGTTACTTCTCTCAACAATAGGGTCAACAGCCTACATTTCTGGCACAATTGCATAATTCTATACTTCCTTAAGCTACTACTATTTTATTATCGGAAGAAGCTAATTACTTTTTTGCTACGGTAATAAAACCTAGGAATTAATACTCTATACCAATAGCGCGGCTACTTAACTCAGGTGTGGTCTGCTCAAGTACTTATATCTCAAATTATCATTTAGCTTTCATCGATGCATAATAATGCACTTAATATTAATTGAATTAAACATTCAAATAATTTCAACCAATTCTGTTGGCACCTGCCTAGAGCTCTTCTGTATATCATCTATAAGTTTTTAATTAAACTTTATTGCCCGATGAGTAGGAAGAAAGGGTTATTAGTTTCGCAGTATTTATGTGTACGTGTTTGAGTGTGTTTGTATATGTTAGTGCAGGTTTAGCCCTTGCTATGAATATGAAAGCTGAATAGCTTTGAAGGCAATCTTCTTCTTATCGTATGGTTGATGAACAACCTGGTAGCAAAGTTTAAGCCGCCTGTAGGCCTCTGACATGGCTTTACACACTGTTAAAAAATCTCTCAGGTGTTGGTGCCGGTTTCCTCACGATGTTTTCCTTCACTGTTTTAGCAACAAATAACTAATTTATAATACGCATATGAATTCGAAAAGACATTGGTGCGTGCCGGGTTTTGAACTTGAGAGTTTTGACTTGGCAGTCCAAGGGTCATACCACTCGGCTATCAGTGCGGATATTGAAGGCAATGAGAACACATTTCCTAATTCCTTGAACGAAAAAAGAGAAGAAAAATTAAATACGGTATCCTCCGTGCTTTTTACCTTATTATCTTCTTTTGCGTATTGGCTATGAGCTGATTGTCATATGGAAACAGGCCATGATGTGGTGTACAGATTGTCAATCAACAAGGATGGTAGCGAGGTTGATCACCCAAGGTGCGAGTTGCGACAGACCTACGTCCGGTAAGTAAGTATCTAAGTACTTAGGTATCAACACTCATGAAGGCTCTCTACTTGCACCCAAAACGTGTACATGCAAAATGCGAATAACGATTTCGAGCGTGTATAGTGAGCAATAATGAAAATTTTCTAGTAACAAATGAGTTTGCAACATACTATTTTATCTGTCATAGGTAATATGCGAAAGTATACAACTTCTGTAATAGAACAGGTGTGTCTATAAATTAATTTATATTGTTCGCAAAAAATTGTAATATCTATCGACATAATTAAACGCGACAGGGATGTGTGAAACAGAAAGTACAGCCAGGTAATTTATTATCTCGCAGGTAGCATTAATCTTAATTCAACGAGCCTAGGGTTGTCTCGACACGAAATTAAAAACAATTAGCACATTTTGCTGTCAAAAGTGATGTAACTTAGGTGTGTAATAAACTTGTGCCTCATAAACACTGAGAGCTATGAGAGGATTTGTATATCGCTACGGAACAGATAAAATGGTCATAATGTGCTGTATGTATACAGAGTTCCGTAATAAAACGACCCAATTTAATTACATTACTAATTCTATGATTTATTATATGGTCGAATTCTTAAATTTTAATGTACATTATATATATTAATGTACATAAATCAGTTGATTATTTTGTGCCTCTTCAAGAAAATAAACGTCAGTTAGAGATTCTCGCCACCCCTGAGCGGCACGCAGGAGGCGCGCAGGCGCGGTGAGGCGCGTGGCAGTCGCATGCGCTCCCAGTGTTATTACACACTGTAATTTTGTACACGACTGTCCTGTTGGCCCGACGCGACGTATTTGCATATGAGGGCTGGGTGCTTGTTTGATTTAAATTAGGAGCGATTTTTTAGTATCGTTCTGAAACACGTTTTGAAGAAAATGAAATTGTTTCTTCTTTTCAATTTTAATAGGTTGTACGGAGTAAATGATAGGTATGCTCTGACGTATACTTATATGAGATACCGAAACTTATATTTAGGTAATAATAGATACAAAATTATAAAGACAAAGTTTTAGCTTTATGAACGTGCATAATATTTTTTTAATATTAGGTAATCATCTGCTTAGGCAAATATCTCAAATATCTCGGGGTCGGCTTTAAATAAAGCTAGTTGCAGCTGAGGTATTTAACATAGAGCGAAGGTGAACTTCCTATCTGGCCCCCACAACCTAGTTAGTCGAAGTACATTCGCGCAGTCACCCAGTACCTACTATTTGCAAAGATCTATGAAGGCTCTACTTACGAACTACGGCGAAATAAATATTCGTGGACTTCTTTATTTATCCATTGCTTAGGTAGCAAATGAATTTTATCTTTTATTCCTTTTTAAAAAGAAATCTATCCATACCTGCAAAAATATCGACTACAAACTTAAGCAAAATGTTGGCCATATTTTTCGTCATCTTCCAAAGTACTACTCAACAATTCAACATCTACGCAACATAATCGTCACCAAATGAAAAGCCAACAAAACGAACTTACCAAAACTGAACAGGTGCCTTCCACAATTTTAATTGGCTATTTAAATCTAACCAATCATACAGCAATAAAACAAGCATGCTAAAGGCCCGACAGATACCAAATACCAAAGTTATAAGCTTGCAAATGCTAAAAACCTCAAATTAAAATGTCTTAGAGGATAATTTGACAGGTGACCGTTGACAGATGATCTTGGGAAGTTTTTGTTTAGAAGCTGCCGAATTGATTGGGGAGTATTCTTAAGGAGGCATATGTTGTGGGCAAAAAGTAATGGTCAATTGGGCATTTTCTTGCGAGGATTATGAATAACAAGGCTCCTAAGAAATGAGGAGATTTTTGTTTAGGGATTTATGAATTTTTAGAAGTTTGTATCCAGAAAGAAACTAAATAAGGCTTAATTATGCATTAATTTTTTGTCCATTGTTATTTAGAAAACTTCGGTGTCAGCTCATGGAAACAGGAGCAGAGAGATAGAGGCATAACATTATTTTTGACTTGCATTAAATTGTCTAGAAATTGAAATTTTACTCAATTTCGTACAGATTCGAAATTCAACGGAACCATTACACCTAGTTAGGTAAATCTATAATTAATAACAGTCATTTCGTTCTAATACACACCAAATAGGCACGGAACTGCAACGGGACATTTAACGACTCAAAAAACAATTGATAGTAAAACAACGCCCCACAAAAAAACAAAAACCACTGTCCTTTCGCCCCAAAGAATTCCAAAATTACGATAAAAAATGCCTTTTAGCCTGAAGACTAAAAAACACCGCTACTCTATCAAAAGTACGTAATTTATAATCAATTAGTGCAACGGGTATCAAGGTGTGTTCACTGTGATGCGCATGCGTCGTTTTTGTACGGAGCACGTGGACACTGGAAAAAACTAGGATTTCGTCTAGAAAAAATAGTTGGAGGACTAATGCCGTCTGATGTGTAGCGTACATGGCGTTCTGGTATATGGGTGACATTATTAAAGAGTTTTTTATTTCATGTTTGTGTTCGTCTAGTAATCTAGTTCTTATGGCCACCGAAGACTAGACTGATAACAGCTTATAATATATTATTTAGCAATTTATTTCTCACAAAAAGAAAAAGGTATAATACTCTCTTAAAATGACATATTTAAAGACAGCTGAAACTTTATCTTTGTGAGAGCTGGAGTCTGCACTGACGGATCCCCAGGCTCCGTCCCTCTATTATAGTACATTAGGTAGTAGTAGCTGAGTACTAATTAAAGTAAATACAGACTGTACCTACAGAGTGTATAGCACTGATAGCCGAGTGGTAAGACCATTAAACAGCCAAGTCAAAGGTCGCCAGTTTAAACCGCGACACGCACCAATGGCTTTCGGACATCATGTGCGTATTAAAAATTAGGTGCTTATCAGTTGCTAAAACCGGTGAAGGGAAACATTGTGAGGAAACCGGCACACCTGAGAGATTTCAACGATGTGTAAAGCCATGTCAGAGGCCTACAGGCGGTTAAACTGTGACACCAGGTTGTTCATCAACCATACGATAAGAAGAAGCTAGAGTGTATAATGAATAACTGTTATGGTTGAATTGAGTGATACTATGTTTTTCTGCGTTGAAATGTTACTGCAACTGTCTGGAAATGGGCTGGCGACACCCACCCTATATGACATTACTTCTTCTCGGAAGCAGGTCACGGTTCGTAGTTAAGGTTGGTAGCAAGCTTGACCACCCAGGGTGAAACATTCACGTTTAATTACCTACCTTACCTAGGTTTTGTTACTCTACTTGTGGCTATTAACAACAATCTTATCAAATGATGACATTATATGTAATTATGAATTTTTCACCGCAACTATGGAATTTTTTTGAGTGATGATAAAACACATCTACGAGCCCAGAGTGCTCATCATTATGTAGTAGGTCAACCTAATTGCGAATGTCCAAAATAGTCTTAATTGTGTAAGTATTAAGAATAAGAGCAGGCAAAATGCATGATAATATATTCCGTTAGGTACTGCCCTTAAACGTCGCATTTCATTTTATGCGCTGCTATGTTACATTGCGTGTAGAACCATACTTTTTTATAAATTTCTTTCGATCGAAAAAAGCATAACAATTTCAGAATAAATCAACGTATAACACGTGTATTCATGATTACTCAGAAATCAGCCACCAATTAAAGAAGCACTTCACATCAACCATCAATAAAAACGGCAAACATAAATCAATAACAATACATTTTACTAAAACTGAATATCAAAGTTAATTAACAACCTTTTTCTATTCGAGCGTAACATATGTAAATAAAAACAAGTTTGGATGCGATCCCTACGTCACAACTTGTCTATTTAGACACGCCTTTTTATGTAGCGCGGTGACAGAAACGTGATTGTCTCTTTCTTTCGTATGAAGTTTTGTTTGTTGGTCCCTCTTTCGCGACCTAGTTGCAATGGTATTGAATAAGGTCGTAAGTGTGTAGTTTGTGTTGTGACTATGCGCTTTAAATCATAGGGATTGTTAGTCGTTGTGCCTATATTAACTAAATAAAATATTTGTCACAACTTGCTTAAAAGCTCTTAATATAAATTTATGTCTTTTGCTAAGGAACTTCGACATATAACACTGAACTTCATAAATTCGTTTGGTAATAAAGATTTTATATACAAAAATATATATTTAAAGAGCCGAAACATTAAAAAGCTTGATAGTATTAAAATATCGTTTATAAACTCATTATATACTAAAAAAACTTACCCCAAATGACGAAAAACCGCGGAAAATATACAGGGCGTCACTTTACGTCGTAATCATTACATCATTTTATCCTTGTACTAAAACATCTGCATTTTACAACAGAGACGTTGCGAAAAACAACTTATTTAGTGTAATACAGGCTGCCGCCTTCGGGTATGCTCGTGTCAAACCGTCAGCAGTGTGAATTTACGATTGAATTTCATTAAAGGAGGCATGTTCGCCCCATTGATTGTCTTATATGGGATGTGTTTGTAAAATGATACAATTGTATCTTAGTTTTTGGGATAGAGTTGATGGTGACAGAACTAAATATTATCAATGTTCAGTTGAGACTGGAATATAACGTTTAGTGGCTGAAAGAAGCAAAGAACAACTAATCTCTCTCTCAATATATTTTATTGATGTGATTTAATTTTAATTTCATAATTATTTCACTACAATATGGTAAACCAATATTAGAGTAAAGCATTGAAATAATATTCAACTTAGGTAAAAGGTAGAAATTTACTAGCTTAGGTTACAAAGATTGTATCCTGAAATTCTAAATAATAGGTACCTACGATGATTTTTGACAGTTAGGCTTTAAAATATAATTAAGTTTGACGTCATTGCAAAAAGAAAGTTGTTAAAATGGCTATGTTTCTTGTTATGTCTGTGTGTAATTACTACTTGGAGACGGAAGGCAGATGCGTGTGACTACGTTTCAAATTTTACGTGCTCTGTTGGGTAGACCACTGTGAGTGTGGACTTGAGACACTTTGTGAAGCTTTTGTGACTGTTGCAAGCGGGAAACATGAAGATTAAAAGATATCTTATTATTTCTAGTGTTATTTATTGAACCTTCTTGTCTTATTATGATTTTATGTTGATGATTAACAGGGCTATTTTTAGCTTTGTATCGTAATAGGAAAGTACATTTTCTTTATTTTATCTGTTGACTGTTAAACTTTTGAACGCTGATAACTTTTGGTAGCGTTCCTAAAGTTAGTCGATCTCTATCTTGAAAATTTCGTAACTGTCTACCTGTGCCAGTATCCGATACGAAACAAAGACAATACATTATCGAAACAGTCAATTTTAAAGAATATTTTTACCCAAGTTCGATGTGTATGTAGCACCCATGCTCAGTGTCCAGTAATTCCCCCATAATTTGAGGGTGGCCACAACAGAACGCAGATTGTTCCCGAGATAGAGCGACGCGCCTTCATACACATTGGTGCACTAATTGTACACACCTGGAAAACTTCACTTTATTACATTCATTTTGAACAATTGTCGTCAATCTTAGGCGAAGTTTTTGTAAACCGTAGGCCTAAGGGGATCTGTGATCTCGTTTTTAACTGACAGATATTTTAAATATATATGTAGGTACGAATGTCTCTACCTTGATATAAGCATATGCTAAGTTAGTTGCAAGGAAATGAGTCAAAATCTCGTCTCTGTAATATAACGTAGTTTCATTAAAAAAACTGCTCGATTTGAATAGATAGTATGTAGTCAGTCCGCATAGGAAAATAGTTTTATAAAATATAATTTCTGTCTGTCTGTCCCCAGCAGTAGAAGATCTTCTTCTTCGTATCGGCATGAGCTAAATGCCACGTGGAAACAGGTAATTCCGTGGTAAAGAGATTGTTCGGTCAACAAGGATAGTAGCGAGGTTGACTGTCTAGGGTGCGCCGCACGTACTGCGGTATCTTCACTCGTGGAGGCCCTCTTCTTGCGCCCCAGCAGTACCTATGAGATATCAGGCTGATATGCTGATCATCACAATATGATACAAATTATCTAGTTAATACATTGCCACGCTCATTACTGTCTATTTACCGACTGCGCACGACAAGCGAGACGGACATTAGACTGAGACAAACGCGTTTCGGAGCGTGTTTAAATGCCGTGACGTTTGTCGCCACGAGTCCAACCGCTAGAGTAGTTCAATGTGTAGGAAACAGCGGTTGAGTTGAAAGGAGAGAGCCGAGTGGCATTAGTAGGGACCTAGTAGAACTGCATCCTAGACAAAGACAAGTCGCAAAACGCTTGATGAATAGGAATCGAATAGAATGATAAATGTATGGGGATGATATGTCTCGACTATATTATCGATGACATATGTCAAACCCATATTTTCATTCTATTCGATTTCTATTCGTCAAGCGTTGCCTCTTGTGTGTCGGGGGCTGGGCAGTCAGCTCCTTTATCTACGGACTTGCTGCCAGACTAATCTCTACACAACGGTTTAGTGAATCTTTCTTACTCTCATAAACAAAGTTAAAATAAAGCTTTTTTAGTATGTCAGGATCGTAGCAAATGGAAATCCGTGGTCTCTACCTACCCCTCGTGAAAATAGGTGTGACTTCATGTATGTATGTATGTATGTAAAGATTTTTATAACATCCCAGTTTATAAAATACAGAAACTCTTTACTGTAATAAATACAAAAGGGACCCTGTCTGCCAGTTTTAAAGAAACAGACGGGGCTAGAAACCTTTGTAAATAATCCTATCACAACTAAATCAATTGAACTTATAGGAATTAAAATAATCTTAGGAATAGACATAGACGACTATTTACCCAACAAAAAAAAGCAATAAAACTTTCCGGTATACGAAGTCAAGTGCCAAGGGTAGTCTAGTTTTAGATTTCTACGACTAAACATATCGAAACCTCTAATTCCTTTTAACTTAAGCCGGTATATAAAAGCAGACAGACAGACGGATGTGTCGCATGCTCGCATGACGAGTAGTTACAAGTTTGCGCTCGATAAATAATGTGATGCCACTCGATACATGGACGTACAGTCGGGTAAAAAACATGATTGACATTTAACGAATTCTTAATATTAATACGGTTCGACAAAATCTTGTTGTATATTGCTTAGTGTTTATGTGTGGGGCTCGTAGCTATGCGGCTACCCCGCAGGTCAGTCGATCTGCGAGGTTAAACTGTATTCGCCGCGGTCAGTCTTGGGATAGGTGACCGTTTTTACACGTTGAGACCCCTACATGCTTCGGAAGGAACGCTAAGCCGTTGGTCCTGCGCCTCATCTCTCTCCGGTCGTGTCGGTCTGCCGTCCCATCGGAGTATACTTGTGTACTATATCTCCTGTGTAGTTAAAGTAAATTCGGTCAGGAGAACATTAGATACCTAGGTATTATATATTTTCGATGCGACTCTTTAAGATGTTTATCATGCCTCTGAAGACCTAAAGAAGATGACACTGCATCGAAAATTGTAATCATAGGAATGATCCTCGACTGATTGTCGAATAGAAAACAAGAACTGTATTAGTATTGAATATCACAATCTACATGACTTTTTATCACTTCTGTTCAAAGATGTATAGGTCCCTACGAGGCGAACACAATGATTTACCAAAAAAAACACAGCTGACAGTGCATTAAATTTTGGGAGAGTGTTTATTGGTTGCCATCAAGCGTGATCAGTTAATTGTTACTCTACACGAAACAATAACATATATTGATAATCCTATTTAATTAGAATCGACCTCCTTTAATTTTAAGATAGCTCATTATCGGAAATTATCCTTAAAATTATTTATCTCAATTATAATACACAAATATAAAAGCGTGTCGTACGGAGGAAGACGACACAAACTTATAAGTAAGCTCTACGTTTACTCGCAAACTCTACCTACACATGTATAGTATATGCAACATTATCTATTTAACAGTCTTTAGCTCTCCGCCCCGAGAATACCAGACACATTCACTCTCCATCCCAAGCAACCAACCAAATGATTCTTATAACTAAAGCAATAAGATTCAAAATCGTCTACACCATCTTATTAATCCGTTACAAACGTCGTCCGATATATAGAGAGCTGTGAATACAGAAAGTTTCCGTCTCCAAAGTCTGCTTTCATTTTGGTCCTTCGGGGCGGGGTAGGTCAACGGAAACTGGTCCTTCTAGTAGGTATGAGGGAAGTGTGAAGAAGCTAAGAGGTGTATCCCCTCCGGTTCGGTCTCGGTGGGCGGAGCCACGGACACGGTCCGTCCGTTACAACCGCTCCACGCATCGCGTCGAGCTTACGCGTGAAGCACAACCGAACGCACGCTTTTTGAATTCGGAACTGCGCTTTTCAAGTGGGTTTTTCGTGTGATTTGAATTTTGAATATTTAGTTTTTTTGTGAAGTTAAGTTTTGAGTAGAAACTTTTTTGTAAGGACTTTCATGGTAGGGTTAAGGAGTGTCATTTTATGTTAAATAATGGACTTGCATTTTTGTTTTAATTAGAAGAATTGAAACTGTCGTTTTTCAAGTGAAAGGGTGAGTTATGTGTTTTTATAATTTAAGATAGTTAGAAAATTGAATGGTTATATTATTCAGCTAATAGGCAAATAATGTAAGACCTTTTTATATATTTATAGAATTAAAATCCTAATAAGATACTTATACTAATAATGGATGAGACGTGTTTTGTAATAACCCTAAATCCTATTTTAATTAAATTTAAGTTATTAAAAACTTAATCATATTATATATTAATGTAAATACTATTTAGTTTTTAATACGATATCTTCTTTCAAGATACTTGTCAAGAAAAGACATCAACGCGCGCCGTTCAATCCGCTGTGATAAGATAATGATTGTATCTTATTTCTAAGTATAGTCAAAACAGTTTCAAAAGATTGTTAATTGATTACTTAATTCATTGTACAATTAACCCGTTAACTATTAACTTAACTACATAAAATAATGAAGAACCTAGACGAATAAAAATATCTTTCCAGGATTTAAAAAAATAGTTATGCCTCAGATACACTAGGCATAATAAAATGAATAAGAAAATACTCTTTCATTATAATAAAAGAATTATTAATTCCTCAGTTTTATGCTCTTTACAAGTAAATTATTAATTAATATAACACAAAGCTGCGCTAAAGAAATAAGGTATTATTCTTCTACCGTGTCAGTAAGGTATTAATAAATAATATTGAGCTCATGCAATGGGAAAATATCAGTGGTCAGCAGGTTGTCTGGCCAAGGAACACAGGGGGCGTCGGACGAGCGTTCTTGAAGGCTCTTTAATTCACTCTATGACTGTAGTTACCAGTAGTTCTTCAGAAGAGTCGCATGATCTGAAATTTAAGGAAAATTGTTATCTAAATATTTTTGTTTTTACTTTTCCAGCAATGGGACTGTTATAGGCTGGAACTATTATTATATCTGTTTCCCACTGCTGGGCAAAGGCCTCATGGTACTGACAATATATTTAAGGGATATTCTAAGTTACCGAGGTATAAGAAATAATTTCATTTTTGGATACCCACCTGGATTAGGTGTTTAAAAAAAATTGCGCTCATGTCGCTAAGAAAGTCATTAAACAGTAAGATTTGACATTTTTTAGAGACATTTTTCAGTCTGTCTATCGAATAAAGCATTATGACTATGGCTATTGGCATTGGTTAGTGAAAAAATTGCTAGAGATTACTTTTCATCAATTTCTTCTTGTTTTTGTAGCGTTCTTTTTTTGTTTAGCTACAAATATTTTAATGATCATAATGTCTGTTCTCTTTTGTTTTATTTCAATTGAGGTACCTATTGTAGGTCAGCAGTGGTGTAAGTAGCCGCCACATATTGTGCCTAGGCTTATTTCTATTTCTGAGTCTAGTATTTTTGAATACTTTATATTTTATTTTCAGTATAATCAAGCTAGATATAGTTGTTCGTTTTGCTTAGATGTTAAATAAAATGAAAAAATGTGATTAAAACAAAATTATCTTTATATACAAATTAATATCGAAAAGTCAAATAAACTTTATATAGAAATTAAACCAGGCGTAGGTTGCGAAAATCTAAAAAAAAATCATTTTCTTAATACGTGAGAGCTAATGTATATTTTCAGGCACCTATGTTTTAGCATAACTCAACTATTTCCCATTAACGCCAGCCAATAACAAAAAAAACCCTTACATTTCTTTAAAACACCGCCATAATGAAATTGCAATAAATAATACGAATAACTAAATAACCATTAAAACCTTTATTACCAAAATCACAAACCGTTGAAAAACACACATTTTTTGTATACATAGACAGACATAATAACTATGTATATATACCGTCACGGTGGTTCACAACGTGGGACAATGTATAACTCTGTCTATCACTAATGACAGTTACACACTCAAGTTAGTTGTGCGCGTCTTAATCTTTGTTTAACTAATGTAAAGGTGTAAAGAATAAGCGATTACGGGTTATTATGCGAAATTGTACTATTGTAATTTAGAGACGCGAACTAACAGCGGTATGGCTTTCAGTAATTAACTGTTTGTTTAGTTTTTTGCTTTTGTACGGGAATAGGTGTCCCCTTACACGCAAACAGCAAAATAGATGGTTCAGGATTTATCTGGATGAAGTTGGCACAGGAGTAAGGGAGACTGGCATAAGTAAAGAAAGGCCCGGCAGTGGGTAAAGTTGGGCTCCTAATCATGATGATTGAGCGCCTCCGGGACCTAGGAATTAATGTTTTATCGAAGGACCAGATATGGCGGTCCTTTGCCTTCGGAAAACACTCGACTGCAACAGTCAAAGGACCGTTTGACTATTTTTATCAAAAGTTTAAAAGCTAATTAAAATCGCCTGAAACCTTATGTTTATGCGTCCTTATAAATTACATTGTAACCTAGATAATTGCTAAAGGTTTAAAAATATAACTGTACACAAGTGAAACAGTTATGAAAAAAAAAAACAATAAAAGTAATACCGCTCTTAACCTAGACTTAGAACAAATCTCAAAAATATGCTAAAATCGATAGTTTAGAGTGCCAAACTATGGATTCCGAGACGCACAATCTCTTACACTTCACACCATACTTCAAAGCATCGCGTTTACTTTGATGTTACCGCTGCTTAATTCGCATTGGATATACGCGAATCATTCAACTTTGCATGCTTTGATATCCCAGAGAATGTTCCCACCGCCAAAGAAAACGTTGATAATTGCCCCAGTGTGAATGACTTTACTATCTTCCACTTCAATACCTATAAAACCGTGTCTCCGTGACGTCTGTCTGTCTTGGATATTGCTTAATTTTTTTGTTACAGTTTCAAATCTTGTCCTGACAATTTTATAAGAGCTTTTATTCCACGATTTTCAAATAAGTTTTGGGATGCTTACACAAATTATGAATACAACTGGATATAATAAAATGTTTTTGTTAGGCCGTGAATAAAGTGGATTTAGTACAGAAAATTATTGGTAGAGTTTGCAGTGAGATATAAAGTAATATGAGATACATATGTATGAGTCGAAAAACAGTGCCAAGGTTCTATGTCCGATACTATTTATTCTTTGATGTTTGACGATGTTTGCGAAATAAACGCAGGAGCGGTGAGCATAGCAAGGGCGCGCAACAAGTTTAATAATAATTAAACGTTACTTTTATTAAGTATTTACTGAGTTTTACGAGAGTTATACTCGTAAAAATAATGGGGGATGGGCTTTTAGTTGCCTAGACGAGCAGTTAACGTCGCATTGAAACTTAACTGTAATACTTATACGGATTATGTGTAAAATGCAGTAACCAATCAGAAACTTTTATTTGATTCTCACACACTTTTAACTATTTCTAAACCACATACATAATGTGGTTTAGAAATAGTTGAACAAGTTGTCACGTTCACCACCAACAAAGAACCGAGATGGGTCACATTCTAGCTTCCGTCATGAACTACTATTTTTCGTTTAGGTGTTATAATTATAGATATGGAACCTGTTTATTTGTCTAAAAATAAATTAGTCTTAGCCAGTGTACCTATGCTTAATGAACGAGCGTTTGCCGTCATTCATTCTTTAACTTTATCGATTCTAATAAGCTTAGTTTCAAATCTAGACATTCTCACAATCTTTATCAAATGAATTAAAACCAGTTTTTGTCTTTTATACATTAATTAACTATATTTCTAACTTCATGTTGTGTATTTTTACAAATTCTATTTAATTTAAAGATCGCGTGTTTGCCATGTTACGACCGCTCAAAAATATTTGTCGTTATTACTTTTAAGGAAATTGAAATATTAACATATCCGACTTTTGAAACATATCGAAATATGTTTCTCTAATAAGAAAATCGGTCAATGGTTTTCTGCCTTAATTAGATTTACCAAGTCGTGCTTCTGTACGCTACTGTAATCAAACATGGTGTCGGAATCAGCGCTCGCGTGCTCTCCACACTTCGTTCTGACATAACGAGCCTATAATCACCGGCTCGCACTTTTAGCACCCAATTTTCGCACTTTTGTACGCACCTCGCCCTGTAATTCGGCGTAATTAGCACCAAATATGAGGTAAAACACCTTAAATGATTCCCCGTTCAGTGGCATTAAGGACCAGATTGTCCAAAATTTGAAGAAAGTAAGAGGATACCGCCTGTTTTGCAAATTTATTTATGCAGCCTGCAAAACAGCTTTTCCTTTTTAAAAATACGTCAAGGATTTTTAATGCCAGCAAATATATTTTCGCGAATATTTATGCTTGGGGCAAACTCCGTCGGCTTTGCGTATGGTGTCAACTAAGACTGGTGATTGTCATATTAGTAAAAATAGCGTCAAAATTACAGCGTAAAGGTGTTGGAAGTGCGAGGTGTTAGGACCAAATTGCTAGAGCCCGAAGGGTTTAATGTTACCGGTATCAATTATATTTCTACAGATATTGGACGGGTGCGTGCTAACTGTCGCACTTAGGCTGAATGTGTTATTACTTGTACCCTCATTTGAATCTAATTTGCCAGATATGGCAATATTAAAAGCATTTTACTTTACCGTCTCGCGTGAATGAAAGAAACATTACAACACACATTTATGAATGCATTAGCAGTGATCAAACTAATTATTTTATAAGTTTACTTCACTTCAACTTAACTTGGCTGGAGTTAGCGTGGCAAAATGCGGGAAGATCAATCATTATAAACGAGTACACACTAACGTACTTCAGGCCAAGTTGGTTTGTCGTCGTTTTGGAGAAAATGCCATTAATTTTTCCTGGTCCTATGATACTTGTATTTTGACAGCAATGAATATTTAGATGATCCATCGAAGATGCAATATAGACTTTAGGTATAAAGCTCCTAAATTACTAAACTTTTTGTCAGCAGATTTTTTATAAATATTTATAAGAAACAAAGATTCTTTAACGTCTGTTTTTGGTCTTTTGGTACATATGATGTAATTGATGGATTCCGTTCAAACTTTTGTACCTTGCAGGCCGGCTGGTGGCTAAATTGCTAAGTAACCGTTCCTCACACAATGTGCCTCATTGAAGATCACATTAAGCCGTCCGTCGGTTGTCATATTACCCTGCCGGTCCATAAAATATAATCTACGAGTAATAGGGTGACTTTAGTATAGACTTCTTAAATTATTTTAAAGTTATTTAGTAATTTCATATAGGTATGGTTGTATTAAATATAGCTTTTTGGATTTTCATAAATATAATAAAATATTCTTTGAAGTGGTTTTTTGAAATTATTACGGGAAAAATTTAAAGACAGTAAAAAAAATAAGCGTGACGTTACAAGCATACTACGATCTAATAAGCAAACTCCAGATGATGCATTAATTATAAAAACACGTAGGCCTAAAAACAATTGTTCACACTCCACTCCAATGGATCTCTGACGTGCCGTTTAATTTCTCTGTATTATTGCTATTCGTGACTCCCGGTCATAACAGCCAACCGTAGTGTTTGGAGATCTACTCGCAAAGGAAAAAAACCGTGACGGTACTATAAAGAAAAAATTAACAAACCCTACCTGAACTAATTTGCTTCATTCGATATTAACTACTTATTATAAATATTTTAAAATGTTGAATTCATTGCGTGGCTATAACAGAATAGGATGTTATTGATCAGTGTATTCTGTTTCAATATTAGATATTAATGTAGGTAGAATTTTAATTCATTGTCCACATTATGCTATCTGTAGTCCTACAGGTGCAAAGTTGAACACTCACACATAAAATATACAATATAATAAACAGCCTTAAGTTTTTTATGTAGCTTATATGTATTTAAAATATGTAGGTATATACTTATTTAGAACAAACAGAGCTGGCTGACAATAGAGGGAATTGGAAAATCAGGGGAGAGGCGTTTGCCCAGCAGTGGGAAATAATCTAGACTAGACAAAAAAAAAACTTTATCAAATATGATAGATGGGCTCAAGGAATTGTACATAATATTTGACAGTAACGCAGGCTACTCAAATAAAAAACCTTTAATTTAACCGTACGTTTTCATAATAATTCAGAAAATTTGTTACTAATGTAAGTAAGGAGTTGAAAATGTTTATCAGAGATATTATTCCGGCAATAACTTAAAGGAATACGTACACGTGAGCACAGAACGTTTACAGTTGTTAGCACAATTGAAAAAAAATTTTTTTTACCAAAGTATTGTATATATTAAACGGGTAAGCTAGTTTTTCAGTTTTAGATAGAATGGTACCTTAAACTTAAATGATAAATGATTTTATTTCAGCAAATAGGTTTTAAAAAAACACTTTTACACGTCATTTTTTTATAAAATAGTTAGAATGATGGTGTCGGCATTTCCTAACTGACTACCTCTGAGAAGAAACACCGAAACAAACTCAGGGCTCAAGGTCTCTTTTAAAGTCCAGACAAGTTCAATAATTTATGTGAGAACAGTGTAGAGAGTGTAAAGAGGTCTTTTTAGGAAAGAACCACGGCGAGTTTGAGTCGACCTGTCCTTACAGACGCCCCGTCTCGTACCATCTGAAGGACATTTGGGTAGGCCGCATGAAATACTCAAACCGTCAGACACGTAAAAAAAAGAAGAATTTGTAAAAAAAGAAAAAAAAAGGACCTACACAATGCTCACATTTACAAATAACATAATTTCATGTCGGTATGTACAATGCAGGTCGTCTGTGATGGCCTTTTGAAGAAGGAGCCAAAGCAGATTTGAGTCAACCTGTCCTGACAGATGCCCCGTCTCGTACCATCTGCAAAATTTAAACCCTCTTATTCATAAACGGGGATGATACTTGTATTAACATAAACCCGTCTTATCTCTATTATTTCACATGCAAACGACAGTGACAGGTATAATAGAATCCATGGTTAAAAATTGAAAATTTTCATGAATAAGGGGTTATATAATAATAATATCCCAAGCTAGGCAGAGCCTGTATTATAGTAACTAGACAACTGATAAACATACTTATAATTATATTTGTATACTTACTTAATATACATAAATTGGACTAATTTCCATTAATTTCCTGTCATCACTACCTTACTTCACTAAGTCCCATCAGAGCTTACCCAAAATCACGTGCATCACAAATCCCAATTTTATAATACCACTCAACAATTACATAACAATCCAATTAGTTTACGCAGTATCAATTACAGATCCTCCACAGCTGTCAAAGCAATCATTACTGGTCACTGTACGAAATTCTCTTCCCATTGTTTTCCACAGAGAGGCTTAAGTGCCATTGTGATAAAATTGCACTGTCATTATAAGGAATCAATTGTGTCATTACTTTTAGGAGCCCGCACCCGGAATGCAGAAGGATGCTTCACACACAGTTATTAAATAAATTAAGATCTTCGTTTGACTTTTGTACGTGATTGTATTTTTCGTTAATTATATTTTTTATGGCGCACCCTTGGTGTATCCGTTTTAAATTTCATGTCTAATGAAACTGGTTCATCTTCAGATTTTTCGTCGGGAAATCGTTGGCATAGTTTTTCACATATCAACGGCCAAATTCTCACTTTAATCTTTTATTTAAATAAAATATGACAGGTCACATTTTTTTTGTCACGGTCACGGTTTTTCCGGGACCCGGTGTGGGCGCGAAATAGAAATAGGTCTATTAGATGGGGCATGGGACTAGAGATAACCTGCGTAACGTATTATAGACTGCTAAAGCAGAACATTTCAGCCTATTCTTTCAGAAATTACCGACGTATACGAATGTATCAATAATCTTCAGTGTTAGAAAACGATTCAGTAATACAGTCTCCTACGCAAACGGGAATCGCGGGCGCTTCATTATTCCCTGTTTTACGACCATAAAACTAACTTGACTATTACTAGGCCCACGAGGAACTTCCACACCGTTAATTGCATTGTGCAATCTTAACAAACCCGTATTTTGAATAGGAATGTCGTAATCGCTATCTGCAACTAACCAATTTTAAGTGGGTAACAATAATTTGCACTCAAAATAACGACTACAAAATCATCTGTAGGGAGATGGATTAGAAATTCTTTCAATTTTCTCCCTTGATGCGAAAGACCCGTTGAATTACCCCAAGAAGCTTGCCATCTATAAGTGGTTTTTTTTTAAATCTACATCTGGAATTTATGATCGGCGAATTGAACGTATAGACTCCTGATATTGAAAAACAGTTTTGCCTAGTCCAGATAACAGGCTTGACTATAATACGTAAATATCAGTAGTGGGATAATTGGTTTCGCTTCATGACTATGTGCTCTCCAAAATGATTGTAGTTATTAGGAATTGGCCTTGGGCGTTTAAATCATATGAAAGACGTAGTTAAAAACTATTATCAGTGGTAACTTAACATTGATATTAATTATAAAAAAATAGCATTAATCAAGATATCTATATTTACACATACGGAACCAAAAACAGTAGTCAAGAGTCTTAGCCACGTTTACGAAAAACATAAATTTGAATGAGTTTTACTTTGGCTACTGGCAGATCGAAATTGTTGTTCATTCCCATCTTGTTTAAATAATTGGAGGGCAATAATGACTGCCGTAGGGCGACAGAGGCGAACTTTTGGTCCTAATGGACATTTTGGTCTTTCTGAACGTTTTGTTCATTGTTTGGTAATGATTTTTAAGATGTAAAAACAAGTTTACAATCGAATGTCTAGATGGGTGGTTTTTTATTTTATTGTTGTCAAGTCATCAAGAATTAAAAATGATAATAAACCGGTTTATTTATGTCTAATAAAGTCGGTTACAAATGGGAATGACTCTCGACAGTGTATGACATTGTTTTAATCTTTATAAATATTGAGCCAGTATCTACGAAGAGATTAATTAATTATTTATAATCACTTTAAACCACATTAGAAGTACCCAAAATACCATCACATCAGCAGTTTTTAAAACCTAACACAACAAATCAAAACATATTCACACACTAACTAAAAGCAAAACAAAAGAAAAACCCGACAATCTAAACACCGTTCCCCGCGACAGTACTGTATTAATTATGAAATTGGAGCACCTTACTTAAAGCGCGCGCATGTAAATCTTAGTGCGAATTCATTAAAAAATTTAGTGTTTTAAAACCTTTACCCGTATCACGGCTGTTTCATGCAGCACGAAAATGCAAATGTTCAACGGAGTTTTCCTTATGTCAAACTAAATAATGAGAGGTTTTTTTTAAAACGGCTGTTAGTCGCTTAATTAGAACTTTGGGTTTTATGGAAGCATGATAAAAAATTGTTGTTAAAAAGTTTTGTTGTGTCGTGTTCTCGTTGGCATGTGTTATGCTACATTTTCGTTTAAAATTTTATTTATTTTTCTTTTGTTATTTGGTGCATCTAATCTGGTAAAGTCTGTGCTGATTTCCATGTGTTTATGTTTTATCTTGTCAGTAAATCTCTCTTTTTAGTCACAGGTAATCTTACTGGCTTGTTGACGTGCAATTGTTTCGTAGTCTTTTATGTATTCGTAGGGTGAAGTATTTTATGGTGCTACATTTATAATCGCTCAGCGGTAGGTATTAAACATGTTTTATTTAAAAATAATAATAATTAAATCTTAATTACATACTTATTCAAATGAATTGGCCGGTGAAATGTTTGTTGCAAGGGCAAACATTTAAACTATAATAAATTGCCAAAGTTTTATTAGCCTAATTTGTTTCCAACTGCTGGGCAAAGACCACTCCTTTCATCTTCCAAACGTTAAAGTTATCTTATCAATGAAAAACCAAAAATATTAATCTAAACATTATTTGTTAATAACAAAATATTAAAACATATTAAACTGATTAAACACAACTATCTTTAATTCAATTAATTCTCTTTTCAATACACAGGCGATGATCCAATGATTAATTACGTTACTTCATAAAGCCAAGCGTAAAAACTCCTCGGTCGACCCAAAGTGCTAAAAGACGTGAAAATTGCCAGATACGTAAGCTAAGGGTGGTCTCTCTGTGTGGCATATAAATGCAAATGCGTCGGCGGCGGCGGTGTCGCACTATCTTTATCTTAGCCGGTATAAACACGGCATGTGTTACACCGAACTGTAATGTGGGAGGGAACGGAAAATGTGATAATTGCTGGTAATTGGAGGAAGAATGTTCGTGTTCTTAGACAGGACATAGCTTTTGTGGTTGATTGGTTTTCAAATAGTAAGTATCTAAATCTCTTTATGAAATGCATTAAAAGTCCAGTGGTTGCTACTGTGGTTAAATTACAATCGTCAAATGCCATATGAAAATCAACAACAATGGGATTTACCTGTTTCTTTAACTGTTTTACTTGGTCGGTGTAGCAGGTATATTCGAAACTCTTATGATTCTATAATAATAAAAAGGCGTTTAAAAAATGTTTTAATAGATAAATTTTAGAAATCTCGACATCGATAAATTCGCTAAGAGATCTTTTTTAAACTTGCTCCATTAGGAGTCTCTTTTTTATCGTGGTAGTGTTACAATCACTGGCACAATAACCTAATAGTTCACACAAACTCGGCTTCGGTGTAACACGCAGCCGAGTCCTTGCCAGGCGTCCGCGCTAGTACCAGTAATGAAGATATATTCAACGTTACTGTTAAATGATCATTGTGCTAACCTCACTCCATATGCCTATTAGCACGTTGCATTAGTTGGTGTTTCGAGCTAAATTTTTAATGATGAAATATGTCTTCATGAGGCGAATGTAAGCAAAGTATCGGAAAGGGAAAGACCTCAGCGAACATACCAAGACCAAATCGGAGATGTTTTTCAAAGTGTCAAGTGAGGAGTACCCTCAACTGACGAGCGTGTATGAGGAATGTGATGTGAGTGAATGAGAAGGAAAAAGTATGTCAGGATCGTGAAGAGTGAAGAGACTTTAAAAGAGTAATGTTTGGAGTTTCTTGCCGGTTCTTCTCCATAGGAATGACATTTTTAGAGTCGTGCAACTAAAATCTTGACTTTTCAGAAGCGCCTGTATTTTGTTTTCTATCTACTCTACTGATAGTTAAGTTTTATTTAATTGACGACAGGGCTTTTAGTAAAATTTCTTTGTTTGGTTGGTAGACATTGAAATATAATTTAGTTAAATAATATTTAGCTTTTTTATTGTTTAGGATTATGTAGCTCAATACCGACTCTGGATTACTGAGAGTAAACTCCCAGTCTTTTTCTACTATCCTAAATGACCTTTAAAAATAACTACTATTATTTTAGAAATGTAGTAAGAAATTCTAACTTATATTGCTCCTGTAAATTTCAAATTTTTAACATGCCTGTCGAGTACCAAATCTCATGATCCTAATATCCTGAATGCAGCGGCCTAATACCACGCAGCTATTTTATATTCATTTCGACTAGGTACATAAAACAACAAAACAAATACTATATAACGTCTAGTGCAACATAATAAATAGCTCTTATGTTGTTATAATTGTGCTCGATAAATGTGTGTGCAATAGACTCGCCCCCCATTAGGTACACGGGTTTAATTACCGCCAGGCTCAGTGGGGGTGTGCGGAACACACATCTGCCTTCACCATCAAGGAGTACAGCCATGACAATATACAAACATTACCACAGGTTCATACAATACATATAATTTCATACAATTGTTCTGAAAGGCGTGGCCAGCAAAGGGCATCAAACAAAAAGATACGCCGATGAACATGGCGTTGATGTGGGAGTATCCATAAATTATACGGCCGAAACCCGACCCACAATTAAAAGTGTTTTTCAAACCAAACCAATCTGGATTCCCAATCAGGTTTCATAAATTTATGTGTACGACTGTACGATCAATGCGCGAATTTTTGAGACACATGTGGATCTACGAGGCTACAGTGAATTAGAGCCGCGCGAAGACGTTGGTAACGTGACATTCTTACCTAATATCAACTGACTCAAGCCAACTGCGCAGGAATTACTACTATTTCTTATCGCATGGTTGATGAACAACCTGATGTCAGAGTTTAAACCGCCTGTAGGCCTCGGACATACCTTTACATACCGTTGAAAAATCTCTCAAATGTGCCGATTTCCTCATAATGTTTCCCTTCACCGTTTTTAGCAACTGATAACTAATTTATAGCACGCACATGAGTTCAAAAGACATTGGTGCGTGCCGGGGTTTAAAAATGCGTTCTTTGACTTGGCAGTCCAATGGTGATGGTGGAATGGTGACCACTAGGCTATCAGCGCTGCAAAGGGAGGGCAAACACGTCCCAAGGTAGATTAGTATACATGCTGGCTTAACAACGACAAAATGAAATAATAATGTTTATTAGTTGACATTGTAGGATACACAGTTTTAGTATGTGTGGCCATCTTTAATCTTATAAGTTATGACAATTCCGTTCCAAGGACGATAAAAAATCCTTTTTTTGTTTCTTTTACTTATAAACATCGGTAGCAACCTAAAGATGGAACTGGTTCGAATTTGGAAATCACGAACTTATTATATGCTTAAATCATAAAATTTTGTTTCATTCAATTAATGATTACGGCTTGACGATTGCTTATTGGTTGCAAATGCAAGCACGCCTACCGATGATGTGGTCTTGGTTTTGATTAACAGATCAGTCAATGTGTCGGTCCATTGTTTGTGAAATCCATAACTATTTTGTCAACCAAAAATTAGGATACAAACTCAGTCTTATGTAACACAGCGCTCAATATGAAAAATGAAGGCACACAACTTGCAGTCATTACCTTTATCACCCCTTTAACTTTACATAGACAGACAGTAATCAATATTTATTTAAATACATTCCAAGCCAATGATAATAACCCTTCAAAGTTCAAACCGCGTATCATCATAACCCACGAAATGACGTCACAAACAAAACGCATTAGTAAAAACAAAAGTAAAACAACAAAAACCCACCAACCAAGGCGTCTAGTATAAAATTCAGCAGAAAATAAAGTTAGCCGCACAATCGCGATAAGGCCGGTGGCACACCGTGCGAGTGAAAAGACAAGTGGCTTAATTGAGAGCTGACCTGTGGGGGGTCCCAAGGCGTCGGGTTATGCTAATCAATTCACAAGCAGTTTGTTTTTTAAACCACAATCGGTGGATCGGCGCGTTTCACCCTTTTTGTGGTTAAGTATTAATTTTGTTTGAGTTACGTTGTGTTGATTGATTTAAAGACTGGTGGATATCACTGTATGTTGTGACCTTAACTCTGTTTGTTATGCTGCAGTTTTTGGTTATTTGTGTTGAAGATGCATTAATGTTGTTTGGAAAAAAGTATAGTAGGTGATAATAGTTTTTTTAATAACATGTTTTAATTTTTCTGTGGGTTTAATTTTTCTTTAGTCAATGTTTTGACCATTTAATTGTTAAAAATATAGGTTTCTCTCCATTGAAAATAGAATAAAAGGATGCAATTATTAAAGAGCTATTATGAAAAGGACTGAAACTACACACTACTATTAAAGGAAACCGTCCAGCCCTCGCTGACTCCGTCATTAATTCTATTAGTACCTTAAAAGTAAATTTATTTAAATTCTTTAATTAAAACCTCCGCGGAACCCATTCACAGAACGCACAATGTTTTGTCGGAGCGTATAATTTACCTGGGGGACGGGTGAAGATATCGCCGTGTGGTCTTCAGCTACTGTCCGGCTGCCAATGATCGTAGAAATAATGGTGATATGCAACACAATTATTTACGCCTTAATCTTAAAGAACTAGAAAATATAGCTTTAGTTTTTCCACCGTTATTAAAATAAGACAAAATTACAATATAAAGAAGTAAGATTTTTTTTTAAATTCATTCATTGAATTTTTAATTTAAAACAGATGGTAATCTTGCCCCACTATCAATGGCAACATCAACTTAAAATATTGACGCATTTCAAAGCGTATTCAACAAATTGTGTAAGCTAGGACTTGAACACCATAACTCCACTGTTTTTACAAGAATTATTCTTTTCTTCACAAGGACTATGAAAAAGTTAAATAAGCCATCTTTTACATAAACCAAACCCGTGTCATTACTCCAACGCTTCATTAAAAGACAACACTATTCCTTAACACACCTAGGTAATACGTATGAGTGTACTTCTTAAGTGTATTGTGTAAGTCCGAATACATTACCATATCAACAGTTTCCATGATCCATGGTACTATAACGCCATACAGTTCTCGGAACAGATAAGCGTTGTATCCTTCTCTTGTATATTTTGCGGTCAATTATGCCACTTTTTTATGTGATTTGTATCGGCATCCGGTCTGTTCGGGAGGATTTAGTGTCTATTTAAGGAGTGTAGTAATCGTTAACTATGTTTTCTATGAATCGTTGCTTATTTACAGACTTTTTTAGTTGATATAAGACACCTCTGTAGGATGTCGCGATGAAATCTGGAGTCTCGTTACGAAATTCTCAACACGCATTGAGCAAGAGGGCTAATAGTGTTCGTTCCCTTTCTGTATGGGAGGTGTCATGCAGTAGTAGTTAACTATAAAGCGAACAGCCCCTTACCATGAACTCTTAAAGCAGGACATTTTCCGTTGTGGAAGCGTAGTGACACACTACAGCGGTTAAACTGCACGTCACGGCGCGGCGTCTCGGTTCCACAACGGAAAATGACCAGCTTTAAAAAGTTCGTGGTAAAGGGGCTTTGCAGTTGTATGCGACTGTATCTATCGGTACTTATATTATATAGGACTTATAGTTAAATAGGATATCATAGGTCGAATGATATGATATGAGGTCTAACAGCAGACAGTTATTTCTCAAATTCAAAACACCGTTCTACAAACATAAAATTTTATCGCCATGAATTTCGATACATCATTCTCAATCAAACCGTTAACCCTGAAACAAAACCTTGACTGACTGAGCGTACAATAATCGTAAAAGCGTATGATCCTAAACGGGGGTAGGTACAGTAGCGATAAAAAAATGTTAAAGTGTAAAATATGCACAAATTATTAATAGCACGCACGCGCCGCGCGACGTTTCACGCAAAACTTTTGTTGATACGGATACTTTACTTAATCAGTGGTCACGCGCTTTGAGGCCGGAGTATCTTGATGGAAAAGAAGTGGGACTTAATAAACAATAAAAAAGACCTAGAATTTTGGGAAAAAAAAAACGAAATCTGAAATGCTGAGGAAATAAAGAAGTATGGAATCATGAGTGATGATATATAAGCTTCATCTATTTATCAATAGGTTTTCAGCTAGAGCCACGTATTTACGAATTTTTGTGTTACGTTTTTTGTAGCAATCTTGGATATGAGCTGATTCCATTATAAAACCAAAGGCTTGTCAATATTTAAGTTAGTCTTTGACATAAAGTTAGTGTATCTTACACCAAACCTGCCTGATCTGCGCACACAAACATTAGGTTACGTCTAGTCTATCTGTAGACACTGCTACTCCTAGATCGTTTGGCTCGTGTGCTTCCCCTCATAATACAACAACCAAGTTACAACCTACGACATATAAAAAAGTGTCGCTGCCTTTCGCACGGTGACAAGGACAAGAAATACGATTCCACTCCCCAAATATAGCGCGACAGATAGGCTGCTTCATATTCTGGGAACAGAACAGTGTCTGGGTGGTAGTGATCAGTAACCATGTGTGTAGACGGCCAGTATTATAAACAAAGAATACGTTAAGAGGTTCTTTCCACTTTTCCGTTAGTTTTAAATGCTATTGAACTTTTTGGTGGGACCAAAAAACTTCCAGCCAGTCTTGGAATTTGAATTGTAATTCTTTTACGAGCCTGTCCTGCAGGGCAAAAGCTTTCCTAATCACTTTTTACTTCTCTCCTATAAGGGCTGTAAAAGTCCAGACCAGTAATAGCTGTCAGTAGCGCCGTCCACAAACCTATTTGGTCCATTGTATGTACACCTTCTAAGTCGCGGAAAAGCGCAGAATGTTTATATAATGACACACAACAAAATAAATTAAAAATATAATTATCTAAGTATATTTATAAATTATATTTGTAAAATTATTTTATAATAATATTAAGTAGGTACAGGAACGAAGCTAAAGACAACCCATAGTATGATAGTAGTGCTAAGAGCTAAGCTTAAGTTGTTGCTAAAAAGTGCTGCTTGGGAGCTGATTTTGAAACTGCTACCAATTTCTTGATTATGTTCTAAGGCGTTTACTCTTCTTCTCAATTAAGATCCCTAAAAACAAGATAAAACACTTATAAAGAGTCAGAATGATAATATCAACGACAAAGTATAATAGTTACTTGGTACTTGGTAACAAATATCATACTCCAATGACAATATTTGCATGCCTTTATTTATTTATTTATTTATTTATACTTAATGCACATTTTGGTACATAGGCGGACTTAATGCCATTGGGCATTTTCTACCAGTCAACCTTAGGGTGATGCAGAGTTGAACAGTGGTAGATGCACTGAGTATGGAATGGGGGGGAAAAAAAGAACGTAAATTACATAATATATCACACACACACTATAGTGTTACAACAATATAGTGTACCTATACATAAACTACTTACAATATATGTACATAGATAAATTACTGATAGATAATAAATAATATTATATAGACATACATAAACATAAATAAATTAAATGCGAGGAGTGGAAGCAGTAGGTTGCTAATCGGAGAAATAAAGTAATCACAGCTGAGATGGCAGTGTTAAATTTTTATGAAAATATTCCCGAACTTTCTTTTTAAAAGTGTACCGACTGTCAGCCATCCTGATTTCTACAGGGAGGGCGTTCCATAGAAGAATGGACTGTACAAAAAAGGTGGAGTGAATGAAATCAGAGCGGTGAGAGGGACATTGTAAAAGACGATTATATGAAGAACGAAGAGTTTTGTTGTGGTTAGAGGACAAATACTGAAAATGAGAAGATAAGTAAGAAGGAGAATTAGGAGAGTCAAGTAAAGAAAAAAGTGTTGTCAAAGCCCGAACAGATCGGCGCTGTCGAATTGGTAACCATTTTAACAGCGATCGATGACCAGATACGTGATCGTATTTTCGTAAGTTGAAGATGAATCGAATGCAGTTATTGAGAAGACGATCTAATTTGTTGAGCAAGTCTGCATTCAGGTCATAGTAGCACACGTCACCATAGTCGATTATAGGAAGGACCAAGGTCTGCACAAGCATTGCTTTAGTATGGGAAGGGAGAAGATTCTTTAGCCTATAGAGAGCGCGCAGTACTCCAGTTACCCTCTGACTTACATTTCCGACCTGATTACGCCAACTTAAGGTAGTGTCAATGTGTAAGCCGAGGTCCCTAACACACGAGTCGATAGGGATACTCGAGCCGTTAAAAATAATAGGTGGGACAACAGCTACTTTTGCCATGTTTCGGTGGCTACCTACTACAATTGCTTGGCATTTTGAAGGATTGACAGCTACTCCAAACTTGTCCGACCATGATTTAATATGTGACAAATCTTGGTTTATAGCATTAATTCCGCTGGATAGGTTGTCTACACTCACTTGAGAATATAGTTGTAGGTCATCGGCATAAAGATGATACGCACACTGAAGTTTGTTGGTGATGAGGTTAATAAACACAGAAAATAGAAGAGGAGAAAGAATACCGCCTTGTGGAACGCCAGATTCAAGTTTACTCCAGGTCGATGAAGACTCACCGACATGAACCGACTGTTGACGTTCCTGAAGGTAAGATGAGAACCATGCCAGCGCACTCTGAGAGACCAAAAGATGGGAGAGGATGGCTAACAGAATGTCATGACTGACGGTATTAAATGCATTGGAGAAGTCAATTAGCACCAAAATAGTGACTTTATTGTCCTCCATGCCCGATTTAATGTCGCCAGTCACTTTAAGGAGGGCAGAGACTGTACTATGACCAGGTCTGAAACCGGATTGGAGGGGATCTAAAAGGTTGTTGTTATAAACATAGCGTGAAAATTGCTTATGAACGCAACTTTCAACTACCTTAGAGAGGAAAGGAAGGATAGATATTGGACGAAAGTGGCTGGGAAGAGACGGGTTAGGAATCTTGGGAAGGGGGCGCACATATGCTTTCTGCCATAGGGTTGGAAATGTCCCGGAATGAAGGGAAAAATTTGTAATGTGGGAGATAGCTGGTAGGAGATGGTCCAAAATGGTCACAATCATACGGCGGCTAATCATATCACAGCCTACCGCTTTGGACTTAATAGAAATTATAATCTTTTTGATCTCTGCTGGGGTGACTGGACAGAAATTAAAGGGGTGTACAACAGGGTGCGTTAGACCGTTTATATAATTGATAGTTCCTTGTCGGGTTAGGCGATCCAAAATAGTAGTGGAGGTGAAATGTTGGTTCAGTTCGTCTAAGCCAATTGTATTCGGAAGGTCTAAATGTCGCGTTTTGCCGATACCGAGAGTTCCAAGGAATTTCCAGATATCGGCAGAAGAAGATGAGGAGATGTTATCTAAAATGTGACGGCGTTTGGCGTTACGTATCATCTGATTACACCGATTCCTGGCTGCCTTAAACATAACCCAATTGTCATCAACCCGGTCCCTTCTAAACTTGCGGAATGCTCGGTCTCGGCGCCTCATAGCCATTAAGATCCCTCTGGTCATCCAAGGAGCCGGAGGCCGCTTCATTTTGACTCTTCTGACTGGAGCGTGGATGTCATAGAGCCTGGTTACGACTTCATTAAAAACAGTAGTCTTGTCATCCACCGATGTAGCATCTAAAAGAGGCTGCCAGTTAATATTGGAAGCGTCCTTCCTAAGTTTCTCGACATCCATCCGAGCAAAGCAACGCATGGACAGTACCTTTGGTTTAGGTTTGGGAGGTTTCAGGATGTATGAGAGGAAAATTAGGTCATGATGGGAAAAACCAGGAGCGGCCAGTTGACCATGGGATGAAACTAGGGTAGGATTGGAAATAAGAATTAAGTCCAGCCAGGTGTCATCACCAACGGTGTTGTGGTGAGTAGCCTGAAGTGGCAGAACGTGCAGGCTGGCTGACTCAATGAGGTGCAGGAGTTTAGATGAGCGAGGGGAGTTGTGATCGAGGAGGTTGGTATTAAAATCGCCCATGATAACGTGATGCGCATACTCTGAACCCAAAGATTCCAATACCGATTCGAATTCGGTGAAGTAGTTAACAGTTGGAGGGCTTTCATACAAGGCAAGACACAAGTACCTTATATTTATGATAACTATTCCTGCAAATACATACATTTCTATTTCTAATACGTACTATAAAGGATACCGTAAAACTGGGTGAATTAAAACTCAGGGGTGAATCATAACATTTAACAGTTATTTTATCATTGAAGGATTACAGATTGTTATCAATAAGGACTCTAGATTTTTACCTAAGTGTAATAAAAATTTAAATAAAGAGCCTTTAATTGTAACGATTTCATTCGACTTACAAACCACTCCAAAAGTTTTGTTTCAACACTTGAGAATCTATTCACCCCATTTTACCAGGTAGGTACACTATCTTTCTACAGAATGGTACCTTCCATTTAATATTCTCATTAATGGTGTAAGTAGGTATTAATCGGTTAGGCTTCGGACGTTTATTGCCTGAGTTTAGCGTGTCGGACCAACAGCGGTATTAATTCAACCAGCCCATTTTGTCGCAGGGCATTATGCTAATATTTTTATAATATTTTTGATACGCTCGCCCTTCTCCATATTAGTGTATAGGCACGGATTTAGGGTTTTATGCTCTTGTTAATATAATGTTTTGGTTATTGATGTAACGGTTACTATTCGGGTATTAATAATTGGGGATTTGTATTAATAGTTAACTCAATAATAATACTTTAATAGGCATAATGTTCTCCTGGCCGAATTTCGGTCACGGCGGCTTATCTCATTTGTAAATAGCCAAGTACGCAGGAGATATGCACAAGTATGCGCGCAAACACAGGTGCACTCCCTATTCCCTCACTGTCATAGTCCGATGGGACGGTAGACCGACACGACCGGAGATAGATCAGGCGTAGGACCAACGGCTTAACGTGCCTTCCAAAGCACGGCCCTAGGCATATTCATAACATAAAAATGTAAAGTTAATCATGGCAGTTAAAATTGCGATAGGTACTCTAGTTTCATTCAAGGTATAGTATCGGAGGCTTTCAAGGCTATTTTTCCGCAGCAAACATTCCCTTAGACTAGATTATGCTCGCTTCTGGTCGTACAGTCAACAACAAAATTAGATGGACGGCAAAAAATTTTAAACATACTATTTTGTGGACAACAATTTTTTACATAAGAAAAATATCTTAAATATTTTTACATCATCATTTGGACGCTTTTGTAATTTGAGAATATAACTTGGATTGAAGTATATTTCATTCAATATTTGACATTAGGTTTCTTTGCTCATTATGTTGCTTCTGTTGCTGACCGTACCGTTGACATGTAAAACCTTGATTGGCACACTGTGGTTGTGTATGTTTAACACCTACATTAATAGGATATGACAAGACATTATACATCTTAAAGTAAAAGGGAGGAGAATGTAACTTAACTTTATAGTAACTAATTTTGACGTTCTATAAGTGCTCTTTTGTAGCCTATGTGAGAAAAAATATTATAATTATGATGCTTTTAACGTAACTAAAAATTTTGCATTTTTCAGTAGCTGCCCTCCATGCAAAAGTTTTACTTATCTACAGATACTTATTTATTTTTAGGCATTTTTTTAAGGTTTTTTTCTGTCTACATATTCACAACACCTGTAATAAATGGATAAGGTAATCATATTTATAGTTGTTGCATCATACACTGGATTCGTGAAAACTGCACCTAATATAATAAATATATCAGTTTCGATGTTTGGATACCAGTAAACTTTATCACGCTTAAAGGCTTACTGGATTAGAATAAATTGAGGTTTTAGTGTAAACTGTATCCTGGTTTAGTCAATCAAGTATGTTACAACTTGACAAAAAATGGCAATTCAGTCAGGGCCGCGAGAATGACTTGAATTTGAATAACGTGCAAGTGTGAAAAATTAAACAATGATTAATTACGCAAGTATCCAAATATTTTATTATTAGAAAACAAATTGTCTCTATTAACCATAACAGCTCTAAAATAGTGATGTGAGTAATTATGTTAAATTTTTACGCTTATAAATAATTATGTTATAAGTCGCGCAACCCACCGTGCGCGTCCATAAATTTTGTCCACATTACACTTACAGTCATACCTAACGATTACGCTAAATACATACGTAATGAAAAACCAAACATAATAAATTGTCAAATTAATTTACATTTTAAAATCCGGCCCTAGATGTGAGGCGCGTATTTTCGAAGTTAGCGTGACACTGGAGCTTAGTGAAGGGACGATATTGATTGGCATTATCGATTGTTATGCATAGTTCAAGTGAGATTGAGATGATTAATGTAGTTATGAGGTAAATTAAATTGTACTTAGGTTAACGGGCTTGGTTTCTTGCTATGGGCGTATGAGAAATTATGATGATATTTTGTTTTACGGGGTTGTTTTCAAAATGCTGTTTTGAGACGGTCGTACAGAATTTTCAAGGTCGTTTCCTAGATGTGCCTGTAAAATACTCATACAACAAATAATACGTATTGATTTATTTTTTAATAAACCTAATTTAAATAAATGTTGGTTTTTAAATTTCATTATTAATTATGTTTAAGTCACAAAACATTTATTAGTTTGTCATTATATTTTCTCATAGTAGAGAGTAGATTTCGAACATCCTTATTAACCAAACGCCACGCACTACGATCCTTTCACACTGTTTTGTCAATTATCCATTTTAAGTGTACCTACACTAAAGTTAGAGTACCATTATAGACCATAGAGTACTATTCTCAGGGTATAAAGTCCCACTAACTTATATTGCTCTAAATCCCTTTCGGTGTTAATTATTCCATCGATATCGATATCCATTAGCACGTCACTAAACAATGCTGTTATGCAAAACAGTACGTACAAGGGACCCTATCAGATCGGTGGCCGCATTACCTGTGGCCACACTTATTTAGCCCCTAAATTATAAACGGCTAAATCGTTTATAGCCGTTCCAGGTTAGTTAAGTATTCTCGCGTAGTTTGCGTTACGTATAGTTTTAATTGACCAAGTTATGATTTCACTTGAAGGGGCATTATCTGTAGATTACGGGTTAAGTTACGGTACTGTTGTATCTTAATTAATAGGGTAGGGTATCAAGTATCTGATATATAGTGAAATATACCCTATTCCACGCTATCTGGTACCGTTCCTTATCAATGACCTTAACGGAAGTTATTGGGTAGCCTGGTCTACTAACTATTCGATTAGAAACATTGCGATTGTACTACTGATGATATATTTTCTAAAAGGACATTCATAATAGTCCAGTGCCAGTGCCTATGACAGAAGGAACGGGCGTTATTTCGGGTTAATATTTAGATATCTTACATCTTAATTAAGGCTTTGATTAAAAAATCCAGATTTCATAACGGTATTTTTCGTATCGGCATAAGCTAATCTCACAGGAAATGCATGGAGTAGATATTGTCTAGCCAACAAGGATGGTAGCGAGGTTGACCACCCAGTACGCTAGACATAACGACTTGCACCCCATTTCATTATGGTACAATATAATAACTGTTCTCTCCTGACCGAATTTCGGACACGGCGGCCTATCTCATCTGATACTAGCTAACTACACAGGAGTTGCTATAATGCACAAGTTTGCGCGCAAACACAGGTGCACACCCTATTCCCACATTCTCATAGTCAGATGGGACGGTAGACGGACACGACCGGAGGGAGATCAGGCGCAGGACCAAGGGCTTAACGTGACTTCCGAAGTACGGAGGGGTCTCGACATGTGAAAACGGTCACCCATCATAAGACTGACCGCGGCGGTCGCTACGAGACCCTCAATATTATACCTATAATATTTGTTTCTAAACCCTTGACAACCAAGGAGGTACATTACAAAGTGATATTCGCGTGCGTCCACCGTCTTATTGTAAGTAATTCTTTTTGAATTTTCACGGTGATCGACCATTTTGATAGCATCGATTTTTGCCGTAAGCACGCACCCACTCACTTAATTCCTGATTTAAGACCGCATCACATTTTGATAAGTATTTTTAATTTGAATAAATTATGATTTAAGGGTGTTATCGGTACGTAATGGCCGGCTTGTAATCATAACCGTGCTTTCGTTTTGTTACGTCACGCCGGCTAGTGATGTGAAACACTTGCTTTTGTTTTAGGGAAGCATTTGTGGTGATTTGGTTTTGGTTGGGTGCTAAGTTTATGCATTTAATAGGTTTCGTATTTTATGGGTACTAAGACATTTACTAAGTAGGTATGGCCCCCTGTTTCAAATATCATTTACTGTGGGTTTTGACTAAAAGTAAGGAGTTCTAAAAAGTAATGGTGTTTAATAATTCAAAGTGCTAAACAGATTTACTAGCATGCTTCAAGCTCATTACCTAGGTGTTAAGTCTAAAGAAAATAATCAAATAATTTCTAATCAGTGGTTCAACCCAAATAGTATACAAACTTTCAAAGTGTAGAGCGAAAAATTAAAAAAGTAACGCAATCATTTCAAACAGTACCGCTAACCCTTCAAACAGAAGCGCAACCGATTAAAAATGTATGGCTAAAGTCTAGTCAGTAGCTCAACCCAAAAAGTACAGCAAATAGTTCCTAGTCAGTAGTTAACCCCACCACTGCTTGCCGCGGTCCCCTACGCAGTTATTGCGGCGAGAAACCGATAAAGATGTCACAAAGGCTTATAATTTCGACTCGCGACCGATTATATACCGAGATTACCTTGTTTAGGGGACAAAATAATATTAGTGTACCGTATAAATTTAAAGCAACGTTTTTCAGTTATAAAATCTTTGTGTTTTTACGACTTTCGCGTTGTATTTAATGTTTTTTTGTTGTAGTAGGAATTAAATGTTGTGTAGGATTTATAGGGTTAATAGAATTGTAAAGTTTTAATTTTAATTTTTTGTTGTTGCGCCCAGTTTTGAATGAGTTCGGATTTTATTGTTTTAATACGTAGCACTGCCACGGCATCACAGCTGTTATTAATAATAATGTATATAAATATGATTTGATTATTTACATATTTTGCACGGGTCAATATTCACATACATATTACTTTAAATATATTATGTAAAGATATGATACGAAAGATGTATACGATGTATGACTCTCTCTGTGTTGTTAACTAATAGATAACTATATTTTAACCCGCTGTGGGATTATTACATTATATTATATACCTTGACGAGCAACTATAGGCACCTAAAACAATAGAAGTTTAACAAAGGAATTATTTCTTAATTAAAACCAGGCATTTACCGTGAACCTAACCCTTCCACTGCGACTCATCAAAAGAAGTTCCAAAATCAAGCAAATGTTTTTTTATAACTGTATTGTTAGTGTAATAACAACTATATACTGTATATTTTAGTGTTAACCATCTCCGTGCGACATTTACGTACGTCTGCCACGTACAGCTGACACATTCCTTTATTTCTTTCTTTCCTAGTCGATCACTAATTAATAATATCATGTATACGTGTTTTAATCACCTTTTTTCTCTTACAGAATATTTGTGCGCCGGAATGCCGCATACAGGTAATATAATTGGATTTAATTTCTTTATTAGTGACTATAGTTTTATGTAGTTGATTAGGTGTTGAAAGGTATGCATAGATTACCTAGATGGGGGTATGAATAAAAGATTTATAAAAGAAGTATTTTAATTCTGTAATTAATTATCTTTGAATAATTTAACAAGTAAATTATTTATAGTTAATAATTGTCACCCTATTCATTTGTGTACTTCTTTGAAAATATTTTTATAATTGCTATATCCAGGTAGAGCTTTGATAGATTAACTTCATTTTAAGTAGCACCACAATTATTTACAATTTTTGTGCAGTAAAACGATTTCATTCCATGTTTTTAATAGCATTAACATTTTTAATAGTCACGTCCAATTGACAATTATGTAATTGTGTACACAAGAGGTTACACCACACATTAATATACCTACATAAATTCGTTACGCTAATTACATGAGAAACAGAATCAATTTAATCTGTCGTAAAAAATTATACCCATATAAGGACTCTTGCTAAAACAACTTCTGAATAATCCAGGTGATCAAATCCTTAAAATCAATTCAAAAGCAGTACACAAAAAATACCCAGAACCCACACGTAGCAAAACCAAGATTCGCCTCGAAATCTCAACTTCCTTATCAACAAACTAAAACACTGAATACACCGCTAAGTAGAATATTAAATCAACGGCTGAGATCAAGTAACTGGTAGCTAATGACGGCACAGATACAAAAATGCTCAGATCTTAATTAACCCGAACGTTTAACATTAAAGAAACCGAAAAGGCCTGCGTTATCGCTCGAACAAGAATTTACCTCGCGCATTGAAATCATAAGCGTTTCAAAGAACCCCTTTTAGAGGGCTGCCAGGAATGTATTTGTGGGTGGATTCATGTGTTTTTATAATTTTGTTTTCATTTTTTGGCTTTAGGTCAAAAAGATTAAAATGTATAATTAATTATTAAAAAAATAATGTTTAAAATATAATATGGACGTTTAAAGCCTTTTCGCAGCTTTCCATACAGTTTAATACATAATTTGTATAATTATAATTAAGTTTAATAGTAATGTTCACTTTAGTAATTCAAACGTCTGATTTACATACTTTTTAAGTACTGCAGATCATTTAAAAATTCAATAGCAAAAGCTGTTCTCTAAAATTACAATTAAAAAAAACTACACAAGCACTAATCGACACTACAGTATCAAGAGGTCCCTGAAATCAACACAGTAAAGTTGTCAAACATTTCAGTATTTTCAGTTTCATAAACTTTAGTTCGTCCGTGAAGACGCAACACCAATCAACTAGAACGTGCGTTAACGTTTTATATTAGGACAGTTATTAGTATGTTTATAACATGTGACAGTTACGAGGGGACTGCACCAAAACATTATCCAAACAAATATTTTATTACGCTCTAATAAAGGGCAAACGACCATTTAATACTGGATATTTCAACTTGTTGCTATTCAACGTTATTAAAAACTTTATAGTCCAATCTACAAATGCATTGCATGTCAGTTTTATTGTAAAAAATACGCACTTCATACCTAACACAAAATTTACTAAATGTTAATGTCCCTTAATTCTTATTCCATAACTTATCGACCGAACAGTCTTACTTTAACCAAAACATACCAACCCTGGTACCTTACTACCGTCCACAACCATTAACGGTAATTAAGGCAATCGAGTCCAAATCTCGTATCGAGATAAAATCGGATCCGTATCGAGTCGGCCCACCCGCATCAACACTTACTCGATTCTAATACATTATACATGCTCCGTCCACATTAGTTCCTTATTAACATCTGCTCGCACCGAATTGGCCGCTTAGAATGTCACACACTACTTTCTGTGACATCTTCGACCTTACGCCGATAATAATAGAGTCTATGAAAAATAAAAAGTTGATTATTAGCAATAAAATATCATTTTCATGATACATATCTCATGTATAGTAATAATTTTTAGTAAACGTGATGATATCAGAGCATATAAGAAGCATTTGAATGATTTCGTACGTTTTTGGAAGATCACACACGAAGTTTCCGGGATTTTAATTTGAATATAAACAAGGTTAGTAAGTTTCGTTTTAAAGTATAAATTGGTCAACGTCTAATTAAGAGTCGTTCAATATATTGTTGGAAATTTATTGGTAATTGTGTCGGAAAAGTTGTGCTTTGACGGAAATAAGTTTTAAATGTAACGGCTTAATAGTCATTTCTATGCGTAATTTACCTGTGAGGTAATTACACGGGTCAGTGCTACCTATAGGGATTGTTGCACAATCTAGGGGTACCTATATCATTTACCTACAGATTATATGAATGCGGTACCGACAGTTAATTCAGTAATGACGCAAAAATAAATACATATTAAAACCAATCGGGGTCTTTTTTATCCGACTTCTTTCTTTATTTATTTATCATTTAGTCAAGCTATTGAGAGCAACGTCTGAGTTTTATAACCTGTCTTATCTAAGAAACTCTGAAGTTTTTAGACAATTATGATTTGAAATTCTTATTAGGCTGAAAAATTATACTTTCTAACGGATTACATCTATCTGATTTTTGCTTGACTGCCAGTTTTTGCGATGTCATGCAGTCATCACTTATTTGGTAAAAAATAATTGTGCAACATGATAATAGACACCAAGACGAGCCCGCCCGTGTATAATACTATACATAACCTTCTTAACACCAAAAACATTAGTTGTAGTAGTTGTCACGCACAATCCTAAGCTGCCTCCACACCACATAATTCCTAGCTCTAATATCTAATTATAAATCGAACATTAGGCAACACCTACAGCCTACACGTATCAGGTGTACAGATCTATCGGTCGAGAGCATGGTAAACGGTATTTAAACGCGACAAGTCAAGCGTCGAGATTTGACGCCGAATTAACTTGGTGGGTACGGGAATACGGGCGGGCGACGGACGGCGACAACGGCTCACTGGTTGGGTTAGTGTGGATGTACCTTAATGATTATTATTGTTTAATTATACGCATTTCATCGTAATCGGATGAAAGAAGAAAATAATTTTATTCGTGGATTCACATAAACAAAGGCACACAGAGAATCAGGTTCATTGGTTAAGGATCCCAAATTGACGATCAAAGCAAAAAATCTTATTATTTTGTAAATGTCGTTGAAACTTCAAGTCCTAACTGAACATTTGGATTGGACTTAGGCTGTATTACTGCATACATCTTCTGCATATGCGGCCAACAGTACAAATGACAGGAATAGTAATAAGTAGGACTTTGGCAAGTCAGAAATAGAGGGAAAGTAGGCAGGATTCCTCTTTGCCATGTAGTGGAAAATACAAGCTTAAATTATTATTGTTAATGCAATAGATATGCTATCAAAATTACGCATATGATTAATCATGTGTTATTACATACAATTTATCTTTGTGAAAGGCACCACCCACGTTGGCTTCTCAACAGCAGCATAGTTTGCGAAATCGAAAACATTACGAACGAAATTAAAATGTTTATTGAAAAGTTCTTTATTAACATAAAAATTACATGACGTCGGCGAGTTCAATGATCTTAAGCCAGCCACCCAATTGAGAGGCTTCCATTCTATATCAAGATCAATATCAGTATTTTAACACCAAATAGCTAATAATAAATTAATGTAAATTAATTTCCTGTGCTATATTATAGCAAAACTAATTTAAAGATATTATGCTTATTAAATTTGATAACAATCATTATAATTTTTGATTTCACGATCGTCACCTTGCAATTCATTAATATTTTCGAATGCTCCAATCTTCTTTGTCAATGTTTATTGGACCACAATACCACAACCCAAAGCACTCAAAAACGTCTAATCAATCATAGCCTTAGTTGTTATTCGTACTGATTGTTCAACAACACAAAATAAAAAAATCCTGAGCAAATGTATATGAGTTTAAAGAACCAATTGCAGTGGTTTAGTAATCAACACAATAGAACAAAGTCAAAGTCCAAATTAGAAAGAAAATCCTCCTAAAAAATCTAACTGGCTAGTATGATCTATGGCCATAAACGTCTGTGTTGGTAGATAGATAGAATATCTTTATTGCACACCAAGAAACAAATGATACAGAATAACCTTAAAACTGAAACAACAAATGGTGATCTTATTGCTAAAAGCGATTTCTAATGTTTTATTGGTAATGTGTTTATATTATCAACTAAGATTTTTGTATATAAATTAGAAGGTGTCTATCTTATTTATATACAAAAATGTTATAAGCAGATTTCCAGACTAAGTTAAAAGAGCAACATCTATTGAAATTAAGAATATAGGTAAGGTTGAAATTTCTCCGTCCAACAACAGTGACACAAGCCCTTCATTAAACGTCTCATCCACGTTAATACCAACCACAATTTCTATAATAACTCGGTCTATATCAAATGAATCTAAACATCAGATTCGATTTTCTAGTTCGATGTTTACAACTGTGTTACAATTTTATATCGTAAACTTTATTTCCTTTTATTATTGTTCATTAATTATTAAAGAAACTTGTATTGAGTTGCTATAAAGATGTTTATCGACGTATTAACGGTACATACGTGTGTATAGTTTTAAATGTTACAGACTCTGTAATTATGGGCTAATCATATTCCGGATTTTTATTGTTTCGCTTTTAAGTGTTGATTTTATGACTAGCGCTTAATTTATCGCCGTGATGATAAACAAACAATGTATTAAAATCTGGGTTTGGAATTAAAACAATATTTTAAATTAGCTGATTTAATTGTTTTAAAAATATAATATTCATACTATCAAAACGAGAATTAAAAATCTCCTTCCATTACATAAAATAAATGTAGCAACGCATATTTAGGTAAAATAGTACCTAGACGATTTCAGTGTAAAGTAAATACATTATATAACAACTTCAGTGTACAATCAACAAATATGAATTCATCTAAATAAAACTAGAGTAGAATTTCATACATCAATACTTCCATCTACTAAAATTCCACCCTTCAAAACCCAACCACTGCATCTACTTTCTCACCGGTGTCATGAACCGGCACCACATCTTCTCGATCTGGTAGTTTCTCTTCGACAGCCTATTCTCCAGCAACTCTTCTGGAGCTAGCTTTTTAAATGCTTTCGGCTTGTAAAACTTTAAGTCCTCGTAATCAATCGCGTGTTTCACCCACCTAGTATAATATTCCCCTCCTGAAATTGTTATGAACAGATTTAACAGGCGTTCATCATGATTACCAACAGCTTCCTAAGCCTCTTTGTGATTGTGTCATTTATTAGGTTTAAGTATTTTTATAGGCTAAAATGTAACAGATGCTTATTTGTAATTTTTGTCAAAACACTACTTTAGCGTAGTAACAGCTTGGGGAAAACCATGTCATGATACCTAAACAATCTAGTATCACCAACATCTTGTAAACAAAGGTTTTGATTGGCGGTGTTATGTAACTTTAAGGGGAGAAGTTTTGCGTATGTTTTAATAAACACGCACTACAGTACTCAGGCTCTGCTATCATTCAATTCTTTTCCATTAATAAAGATATGACGATAAGCAGCTGTGCCAAAATTACCTATATTTAGTAAATACTAACTATCGTAATTGTCAATGATGTCAGGCCTGTAGGTGCCTACGGTGTAGAACCTCAATTTTTTGACAGCTGCCGCGTAGTCTTCGCACCGGCACCGGTCCATCGCACCCTGGACTAATTGTTGCGTACTTCAAAAATAATTTGACAAACCTTACTTTACGACTGTCATTGTCAAAATTAAAGGATATTTACATTTCAATTTGAAATGAAGGAGGCTTTTGATGAGGTTTTACGTGTCTACCAAAAAGTTATGAGCTGTTAACGATGGTATTTATACAAAACCATTAAGAGGATTTTATTTTTGGTTTGATAAATTGGTATCAGTTAAATACCAAGTAGATTTTTAACGCGTATTTCATCCTTAGACCTATGAATTTCGAGAGTAACTGAACGCACTTAATAAGGTAAGTGTAAGTAAGGCAGTGGCAAATGTTACCGCCGGCGCCGCACCGACGCCGTTCTAGACAACATAGACGCGTCATACAACAGACTTTACAAAGTAATAACAGCTAACACCAAGCTCACACTTACTTTACTCGCCCTCTGACATCTAAATAACTATCAATAGTACATAAAATCGTTGCTCCCGTATACCTAATGCCTCGGCAATCGGCGGTGTTGTAAAATCAGTCACAAGTTGTAAAAACCGCAATAACTTGGGCGATATACGGTCGATATACGTTCGAGAGGCGAAGGAAAAAAAACCGCGACTTTTACAACCGGCCGATTGTAAAACTGGGAGCATATTAACGTTATAGCGTTCCCGAGACGCGTGCAATTCGTATCTTTTAAATGTGTTCCAAGAAATTTACATTACGCTAGCTTGTGCGGTTTAGTGTTGCGATCACTTCTGGCGCGGTTTCATGATATAGTGTGTTCATGCCTTTTTTTAGGCTCTTGAAATATTTGTCCCGAAAATAAACCTTGAATATACAGTTTGAGGCCGATTATGGCTTAGCTATTAAACTTTTTACATGCTTTAAAATGATTGGCTCAAGAAAATAATTTTAATATATAGTTCCGAAGCAGGTTACTGATAAAATAGTAAATTAGATTTTCAGGAAACTATTTAGCAATTACTAAAACGTTGTACAGTAAAATGTCTAATAATATGAACATGAAAGCTAATAATAACAAGTAAATCAGAAGGTCTGTCTGTGTACTAGAAAATAACATACCAAGTGAGAAATAAGCTTGTAAAAACAAGCTTCAATGAATGTGTAGGTATGTAAAACAGATAATATATGATTTTCATAATATTCTAAGCCAATATACGTAAGTGCACTTTAATCCTAAGATATCGACACATTTAAATAATGTTATTTATTTTATCTTTCAGCAAATAGAGTCATTTCTTCGACAGTTGAAGTCTTTATGCATACTTGCTTATAAAAATATTTCTTAAACGACGTGGCATTTTTCTACATATAAGATCATAGTAAATGTTAATTGTCATCTCTAAAAGTTTTTGCATTGTTTCAATATACATAAAATTTGGAATCGCAATAAAGAATATGGAATAAATTTATCTTCAGCATCTGACATCGTCCACATAAAAGAAGGCGCGTAATTTATATTTATTTCATTTCATAGTTGATAATAATTATCACTTAGATGTTTCGCTAAAAACGTTATAAAGAGGTAGAGTTGGTTTCGCATTAATAATATTTTATCTTCGTATTCATTACATACCTCTTCAAAATCGATATTTATTACAGAAATGTGCATAGTCCGTACCTACTGAATCATATTATTTGTTGCATTCTTAGTTCAGTGCTGCACGTATGTTTATGAAAGTGAATAGTGGCGCCACTTTCTTCGTAAAACGATAAAAAAGTTTTTCTATAGGATCATTATTGTTCCAATTCTGGCCACATTAATAATACGTAAAAATGTATGTTTATGAAACTTTTCACACTCTCTGAAATGACTCTCTCAAGTACAGAAATCATGTATTTTAGTATTTTCTCAGTAATATGTTATTAGAGAAAACAAAAGAAGCTACAGTTGTAGCTTCTTTTGAATAACAATAACAATAAATGAAACAATCGGAGTTTCCTCTTAATTTTCACATATAATGTCTTGCTCGGGCTACCGGTGATAAAACAAATTTAATACACGTTTTATGTTGGTAAGAAGCAGTATCGTACTGTTGATTGGCGAGAAATAAATGCTACCGGTATTGTGAGGATTGACGTACACGTTGACCAATAACCGCTTAATGACGAATACGAATATAACTGTCACTTTATTGTTAGGTAGGTAGTATATTGTAAGAATAGTTAGTTTGAAGAAGATAGTTATTAACTAACTCATGACTCTGGCTAATTTTAACTTTCAGTTCTTTTAGTCTGTGACAGTCTGATTAATCGCAATATGAATCAATTTCATCGTCAGGTTTTCTATATATACATAATAGATTTTAAGTAACTATTCATATTTATTTTTGGGCATAATCTATGTCACTTTTTGGACCAAAAACTATACCTCTAATCACCCCTATCTGTGGCGCCCTTGGTACACGGGCAGAGACGCGGGCATAACTAGATAAAAAGTGTATAAGTAAGACCTGAACACGTCTTCAATGTCAGACACCATTCCAACGACTAAGCATGGTCAGTAATGAGAATATTTCCTTACGACCGTTAAAAATGATTTCTGATGATCGGCACATGCGCAGTAGTCATTTACTGGCTGATAGTATGTGATGTTGCACTAATGAGTTCGCTAAGATCAGTGCTAACGCGAACTGGCAGCCATTTGAGGGCTCAATATCATGCACTCGATTGGCGCGAAATGAAAGCTACCGGTATTGTGGATTGAGCGAGCCGCATACTGTGACTAAATACCGCTTGTTTTGCAACGGATAACTGCTGTATGTTGCGTTTGAATGATGACTAAGCGATTTACTTTTGTTTATAATAGTCTTAATTTTAGTTTCAAAGATTAAGCTAAATCACTGATTTTGTCCGACGGGAACGAATGGTTTATTTCTTGAAAATAAACTAACCTACTTATAGTTGTGTAACAATCATTAGCATATTAAAAACCCTATTTGGTTATTGTTTTTCTTTATTTTAGAAAAAAAATTGGTATAAGAATAAGATTTAATTTTTGTAAACCTAGGGAATGATTAAAATAAAAGACATACATTCATACATGTTTATGAGCTTAAAAAAGGTAATTTAAAATAGTAGGTACATTTATCTACAGTAAGTAAGAAGTATATTTCCCAAGTTTATCACAAATAAACTATCATTTAATACCACATCGATGTAACACAGCAGCTATTGAGTTCAGTGTGCGTCGCAGCTTAAGCAGCGTTTACGATCCTTTTACTAAATGAGATTTTATCTGCACGCCTCTTATTTATTGTTCCTTTTTCAAACTTTCGTCTTGGAAGCTTTAACAATAAAAAGAAAAACAAATTGTTTCCGATCAATTTTTAGTTTGAAATCGCTAAGGGAAAGCATTTATTGGAAGATTTTGTTCATTAATTCAGTACAAAAAAATCGTATAGTTTGACGAAATTATGACCATAACAAAATTACATTAAACAATAGAAACACATGCATAAAGTCAAGGGCATTTAAAATAAATCAAATTTAGTTGTTTTAATGGCTGGCTTCTTGCTATTTTGCTCATTAAAAGTCCTATAGGTATAGGAGTATAGACTATAGAGACATTACAGACCAACAGGTAATCTATGTCCATGTAACTCGGACCTTCTGTTTCGCAGAACACACCGACACCTATCGACAAAGCGGAGACCATTGCGTCGTACATTTTCCTTTTAATGACACCAGCCGCTGTCAAACAAAATTAAATTTTAATTGTCAGCGCTAAAGACTAAATTAGCTTGAAACTATATAATCATTACAACAAGCGGTCTGAAAGAGGAATCGTAAAGCAAGGGAAGTAATTTGCATCCGTTGCTTGGACCGCGAGACGCGACAACACCCGTGAAATGGCGTATAGGCGGGTGCGGTGTTTTCTTTAAAGTAAAACGTCATAAACCCAAATTACTGCAGACAAATTAGTACTTTAATTTTATACGCATTAAGGTTGTAAACCGTTTGGCATCGGCCGATTGGTTTATTACTTTATAATGGTCCGAGTTACCAGTAGCGGTTAACGTAGGTGCCAGGATTAAAATAAGGTTGCCTAGAATGAGATTGGAAGTATTAAAAGTGATTGATTTTTCTTATTAATGATGTATGGGTATTGTGGGTTGGTTTATTGCTAAATTAGTTCGTGATTTTATTATTATAATCGGATTATGCCTTAAAAGGATGTGTGAAGACATTTCGCCAAGTTTTCTGCTTCTGTTATTCTTGATTGCGTGTCGAACGGCGCAAGATTTCCATATTGGTTACCGTAAATGGTTTGATGCGAAACATAATTCTTTAATTTCAACTTATCGCCTGAAGATGTCTTAATCAAAGTGGAACGACAATTGTTTTCTGTGCACATGTTTTTAGCCATTAGTTACTGCTTTGATTCAAGACCTATATCATCATCATCAGCCGGAAAACGTCCACTGTTGAACAAAGCCTCCCTCTTAAAACGCCGCTTCCTATATGTCGATATGGAAATGGCCTGATTGATTTTGAGTTTTGGGTACCGTAATAAGAGGTTAGATCTTAGATAAAGTCATAAAGGTATTTTTAGACTGTTTATTTATAAATCTAGTTTTAGAAATATAGTAGACAATTCGATTTGAGAAAAAAAATTGAGTAAAATAATATGTTCTTAGTACGTAGTTTATTTTTAAAGATAGTAGGTGCTACTACGAAGCTTTTAAACTAGCAAAGTCGAAACCAAATAATTCTCATCGTACAATGAATAATATACATTAAACAGCTATTAAAACATTTTAAACAACGAATAATTACAAAATAGACAACCAAGCTCATTACTCCTTAATTAACTCCTGGCCAATAAATTTCGTTGACATATCTCCAGATCTAAAACTTACGAAGAAATGGTTTTTTTTGTAGGTAATTGGCGGACACAGGGTGATATGAATTTGGCAATCAAATAAATATTAGGACGAAATTGGGACAGGTGGAGTGTCGAAATAAGGGGATACGGAGTGCCCATTGTAATTGAGATATAAATGCTCCTTTTTGATTAACTGCGAAGGGGCTTGGAGCTGGTTTTAAGTATAAATTTATGTTAAAAGAGGTTCTGTATTTTCAGTCGCTAAATTGAGTAATTTTAATGTTATGAAGTTGTAATTTGACTGTACAATGCATTAATAATATTTATAATAGCTCCTTGAATAAAATTAATGAATATAATTAAAACAAATATAAAATTAGATACTACGACTGTGCCTTTTGCTTTACTTAGGGAGGGCACTACCATACCCCCAGTAAATCCAACATAATCAGCTATAGAATGGATCTACTGTTCAGTCGAAGTTGAAACGCAAAAGACAAAGTCTTTTCAGTAACATTAGCAAATGATCATTCTCAATGTACAAAGAGTCCTGGAGTGCTAGTCGCAGGCTGTGCGAGTTTATCAAGTTGCGTGCCAGTTGTCGTGCGTGAAGTATTACCGTGGTGGCCGTCGATGGTCAATTATCAACGCTTCACGACTAATTATAACCGTTAAGATTTAAACAACTACTGAAATTGAATAGCTGACTGCAACGTCTGTGCTGTTAGCCTTGTTTTTAGGGAGTACTGTTATTTGATGTTAGTTTCTTGCGGCTCTATGATTTCCTAGGATTTTTTTTACAAATTAAACATACTTTATTTCTTGATCTTCGTTACTACAAGATCTAAGAGAAATTTGCAAGACTTTCCACTTCTTTGCTCTTTTATTTTCACCATTTAAAGTTGTAAAATGCTTTGTGTCTATAATTTTTAAACCATACTATCTGATTTTCATTTAAAATGATTGATGGTAAATTATTACATGTTTAAAAATATCCGTAAATGTTTTCAAATATTTATTAATAAATAAACAAGCTTTTTACAGTACAGAATAAAAAACACTTGCGTATACTCCTTTATAACCAACTTGTATCTTCAACGATTCAAAATTCTCGCTTTACAAGTACCAGGCAATTATAACCAATAAAGATCACCTCCCCAGGTCAGGCCGGCGTCAACCAATTGGGGGGCGTGTTCGTCAACGGCCGTCCCCTCCCAGACGTGGTTCGCAAGAGGATCGTGGAGCTTGCGATCATGGGGGTGAGGCCCTGTGACATCAGCCGCCAGCTGCTGGTCTCCCACGGGTGCGTGTCCAAGATACTCACGAGGTTCTACGAGACGGGCTCCATTAGGCCCGGCTCTATTGGAGGCAGTAAAACTAAGGTAAGCTTTATTGCATGTGTGAATTATTACGTGACCCCAGAACTTAAGAATAGGCAAAAGAAACAAAGCACTTTACTTAACCATGAAAACATTAAGCATATATTTATATGAGTAAGAAATTAACTAAGTTATACAGTAGAGACAATCGAAAATATTCCAGAAATCTTCCTACCCATCTCGCGGTTCATTAGAAAAAATAACAATTCAACAACAACTCAAAATACAATACTAACATATTCCGAACGAAAGCTCCCAAGATTTCGTTAAAACCTTTGAAAATGGGCAACGTCATTTTAGGAATGTTTGCAAGAATTTGCCTGTCTTTGTAAAAGGAGTCTAGACATGTCGAAAGTAAAAAAGAAATCTTCGTTCTGTCGAAGAACACGATTGGAGCCGAAGACAAGTCACGACGGTGCATTAGTGATTTTACTGATATTACACATAATTACTAATGATGGTCCTTTTCCTCAGTATAATATTTCAAATCAAGACGGATATCCAAAATGAGTTAGTGGAACTTCCGTATGATAAACATTGATGAGATTCATAAAACATTAGTTCTTTTAAGATGTAACTTACCGTTCTATGTGTACTTAAATCCTGCAGACCTATTTCGCTTTAGCATTTTCTCCTTGGTTTCGGAAGTTTAAAGGTTTTAGTTGCAGCTGAAAAAGTGAGAGGAAACAAATTAAAATGCTTTAATTCTACAAATATAAACCCTATTTCTCTCACTCCGTATTTCCCAAAAACATCATTTTTTTCCAAAAAATCTCTAATCTTTAGCAAATGTTTAGTAGAAAAAAATGTAAATCAACAGTGTTGTCGGGCTGTTCATCGATAGCCAGCGAATCGAGCGGGTCACGCCGCCAATCACTAGTAATTATAAACTATAAAATTTTTAACCGGCACCGACTTTCGGCTTCTTGAGATGGCCTTTCGACACGCCCGTAAGGCGCGCGATTAGTGGCGGCCGGTATGGTTCTGTAGCTGTTGTTAATGTTACGAGTTTGTGTGGAAGTTATATTTACAAAAATGGGTTGTTCTAGATTAGAAATAATAAAATCAGCTATGTGTATTTTGTCTGTAAGGTTGTTTTGCAGTAATTCATACACTTATTCTATTCTTAAACTTACTTAGACTTTCGTCAATTGATATCGCTTTCGTTTGTTAAATGTATATGTATATATCGTATGAGGTTATAATTCTTATTCCAACCATTAGCAGTATTTATTAACATAATCAAATCAACATCAAACTTGATAATCCTAGCATCAAACAGTAAGCATGCGGTACTGAAGAGTTGGGAAACATCTAAACGTTTTATGATTGTACTGATGGATCCCCACTGTGGAGTCCGGTAAGCGTATTCGACACCGACCTCACTAAATTCGGTACGCCAATAAAACGACCATTTGTTCTTCCACAAACGGACGCCGACATCAAAAAATTGATTACAACAAAATACTTCGAAATCACCGAATACTTTTATTGGCGGTGTTATGGGAACACTTAATTGACTACTAATCAAGGTGCCCAAACGTCACGTACCACTCGATCCATCGTACATATCGATTATAATCGGTATACATAGAATTATGTTGATACGACAGTGATCTCATCCGACAGAAAAAAAAACGGAACCAATTGTGAATTATGTAAAACGTTTCGTTTTGTAATTATATTTTCGCGTTTCTTTAGATTACTTTATGGTTATATATTGCTCTTTTATATTTTGATTGAATAAATAATAGCGTGGCCTTTTACATCCATACATTTTATTATTCCATTTTGTTCGGAATTAAAATCTTGATCACTTTCTAAATGCAGTATTTTCAATGTTCCATAACTATTAATTATCATCATCTCTATATAAAATTGATTGTCCTAACTGATTAATTGTTGTGAAAAAATATGATTTCACGTTGTAGAAATCTTAAAATTGAAGATGATGCTGATTACATGGGAAAAAGTATTGAAAGCAGACTTAAGTAATTAATAAAATACTAACAATTATCTAGACATATTATTCAGATTTTTAATTAAGGGGACCATGGGAAAATATATTTGTACAATTAGAATTTTGGCAATACTCCAAACTATTCTCAGAAGAAGAATTTCACAAAGCAGCCTAAAGTTTATAATAATAATAAGATAATATTCGTAAGATTAAACATTTTCTTTATTCTTAAATCAATATGCATACAAATCAAGAACTTTTAAGACACCTATTAAATTATTATTTTTGCAAAATAAACGTAAAATATTTCCAAAATTGTAATCCTTCCAAATTATGCAGGCTCAATAACTAAAGTGCGATAACCTCCATCAATTATACAATATATCTAAATCAAGGGTATAAATGAACCAACAGTAAAGATTTCTCTGTGAAAAATCGTTTGATTGGACAATTTGTAAAGCCTTGGATTTTAAAAGGTTAAGACAATATCGTTTAAGGCACCTTGGACTGTTATGACCCTATTTAGGTCGTTTGGCAATTCTAATTGGTTTCCCTTTAAAATATAGGTACTGTAACCAAATAATAATCTGTTTATTATCTAGAATATTAAACAGAGACAAAAAATCTGAACGTTTATCGGATTGAAGTTGTAGAATTTTCGTTTATTTTTAAATGTCACCCTACACTACTACTTCACCTGTATCGTAGGTGCGTTCCACAAACATGAACATCGGCGGTTCACATAAATTGTTGACCCGTGCGGGAATCGAACCCGAAACTACACAGAAGTCCAATCGCTTAGCTACTGCACCAATCAGGTCTTCAAATTTATATTAGGGTCAATAATAATTTACTATTTTTCAATATTCTAGAGAGTGTTCTTTTCAATGATGCAGCAATTCTAGTCTAACTACATTCTTTTTGTACTATAATATCATACTGCATAAAAATCTTCTTATAAATTCAATTAAGGATTCTTTTACGATTTCTTTAGTCATTTATCCTAATAAAGTTTTAAGTGTTCCTTGGCACCAGTGATTTAGGCATCGAACAATTATGTTTACGGATGCCGAGGTAATTACTAAAGTGTATTGATACGATATACTTGTACTTTTACTTCTGTCGCTACATTAGCTTCTGTCGCTACTTACCGCGGATGAATTGAGATAAAACTTAGCCCGTTTTTCCTCAGGATTCAATCTATCTCATGTCATTTATCAATCACGGTTGTACAGCTTAGAAGCTACAAATGTATAAGAACTGAGAAACAGATAATTTTTTTACACTAAAACCTTTATTCCGTCGTAGATCTTATTGGTCATAATAACATACAGTATTAGGCATAATACGATTAATTCTGTATATAATTCTCAAAGACAATCACCCTGTCCATAACTAAATACTGCGTTTATCTATAAATTAGACCTATAAAAATAAATGCTTTTTAATTGGTTTCTACGAAAACGTACTGGCAGTGTATGAAAGCTAGAATTTGGCTGAAACACTGCCGCACTCTTAATTACATCCATCAGTCTATAAATACCAAAACAACTCGATACAAATCTCTAAATTGCTTCAAACGTATGAACATAAAAAATAAACGTGAAACACATAAAAATCGTACACATCTTTTAATTTGACCAATTCAAATCACTAGTGTGGGAAACCACGCTAGCTTTTGGAATATTTTTTCCAACAAATATTTACCGTTATTACTTCAGATACGAATAGCGAAAAGTCGAGATAAACGATCAACTCGATTACACCGTGTAGTGATTATAAAATTACGATACGCTTTTTCTAACATAATTGGTGATCACTACAGAAGCATATTTCTATAGTTTTACCGGGCGGTTGAGCTTCCCCACTTTTAATTAAAATTAAAGTTATTACGGCCCGTTTCCTAGCGTTCGTTAATGTTAACTGTTGTTCTACACGAAAGTTTTACCATCTGTAATGGCCGGCGGGTACTAAATGGTAAACAAATGAATCGCTTTTAAGTTTCTGGTTTATTGTCTAAGGTTTAAAGAGCTTAGGGTTGGTGGAGTTCAAGGAACCATATTTCGTCCTGAAGATGATTACAGTAATGTTTTTGATGCAAAAGCTTTGACTCTCCTTTTGTTAATGACCGTGAAGTAAGGTGGTTGACTAGTTCATAGTAAGCACGATGATACTATAAACGAATCAAACTCAACTTTACTTAAACTTAAGCTATGGAACTAATGATTTAGTAATATTTTTTTAAACAAGGTTCAGCGCACTACTTTAGAACATATTCACGCGATATGGCAAACAAAATATGTCATCATTTTGATACCTTATTAGGAGATAGGACTCTTCATTTGAGACAGGAATGTGAAAAGACTATCGTTCTATCGTATATATATCCATCTAAAAACTTTATTTAAGTCAAGTCATTGACACACAGAGCGTAAAGGTCTTTTGACTAGTTAATACCTTGGCAATTGGGTAGCAAAGATTAAAACAGATGCAAAAATTTGCTGCAAAATTATAATGACAAGATTGAGACTTCTCTAAGTGTAAAGAAGTGATGCAAAAATGATTTTAAATTAAAATATATCGTTGTTCGTTATAGGTATTTATGATGTATTGAAGAGACGACTGTTTTTGGTGGGATCAATCCTAATTGCGGCTCATCGCGCCACTAATCGCCGGCTTATGATAATCCGTCGTAAAACCACGAAATAAAAATTTATCACTTAAATAATGTAGAGCGCTTCAACGTTTTAATACTAATTGCTCGTCATATTAGTAACGCTTTTACGTTCATTAATAACTAGTTACTTTCACTGAAAGTATATTTTTATATAATAGACTAATTTTAAAACAAAACGGATAGTTTGGGAGGATTTTTAATACAATAGCCTCTTCGTCGTTTCATATCAACGAAAACACAACCAACGCGAACGGTGACTAAATTATATGTCCCTCTTATTCATAAACTAGGATCATACCGCATTAAGTCTATTGACATCTTTTTTCTTTGATATGCAAACGACAATGAGAGGTATAATTTAATCCTTGGTTTTAATCGTAATTTTTTTTGAATAGGGGGATGAAAGTATTGTCAAGACTGTAGAAGTAAATAGAAGTTGTCTGAAGAGAAACAAATCTAGATTTAATTAAACTGAAAGCGTTTAAGCTGTTCTAAGCCCTGAGCTTTATTAATTATTACTAGAAAATGGTGGAACAAACTTGAATGGAGCTCAAAATCTAGATTTATGGAAGGAGCAAAGGGAGGTCTTTGCTCTGCGGAGATCACGGCTAAAATAACAATAAACATTAAAGTTACGCGCGTAAGTAACTAAAACCTACGCAGTTACGAGCCATATACTTCTTGAAATACACCATAAATATGCCACCGGACTTAAATCGGAAAATGTTGATATTCAAACAGATGTCTGATATTTATACGAACGCATTTTATAAACCTCAAATAAATACATTTGTCATCTAAATCCAGATAGTACCACACCAGGGAAGCGTTATAAAATCCTCAGAGGTCAACCCTTCAGTGCGATAGGCTAACCAACTAACCAAGATATTTGCATGGAACCAACATTCACATATAGTCCCTATCTCCAGTTTACGACCGCGAGTTATGGTCTTTATGATCGATGGCCAGTATTTATGGCCAAATGACCGTAATTAGTGGGGCCGAGTACCACTGGACTTTATAGCTGGGCGGCGCGCGATTGAACATTGCTTTCACACTGCATTTTAGTGTTAAGTTTGGTTCCATATTTGTTCTGACTGGGTATTTTTGTACATTTATTAGCGGTACAATTTAATTGAACTGATATACGTTTAGTTTTACATTTATTGTTATATGTTCATTTGGATATTATTTTCTTGGTGAAATGGCTGTAAAGGAAAATCTTTATCGTTCGTTTTTATGCGGCCGTTATCTTGTAGTTGATCTCTTACACAATATTTCAATCGTATATTTGTGAATAAAATTATGTGTTGTATAAAAAAAGACATAAAGCCTTACATACGACGTGCTTGTTTAATCATCAGCAAAAATTCCTAAAATTTTGCTGGTAATACGATTCGTCCTTACTCAGTAGGTACTAACAATTACAAATTTTTTCTTCCTTTTCATAACCAAAAAAAAATTAGAACCAGTGATAAAAGACCTTGTTAGACATAACCAGTTAACGTAGACTGTCAAGCCACAGTCTACACGCCAACATTTTTGAAACGCATTGTAAATCGAAACAACCGCATCAAACCTTGTGTTACTAAAATGATTTCAACACATGGAAATCCGATCGTTGGGATCGTAATGAATCGTGTTTGCGCAAGCTACGGACAGAAGTATTTGTTACCGTCACTGCAAATGTTTGCAGCCATTAGACGCGAATGTAACGGACTGTTTCGACACAGTATCGACTTGATACGTTCTATACTAAATACGTAACGTTCCTGTCATGGATGTTGTTTACGGTTTCTGAATAATGGCGTTGTTGTGCTTGCAAAGCTTTGTGTCGATGTTGAGGATACATTTCTTGCTGTATGGACGGTTAAAGAAAAAGCCGAAATATTTTTTTTCTGAGGGAATCCTTTTCTTCGTATGAGTTTATAGCCACATGGTCATGCTGTGGTGTAGAGATTGGTCAGTCCACAAGCGAAGTTGACCGTCCAGGGTGCACCGGACGTACTCAAGTATCTCTTGGAAACCCTTTACTTGCACCCTTCTTCTGAGGGAATCACTTCAGCTAAAAACCTAACCCACGGTCATCAAGCCAAGTTTTTGCTCCTGCTCGATTAATGATTACAGCCTTGCCTTACCTTACATAGGACTAAGACTTATGAGCCCCGAAATGTGCATGACCCTTGGTAAAGGAGAATACTTCTGAGAAACCTATCCCTTCGGGAATAACTGACGTACTATATGCTATAGTCGGGATAAAGTTAAGGAGCAAGCAAGACAAGGATAAGGCCCTGGACCGAGCCTATAGAAATAGGCAGCAGTGAAGTTTAAAGCTATCTAAGAAAGCGTAAAGAATAGATAGAATTAATCCACTAAAAAGCTTCCAACTTTCATAAAATTTCACCAACCCCTTAATTACTTTACACGATCCAGATATACTCTTGCTGTGACTCTCACAATCAACGCAGGCGCACAAGAAGGTGTAAGCTCCATTCATTGTTTATGGCCAATTAGGAAGTTTGCACACCTCCGCGAACTTCGTTATGCGGTGACGTTTACTGTACTGTACACTTGCCTGAAAGGTATTCAATACTGCCTGAACGGAAAGAGGTTTGTTTATCATTATTCTCTAGAGAAAATAGCGGTCAGGAATTAGGTTTTTTTATTACACAAATGATATCCGTAAAAAGATCTCCGTTTTCTCAATATTTTGTTAATCTAGTCTCTGAATATGGCCTTGTATCCTACGTGACAAAGTCTGCTTCGTATCAGCATAAGCCAATAGCTACATGGAATAGGTCATGCCGCGGTGTAGAGATTGGTCATTCAACAAGGATGGTAGCGAGTTTGTCCGTCCAGGGTGCGCCGGACGTACTTAAGTATCGTCACTCGTGGAGGCTCCATTAAATTTGTAACCGACTTGGAATCCTAGAGCAGGTTCAATATTTTTTCTGTATTTATTTTTTTAGTTTAGAAGTTCGTGTCTTTTAACTCAAAAATCTTGATCCACTCCTTGTAAGTGAAAATAAAGGCAAAGAAAACAGTTGCGACCGCAATAGCGACACCGAGATTTGAAAGCTTCACTCAAGCCGCACCACAAACTCACCACAAACTAACCTAACCTAACCTAACATTCGATCCAAACAAAGATATCAACACCGATATTCCCATAATAAATCCATATAATTAATACGTATCGATTATAAGAGTGTCGTGTAACAAACATACTACGTTGACAATTACAAACACAACCCTACACGAACCAATTAAATACAATACATCCGATCAACCCTAATATCCGGGGGTAGGGGCGACCCCGTTTATCTTAATAACATGTTAATACATCGAGTGTCGCGATCGAGGGGTTAATTTTTACCTGAACGTGGTTTGTGTTCGCTCATTTGCGGTATCTATTGGATCTCGGTTGAGGACGTATGGGAATTGTTTCGTTTTTCTATTATTGTTTTTAATGCTGGCAATTTCGGAACTGTGTTATGAGGTTTCTTTTATGATCTGTTTTTAAATTATATTAAACAAACGTGACATTTGTTTTTATGTTTTACTTTTCTATACAAAGCCAAAATATTTGTAAGGAAGATAAAATCATAACAATATGTTTATTTTTTCCGATTAACTGAATTTCATTAAACATGTATACAAGATTGTCTACAGATTAAAAAGAAAACCGATCGATTTCTATGAATCTAAATGACTTAATAATAATCTTTTATTATTGAAAAATCTGATAGTCATCGCCTGAACGCTATGACATGCCAAACTGACATTAACAGCTTTGTCAAACAATATAACGTGGCAGTATTAAATATTCAATGCTGGCAACACATTACCCGTACGTGTTTTTAATTGATCTGGCAATACCGAAAAGCGGTGCTCGTAATACTACACGAGGGGATTATTATTAATGCTTTCAGTTATAATTATCAGGTTTTACGTTAAACAATAATGTTTTGATCACTGTCTGTAATGAACTTCGGACAATTACAGTCGGTCTAACTATTCAATTAATATGTTATTATACGGCGGTGACCTAATAATTGCCATCCGTAAATCTAGTAAAATTATAGTACCTACTACCTATTGCCACTAACCAGGCACAAAACTAGATTATGTGCTCCTACTAAGAATCTTATAACAAAATATCAAACCCTGTCTGACCCGGGAATCATGCTGAGCAGTCGCGTATTTGAACCACTCGGCTAACAAGGCAATTAAGGATAATATTAAGACATTAATAAATACTAGTCACTTGTATATTCTACAGCATAAAATGCGAATAATAATGTCTGTCTCGCATTTCTCCTCGATAAGTAGAGCTTATAAGCTTAACCAGATAACTTTTACGCGGCAGATCTATCCGCGATAGTGTTAGGTATGTGGAATATGCGTATTTACTGCTTTCATGGATACTGTTACATAATCCCCATATTTCAGAAATAGCCAGTGATGTTTTAACACATTAAAATTATACTAGTCTGTCAATCTTTCACTTTTTAATCATCGTAATCATCCACAGCCTTCAATGTCCCACTGCTTGGTTATAGACCTCCCTTAAACAATCCACTTTTTAATATTTATTAAAAGTGTAAAGTAGCTGAAAGTAATTGTTCAAATTAGACGTTTAACACTCAGACTAAGGAACTATTTGATAATCTAAATCTATTGTTTAACACCTCAGTCTGCCCGTGAACATGAATGCTGTAAAGGATTCAAAACGTCGGGACCAATAATCAAAATAAAACCGCGATAAATTTCGTAAAAACTGCTGTATTTCCATCTTCCGCTGAAGGGCAAAAGGCTCTTCTCAAACAGTGAAAGAACGAGCAATTATTGCCACGATCGCCCACGGTAGGTTGCTAATTTAAAAAAATATAACCCAGGTCTCATCACAATGTTTCGTCAGCTAGCGTCAAAGGTACCTCTATAATCTAATAAAGTAAACCAAATATACAAAATTGATCTTATTAAGTTCAGTTATGTATTTTCAAACTTATGAAAGTTTACATTCGCGTTAAAACTACAACATAATAAACCCTCTTCTGTAATTCAAATACACGTCCAACATTACCTGATTAACGAAATGACAGCTCACAAAAACACGTTCGGAAACATACTAAAATACGTAATTAGTTCTTCCGTACACAATCAGGGGTCGGATCAAAGGGTAATTTGTAACAATAATGGTGCGATTGGTCAAACGGGTCATGGGAGAAGCCGACACCTGTCACCCGATGTCAAACTATCGCGACTGTTATCAGTTAGGCCTTAATAACCACGTGTAGGGCTCGGACAGGATACGGGAATTTGATGGTACGGAATGGATTTGGCTGAGGACTTTCTGTTTTTTTAGAGTTGTGCGTTGACTTTTTTGGTTATAAATCTTCTGGTTGCTATATTTTAGTTACTAACATCAAGTTAACTATTAAATGTTATACCCTCGGAAATATAACAGCTTTGTGTATACGTAAGTTTAATTTGTGATGAGCACGTATTGGTAAATTACATGTACCTACTACCTACAATTAACGTCAATTTTAAATTAGATTAATAGTAATCATTATCTTAACTAAACCTTTTCTATCAAATTCATCGTTCGTTTCGTCATCATCATCAGCCGGAAGACGTCTACTGTTGAACAAAGGCCTCCCCTTAGAACGCTGTTTGTTTATTATTCGTTTACGCTAGTTTTATTAGTTTTATTAGTTTAAACAACACTATCAAATAAACCTGGTACTAAAAATATTTCATATAACGCACTTTTATATGAAACCTACGGATAGTCCCTATACTCCAGCGAAAGCGACAAGATCGACCATTTAATATATTTTACCGAATTAAACATGTCCGACATAACTCAGGATGCTTTTAAACCCAATTAAAACCCACACCGCAAGCAAAATTAATTAACCAGCAACACATCCACTAAAATCACCAAAACATGTGCATCACTAACTGAATTGATCGTCAGGCTTTTCACAACTTAAGTCGGATTTGCACCGATAACATTCAGTTTATGTTACCCCGTGGATTACGCTGTCAATATTATTACTCGCCTTTTAATACCGTAAAGCTGATCCATAAAACATATTGGAAATTATAGCTTGATACGTCTACTTTATCATGGTATTGGAAATTGCGGGCTTTGTTGGCTGTGGACGTTTAAATGTCTTATTCACCGTATTTGTAGATATATGTTTGTATAGAATGCTTTCGTTTATATTCAGTAGCGAAATTTAAGGGTTATTTTGAGGAGTAATTTGAAAAAATGATTTTATGATAGTAGTAAAAGAATGATAAGGTCTCGATAGTTTTATTTTGATACGAAACTCTTTCAGGTTATAAGTATGTTCTATTATAATCCAGAACTTAAAAAAAATCTCTAATTACGTAAGTTTACAGACTATTTAAGAATCGACTGATTCAGAAGATGGGCAGCAGCGTCTTCTGTAACTCCACCACCAATACTGCGATCCCCAAGCCGCTTGCCAAGCGTGGGGATTATGGCAAACCCCCCCGCTTAAACGGGGAGGCCTATGTTCAACAGTGGACGTCTTTGGCTGATGATGATGATGATGAAATATAAGCTCCATTCGCAAGTCCATATCCATTTAAATGGTTGAATATCAATAAATCAATAGGAGTATAATAGATCAGTATCCTATCCAATAATCTGTGAAACACGTTTTAATTTATTGTCTTGTTAGGATTTAATAAAACCTTACTTCAAAGGATACTTCCATCATTTGTAGAATCAAAAACCTGCGCTACGCAGAAATAATACTACATAACATTACGCCTGTATTCCCCGAAGGCGTAGGCAGAGACTGTAAAGTATACCCACATTCCGCCAGTTATGTTAGGTATAGGTCCCAATGTAATATGGAGCGAGCCTATTGCCATCAACCGCGCACAAATTCAGACTCCGTGCTGCTACTGATAATGACCCAATGAAAAACCCAGTAACCCCTTGATTCCAGCATAAGTTCCCGGGAGTAGAACCCGGGACCTTATGCTCAGCAGCTTCTGTGTGTTCTCTCTACTTAGTCACAGACTTAAAGGTGATAATTAAACAATACTAAAATATGTAATCATTCACACAATCTTTGGGTAATTAAATGGGCGATATTGTGATTTTTTTTACGGTAAAGATAAAATACCTTCAATATCGTCGTAACGTAGTAACGTCGCGCGCCGCCTGTTACTAACTTCAGTCCATTATGTGGTCCATCGTCCAACCTAGGGTAAAAGCGTGTACGAATCTTTTTTTACCTTTTCTGGCGCCCATCACATCCCATTCACAAAGGAGATCAGACACTTAATGCGACATAAAACCTCTAATTACCCGACCTCTTCCGTTATAGGGGTAAAGCACGTTAAGTTGATAATTACCAACTGAATGATCCTGCCATCTCGCCCGACCTTGATTATCTTCCGAAAGCCTTGGGGGGGACGTTAGCCCGAGTAAAATGCCTTTGGAAGATCGACTGACGGTTTTTGCGAAGATTAAGATGAGAAATTCAATGAATGTTGTAGTGAAGTTTAAATGAGATTCAATGTACATTTGTGGTGCATTAGATTAATGTGAAATGACTTACCTATATACAGTGGCGTTCTTAATCTTGCTCTAATATGTATAAATCGTATATATAAGGGAAATCTCAATCATGACTTTTTTACAAACATAATTAAGTCAATTGCAGTTTTGGAATAGTGCTCTTCAAAATCCAATTAAGTTAAGTTTCGGAGTTCCGGGAATAAAGAGTAGTCATAAAATATGAATACTTAATTACTTACACACCTACTTAGAATATAATTGATTTCAAGTTTCACGCAGTTTAATTAAAAATAAAATTACTATTAGCTACATAATTAAGCAACTTTGCCATCACAAGTATCGTTTCGCATCAAAAACCCTTATTTCACAAACATTTACTGGAACTTATTAAAACTAGACTCAAGTTCTACAATTCCAAAATGTCATTCAAGGAAAATAGAACGCTATTTTGTGTTAAATTGGAAATTTTTGATCGAAGGGTGTTAATGATACCGTTAGTTAGTGACGAAAAAAGTATTTGAATTTAAAAAAAGGAATCATTCTCAAAATTACAAATTGGCCAATACTTTTTCATTTGCCCATAAAAACATTCTTTCCTATGAATTATTCATACCACCGCTAATTAAATTAGAAACTCCAACAATACAGACATATCTTATCTCCAATAGGAATTGTCTGGATTCCCGAGCTACCCGGTCATGGATACACTTTTTTCCGCAAAACTATTCGAAGGGTGATACGCGCTACTTGGAAATATGTTGATCAGCTCATTATGAGAATTCTTGACACCTACGACTTGACTGGCGTATTTATGTCCTCAGTAATGGACGTCGTCTTTTATAGCAAGACAGTGATACATTCATTAATGGCAAATCAATCCATTAATAATTGATAGTTTTATTAGTTCCCTTTGTTTCTTGAATGGGTGAGCAAATCGAGGTGCATTTTGTCTAATTCACTGGTTGGGTAAATAACTGGTTTGGAAATAAAAATTCGTAGCCTTAGACTAAATAAGTCGAAAATGTATGGTCCCAATTCAAAACTCTAAAGAATGTGCCTTTTCTGAGGGACCATAAAGACAAATTTACAAAAGACGGGCAGTAACATATCACTGCCTTAAGTGGATGATAATCTTTCGACTGTCCTAATCCTAGCTTCATCAAAAGTGCAACAGGGTTGTCGTGATGTCTAGTTATAATGTCACAGCCGTTGTGTATCATAAGCGAGGTGTTATTTGCATTAATGTTGACTCATCGGCTATGGTCACCGGAAAAATCCATTCCCCTCTGTTGATTTTTGCATTTTGGAGCGTGCTACAACTCATACATACATAACTAACACGCCTGTTTATGAAGGATATACGGTAAGTTATATTCTGATGACATTTACAATTGCAATAATATAAGGAACATTTCTTCAGTTAATTGAAGACCCAACATTATAAGTACCTACTAGATTAATCGACTCTACCTTTGTTTCACCTGCCAACCGAATCTGGGACCTCGAGCTCGTAATACACTACTAGACTAATGAAACCACAAGCTATGTTTAAAGTTGATTCATGTTATTATGTACGCTCAACATGGAAACTTGACACAAACATTAATTATTCGCAATCGAAATATCTCTACAAAAAACCTCACCTAATGATATATAGATTACTTTAATACTATCTTCGCTGATAGCTTCCGTACAGCACCATATAATTACACCCTAGTTCCTGATAGGATGCAAGCGTAATGAGCGCGCTGTTGACCCATTTATTACACAAGAAAAAACTACCATGTCAACTCCTAGACACCTGCTTAATGCATCCCTGGAATTAATATCGAATCAATCTGCCATTAAGGTATTAAAGCAACGGTCTCACGCCCCAGCAAATTATCTTTCACCCCATCAAATGTGGAAAGTCTAATAGAAATCCGTAGTACGTAATAAGAAAGGCTAATCGCACGCGTACACAGTTAGTGCGTTGCGGCATCGTGCAAAAACATATATTGGATGTGTCAAGCCATGATTGATGCGCCGGCCGGACAAAAAGTTGTGTGCAACGGAACGGGCCGTGACGTCGCGGGGAATGTGAAGCGGTTACATTCGTTCATTCGTTCGACCATTCGAATGATCGGCTGTTTATAGTCCGTGATATTGATCTGAGATAGTTAATGTTCACGGCATGCGTACTAAGGTCGTGCTTTACATAGACATTTATAACAAAATGCACTCCCTGGTTCAGGGTCCTTAAAATAGTATACCTTCTACTATTTCTACAGTCATCATGAGTTTGAGTGTTAAGAATATTTTTATATAGCTGGACTACGGTAAACTTATTTATTTTTTGAATACTATAGCTTTGAAGAATCTACTAGTTTTCTATTCTTCATAGGTCCTGAAAATCGAAAAGTTATTGATTGAACATTTTCTAAAAACACTTATTACCTATAAGTATTAAATTGTGATTTGATTATTCATTGTTAACGTGATTTATTCCGTACTGTCCGCCCAAGGATAACCAAAATGAAAAATGACGATGACTTAATTGGTGCGATGGCTAAGTGGATGTTCATCTGTGCAAAAGAACTTAACATAAAAAAGTTAAGAATACAATACCGCTTCAATTTACATAAAATAAACATTTTTTTTTAATTTTAATGCATGTCTTATTATATAGTAAGTACAAAATACTTTTAACGTAAAACGGAACGCAAAGTTATTTAACTTTTTTTTCCTTGGTAATTGAATGTCATGCGTTGCGCTTGATAGTTGTCAATCAAAATAATCTCCTTGTACCGGAGACAGAGTGCTGTGACTTGAAGCGCCATCTATGAATAACGTAAACATAAAATATAATTATATACGATATGGAAATTTCTAATTGGTTTTAAAACTAACTGATAATATCAATTTATTTTGGGCCCTTTTAATTTTTTAGTGCGTAATGATGTGCGAATTACATAAATATAGATGCCTATGTCCCGTAGATATAGCATATTGAATTTTGTGACCTGCGCAGGCGTAATTTAGCACATTCTCATATTCTTATCGTTATACAATAAAAATAGAATTAATAATAATAATATTATAATAGTTACCATAGAACTAAGAAAAGCTTATCAGCAGGTTCATAGGCTGACTGACCAAGGTATCTATCATCATCTATCTAAGAATCAAAAGAATATCGACTCGTAAATACTCTTTTGATGCACCTTGGGCCCTGGACAAGTCATTGACAAAATTATGTCACAGATATAGAGAGATAGTCGAAAACTTATGACGTCCCCATACATGTTGTATCATTCTATTCGATTCCTATTCGTCAAGCGTTATGTAACTTATTTAGAAGGGGTTTATTCGATATGAAGAAGGACAGCTAGACAGGAGCTACACGTATAAACAAAGCATCAATAACAGCGTCAATATTACAAATATTACAATATAAAGCGTGAATCGTTTGGACGCCATTACACACTGCATTTCACTCACGGTTGTGACGACGATACGCTATTTCCGGGAAGACATCTCGACTATGGTTTTTATACCAGTGATGATCTAACAAAATATTATACTACATCTCATCATCTTGATCTGTAAAGTTAAGCTACACTTGCCGCAGTTAAATCTTTGAAGGGTGACCGTCGGTGCTTATTTCGATTTTATGATATCAGTCTTCTGGCCAGTAACAGTCCTACGGTATGACAAAGGACTCTTTTTGTACAGAGATGATTGTATTCTTGTAAAAGTCCCAAAGGCATATTGCCTTTGTCGTTTAGTGTTTTAATACACAGAGAAAAGTTGAGGTTCATCAAAACTCACTCTGCGTGTTTGTAATTCAGACAGTTTCATCACTATGTTTTCCCTAACGGAAAACGTGAAGTGACGTTGGTCTAGTTATCTCTAAGTGCGACTGCTGAGCCTGGGCTCGATTCTTGGGTCAGGCAATGTGTTATTGGGTTTTTCCATTAGGTGATTCTCAGTAGCAGCACGGAGTCTGAATTTTGTGCCAAGTTGATGGCAACAAACTCGCCCCCTATTACATTAGAACCTATAAGATAGGTAATCAAATGTGGGTGTACTACTATGGGTACACCTCTGCCTACCTCTCAGTCGTGATATTATGTTTTTCCTAACTTAGGCAGTGGTGTCTCAGATCAACAAAATAAATAAATGACACAATTCACACTTCGCCAAAACTTCGGCGAACCAAAGCGTTTTAAGTTAATAACACCAATTTCCTTTACACCACACGATCAAAACATCTGTTCAATTCGTATCAATATTCCGACAATTATCTAAATTTCAACCACCGAAAATCCATTATCCAAAACTTTTTTAATACAACACTACGCTTGTGGTTTTAAAAATAATTATAGGACCTTTAAGTAGCCTGTCAAAGTTAATGTGTAAATAGTAGGTTGTAGTGGAGAGGTGTGGCCAGGAATCGGTGAACGCAAGGCGTCAATTTTGAAGGGAAACCGATTATTACGCCATTAGATGAATAATCGATACTATTGAGTAATCGATGCATTTTGAATGCACCGGTGAATGCTACTTTGGGCTACGATTAGAGAAGGTTGCCTTTTTTTCAACTTGCCATGTTTAAGAAGTGAATCATTTTTTGCAAAGTAATTCCGTTTTCTGTGGGTGTCGGGTAAGGAATACAATTCTTTTCAGACGCCGGAAAAGTCATAAGAAACAGGTTTGCGTCCGATAAAAGCCTAGGCTCGCTCTTATTGAGCGGCAAAATTGTGATATTGAGGAACACCTCTGTCTACCCATTTCAGGATTACAGGAGTAATGTAATTCGTACCTACATGCACCATCGTTAAAAATAATTAAACTTAAATAAAAAGGCACATTACCACTTGAGCTTATGTTCTATTTAATATTTATGGAATCTTATTGGCACTGACAGTACGCAATATAAATTCAAAGTAGAAACCGTTTAACCATTGGCACCTTTTTTACACTAGGGATGAGCTTTTCGTTTGCGGCTCAATGCGCTCTATAATTATAAATCGATGCGTTTCAAATGCTTCTGTCATAATATAAAGAACACTTAGCGGATTCAAATCGATAAACTATTTAAAAACAAGGCTTTTTAGGATTGGGAAAAATGTTATTATTAAACACATGTCGACATGGTGTGTGCGTGAATGGTCTAATCCGGTCCATAAGAAATTGTGAATAATAATAACGCTCACTAGGCAAAAGTAATAACGGTACACGGCACATCATGTAATGGACTATACATAACGTTATGTGCGTAAAAAGGTGGGTATTCTTTTCACCGCTTACTCTCCACACCTTATCGCCCACAACATAGATTCGAAAAAAGCAAACACTACCGAACTTTATTACTGTAGGAATTCTCATTACAGCACTACAAGTATAGTCTATCTTCTACTCGACTAATATCAGTAAAATGAAAGTCCGTGCGAACGGCCAGATGTGTGCAGTAATGACTTAGCTTAGTCCGTTGGCTTTGCTCATTAGTAGTTAGTCGAGTGGTCGATATATCAGATTCGATTCGACTAAAGGGGGTCCTCTATCGCGTTTAATCTTCGCAGTGGCGTGAGAGACAGTGGGTTTATTAAACGATGCCTTATCACTTGTTTTTCAGGGTGCTCCTACTGTTATTGCGCATGAAAATTGTTGAAATACAAACGTTTTGAATTTTGTGTTTAACGATTGTTATTTCTGTTGAAAAACTTATAACTTTTTTATATTCTGAGTTTGCTTGTGATTCAACTTATATTATAATGGGGAGATGCAAGTAGAACTCATGCGTCTAGATCCCTATAATATAGTCATGTGTAAAAATCCTTATTTACTTTCCCGCTAATGAATTCGCACACTTAACTAGACCCAATCCTACTGAGGACGTTTAAAATCCTTTATATGAAATCAAAAAATGTACCTATTGCAGAACGTATTTAGAAAATCAACAGATTTGGGCTGCCCTACGTCGAAAGAGAGCCAATCCTTCATCCATCATCTTATTTGCAAAAAGCAACAACTTCTTAGCTTATATTACGATACTCTTCGAATCAGGTGAATACAACAGCTAGTCATTTCACAAATTAAACTCCATACATGTATAGGAGATAGTCTACAGGAAAATATAGAGTACGTTACAACGTTCGTTTAGTTTTTAATTATTTCTTTATACAAACAGATACGGCTGGCCATTTTTCATTCACAACTAAATGACGTCCCACAAAAACGCACACTTTCACACTATAAGCTGCATATAAATGATAGCATTTCTGAGTACTGGTGGCGCATCATCGGGCGTAGTTATTATTTTGTCATTATAGCAGGAGTCTCGCTTCCTCGAGTGAGTGTAATCTACTGTTTTAACTGTTACATCTGTAGTTCCGTTTTACTTATTTACTAGCTGTCTTGTGCCTGTCAACGGCCAATTCTTGGTAATGAATAGACCACCCTACGGAGTACGTGGAAGGTGGAGTTGGGACATGTATTTAGTGCTCTTATGACGTACGGAGAAACCCATCTGCTTAATATAGTGATGATAGTGTAGAGCAACATCAACAACGAACATATTAAGACATTGGCTCAGACTGTATATATGACATACGTGTTGCGTTCAAAAAACTTAATTATGCGTTCTGGATCTAGATATTATCTCATTCATACAAACATTATTAAAAAAACTTATATTCAGAACTGGCGCATTAATTTATACTCTTTGAATGTACGAAAACAAAATGCAGGCTTGGCTTGCAATAGTAGGTAAATCCATGTTTTACAAAGCAATTTGATAACCTACGGTACGCTAAATATATTCTACCCTTTTCTCTATTTATTGGGGCGGTGAAGCTACTTTATTCCGGCAAAACTTAATCAATACCTAGATCAAAAAAGCTTCAGTTTAAAAAAACCTTTTTTACTAACAAAGCCCTCATTTTTGCAGCAAGTCGCAACCCCGACTGTGGTGAAGAAGATTCTCCGGCTGAAGCAAGAGAACCCTGGGATGTTCGCCTGGGAGATTCGCGAGCGACTCCTAAGCGCGAGAGTGTGTGAACCCCACTCTATACCGTCTGTCTCCAGCGTGAACAGGATCCTGAGAAACAGTGGGCTGGCGTGGAGCGACGATGACACCAGGAACGCACATGGTAAGGAGACGAATATATTACTTCAACATGAGCTGAATATTCGGCTATTTCCTGAGGCTTTTGACTACGAACGTAAACTAGTCTATTTCTGTCACAGACGAATTTTGCCCGACGATTTTTAGTTCTTCTTTTATTTAGTCCGCAATCTGAGACTTTTTCTACGAGCCTAAAATTTGAATATATTTCTGTCGCAACCGAACGTTGCCGTTGTAGTACCTATATTATGTATATTCTAACATAGCATCGAAATGACTCTCCAATTTCCATGAATGAGTGTGCAATTATTGTGTGCGAGCATAATTTTATATTAAACTGCTCACTCTAGGATCCGTAATAATTAGCTGCTTCATAGGGTCTTTTCAAATATATTTTACATCTTGCTTGCGTTAAACTGTTTTTGTAATTCAGGTTTTTAAAGTAAACAAACACGAATAAGGTGGTGGAAATACTTTTTCTTTTACTTTTAGTTTTACTTTAGTCCCTGGGCTCTGTAACTGTCGATCCACGCGATACATTTATTCATGTGACGACTGCACGACAGAAACACTCACGATATCGTAACTATACATTGCAAAGGTCATACAATTAAAACATAGACACCATTCATTCAAACAGATCCTGCTCTATAAATGTTTCCATTAATTCTGGAATTAACGATTTTACGCAAGATCTAAAAGACGCTTAATTTCCATTCTACATCGAGCCGAAGATGAAATAAAAAATGAATAAACCCGACGATATAATGTAACGTGCTGTTTTATAACTTAACCTAACTCGCATCAAACACCCCGTCAAAAGATCTAACTTAATACTTATTTCGTCAACTTAAAATGTCGTTAAACCATAGATGTCATTCAAACTGGGCGTTATTCAAACATGAAAATTAAATAAAAATGGAATGGAACGTTTTATAAAACATCAAAATCAAATAAAGAACGTACCTAAACGGCCAGCATTAAAAATAAACGGAATCATTAACTAATTAATGGCAGATAGGCGTAAATTCTTGGCAACATACCGACAGGTGTCAGGAAGTCTCTAGTAATATAAAACGTTATTTTTTTATTTAATTACGTTTAAATCACTTGTGGGACATATTTAAAACACATTAATTCGCTCTGCCTTAGTTGTGGAAGCGTAGGAGCATATTTGTTGTGACATATTTTGAATTATGTTTGCCATTAAAAACACGGTTTTAATTAAATAATGGTACAAGTTACTTAAACCAAGCTTATGGATTTATAATTAAATTGTGGCCAGCATCCTTAGTTGTATTCCTACGAATTTGAATGTAGGTTAGGTACATCTTATTTTTGCTACTACAGTAAAATGTAGGAACGTTACTCTTCTCATAAATTGCTTTACAGTGGCAATCAATGTTGAAATCAAATATCTTTTCTTTACAGAATCCTACGCGCAACCAGATCTACCGCCAAACGTGATGGAGTATATGTCTATGAAGAGCTCCATGCCTCCCACACCGATGTCAACGCAGCAAAGTCCGCCGTACTTCGCGCACTCAGCTGTCAGAGTCCCGCCGCCACAGCACCCTGACCCCACACAACTGTACGACAGACGACTCGCTACTTCCTGGCTCCTGGCCAACCAAGTCCAAGCCCAAGGCCTCTTAAAACCCTACCCAATTAACCCCTGGCAAAGAATCATGATGCCGTACCACGACTCGAAGAATTTCTCGCCATACGCCCTCAATCTACACAATGATCTCCTAAACAGAATAAACCCAGACGAAGTTAAGTCGGAGAATTCTGAACATATATCCGTTGAAGCTAGCGATGACAGCACTGACAGGCCTGATGTGGATGACGATCAGAAATCACAAGAGAAAGAAAAGAAGAAGAATCCGTATTCGATAGAAGAGCTGTTAAAAAAGCCAGACAAAATGGTTAATGTAAATCCTATCGGGTTTCCGAATTTTCTGCGGCAGCCGAGCGGGAGCATGATTGAGAGCAGTCAGGATGCGAGCAACAGGAGTTCACCGGCAAGCTTCTGTTCTGTACAGAGTGGAGTTTCAAATGACTGTTTTTCTGAATCTGCCAGCTCAGAGATTAAAGCTGGGAACTAAATTATAGTTGGTTTCTAAAAAAATCTATGTTGGCAGAATTTTGATGGACTTCCTCTGACAATGGTATCTACGTTAAGGTTGAAGCGTGATATAATGCAAACGGTGAATTAACAGTTAAAGCTTACCAATCTAATACCTGATTGACAAATGTCTTGTTAATCAATGTTATTGGTACTACCCGCCCTGTGAGTTAATGCGTCTGTTCGTTTGATTTTTTCGCAATAGATTTTAATTATACAGGTTTAAAAATACTTCGGAATACCTACTAAGTAAATAAAATAAAATGTATAAAGAAAATAAACTGTTAAAAAAACATACATGAAAAGCTTTCAACTCATCTCGTCGCCATTTTGCGCCATTTATCGCAAAAAGAGATAAATTATTTAAAGATGCGTTCATGTGTCATAAATTGAAACATTTCGCTTTTTAATTTTGTATATAATCATATAAATAGTTATAATTATTGTTATTTGTAAATAATTAATGCCATATATTTAAATGAAAACATAGTTATTTTAATTACGTGTCCATATTAATGATATAGGTACTGTAAATTTCACTATATGTAGGTAATTTTGTTGTCATATTTATCAGCTCTATCGGTCTAGTGGTTGCTAAGTTACCTTTACTGGTCTTGAGAGTCAGGGTTTGATTCCCTTGTCAGCCATAAACAGCGGCTGGGCAGGAGTGGGCAAGTCCAGCGGTTGACTTAAACCACGACCGATAAGTGCATGGAACAGTGGTCGGGGTCCTACTCTTAGTGCATAGTCGTAATGTTGTATTATCATAAAATAAATTATTTTGTTAGAAGCTTAAGTTATTAGAAATTATAATAGTTATATCTTATTAGAAATATAATATTATTATTATTATAAAGGTGATTGTACACTTTGTGTCTGAAAGTTAGAAAATACTTGTCTAGGGGCCATAATGATAAAATGTACACTTTCATTCCAACTTGAGCAAACTCTTTTAAAGTCGAGTGCTTTTTTTCTTCATCACAAAATCCTCTTCGAATAAATACGTGTGTTTCCTGACACATCACTGTATGTTTCTGATAAAGTCATTATTGTGTGTGTGTATGTATCACACTCTCAAATAAAATTCATTTAATTTGACGATAACTGTCAAATAGTTTTTTTCAAAGCTAAGGCATATTTTTATTAGTTAACAAAATACGATCAATCACCTTTACGCCCAATAATTGCGTAACTAATTATTATTCTGTGATATTGTATAAATATGTATACATTTAGTTTGAAGACCTTCTCAAAAATAATCATTCCTTTAATTGTGTCCTTAATATGTATAGTGTAGACGGTTATTTTATCATAGTACAATAGATGTAACTTGTACATAATGTAATCACAGTAGTTGTTTATTTATGAAATGGCACAATAAACCAAATACAAATTAATTTTGTGTACCTACTTATTCTTTGTAATGTCTCCTTTTGTTTTGGTTTTTACCTTCCTCCCAGCCTCCTCTAAGAGAATTTTCAGTTTTAATGGAACTTTTGGTGAAACCTAACTTACGTTTCTGTCAAACTCCCTCTTTCTGGTGGAACTTAACTTCCAATAAATTGACCAGTTACCACGATCACAGTTTATATATGTTCTTTTTTCTAAACGTAATGTTTAAAATTATGTAGGTTTAACCTATGTTTATGTTTTTTAACTTGGGATGGGGCAGGTAGTGAGTAGAGTGGGAGTAGAGGTGCAATTTATAGACACGAAGGGGTGCAAGAAGTAAGCCTTGTCGAGCGATAAAACTTAAGCACTTATGCAACCGACGCCATCTTCTCTACACCATGACATCATCATCATCATTCTATCTCCATCGACTGCTGGACATTGGCCTCCGATGGTATGCCACTGAGCTCGATCTCGTCACGACATGGCACGTGACAATTCACTCATGCCAATACGCAGAAAACAGACACGAAATATCACTTGTTGTTTATGTGAATACGAATAACTAAAATATAGGTTGGTAGGCAACAAATGTTTTTATGTAACTGTTGAAGTGTATATTACATTCAAATCACGTTTGAAATTAAAATGAATCTTAGTACTCATAATAGCTAGGCAAGTTCTAATTCCCTTGAATTGTCGCATGAAATGACTAATTCGAGGGAAGCAAAACAAAATCTATGAAATTACCAAGTTTCCGGTCGGTAGCGTATTTCCATAATACATCTATTACACACAATTTGCATATTATAGGGGTTATTTCGTACGCATGGTATAATCTTGCACACTGTTTCTCAGAATTAGTCAGAAAGGCGTAAGCAAGTTTTATAAGCTGTAGAATGTTGAAAAAGTATCGACACGTATCGTATGGTACTTATGCCTCGTTTTTGGCCGAATATGGTACCTTACCTTGCAAAAGCACGTCTAGTTGGTAAAATTGTCAGAATCGCAAAGAACTCCTGGATGAGAGACGTTTAGGAGAGAGCAAAATATGGCAGCAGAGAAAAAGGGAGGCCTATTACTTGTCTTTACGAAGCCTGTAGGTGACACCGGGCTGAAATGATGATCATGGTACGTAGGCATAGTTCCCCAGTACTGCGAATTTCGTAATAGCCATGTTACGTTGGTTTCGTGGCAAAGAATGCCGAGTGCTTAATGGCATTGGTTTGATTTACGGGAGTTTTCTTTAAAGTAGTTCTTGGTTTAGAAATATAATGATCTCCTGACCGAATTTCAGTCACGGCAGCTTATCAGCAAGCGGAGACTAGCCAACAACGAAGGAGATATTATAGTGCACAAGTATGTGCGCAAATAGATGCACTTCATATTTCCTCACTCTCACAGTCCGATGGGGCGGTAGACCGACACGACCAGAAAGAGTTCAGGCGCAGGACCAACGGCTTAACGTGCCTTCCGAAGCACGGAGTTTAGAAATAGTTATTATGTAAAGATCGGTTACCATTAAGTGCATTAAAAAAAATACATACAGACGAACATAGAATCTCCTCCTTTTTTGAAGTCGGTTAAAAAGGGGTGAATTCGCATGCTAGTGAAAAGGGTAGATTTTGATTATGATGGTATCATAAAAAAAAGAAGTTTTCATATCTGGGCTGTATGATTTAGGATTCGATATTAAACTTGTGTCTCTATGATATCAGCACGAGCCGAGGTAAAGCTTGTAATTATTTTTATAATTACCTACTTACTTACTTGAAACTAGAGTCGATTTAATTAAATTGAATCGATGTTGATGAATTACAGTTACTATTTACTTGAGTCTGAAAGCTAATTTAGTTTTAATCCTAATACATGTACAGTACCTTTACAGTACATATACATTATGTCGTAATTTAATATGCAGTGTAGATCTGGTATTAAAACTATTAGATAAGTAGTCGGTAATCCAAATCACAAAGGCCTAATCACAAAACATATTCTACAGTCATTTACCTGCTGTATTATTTATTAGTTTCCATGCAGGATGTTAGACAGAAAAGTATCCAATTTAAGCTAGTATCAATCTATTATATTAACAATTCGAGAAAATATTGCCACATCTGTAATTTTTTTTTTGTGAGATGCCTTTTATATTAAAGCATCGTCCGTGTTATACAGTAAAGCTCGAAATTAGATAATTAAAATTAAATAATTCTTTTTTAAGATACATAGGCAATATGTTGATTCCAGTCATTAGGTACGATTCCTTTTCGATGTTTTCGATAATTCCAGAGATAACTACAACAACAAGTTGATAGGTGTAGTAACATAAATATAGAATAGATTTTATATAAATGGATTTCTAAGTATTGTACTAATTTAAGAATTTTTGGTTAAGCTTGGCATGTAACTGTTTTTTGTCCCCAATAAATAAAATAAAATAAATAGGGACGCATAAAACAATATTGAACCATAATGTTAAGTAACGTTTTGCGTTTCTGCTAAAATTAAGTTGTAACTTAAAAGATTATTACTATTTAAAACCCAGTTGGTTGTAAACCAATAACTAAACGTTTTTGACAGTACTTAGTAGAGCTAGTGTTGTGTAGTAAATATTATAATGATATTTGTAGGGATATCTAATATCAAATTGTATTATAAATAATAAAAAAAAAATACTAACGTGTTTTACGTTTTCTAATATATAAATAAATGACCAACAATATTTTTTAAAAGATATAAGATGATTTTTTTTTCTTTTTCAATACTATAAATTAATTTTTAATAAAGCCGCGCCTGCTGTTGACGTCTTTCAATAATAATTAATAGTATTGACTCTGTTGTCTCTCTGTTCTTCTTTATAAATTATAATAATTTTGATTTAAAAGACTATGATTTCCCATCTCTAATCTCTATTTTGACACTTTGAGTGACATTACATTTTTGACATACTTGACAAATGTCAACTTGCGAAATCTGCGTAAAATGTAAAATATTCAGAAATAAACATAATTATTTTCCAAACAATATCGAATTTAAACAAACCTGATTGAGTATAGCATACTAAAACTAATTAAACAGACTCAAAATGGAAACTGACAATGCAACTAAGCAGGTACAGTGTAATCATATTTATAATCAAAATTACTTTTATTTTCGTGGTATTATTTTATAGTTTTTTTATTAGGCCGAAGAAGTTGAAGCCCTGAGCGCTATTTATGGTGACGATTGGTCTACGGAGAGCGAAGAATCAAGGTCGTATAGCATAAGAATTGAAGAGAACAAGAATGAAGTACGATTGTATGTGACAATGCCTGATGGGTACCCGTCGGTCTCGCCGCCAAAATATGAAATATCGGCGCCTTGGATGGAGAGGAAGGCTAAAACAGAGCTGCTACATGCTTTGGATGAAGTGTACCTGTAAGTATATAAGTAATATAATCATGTAATAAAAAATTTAGTTAGCTACTTCTTTGCATTCTTAAAAGTAAGCAATTTTTAATACAGCGTGTGTTTTGTTTATCTGCGATTTGCGAATTATGTTTTAAGAATACTTGGTTTGATGACAAAGTGTGCTGAGCGTTTTTATCCTTTCAGTGCTAGTTTCAAATCTAGCAGTGTATGTTTATATTTAATTTTCAATAAACATAATTAGTAACCAGGTAACCTTAAATATTTAACCACTTACAGGTATATTTTTTTACTGTGTTTATTCTTGATATAAATTGTGTATTTCAGAGAAAACATAGGTGAAAATGTTGTATTTCAGTGGGTGGAGAAGATACGAGATGTGCTGCAAGCGATAAAACCAGTGAAGAGTGAGACTGAAGCCAAGCCAGCTGCTGTTGAGTCACTGGACCTGGCTCTGGTAAGTTACATTTTCTTTTTAATTATTCGGCGTTGTCGCTTTGCGATTGTATCGCATTACACTACATATGCATATTTAGGTATTATACAGTTTGTTATGCAAACTCTGTCTGATAAAAAAGGAGTTCAGTATTCTACTATGAACAACTTTTACTAAGGGGCCAACACTGACATTAAGAAAAAAGATCTGCTGTTCTATACATTTATGTACACTTGACTGCACAAAATGTATGGAACAGCTGATTATTTTGACTGAACAACCTCCTTGACTTTTGACCAGACAGGGTTTTCGTAACACACTGTATAGGTAACAGTAATTTTTAACACATTATTTGCCATGCAGCAGACACGATTAAGAAGCTATTGTTGTTATTGGCTGAAGGGGCATGCAGATAGATAGATTTACAGATCTTTAGCATTGCCATTGATTGGGCCCAGTGTGGGTTGATTAAACCCTGTTTAAAAGCAGAATCAGTCTTGCATAAAATATATTTGAATAAAATGCTTACATATTCAGTGATAAGCTTGACCTGTATGAATAAATATTATTTACTTGCCCATGGTTTTACTCACATCTTAAGTAAATTATTACATTTACTGGACCAAAAGTATGCTAAGTCTAAATCCTGGTTTTGTGTGTGCACATGTATGCTATATTAATTTAAATCCAATTTAGTTGCATGTAATTTGATAATCTGGAGTCTGGATTTGTGCCCGGTTGATGGCAATAGGCTCGCCCCCTATTACATTAGGACTTACAACATAACCGGCGAAATGTGGGTGTACTATATGTTCACCTCTGCCTACCCCTTTGGGGAATACAGGCGTGATGTTATGTTATGTTAATTTGATAATTAAACATCTACATTTACCAACCAGCATTATAATACATGCTCCTACATATATTATAATATTAGTTTTGTGTTACAGTTGGATATAAACTGTCCTGAAATAACTCACGGTGAAGTTATAATGGACAGGAAGAGCTCATTCCAAGGCCATGCCGCAGAAGTACACTGCATGGAAGATATCAAGTATGTATGCTTGTCTATACTGATCCTATAAAAGATATCATATATTTTACTTACCATGTTCAAATATTTAGCTCATAGTAACGTAGGTACCGTGTGCCGTGTGGTATCCGGGTGCCGTGTGGTATCCGGCCTAGAATTGACCACCCCCTTTCCTCCCGTGGGTGTCGTAAGACTGTAACTAAGGGAAAATTCAGAAGGTGGGCAGCAGCGTCTTCTGTAACTTCACCACCAATACTGCGATCCCCAAGCCGCTTGCCAAGCGTGGGGATTATGGCAAACCCCCCCGCTTAAACGGGGAGGCCTATGTTCAACAGTGGACGTCTTTGGCTGAGGATTACAACGTAGGTACTTACCTACAGGTTCTTGTTCTCCTTGATCAGAACTCTTCACATATGTACATCTCCACTTTTTTAGCACTGAAAAGGAACAATTAAGAATACCTCACGGATTTATAATTTAACTAACGTAACTTTCAACTTCCAGCGCAGTCCTAGCAAAACTGAAGCAAAATAAGAAGATCATGCATGCGACACACAACATGTTCGCGTACCGTGTTGAACGCAAAACGTCGAAGGGCGTGAGCATACTGCAGGACTACGACGATGATGGAGAGGCCCACGCCGGCGGCAGGATGTTACATCTGCTGCAGATCTTGGACCAGAAGAATACACTCGTTGTTGTGTCTAGATGGTAAGCCTATTTTTTTAATGAACTAATTGGTGATTGAATGAAAATACAACTTCCGAATCTGCTAGTTTAAAATATATCATATCTGTTTCAAATACTGAATAATAAACAGAATAGAGGTCACCTAATAGTAATTAAAGGTTAAGCGCGACTGTTGAGCACACTTCACAAGGGTTCAAATCCCGAGTCGGGCTAGTGGTACTAAAATTTTTCCATATAAGGATAAAGATAAACATATTTAAATTAGTCTAATTAGTCTAATTAGTATATTCTAGACCAGTAGTTCCCAAACTTATTTTTCTCGTGCACCACTTTCAAAATTAAACTGGTGTCGGTGGACCCCCTGCTGCTACATTCCTACCACATTGTTAAAGTCGACAAAAAATAAAAATTGTGTCGCTTCTGAGTTCCGTCCCTATATTCTGATAGGTTAAAATTTTAAATTTTAAATAAAAACGAAAAATGGTACATTTTATAACATTTTATTAATTAAAAGAAAAGAATTACAAAAAAATAATAATAAGGTAATACTTATAGGTTGTGGACATAATTTTAATTAATGGGAAGGATGTATTTGATGGAGTGTCAGCAAACGATCAATGTTTGGCTTTATTTTTGTGAGCAATAACCGCAAATCCCCCCGCTCTGTGATGTTTAGTTTGCTCCTTTTTTTTGTTAAGAGGTTTGTAACGGCACTAAAACTTCTTTCGACAAGGTATGATGAGGGAAAAGCTATCAAAAATTTCCTTGCGATTTCCCACAGTCCAGGATATTTTTCGTGTATTTCTGCTTGCAGCCAAAATGTTTGGTAGCCTTTTCTAAATTTCACCTTCAGCTCCTCATTGGTGCTTAGCTCAAGCAGCTCCTCTTGTAATAATACATTGGCCACTTCAGTTTCATCAAATGGATTTACGATCCATGGTGGTATATCCATCGTCAGCATATCTTCAAACCTGGTTTTGAAGTCATCATGCAGGGCACTTAAATGTTGACTGTAGGTATGGATATCCTCATCAATAGTTTCTACCTGCGACAAGTTTGGAAATTGAGATAATTCGCGCCGACTAATGTTTTGCTTCATAAATTTCAATTTCCCAAGAAAAGCCGAAATTATCCCCTTTGTTTTTATTAAATTCAGGCTGTCCCCTTGTAACTGCAAGTTAATATCATTAAATTTTTTAAACAAATCTGTCAAATACGCAATGTCTCCTTTGAATTTGATCAAGTTTTCTTTTAAATCTGGATCTCTACTTTCTAAGAACTCTAATACGGAATCGAAAACAGAGTAAAATCTCGTTAAGCATGCACCTTTCGACAACCAGCGTACTTCAGTATGTAAGAGCAGTCGTTGGAAGTCTTCGTCATTTTCGTCGCACAATTGAGCAAATAAACGCGTATTCAATGCATTGCTTCTAATTTTGTTGACAGCGTTTATTATAAAATGAAGAGATTGGTTCAACCTGTCACTTAAATGTTTCGCCACAAGATGTTGTCGGTGGATTACGCAATGAATAGCTGTAAGTCCTGGTATAATTCTTTTGAGATGACTTATAAACCCACGATATCGCCCTACCATTGCAGGAGCTCCGTCTGTTGCCACTGAAATAATGTTTGTAAATGGAATCGATTTTTCCGTAAAAAAATTACTCAGGACATTAAATATTGATTCGCCTTTAGTGTCAGTCTCCAAAGTTCTGGCAAATAGCAATTCTTCGTGAATTTCTTCCTCCATGATAAATCGGACATATGCTAATAATAATGCTTCATTACCGGGTAACGTTGACTCGTCCAGTTGTATAGAAAAATGACTTTTTTGCAGATGATTGCACAAAAAACTTTCGATGTCAGAGCTCATTTCATCAATGCGTCTTTGTACAGTATTGTTACTTAATGGAATTCTTTTTAGTACGTCAAATGGAGATTTGTGCAAAACAGTTTTTAAAACCTCTTCAACAGCGGGTAAAATTAATTGTTCTCCGATAGTGTGCGGTTTTCCAGATTTTGCTATTAGTAATGAGATATTGTAAGATGCCCGCAAGCCATCATCGTTACTTTGAGATGTTGAAGCGAACATGCTGTGCATGGTGGGTCTCTTTTCATATTTTTCCTTCAATGTTTGAAAATATTTTAAATCTTTACCCATTTTATCAGTATGACACCTTTTTAGATGATCTTCGAGCTTTGATGGTTTCATAGAGTCATTGCTTAAAACTTTATTGCATATTAGGCACATGGGCAAGTGTTTATCTGCCTCTGATGGAACAAAACCATATTTCAAATAATCGACACTGTATTGTCGACATTTTTTCTTTGCTGTAGCCATGTTTTGTATCAGTTACCTTCCCTGTAAAAAAAAATGTTATAGTAACCAAGTTTTTATTTGAATATAGGTAGCACAACGCAGCCTTTGTCAGCTTTATATTATTATGATTATCATTATATTGAAAAAGTATTACGGCTTGTAAAGGGACCAACTAATAAACCGCTAAGACAAGTACAGACTTTTTCACGAAGCGATATCAATGTTAAATACCTAATTTACCACAATTTTTTAATAGTAGAAATAAAAATTAGTTTACTCAGTATCGAATATTGATCATATTTGTGTAGGAAAAAATAAAAGTCGAAATCCCAAATTGACCAAAAAAGTGACCATAAAAACAATAACTAAAATTTCATTAAATCAATGAGTTCACGCGCTAGTAGTTTTATAAAACAGTAATTGCTCTGCAATATTGATTTTTCGGCCTTTTTAGAGAGGCAGTCCTCTCGTGAAAAAACAATTGAATAAAACGTGCTGTGTTTGTCTTCAAATCGAAAGAGGACAATTAAAATATCTGTAAGTTACTAAGTTAGCTATATACAATGTGTCCGAGCGATAAGACCGCCCGGCGTTTTTTGAATATTTGTACGAAATCATTAATAATTATATTTACATTTGTGACTTAGCGGCCTTAGTGATTTTATATAAGTAATTTTTTTACTACATTTTAGTTTTGTCTAATGATTTTAATTGATAAATTATGATGTCGGCTAGTCAGTAAACAAAAATAATGGAAAAAGATGAACAAACTTAGGAAATATCGTAAAAAAACTGCAGCACGTCACGCGTCTTTACTTAATTTAATTTTGTACAAATATTCTAAATACGCCGGGCGGTCACTTATCCCTAGGACACATTGTATACAAGCATTTGTTATCAACCGACCAGTACACGAAACAAAATACTTAAGAACTAGGTACAACAAAAAAAAGGTACGTACTTACTTTTCTCCGGCACTAGGAACACTAATATAAATTTTCTCACACCTTCTTTTTCGAAATTCCGGAAACAAATAAATGAGCATGCCTTTGGCATCGAGTATTTATAGTCTTGATCAAGATCATGTCTAAACAAGCACTAAGCATTGTCGGACGGATTGCGCTTTGCAAGTCTGTACACGAAATTGTAATATCGAATACGCAAGTTTGGACAAGTAAGAGTCGCTTGCCAGATTAAAATGTTATCTGCTTAGTTAGGTACTTAAAACAATATAGGTAGGCCCTTATAAAAACTATATGCAGATAAATTTTCGTGGACCCCTATTAACATCTTATGGACCCCCATTTTTTATTGACGCCTACGTAGACCCCCAGCAAGGCTCCCGTGGACCCCTGGGGGTCCACCTGGACCACTTTGGGAATCACTGTTCTAGACCATTCCAAAATTATCACATCACCTTCTCTTTCCAGGTATGGTGGCATCCAGCTAGGCCCGGACAGATTTCGCCACATCAACAACGCCACTCGGCAGGTCATACAACAAGCAGGCCTATTAAAAAAATGACATTTAGCTTAACCCATAGATCTAATAACCATAGATAATATATGGTGTGAATGAACTCAACATTTCCATGGCACAATAATAGTCGACTTTCCAGATATTGCTATGTGACATGCAATTTAATTTCTCACTGCTTTCTTGAAAACCAAAAATACTTAACTACCCTCAGTTAATCATTGTATATTTAATTTTAATGGCGCCCAAACAGGGGCCTATTTTGCTTTGTTAAATTAAAAATAATTTTATTTGTCTGACTTAAAATTTAGGGGTAGTTAGAAAGGTACCCACATTTAACGAAAATAAAAGAGCTCAGACATATAAGGATTTCTAAATCAAATTTATTAGTAGCAAGCATTTGAGTACGACATGTCTAACAATTTACCAATTTAAGCCAGCAAATGTTAGAGTTATCGTGACTATGAAATGTTGAATTCTTCGTCGTATCGGCATGAACCAATAGCCACATCGAATAGGTCATGCCGTGGTGTAGAGATTGGTCAGTCAACAAGAATGGTCGCGAGGTTGACCGCCCAGGGTGCGCCGGAGCTTCACCTGCACCCCAATTTGAATTGAAATGGATAACTTGCGTATATTCTAAGTTGTTAGTTAAATATCCGTTGAAAAATCCCCTTTCGATATCTATATATATATACACTTAGTATATTAGTCAGTGTAAGGCTTAGACTGGACTGCCTTTAATAATAATAACTTTCGTTTAATTAAATAATAATGCGAATATTTTATTATAACTGTTTATATAAAATAATAAAAAAATATTGTAGAAAAATTTGTAAGGAATTTTCCTGTATAAACACATCAGAACCCCATATACCTGCGATGGATCTATTCGATCATCGAAAGAACATCGTGACGACCGATCGCAAGCCATACACTGTCGAACTATCGTCACGACATTCAAGGTTGAATAGATATTTGTTTCGATCTCCGATGTCCGATAACGGCGTTCACATAACAATTGCGATGTGTCGTGACGCTTGGTCTGAAGCGACAGATCGTACTATATATGGTGCGCTTCAAATATTACATCGAACTATAGTGATATAAATTGACTACAGGTATTTAGCTTGTTTCGTCATCTCTAGGCAGTCACTACTCACCTAATTAATTAAAAACTGGCCATAATAATTGTATGTTATTATTCCCTGCCAATTAATTATTGGAGCTAATCGTGAATTTTGGCGCATTCAGAGACGTTTATGATTACTTAAACTAACACTAAGTAAAGATATCAAGAAGAAAACCTTCACTTAGCGTTAGTTCAAGTAATTATTAATCCCTTACAATTGTCATTGCTGAACAATTGATTAAATTATAACTGTCACTGTCGTTTATGTGACAAGGAATAGATATGTCAATATACTTAAGAAGTGGTTAACTTAAAACACATTTTAGCATCGTTTATAATTATAAGTATGAGAGTCAATGTCTCTTGAGTGCGTAGGTTAACATGTTAACTCTTTATAAGACAAACACTATTCATTAGAGCAGGATATCTTCTGTTGTGGAAGCTAAACGCTGCTTAGTGTAGTAAGTGCCTACGGGTAATATAATGCTATAGGGTGCGTTTCCACTGACGCGGAGCTTGGCGGAGTGGAGAAGAGTGGACCATGAATTGGCCAATCACAGTGCTCGAAATCTCCACTCCGCGCACGGTGATTGGCCAATTCACGGTCCGCTCCTCTCCACGAAACGCGCCCTTAAGAGCTCATAGTAGACCCAGCTGCCTTTTGTCATGTCACGGACATAAAAGTGAGATGTTATTTCAAATATATAAATAAAATAGGTGTTTGCCCTGTAGTGGGACGACCAGGGCTGAAATAATAATAATAGGTGTTGGTAAAGTACAGTGATCTCATTGGCTGTGCGTGTTATGCTATATTTGTCTACAGAAGTTACACTTGGACTATATTTACTATCCATTGTTAGTGATCAAGCAAGAAATCGTTTATTTTTATACACATTTTAATTATAACAAATCATTGAATCGAAATCGAATATTATAAATAGTATTTTTTTTAAGTCTTCATAACACTCACCCTTCACCATTTCCTAGTGCTATAGCTGGAAAGGTTACTCTTGCAAATAAACTATGTACTGTACGTGTTTTTAAAACCACTATACAAATAGGTAGACAAACATATTGTTATATTAAAATTTTACACTTTGACTACAGTAGATTTAAATACTCACAGTTGGTTATAGGCCCTCATTTGTTACACGACTGCCCAAAAAAAGAGTGTAATGTTTTCAGGGTTCATGTATGTATGTATGAGAGATTCCACCATAACTACTGAATGCCTGAACCAATTTTAATGTATGGAGTGTCGTTAGAATCCTTACATTAGTATCCTATCGCGAGTAATATAGGTACGAGTAAAATTAAAAAACACGACTGCCATGACAAGAAACGAACTAAAAAGTGAAAAACAAGTTCCATCGCAGTCGGGGTACCGTTCTGTGGAACACTGTCTTATCTTGTTTTTCACTTTTTAGTTCGTTTCTTGTCATGGCAGTCGTATGTTTTAATTTTTTCATTATATATTTTTATTTTTACCACTCTTTTGTTTCTTACTAGATATAGTTTTGCCCACAACGATATTTTTTAAAACTGCCACACTTTTGGCCACATTTGAAAACATGTTTTCAAATGTGGCCAAAACTGGAACTAAATCCTCTAGAAAAAGCTGTTAAAATTGACAGACCTATCATGAAAGTGTCTTCTTAACAATCAAACCATCCAGGAACCCATTGAACAACATTTCATCCAAATCGGTCTGGCCGTTTAGGAGGAGTTGAGATGCCAAACACACGTATAGAAAAATTATAATATAGGTTGATAAACAACCGGGTGTCAGGGTTTAAACGTTTACGTTTACACGGGCTCACAGTGAGCCTGCTTACATTCGGCGGCTGACTGTACGTTTGGTTAAATGGTACACGGCCTAAATGTTTTTGTCATATTTTAATTTAGAATACACTTAAATTGCAGTGTGAATAGTCTGAATCTATGTCGTTTTATTGAAAAGTTTTTAGGCCTAAATTTATTGTTGACTAACGTTATTTTTTTGTTGTTTATTCAACTGATGCATTTTTTTATTAATTGAATATGTAGAAACGACTGTATATTTCTTTTTTTAAGTTATACATGATGAGAACTAAGAACCAGATGAAGGTCTTATCTTTTAAGGCTTGATAAAAACGAAAGAATTATAGTATGTAAATAAAATGTTACTTTAATATGTTTACAATAAGTTTCATGATTGTATGCTATCTTTTGTTGTTCCTTGAGTTATTGTCTGTTGTCTTTACTGTTATACATTTCTTGTCTAAGAATTTTAGGAGATCCTGTAAACGAATAAATTGATATTAAGAGACGATTTTTTATTTATTTTTAAAATGGCAATACTGACATAAAATTCATTAGGCACAAATAAATGAATTTATCGGTGTTTTCTTTACGATATTAGACTTTTAGACTGACCTTAGGATCATATCGATGGCCATACCCAACCAAATCTTTGTGTATGACATCAATATTCACTGGCTCATATTTGAGTATTGCTTCTCTCAAACCTCGACGACTTAACACATAGTTATGGAAGGCAATGTGTAGCGGCACACGGCATGAATGTACCTGTTGACATTCAAGGAAAATTAACTTCCAATTAAGGAGTAAAATAATAATACGAAACCTTACAACATCACAGAGTAAATACATTGGTAAAATTTATTGGCGCATATAGTGATGAATGGTATGTGATAACTAAGAATTATGGACCTTAACAAAAAGAATTATTGACCTTAACACGAAGAGGTAATTGAACAAGTTCCTTTAAAATGTATTTCTGGCTATGAAGCCATAATCAGAAGGTTTGGAGCACTAAGAAGTTTTATAAAGCAATACCTTAGCTTTCTCCCTCTTCTGAAACACCCAATCATCAGGACTACAGTCAACACTCCTTATAACTGCTGCTTCACTAGTCACCTCATATGCACACATATCTGCAACTCCCCTTACATCTGACTCTCCGAATACTGCATTATCACTAGCTTCATCCGAGTTCTTTGGTGCTTTGTGCATATTGATTGCTGTATGTTTCGATTTTTTCAATGGTGATGGATTTGGTGACTTTGATAATACATTTTGTGAAGGAATTTTTAAATTTGAATCTCTTGCTATCTTTGTAGGGGAAGATTGGGGAGATCTCAATAGTTTCCTTGGTGAAAAGCGAGTGTTTGTGTCTTGTCTCGGTTTTTTAGGTGAGGGCTGTTCTTCATCTAATTGTTGTATTGTTGGGTGAGTTTGGTTGTAGATGTGAGTAAGGATTTGAATAGCTGGAAATGAGTAAGAAATATGTTATAGACATGTCATATCTCTTCATATACAAGTGATCAAATGGACTTTCATGATATACATCCAAAATCAGCTACTATAAAAAAACCAAAATTATCAACAGTAAAAATGTAATCACTTGATAAATTAATATGTTAACTTAGATATGTACTCATATTTTTACAGTTGGTATAAAAAATTGAGGTTTTTTAATGTGAGTTAAAAAGTAGGATTACCTCGTTTTCTCTTAAATGGCTTTAAACCATATTTATCAAGTTCCCTGTTTCGTTGCGGCGTATCCATTGCAGCATAATGCAACATCGGCGTAACATTATTTGTTTTAATGATATATTTAGTTTTCTTAGGTGTTCTTATAGTCATTTCACCACTATCTTTTTTGATAATATCCTGTACTACATGACTGGATAATACTGCTGTTTCTTTATTATTCTCTTGTATTTTCATAGATTTATCATTCTTCTTAATATTTACTTCTGGAAGGAAACTGTCTCCCATTGTATAGTTTTTGTTTTCGTTACTAATACGTTTTTCTTCTGCAGATTTCCTAAAACTACCTATGCTTGTAATATTATCTATAATAGAAATTCCTCCAACATCGAAATTGTCTCGAGGCACGTCATACCTCGATTTGTGGAGAGAATAATCTAATTCTTTATCTGATATATTAAATACTTCTGAATTCTGACTTGAATTGATATCAAAATCATTATTTGCTTCCACAATTTCTAAGTCATTACAAATAGCAGATTGGGAAGTATGGAACTTAATCTGCTGACTATTATTATTCTCACTTTCTCTAATACTATCCTTAGCACTAGAATTATAATCGATTTCATCATAATCTATGGATATATCGTCTTTCTTGCCAAGACTACTTTTGTTGAATATACTTTTTAAGTTTTCTTCAGATTTATCTGAACTACTACCTACCCCTCGTGGAAATAGGCGTGACTTTACGTATGTATGTATGTTATCTGAACTTTGTGTTAAATCAATATCATTGGATTCTCTGCTTCTATTATGCAAAGTATTAGCATCCTCAGATGGATTAATATCGTCGGCCACTTCACTATTTGCTGAATGATCATGCAAAAACTCATCAAAGAAACTGTTACAGTGACTATTGTTAAATGATTCAGCACTTTTGTTCCCAATTGGATTGGAATTGGTTTCGATAGACTTGTTTCTAGCTCTTTGTGTTAGATCGAAAACTGGACTTAATGAGGCAATCACTCTTGTTTTTGCTTTACTAATTGCTGCTATATATTCATCTGCATTTACAATGATTGTATCATCTAATGATTTCTCAGATTGTGTATTTCCAATCTCAACTAAAGGTAAATTGTCAATGTCATTAGAGTTTGAAGACTGAGTAAGATCCATTGTCTCATTTTTTTCTTTATTATATATTTCGGTAATTTCTCCTGCATCTTTACCTATATTTTCACCTTCATTTGAACTTTGAGTCAAATCAATGTTTTCTTTAGAATTTAGATGGGAGTCATTATTTTCAAAATTGTTTGGAACTCTTGGTTTATTTTGTAGATTTGAAATATTTTCAATAAGACTTTCATTTGAGTTATGATCAATATCATTTAAAATTATTAGTGATGCGTTTTTTGTATTGCTGTTGTTATGACGTTCTTCTATTAATTCATCTTTATTTTCTGGACTTTGGGTCAAATCTATTTCTTTTATTTCCTCGCAAATTGGTTGTGACGAACCTACTATACATTCAGTTATTTCCATAAAATCATTAGATTTCCTTTTTGTTATATTTTGAGATGGAGGAATATTTCTATTATTTTGTGAGAGACCATTAGCACATTGAGTTAGATCCATAACATTATTATCTGTAAATATTTTAGTTTTATGTTCTTGTGATACAACAATGATTGGTTTCGTGGTTTCCATTATAGATGACAGTTCATCATCAAATATATCAGGTGAACAACTTCTGTACTGTTGTGTGGATTTTTGGTTCTCACCAGCTAGCATATCAAGCATTACTACTTCTTTGCCTGGGGACCTTATATGTACTTTTTCATTTTTCTTATCTTTCGAAAGTAATTCACAGTCAGCCTCATTAGTTAAATCACAAACAGTATCTACATTCTGATCATCATGATCAACAATAACTTTTGTTACATCACTTTTACTATATTTTCGTTTAACTGCAATTTGGGTAGTGGCAATTATATCTTTGACCAACTTAACTGGTCCACTGAGTATAACATCTAGCTCATCCTGTGAGCAATCAATTTCCTTCAAATTCATGATGTCAGTATCAAAGAGTTTTGGACTCAAAGGCCTACCTGGTATTTCAGACCAATCACGAAGTAAAAAACCACTGGTTGTAGATTTCTCTATAAGTTTCTCTACATAAAAAAGGCTACTATCCTTTATAGATTCATAAGGAATATTAGTAGTAAGATTGAAAAGATTAGAATTATAATCTTGATAGTTGGAATTATTAGGACCTAGTGTTGTATCATGGTTACTAAACAGTACTTGGGAATATTTCCTACTAATTATTTGATGTTTCTCTTCTTCAGATATTGTAAGAAGTTTATACTGCTTTCGTGTCTTTTTACTTTTTTTTTTAGTTATTTTAGCTTCTGGTACTTTAAAACCATATTCTTGTAATGTTCTCCTTATTTTTGATACTCTATCTTGAGATGACAATGTTTGTGAACATTCAGGGCTACTAGATGGTTCAGTGTGAAGAGACTTAGACAAGGCAATAGCTAATTGCAATTGTTCTGGGTCTACATCAAGACCTGACTTTTTACAAACAGTATCAAAGTCTTTGGAATAACTCAAAAGTTCATTTTTCTTCCCCTTTATAGCGGTCCTTATATCTTTCTGCCCTTTGATGCGTTTAGTTACTTTTCTAGTTATAGGTTTGGGCTTCTGAACTGTCTTGGGACCTTTACAGCTTTTCTTTGTTTCTTGAAAGTCCGAAAGACTTTCGTCCATAGCAGTCTTGCCAACAAAGTATTTGCTTCTCACTTCCCTGAAAAAGGAAGAAAAATAAAACCAATTATGTATTCGATTTTTTTTATTAACTACACTATATCATAATTTAACAACATAATTAAATATTACCTATCACAATCAATGCTCATATTGTTTACATGTCTGGTCGATCTGGTCTCTGGCTTTCCTCTATTATTTTTCTGATTTGGTCACCAGTTCGATTAGGCAAGCCACTGGCAATCATTTGTCTTCTTTCAACCTCCTCTATTGGATCTTCGTATAAACCCTCTATTGACTTTCGCAGGTTTTCCGTAATTGAAGTAAAACTGTAATTGAATTTTTTATGTTAAACTTCTAACAAGTTGAATTTATAATAACTCCTAAAACCAACTTTGATGTAAGGTAAAATAGTGAAAGTATTGAACTGTACTTGTCTACCGTTTATCAAAATATTTTGGATTCGTCCTTTAAAGAAGTAGATAACCTCAAAATGAATATTCTGTCTTTTAACTATAAACTCAGGTTTTAATCGTATACATACTGAAAGAACACTCCTGTTAATAATCCAATGCTTATTACACTTGCACCAAGTATATTCCTAAACTTGGAAGCAGGCGTTCCTTTTATTTTTCTAGGCTTCCATTTTGACGTATCGACTCCAATCGCCATTTTTGAATTTTCGTTTGGCTTCGTTCCGTTCCGTTTCTTTATAAAATGTTCAAAGTTGAATATAAGAATTATATTTTTGTTTATATAACTCTAATTGGTATACAAGCTATTGGAGTACAAGTCATTAGTGTGGTCCATGGGCTGATATCTACTTGATCTTAAGAACAATCCCGGTATTTAATTTTGTTTCATTTGCGTGCAATGGATTAGTCAATTTTGCGTTTAATTAGAAGCAATTGCAATAATCTTCCGTTCACTTTTATTTATTTATATAACCTAATTTTTCAATCTGCCAAGTACCTAGCCTACATGCTGCAATATTTGAGATAATGTAAATATTTTAAAGAACATTTGACGATTTTATTTGTTATTTTTATTAGTTTGGCACGATTAATAATTAAGCGTTTAGTAAGTCCCAATGTTCCATTCTGAGGCTAATAAGTCGGCTGTCAAAATCAGCTGTAACTTTATTGTTTTGTATTTTCGAAATTGGTTTTCTTTATTTTATTCCTATTATTTGTTAATTAAAATGTCCCTGCTGCAGACATTATCCTACAAAGAATATCAGAACGCTTTAGAATTTAGTTTGCACCAGTGCGAAATAATAGCAAAACTAGCTAATTTGAAGTAAGTCTTGAATGTTAGAAGTTCATGATTTTGTAAATAATGAATTATACCAACATAATATGTCATAACTTTCGTAATCATTTTGCAGAATATCATTCAACAGTACCAAAAAACCTGGTGAAACTCTAATCAAATCATTAGATCGTTCAGGGCTCTCAGCAAACGGGTATAAACAGCTTGTCATTGCCTCCTTGAACGTGAAAACAATATCTACTTATTATAAACCACAATCAAAGGTTGCCATACTTATAGCTAATGATAAATATGTACATTTGTCCAAACTGGCCACTCCATCAATTGATTGTGATTCCTTAGCCACACATCTGAAAAATATAGGGTTTATTGTAATCAAAATCAAGAATACCATAAGTAGAAGTTTAAAAGTTATTCTATCAAAGATTTTCGATTTATTGGAAGAAAATTCTTATTGTAAGTATTGAGTATTTATTAAAGATCTCTAAACAGGTTCATTTATAAAATAAAATGTATACTTTTATTAATATGATTCAGACAGAGACAGAGTTTAATCATGTAATTCTTAGAAATCTGAGTTGTAAAATTTTCTCTGTTGACAGGTTTCTTTTTCTATGCTGGTCATGGTTGCCAGCTATGCAACACAAAATGTATCTTAGGCATAGACTCTCCTACAGAAAACCTTCAGCTGGAGCACTGTGTCACGGAGAACTTTGTGTTGAAGGAAATGGAGCGGTGTAAGCCAGAGCTGTGTATACTTACGATGGATATGTGTAGGATATACCTAGATAGGTAAGCGGTATGTTTGTTTTAAAATTAATAATGTGAGTGTATTTTTAAGTGAATGTTAATATGACTTTTGGTGCCATTTTAGCATGTTGCCCATGCTAAGCTTGAATCTAAATTGATAAAGGAAATTTGAAAAATGATGGACACGAGCGGGATTCGAACCCGCGACCTTCGCCGATCCGTGGCGCTGCTCTAACCAACTGAGCCACCGTGTCGCTGCTCACATCCATCGAATTTCAAGTTCCCTTTTTTAGTATTTACGTCTTAAGGGTGACGTCAGGTATTATCTGTTGGAATCTATGATTACCAACTCAGTGTTATACCTTTACAGCTATAAATCACTGAAACGATAATACCAACCCAAATTTATATGACTTTTGGTGCCATTTTAGCATGTTGCCCATGCTAAGCTTGAATCTAAATTGATAAAGGAAATTTGAAAAATGATGGACACGAGCGGGATTCGAACCCGCGACCTTCGCCGATCCGTGGCGCTGCTCTAACCAACTGAGCCACCGTGTCGCTGCTCACATCCATCGAATTTCAAGTTCCCTTTTTTAGTATTTACGTCTTAAGGGTGACGTCAGGTATTATCTGTTGGAATCTATGATTACCAACTCAGTGTTATACCTTTACAGCTATAAATCACTGAAACGATAATACCAACCCAAATTTATATGACTTTTGGTGCCATTTTAGCATGTTGCCCATGCTAAGCTTGAATCTAAATTGATAAAGGAAATTTGAAAAATGATGGACACGAGCGGGATTCGAACCCGCGACCTTCGCCGATCCGTGGCGCTGCTCTAACCAACTGAGCCACCGTGTCGCTGCTCACATCCATCGAATTTCAAGTTCCCTTTTTTAGTATTTACGTCTTAAGGGTGACGTCAGGTATTATCTGTTGGAATCTATGATTACCAACTCAGTGTTATACCTTTACAGCTATAAATCACTGAAACGATAATACCAACCCAAATTTATATGACTTTTGGTGCCATTTTAGCATGTTGCCCATGCTAAGCTTGAATCTAAATTGATAAAGGAAATTTGAAAAATGATGGACACGAGCGGGATTCGAACCCGCGACCTTCGCCGATCCGTGGCGCTGCTCTAACCAACTGAGCCACCGTGTCGCTGCTCACATCCATCGAATTTCAAGTTCCCTTTTTTAGTATTTACGTCTTAAGGGTGACGTCAGGTATTATCTGTTGGAATCTATGATTACCAACTCAGTGTTATACCTTTACAGCTATAAATCACTGAAACGATAATACCAACCCAAATTTATATGACTTTTGGTGCCATTTTAGCATGTTGCCCATGCTAAGCTTGAATCTAAATTGATAAAGGAAATTTGAAAAATGATGGACACGAGCGGGATTCGAACCCGCGACCTTCGCCGATCCGTGGCGCTGCTCTAACCAACTGAGCCACCGTGTCGCTGCTCACATCCATCGAATTTCAAGTTCCCTTTTTTAGTATTTACGTCTTAAGGGTGACGTCAGGTATTATCTGTTGGAATCTATGATTACCAACTCAGTGTTATACCTTTACAGCTATAAATCACTGAAACGATAATACCAACCCAAATTTATATGACTTTTGGTGCCATTTTAGCATGTTGCCCATGCTAAGCTTGAATCTAAATTGATAAAGGAAATTTGAAAAATGATGGACACGAGCGGGATTCGAACCCGCGACCTTCGCCGATCCGTGGCGCTGCTCTAACCAACTGAGCCACCGTGTCGCTGCTCACATCCATCGAATTTCAAGTTCCCTTTTTTAGTATTTACGTCTTAAGGGTGACGTCAGGTATTATCTGTTGGAATCTATGATTACCAACTCAGTGTTATACCTTTACAGCTATAAATCACTGAAACGATAATACCAACCCAAATTTATATGACTTTTGGTGCCATTTTAGCATGTTGCCCATGCTAAGCTTGAATCTAAATTGATAAAGGAAATTTGAAAAATGATGGACACGAGCGGGATTCGAACCCGCGACCTTCGCCGATCCGTGGCGCTGCTCTAACCAACTGAGCCACCGTGTCGCTGCTCGCATCCATCGAATTTCAAGTTCCCTTTTTTAGTATTTACGTCTTAAGGGTGACGTCAGGTATTATCTGTTGGAATCTATGATTACCAACTCAGTGTTATACCTTTACAGCTATAAATCACTGAAACGATAATACCAACCCAAATTTATATGACTTTTGGTGCCATTTTAGCATGTTGCCCATGCTAAGCTTGAATCTAAATTGATAAAGGAAATTTGAAAAATGATGGACACGAGCGGGTTCGAATCCCGCTCGTGTCCATCATTTTTCAAATTTCCTTTATCAATTTAGATTCAAGCTTAGCATGGGCAACATGCTAAAATGGCACCAAAAGTCATATAAATTTGGGTTGGTATTATCGTTTCAGTGATTTATAGCTGTAAAGGTATAACACTGAGTTGGTAATCATAGATTCCAACAGATAATACCTGACGTCACCCTTAAGACGTAAATACTAAAAAAGGGAACTTGAAATTCGATGGATGTGAGCAGCGACACGGTGGCTCAGTTGGTTAGAGCAGCGCCACGGATCGGCGAAGGTCGCGGGTTCGAATCCCGCTCGTGTCCATCATTTTTCAAATTTCCTTTATCAATTTAGATTCAAGCTTAGCATGGGCAACATGCTAAAATGGCACCAAAAGTCATATAAATTTGGGTTGGTATTATCGTTTCAGTGATTTATAGCTGTAAAGGTATAACACTGAGTTGGTAATCATAGATTCCAACAGATAATACCTGACGTCACCCTTAAGACGTAAATACTAAAAAAGGGAACTTGAAATTCGATGGATGTGAGCAGCGACACGGTGGCTCAGTTGGTTAGAGCAGCGCCACGGATCGGCGAAGGTCGCGGGTTCGAATCCCGCTCGTGTCCATCATTTTTCAAATTTCCTTTATCAATTTAGATTCAAGCTTAGCATGGGCAACATGCTAAAATGGCACCAAAAGTCATATAAATTTGGGTTGGTATTATCGTTTCAGTGATTTATAGCTGTAAAGGTATAACACTGAGTTGGTAATCATAGATTCCAACAGATAATACCTGACGTCACCCTTAAGACGTAAATACTAAAAAAGGGAACTTGAAATTCGATGGATGTGAGCAGCGACACGGTGGCTCAGTTGGTTAGAGCAGCGCCACGGATCGGCGAAGGTCGCGGGTTCGAATCCCGCTCGTGTCCATCATTTTTCAAATTTCCTTTATCAATTTTGAATGTTAATAATTAAGATTTTATGGAAACTTGATACTCAAGTGACCCAGTACACACATTTTCACTTTTTTTTCCACTTGGACCAAAATGTATCATATTCTTTTACAGGGAATTTAACCCAGCTATATATGCTTCAATTCATACCGTAGAAGACTATGCATTCCACAAAAACGTGATCATCACATACTCCACACAGTCTTCTCAGGCTGCCTATGAAGTACTTCAGATTGAATGTTCTACGAGCATTGATAACGATGTAACCTATGAGTTGAAGACGGGTGACACAGACAGAATAGTGCCTGGGGCCAGTCAGTATGTCAATGCATTGTGTACTAGATTGGAAGAAGATCTAGATGTTAGCAGTTTACTGGATAAGGTGCATGAGGGTAAGAATTTAGACATGATAGATCTTTAATGAATCTTGAAAACCTCATTGCACTAATATTTGTGAAGACTAATAGAACTGTGAGTAAATTTGGAAGGCCGTCCCAATATCGACAGCAAGAATAAAATATAAGGAAAAAAATATCTTTGAAATACAGTTGACCAAATTGTTTATTTCAGATGTTGAAAAGTCATTCAAGAAGCAAAGACCTATAAAACTGCAGTGTGGCAGTGAAAAGAGGTCATTATATGATCCTACTACAGGTAAGCAACCCTAAAAAAGTACTATTTAAATATTCATTGTTTGCAGTTTTTGTTACACACAATTTTTTTACGTTTAATTAACACAATTGATGATGAATCTATGTATAATATGTCAAATTGCTGAGTCAAATTGAATTTGTCAGTACAGAGTTTATTATTTCTTTCAGGCGACACAGAATGTTTGTTGCATAAATTGCAAATGGCAACACAACATTATAAAGAGAACTGTGAAGTATTTTAAGGGTTTAGAATGTAAGTAAAGTGGTGCAATGTATATTATTTTCTTTTCTTTTATACCAGTTTGAAACTAAAATAAAAATCTATTTTAACAATTAACTGCATTTATTTTACACTGACTGAAGCTTCATTATCACAAGCACTGTCTAATTCTTCATAAGCGAGTGGGGTTGGAAATGATTCACTATGTTCACCCACCAACTGTCTTCCACCCCCTTTGTGAACTCCCGGATAAATCTGTAGTTTAGTATGAATATCTTATCTTGATACTCTGGCTGTACTCTGAAACAATTAAAGGAAGGCCAAACTTACTAATTACCCTCAAAATCACTCTTTATGAACAGTTGATAGAGATGGATAGAATCTATGTTCAATTATTCGAAAGAGTTTTGCGATTTCCCAGTTCATTTGTCAAAACAAATCTTATGGCCGCAACTTTATGGCTTGAAAATAATTATGAGTGCATGACGGGGTCAATTTGAGGCACATTCGATAAAGGAAAGACAACCATTGACAATTGGCACAACATAAATATATATGCACTTCTCAAAGGGGGCTGTATCTGCTACGCAACAACATTTAAATTATTGAATCGTCGGCGCGCAAAAAATCATCTATAAATAAACTCCTAAGTTGATGATGTTATATTTTTTTGAGATATGAAGGCCATTATCTTAAAATAATATTTATGTTAGTCTGAGTAGGTATCCTAGTTATCTTAATGAGGTCTAGAATGTTGACATTGTGGGTCTTTAATACTTTAAACGGATAAAACCGCTCATGGCATTACTATAACATATTTTGATATGTTTTATCTAAGAAATGGAGGCGTGGTTTAAGAGCCCTTCCAAATAAATGGGAGTTGAATCTGGTATAAATTGGCCTGAATTTCGCTACAGTTCCTTAGTAATAAAGAATACATACCCTAATGATATTGGAGGTAAATCACCAGTCTCCTTCATATTTTTGAGCCCCCTCAAAACATGGTAGCACATTGTGATTTCCACCCAGCGCTTCTCTGAGTCATCAAACATTACACCAACCTGGAATGCAAACAAAGCTTGTAGAAACCAATTACACCAGCCACTGGAGTACAGGTAGAACATCATTCTGTCACAATTTGTTAACACTGCACTGGACGTAAGATAAGTTAGTTGCCCATTACAATATTTTTTAATAGTCATTAGTTGATAAAAATTACTTTAATCAGTAATTTATAGTGTAAAAGTTTGTTTAGTAGTAATGTTTAGTATAGTAGTTTAGTCAAGTAATGTTGAGTTTTGCTTTCTGTCTTAATTATTTTGTTCAGATATGATTTTCATTTGTGAACAGTTCTCTCTAATTGAAGAGAAACTAAATAATGCTATATTTAGTTTCTCTTCAATTCAAAATCATTATTTTTATTAAACTGGAGAATAAAAAAGAATGAAGCAGTACCTGGTAAGGGAACGCATAAAATATGTCATCCTTTTCAATAGATAACAACTGTCGCTGCGTAACCGATAGCTGAGATACCGCATTCTTCAAAGATGAGATGGCTTCCTTATCAACTAGACCTTCTAAAGACTTGAAATCACTCCTTTGTAACCCATCTGAAACAACCTGACGGTAGATGTTAATCGCAATAGTTCATGAAAACAGGAATTTATCAGGTTTGTATTGTCTGTATTATCATTGGTAAAAAAACAGCCATTTGGTAAAAAAAAGCTAACAAAAAAGTAATATATTACAAAACAGTTGAAATGAGAATGTTATTTATAAATAGAGATCTTTTGGCAGGCTCATGACTGTATAGTCAGTGTGGTTTTTCATTTAATTTAGTTTTAATATTGTCATGATGTCTGTCTGGCAGCCCGAAAATGATGTCTGGTGAATTAAATTTGATTGTTATATAATATACGCGAATTGGTCAACCTAGATAATTAATACTAATGAATTCGTATCCCAATCAAGTACCTACCGTATTTTGTTTACTGATATCACATTTGTTAGGTTATAGGTCAGGGTGCATATTTATATGATTCACAAGCAGGCAGAAGCTTTTATAAATACCTGAACAGCATGTTTGGAAGCCTCAATAAACTCGGTCAAGTTAAATTCTGGTTCAAAATATGGCCTGATTATGAAGTTAGCAAACATCCAATTTTTTATAAACTTCATGAAAGAAGGCCATACGATAGGCGGAAATTCCATTAACTGCGGTAATTTTCGTGCCTCCACTCGATCCTCGCAATAATTTCGTACTTGTATAACAGGACATGTTGAGGTTATGGGAATCTGTTTAGGTAAACTTTGGTACACAAATCTGTCACATAATCTAAAAGATTGCCTCGTCAACACCTGCCTTAAAACTAAATTCATATTTCCTATTAACTTTTGTTGACTAAATTATGCTATTTTCTCTGTTAAATATGAGAAGTAAAACATAAAAATATAACTTTCAAATAACACAAAAAATAATTTGTACTATATTTTCCATTTGTGAATCCTAAACGTCGCTGTCACTTTTAACTTTTCTCATTGGCCAGAGTATGATGTTTACATTGCACTATTGGACAATAATGTAGTGATTGTAAGAAGGGAACATACTGGTACGTTTTGATATAACCTTTTATTTATTTCTGTACTCCCTTGGATAAACAATTTAAATTTTAATCTATATTTTGTATGCGTATAATATTGTTATTTATGCTTAGTTTATACTTAGTTTAATGTTACGTATGTTTTAAACTTTACTTAAATGAATTAAAAGATACATGTGAATAAAAAACCTACAGTAAACGTAATCGCGCGCGTTTTTAATCTGTAAATATTTAGTGACAAACTATTTGACAATCAATTGTCAAATTAAAAAAATATCGGCGTTTGAGACTTTGAGAAATTTGGCGGAAGATGTTTTAAACATTTCTGCTACTTTTCAATTCAAAAGAACACTTGTTATTTACACTAATTAGTCTTAAATTATTACAGGAATATGGACGACCAAGCTTGTCCTCGTTGCAAAACAACAAAATATAGAAATCCATCATTAAAGTTGATGGTAAATGTATGTGGCCATGCTCTATGTGAAAGCTGTGTTGATTTACTGTTCTTAAAAGGTGAACATTATTTAACTATCGTAATAAATCTATTGTGCTTTAACTTAGTGCCTTTAGAAATCTTTGTAAGAAGTGTTAAGTTTTTTTTGGTAAACAAAGCTTTAAGGAAAGATAGTCATGATCTATTTATTTTTGGATTTTGATTTTGTTTATAAACCTATTAGGTTAGTCTCTGTGTTATAATACCTTTTTAAAGACCTACTTGTTTCTAGGGTCTGGTTCCTGCCCAGATTGCAATGTGCCTCTTCGGCGCAGTAACTTTAGAGTCCAGCTATTTGAAGATCCCATGGTAGAAAAAGAAATAGATATAAGAAAACGGGTCCTCAAGGACTATAACAAAAAGGAAGAGGACTTTGCATCGTTACGGGAGTACAATGACTATTTAGAGGAAATAGAGACAATTGTTTATAATCTTACAAATAATATAGACATTGTTGGGACAAATAAACGGATTGAACAGTACAAAAAAGATAATAAAGAAATTATTATGAAGAACAAAGCTAAAATAGGTAAGTTAAAGAGAGATACATTATTTTATAATAAAAAGGGATATCATAATGAATTGATCTGCTTTATTAATGAAATGTATGACTGTTCTTGCAATAGAACAATACAGTTGAAAAATGTGAACATTAGTTAGCCATGCTTCTGTAATATAATTTCCTTTAAAAAGTGATTAACTTCTTTTGTGTGTTGTTTTTCTGTCTTTAAGAATATATAATAAACTACCTTGATCATTAAAATCAGGTTGGTTACATAGATAATCAATATAATCTTGTTGGTTAAGCTTTTTCAACATACTCATTAGTCATATTAGTCAGATAACAAAAAAAAACACATGTCCAATACCTTTGATATCTAAACAATAATCATTAATAATAAAACTATTATAATTACAGGAAGAGAAGAAGTTGAATTAGAAGAGATATTAGAAATAGAGAAGCAAATGGAAGAGTTACGGAGAGCGGAACTGAACCGTTTAGAACAGGAAGCTAAGAAGCAGAAGATTAGAGAGAAAGAGGCTCTAATTGATGAGCTTATGTTCGCTGAGGGTGATGCCAAAGAAATTCTAAATACATTTGCTCAGAACAAAGCTACTAAGCAGGAGGAAGTGTTACCAGCGTTACCAAAGGTTAGTAGATTTTAGTAGAATATATAATTGTACATTATAGGACACAGGACAATATGTTTATTTGACTGTTATAAGTCACAACTGGATGAATGAGGCAGAAGTTGCTTTGAAATTACATCAAATATAATTGTAACTGTAATAAGAATGATTCAAACCTAAGTTATTCTTGGTAACTACTACCTACTGTATATTTATGCTAAAATACTTATTTAGGCGGATTATAGTGTCACATTAATCGTCTATATCGCGATTTGACATGATTGTACTAGCACTACGCATGCGCGTGCATACAGCGTGACACTAAACGCTTGCTGAAGATAGGCGGGTGGGCGGCGCCGACTGTTCAGCGACGCTGACGCACGGCTCGTACGGCCACTCGCCGATCAGCGCTGATGCTCGACAGCACTGATTAGCGCGGAACAGCGCCGACGATCAGCGTGACACTAAAATCTTTAAACAACCAGCATAGGCTTTTATTTCACATAACAACAGCAATAGCTGTTATCTCAAATATTCTGTTCTATTCATGCACCATTTAGAGAAAAATATAACTTAGTAACTTAAATTATTTTTCAGGTAACTCAGTTCTCAACTGGTGTGAAGTTTACAAGAGTATCGACACAGCAAGCTCTGCCGATTATTGAAGAAGGACCATTATATAAGTATGAGCCGCCGGCTGTGCCTGACCGGTGCGGACCGGAGCCTCCCTCCATTGAAGATATTGTGGGATGCGGCTATTTACAACATGTCAGGTTGGTTACATATTTAGATTGTTACGAAAAGAATATTATTGTGTAATACTTACTTGATACAGCTCATTGTTACGTCGTGACATTTATTATTAAATGTTTTAAAAACTATATTAAAGCATTGCCAATTTTTTTAAAGGAAGTAAGAGTAGCAACATATCAAATAGATGCATACATTCTATGTTTGTTAATTCCATTTAACTTGCACATGAACTGCAATGTCTCATCAATTAAACATGCTTTTTTCAAAATTACAAACATTTAGAACTTATTTTACATTAATACGATTTTTTATAATAATTTTATTATTTAGGGGTTACCAAGGGTATTTAGGGTTGGTTTAATTTACCATATAACCAAAATTATACATTTCCACAGAGCAGAGAACGAGACAGAGAAGGCTGGCGGCTACAAGTCCACCCTGCCGTGTCTGCGAGCTTTACAGGATGCGCTGGCGGGGCTGTACCACGCGAGCTGACACCACGAGCCGCGGCCCGATACTGTTATTGTGTTAGACTGAGTGGGCTCAACATAGATGGCGCTAGATGTGTGAGGGTTATGTAATTAACGGTTTGAAATGATTATGATAAAGTTTGGGTCCTATTCGCACATAGAATTTTAATCATCATCAGTCTAGAGATTTGCGCTGAAATCAAGCATGCAACTTAGTCAAAATGTCAAAAAAGAAACAGATTTGAAATGCATATTATGTTAATCTGTTTATTGTGCATTTTGTTAGTTAAAAATGTGTATATGTCAAGCAGGCTTTCGTATATCCAAGTACCATATACTATCTCAATAAACATTCTCATCGACGTAAGTACAATTATAGTTTCAAGAAGCTAACAAATTCTCAGTCCCATTAAATCTTGAATATTTTAGAGTAATACATAACCTCACAGTACACTAGCGCCACTGCTCGTCTAGTGAGTAAATGTGGAACTTGTGTGATTGTCAACAACGGCTTTAACAATACAGTATTGCAAGCGAGAGAAAAAAACTAAAACGTTAAATTGATCGAGAAATTACTATAGAGCCAGGAAGAATAAATTGTATACTATTTGTAAGATGTATGATCTATCAATAGTTGTATAGTATAGGTAGTCTTTGTAACGCGTGCGTATTCGAAGTTTCATGCATTTAAAAGAATTATAAGTTATCTAAGGTATAAGGTATATGTTTATATAATATCACCAATTTCATGCCCCAAGGGTTAGAGAAAAAGATTCACTGTAAATGTTTTAAGCAGTAAATCTAAAAGAAACTTGAAGGCTGCATATACCTGTGGGTCAAAGTGTGATGATATAATTGTGATAAAACAACATTTTAATGTGGCTGTCGTTGTGACTGACCAATCAGAAGGCTGTACTCACTGACAGATTTTCGAATGACAAAGTGACAAGTTGTAGTTCGAGCTGAGTTAAGAAACAAGCTTTATCTCTTTCTTTATTTAGTAACGGCGATATGTTTATCCTTTTCTGTGATAATACCATGTATATAGCGTCACTGGCTCTATAGTTTCTCAATATGTCAATGTAAATAAATGTACATAAGTTGGATGTAACTTATTTAGTTAACTTAGGTACGTATTTAAATACATTGTCAAGTGTAAGTATGGTATGTTGTTAATTGCTGTTGTTTTTGTGATAATAAAAGTGAGTGATAATGTATTTGGTTTTATTTTGAGGATCTGTAATAATCGTACCAAGGGGTTGAAACAGGCAATAATATTTCATCACTCATTACACCAGCCACCCTGTGTTACCCTGAGTTTCGTTTCGGTATTTCTTCTCAGAGGTAGTCGATTTAGAAATGCCGACGCCATCTACTTAAAAAAAATTACATGTCAAAGTGTTTTTGTAAAACCTATTTGCAGAAATAGAATCATTTATCATTTATACCTACTTAATATAGGTGTTAAACTTTCACTTGATATTCGACTTTATATAGTTACATTTACTACGTCTACAATATCTTTATCTTATTAGTAGAATCAGAGTAGAATTCGAACCCAATATTTATATTATGCGGCAGTTACCAATACTTATACCAATGTGGCATCTAAGTATAGACATTTATCTACAAGGTAATACACATTTTTATGTACGTAATAATGACGGCAAAGATAGAAAGCATTACGACAACGATTTTCAACCTACTTTTAAGTACTCATTCGTCGAATTATCTATATTCCTTTTGAACCTTAAGAACGTACAGAAATAATTCGCAAAGTTATTGTTTTAGTTAGGTAGGTACTATAGTCATATTAGGTAGGTACTATAGTATAGTCAGCACGGATAGCCGAGTGGTATGACCGTCGGACTGCCAAGTCAAAGGTCGCAAGTTCAAACGCCGGCACGCACCAATGTCTTTTCGAATTCATGTGCGAATTATAAATTAGTTATCAGTTGCTAAGAACGGTGTAGGAAAACATCGTGAGGAAACCGGCACACCTGAGAGAATTTTCAACGGTGTGTAAAGCCATGTCAGAGGCCTATAGGCGGTTTAAACTCTGACACCAGATTGTTCATCAATCATACGATACGAAGAAGGAGACTATAGGTATACACAAAAAGAGAGACCTATACCCAGTAGGTAGTGGGCGAAGTCGGGCTGCGGATGATGATGATGACTATAAGTAGGTGACCCGGTAGACGATCAAGCGTGAAATATCCATTTTATGAAGCCAGATTTTACAGATTTATTTCCCACTTGAAACGATTAATAACGGTAAATGGTCCCCATGTTAGAAATTACATAACATAAACATCACGCCTGTATTCCGCGAAGGGGTAGGCAGAGTTGCACATAAAATAGTACCTAGATACACCCACATTTCGTCAGTTATGTTTTACGTCCCAATCCCAATGTAATACTGGGGGCGAGCCTATTACCATCAACCGGGCACTAATACGGACTCCGTGCTGCTACTGAGAATTACCCAATAGAAAAACCCAGTAACACTTTACCCGACCTGGGATTAGAACCTATTACCCAGGAGCTCATGCTCAGCAGTCGCGCTTAGCGACCACTAGACAGTCGTTAGGAATTAATTTGGAAATAGATACCTACATTCCAAATTTGACAAAACAATGTTTTTTTAATAAAGTCTGCATGCGGGTTGAGAGCCACTGTCCAAAGGTATGCCATGTGTACAGTAAGGGCGAACGAGCAAATATTGTCGTATCGATAAAGTGTAAAAGTGCCGCGCGCAGGTACTAAACTATGACAAATATAATGCACTTTGAGTTGTACAGGCGAGTGCACTTTGTTAAGGATACGGTGATAATAATCACTAGTCTAGCTCTTGTACTACGACTTTAGAGTCAGCTTTGAGTGTAGGTAAGTAAAAGCTTAGCCTGATGTTATCGGGAATGTAATTTTAACCGACTTCAAAAAAGGAGGAGGTTCTATGTTCGTCAGTATGTATTTTTTTAATGTACGTTCAACGATTTCTCCGTCACTTGTGGGCCGATGTTGAAAATGTTCATTATTTTTTAAGGAATATACTCTCGATTTGGTATAAAGATTTTCATGCTCTGAAAATGAACTTTGGACATTTATGGAACTCCTTATAACATCATAGCAGAACGTCCTCAAGATAAGTGAGGATGCTTTGTTTCTACGTGTTGTCGATGACTGACCACTAACAAGGGGAGGGGGAGGGGTGCGTTGACCCCCTCCCCCACCACTTTCCAAGATTAATTATATTATGTTCTATCTTGTGAGGTATCGTTTGAAAGGGATTTTCATGAGGAATTTAAATATAAACCTTACAAATGTTTGGAGGGGACAAATCTTAGATACCACTTAAAATAATAATTAATATCTAATAATAATAACAGCCTATAACTGTCCCACTGCAGGGCAAAGGCCTCTTCTCGTATAGAGAAGGATTGAGCACTGATCTTTCACTGATCAGATTGAGCCTTCCAAAACCTGAACTCTAAAGTGAAGTCTTTCTTTTTCTTTTCTTTTTTAAAAAAAACGTCGCCCCACACTAGGAATTTCTCCTGTATCGTGGGTGCGTTTCACAAACATGAAATATCACATACACAAACACCCAGACTCGGGACACACATCTGTGGATCACACAAATTTTTGTCCCGTGCGGGAATCGAACCCACAGCCTCTAGCGCAGCAGTCCAATCGCTTAGCCACTGCGCCAATCAGGTCGTCAAGTGAGTTGAAGGCGGTTTTTTTTAATACTTAGGTACATACAAAAATAATTAAGTATCGATGCTCGCCGCTAGTTGCATGCGGTTTGTGGATGAATGATCATCCATTTTCATGAGACCATTCCGAATTCTCAGTTACCAGGACTGTCCTATTCTTAATAATAACAACATTAGGTACATGCTTACATTCACCATTCTATTCCACTGTAGTATTAGCAGCACGAATATACGAATACGTCTAGCGTTTATGCTACTTGTCTAGAGACCCTGAAAGCCGGAAGACTGACAACCAAACTTACGTAGGGGTATCGTGTATCGTATTACCCAGTAGAGGCTTAATATGCGGTTGCTCTATGTAGGTACCTACTACATAATATATTAGAAGACACATAGTCTTTAAGCTTATGTAGTTAGTTAGCTTTTAAAATAATTAGTGTCATTTTTGTTAAGTAGAAGGTAAGTAAGTTATTATCCCTTGTGACTATTTTTACCGTCTCCAAATGCAGTAACTACCTATAACCTAGGTACACCATCAAGTCTAAAAACATAATATTCTTATCGTGAGAACACATCGTTGAAAAATCAGGTGTGCCGGTTTCCTCACGATGTTTTCCTTCACCGTTTTTAGCAACTGATAACTAATTTATAGTACGCACATGAATTCGAAAAGACATTGCAACCTAGGACTTGGCAGTCCAACGGTCATACCGCTCGGCTATCAGTGCTTTATAAAAACATAATAGGTATCTTAATTCACAAATAAGCATTTGGTTCGAGCGGGAATCGAACCCAGAAGCAGAATGACCATACACTAAACACTTAAACACTGCATCAATTCGGGTATAATTAGCAATAAAAAATATAGCTTTAATTCGGCCTGTCCAATCGGACACACGTACCCTAATTGTAGGAACACACTTGAAAAGGTTAGTTCCAAACTCGTCCCACAGCACAAATAACCTTTCTCCTAATTGTATGACGTAATAATCCTAATTATCATCATTATTTACGCATCTTGTTCGCAAATTAACGTAAAACAAAGTTTTAATTAATAAGGGGGATAAGGATAAATACGTAACATTGTAACGCCACAATTTGTACACAAACTTATAAGGCTATATGCACACGGTTCGCGTAGCGTTGTAAACAGACTAGGTACGGCGCACACTGGCTGGATACAATTAGCTAGTGAAAACAGTGACGCCGCGGGGCCAGTCTAATTGGCCCTGTGTAAACTCGCCCTGTTATCGGGAGCCCCCGAGCTTCTGTGTTGGAGCAGTTGTGTGGAATGGGCTTCTGTGGAAGAAACAATGTTTAGTTTAATATAATAGGGGTTTTTGAACGATAAGGTAGCATATTCTTATTATAATTTGTATGCCTAACAAGGGAAAATATATACCGTCTTATTCATAAACGAGGATCATACCGGCATTAACTAAACCCCGTATTGATATCTCTATTCTTTGTTAAGCAAACGACAGTGATAGGTATAATTTAATCCTTGGTTAGTTTTTTATGAATAAGGGGGCTAGTGCTCTTTACTTTTTATATTTCCCACCAAATGTTCCCTATGTTTTACAAATAAATAATTTTGATTTTAAAATAATCCTCGTATTGTTCAATTTTGAATTTGTTTCTCCGTTATTAATTTCTTATACTTTACTGATGTACTTTATAGACATAAGTCCATACTCAGACTAGGTGGAAACATTTTCGGAACGGATCAAAATTAAATTGGATCGGAAGCAGGTTATAACGGATAGGAATTGATTAACCTAATCAGTTGGTCGAATTATAATCTTAAACACACACAAGTTCAGTATTAACATCACAACTACATTACGCAAAGGAGTAGGCAGACGTGTATAATATAATAATACACCCCCATTTTTCCAGAGCCTATTGCTAATTTGTTATTAACCAGGCAACAACCCATAGTCAAAGGTGCTACAGCTGAAAAGGACCTAATATGCAATTTTTCTAAGAAACATGAATAAATTCAACCCTAAGAACGCGTCTCCACACTAAGTTTCCAGCACAAATCCGCCCGCCCAACTAATATTGACTTCTTATTACGGCGGTCGCGCGGATATAGCACCGGTGCTCGCGGATAATGTCCGCCGGTGTCCGCAGATAGGGACGTCCAACAATAACCTGCGTATTTTAGTGTTGCGACCGAACTTCTGCTAGATGAACCGTAGTCAAGAGGTTCTTAGGGCATAAAGACGTAAGGAAAGTAACACAGGTAGCTATGGAGTTCTTCTTCTTTCTTCTAAAATAAGATAAAGTTTTAGTTGGACTTGCTAGATAGTTTTAAAGTGTAGACTATTATATTTTTAAAGATTATCTCAATACTTACTTGTATTTGCCCGCGGCGTCGCTCCCTTGGCCTAACTTTCATGAAACGAGCGTTTTTTAAGGATATAGCAACCTATGGATTAGTATAACTGCTACAGGCAAACCAAAAACATGCATTTACATAATATTAATTATTATTTTGGTGGGTAAGTATACGTACTTATCATATTGCCCATATATTTCGTGAATAAGGTTGCTGCTAATGCATATTTCTTTAAGTTTTTAACCTCGGTAACGGCGAGATAGGCATTGCTTGTGTAAACAAGTACGTCTCAGAGCGTCCCTATTATTTCGTCTTCTTCAGCAAATTATGCGATCGTGGGCGTGAGACATGTAAGGAAAATTATAATAATAACCGTATATTGTTATAAATATAACCGTATATTGTCTAACTATGAACTATATTTAATAAATATGTAAATAATAGCTGCTGTGAAACACTGTTGCATTTAAAATGGTAATTCATAGATATTTTAAAATTGATTGTCCTTTCTTTTTTATTTGATTTTCTTAGGAATATTTTATTAAAAGTTTGCCTGTCCAGACGGCAGATACAATAGTTAAACAATCCTCATGTATCTTATGTGATTCACTAGGAAGGGAAGTGGTTAAAATAGTGTGTCGTGAAAATGTTAAATTAACTTATTCCGTCATATAAGTATACCCAAGTACTAGTGAGTATTTAAAGCTCATTGCTTAATGTAATTTATGCTCAACGGCGGTGGTCCAACCCGTAGTCCTTCTAAAGTATTAAACAAGTTAATCCCGTCATAAATTACTCAATTAATCGCTGATTTTATAGTCACTATGCTTATTAGCAAGCATTTTGAAGTCGATAAGTTGTAAGTAACGGCGTCAGTAAGTTTGCTCAGGTGGAAATAATGTCCCAGAAATCAAAAGTATTGAAAATGATATTAGTTTCTGAATAGTTAGAAGCAGAAGTCTTTTTTCTAAGAATTCCTCGAGTATACAATATGGTCAGTGTTTTTTACATAAAATTCTATAGCCATGTACCAAACCAGACTTGAGAATATATGCGGATCACACACAGCGGATCATATTTGTCTCGCGCAGGAATCGATACCGCAATCCGCAGCACAGACGTCCATTCACTTTGCCACTGCGCCCATCAGGTCTACATTTTACTGTTAGCGTTCTATAGTATGGTTTTAGCTCCGAGTCCCGTCTGTATAAACATTTGATATCGAGCATAATTGAACTATATGTTATACTGTTTCGAATCTAGCTTTTGTGTCTAGTCTGTAAAGTAAACGTTGACCAGGTATCCTTCGATGAAAAAGATGAATTTTAAAGTCGTATGTTTTTACTTTCTGTCATATTTGACTATGTCATTCTACCTCGAGGAAAACATTTTTCTAACCTGTTGCGCTGCTTTATTGAAACTTCCCAAACGTACATTTACTGTGCCAAATGGCCTTACTTAAACACATACTTCATGAGCTTGCTTTGTCTCCCAGTGTGAAAAAGACCTTTGCTTGATTTCTCCACTCATCTCAATCTAAAGTCATTTCTGGCGTCTTCACGTCTTTACCACAAAAGTGTTCATGTCGTATTTATTAACATCGCCTTGTTGGTAATTTTAAAGTAATAATAATATTAATGCACCATACAACCTGATACAACTTACATAAATCTACCCTCTATCTATAGTAGGCATCGATAGTAGTAATTTCACCATCCTGTGTGGTCTCAAATTAAACATCAAATTAGCGCATACATATCACTTTACCAATCTATTGTGCGGAAACTCAATGTGCTTTGTTCTCGTTTCAATTGCAACCCGATGCAAGATGGCGGCGGCGTTCAAACGTCATCGGAACAACATGGCCGACTGGGCGGTTATTGTTTGAACGTTCAGTGTTTTAATAGATATTGAGGGGTACGTCAGAGAATTATTGTGATTATTAGGCAAAGGTTTCTCTTCGGTAATGAGTGCGGTATGCTAGTGTAATATTTGAAATCAATATAATCATGATTAAATTTTTATAAATAAATTATAGCTCCTGTGGAAGGCGAAAATGAATTTTCTACTACTTAGTATCTCACTACTCTGCTAGAATGTTCTTTATTAGAGTCTAATCACAAGTTTCATAATTTAAAGAAAACTTAAACGACCATGTAAGCTTTGAACTTCCACAGGGTGGAATTCTGGCTCCCACAGTGTTTTCTTATGCTTTACCGTGTGTTCTTTAAGTCGGTTCATTTGTGGTCAGTGCCTGAAAAATTACTGCTAAAACTATGGATTATCGTTAAAAATGAGCAATTTTTGATTTAGATTATTAAACATTAAATAAGGATGTGTCGTATCAGATGCAGTCATTACATGACGAAACACACTGACAGGCTTGTTATCAACAGTAAAACTTACATACACTTTGATGTGACGATGTAAATCAGAAAAATATTAGTGAATGCAACTCGGAAGTATTATAGAAAGTAATATAAAATCAATCAGCAACGAGCAAAGATTTGAGTAAACAGACATCATTCATCTGACTTCACACTTCAATATTGTTTAGTCTATAGTCGAACTTCTCATAATAATCTAAACATCGTAGACGTGTGAACGTTAAAATCACAATTTCATATTTAAAAGTTTATTTGATTTGGTCCCGACGAAAACACGAAACATAGCTAAGTCTACAAGTTTGATTCTATCTAGCAGTTTTTTGGTTACTGTCCATCAAGCATGAGCCATCAATGCGAAATAATTTTTGAGTTTCAGCCTTTGGCATCTAATGTTCGTGCCGACTATTGTTATCAAAACTTGTCAATAAATTAATTCCTCATTTATGTTCGTTTCTTTTTTATGAACAAAAATTGTTTAGTTTGCTCTTGCTTAACTCAATCGGGGGACAAAAACGTTTTGTATTATTTAATTTACTACCTAAAACAAAAATGCTGACGCAATAACTACATAGTAGCAAAAGTGTTAAATCCCAATAAAGTCAAAGAAAACCAACTATTGCTTGGTACTGCCCCCTTACCATGAACTCTTAAAACAGGACAGTTTACGATGTGGAAGCGAGACACCACTACGTGCAGTGTAATGCGACGTCTCGCTTTCACAACGTGAACTGTCCTGCTTTAAGAGTTCATGGTAAGGGGGCTGGAACTCCTCAATTATATTTTCATTCAAAACGTTCCTACAAAAAAATATAAACAAACGCGTGGCGCAAATGCTAACTCAGCGAGAACAAAATAACGATGCCAGTTTCCGTCAACAGAAAATACTGGTAATAAGGTCATACCAATCAACGCCATCGAAAAATAGAAAACTTAAAAATTCCGCTAACCAAATTCACAGCGACTTTTATTATGGCTGTAAATTACTTTGGTTTTATAGGAATAAACATATTAATTGGTAGTAAAAACGTACAATATACACTTTAAAGTTTACACGTATGTTTTATAGAGACGGATGGGTCTGGTGTGAAGCGTTGATTGATAGGAAAACACTGCGATGATCGACCGCTGATACAAGCCAGTATTTTGATAAATAAATAGACGAGTAGTGTTGGGAGGAGTAAGTCTGGGGTTAGTATCGATAATATTGTTTGTGTTGTATATTTGGCGTGGCGACTGATTTCTGAGGCATAGAAATAATAAGGCAATTGTTAACTGGCTTACGCTTAACAAAATCGCTTTCCGACCTTAACAAGTTTATAATATTATATTTATGGAAATGATATTATTAGCATTTGCTAAATTACGAAAATCAGAACCGTATAACTATTTAGTTAAACGGTTCTGATTTTCGTAATTTCACATTTCACAAGACAAGACATAAACCTTACAACTTAATTTCGCACAGGAATGAAGTAACTAAGGGTAATAAAATATTGATGAACAATAAATGACGTTTTGCATAATCTCATGACTGCAGCACTGTATAAGTGAATGTTAACTGCCAAAACTAGTAATACACACTTTATGTCATCATCTTTCTATCGGTGTGACCCCAATGCCAACTGGGTGACTGCCCAACAACGCCGGACGTACTTAGGTATCACCACTCGTGGAGGTACTTTGCAGACCTCTTTACCCTAGTAATATTATCGATACCGAGCACCGACAAGTATGTTTACTTTTTTGTCATTTTTATTACATTTATCGACATACCTCACAACGAGACTATCCCATCCTTAGCGTAAAAATCAGTTCACAGTAAACGGTGCTCGTTTACCTGAGCGTTGTGTTATTATTCGGGCCATACTTACGCCAGGCCGCCGTTAAACCGCGTGTATTCGAAGCACAGTTACTGTCCATATGCCAGCCAATAGATGGAGTCATATGTTTGTGATGATTCTATTTTGATTTGGATGTTGAGTCAGTCGGGAATGAAAAATAGATCATATATTTCAAGAAGAATTTTAACGCCTTGTTAGTCTGGATACTCTTCCTCTCTTGCAATGTTGCGTTGAATTTCATTTCAGCATAGCAGACGTATATTACATATCGAACGAAACATCGAATAATTCTTAGGACTCCTAAGATCAAGTGCCGTACATTATTCTTCTATCTTGTCGACGTAAGCTGTACAGAGAAAATAGTTCATGTCGTGGAAAAAGTTAACAGAGTGGTATAGGAGCTGTTTGCCCAGGGAGTGTGGTAAGCATCGTCACTATATAGCGGATCTTTATTCTTTGCACTCTTGGCACATCAGAAGACAAACATTTGCACCATTCAGCAATATTTGAATTGAATCTGGACATTGTCATGTTAGCATTCAAATCAAATGAGTTGCGGAAATTGATTCCATCAATCAGTAAGCCACTTCACCCATCAGGTCCTAATCGAAACATGTCTCTAGTTGAAAGAACCTTGTAAGTCAGTGTTGTATCACTTTCTCCGTACCGTGTTATCAGTCCTTATGGGCTTGCTGTACCTAGAAAACCTTTAAACCTAGATGAGGCCGTGTAGTGTTCGAGAAATTCTAGGTTCTTAGTAGAGAAGCCTAATTGAAGCTGGCAGGGTTTTCTACTCTACAACACTTACAAAATTTTAGGAAATTGAATAGATAGTAAAATAACACCTACTCATACGACAAAAAAAGGTCACGAATTCACACCTAAATCTAATTGTAGGGATGCATTCCTGGTTATGTTAACTAAAATCTCTCTATCGGCCTAATAAGCCACAGACAGTACGAAAAATAGGTCACATACAATTCATTTCTATCAAATGATTTACCTCCATACCAACGACCTTCAATTCGCTGACGAAAGTTTCCAACAAAAAACAAAAACACACATATTACTAAGCGCAGACAGAATCTTCTGTTCCGAGTAAACAAAAGAATAAAGAGACAATCCCTATGAATAAAATAAAAATAGTAGGAGATGATATCGGTGAAACTGGCTGACTATGGAATATGTGGAGTTATTATTCGCCTAATAACTGGATCGTATTAACTTCGCTATGTAGAGTTGTTGACGGATAGAAAAGGCAATCACGAAATTATAGAGCTACGATATGTTGTAGTCGTGGAAATTATGCGATACTAAACAGATTTTTTTGATAGATTGGGGTAAATACGTAAGTTGTCAATAGTGTGATTGATGTATGACCTCATTGTTCATTGTGAAATGAAGGTGGACTTTCCATTAGAAAATATAAAGTTTAGCCCGTAATTAAAGAAAGAAGCAAATGTTAGAAATTCACAAGTCAACTACACACACACACACAGGTAAAAGTAGTAACAAAAAATTTGTTATGTATTTGCTTTTGGTTATCCACTAAAGAGTGGATAATTTAATGATACTCAAAGTGTCCAGTATAATATTCACGCAAGACAAATGTAAAGTGAAATAAATCATACAAATTACTGTCAATGAACAATCAATTATAAAGACCTATCTTTTCTACCGCATTCTTGTAAAATTTGTAGATGCGTAAAATTAATTACACCAGAATTTTCTTTAAGATTTACACAAACAAGTTCCATTATTATCATAGGTATTATGTAATGGTTACCCGTTAGTTTAATCTTCACGCGACAGTAAAACAATGATGGAATAGGAAGGTGAGCTTGCATGCGAAACTTTAAATATGTTAAGAGAAACTAGTTAATTTGGATTGAGCCTCGTGTAATTTTGGCATTTCAAATTAACTAGTTTATTTTAAATTGATAAGGGAAATTTGAAAAATGATGGACACGAGCGGGATTCGAACCCGCGACCTTCGCCGATCCGTGGCGCTGCTCTAACCAACGACACGGTGGCTCAGTTGGTTAGAGCAGCGCCACGGATCGGCGAAGGTCGCGGGTTCGAATCCCGCTCGTGTCCATCATTTTTTAATCATCAATTTAGATTCAAGCTTAGCATGGGCAACATGCGAAAATGGCACCAAAAGTCATATAGTTTATTTTAATATATTTAAAGCTTCGCATGCAAGCTCACCTTTCTATTCCATCATTTTGTGAAAAGAACTTTTATTTTCTTTCGTCAATACCATCTTTATAAGCTGAACTATTATCGCCTTTTAATTATTTATTTTAACACGAAACTAATGTAAAATATACTGCATGTTTAAAATGTTATTACTTGAGTCAATGACAAACATTTTGTCATCTAAATTTTGATATTGTTTCCGCTCTACACACTTTCTCGGTCTACCAATCAATGTCTTAAAGGCATTTATAGATTATTCATTTGTATCTCGCAATATCGATTCTTTTATGTTATTGTTTTGCTGTCGTTCCGTCTGCTATACAGATATCAAACGTAATTGGCAGTTACCGTATGACAAAGTTATATTTTTCTGTCACATTCGCCCTTATCTTTGATAGTTTCTGAACAATTCTTGTTCTATCGACTGCAAACGAAATTGGCAGATGTTTCAGTGAGTTTTCTTCTAACAAGTTTAATGTATTGACTTATGCTTGTTTGTAGCTATTAGATTTTGTTCGTTTTCTTTGAACTCAATATGTTTTGGATCTTCTTGTGTTGCTTGTTACTGGCTAGTTTAGTTGGAGCCACGTTTTCCGTTAATTGAAGACAGACCTTTAGGTCAATTTCAATTTATTAAAATAAATTGAAATTTCTTTCTTTGAAAATGAATTAATAATTCTTTTTAACTTTATTCATTACTGATACGGATAATTATCTTCTTTGAAATGTTCACAAATTAAATAAAACTTAATAGTATTTAGTAAACATTGTTTATTAATTAGAATCTTTGGAAGAATTTTATCGTATCAGTTGTGCCCGCAGTTTTTTCACCCTATAGGAAACACTAAGTACCGAACCAAATTGTATCGTAATCCTAAATTCTTTTAGAGCTTTTCATCAAAATCATGATGAATCAACAAACATGCAAATCTAGAAACTTACAATAATTAACATCAATAATATTAGCAAGATGAACAAAGATATTATTTCGTCTAAGATTTCGTCATCCACAATGACATCGACACAGAAATATTTCTAGCCCGCACTAATGAAATAATGGTGTAAAACAATTCTTGTAACTTTTAACGTAGATTGGAAACAATTGAGGACTATTTACTCGTTGCAGTTATTGTGCTAAAACCTTGGATCAGTTGTACCTATAAGTGTAAAGGGAAGTAGGAGTTAAGATCTGTCCTTATTACGGTCTGGCCTATGACATTAATGTGAGAACGTAGGACGCGTCGTGACCTGAGTTGAAGTTAGGTACACAAACGGGAGTGTTTTAAAATCATTTAAGCCTTATATGAAATGTTGCAATGTTGAACTGATATTTGGAGACCTGTTTCTAATGTTTGGGTTAAAATTGACTGAACTGACGTTCCCATAGTGGTAGAAGTTAGGTCTTGTATTAAGCTGTTCTTTATGTAACATATTTCACCCTTTTTGATATTACCGCAATGGGCTATGCTTTCTTTTTCTCAGTCATTCGCCGTATTCATCGCTATTAAGGGCCGAATCCCTGTTTGCGCCTTAATATATTCCTTTATTTTTATTTACTAGTTTACTTTGCACTCCTTAACACAAAGTAAATGCAAAAAATATAAGAGGAGCATTCTCTGCTGACAGCCTACAATCAGTTTGAATCAGTTTATTTATTTCCTATCGCATGTCGTACTTCCAACTTTATTGATGTCTTTAAATACTTAAAATTGTTAAGAAAATCGAATAACATTCCCTTCTACTTGCTCCACTTCTGTCATTCAATTATCAACTTTATGTCCTTTGTTTCACAATTGAAATTACTCCTAATGTACGTAAATCTAAATCTGAATTGACATCTTTGTGATCATTTTGCAAAAATCATCAAATTGTGTTAACTGTACAATTGATCTTGTTATAGTCCTGTCAAAGTTTAAATTCCTCTACCACGGAATCAGTTGCATCTATAAAACCAATTTAATTTTGCGTATCATTGATATTTTTATTTTCCTTATCATTCTGATCATTAGGTTCATTATTGTTTCCATTATTATATTTAAACCGCAGAAAAGTTGTTACAATATTCTATACAGTTAAGTCAGCCAGTCGGTCCGTTTGATCTGCTGCAATTACAGTTTTACTGCGATCGTAAACACGGGAAACAAAATGGCTGCAGGTAAACCCTATTGTTATCGTTTTTTACCCTCCATGAGTTTTTTTAGATCGGCTCTCTAAAATTAGTTATGGGTTGTAGTCGTGAAGGTATGTTACTAAGACATCTGCTAAATATTTTTTATCTGCTAAAAGCTTTGGCTGATAAAGTGTAGTGTGAAGTGAAGTTTTCAAAACATTTAATGTAATATAAATACTTAAGTAAAAAAAGTTACAGTTATAGATTATCTATATTAGAGACCTATTTAATCGGTTTGTAGACTCTTGACGTGACCCAAGGGTATTCTCCGGCCAAAGAATTTGCATTGACATTAAACGTGGCAATACCGCCAGCCTTTTGGGCACCTTACCAATCAACAGCGATGAGGAGGAATAGTTTTACATTTTAATTAACAAAACACTTAATTATTTCACTAGCAGCTTAATATTCTGATTTGCTTATAGATACTTAAAACACACAAATAAAGCCTCATTAACTTCAAGACGAGTAAAAAGTATAACGAAGACATTACTATCTCCCTTAGCACCTTGACCCGATCACTCTACCCGAGAGCAAAAAATTGAGATCGTGTGAGACTACATAATAACAAGCAACCCGTTCTGATGTAAAGAAGAGATGGAGTGTACTATTCTAAGCCAATTCAGTAGATGGACTCTTGAATGTGTCTTAGAAATTAATGGGTTTAACGTTAGCACTACATAAAAGGGTAAGTAATTAACAAGCTTCACACAGATCTGTGAATAGATATGAATGCAAAGATCACCAAATTAGGTATAGTGTTTAATTAGAATAGTTTGTAAGGGTAATATTTATTACAGTTTTATAGTGGCTGATAATTTGTACAGAATCAGAACGCTCTTCTCAATAAAGGACCTATTATGCAACCTTGCGTCAATCTTTTTAGAAGAATCGTACAAAATTGAGGTACTTGATGGAAATAATTTATTCAACGATAAATATAAAGTGATTGTAATATTTATTTAATTGTTCAATAAATTGTTTGAAGATTAAATTATCTAGGACAATTGTAGTAATAAACATAAATATATAGAAGGCTTATCTTAAATATATGTGGGCTTAAATCTCAAAGGTCCCACACATAATTTCCGCAATAAATACAATTTGTTTGGCATTTACGCGTTTAAATCCTATCTTTCGATCAGCAAATCAATTTGAAAAATGATAATAACTCAAGGTATTAACCTCATGAGTTGAGGATAAGCTCACAATTGATGGTCGCAGACATTTTTCTGCTGCACACAATGATACTACAAGTTGTCGCAACTTTATATAACTCGATGATTATTTTCTGTAAACGTACGTTGACATTTCGCGAGACACCGACATTCCAATCTCTAAAGTTTACGTGGTTCGTAGTAAGGGCTTGGAAGGATGAATTCGTGCAGCACTGTACTGCATCTACACGCCCTCCGATTCGACCCTTCCCCTTACTGAGAATCCTATGGAATACTTACAAACGGCTTAAAGCAAGCCAGTCTGGTTTTGTATTTCAATGCGCGCGGATCGCAAGCGCGTCGCGTCTAAACGTAAACGACTGCACACAAAATCTTTTTTCGATTTTTCACACAGTTCGAATTTTAATAAACGATCTATGGAATCTTGAGCCGACAGTTTTGTTTTTATTAAAAGTGCCCGGCAAAAGTAAACTTTAGCAAAAGTTTGTTTAAAAAGTTTTTATTTCTTTTTAGTATTTTTTTTGTTTGCATTACAGTGATTACATTGTTATTTAGACTTTGTGGTTTTGTTTTTAGTGGTTGGTTTTGGTTTATATATAAGTTGGCGGTTAAAAATTAAAGGTTTAGTTTGTTTATATTTTGCGGTGTTAATGTGAAGTGTTTGGAGTTAAACTTTTGTACTAGTGGTTAACTAAATAGGATGTTTGTAAAGTGACATTGTACAAAATAGTTATTTGGCACCATGAAGCTTATTTGGAAAGTTCTGTGTTATTTGTTTCTTCTAATTCAAGCTGTTATGGGGAACTGGTGGTAAGTGAATATATTATAATAATTATTTTAGCACGTGTAAATATTAGTAAGATGCGCTAAAAAAGTAGGTATTAAGTATGCAAATTACCAGAGTGGAGGTTTGTTCAAGTTACATACAAATGCACTTAAATAACTTGTAGTACTTTTTGTACAAAAAGGATACAGCTCATTTGTATTTTAATCTCCCATTTGTAATTTGTACTACTACATTCTTTACCTTTATTATTAAGCTTCGTAATGATCAATACATTTGTTTTATTTTTGTCTTCACATTAGTGAACTGATATTAAAATCAGGTTATGTACTTCTTCTGTATTTAAATCAACAGTTCGACTATTTTAGTCTTTATTTTTTTTCTTTATTTTCATTTCATAGAATTATCCTTAGATTGATATAGTTTAAAATAATCTTGTTTTTTTATTATTATTATTATATGGTGTAGGAACCTATCCACTCTTCAGTCAGGTATTTGTGCAATATTGTTGCATCGCCGGTGTCGTAATAATCATCATAAAAGTCTAGCGCAAAGTTCTTATCTTAAATCACAAAGAGCGATCTTGGAGAGACAATAATATGACCCAGTACGCTTTACGGGATGACTTAATTATGTATGTTATTAGTTCATTAGAAGATATATCATCATTTTGGAATTCATAATTATATCGTAATCCTTCAACTGTTCCGCATTTTTCAACAGTTGTAATATTATTTTAACAATGTTTAGAAATTCTGGTGAGTTCCCGTACTGTATAAGTAACTTGAAAACTTAAAAAAAAACATGATTGGAGTCAAACCAATGACGAATATTTAGAGTTGATGAAAAACCTAAATCAGATGGCAATATTAATGCCATATCTTCCTGATTTATCAGATAAACCAGAAATCTTATTAAATACAAAGATGCAAATAAATGAATTAGAATTGTGACGATAGAGAAGAGCCGAGATGTTGGCGAACCTCCGTAAAATTCCCTAAAAGTCGGTATGTAACGCACGACGGAAAAATGATAATCAAGCGTGTTCTGCTGTACAGGTTGTAGATTAATATGATACAAAGTATCTATGTAAAAACGAGAATTCAAGACATTCTATAAACTGTACGGAATTCTTTTTAAAATACATATGTAATACTGATAAGGCAAGGAAACAATAACAGTCAAATATATAACAGGAAAAAGATGAAACTCAAATTTTCTCAAAGCCTTGTTACCATTAATATATTTACTAATGCAACACTAGATATTTGTAAAACAACCAATGTCGCAACAGCGTTCGTGTTAGACCGTTTTGTTTTATTTCCAAATATATTCCTAACTTTAACGTTCTAAAAATAGCACATCCCTAACATAAATAATAATTGTTTACATTTCTCATTGCACTGAACATTGTTTGACATTCGGTCGAAAAACAAAACAGATTTATGTAACGTACTAGAGTTTACTTTGGCATAAATTCGTTTTTGATTTATGACAAATGCATATAATTTATTGGAATAATGTGATTTATTTTATTAATGCAAGCGAGGATTTTGTTTGTAAATTATTTTTTGTGCCATTTGTTCTGTGATATATGTATATATATATCAATTTCTAAAAAGGGAATTACATCATTATGTATTTGTATAAAACAAATTAGTTCGATAATGTGAAACGTAAGTTCGAGACCACAATTATTAAATTAGAAAAAAATATTATAATCATCTTTGTAAGAAAGTATTATTAACGAATGTAGTAATAGTAAATTATACGGAATCTCCTTAAATGTTTTAACCTGACCTAACATAACACGTCACCATATGCTGCGTCCAAATAATTTCTAACTAATCTTGAGGACAATGTTAAAATAAAGGCGACACTAGAATTAATTACGCTGATGGAGCTTCAAGCAACACTACTAGTACAAGTACTACTAGTACTACACTTATTTATTTATTTATTTATTTACTTGTATTTACTTGTCTTTAAACATTAACAGTAAAATGAAGAAACTATTAAATCACGAAGCGAGACGCATGTGAATTATCCTTTTGCATGTCTAAAAAGTCAATACGAACAATCGGCAAGAAGAAGTTATTTATAAACGAATTGACAACGATGACCTGCCAATGCGCAATTAGAAATCGCTGCTACTATAATAATTACAGAAATTAAAGCTAAATAATATTGTTTAAACTGACTAAATGATTTTCCGTCCCATGGGGTATCCCATGGGACGGAAAATCAATAAAAAGTAGAGAAAACAATAAGAAATATAATTTCGCTGACAATAGAGTTAGAATACAAGAAAGGAAGTACAACGGAAAGATATATGAACTGTGAGATCAATGTAAGAGTACAAAGATTAAGTCTTGAGAGGATAGACAAGGGAAGAAGAAAAAAGTTAATCACTGAAAAAATTGTCAAGAAAAAGATCAAATGATTTTAAACAAATCTATACAAGTAGAACTTCAATAAACAGGTAAGTGATAAAAATTACTGCATATCAAACCTTACTGAGTGTTTAACAAGGATTCATGACATCATAGTCTAAGCCTTACATCTTAAACCCAAAAAGTGTTAAACGCTGTCCAATAAATCCGGTCTTTAGGTTTTTCGTAAGTGTTAAGTGACCAAACACCTTTTGGCAATTAAGATAGACAGTAAAAGCAATTATACAAATTGCAGGATGTCTAGGTAGCTTCCTTTGGAGTTTTTAGGTGATTTTTGGTCCAATAGTTCTCTCATTCTTGCAAATTTTGGATGTACCACAGCTACATAACCGTCGTAGAAAAGCAGCCGTTTACTGCTTTTATTTAAAAATGTTATTGTCACGTCATGACTGTCAATATTTAGAGCTAAGGAATCAATTAATGGTGAGGTTCAACATGAGCTAATTGTCACACGGGAACTGGTCATGCCATTGTGTAAAGATTGACCAGCTAACGAAAACAGCAGCGTAGTTGCCTTGAGTCTTGCCTCAGCCTTGAGTGTGCTTGACGTACTTTGATTATAATTTTTCGTTGACGCTGGAGAGCTTTTACATTTACACTAAAAAAATGACACCATTACTAGATTTGTATTTCTAAATCTGTCTTTTATGTAGGACCTAATAAACTTACTAGCGGGGAGCATACGGTCACAAACGTGTCCCTTTGAAGTGTTCGTCACGATATCCTAAGTTACGCCGCTTAGTTAAATTATTTATACCTTTGTACACGCACGATATCTTATATCGTTTTGTTCTATTATTTTGTGTGGTCGATTTGATTGTTTTTGTTAATTTAGCTTAGATTAGTGTAAAGAGTTTTGCTGTTGCACGCCAGCTGTTGTCTGAGTATAGTACAGTCTTACCAGTCCAACGAAATTAAATTCGAAATACTTTGATTGCCGCTTGCCGCTTTTTTGGTTTAGGACAGCTGAGCGTGAATTTGTTTCGAGGGTCAGGAAAAGAATAATATCGTTTTGTTATTAGGTTGCCAATGCTAGACGAATAGAACAAGGATCGAGGAATGTATGGGGTTGACATAATCATACGACAAAATTAGTCGACATAAAAGACTTACGCTCGTACTATCTTAGGTAAATACAACAGAGTCAATCCTAGAGTATGTAGATGATCTACTACGATATTACAATCAACTACCAATAAACGTATAACATTAGCAGCGAACTGCAGGAAAAAGGGTCTTTTCAAGTAAAAAAGAACAAGCCGATAAGAATTAAGTAATAAAAAATACATAAAGACGAACATAGACCCTTCTCCTTTTTGAAGTTGGTTAATATCATCATAATAACTATCGTAAGTATAATCGTCTGCTGCCATATCCAATAGTATAAAGCATTGTTACATCTATCATGCTTGTCGAACAGATATACATATATTTTAAAGCCTTAAGAGAATCTGAAAATACTCATTTGGGCTCTTTCGCTTTATCATTTTACCAAATTTGTTAACAAAATCACCTCTTTTAACTACATGGACTAAACAGAAATAGCCTCATTTACCTTTCATGGTATACACTGACCGATCAAAACGTTTAACTTTTACATTAAGATCACAAGACAAACCTTTCGATATTTCGAAGACGCCCGCGCAATCACCAAAACAAAATTCTAATTGTACTGAGCCTTTATCTTAATCAGGTTTTCTGGTTAATGGGATCATAACACCAAATTGCAGATTGCCTTATAAAGTAATATTCATGAGTGTAGTATCTTCTGTTGTGATTTCGACTTTTGTATCTTCTTGTACTTTAACGTGGTTGAACATTCCTCCTGTCCAGTCTATAAACAGATTTGGCTCAAGCTTGATAAGGTTCTAATGAAAATTATTTTTAGTTTGAGGTTTGGAATTGTGGTCAATTGTCTCGTCGCCTATGTTATGTCCTTTGCCTTGAATGAAATAAATGCATCTCCAAACAAATTAATAGACACGCTAGTCTATTATCTATTTGTTTTATTTTCTTTAGCTTCTTATAGGACTTCTTCTGATAAGTCCGTCCGTTGCCTTGTTTTGTATCTGTAAACCTATTCAAATACGATATAAAATTAATATTTTCATCAGACTGATGAGTTCTTACGCTTTTCTGCTTGCAGCTAACAAACCCTCACCGCGCCGCTTTTATAAATGCCCACCTTTACCATTTCGTGTTCGCATTTAGCATAGTTAGGACGGCAATACACTACTTACATCCTGTACGGCTCTAATAATAGTATAAATGGGAATATTTAAGTATAAACAAGAGGACAGACGCACACACATGTTGTTACGGGGCGTTAACTTCAAACGGACCGCGACTAACATTTTACTAAGAATCCGTAACATTTTTTTGTTGGATGTAGTTGACATTTTTTGAGCGTGGATCAATTTAGGGTTATTTGATTTACGTCATTGGTTGTATTAGCATTTTGTGCTTCATTGACTTTTTGTTGTGGGAAATTCTCATGGGGGGTTTCACCCTCATTCAATCATAAATTCACCTTTATCCTAGATCTAACATGATATACTATGAAAATCTAAACGATAGTCATTCGCTCTTACAGTATAGATTCATTTTTGATGCTACTCCTTAGAATCCTTAGTTAGCCTTGAAGCATTAAGAAACATATTCTGATTTTTAATTTCTTCGTATCTCATTATGTGAGAGTTATTCTAGATACTCTCATCTAGAATAAGTTTCCTAGCGAGAACCACCACATAAATACATTATTTGACTACATAAACGTCGCAGTCCCCGAAGGAAGAAGCATATGTATTATCGCATATCCACTATACGTCGATGACAGTTTCAAGTCCCAGGCGAATTGAGAAGAAGTGGAACTATTTCCGTTTACGAATCACAATTCATACTCAGCTTATTTGGAACAGAGTAATCACATTAAATATGAGTATTTTAAGGCTGTTTTAGTGATTGTAACAAAACTCTTTCTCATTATCAGCTGGAAAAAAAATTTGTTTCTTGTTACTAATAGGTATGCAAGATTTTTTAAATCTAGTTTGAAGGCTCAGCCTCAGCTCAGCATATCGGGAAGTAAACTGTAAAGTATTTGCTGTATTATATAGTAGCTGATTGTGCAATTTTCCTCCTATCATGTCATGCCATGGAAAAGAGTTAGTCCATTCAGCATGTTGGTATGCCGTGTGGTTGCTGACTGTTTAGGTGCACTAAACAACCCCAGACGATCAAAAGAATATCCTCAGTTGTGAAGACTCTTTTAGTGCATTCTATAAATTACTGTTCAAACAGCTACAGTTGAAATCCAGGTGTTTGTACAAAATAAGCTCAGTTCAGTTTCAGTTTATTAAACTAGAGTAAATTGACCTACAGATGGTCATACTGACAACTTTATGAAGGGTCTGCTAAAAGTAGCTATTACTTATGAATATTATTTGACAAGATATTGCGATCTCTACTTCTTGCGTATTTGTACCGGCTTGAAAACACTTTAGGATTCAAAATTAGGTGCCAGTTATTGTTTTGAAAGGTTTATGGGCAATTTGGATGTAAGGAATGGGCTATTACTAAAATGGTTGGAACTTTAGGAAAATGTCAAAGGGCATAATTTATTTTAATTGTAAGTGTCCGTTTTGGATGTATGTGTTTAATGTGTGATGTGACCTGAACAGCTAATTAAGTAAATATTTCTTTATAAAGGTATAGTATATTTATATTAATACTTGAATCTCCAAAAAAGTGCACCTATTATCCAAATAAGGTACCGTAGGGACAGACGCAAGACACCAATCTTATAAACTTAAAATATTCTGCAGGTGATACAATATTCTCCTGTTTAGGCCCAAATCTACACAAAATAACACTGAAAAGAAGTTACACGTTAAAACAGAATGCTTAACCCTTTAATAATGACTGAACTCTGGGAAGATTTGGTACCCTCAAACAATGACGAAAGCATCAAAAATAGTTCTAAATTTAAATCAAACCTACGCAGACTTTTCCATGAAGCCGATTACACATAAAACACAGAGTTAACCCTTAAATAATGACGAACTCTAGGTAGCTTTAGTAGCTTCAAACAATGACGAAAGCACCAGAAATAGTTCTAAATTTAAATCCAACCTTTTCCGTAGAGCCCTATAAACAAATAGAGTAGCATCATTTGCATTATGACGTATCAACCGCAGAGGTTCCCCTCATATTAACTACAATGTTCGTATTGCGACTGACGGCAACCCACCTACTGGTATTATGACTAATTATTTACTTAATGTACGATAGGGTTGGGATAGCAACGCAGCAATTGTAGGGTTAGGATGTTTTAAAGTAGCGTTGTATTTTGTGAGCCAGAGTTTTAGGGTTGAAAATGTTTAATCAATGAATGATTTCGTATAAAATTGTGTTACCGTAAGAGAGATGTGATATATTACTAAGTTTCATAATTACATAGTTATAAGAAGTTGCTTGGCTACAGGTCATTGGGCCTTACATGAAGCCTTTAGTCAGGTCTTGTAAGAAAAACTATAGCAAATCGCCTACAGGCGGTTTAAACTCTGACACCAGGTTGTTTATCAGCCATATGATAAGAAGAAAAAGTCTCCACTGTAAGAAAAAGAACTCTTATCATACAAATTCTGAAATTCAGATTTACAATTGTAACTGAAACTTATTTTGAGTTGGACCAATTATGCCATTTAAATCAGAACTCAGACAATTCCTAATCTTCGATTACCTTTGGAAGATATTTATGTGAAGAGTTAAGGTAAGAAATAAGCAATATACTTAGGTACTTATTTACCTTGATGGTTGTAGAGTCTCTTGCACTGTAGACTGCTGCACTTAGTTTATTTTAGTGGCAAAACTAATTACGTTTACGAGTTAGTTTTATTAATACGCTGCGGAGTATTTAAAGTATTATGTAAATAAGTTGTTATGTTGATGGTAAATAATATCTTACTAAAAGCGTAAAGTTTTGCTTAAATTACTAAATAAATAAATTTAATATTAGCGTTAATAGCCACAAAGTCTTTAAAATTAATTTACTTCAGGTTCAAATACGAAATGTGTACTTTTGGGTTTATATTAATTTATCGTTTAAATAACGGACACTGTTAGGTACTGAAACTGGGAGAGGTAAGAGCAACACAATATTTTTTCTATTCCTAGAATAAGACACAAAATATATTTGCCATGCCCGTGTATTAAATTAACAATTTCTAGCACAATAGTAGGTAATGTAATATGACATACACATTCAGTGCTGCTACTGAGAATTACCTAATGAAAAACCCAATAACACTTTGCCTGACCCGGGATTCGAATCCATGACCCCATGCTCGTTGCGATTAGCAACTACTAGACCAACGAGGCAGTAGGTAATATTACTTAGCTCAAAATACAAATTCGCAACAAAAACAAAATAACATTTTAGTGCAAACAGTTTCGAATATCAATCAACAGCACAATAATAAGTTCTGAAGCATTATAGGGTTACATGCGTTTTAAATATCGAATGTCACGAGCCCCTTGTTTTATAATTTAGTCTGTAATTTGACATTAAACATGTGACCAGACGCAACAATGGCGGCCAACATTGTAGCAAGCGATAACATGTAAACTGTCAACATTACAAAGAGACGCATTGTAAATGTTGGGCCAATGTTTGATCAAACAACCCTTCGCATAGAAAGTAGTTATGCGAAGTATTTTTTTTATACAATTATTATTGCGTAGTTCATTTGTTAAATGTATTATGTTTATATGTAGTAATGACATGCTTAAAAATTGAAGCATTCCTAAGTGTAAAACTATTGTTTGAAAAAAAAAGGAACCTTAAACTTAGTAAACTGCAGTATGCTGGTGAAATCTAGATTGCTTGTTTCAAACATACAAAGAAATAATCATGAAGTAATTATAAGTTTTACAAATAAGTTTAGTAACAGTAGGCCTGCAATAAACATAAGAATATAAATGGAGTAAATAAAGTAATAATATGATAAATCACCTCAATGGTCGGTTTTCAATTACATACCAATATCACGCTGCGATGATATCATATTATTGCGATATCGCACCGGGATCGCCAGTTGTTGGTGGGTTAAGTCAACATTAACTACAGTAGCTATTTACGGGTTAATTAATTTTATAGCTGCAAGGAGTGGTTCTCTTTATAAGATAAAACAATAGCGTTATTTTTCCAATAATAATAAAAAATATTATTTATATTTGTTTGTAACGACTTATTAGATATACATAAAGTTAAATACTTCAGTGATAGTAGGGTTACATATACACAATAATGTAAATATCTTAAACAAAAAAGTCGCATATATATAGCTGAGCATTTACTACCTATGTCAAAGGCAAAATATAACTTAAATGAGAAAGAAGTAATAACATTGAACTCTTCATTCTTTAGTCAAATCTCAATGTAAATCAATTTAGCGAAGTCAATCTAGGCTAAAGCGTAATTGGTGAGCCAGTCTAAACATCTGCATCCAGGTCAGCCCATTAACAATAATCTAGACACGAAACTTAATACGTTATTACAACTGCATTACAATCTGCAAAATCTAAAATATATTCGGCTAAATAAATTATTAATCGCCTATTCTAAACGTGTTACCCTGGGGATTTGAAGAGCACATGTGCGCTACACCGCCCGTCCAGATTGCGTCCGATTCAATTTACCATCGTAATATATCAACAAAACTCGCCAGATAAAATCATTTGTAAGGCGTCACTAAGCATTTAAACGACGAACAGCTAGGGTTGTGCCGAGTGTATTATTATTTTTGACATTTCACTTTCATTATTAATAATGAAAAAATGTTTTATTATTTTTGTCATTTCAAGCTAAATTATTGCCTCCAATTTTTTATTTTTATTCTATTTATATCGGATTTCATTTAAATCAATTAACTTTTAATAATTGGGTATTTTGTACTTATGAATATGTGAATTTTGTTCTGTGTATAAGTTTGGGTAGTGTATTCAACTCGCGACGCATACCATTTAAAACGTGTTAGACTATTTGCGTATATTAGTCAAAATTGCGTTCCATAATTACTACATCAGACTTAACAATGTGACCATTCACACAATTAAGTCCAGACTAAACGTTTAATAATATTGATATAATATTTAAATGAATCGAACGGATGTTTAGGAATAAGACTCGCCCAATGAATGCGATATTCAGATCATAATGCAATAGTACTGACAACTGTACCGAAAATAACGCAAAATATCCTTGATTTAAAAGCTGAGATTGAAACACTCCTTTGTTAGTTCTAATAATATAATTGTTAGGTGCAAGTAGAGAGTCTCCACGAGTGATGATACCTAAGAACGTCCGGCGTATCATGGATGGTTAAACTCGCAACTGTCCTTGTTGACTGGCCAATGTTTACACGAGATCATGATTAATTTCTGTGAAGTAACTAGCTCATGACAATACGAAGAAGAAAAAGTGTTGTTATTGTATGTATGTAAAGTAGTAAAAATAACAGGACAACCATTCAAACACATCCTTACTTATAAAGAAACGTTTTACTTGAAGTAAATTATGCTTAGTCCAGACGCAGAAAATTATATTCAAAACACTCACGGAAGTCATTATTTTCAAACAGACACAGAATCGAATAAAATTTTATTTTAGTAAATGTCATAACACATCAGGGAAATATAACCTAGTGCAATTTAAAGTACTCAGTCGCGATTGACGGGCACATTAAGAAAAGTATCTTAAAGCGCAGCGAATGTTATTAAATGTTATTAAATCTATTACGACACCCTTCTTGTATATGCCTCCGATTTTCTTTATTCATGACATAATAGAAAGCAACAGCTGTTTATGTATAAAATAGAAATTAGATAAATATGCTCATTTATATAGATTAATAATGTTTGTGACTACCTCGTTGCTCTAGTCGTCGCTAAGCGCGACTGCTGGGCATGAGGTCTTGGGTTCGAATACCGGGTCGGGCAAAGTGTTTTTCCATTAGGTAATTTTCAGTAGCAACACGGAGACTGGGTTTGTGCTAGGTTGATGGCAATATGGCTTGCCTCCTATAATATTGGGACCTATAAACATAATTGGCAAAATGTGGTACTACACACCTCTGCCTACACCTTCGGGGAATGCAGGCGTGATGCAGTTTGAGGTATATCTTTGAATTCTTATTCTATGCAGTCAACTAGCAATTGTTAAACCTGCTTCAAAATTGCAAAAAATACAACAACAACCAACACAATTGAATTCAAATTCGTTTAAGTCATGACAAAGACATTACATTGAAAAAGATGCCAATTTATTTTATAATGCAATAATAATACGATACACGGTACAGTGACAACCCTACGTCCGCCTAAGGGCTATTGCACATCGCTTGGCTAATTTGGTGATGTTATACAAGTCGTCTCACTCTTTAGTCTGCCTATTACGATATTGGACTGTCTTAGTGATGTACTTTGTTTTATGATTATCGATACTTTCATGTGGGCGTAATGTGAATTGTTGGATCTGGCATATTGTTGAGTGACATTGGTATTCGATGTCTAGTATGTTGAAAATATATACAATATAGACAGTTAAGTGGGATGAAAGTTTTCTGAAATCGAATCACCAAAGCAAGTTATTGTGTGTATTTAAATTGACTCAAGATAATATAACCTATATTTGATAAAATAAACTGATTATTAAATCCTGAAATAAACACTACGATGGTAGAACAAAATAGAGAACTGCAAAAACAAAAGAAAATACACCCAATCCTACAAAATCTCAAAGTATCGATACGACAATCAAACGGTACTCGCATCACCCGCATATGAATATTTAATTTCACCCCTTTCTGCGTGTTTATTTATTGGTCGTATATTTCACGGGCCCGGGGTTGAATTTGCATGCGTTACCGCGTTAGTGTATACGCTGTCCAAATTATGGTGGGGTTGCCCTTCTGTTGCAATGAATAAACGCAGATAACAGTGACGTGCTATAAAAGAACTGGATGAGGTACTGAAAGGGAAATGAGCGAAGTTGAAATAAGAGATATGAAACTAGTTTTTTTTTCATTCTTCTTCGTCTTCTTCATATCGAGATGAGCCAGTTGCCAGAAGGAAATAGCTCATGCCGTAGTATAGAGATTGGTCAATCAACAAAGATGGTACCGAGGTTGACCGTACAGGGTACGCCGGACGTCCTGTTTTCTGATAATATCGTGTTACTATTTTGTGATAATTGAAATATCAATTACAATAATAATACGAATAACAATATTAACAGATTAATAATAGAAATAATAATATTAACCGATTTTAGAATAAATTCTTATTTTTAATCTAAACTTACAAATCACCTCTCTGACTTTAACTCTGTAACAACTATAAAACAAATCTAACAGGCCATATCTAGGGACACAAATCTATCTACACCCTAATGTCCTACGGTCGATACATTGAAGCGATATGCGTTGTGCGACGTGCGTGTCACATCACTATTTTTATTGTTTTAGATACATTCAAATACACTGTTGTTACGCGTTTGCTTTGAAAACGCCTGATAGATAAACAATATTTTGTACGCTTTGAGGCCGTTATAATTATATTTCTATTCAGTTAATATATGAATCAGTAAATAATTTAAAAAAAGTAATTTGATTCGAACCTTGTTAATTAGTTTCAAAATGTGGCTAAACATACAGTATGTCAACTATGTTTTTTTTTTAAAACGTCGCCCCACACTAGAAATTTCTCCTGTATCGTGGGTGCGTTCCACAAAAACTACCAACTCCGTCTGTTTAGTGGTGGGTATTAAAATAGTCGAATTAGTATGAATGTCGAAAAAGTAACAATAAATCATCAGAATAGCACCATTCTAATGATTTGTGTCAGTAAAATGGTCTCTTCAATTAGAGTTTCATTTTACGTTTCATGTTTCCGTATATAGACAAAACCAATTTGTTAATAAATAAAATTTGAATGACGTCATTCTATTAGAAGACTGGGATTAGCAGTTTTGAAAGATTGTCCATTATTGTCAAGATTTTCTAAATAAGGCGGGTTTATTATAATCTTGATACTGGATAATCCTAACTTATGATTGAACATTAAATTAGATTAATTGATAAATAGAGGATTAAATATCTATATAAAATTTACTTTCTGTTAATCTAGCAAATGTTACTAAAGGTTTTATTATTTTATATCTTGGTATGATAAGTCCTTAAAAAGACATATATATGTTTGATAGAGGAGCAAATGAATATAAACTTGAATTATATGTGTAAAATAATACAAAACCTTTTACTCCTTAAAATAACTCCTTCAACAATATTCCATTCATAAGACCATAAGTAATAAATACAAAAAAATATAACGCAGAAGATGAAAGAATTTTGTTTAAGAAAATAAGAATGACTAAGATCGGTGTCAACCGATCTCTCTCGATTATTGTATGTAATTGGTTGGTGTGTATTTTTTTTTAAATTACATAGATGAATCTGTCAAATTAAGAGTCTCGTTTTAAAGCCGGTTAAAAACTTTTAATTGGCTTCCGCATGCTAAGGGTAAAATTGAAGATACTATGGAAAATTCGCTTTGCCTACAATGTCTGGTCTCGCCTCGAGCAAAGAACATAGCAGTCGCTACCGCATCTGTTGAACAATGACTCATAAAATTACACTTAAATTTTGTTAGTTACGAAATAACTTCTACGGGAATAAGGATGTCTTTCAAGCGTAATTTGCTGTTTGTTTTTTAATAATATACCTACCTAATATACAGTAAGACGTCTCATACATATACAACGAGGAAGTATACATGGAACATAATTGGTATACCCCAGACTTCGGTATATTTAAACAGACACAAATTGTGACTCACGCATTTATTGTGATTAGGAATTCTCGCTGTTCCTACAATGCTAGTCTAATACTACTAGCCTTTTCGTCTTTCTAAATTGTGTTTAAAAGTCTTATTTTTCAAACGTTAGTTTGTCTGATAGAGAAGTACTTAAAAGTTTAGTACGTCAATGTTATGTTAAAAAGTGGTTTTGGACTGGTCTTTGAAACCGACCTTATGCCTTTCATGACCAGAATTATCAAGAAAAGGAATGACCATTAATAGCCATATTCTCTCTTTGCAAGTTGTTGATTTCAGACAATTATAACATAGGTTTTACAACGATGTTATCCCCCTGTTAGCTGGAGTCATATTTACCGTCTTTATTTGAAATCTATTCATTAACGAAAGTCAAACTTAACCGTCTTGAAAATATTAGAATACGAAAAGTTCCATTCTACGTTTCTACAACTTTTCCTATAACTTGTGGTGTTTGTACCATTTTGTTTGACTTCTAAACCGAAGTTGGAGTGAAATGGAACGGTCTATTCAATATAGCTGACTGTATAAAGTAAAACAATAAGTTTTCAAGTTAAATACATACCTAAGAGTTGGCGGAAATGTCGACTCAATGATTTGATCCCTTTTGTGAATAAAATGTAGATTTTTATGAGATTTTATGTTTGTTTGGTCAGTGACCTTTGTATGAGTTAAAATAAATTGACGTTGCTACTACATATTCATAAGTGGTGGTAGTATTTTATTTTACAAAGGTAACGTTTCCTGAAGTTGTGATGTTCAGTAACTTTGTTTTATAATTTAAAGGTTGATTTTTAGATAGACTACGTGATACCTTGGTGTTTACAGGCGGTAATGATAATACACTAACATGTAGAATAACTTTCGCGAAAAATAGTAGCAGTGCTTGGACTGAACTCTGGAAAATGGCGCCTATGAGATTGATAACTTGTAGTAAGCTTGCATGGTGATTAGAGTTTCTTTTATGTTTTATGTTTTACCTTATAGTAGGTTGGGTAGATTAAGAGGTAACCTCGTAGTTTTAATCTTGTCTCTAGTTTATAGGGTAATAATAATAGGTTAAGAAGTCTTTGGATACCATTTTACCGCCTTGGCTCTGACAGTTTCTAATTATAAAAGGTTTCAAAAACATTTAGTTTTAATAATACATAACGGTATTGGATATCTAATATTCCGTTATGTTTAATTAAATTCTGGGTTCTATAATACATTTTCTCGCAATTTGTGTGTAGGAGTTGTTAAGGCCAGGATACACTTAAACGCGTAAATCTTTTCGATATGAGTTGAGCATTACAATAAAAGAGTTATTTTCCTTAAGCCTAGTGCTATAGGGAGAACTAAATGAGACTTTTTAGAGATTTTAAAAATATTCTAGGTAAATAATACTTGCTTGACAAAGACTTGTAACTTAGCAGTGCTTTAGTAATCATAATAATAATATTATTCAGTGAATCCGAGATATCAAGATCCATTGAGTACCTTGGAGTGTTAAATTATTGACAAACGAACAAAAACTCAGTTGATACGTAGTCATACTTGATGAGAAAAATATGAAGTATAGTAGACTTGAAAGTGCGTATAGTCATTAACTCTCAAACAATTTCACAGCTTATTAAATATATTTAGGTCAGAAGTTATGCGTTCATAATGTTGCTAATAATACTAAACTAGTATGTTATTACAATATGAAGCTAATACTCTGTTTTATTTTATTTAATGTGTCTAAGATGTGTGCAAAATAGCCCATCATCACTCCTTGTTATATAACAAGAGATCTATGCTCTGGCTAACATTCAAAATAGTATACGATGATTATTATGGCTTACGGTTATTATGTTTTACAAATCCTTCGGTATAATACTAGTTTGTAAGTGTATCGGTGTGCTTTAGAATCATCTTTTCATAGAGATGAATTTTAATGATTAAGCTTAATTATCAAGAGTTGAGTTTTCGATCCAGACCAGCTTTTTTTCTATAAAAAAACGACACCCCACACTAGGAATTTCTCCTGTATCGTGGGTGCGTTTCACAAACATGAAATAACACATACACCTAGAATCGGGACAAACATTTGCGGATCACATAAATGTTTATCCCGTGCGAGAATCGAAACCCATCCTTAGTGCAACAGTCCAATTTCCTGGCCACTGCGCCAATCTGGTCGTCTTCGCTTTCGTTACGTTGTGTTCATTAGTTATCATAACCATTTTTAGGACTGTTTTTTTGGTGACTGATCGTAAAATGGACCAACAATGATTAGATAATTCTTCAGGGATATAGGGGGCGTCTGCTAGTACAGGTTAGGGTATTTTAAATCCTTTTCTTAAGTAGTGATCCTGAGTATTTAATATGGGAATTAATTATAAAGCTGAAGAGTTTGTTTGTTTGCTTGAACGCGCTAATCGCAGAAACGATTGGTCCGATTTGAAAAAATATATCAGTGTTATATAGCCAATTTATCAAGGAAAGCTGGCTATAAAATATTCGAAATCCACGCGGGCGAAGTCGCGGGCTAATAAACTATGTGGCGATATATTGGGCTACAATTTTGCTCTGTTTCACCCTTAAGAATACAGGATAAATAGGAATACAGTAACCTTAATATTTGCGCGTTTACGTAAACACCATACAGTTACAAAGAAAAAAATCCAAAGATAATTTTTAAATCCACAGGTTTCCTTCAAAACCGAAGCTCGAAGCTGCGGTCAGTTCATAAATCAATTATGTGTATTATGAACACCAGCCGTAGGATATTGTTTTAGCCGCAGCTGATATTTATCGACCGCAACCACAAAGAAGTTATACGTTGACCGCAATAGAAATTTACTCCATGTTACGTTGAAGATAGTACCTATGAATTTTCCTTATGATTTTGTTTTTGGATATGACGCGTTATTTTAGATATTAGACTATTTAAATATTTGTATCTTTCTTGGCTTATATAACTTTATTTTCCTAATTTTGACCAATAGGCAGCTGGGTAGTTCGTTGCGCCGTTTCTTCGACTCTGCTATAGCACTAGGAAGCGGTGACGGGCTGGCTTTTTGGGGGCTATCTTGATGTAATTTGACGTTAAAAAACTACTTTTTAAAATCTATTTTGAATAAATGATTTGTATCTTTACTTATCTTATCTATCATTCAGACTTTTTTTAATTATCCGTTTTTTGTTTTTGGCCATCGTTTGTTTTATTCGTATCGGCATGGGCCACTTGTCACATGGAAACAGGTCATTCCGTGGTGTAGATATAAGTTAACAACAAGGATGGTAGGTAGTTAGGTTGACTGTCCAGGTTTCGCACGACGTACTTAGGTATCATCAATAAGGAGGCTCACCAATTGCACCAGAATTCCGGGCGGAAATGGAACATGTTGTAATAAGTTAGAATAGAGTTCTAAGTTAGAATACCATTTTGCTTTTGTCAATTCCTTGAAATATAACGATATCTAATTAGCCGCTATTTACTATTTATTAAAACAATAAACAGAACTTGTGCCTTTTTCGCCACTATCGAGGCCATATGGATCATATCGCCACTATGGATCAGAAATCAACCTTCAAAATCAACGAAATCAGCCTTGTTATTTAATTGGTTTTACTTGGAAGTTGTGAAATAGGCCAATATTATTTAAAAAAATAAAGAAACAGATTAAAAAGAAAATGCGCACCATACAATAATTTCCGGTCTCAACAAAATCTGAAAATAATTGTATACAAGTATGTAATTTACTTTTTTATGTTAAACACGTAATTTACGGAACCGCACGTACAAAGTGATGTCTTTTTATGATATTTTTTTACATAAAAGTGTAAAAGGTAGACCACCCCTGACTCTGGTAGCCAACTAACTTACGACCGCCATTAATTTTAAATGATGTCAGTGCTTGTCAACAGTTGGGCCAACGTCTTTTTTTCTCGATAATAATTTTACACGATTTATGTGTTTTGATTGTGTTCCTTGAATTTGTATTAATTTATTTTTCATGTTTCGTTATTAGGTTTTTATTACTTTTATTGCTTTGGCTTAGCCACTTAACCCGTTCTGTTTTTTGCCCTGTATAAATTTTATTTTTCATTAAATGTGTCGTCTTAAATAAAGGAAATGAGTCATACAGGTATTTTGATTAAACCCTTACCTTACTCAATTTTGTACGAGATTTATTTTAAATTAAAATTTGTACGTCTATAGTTTTATAAAGCGATGACTTTCAATGCTGACGTCATTTCATACAATCTTGAAAAATATTTCTAGCTTTGGAGCCAATGTTATTAACCAGAAAAAGCAATATTGATATTCAAGTAATCAATTGAACTTTACATTCCTGTTCACATCTCATTCACTCCAATTTGAAAATCGTCAAATACCTTAACAACCTAAGATATTTATTGCCGAAAAAAAAAATACGGGGACCCATTAACACTTAACAAACATGAATAATGTCTTCGACCCGATCTTGGGACCGTAATGTCGAAGAATTCCATTTCCATCATGTTTTTGTATCGTTTTTCTTAAGACACTGCTACCAAAGAAGTTATTAACGCGATAACATCGGTCTTCACAATTTACTGTGCATCCTATATAACATGGGCCTCTTGTGAATTTTAATACTTAATTTAGCCGCTACTTAGAACGGTTGGTGTAGTATGTAAGTGTGGCGGACATCTTGATTTTTTATTATTTATTTTTCGTAGATAGAGCAACTTGTTGGACACCGTTGGAGGGTTAAAAATGTTTAACTGTCTAAATTTTATTATTTGGTGCTTGTATAAGAAATCAGAGTTTATATTGAGTAGTAAGGTTGATTTTCTTCAGATTCAGCATTGATACAGTAATAAAACATGAACTAACTAAAAAAGTAGCGACGAAACGCAAACCGTTGAAATGACAGAGCTAAGGAAAAAATTAAAATGAGTCAGATATATAATTATTCGATTCTTTATAAGTAGGTATATGAATTTAATAGACTGTGTATTGTCTCACGTTCGGATACCTAAGTGAAGCATAACGTCTATCTTAAAATACAATAAAACTAAAAGTTGTCTATAATTTAATTATCCGCATAACGTTAGCTGCTTGTAAATTACACCACACATGAGTAGCCGATGGCTTCGAACAATTTAATTATCTACAAGAAATATCTAAAGTATAATTAGTAGTGAATTAAATATGCACATCGAGAATGATGATGACTATTTACGGGTTATCATGAATATCGTAATTAGATATCGGAACTACATGAAAGATTGGACAGTGATAATTATGATCTGCGTAAGCCTGTCTCCATTATGGAGATATGAAGAAGAAGAAGGTATAATTATTGTATTCCACTGGTGTGCTAGTAATTATGATTGTCATCTTATTCTTAATCTGTATTGCTACTCGTGAGAACCTGTGATTGGCATTATGTATCATTATTGTAGTTGATTTTCCGAAATAAATAAATAATTAGGTCTAGACAGGTACAGTCAGCATCATAAGTAGCTGAACATTTAATTTTATAAACATACCATTAATTGAAGAACAACTAATTACACACTAAAAAGTCTTAAATATTGTAAGATCATTCATTGGACGCTCCTATAATTTGAAACAAAAACTTGAATTGGTTTTTGTTTCTTTCCTTTATTTGACATAAGGTTTCGTAATATGTTAATCTACTTATGATGCTGACCGTACATAAAGGCATAAGGCAAACAAAGTATTGAGTAAGGAGTTTCTCAGACCAGTCTAAGCTTAGTCCCTAAAAACTTACACAAAAGACTACAGTTATGCGAATAATACATCACGCCATTCTTCCGGTTATTTTTAAAGACATTTATTTTCCTAAAAGACATTACCTAAATGATAATAAGTTTACTTAAGGGTTATATTACAGGAGAAGCTATATTTGTATTTACACTCATTTATATAATTCAGAGACCCTCTAGTGGGTTTGTTCATAGCTAAATTGTATACCGCAATAGCGTTTCTCTTTTGTTATAAGCAAAAGAAAAACTTACGAACAGTAAACTCCAAATCTGTTACAGACCCATAAATATTCTCGTAACCATGCTTTTAGTGTTAACATTTCGTGAATTTCTGTGTGACTAATTTCTTGTTCTCTCAAAAATTACTTGTGCTCCTTTTAAATTGTAGAGTTCCATATGCTATAGTAATACGGCTACCTGAGTTTAAGGTACATACCTATGTGCTGTTTATAATAAAATTGTTAGCGCTGTTATAACCCAGGTGGTCTTTATACGCTTTTTATAGGTTTTAATACCGTATTTATTATGTCATACTGTACAATGTAAGTACTTTCAAATCGAGGTCGTCTGGTGTCCATTGCTACCCGGAATTTAATAAAAGATAATTTTGTTGCCTTGCGTATTATAATGATGTCCTTTTGTAGACAAAACCAACACGATAAAAATCAAAGAGACTTTTGCTACATAATAAACATACATACCTGTATAACATCACGCCTGTATTTCCCGAAGGGGTAGGCAGAAGTGTTTATTACACCTACATTTCGCCAGTTATGTTTTTAGGTCCCAATGTAATAAAAGGAGAGCTTATATCATCAACCGGGGCCAAATCCAGACTCCGTGCAGCTGCTGAGAATTACGTACCTAATGGAAAAGTCCAAATAACACTTTGACTGACCTGGGATTCGATCCCAGGACTTTATGCTCAGCTGTCGCACTTAGTGATCACTAGCCCAACAATCCAGTCTGAAGTCAGACTTCTGCTACTTAACTGTATAAAAAAAACAATTATTTACCTATAGTTTTATACCTATCAATGTTTAACCCTTCATCAGCTGTAAGCATTTCCATAAAACTGCATGTTTTGCGATATCTATAGGCATGTGCACGACACCCGACACCGCGGACCATTGCCTAGTAACCGTTATGATCGACAAATGTGCATTAAGGACTAAGTGACCCGTCTCACCGGCCGATATACTTTAATTTAGACTTTACGATACGTAACAGGTTTTGTTAAGGATGTTTTACACTTGCCGCGTGTATGCAGAGCTTGTAATGATGATCGTCTGGTTCATAAGAATCCGCAGGACATTTTCTGGAAGCAAGACACCGCACTACACTGCACGTAACGGTGTCTCGCTTTCACAAATGAAAATGTCCTGCAATGCAAGCTGAGTACGTCACCTGTATGTCTGTGTGGGAATGCTATAATAGTTTTTTTAAACCGACTTTATGTATCTTTGAAGTGTGTGTTTTTAACTGAATTAAAATCGTTATTTTAGTCGTTTTGTTTCAATAATTGATTATTTTAAATATTTCTTGTGATTTTAATAAAGTTGGAAATGTTCTAAATTAACTAGTCTTAATTATGATTATTTTAAATAGAAATATTTTCTTTCATTTTAAATACTAGCGATATGCAGTAATATAAGTTAAGCATAGTGATATTATAATATAATTAAGCTAAGTATAATTTTATAGAAGCTATTTAATTTAATTATGAAATAGTCTGAATACTACAAAAAGCGCTAATGCACTTGTCTGATTATTGAAGCGTATTTAAAATCGAAATTATCGTTTTATTCCTGTATAATATCAGAATATTGACTAAAGCACTTGCATAGTACTTAAAATGCTTTTTACAAGTGTCGTTTGCATTTATTTTCTAATAATACTTAGATACTCGAGTTTATTTATAGCTCGACAACTTAAAGCTCAGTATTCACTGAGTCCATTTGCATAAGTATTCATTTGCCAAGTTGGATGACTATTATGAGACTTCTTTGGCTTTCCTAAGAAATGTCTTTAGTCGTTGCCAGTTCACATGGCAAGCAAAGACATTCCTTTGGGTCAGCATTTCTGAAGCTGGGATCCGCGGACCATGATTGGTGGTCCTTAGGTCAATATAACGAGATCTTTTATTCATTTTGTATGTATATTCTGTTCTTTTTTTTGCGCATTGATCTGTGGCACTTACAATAACAATGTCAGTAATACTACATACTCGATAAAAATGTTTTAAATGATATTATGCATATTTGTTAGCAAAGGTAAAGGACTATAAGACTAAATTACTTAAGGGTTGTCAAAACTCAAAATAGCAGTAAATGAATTATAATTACAATATTAACGGACTAAATACATGTCAATGCGCCGATAAAACAGTAGTAAATACCCTATCACTTTAATGGAAATATTAAAATAATGTTATACTTATAACCGCTGCGGTCGGAGCGGTAAGTATAAATTCGCCTTTAACTCGTTTATTATGAGAAAGACATAATTACCAGTGTTTGCTTCTGCGCTGTACGTATATTTTGATTGCGTATATTAAGATGTTAGTTGAATATTGCAACCGGCTTCATGAAATAAATTGTATACTGATAGCTGTTCGATAATCGGTAGCTGTCTTTGATTTTAAATATCTTGCGTTCTGAGCAAAATATGTTAGTATTAGATGTTAGTTACTTTGCGTATTTCTAAAAATTAAATACTGTTTAAGCTATTAAAAAATCTGAACTATCGTTGAGTTGAATTATCGTTGAATGTCATGTTGTAGAGCGTGGACGTTAAGATAAGAACTTTACCAAAGCAACTTTGTGCAACACACAAACACGCTCGAATGTACTGTTATATGTATTTTTTTTCATAAATCAAGAACATAGTAATAATGAAAAAAACAGTTTTTAAGTACCTTTTTTTTTTAATAATAATATTGACTACACTGATTAACTTAATATTCGCGGACAGAAGGACCACACAGATTCTCCAATTAATATGCAAAACTATATGCGTTTGTGTTAATTACTAGTTGAAGCAGACATTCTTTGGCTTACCTAGAAGACTGCCCATATGTGTAGATAACATCTAGATTGAATCTCCATGCAGGGATGCTTAATGCAAGGAACTAAATAAAAATTTAATGAGTCTTAAAATGCCTGTTTATTTATACCTGGTTTATAAAGTAGCGTACAGGTAAGTAATAAGAAGTACATATTAAGTTTTATAAGCAGTGAATTAGTAACGTGGGCTTGTGTGCTTAGTTGTTAAATTTGCAATTTTACTATGTATCTATCACGAAGTAGTAGGGTAAGTAGGTATATCACGGCATTTATATTAAGTTTACTGAAATAATTGCTAGCCCATTTAAATTCTAAGAAAATGATTTTGTAATTAAGAAGCCTCAAGTATAAACTAGCACCGAGAAGCCTTCTTTTAAATACCTATCTAGTTTATAAACTTATCTACAGCAAACAAATTCTGTATGAACATATTTTATAAATGTGTACTTACATAATATCCTTTTGATTATAAGTTTTATTCGCATAATATACAGTGACTATTCCAACTATCTTGCTTCTCTACTATAAACCCTATAAGGTATGTTATTGTCCCAGGCAATTCAGCTACCAGTGAAAGTAATTCCTCCCAAATTGCTTTTTAAATGATCTTGTACATTGCTAGTAAATATTTAGTACACGATTGTGTAAAGATGTTCAATCCACACAATGCTGTATAAATTCTGAGGACACAAAGAAACAGTTATAGAGGCAAGTGCAGACGCTCGATGTGACTGTTAGAAAACAGGGTTGGCACTTCTGCCACCCCAGACAAGTAGCAAACCGTTGGCAAATAGAAATCGAATCGAATGAAAAATATATGTATGTGTTAGACATTACGTAACATAGTTGAAACATTATGTCACCCCCATACATTTATCATTCTATTCGATTTCTATTCATCAAGCATTTTTCCACTTGTATAGATCCCCCCTAGAATAAATAAGGTTAAAATTAAGATAACAAAATGTCGTATCTAAAGTTCGTATCCGATCTCATAGACTGGGATTAAGATTAACTTGAAAATTTAACTTTAAAATTGAGATTTCAGGATTTTTTTAAATATAAACGCTGAATCTTTTTTCTTGACTGTGGAGAAATTTCTATTGTTTTTGCCTTAATTTCGACCAGACTATTCACTGAACTAATATTTATTTATTTTATTTATTTATTTATTTATTTATTAAATCATCCTTACAGCTATCATTACAGGTTGTCACCCAATGCGACAGCGAGGCCTATTACAAAAATTATAAGTAGTATTATGTATTTATATACCTATACCTATGATATTATGCTATAATTATATTAATATCTTTTCATTATAAGTTATAATAAAAAATATTTTATGTCTATCTTACATACTATTTAATAACAATTTATATTAATAACACTGTTATTAATATAAGGTACTATACAAAATTATTTACTATACTAATATTATTCTATTACATAGCATAAATGATACAATAGGACCTTCGCTAATTCATTCATCTGGCACGTAAAAATGTCAATCACCAAGTGAATTTTATTAATGATACGGATAGCTTGAGTAACCGGTGTTTTAGCGAGTAGGTTGGTTCTGGCAGATGGTACAGCCAACAGTGGCGGGCGTCGTCGCCTCCCTACATAGTCGTCCGGTACACACAAACTCAGCCTCTGTAGTACATCTGGGTTGTATTCTATGCCACGGAGTAGTTTCACTATGTATACAACTAGCGTGAACTCCCGTCGCACCCTCAGCTGATTGTACCCGACCATGCCCAGTACAAATAGAGTGGGGTACATCAGCGGGTAGAACGGGTATACCCCATACAATTTCATGTACAGGTGGCGCGTGAACTTGTTCTGTATGCGCTCCAACATAAGCGTGTACTTAGCTATAGCTTTATTAATATTTTAAACCTCTACATAGATAATAATATAACATGAACATTGACTAACCAGAAAAATCAAAGGGCTTTACCTACTGCAGTTTGAACAAACTGAATATCAAGGAAAGCTTAAATTATACGTTTGTCGCTCTGTAGCAACCCTACTGTTAAGAATAGTGCATTTAAGCGGCAGCGGTGGGTTATCGCGCGTCAACAGGCAGTCGCGACGCGCAGCACTCGCAATATTAATTGTAGATTTACACTTTTCACTACGTTTTAAATATCTAGCTCATTTCTATACCGCGCTCGCCTGATCGAATGTTTGAGTAGCTCGTTGGTTAGTGAAAAGTCAAGTAAGGTAAAGTAAATGGATTATTTTTGCAAGCTTTGTGAGTCATAAAGTCACTTGTTGAATTTAGTTTATTGTGCAATATTCAATTAAGATGTGATTGAATACAGAACTTAACTTTAATCGCCTGAAGGAAAAGTTAAGACTGATTTTCGACATATGGCTATTACTCAAGTTTACATTCCATATTTTTCAATTCCTCCTCGAATTACGTCACCGTTTTAAAAGTATAATAAAACAATCTCATACCGTAGTGAATGAATCAGCTGGTCAGCAAAGCAGGATACCCAATGTACTTACGCCAAGCGGTTAATTAAGTATCATCACACATAAAAGCTTAAACGTAACTTATTATAAATTAAAATAGATTATAAAGTAGCTGAACAATACACCAAAGATTCCCTTAATTAGCAACACCAAATTGACTTACTTCTCAATCTCAAAGCTACCACAGACAACGGAACAGATAAGGTCGCAAAACATCTCATCGCTGGCACCGCCCGCTCTAGATAATCTCGTTAATGCCGAGTTATATTTAACCTATAATTAAACACAAACTGGCGGGATTCGATAGCATACTCTTTTGTTGTTTTCTTCGATCTAAATTTGTGTCGTGTTTCAATTTAATTTGGTTTCATTAATGTTGGATTAGAAATATTCGATGTTATTTATTGAGTAGGGATTTAAATGCAATATTTTGGTTGATATTGTAGAACCTTAGAATTATTTTCTCATCAATCTTTCAACGAGGAAATGCACATAACTAGTAAAGATTTCATCAACTTCATAAACCTTCTTGTGGCGTACCACAAAGTCTTATGTCTCAAGTTAACCGTACATAAAAAAGTAGGTACCTTGTATTATTATGTATATATTAATCATTTAAAACTAACTGAGACTAAGTAGGTACAAAAAGATATATTCTGCATTAACGTTTAAATTGCATATCATATAATATCATTTGCAGCAGATAACAAGGAGATGTGGAAGGAGAGTGGGGAGGCGTTTGCCCAGCAGTGGGACACTTTAGGCTAATAATACTAACGTATAAATACATCACTTTCCTTCAGTCGACTTCGATACATAATTATCCCATACTTATACCCTCGGCCTTAGTAAGGAAACAATTAGTATAAACGAGTAAAAAACCAAAATCCCAAAACGTTGACGCGTACCTTAATCATCCAGGTAAGACCATCAACCGGTAATTATAATGTATGTGATTAAATGCTTACGAGGCCACGCCCACTGTGTAAGAGAGACAGCAGATTTTCCCATACAACGTATGTATTGTAAAAATTATGGGGGTCCGAAAGAAATCTCTTTTTTTGGTCCTTTAGAATTTTTGGTCCTTACGCATTCCTGTAGAGGAACTTTGTTTCTTTGTTATAGTGTAGTGATGGATTGTTAATAGCAATTGAATCATTATTTTTGTAATGATAGTGTAAGTTTTTAATTTAATCTGTTTTTTATTAGTTAATATTCTTTACTTTTAGTATTTATTTACTGCTCTTTTCAACGAAGCAATAAGACCAATTTTTATTTAATAACTTTATTAATGCGTATTTTTTTAATAATCTGAGTAATATGTATTTCAGCTTCAAGTTACTACTGGTTGTTCGATGTTAATGTCAGATTTCCTTTATGACTGTAAACTAAGTGTGAATGGAGGTGAAATTATGCGGAATACAAATTGTCTATCATTAGACACGATTTAGAAATTCATAAGATCGAGGCGGCACTGCTCGTGTAGGATTTCCATGAAGACATTATAATATAGATTATAGTAATATAAAATCACGTAGGTCATATTTTATTCACAGTTTTTTAATAATCATAATCCTTTTTATTCACATTATTAGTAATATAACATTAAATATACAAATGTCATATTTGTACACGGCTGACATGATTGTATATATAGTATGTATATAAAGAGCTTTATTGACATATTTCCTTTACATATATTTACAGAATTCTCTGACGAAAATATTATTAGATTCAATTAAAATACTTGCATCCAGTTTGGAGGTTAATTAAGGGCTTCCAGACAAATGGCTGGTTCGGGTACGGGTACGACTTTTATTTTCATAATTTTATTTTTATTATGTAGATCCTAGAATTAATATACATTAAATAGAACATTTATATAATTAAATTTGTAATCCGCGAAGACAAACACCTATTTTTTAGCCCATGAGTCTCATAATGGCCAGCCTATTGCTATTCCATGGCCCTATAGACTTAAGAATGAGATAATGGGTATAATAGGATTAAAACAAGCTGTAGTTATCGCTATGCTTGCAATGTAGCCTCAGCGCAACTTATACCAGCACATTAAGAACTTGTTCTTGTATCGATGTTTTCTACACTTATTTCCGTTTAATATTATGAAGGAATTAATACTTGCTGGTATAATTTATAAGTAACTTTACTCGGATCAGTTGAGCTTTGCATGTTTTTTCTTGAACATAGTGTTAAATACAGTTATTTTCATGCTGATTAGAAAACGACTTGAAGACTTGTTTTTAAATTCAGGTTTTGATATCTCCTAATTAGTCTTGAAGTCGCAAATTGGACTTAGGAGCAAGATGATGAAATATTAAGACGGACTTAAGATTAAATTATGGGGTTTGAAAAAATAATATTACAATAAGGCTTACATGAAGTTGAATATAATTCTAGTCAGTTCGTGAATATTCAACATCATCTGTTATATCATAAGGTGCTTAATCTTAATGCTGTAATAATGCCTTTATTTAAACAGATAAGGCAAAAATAATAATTGATTCAACGCATGGTCTCATTTAATAAGAACTTTTGGTTCGTCTACTTAACTAAAATTAATATAGTTATTAAAACTGTACCGCGTTAGTGTTAGATCAACTGTTATTACTATAATAAAAAAGAATAAGTACAACCAAAACTATAAAGTATTGCTTAGAGTCGCGAACAAAAGTTTGGGTACGTGAAGCTGTAATTTCTTCAACCATAACAGTCTTCATATCTCAAAGGTACTTCACGTCTAATAACAACTTAATTAATCCACTCAAGTATCTTATCATAATAATATCTTCAGTGGAACCGGTCTCACAAACTTTCTATACATCTTCATACACTCGAGGAAACTTCAATAAGTATACAATTCATCCATAAACTAGAGGACTTTTTAATTTCTTTTGTTACTCTATTGTATACTTACCCTTTTTGAGTAAAGGACGTTTGTTTAAGCATTTATTATTTCAATGAGGATTAGTATATCGGTTACACAATGAAACTGTTATGACAAGTTAAACAGTCTTGATACTTTTATTCAGACCACTTGAAAATTGATATTCTCATTCCATTGGTCCTTTCGGTACAAAGAAAGGAGTCTTTATACTGAAAGGACGTCGCTATTATTAGCGATTCCTATATCTATACCACCTAGTCACCATGCAACTAGAGTATTGACGATTTATAAGCGCCTGAAATTGTTGACACGAAATAAGAATGTTAATTCCATATGATAATTTATAATCGGTGAATGGAATAGATAAACATGCATTTTATGCACTTTGCATGTCACTCGACCATATGACTTCATTACTCATTCATACATAAACCAACCTAGTTCTTTATCAGTTGACGCTGACATAAACCTATCGTATTACTATGACAATAACAAGTGCATGCGTGTAAATCTTTTGTAAAGACTGCCGCGTTTAGTGCCCAGATGTCAGTTGCATATGACCTAAAAGATTTACCAAAGATCAGAAGCACACTAAAAGTGAGTGAGTTATTTAAAATTTGGTTCTTTGATCCGAAATTCTAAATCAATTTTTTATGTCCTTGCATCGGTTTCTTTTGTTTTTATAAGTGTGCAATCTTGTGTCAATGTTCGAACCCTCGCTAGATTAGCGGATAAGCGCAACTACGATATTTAAATCCAATAAAGACGCAGCCAAAGGCTTCTGTTATGTTTATTTTCTCCGTACCGCAAGATTTCTATGTTTTGACATCGCACTGGTCCGTATCGGTACGTACTTATAATTGTGCTTAGCAAATAAAATAAATAGAAGAAGAAAGTGAGGAATTAGCCTGCCTAAAGCTAATTAGCGACAATTATTTCGAAGAATTGGTATGTAGGCACTTCAACGAAAGTTGCAGTACAGAATCTGATAGACGTATAGACTTAGAATAATACAGCTGGGGGTTGAACAAGGATTATGACAAAATGGTATGAAGTTTAAAAGCGAATTAAAGTCTTGCTGATTCTTATTTAAATCAAAGTATCACTGTACAGTGTACAATCTATAACGCTCTTAAAGCCCTATAACAAGACTCAAACGGACATTGCTAATGCCATTTAGGTCATCAATAAATACGTAAGCAATAAATCTAACACATACTAAGTGAAGTGTACAAGTTGACTGTAAACCGGTACGCCTGCAGATTGTTTTGACTGCGAACATATCGTTGATTTGCATCGAGATTGTTGACCCAATGCGCATGTCTTTATGTCTATTAAGGTATTAGGGAGAAAGTTTTATTAGTATTGTAATTCCCGGCTATAAATTGGCTTTAAAAAAATGGATCATCTTAAAAAGGCATGATGGTTCTTGCATTTTAATTGTATTACGCATCACGCCGATCAGCAAAGTCTAGTTGCCGTACATTCATATTATTTCACCAGACAGGAATAAACAAAAGAAGAATATTTCTCCTATCCGGTACTCATACTTGTCAATGGTTACAAAGATACTTAACTGAGTTTAAACACGTTACTTTGCAAATAAATCCAATTTGTAACCTCACACGATTGTAATGATTACAATAACATAATTCTAAGATAAATAGAAAAACAAATTAATCACAAAAGTCGCACCTCCACAATATCATAGCAGAGTTTTTATTTCATTTAATCGAGATAGGTTAGTCTAAGGCTACAGTCACAATACCATACTACGATTACGGAGTCGTACACTGCACGCGACATTGAATGCCGAGCTGCCATTTCCAAAAGTGGAAGAGATTTGTTTTGGTCTCTGCTGTATTGTTTCACTGATGTGGCAACACCCTTACTCATGTGCTATGGATGCTTCTTAAAGTCTGTTGGTTATGTAGCGAAGCTTGGTGGAGCCACCGTATATTAGTAAAGGTGGTATCGGATGGAAGTATGTTCATTTTACCTAAAGAAGAGTGTAGATTTCAGCTGAAATATATCAAATTAATTTTCTTCTCCAAATATTCTATGATGAGCAACATAAGGTAAAACATTGTTTGCGAGAGGATGGATTGAGGATATTTTTTTTAATTGTTGCGAATATGATTTTGTTAAGTGTTGAGTCAGAATCAAAAATCATCGAAGACCCGATGAAGGGAAATAGACTTACCAACTTTACATAGGATTTAAAATGGGCAGACTCCTGATTAATGTTTTCACCGCTGTCCACTCCTTCGGGTATGGTTATAAAGCAAGGCAATCACGTTTTACCCTAAAAATCTTCCAAGATTACACTAACGAGTGTAGATAACTAAAACAAAAGGGTAACACTTTTAGTGTTCTAAAGTGCCACAAAATCTAAAATAAATTGAATGACCATCCAAAATAAAAGTGCTATTCCATTTGTTTTACTATCGCTTATCTCACGATAAATAGGTTTAAAACATCTTACACTTTACTTCAAAACCAGCCTTTTATCTGTTTAAGCTTTAAAACCATTTAAATGACAAAGTATACAGCACGACCAATTTTTGTAGACCGACGTTTTGCTACTCTTATAAAGAAACGAAAGCTCAGCTTAAAATGGATGATTCGTACTGAGAACCGCTTATACAAACATATTGACTTGTTAGAAAATGTTTGATGTTGGACAAAACATTGGATCAATATTGGTAGAATATTTCCGAAGACCTCATTATTGGTTGATGCATTGGTCATTGATGGATCGTTTGTGTATTGGTTATTATCTTTCTGCTAAAACGGTATTCTATGACAATGAATAAGGAGGAATTATTTTAACACAGTATGGTCAGTATACTGTGTACTCACTCAACAACTCATTTGAGAGGTCACTTAGTTATGCCTATGTCCATCATCGTACATATATCGCTACGTTTATCCTCGGTCTATCATCTCGAAGGATAAGCCTGTAATTTATAATATACTATTGTAAAGTAAAACTCATAATTACCAATTATATCCTCTAATATAGCTTCTGTAACGATTTGTTAACGGATCACCTCTGTAATAATATAACAGCTATTTTCAAAGAAATCACATGTTATTAATTACCAGCCACTTTATTTTCTCTAACACTTTTTTGTAACTACCAACATGGTAAGTAATTGACTATCGTTTAAGTGATACGTGTACAGCTAATAGATATTCTGAAGAGAAATGATCGTGCTTGATGAGTGCTGGTAATTACAGTCGATGGAAATACATGTGCCTAATTACAATTATTATTTACGAGCGCTTGTACGTCTCCTGTCGTTTGTTTTGTTACTTCATCAATCTAGTCATCATTTTTGCTGTATGTTTCCATATAAGAGTTTAGTCAATTGAAAAATTATATTTCTTTTATTTATTGCTTGTTATTTGTTTCCTTATTTTTTCGTGGTTCATCGTAAATTCTTGCTTAAGCATTATTAGCAGTCGTAACATCATTATCATGGCACAAATGTGTGCTGAAAAAACTTTAATATTATTGGTCCTTCGGTACAAAACTTGAAAAGATTGTAGCAAAAACAATATTATAATAATTTTAACAGTAAAAATATATTAGCATAATACGAGTACTATCCTATTCCTATCCCTGCACATATTTCTTAAAAACATTCTGCACATCCGTTGAGAACCGTCCCTAGAAATATTCAAAGCAGTTTGAAACTGAAATCTAAAAGAGCCATTTCTATGTATGCTTGTTACCTATGTTATTCGCCGACTGAGAATAACAACAGTGTATCGTAGGGCTATTTAAAATACACACTTATGTTAGAGGTAGCGGGTGGGTCGTGACGGTGCATACGTCAGGCTCTGGCGCAAGCCATAAGCGGCAGCGATTTGAGAAACAATAAAATAAGTTGCTCAGTCTTAACTTGTCAAGAGCTTGCATTGACCGTTAGGAAATAAACGTCTTTAGTGTTTTTTCTAATGCCTTTGTTTTGTCGGTGACGTCTTCCATTAATTTCAGCGTTTGTTATGATATATTTTGGTGCAAAGGTAATAGAAGAGCTTGGTAGATTATATATTCAAACCCGACACTGTGAAGGTGATATTCCAATGAAAATAGATTCGGTAGATACTTTTGATTTTGTATATACAATCTTACAAAGGTTATAGGATACGAATGCTGAATAGCCGACTCTACAACTAACAGTCAGTAAAAAAGTATTTCCGAAATTTGCATCATTACTCAAAAACGCTACATCTCGTCCCTTACACTACAGTCCTAGGGTGGCCCGTGAAATTGTGTATTACCATCATCGTTCTACGACCTCGTCGGCGATATTAAGGGGACTATGACCTTATGTAATGACCCAGGTGGATGTTAGCACTCATGTCTCGCCTATGTAATCGTGTAATAATTATAAGCCCTTTAGGAGTCAGTTGAAAATGTTTGGTGATTCGTTTTAATTGCAAGTAATTCGTTCGTGGCCAGTTTAGAACTGTTAAAGGGGTGTGTGTGGAAGATAGGTGTACGGAAAATGGCTTTATTTTGTTGTTTAAACCTTTCCCCCACATTTCCTCCTCATTACTTCCAGCTGCATCTGGGTTTTTTAAACTAAGATTATAATATGTAAAAACTTAAGAAGTAATTAACGTGGTAATAAGTCTAGGCCTAGCTGTATTCCGCAGTTACCTGCAAAATGCGTCATTTTTCGGTATGACTTACAAAATACGAAGTGACACAGTAATTTGGGACAATTTAGCATTGAACTTAACGAACACAGTAGTATCTTAGTCGTCATAATTATTTTGTTATAGATAGAGCACAAATCGTTATGCATTTGTTTTCTCTGTAATGAGCATGAGCAGAAATTAGCATTAACAATCAAGAGATTTTTGTGTTTGTGGCAAAAACTTACAAAATTGACCAAAGGATCTGCAAGGTGTCTAATATTGCAAAGCTGAAGACTAATAAGTCATAATCTTAATATCACAGTGTAAATAACAGGAAACAAGTTATTTTAAAATTAAGTTATGAAACCTAATGGCGACAGTTTTAATTAAATTATTTACTATGTTACGTAAAATTACCTGGTCTTGCAACTCACTTAAGAACTGATTATAGACTATAAGAGTGAGGTTTATGACACTATTTTATGACTGTACTAGCATCGAAAGATGTAGTAAGAAGTGCGAGTAAAAACATGTTATGCATATTATGTTTGTAGTGTAAAATAAGTGTAATATTCTCTTATAGTAAATACCAATGTACTATGTATTTGTGGACTATAAGGACTGTAGTTTTTTTTTATTAAATTAGGTATTGTTCTTTATTCCGTTATGTAAAGTCCATAAAAATACTTAATTTGAAATGAATTGGGTGTATGCAGTACGTAGGCCTCTCATCTGATGGACCGATTATCGTCAGAGTTGCGGGCAACCGGTGGATGCAAATGGCAAGTTGCCGTCCATTCCAGCGTTCTAAGGGGGAGGCCTTTGTTCAACAGTGGACGTATTCCAGCTGATGAGGATGTTAATACCCACGATGCCATACCCACGATTGGCAAGCGGGGATCGCGGTGTTGGTGGTGTAGTTATAGAAGACCTGCTGCCCATTCTGGATTTTCGCTTACGATACCCAATGGGACGAGACGTGGAGGTGCTGTTCTGGCCCGGCACTCTACGGGCTACATTTATCCTATACTGCAATAATAATATACTTCTAAACGTGTCGTAGGCTCTGTAACATAAGACGCAATAATTACCTTACTGAATAACCCATGAGCAGTATAGACCTAGTAACAAGGAATACTTTATAATAAAAATACGATATAAGATGCCACTTATATAACCGTACTTGACCTATTGTTGCGCCGCGGTGTCGCCCGCAAATGTGTCATTGTGTAAAAGGACACGCGTGTATAATGATCGAATGTGTTTTGATAATTGAGACTTATGTTTAAAATGCTTTTTCCGTTCCTCACTCGAATGAATATTGGTTCGGTCATCTTTTTCGTATTTTATTATATCTTCAACGGTTTATGAAGAGAAGAGGTAAGTTTTGGTTTGATTGCGGTTTTGCAGCGTTTCACCGCATCTGGCTCGTGAAAATGGATTTCAGTAATTCACCTTAACTGTGGCCAAAATCGTATGATAGTATAAAAACTTCAGGCAAAGATTTATCCGGTTACGCCCAATAAGACCCCCCTCAGGGTCGTCGGCATAAACTTATCCCGAAAAAAAAAACACTGTGATTCCATAATTATGATAGCTGAAATGAAATCAGTCGTGATTAATATCTATAAGAGTAGGTTTTGACATTATTATGTTTTATTCATAGTCATATTTTTATTTTCTTTTCCATGTAATTATGGTAGTTGTTATAAAAAGTGTACTCAATTTTTTGCACTTTACATTACAAGCAGGGAATGCTCCTTTTAATCAAGCGGTACTTTATATCGTCAAACGGTACCTGTTTGTTTATCCACGTCTTGAGAAATTAAACAAGTTATCAAAGTAAATAATAGATGGCGCTAAAAGCGAATGATTCTGCAGAATTAAACTTTGCAAATAACTTACTTTGAGCACTCTTCAACATTAAAGAGAGCATCGTAACGAATTATTATAAATGGGAATGTCTATTTGTTTTGCAGGTCTGTGGTAATAGTGTTGAATTAGATGATGAAATAAATGAAAGATGGATTATGATAATTGCATTTACCTACTTTTTAAATTACTGTGATTGTTTACCCGGCATAATGAATGAGGTTGCTCTTTAGGAATTACAAGTGTTAATAATTGTGTGTCTAGAAGTGTAAATTTTGTTTTACATAATTATTTATACTTAGTACACGCCTGACAGAGGTGTTCCCAACTTTTCGCCGCTTATCAGTCCCAGGTGAGCCGATTCACTGGACTATTTTTATTAGACCTGCAAACATCACATAAGGGTAATTATTTTTTGGTAGTCGGTTTGGTGATTGGTAGCATACGATTGTGTATTGCAGATCCTGCATATATTGCCTCTCGCCCGATAAATGGCAATAGGCAAATGTTTTTTGGCCAAATGTCGGACTACAACTTTGCTAACCCGTTCATTGCTTTTCAATTTAACCCCGTGCTTCGAATAGCATGTTAGGCGTTAGTGTTACACCGTAAAGCCGATTGGCTAAGAGTAATCGACTGAAAGGCAGTCACGACGACCACGACACCCGATCCTTATAAGTCAAATCTTATGTGCTCCAGTAGAACTAATCTATAACTTATTGCATTACGCAATAATTTACTTTATTCTTAACAATCAATAACCTATTTTGGCATGCGACTGCCATGTCTACGCGCTTACACAGGCCACAAAACGTTAACCCTTTCAAATCCAACATTAAGTAGGTATTATGACCTATTTTTAAACTTAAAAATATTCATGTTTACATACAACACAGTTGAATATTGTAAATAAGGCGCTGGACAAACATTTTTACCGCATTCCTCCGTGCGTTAAAAACTTGTGAAAATACAAGCTGTCATTGTATCGCTATTAACGTTGGTTGGCTGTAAATTGGACCAACCGATATGTTTTAGTGTTAAGTGTCTAGCGCGGTGGTCTTGTTTGCAGTTTTTTGGCCCGATTGGCGCAGTGGGCAAAGTACTAGCACAAACCGGGAACGAAGCTAGGTTCACGTTACGAGTTTGCGGCGATAACCAAAGTATGAAAAGACGCGTTACATGAGCGAAGCTAAACGAACTCAGCGTCAGCCTATGCTTGAGTGACTACAGCGAGTTACAGGGGTTCATATTTTTGTTTTCCGCGATTTTTGTGGAACATAGATTCATTGCTGTAATTGGAATACATTTAGTTTACAAGGAAAATTCTTATCGATAGACGTAAGCGATTAATTTATTGTTATCTGGCTGTAACAAAGATTTGGACAATCCAACTAAAATAAATCGTGTCTTATTTCACATTTGGTTCTGCGACTGTCTGGGTGGAAAATTTGACCCCATGTTTTCCAAAATAAAAGGAATTCAAAACCGTTTAATGTTAACGTTATTATTAAAGATTTCCGACCGTCCGATAGGATCGTAAAGTATAAATTGCTTCAAAAGATCTACACGTTGTTTCTTGAATCGCTACTGCAAACAAAAGCGCATTTTATACGCGTATTAGAAGCCGCTTAGAATGTAAGGCTCGTGAATATAAATATGTATTTTAATCATTAAATAACGATAAAATTCAAAGAAATCTTTATTGTTGTGAAGTTGCGAAAACAAAACCCGACGCGGTGTATTCATCCCTTTGTGATTCGTTTAGCGGGTCCCATGTTACGGTGAATGCAGCTAAGGTTGTGTTTAAAGAACTCTTTGAGCGATTGCAGACGCTATACTTTTTTCTGTAAATGTTGGCTCGTGCATACTTATGTTATTATGCCTGTATTTCATCTTCTTATCGTATGGTTGATGAACAACATATAGTATTCCATGAAAAATATGTATGGGGAGGTTGTAAATACACATAAATTGATCCTTGTCTGACCATAGGTAACTAGTATATTGCAATTTAAGGCAAGCATATGGCCATTTATTGGGTGAGTATGTGCTATTCAGAATTTTCTAGTATCTAGGTTAGTTTCAGAAACCCTGCATGTAATTAAACATTAAACTTTAAAGTGTGTTTTCAATCCCATGCGGTTATGTAAAAATAACATTGTCTACATCTAAGCAAAGCGCAAATAAAGTAGCGAAAATCCACCATGCAAAATGTAGAGTTTTTATTCCTAGCCAGCTTTACAGACCTTAATACAACAACAGGTTCTAGAAAAATTAAATAGGCACATAAAAACAGAGTATAAAATGATTTTTAAGAAAAGATGTATTTGTAGACATTGAGCTGCCCGCTGCCAAAGGGACCCCAACATTTTGGGTTTCGTAAGCCCGGACTCGCCACAACTTAGCGCCATCTCGATAATTTCCACTGTTAATTAATTTGTTTACAGTAGAATTTTATTTAAAAGTTATATCTTTCAATCGATGTTTGCATTGTCTCGTCTTGGTATTTTCCGAAATGAAGCTGATCTCTTCATTTTATTGAGTATTTATTTGAGGAGTTTTCTGTGGTAGGTAACATATTTAAATATCATACCCATCTAATAACTGACCTAAACCGATATAAGACCTCATGTTATTTAAACATGTACCATAAACTGCCGTACAGTTATTAAACATATAACCAGTTAAAAAAATATTTCGAAGTACTAACATGACAATATTATATATTAAATAAGTACGTTTCAAATCTCCTCAGAACATGTTGTTTTTCTTGGCTCAGACAACAAGGGATGGTTTGTACAAAACAACAATTGAACTTGCATATTGAAATGTTCATTTAAAATTGCATTTCACTTTTTCGTCCGTCACGGCTTTAGATTAGCACGTCCTTACAATTCGCACAGTGCTCCACATTGTTACGAAACTGGACAAAAAACGTGAATAATATCTGGTCATTGAAAACTTTCGACGCACCGTATTATTAACTGTTAATCGCAGACCCACAATGTAAGGGTCTCGAAAGTTATGCGTTCGTCACTTTGTCGGCGGGCGGCGGGCGGTTTGTCGGGAGTTTTTTGTGCGCATCATCGAATATTTTGACCAGTGGGTTGGTTAGTGCGACTGATAGGCTTTGATAGTTTTCTCACGGAATTAAATAAGAATATTATATGTTTGAAATTTCGAATACACCTGAACTAATCTAGTTCATGGATACTATTACAACCGCAAATTTTTTTAATCTACGCTACAAGACGTACCGTGTGTGGTATTTGCAACTTTATTCTGTCAAATAAACTTTCTTGACTACAAATGTTTCTCAAATTTTTCAATGTCTTAGATTTCTATTTCCATTTCAAAAGATCATTTATGTAAACATAATTGTTAGGCCGCACTTATTATCCAATGTTAAATATATTATAAACGTTATCCATAATACTGTACTTTTATTAGCAACTTTAATCATCTCAAGTATCAAGAATCACCGCGAGAGTCACACGGCGGCACATTGCGGTTACAATGAAAACGTTTTAAAAACGGTTTTTGTCCAGCGCGGCAGGCATCGCACCACTGTGTCAACGAAAGGTGCACATAAATATTAATGTCGGCACATTACCTATCGACCTGATTGGAAATTAAATTAATTATTAACTTCTTATATTATTTGATTTTCCCTAACACCTTAGGTCTATAGGATTGGTACTCTTTTGTTTTTAAGCAAGACAATTTATAAAGTCAATTTTACACAAATAAAGCCTTTAATATTTCTGTCTTTTAAACTAAAAAACCAAATACTTAGGTAATTGGTTAGCCATTTTTATTAAATTTCATGCTACAAATTATTATCAAAGTTACCTACAGTAAACTTCATAAAGCATTTCAAATAATTCCATATCATTCATCAGTTAAGATTAATCAATCTGTCGCTATCCAAGCTTACGTACGCATTCAAAATCTATATCTACACTACATTTGAAGTGTCTGTTAGTAATACTAAAATATACTAAATGCATTATTATGAAAGTAAGTATTATAAACGATATCTACGTATGATAAAAAAAAATTGTCTCCTTATTTTTTCCGGCTAATCTCTAAAACGGCTGGATTGATTTGGACGAGACTTTCACCGGCAGACAGCTGATATTACAGGAAGTTGAATAGGCTACTTTTAATTTTAAAAAAATCCGTGGGAAACACGTGGGCAAAACCGCGGGTTACATCTAGTTCTAAACATACAAATAACGGGCTTGAATTTATGATTTAAGTGTCGATTGTGAAGATTTACGTTTTGCGTGCAAACTGCGCTGAGATTCAAATTGATACGCCATAATAGTGCGTAAATAACTATTTTGGAAAGGTTAAAGTGTCAAGATTATGTCTAGTGAACGCAAATTCTGTTATGCTCGTCAAGGATAGTAGTAAATTATTTACTATAATTGGGTATTGGTCACAAAGAACTATCTTTTAATGTTATAGATGAAAAGGTATTTACATTATCTACATACGTTTTTTACCAGTTCCTGACTAGATCAGCCCTAATGACACGTAGTTTTCGAAACATCCTAATTAAGCAAATTTTATCCATAAGCACCAACAGCAATCCTGTAATTTGTTTCAAAATATTGAAACGAACAAGTGCACTCAATTTTGTTGGCTACAATCTTTATCAATGCCTTTCTTCATTCCACAAACCAATCTTCTAACAGTAGGGTCCTGTCAACTATCACTTTAACACAAGACCCTTTCTTACCCAACACGACCCAAATAATTAATAGCATTCTATTTACGAGATGAAATCAAAATTGAATAAACCCAGCTTTACATGATAACGAACTCTCAATAAATTCACGAGGCATCCGAATAGTAATTGATGCGTGCGTCCTAATTAGTTGGTTTCTGATAGCAACTAATTGGTTTCCAACAGGTTCTGTGTCTCTGCTGTTACAATTGATAAAATTGATTTATTGCTTTCAAAAGTGGTAGTCTTTGAGATTTGTATTTTGAGTGTTAAGCGTTCTATAAAGATAGTTGTAAGTGTGATCACACTGAGTGTGTATTTTGTTTTAATAGTATTTTGATTGAATGGTTCACAGCTCATGCTAACGACCAACTTTAGATGAATACTTTTAGAAAGGGACTTAATAATATGTGATTCAATGAATAATATCTACTATGACTGAGATTTGAGCACTTGTAGTTGTAACCTTTCTATAAAATCTCATCTAAACATAAGAATTAAAGCTAATTTTATGGTATCTAGCTGCGCCCCACGGTGTTACCCGCTACATTCTTCCGAGATTAAAAGTAGTATATGTGTTAATCGAGGGGGTCAGCTACCTCCATACCAAATTTTATCAAAATTGGTCCAGCCGTTCGAGCGTGAAGAAGTAACACACATACTTAAAAACTTTCGACGTTATAGTATTGGTTGTGATTTAAAAAAAAACCATTCGTCTTTTATGCTTAGAATTTTAATCTGATCGGTTTATTTATCTACATTAAGTTTAAAAAGTTCTACAGTAGTCTTTTAAATAAAATAAAAATGAGTAAAATGCTAAATATAGCCACTTACCAAAGCCTTAATGAAAGCTCCAAGCTTGAACGGGCCGTTTATAAGTTATTATGAAAATATTAAGAGCACTGTCGTATTAATTGTGTTCCAAGCGGCTGCTTTCAAGAGATTAACAATTAGCTGGTTGACTTATGAACATTAATATGACAACTGAGTGAAAGATTTTAGGGAAATATTTTTCTTCGATAATCTATGCAAAATACTCGCCTTAAAACTCCGTTTCTTTTATTAGAAATTATATAATTCATATAACATTATACATATATCTGATTTCTCATAAATCGATTTCGATATTTTTATATGATGGTGAAAATATGAAAAGATTACATATAAAAAAATCACCATCATTGTCTAGTTGACCATGTTGTGTTCGCAACCACCACTGCAGAGCTTAAGGTCCTAGATTTGATTCTTGGTAATTTAAAAATTAGGTAATTTTCAATAATAGTACGGAATTTCAATTTGTACCCGGTGAATGACAAACGACTCTTCCCTAAATGGAAGAACACAAACAATCTTTAAAACAACTGGTGAAATTTGGGAGTCTATACATCTCTGCCAATCCTTCGAAAAATATAAATCAGAAGATGAATTACATGCCCAACCTGCAAGTATGCATGAAAACACTTAAACTTAAGAATGTAAATGGGTTGTAATTACAAGTAAACTACAAGTTACATTGCAAATTAGTGAGAAACAAAAGTGAAGAATGACTGCAGTAAGCCACGCCCCCTGTACGTCAGTGAAGGGGGTAACACACACTGTCTATTAAAATGTATGGATCTGCGTTGTAATTGTAGGGTGTTTTAAGAGAAGAACAGATTTTAAAGTGATTGTTCTTCAGATTTTTCCAGTTTACTGTCTATACGAACTTCACACAAAAAATCGACGTCGCAGATTTTGCTTGTATTTTTTGTAAAAATATATTATTAAGTCAGAGGTGCTGGTGTAGTTCCAAGGGGGAGGCTTCCGGCTGATGTTGATGAAGTTATTTTTCTACCACTAGGTTATAGTTATCATGTGTAACTTTGAGATGAGAGGTAGGTAAAAATATTTTAGTGCACATGGGCAGGATAATGCCAAAGTAACATTAAAATTATTAATAATGCAATCATGTGCATACTATTTTGAAAACTTGACTTATAAACCATCAGGACACTCAGTAACAATAAGGGTGTGACAACAAAGCCTCAGTAACAAGCTAGTTTAGTGTCACACTCATCTGCCAGTGAGAAAACGCTTAAACACCGATAAACTTAAAGGTTAAACTTGTACTAGTTGTAGGCGTTGGGCCCCGATTGAAAGTAAAACCGTGTTCGCTGATCCTTGACATTGGACTATCTGTATCAATGTCCAGGTCTCTGCTTGTCTTGTTTGCTAGCTAAACGGTGCTATTCGTTAACGTTGAAAGATGTAATAGCTTTGCTTCATTCTACGGATTTTTTGAATCATCAAAGAAAGTTATAGATACAAAGTAAAAGTATATATCAGTTATTGATAGTAAACTTGAGAATGAGAGGAGAGGGGAGGGGAGCTCCGTTTGTTTCCAGACCTCATAACTTTTTTCTTCGTACGCAAAAATTTCTTCGAAACCAAAATACAAGATACTATTTTACACACAAAATGTTTCTGTTATTTTTGTGTATTCGTCAAAATACGATACCTTTTGATTCCTCCTGATACGAGAGAACTGTAAAAATGAAACTGATCGTAAAACATCCCCTACACATAATTCTACCCCTGAACATTGGGACTTATGTTTCATATAGCTCTCTTTATTAGCGAGGGTAAGATTTCGTCACTTTCGACATGAGAAGTCTCTTCTCTTGCATCATTACTGAACTGTGTGGAGAAAAGTTGTTTGGGTTTTTTATTTTTGACTGACTTGGAATTAACTTTATTTCTCAAGCTGAACAAAAGATTAGTCGTGGCTGTAGAGAACTCTTGAGCCTTTCCCAAAACATAAAGCGTCTAGTGCGCTGTTGCCTTATTTGGGGCATCTAATTAGGTTTCTGGTTCTCATCACTCGTCGTGTGAAACGCTGGAGTGCAATGTGTTATTAATGTTATATAATTCCGATGTCTTACTGGGATACTACATAAACTATAGGGTAAATGACGTAATTTTAAGTGTATTTCAGTTTCATTTGACTTTACTACTATACAGTTTGCATGTTATTTCTAAAATTATGTTATTTTACTTTGTCCGAAACTAGTATTTAAACGTACGAAAAAGATCTCTATATCACTTTTGTCACGAGTATTTCCATGAACTCCAAAACTAAGAACAAAATGTAATATACTGCAGACAGTCGTATCATTCTTAACAAGAACATCTAATCTTAAAAGAAGATGACATCAAAACAAGCGCAATGACGAGTAGGTCGTTAAAACGGACACAGATGCTACTGATGCCACAAACTCTACAGCTCAATGAAACTTCGGATACGATTCAAAAGACACTAAAATTCTTATTCGCCGTCATAAAGGGGATATCATCCAAGGTGTAATTTACCGGTCCCCTCCAAGACAAGATATGCAACAAAAAACAGGCAGCCACCGTGTCCAATTTGAACTAGTGAAAAATGAATGTCTATTATCCTTACTAAATTATTGTAGGACCACCCCGTACCATGAAACCGTTGGCAAACGATAGACACGGATTTTGTTATTAAACTTTAGATGGAAATTTGAGGTTTTTGACAGATAGATTTAGATACAAATTAATATAGCACGCGGTATTTCTTGATACAGTTTAAAATGAATTTCAAGTAGGTAAATATTGTTTTTAAACGTTTGTTTTTAAATCCTTAATTGTGTTCAACATTATAGTCTCCTTTATTTAGGATTTCAATATTAGGTAATATCGATTGATATGAATCTCTAAAATTAATGACAAGTTTACCTAAGCATTTAGGTGCAATCCCCAAAACGTGTGTTAAAAGTTTAGTAAGCTAAAATACATAATACCTAAATCTTGGACAGATTCGTATAGAAAGACCAAAAAAATATCATCTAACTTCCAGACTTTTCCACGCAAGTCGGCAATATTCTCTAAAATAATGCCCCACAAACTCCACTATCGCATGGTGAGGGAACGCAGGGGCCAGACGTCGTAACTTTACGATTCCAACTTTACTGCATCGGCCCTGCAACGGTGGGGAAAAAATAAATTGGAAATTGACGCCCTCCTGATAGCACCACGTTTTACGAGTCCAACTCTAGTGTGGATGGAATGATGTAGTGTTGTGTAGGTATATTGGGACCAGGTGCGATTTAAATTTAGGTTTCACTGTATACTATAACAAAGGGAAGGAAATGAGGATCTAAATTAGCATATGGATCAAGACGATGATGATAGAAATAAAGCCAAGTCTTTAAATTAAAATCGAATATAATTAGGACAATGAAACTCAAATAATCTTTTGATGATGTTAAGTTTGTAATATTTTTGGTAATCAAAATAAATCAAATTATTTTATTTTGATCATCGTTTGTGATTTTTTAGCTTTTTATTAATTTTACTCGTTGCTTTAAATCTTCCCCCATAGTGCACCAGTCCTTAAATTCTTTCGTCAATCATAGCACCTGCATATGTATGAACGCATATGCATAAATCTGAATGGTCACATTCATGCATATTTTCATACGAATTCCTTGATTTACTGTTCCAAGGGCACGCTTGTAGAGGTTACTATTTTGATCTTTTTCATTACTTATTCTGTGTTGATATCATTTCCAGGAGTTTTTATCGCATTGACTTAATTTTTTATATCCTCTTTTCCGAACGATTATATTATAATTTTCGTTTATTTTTATTCTATTTCAACTGTTGTTTCATTTCTTTCTGATATTGCTATATTACGTTGCTAGTTGAACTCAAACTTTCTGACCTCTGGCTAGGGAATCGGGACTCAGCGGAATGATATCATCTGTTTATGTTGTTGCTTATGACCTTATCATTTATAGGATCTCACGATTTATTTAATAAACATTAATAGATACTTAATTTCATGTGAACGAATTTAATATAATTATTTATTATTTATAGTACCTTGAGGTACACTCTTGCCCTAAATAAAGCTTTTTAAACTGTTAAGCATCTCATTTGAAAAGTTAATATAATAAAATCCTAAAATATCTCCACTTCAGTGCTTTGTCGAAGCAAATCGCAAGTTACAACAAGTACGAATAACAAGCTCATGTGAAATCATAAAACAGTATATTTTATATTGTACCTGCTTTGTATGAAAATATTCGACTTATGTTTACGAGGTGACGTACTCATATGCATAAAAGTTATGGGCCATAATGAACCTTATTACGACGTGCTAAAGTACATGGTTAGGCATTTTAGTGTCGGATTAACAAGGATATGAATTAAATAGTTAAATGTATGGTTTTGCTTACAAATGTCCTTAAGTTTGACAGCTGAGTTCATGTCTGGAAGTAATGGGACTTTTCTTTTATTTTGGTTTGAGTATTATTGCTAAGATTGTTTACTTTAACGCCTATATACTAGACAATTTATTATAAATCAGAAAAGCTGTAGTACTTATTAAAGTAACATTGCATGAAATCGAATGTATTGAAGCATACTAAAATAAAATGATTGATTCGTTCGAGTTAGTTCCGGAACAACTTTTTTTGCTACTGTTCTAGACTCAGATTTTTTATTCATATTTAATAGGTATTCACGGTACAGTGTTATACAATATCATAATATTTGTTAATTAAACTCCGTTAAAAAAATGATTTTGAATGAATGATGTGCTGTGTGGTATCCGGCCTAGAATTGACCACCCCCTTTCCTCCCGTGGGTGTCGTAAGAGGCGACTAAGGGAAAATCCAGAAGATGGGCAGCAGCGTCTTCTGTAACTTGACCACCAACACTGCGATCCCCAAGCCGCTTGCCAAGCGTGGGGATTATGGCAACACCCCCCGCTTAAACGGGGAGGCCTATGTTCAGCAGTGGACGTCTTTAGGCTGATAATGATGATGATGATGATGATGAAAAAAATGATTTTAATAAAAGAGTGAGTCATGCACCCTTCATATAAGAGCGAGATCCATCAATTAAAATAGTTTTTTTATGACATCAATACGAAAAAGGATAATATAAAATAGTGGCTGGCCACCTGCCTGCACCGCTTTCAACAAAACTAAATATTTGAACAAAAAACCAAATACTATGTAATGACGTTTGAGATTGATGACAATTGTACAGTCGAGTACAAACACTCAAATATTTGTGTAAAACGTTGGTGTTGGATATAGATGACGCTTATTTAATTAAAACAGGTTTTTTTTTGTAGGAATAAAATCGTAAATGGTTACTAAACCTTCGATTCTACGTAAAACCGAAAAAAACTTTTCTGTCAATTCTGGTAAGTACATCTTATCTTTTTCAAATCTATCTTGTGTTCATTTAAAATACAAAATGAAGATATTATGAAATAATACCGTATAAAGTAATCTAAATAGCTGAAACCACTTAAGTGTTCGACTGTACAAAGGTTACTACCGACCGCACCGATTGTTGATCTCTGACATTTGAATGAGATTACGTAACCGCTTCCTTTCCACATCAAATATTCTATATGATTGATATACCCACAAATATTTAAGGACGGAATTTTGGTACTGTGGTCTGGGAATTAAAAGGATATATCTATTGCTTGTCATCTATGATTGCATTGTTGAATTAGTAAAACAGGTTCCTATTAGACTATAAGCGGCAGAGCTTATGATGAGATGCATGGTCAATTTACTTACACTAAGAACTCGGAATATAAATATTTTGTTAAGTTAAACAAATAATGTACTTATTATTATTTTTTGTGAAGGAGAATGCATCAATTAATTTATTTATTTTTTAATAGAATTTCATCGGAGGATACACAATTACATTTCACAAATACGAGAAAAGTAAAATTACAGGTGTGCTCCTCCACTTATAGGAGATCACAGCATTCACTTAAAAACTATGTAACTAACTATAATAGTTTGGCAGAAACATATCAATTTTACAAAATAAAACAAAAAATTAAAGAAAACAATAATAGTGTAGGATTAAACGATATGTAGCAATCCGGTATTGCGGAAATGTAATGATAAAAACTAAGAGATAAATAAAATTACCGATACTTGATAATAAAGTAGATGGAGTAGAGGCAGGAGGAGTAGATGGAGATAGGAAGAGTAGATGGAGGAACTAAGTAAAAAGCGGTCAGTACAAAATAGGCCATAAGTACTGTCTTTGCAACTAATAAGTAGTACTAATTCTTCCAAAATCACACCTATCTTCAAGAGCTACAGTGGGTTCAATAATCGCAATATAAAATCCATAATATTCTTTACTCATTCTTACACTTAATACTAAATCAAGTTTATATTCAGCATAATAATTAAATGGTAACTCCATCACTATAATGATGATACACAGGATGCTTTCGACACTACAATAAAATCGGTACGTAGAGGCAGTTTAATAAGATGCTGTAGATTTTATGGGGGTATTAAAACGAAGCACGTTTTAATTCGGCTGTAAAATCAGAAAGCCATTGTCAATGGCCTTGGGCAATAAGAGAATCGACTAAATAAACGTCCAAATCATGAATTCCGTACAGTTATAAGTTTGAATTTGAACACTTTGTTAAAAATAGGTTTGAAATTAGAATAGTAAAAAATAAATCCAAAACTTTATATCGATCACATTTTTTTCTCGTTTATCAAAGAACAAAACTTTATTGTAGGTAAAAAACTATTTAATCAAGGAGGACAATCGAGATCAAAACTGAATGCTCACTAAACAAATTATGAAATCTGATCCCAACATAAAGCGATCCATCAAAATTCTGACAGATGGAGAAAAAGTTTTCTTTTTTACCTTTTTGTACTTCTGTGTAAATGCAGCGAACATCTACATTTTGTAAAGGCTTACACTGGAATAAATAAATTTCATTTTGTATATTTGTTGTAGTCTCGAAAACTGCTCAAGCGTTGTAGTCAATTTTACGTTGAATACAAAAAGGCTTTAACTTATTTTTATGCTTTGTACAAGCTGTATTTTATTTTCACTACTAAACAATTTAATATTTTTGGATTATGTCAAGGCTTTAGATATCTGATAGAAGGGGTCGACAAAATCTTCACAATCAAAGCTTGATATAAAACCCACAATTATCTTCTTACAAAATTATCGTAATCCATAAAAATTTCAACGGATGAAGTATACTGAGCGCACTCGAGACCCATGTAATTTTCGCATACGTTGAATCATAAATATCAATTTGTGTTTAACACTTAAATTATAGGGTTGGCCAGTTATGGATGATGGAGATTCTTGTCCGTCTAATATTTCGGCGCCAATGTCGTCGCTTTGTGTATTTATTCATACCTCGCTCGTTGTATGTTCAAGATAAATAGGGGTTTAAGCGTTATAAAGTCCTGTTCTTATAGGTAGAGATCAATCCATCTACAGTTTTTAGTTCCTCTTTTTCCTTCTTCGATCGTTTTTGGCTACCTATTAGTAGTGCTACAAACTAAAATATAATACGGGCTTACGAATAATCAGTAAATAAAAAAATAAATATATAAATCTCTTGTAAGTTTAAGGAAGCTTTCTATTTTCTAAAAAATACATTTATTCGTAGCTCAAAATAGTCAAAATTTACAATATTGGAAATCGAGAAATATGTACACTTGAATGTAATTGATGTAATTCAAAACTGAAGACTTATTAATAAGCTCAACAATACTGCAGCTCCATAACCAATTATTAACAATGATTTAATTGCACAATAGAACGTGATACCGAAACTGGTATTGATACAATATCGCCCATTAGAGTCAGTGTCATATGAGACGTGTAGGGTGTGAAATTAGAACCACGCGGTTCTTCATAAATAATAATGGCAATAGCAATCTATACTATAAAGTAAAAGAAATGAGTAATGATAATTATTGATATAACAATAAGCAGCTATTTTTGCTGTGCGGTAACTAGAATTGCGATTAGAATCTTACCTTACTTACATTACCGTATTAAAATAAAATAAAAAAAACACAGAATTTAATGATATATCAATGTTCGATAATCGATTTTATTGGCTGATATGAGTTTATTAATATAAAATCACCTCCAATTGCATTTGCAGCGGCACGATTAATGTATGATCCATTGATGAAAATGTTGTAAATGTTTCGGAATCTACTGATCAATAAATAACGAATGATATTGCCATAATTAAAGCTATTTTGACACAGCTACCTGAGATATTTATACAAATGACGAAATGTTATGCTAATGTCATATCATCAACGAATCAATTTTCATTAATCATATCTTCTACTAATTATGGCCGGCACCAAATTAAGTTTCCAAAAGATTTTCTAATATCTCATTAACATTTTATAACGGTGGTTTTACGCACGCTTAAGGCGAAGGTAGACGATACATTTATGAAGATCACAAGGCTGTAGTATTCATATTACCTTCTACGTTTTTTATTTCCTTACCTTTATTAGTATTTGTGTGTATAATCATAATAACAATATCTTATTCTGAATTAACTAGTGTGAGTTTGTTGGATACCAGTGTCCATGTTTTTTGATAATGTCAGATGAACAAAAGAAGAACGCATTTCTTGAGATTGTTAAGTTAGATTAATAATGTCATACCGGACTAGAGGCTCTGTTACTTTTTACATAAGCATCACATTTAATTTTTGTATCTACAATTAATTTATTTATTGCAGCAAGTTTAATTTTCACTAAAATATAAGTGCTCTAATTGACTTGCAAATACAAAATACTTAAAATTTAGGATCGCTTCAAATCACACAAGACCTAATATAGACCCTAGAGGAATCCCAGCTATTAATAAAGGTTATCGAACAATAACTTGCTTAATAAACAAAACGTTTACCGTGTAACTCGCCTTTAGCATAATTTTCGGCACGCACATAATATTATTGATAGTTATAACGCTTTACGTTGTATCAAAGCAATATATTAGCTTTATTACCTGAGGTATGGGCGTGGGCCTGAAGACATCGAGTTACAATGCACGCTGTTATTTATTAATATTGTTTAAGTTTAATTGTTAATCATAGTGTTTAGTGGTACTTATGCACAGTTATGATCTTTAATCGTGTCATCAGGTGGGGTTGGGTCGACAGGTTATCGTTTTAATTGGCTAATATATTTCGCTTTTTATAAAGACGATGCTAGATACGCCTACCTATGAGAACTTGATTATTAGTTTTGGTGTCGTCTTGTAATAGCATTTTGAATGGTTGATTTTTAATATATCTGTAGTTCCTAAATATTCCGATTATTTGTTTCATCCTGCGAAAATAAGTTTAATTTGTTCTTATTTGCCTTAATTTTAAACCGTATTTTGACGTTTTTAATTTTTCTATCATGTAAATGGTAAAGTAATACCGAATGTCTGTTTGACACATTATCACGACTACACCAATCGATGTTGCTTAGTATGAGAAAAGCAACTTTAGAAAAAAACATAGGTGACTTTATATCTAAAATATGACGTAGTAAAATTTTCTATACAGACGAAGTAGCGGTCTGTAGCTAGTATCTAATAAAGTAAGCTCCATAGTAGAAAATAATGGCTGCGAAGAACTTTGTTATATTGTTAAGAGACTTCTTAGCTTTACAAGCACATAGGGAAGATTTCATCACCTATCCCAGTAGCGACGCTAAAACAAGTCATTTCCATCGCCTTTTATTAAATCGTAAACCGTTTTGATGGGGCTTTTTACTTTTTTCAATAAACTGTTTATTGGCTTTCCACTTTATGGCAGTTGTAACGTTAGATTTTGAGTATATTGTACTGTTTGATAGTGGTTTAACGATGGCGGGGACTTAAATCGATAGTTTTGCTCTTTGATGAAACACTGTTGCTAAACGATTCCTATTTGTTAAATGTCGATGACATTATTATATTTTTTATAAATTGTATGGGTGTAAATAAATAGATCGCCAATTTTGATTTTACTATGATCGAAACTGAAAACGATTTGAATAATGATTTCTATCGTTATGACGGTGTCAATTCGAGAATATAAACATTTATTTAAGACAACTATATCGTTGACCCGACGTAACTTAACTTAAATTTTCATAAAGCTAAAACATAAGCAATAAACTGAAAATTGCTCATAATCAACGCGAGTGACTCATTCAAAACAGCATGAACACGGGGAAATTTTTATGGGTAACCAAAATTACCCATTTAGTGAACAGACATAAATTTCAAATCGTTAGATCGTATTTAACTACCATATTAAACACTGCATCAAGCAACAGCTTTTCGTATATTTAGAGATAAGTAAGAATTACAATTTCTCTGATTTATTGACGAAAATGTTTGGCCCAAACGGCTTGTTCAATTTCATGAATATAACACTCATAATTATGATGTTGTCTCATAGTAAAATCGTCAACTATCCTTTCGAAAATAAATAGTCATGTTCATTATTCATATACTAGGAATTTCTTCTGTATCGTGCGTTTCACAATCATAAAGTATCACATACACAAAAACCCAGACTCGGAATAAACATTTGCGGATCGCACAATTTGTGTCCCATGCGGGAATCGAATATGCAACCCCTAGCACAGCTGTCCAATTGCTTAGGCACTGCGACCACTGGGGTCGTCATTTAAATACCAATTAACACCTATAAAATGTCTGAATTAGACACACGCATACCTAGGTTTACTGCCGTTATATTATTTCAATTGGCTTGATCGCTGCCTATAAGTTTTATTTGCATAGCCATTAAATAAGCTAGTTTATGACTTAACAGCTGCAGTACTAAATGATTCTATTGTCTTGTATAAATAAGGTTACAATTTATGATTTTGATTGGAAATTGAAATTGGTACCAGCGTGTGGTCACTTTTGTCTAAATCTTGAATAAGGTTGCATGTCCATAGGATATACATAGAATTATAATACGAACTAGAGAGTCTTCATAAGGGACAATACGCAATCGTATGACCGACGCACCCTAGACTAGTCAGCGAGATTTAAGCGAGGCTGACCGTCGTAGAGATAAAGCTCTATACCACCATATTATGAGCTATTCACATGTTATATCTGATGGCGCAATCAAAGCAGATTATAATTATACAGAGTATTAAGTATCTTGTATATTAGCAATGTATCATCATCAGCCTATTTCCGTAAACTGCTGGACATAGGCCTCTCTTATGGCACGCCACTGAGCTCGATCTTCGGTTATGGCAATGTATAGTTTAGACAATTAAAGCGATTTAGATTTTCTATATGGTTTCTGTCCAATTACGCAAAATATCTAATATTCCTATCGATCTTCCTGCCCCACTAGGTAAGGTTGGAATTTCAACAAGGTCATACTTTTGAACTTGCTTATTTTTATTTTTGTTATTTCCTTTTTTTCTTGCATTACACTTGTTCGACTTATAAGCTTATAAGCCAGTCAATCCTACAAAACAGCAGGAGTGACATGCAAATACAATATAATTCCACACTACAACCACTGACGATGTTAGATGATAATTAATCACCTCACTTTTCACTAAACCTTTCAAATACCGCCTACATACAGATTTTTTGTAACGCAACATTTATTTATTGTCTGAACGTGTCTTCACGCGTAAACCAACTTATCAATACCATCCAGACAAAGAAAAATAAGCTCTATGCAAATGAAAATAAAATTGAAACGTGGTGCAGAGATTTTGGTGAACGGTTGACGTTTCGACACCGGACGCAAGTCAACAATTGCCTTCCTGTTGTGATAACGGTAACCAGGCTAATTACCGGTAAAGTGTTACAGTTACAAGAGGTTTTTGAAAAAACGATTCGGTAAACTGGTTTGGGAGTTAAATGTACCTTAAGTACTGCTCAGGCAATTTATTTTTTGCATTGATTGGAGCTTAAGATTTTTTCGAACAAATAAATAGTAGGTAAGCATTGGACGTTTGCTGTCATATTGATGTGCCAATTATCACACTAGGATAACTACTACCTACTAGGATAACTGTGTATTTCTTCGTAAAGTTACAATAATTATTACGCATTTATAATTAAATGCGTATAAATTAATTAAATCTAAAAAAAAGTTACACTATTTCTGTGTAGAGAATAATTACGCGTTTTCTCTTCGACAATAGTTAGTGTCATTGGCAATGTTTGTTGAAGAAAAAACGCCTAATAATAACGCTGAAAAAGCACTTGGTATTAGAAAACTGTATTTTCCCTAGGTTTCAGGCTATATATATAAAAATCATGGAAAGACAAACAGACAACACTTCAGCATTTATGTTGTTGATTCCATATTTTTTTGATGAAAATTGTGATATGAATGGCGGTTGGTAAATATCGTAAATTAAATTAATATTATTCCGGCACACATTTCGTGTTGCGTGATAATGCCTTTTGTTTCATTTATGACTGTTTTGGTACCTTATTATAAATATTGTCATAATTGGAATTCTTTATGCGTTGCATTTAATAGTGTAGTTACCAAGCTTTGATTTATTGCTACGGAAGGAATAAAAGATTTTTATTATATTCATTGATATTTTATTATTTCTGTTTTAGTTAAAACCTACCTATAATTCTGTCATCACAGTAAAAAAACACATTTGTGCTTGACCTTAAGATAACATAAGATATCGAAAAGTTAAAGAATACTTATTGATTAAGAAAGTATAGTCTCTATCAACCTGTAATATCCTACTTAATGTCAAGAGCTTCTTATATTATGTATTGATCACCAGACTTAAATTTTACGTCGTTGTGTTGGCGATTAATTCAATATTTTGTAAGTTATGTTACAGTACAGTTTAATTCGCGCAAGACTTTATGAGCCATGTGAAATAAGTTCCGTATTCAAAACCACGCAGGTCCATCTAACAAGTTCTCTGTCTCAATCTCCTACAAAATCGAAAAATGCGGGTACTGCGCAACCCCTCGCGGCTAACATCCGAGAGTTCATAGTTTTGCGCGAACATATACCTAAGATTCTAATTATATTTTTAGTATCTTCACATATAAATACTCAATTCTTTATTGCATTCCATATACGTTCAATAGTTTGTACAATATAATTCTTTCTTTCTTTGAAAAGATCATTAAGGACCCTGTGGGGCACAGAATCATTCATTTCCAGGTGTTCAAAATTGTATCTTTGTTGTCAAGAAGCCAATATAAACATGTGGCAAGTACAGCTTTGTATAGACAGCGATAAAAACGTTATAAATACACAAGTCCTATTAGCTACTGTAAGGTCTTATTATCAAGTAACCATCGTAAACTTTGTCCATAGGATATGTTTTACACCCTTCAATTCAGTTTTCTATGCAAGTGTAAGTGTATAATGAAATAAACTTTAATGTGGACCACATTCGTACTGAATGCTAAGCTTTAGACTTTTCTTAAACCACTTAGCTTTACATTTCGCAACGGAGTGAGAAAAATTCTTCACTGTGCCAAATTTAATACAAAATATACTCTAGTACGCATGGAATATAGTTCGAAATCCAGTGATTGTGTAGGAGCTTACACTGGTATCTATTGAGAGGTTAATAGGCAAATACTTAAGCTGTGTAAATGTCTTACTAATTTAATGTTTGGTCGTAATATAAAATGATGACATACTAGAACTTTAAAAAGCGTCATTTAAAAAATAAATACTACTTTTATCATATTTTAAACGTTGTTCTTGTTTACTTATAGAGGCTTCCATATTATTTATTATAAACAGACTAATTGAAAACACAAAATATTTCAATTTAGAAGTTAGGTGCAAAAATATAAGTACGGCGTACCTTGGGTGGTAATGCTCACTGCCAACCTCTACACTACGGCATGACACGGGTGCACCTAAAATACAAGCTTCATAGTAAAGCACCTGTTTCTATGAGACAATTAGTTCAAACCGAAATAAATGTGAAGTAGGTAGATTGTTTAGCCGCTTTCACATACACAAACAATATAATGTTAACATCGATAAAACACCAAAAGCCACGAACAGCGTATTAAAGCATATTACAAAGCATTCCGAACATATTTGAGCTTCAGTCGACGTATTGTGAATCAGTATACAAAGGGTTTACAGGAAACTATCCAGCTAGTGAAAGTTCTCGGAAAATATTCCTATAATCTTTTGGTCATATTCAAAGAGATTCGCTCAGGCATTTTGTATCAAAATGTACAGTCAACAACAGAAGAAGCTTAACAAGATAAGAAACTAAATGTCAAATAATTTAAAGAAATATACATACATTCACGTTGTTGTTCCAAATTATAAGGGAATCCAAGTGATGATCTGAGAAGATATTTTACTATGTAACAAATTGATCTTCAATTAATGGTATGTTTAAAACCTTTAAATGTTTAGTTATTTTTGTTGTTGACAGTACATGGTGTGTTTCCTTACTGCCTTCACAGAAGTAATGTACTATTGAGGCAGCGATTGGATGCGTAGTAATTTACATTTAACGGTTGGGTCACTGTTACATCGCGTACTCTACATTCGAAGTTTCTACGGTTTTTTATCCTCGTTGGCTCAGGCGCAAAGCGACTACTGAGCGTAAGGTTCTAGGTTCTATTCCTGGGTCGGGCATTGTGATATTGAAATTTTCTTGAAGTAATTGTCCACACGGTGTCTGGACAGCCTGGACTTGTGCCCGATTGATGGCAATAGACTCCTCGCCTTTTGTATTGGGACGTATAACATAACTGGCGAAATGAGGTTGTACTATACACCTCTGCGTACCTCTTTGGATATTACAGGGGTGATAAATGAAACGTTTTTCATGGCTGTCAAATCTTGTTAGGGGTGCTGATTAACGTAACTTATTGAGACTCTTATATGCTATGTTAGATAAGTATGTTTATGTAAGTGTATATGTTTTATTTAGTGTGGGTGAGATAATGTGTTGATAGTGACATAGCTTAGCAATTTTTTACTTTTAAGAAATGTCGACCCACTTTATGAATATTTCCTGTTTCGTGGGTGCGTTTCGCAAACTCCTAGACTCGACGCAAACATCTGCGGATCACAATATTTTTTGTCCCTTGCGGGAATCGAACCCTAAGGGTTGCCAGCAGTGCAATTGCTTAGCCACTGCACTAACCAAGTCAATTTTGTAGAGCTTAATGCAAAACAATTTTGTGATTGAATGCTGTAGAAAAATCAAAAACCTAACATGTTAGTATCAAAATGAAACTGTTTTACATAATATTATATTTGATAGTTATTACCCAACTTGAATAAAGCAGTGTAGTTCAAGAAAATGCTAAAGATTAAAGCTAATTACAAGTATGAAGTAACTTAAAACCCCCTTACTAACTGCTACAAAAACGTTACCTATACCTTTAAAATCCAGTAATATCATATGAGTGTCCTCGTGTGAGAAATGCCTATTACTATCCCAGACAAAGTCTATTAGAAGGTGGCGAAGCGTGAAATCGCTTTAACCTGCCGAATGCTGATTGTTGCTCCAAAGTGCATATTACCACCCACCGTGCCACCGCGAAACTTATGCGAATAGCTAATCTTTATGAAACTTTATGTTAAATTTATTGCAGTTTTTCATTTTATGCATTTCGCATCAGCTCATTGTGCAGATTCGTCGTCATTTGGTTTCTTTTGAAATAGGAGCTTAGTTGTATTAGTATGGATGTGCCTACGGATTTTTTATATATAATTTTAGATCGATTAAGGTTATTGCACTCATATCAACTCGGAAAAGGAGTTGGTCATCGAAATAAATAATTTTAAGTGTAATTTTGGTACAGTGTAGACCACTAAGTTACAAGCGTTTTAACCGTTCGCTGTTTCTTTTAGAAAAGCTTTTATAAATTTTATACCACGACAAAATGTTGCAATCGCTGTAAGGGGACAACGAACATCAATTCGAAAGCCGACGATTTAAAAATATTGTTACCACTGACTCTTTAAAAGTGCCATCGAATAAACACGGATAAGCCTGTCGTAGCGATTTATGATAATTTTCATGTTGTCGATTACTAGAAGTGCTATTTACGTCAAAGCGTGTCGGTTACCGCACTAAAGATGGACGTTACTCGCCTTTGCCTATTTGTGTGCGGGATAAGGTGCTTGTGAATTCGACTATCGACTTTCTTTTCCATTATTCGACTACATGTCAGTGAAATAAAGGTTACCGCTGTTGTTTTGTTTAATAGTTTTAATTTGATGTTCTTCTGTTGTCGTGAAATCAGTAACAAAAACAGTCTTTCAGACAGCAAGTTGGTAGCGAGACTGGTTGACCCACCCCAAATGGATGATTATAATTATAAATTAAGTACTATAACAATTCGATGTTTAGCTTGTAGATCTACTTATGCATAACGGTATTGTGAATAGATAAGCTTGTGTTGATAGGTATAGACTTTATTTAATATGGAAGACACTTACAAAACAATAAAAAAAACATTTAAGGGATGAGACATCATTATCGTTGGTCATCGGTAATGTTTAAAATATTTTAATTTTATGTAGTTTTTATTTCATTTTAACAACAAGTAATTGGTCTGACGTCCGTTGATTTTTAATGTCTGACAACTTTGTCAGGGTTTGATAATGATTTAAAGCTTGTCGATTATCGCTCCACTTTCGATAGCGAACGCACCTTTTTCTCTTACTGATAAGCTGGTCATACACGACCGTATCAATATTTACTTTAAAGATTTTTGAGTAATTGCCTTACCTTACATAGAAAGCGGCATGTGTGAACACACCATTATTGCTCGGCTTGGGAAACTTGTTATTTTATCTGCCGTCACTTATTTTTAAGACACCGCTAATCCAGTTTTATGATGTTCAATATTTAAAGGTGTGTACAAAAGATTGGGAAGTTTGGTTAAGGTGTAAGTAATATGTTATGTGGGAACTATCGTGTGTTGGGAATTGTATGTTGTGTGGGAAATATCGTGTGATAAGAATTTAGCGGGTTTAAAGTTGAGGCTTTTTAAAGGTCACTTGTATTCTTACTGGCTTTAGTATAATATAGGTACCTACATTTATAAAGCAATTATGGTGCGATACTCCATGTAGGTATCTTTATGCTAACAAATGTATTCTCCGTATTATTTGTGAGGTTGTCAGTGCATCCATACATTACACCTAAAACTAATGTAAGTCTTCTTAACTAAAAGACAGCGAGCCTATTGCTTGAAGTTGATCATTCAAGTGGTTTCTTTTAATATAATTAGAACTAACTTGCCTAGGGTTGAACCTGCAACCCCGTGCATATAAACCGGGCCCATAAACCTTTGTCACCACAACACTTAACATGCTTTAGCTATTATAATATTTCCTAACATTTAAAAAAGTTATTTCTATAACTGCGAGCATTAGTATTAAAACGACCGGAAGGCACTTCGAAATGGTAAAAGCGGAAATGGATCGGTTGCTTGTAAGTTGGTAACACTATTAGTCAGTGTTGCCAACCTGATGGGTGCTTAACACGCGATACGTTTCTCAATATTTTCTATTAGGTACATCGTAAAATGTTTAAAATAAAAACTTGGGAACTTGTAATTAAATGGATGCAAGTAGCGACACGATGGCTAAGATGGTTAGCAGCACTACGGTACGGCGAAGGTCGCAGGTTCAATCTTTATCAATTTAGTTTCAAGCTTACCATAGGCAACATGCTAAAATGACACCAAAAGTCATTATATGGAATAGTTAGCCGACTAGTCGGCTATTCGAAACCATAGTCGGCCCATCCCTAATCTCTATATAATATTATATTTAGAGTAACTAGAACATAGGTATTTGTGATGTCATGCTCCTTAAGGCATTTATGTATATATCTCTTTAACATATCGAAGTAATAAAGAAATATCTATGCATCTTTTTAAAACTAATCATGCTGTCCAAAATTGAAACAAGAAGTCATGTTTCTTCATGATACTTCGGCCATTGTTTAACTAGCTCGTAGTAATAATTGGTGTAGCGATAAATGATTGAAATCTATTCACTATGAGTTACGGTTTCGACCCCTACTCATCCAATTGAACGTTTGGTATCTATAACCATTGCTTAACTACGTTATAAATAACTAAAAATGTTTACAACCTCTGTGCTCTACTTAAAACAGCATTAACATGCTATACCTTAATTTACAGTACCGTAGCAATTACAGCAGGGGTCACAAGCATCTAATTAAACCTGAAACCTCTTAATAAAACGAAGAAAAAATGTGTACATTAAACCTCCTTCTTAAGCACCATTGACCTCGCTATACACGGGATTATTGCGTCACAAATCCTGGCTAACAAGATGGATGACGTAAACAGGGATCCCTACCCCCCATTTAAACGTTGAATGCGCTTCCCCGGCGGAGCTTCGTTGCACGTGCAACACTCAAGGTCCCACAACCCTTTACACATCCTCTCATGTTTGCAATTAAAACGAAAAACCGAGCGAAACAACCCTATACTTAGCTGTCAAGGAAGAAAGAGACAGTACGCCTCATTTACCCAAGCACTTTTATTTCCACTTGCACTTGAGAGGTCGTCGGCCAATCAACGGTCGTGCCGCGCCCGCCTCGCATTGGTCCGTTCGAATAGAGAATATTTTTTCAAAAATGGAACAAAAGCCGAGGGTAGGTAATAGCGAGTTTTGTTTTATTCGAGTGGCATTTCGCATTTGAGTGGAGGAGGCCGCACCGAGCGGACGTCTCGACTTTTAATTACCTTATATTTTTGCTATTGTTTCTTTAAGGACACTCGTACGTTAAGCTGGCTTTTCATTTTACGACGATGATGTTCAACATTGTTATTTTATTACACGGAACTCGTTTAGTACTTCAGTGCGAGGGCTTATTACAAAACAAGCAAATTAGCTATGTTTATTTCTTACTAACCACTATCCTGTGTTTGTCAGGAACTGTCGTTATTCAAGTGTTTGTAGTCAAAGCACAGGATACATTTCATGCCTCTATTCAGAGATATGGTAATGTTGAAGGGTTGTTTGTCATACCTAAGAACGTGTTTTTTATACGTACATTTTAATTTCATACTTATCTATAACTACGAGTGTGTTATGTCTAATATTTAATTCTTAGTAACAGCACTGAGTCTGGATTAGCGGCATTAGCCTTGCCCTCTCTCACAAACCTGGCTAAAAGGGTTGGGTGTATCTACAATACACCTTTGCAGACCCTTTCGGGAAATACAGGCGTGATGTTATGTTAATAAATCTTATAGTCACAACAACGTGAGAGGGCAGTCCGTTGAGCAAGATAAACTCGTAATTCTTCTTATCGTATGGGTGATGAACAATCTGGTGTCAAATTAAAACCGCCTGTAGACCTCTGACATGGCTTTACACACCGTTTAAAAATCTCTCAGGTATGCCGGTTTCCTCACGATGTTTTCCTACACCGTTTTTAGCAATTGATAACTAAAATATAGTACGCACATGAATTTGAAAAGACATTGGTGCGTACCGGGGATGAACTTGCGACCCTTAACTTGGCGGTCCGACGGTCATACCACTGGGCTGTCACTGCTTTATTAACTCGTAACTAACAATGCATAAAGCTAGACTTTTGAGGAAACACTTGAATGCTTAAATGTTATGTCCAAGAATGGATATTGTCCATGTTTAGTATTTAAATTGCTGTCCATTTCATTGTATGTACGGTTTCAATTTGTCTTGACCGTATACGAAGCTAGAAAACATTACGTGAATCTCGTAACAAAATTCAATAGCGATGATAGGATCTATTTGATTATTTTATACAATTACGCTTGTAATAGATTGAAGATGTGAGACTGAGGTGCTTTTTAACAGGAATTTCTTTCTTAATGCTATAATTGCAACCTCCTTGTCCTAGATGTCAACAATCTCGGTACTTATAATAATAACAGCCTATAACTGTCCCACTGCAGGGTAAAGGTCTCTTTTCGTATAGAGAAGGATTGAGCATTGATCACCAGGCTAGCTCACTGCGGGTTGGCGATTTCAGGTTATGGAATCCAGGTTTCCTCTCGATGTTTTCCGTCACCGTTAGTCAGTGGTATCTTAGAATATCTAAGAAAGTATTTATAAAATTGAAATTAAAAAAAAAATCGTTGCTCCACACTAGGAATTTCTCCTGTATCGTAGGCTGTGCGTTTCATTAACATGAAATATCACATACACAAACACCCAGACTCGGGACAATCAAATGTGGATCGCACAAATTTTTGACCCGTGCGGGAATCGAACCCTTAGTGCAGCAGTCTAATCGCTCATCCACTGCGCCAATCAGGTCGTCTTTTGATACTTGCCTGGGCTTTAACATGCAACCATGCGCGTACTATTCCGGTATGTCAATCGCTAACACCCACCACGGCATTTTTCTATCTTGTGTACTAAATTCAGGTATATCATCTGCGTATCCGTTTAATTATCGGTATTGCTATTTTTAAGCTATTACTCGGTTTATCACTTATGGATTCAAATTTGGGATATTCAAAAATTGACGTTTGCTGTGAGAGAACTTATGTTAGAGTTAAGCTTGCCTCTATCATATTCATGTTTTGTGTACTATAAAGAATTAATCAAGAATTTTCTTTCCAGGAACCTAGCCGCCCCCCGTCCACTAACCCAGGTGGGGAACACATCGCTGGAAACGTTCACAGCGCTACACAAAGAGAGCTGCCACAGATTAGAGTACTTAGTGGAGCGACAGAAGCAGCTTTGCATGCTGTCCGATACTATGATAAAGGTGAGACTCACTTCAAGCATTTTTAAGGCCTTTTACAGACATAAAACATCACAATCATGCACATTTGCAACAGAGTCTACACATGAAACAATCACGCGCACTTTTGTACCGTGCAGTCCGGTACATGCTTGACAGACAAACCCCCTTAACAACGTACTGATTGGCTAAAGGTCGTAGGTACACTGTAAAAAATTGCAAAAAGTACCAAGAAATCATCGATGGATGCAATCGAAATTTTTAATCAATATTTAAAAAGCACCTTCGAATAAATAAAAATGCCTATATTGAATTACACCGTACTGCCGAAGCTATTTACTTTACATAAACAACTCAAAATAGTGTAATACATTGAAAGATACGCCAAGATAAACAACATCACATAAGAATAAATTGCATCTACACTTCGTGCATAAATAACGATTAAGTTCAATACTTGTGTTATGTGTGGGCTATTGCCACAGATTATGTAGCGTATGGAGTAACATCTTGCTTCCATACTTAAATGATTTATTACAATACAAGCGGGATGTAATTTTTTTTAACTATTAGGCTATGTATTTGTATCGTAGTATATAGTTTCGCCGTAGATTTATTATAACCTTGGGTAGTGCTGCCTGCAATTTCCTAGCTGAGGGATACCTTCGAGCGAATTCTTTAGTACCCAAATAAAAACACACGCACATTAAGTTTGCCAATGTTGATATCAAGTATTTAAGTATAATAATAATTAAGATACCAATTGCGTTCTCATGTGCAAAGAGGCAACCTCATGACAAGATTAATACAACAGCTAGCGTTAGCTAATTACAAAATTATGTATTTTACATAACACATACGAATGGAATCGATATTCTTGACGAAGAGAAATATGCCGTTTATTTCGATAGTAGCTTGTTCCGATTTTCCTTTTCCGACGTGCGGTAGGTATGTAGTAAATCACTTTATCTATGAGTCTTCCATTAAGTCAGTAAGCAGTGGCAGTCACCCACGCGTATTACTTCGACTCTGTAAGTCAAATCAATCCTTTCTGCATTCATAATTTGATTTGTTTCGAGTTAGTCATAAATGTAAGGTATTCTTCGTAGGTATACCAGTGCCAGAAAAGATACTCATTTTACATGAAAGAAAAGCACAAAAAAGTGTACTAAAGCCGAGTAATATTATAGCCGAGTAGTATGACCGTTGGACTGCCAAGTCAAAGGTCGCCAGTTCAAACCCCGGCACGCCCCAATGTATTTTTGAATTCATGTGCGTTCAATTAGTTATCAGTTGTTAAAAGTGGTGAAGGAAATCATCATGGGGAAATAGGAGCACCTAACCGCCAAACTCAGAGACATTTAATGATAACTTAAACTGTCACTAAGTATAGGTTTAATTTGTGGAATCTTTACTAAGTGTCGTCAGTTTAAGTAACCATTAACGTCTCTGAGTGCGGCGGTAAGAGATTTGTCAACGGTGTGTAAAGCCATGTCAGAGGCCTACAGGCGGTTTAAACTCTGACACCAGGTTGTTTAACAACCGGACGATAAGAATAAGTAGGAGATTTTGTCAACACATCCTTTCTTTAGGGGTTTGGTATAGATCAGACACGCGACTTTGTATGATCACGGAGAAATGTTCGTTGAAATTTTACACATGGCGATGCATCTTTAGGTAAGGGAGGGTCTAAATGTCTCGATTGTCCTTCTCAAAACTCCGCGGCAAGAACTACTTAACTTCGAAGATCTACGGGAGCTCTGCCATCCGGTTAAACAGGCAGAGCTCCCTCAGAGCAATCTGCGAGAGACAAGTCAGAAAAAAAATAGCGGTAGCCCTGGCAACAAGACAATAGTAACTCATTGTCAACCGATTTACATTGTACCTAATAGTTACAAAACAATTGAATTTGTTTAATCATCGCGGCTCGATCAAATTTCAAACATACATCTAAACATCCGCTTTGCTTTCATAATATTAGTTAACTGTGAGTTAGGCTCGACGGTTTTTAATCCCTATTATATACTGATGCAGCATTAGTATAATTGAAATTTATCATTTCCTTCTTCAGTTCTCAGTTACATGGTTTTAGCTTTATGAGTTCTGTTTTACATTTATCCTTATCATTTTCATCATTCCATTCATCAGAAGTCTCCTCTTCTGTCATCTTTTTCACAAAAAGTACTTTTCACTTTATCATCTCTCTCTTCTCTTTTGCCCTCCGCATAACATTTGCAATGTCCATACTTCAACAAACAACTCTAAAATTATTAAAATACAAATGAAGCGCACTTCTGTTTAAATGCAAATTGGTGTATCAACATGATCAAAATCAAATTAAAGGAACGCTAAAAGACACATACGGGACAAACGACTTTATAAGGCGATCGTAAAACCACTAAGTTATAAAGGTCACGTTTCATTTACGCAAATAGCTTTTTCTAAAGCAGACTTGCTCGCGAATACACGTCCTATAAAGTAATTAGTTTTAATGTTTTGCTTAAAAAATGTCGATGATGAACTAAACACACACACTACATGACATTAAGTCATGATATTACGAATAAAAAATGAAATATTAAATTCGTAGAGTATGTAAATGAATTTGAACGGAAGATTTTCACATCTTGAAACAATACTAAGTAACTGCACTTACCAATATTTCATATGGAAATAGAACCAAGAGCTCACAATCTCTACCTTAGTAAAAATCACAATACATGGTTGCAAATTACTTTGACGAGATATGGTTAACTTTTATCAAAATTGTATTTAAATTGATAAAGGAAATTTGAAAAATGATGGACACGAGCGGGATTCTAACCCGCGACCTTCGCCGATCCGTGGCGCTGCTCTAACCAACTGAGCCACCGTGTCGCTGCTCGCATCCATCGAATTTCAAGTTCCCTTTTAGTATTTACGTCTTAAGGGTGACGTCAAAATTGTATTTATTTATCGCATAAAACAACTCTGACCCTAACTGAAACATTAATGACAGTTTTATTTTGGTTAATAAAAACATGCAATTACCATTCGCAATTCACTTTGATACCCTCGTAAAATTTAATCTTAACGATGTTGAAGTTAATTGAGATTGCAATGTAGATAATGTAAGAATTATTGAATTAATCGATCTGATTTATTGGTGCCTCGGCTCCGAGTTAAATAAGTGGTTACGGACTGGACGGATATTTTCATTATAATATAATTTATTGTTTAATTTTGTTGTTATTATAATGTTCGATACAGCTGTTGGGTTGATTTCATTTCGCAATGCTATCACCATAAGTATTTGTATTTACGGTAGTGACCGCACGTTTCTTTTTCAAAAACCATGTTTATTTTAAATCCCTTTACTTTAAAACCGTATATCCTCACATTTGACCAAGGTACACATAGGCTATCTCCTTGAGCGATAGTGAGCCGTGCTTGAGCGTCCAGAGCACCTCGGACAATTAGGTTACCTACGATCTTGATAACTGACTTATCTCTAGGCATAATCTATTTCTAAATAATAACACCTCATCAGGCAAAGAATAAAGTTAATATTCTATATATTAACAATATGAAGACTTGTCTACTGATACCCAAATCTCTGACCTCCCAACCGAACTTCGTCAATTTCCTCAAATCTTTTGCATACTTTATATCCGATTTGAACGTTCTGCGTATAAGACTAAGCACCCATTCGGGGTACTATGGGATTTTTTTTACCGTTTACACTAATATAACTGACATCATGATTTGAATTTTTATAGCGTCTTGATGTTCTGAAGATTTTGTAAAAATATACAGTATCGTAAAAAGGGAGTTTAAAGTATTTTGCGAATCCCGTGAGAAGTGGGTCAGTTGATGGAATATTTTGAAGTGAAGTCTTATACAAGATTCACAATTACACGAATTAAACTTCAAATTTACACATAGGTATTAATCCTTACTCCATTTGTTTTGTTAATGGAGTAAGGGAGTTTGCTAAAAGAGCGTCCACGTTTACGAAACCTATTTAATCGTTTAGTGTGCCGTTGATACCTTAGTCCTGCTACGAATCCGCTGTGTGACTACCTGAACTACATAAAACTACAGCACAAGAAATGTTTGCAGTATAGCTCATATGAATACAAATTGTGTGGTAGGCTGACCCTTCTCAAAATTTTGGTTTATCACTATGAACGTTCAATATTTCAGGTCCTACAAACCGGTGCGCTGCAGTCGGTAGAGGAATGCCAGCACCAGTTCCGGCACAGCAGGTGGAACTGCAGTACTGTGGAGAATTCCACTGATATCTTTGGAGGGGTCCTCAAATTCAGTGAGTATACAGATTACAGACCTATACTTTACTAAAATGGTAAAAGAATTTCAAGCTTAGCATGGGCAACATGCTAAAATGGCACCAAAAGTCATATAAATTTGGGTTGGTATTATCGTTTCAGTGATTTATAGCTGTAAAGGTATAACACTGAGTTGGTAATCATAGAATCCAACAGATAATACCTGACGTCACCCTTAAGACGTAAATACTAAAAGGGAACTTGAAATTCGATGGCTGCGAGCAGCGACACGGTGGCTCAGTTGGTTAGAGCAGCGCCACGGATCGGCGAAGGTCGCGGGTTCGAACGAACCCGCGACCTTCGCCGATCCGTGGCGCTCGTGTCCATCATTTTTCAAATTTCCTTTATCAATTTAGATGGTAAAAGAATTCAAACACGTAGATAATGGTGTGATATTATGACTTGCTCATCAGGAATATTAGATCGGAGACTTGCAACAATAAGACTAAGATTGTACTAATATTTAGATTCAGAAGATAACATTTATACAATGGAGTGAGGAGATGATTCAATATTTAAAATTATTGTAATTCAATTTACATTGTGCTAATGTATTGTAGATATATTGACAAAAATGTGCTAGATGCTAACTAGATTTACACTATATTCATTAGTAAAAGATAATGTTAAAAATTAAAGGCCAAAGGATCTATCTATATTTAAGGATTTAGGCCACTTTGTTTCCCAGAGGATCTAGGTCTCATAATCTAAGCAAGGCCTCAAGTAATGCTAATTTATTATTTTCATCATCAATCATGTTCAGTATAACTTGACCCTTAGGTCTTCAGAACGAGTAATTACAACGTACATTAATATCAAAAGTATTTAAATTGAATATGGCGGTCCATGGACATATGGGGAGAGCAGTTTTCTCAAAAGATGGAATGGATTGTGTGAAGTGAGATGTGATTAGAAAATAGGTAAGAGCTGAAATTACTGATAGGAGGAATAAAAATAACTTTAAAGAACTGGTCTTGGGCCATAAAAAAAAAACAAATATAAACTACAAGTATGATAATTTATCTGCACTAAGCTAATAAGCTTGTAGCAAATTAAAATTGCTCAAATTGTATTGGTCGCGTACTTGAACGTCTGGCGATTCAGAATCCACTTAGGGAGATATTTAATCCTACTCATCGGTCCAGTTCAAAAGGATTGCAGTGCGCATGTCATAATTATGCACTTTGAAGTGCGTTTACGTTAATCGCGTACCAGTCGTCAGCACTGTATATATTTCAACTAGTAAGCCTGGGAAACATAAAAAGATAATTCTTGTTCAATTATATAAATCTGGTATGCACGGTGGCCTATATTTCATAAAAATACTGAAGTATATGTATATGTATATTCGAAAAAAGGTACCTTGAAAGTACCTTTTTTAGAATCTGTTGTTAGTTTGAATTACTGTGGTTGAAGTAAATTGGCTTTGTGTATTAATGGAATTAGAGTTCACTCACTTATTTTGAAGACACCCAGGGATTTTCATCAAAATATTTAATTTTTAAACTAAAGTGTTGTCTTTATACTGTTGGAAATTTGTGCAAATTATAACAACTCCTGTTGAACTCAGACATTGAAATCCATTACCGTTACCCAAACATCTTTCTCTATGAGATGTTTAGCAGCTGCATTCTGTTTTCTCTCTATATCAACCTGTGAAAAGGTGCACATTGATATGCACTATGTTATTCTTATGAACAAGTTCGAATCATACGGAATGTAGTATTTGACGCGTTCTTCCGTTGCTGATCAAAATCAAAGTTTGTGTACGGGTTTACATGAAGACCCATTTCATAGAACTTCATCTTCTAAGACGTGAAATGTTTATTTTCATATGTCGATTACTGGGATCACGTGCCTGTGTTGTTGATGGAGCAGCTCAGTTTGTTTACTGTTAACTGCGGACGCCGTAACCAGTTGTTCTGAGCTCCCACCCCCCCTTGATTCCTTAGGAAAGTGGGTACCATTTACTGATTGTAGACCTTTTAAGGGATCTAAGTTTTGGTCGACTTTTACAGTGGTGGTCAACGAACTTATGTACAAATTTTCAATCGCGTATTTTGCTGTAACAGTTTTAAGTTGTCTGAAGTTTACGGGAATATTATTAGGTGAGAAACTCAGTTATTTCAAACATCTTATCATTCATAGGAACTTCCTTTTCCTTCCATTGCATACTGTTATGAAAATATGAATCATTTATTGAAAGCATTGTTAGTTTGCCACGTGACAGTGAAGACACATTGAAGAATTTTCATAAGAATCTCTAAGACACCTGGTTATCATGAAAACAGAATACAATAACAGCTTAGAAGGAAAATATTTAGTGCATTTTTATGACACTTGCATAGGATGTGTCAGGTATTAATTAATTACGACCTGATAGGCGCAGTGGCTAAGCAATTAGACTGCTGCGCTAAGGGTTAGGGGTTGGATTTGTGTGATCCGCTGATGTTTGTTACGAGTCCTGGATATTTATTTATGTGATATTTTTTCTTATTTTAAAATTAAAGCTTTTTCTTTGTACATTTCCAGAATCCCGCGAATCAGCGTTTGTGCACGCTCTCTCAGCGGCTGCGCTAGCGCATGCAGTGGCGCGAGCTTGCAGTCGTGGTGAACTCAACGAGTGCTCCTGCGACTCTCGTGTCAGAAAGCGTACTCCGAGGCATTGGCAGTGGGGAGGCTGTTCAGAGGTGAGCGACATGAGATGATGTTCATCTGTTCCCCAAAGGAGTAGGCAGAAATGTTTGTCAGTTTTGTTATAGGTCCCATGAACAAGGGGGCGAGCCTATTGCATTGTATATCAGGCACAAATCCAGACTCCATGCTGCCACTGAGAATTATTAATGTATAATAAATAAAACCCAATAACACATTGTCCAGCCCGGATCAAACTGGACCAATCAATGAGGCAGGCAATGTCTGTTATTACGCCTGTATTTTCTATAAGTATCTATGTTGTGAACCTTTTTTCTGTTGGACAGTATATATAATTAAAAGTTGTTTTAACAATTTCATTGTCACGTTTCAGGATATAAGATACGGTGAAATGTTCAGTAAGGACTTTTCGGACTCCAAAGAAGATAAAAACACGGATGAGGGCTTAGTGAATTTGCACAATAACGAAGCTGGGCGAAGGGTAAGCAAATCAATGTTTAACAAGCAAACTATACAAATTATAAACACCTAAATAGTACTACATACAAATAAATTCTTTATTTCCTACTGTTATTAAAAGACTTAGTACAATTTTCAATTAGGATATTTTGTTTGATAACATTACACCTGTCTTCCCCGAAGAGGTAGGCAGAGGTGTATAATACATCCACATTTTACGAGTTATGCTATAGATCCCAATGTAATAGGGGACGAGCCTATTGCCATCAACCGGGCACAAAAACCTACAAGTTTGAATCAAAATTTAATAATCAACTCATACTTTGCCTTTCCACAGGCGGTTCGTGGCCGTATGCAGCGTGTCTGCAAATGTCACGGTATGTCTGGGTCCTGCTCTGTCCGCGTGTGCTGGCGACGTCTGCCGCAGCTGCGACTAGTCGGAGACGCGTTGTCTACTAGATACGAGGGAGCTTCACATGTTAAGGTATTTGAAATCCTTCTTCTCTCCTTAATTTGAAATTCTGTGTCTTTTTATATTATTTTCAATATGTTTTTTTTTTGTTTTTTGAAAAAACATCGCCCCACCCAATTTTTCCTGTATCGTGGGTGCATTTTACAAAGATGAAATATTACATACACATGTTTGTTTTCATTAGATTCTGTCAAATAAAACAAAAAGGATAGTCCTCACCTGTCAATATTATTATTATTCATTTAGATGTGTGGTACGTGGCCTAGAATTGACCAACCCCTTTCCTCCCGTGGGCGACTAAGGGATAACCCAGAAGATGGGCAGCAGCGTCTTCTGTAACTTGACCACCAACACTGCGATCCCCAAGCCGCTTGTAGCCAAGCGTGGGGATTATGGCACCCCTCCCCTTCTTCACGCCTTCCGGCTGATGATGATGTTGATGATTCATCTAAGAATGGTGTTCATTTTGCACAATGTTGTCTAAACAAAAATGTATTTACTTGAAAATGTAAGGATTTTTACGGCTATAGCTGTTTTAACATTGACACCCGTACTTACCTAAACCAATGATAGATATAAAAGATAATGAAGAAGAAGTTTGGAGAAACATGGAAAGTTTATCAATAACTTGTAAAATTCTGCTGTGTAAAATAATAAACAAATATTTATAACTTACAGGTAGTGGAACGTAAAAGAGGCAAAAACATAAGGAAATTGCGACCGTTACACATGGATATGAAGAAACCGAACAAGACCGACCTCGTTTATTTAGAAGACTCGCCAGATTACTGTGAACCCAATGACGAGTAAGTGGTCCTTCTAAATAAAACCTGCAGAGAAATCAATATCATCAATTTGAAAACTTCAATATCTTGAGCTTTTTGGTCATCAAACAAAGGTGAATGTTAATATCGGATAAATTTTGCTATGCGAATATTACTTTCGTGAAACAAACTGTTGATCATACTTTTGGTGTGAGAAGGATTTTCCCTTGCGTCAATATCTTATTCACCTCACCTTCTATGGTATTATATTTGACAGATCAAGCATAATGATAACTTAGTACAATATAATCTTTTATTTTTCCTATGTACTTCTTCAAGGAGCAGTCTTAGGTCCAACATTTACAACCTTCTAATTTCCTTTGTTAATCAATTTTGATTTCTCGCCTCTAGGTTAGGGATCCTTGGTACACGCGGTCGGACATGTAACAGAACATCAGCAGGACTCGATGGCTGCCGCTTGCTGTGCTGTGGCCGAGGGTATCAAACGCGAGTGCGAGATCACGAGGAGAAATGCCGTTGCCGCTTCGTTTGGTGTTGCAGAGTGCATTGCGAAATTTGTCGGTTTAAGCGAGACCATCATGTTTGTAATTAAGAGGAGATAAATAACAAAAAGGTCTCCTAAAAACGTTGATGTATTTTGGTTCAGAAGTAAAGACAGAGCGAAGGATATTCAAAGAATGAATGAGCGTACAGACCTCTTTGGAGGTTCGAAGTATTTAATATTAAAATGGTTGTACTGGTTACTATTATAGAGTTCTCAGTATGAGACATGCAAGATGCAATATTTATATCTTAATACTGATTATAATCGAACGTCTTCTACACAATCTTTTTTAATCAGTTTCTTTTTAAACTTTATTCACAGATTGTATAATAGTTTGTGTCGGCAAACTAAGATTTTAAACTATACATATTGATAACTGCCAAGCTTATTAATGTAAGATGATTTAAAGCTGATAGAAGCTATTTCTATTTATGATTAATTAACTTGCGGATAAACGATCAAATAATTTATTATAGAAAGTAACAAAAGGTATGAATTAATTAATTATTTTGCTGAAGAAACGTTTAATTGCTGTTTTGTAGGTACTTTTATACTGTTATAAGTACATGTATCTTTGTATGAATATTTCAGATTTCCAAAATTAGTTATGTATATCTAAAACTCTTTTTCAATTGCTTATCTGATTAATTTTCATTAATATCTCTTCTATCACCTTCTTTGTCGAAATATTTATTATATTTACATCATTAGCGTCCATTATTAACAATTAAAACGTCTTCATTATAAATCGCTGACTGATTATTAATTTTAATTAGATTTTTAGATACCATTTAATTTTTCTGAATATTAAGCTTTAAAATTATTTACAGTATTACTAACTTATTTTATTATTTAATTGTACAAAGATGTATATAGTGCTTTTGTTAATATCCAGGTAATAATAATGTTAAGGCATTTTTCTTATTTATGTGCCGAATGTAAATATTAATATTTTTATTGTGTAATCATTTACACAAATTGATTTTCTACCTCATGAGGAAGTTGATTTCGTTCATGCCATGATATAATTAATATCACATAATTAGGATAAGTAAACAGTTTTAAATTATGCGGGGATCTTGATTATCTAATCTCATATTAAACCTAAATCACGAACTTTTTTGTACTTCTGTAACGATTAATTAATGATGTTTTTGGGTGGGTTATTTCAAAGTCTGTTAAAATTTCATACGTTGGTATAAACTAACGATTACAGAAGATGATTAACGAAGGGTTGTTTCATCGCATTAAAATCCCGGTTATCAACCCTATTAGGGTTGCTAGGAGAAAACAAAATTGGTATTGCCATTTTTAACATTTAGGTGTGCATCAAGCTGCGTCATCCCGCTATTATGCATTTATCGTTTAGTTGGCATAATAGACTATGGTAGTGTTATATTCCACCGTAAAAATTGTGAAACGAATGATGAGAATGTAAAATTTAGCTACCACGTGAAAAAATTGTGTCTGATTGCACGCAAATATAATCTTTTAGATTGGGGGCAAGATAATTAAAATATGTCAATAACACCGCTTGTAAGATTTTCATTAAAAAAAATTAAAATGGTAAACAATTTGTAAAACCGTTTTCATCGTAACATTGATAAATATGTATATTTTAAGAAGTAGGTTGATTTCACACATTTTCCCCGAAGCGAAAAGTACACCACATTTTACCAGTTATGACAAGAAACCTATAACATAACTGGTGAAATGTGGTGTATGTAATTGGGAACAAACCTATTGCCATCAACCGGGCGCAAATTGAGTGCTGCTACTGAACCTCCCTGATGGCAAAACCCAATAACACTTTTTCAATCCAGGTATCAAACCCAGGACAACGTTTTGTGACCACTAAACCTACGTTTTAACATTTCTGGACATTTTATGAATACATAGTCTATCATCATCATCCGCTGGAAGATATCCACTGTTGAACAAAGGCCCCCTTTGAACATACCGACATGAGATTCGCAGTATTATTTCGCAGCAGAACTGTTTATTTAAACCGCCAGTTGTAAATATATAACGTGTAAGTTAGTATTAATAACTTATTGTACTAGGAATGTGATAGCTTTATTCCTTCTAGTGATAACCTTTGTCTACAGATCTTTTGGTATGTAACTATTGCTATTGTGTAAATACTCTTAGTGATATTGTGTAAGATAAACTAGAATATAGGTTCTACATTTGTAAGAAACTGTCTTTTCCGAGGTTTTAAGATTGCGTGTTTAAATGAATGTTTAATTAGTGGACCTTTTAATAAAAACGCTAGAGTGAAATCACTGGTAAAATAATTAAATTTGAAAAGACTTTTACGTATATGGAAATAACTATACCAAACATTTTGCTTTTTTTTTTTTTCTTGTAATTTAAAACGACAAACAATTGCAACCTAACTTCTAAGTTACACGCATTCTTACAACTTCGCTGGACAGTAAAAATCAAAATTTAACTTGCCAACATAATGTAACGTGTCAAATATAAACAAATCAAATTCATCTACTGTAACTTAGTTTTAAGTGATTTTTCTCATTGACTCAAACGTATCACCAATGATATTTAAGTACTTAATATGTATGTAGAGATTATGCCTCTAACTTATAAACGATGACATAACGTTTAAGTTGACCTCTAAGAGCGGGGTGCTACAGACAGTCTGTGAATGTCGTAAAAATACGTATGTCAAAAAATTATGATTACAGAAAATGTTTAACGTGCTCGAAACATGAAGCGTTGCTTCGTGGCATATAAATCCTGTCAACCATTTAAGGGCTGCTAGAAGAAAACCAAACTTTTCCGTTATATGGACTGCTAGTAGAAAACAAAATTGGTAATGTCGTTTTAAACATTTACGTGTGCGTCAAGTGGAGCCGAAGCAACCCGCCCTTAGTATATTTACATCTTTGTTCTTTGATAGTGACAGATATAATTAAATTGATGGTTAAACATTGTCAATTTTTATAAGGAAGTGGCAAAAGTCCAAAGTTTGGCTTAAAATTTAGGCAGAACGAAGAAAGCCTCAGTTTCATTATAGAAAAGGTTTTATTACTAACTGCCTACTAACTGTCGAAAAATACTTGGTGAGAGGAAATCGAATAGAATGATAAATGTATGTGCATGACATAATTTTTCGACTATATGATCTATGACATCCCAAATATTTATCATTCTATTCGATTTCTATTCGTCTAGCGTTTAATTCTTGTCTATAATGAAGGCTGGGGTTACACTTAAACTTAACTTAAAGCTTAGATTACGTCTAACTTTAAAAGTGTTTCGAAGTAAGACTTAATATTTACCATTTTGGATATGGAATAGTTACTATTTGATGTAAATGGAAATAAAGTAAATGTATTAGAATAATTATTTTTATTTCCTTTTCAAATCTCGAATTTTTATCGTCCCGTTATTGTGTACCTACAGTCGAACTTCAGTTAGCCGTAGCGCGTAGGTTCATTTTAATAGAACTCGGGCGCAACCGAATTTCTGTCCTATAATGTTCGCGCTTATGGTGTGTCATATCAGCCGAATGCGAACATATCAGACGCAGAATTTCGGTACAATTATATCGGTTAACATTATAAATTGCTAAATCTATGAATAACACGAATAGATAATCATTGATTAGATTATTTTTATGTCCGCATTGGCACCTGCTCAATTTTGGTAGGTATTTTAGTTTTCAAAAATGTTTGTATGTAGTATGGAGAATCGAACATTAGGTAAATTATATTATTGATTAGCAACTACATAGTAATATTGATTGTAATTACTAAGGAGGATTAGTAAGAGACGGAGGGAGAGAGGTATACACAAATGCAACATAACATCTCGACGACCTGATTGGTGCAGTGGCTAAACGATTCGACTGCTGCGCTAAGGTTTGCGGGTTCGATACCCGCACGGGACAAAAATTTGTGCGATCCGCAGATGTTTGTCTCGAGTCTGGGTGTTTGTGTATGTGATATTTCATGTTTGTGAAACGCACCCACGATACAGGAGAAATTACTAGTGTGGGGCGACGTTTTTTAAAATAGTAATAATTAAATACCATCACGCCTGTATTCTCCAAACGGTAGTAGGTACGTACACTCAAATATCTTCAGTTACGTTAGGTCCCAATGTAATAGGGACCGAGTCTATTGCCATCAATCGGGCAGAGCTACCAGTAGACAACGAGTGGATACCGAACGACGAGGTGGTGCTGGTCGGGTGTTCTTTTATCCGCCACTAGTCACACGTGATGCCCTTATTTACTGTGAGTTCAAAAAATTAATTACGATTTATATTGCTTTAAAGAAATGATAAAGACAGTAGCAGACAAAAACTGTCTAATTGAATAAATATCACAAGGGCACCTATCAAAGATCGATTCGATAATCGATTTGTGTCATTCGGTTATCGATGCGTTTTTTATCGATAAATCTGTGACGTACTTATGTAACTATGCATAGGTACCTAATATTCATTTTCGTAGAAAAACATTATCTTTATCAGATAAAATTGTTATCAAAGCCATGAATTTGGTCGACAGAAATATTAATTAGGTACAACACTATTCCTTACTTAATTGAAATAATATTTAGGGAAGTATTACAAAAGGTTTCATTGTCAGGTGTCATCATAAATGTTAACACAACTAAAATTTAGTAAGAGCAGATATTTTAGTGATAGAGGTAATTTGGAGACATTTTTAAAAACCGGTCAAGACGCGAGAGTTGAACTCACGCACCGAGGTATAGTATATTGTATAGTAACTGCGTTGCTCGTATCTTTTGATTGCGTTGACTTAGAAGTTTTACTTTTTCACGGCTTCAAGGGACAGCAGGCCCGAGTATTTTTTATTAATTTCAACTTTTTTATACCTTAACGCGTTCTTGAGAAAGAGGAGTTAGCAGACCGACAGACAGACAACGGAGTGATCATAAAAAGGTTCCGTTTTACCTTTTGAAGTACGGAACATGTACAACAAAGTAACTGAAGCGTAAACAGTGACCAGACTGCACAAGTGTGTTAGCCGCCTGCGTGTGGAAGATAAATATAATATGTCTCTCTTATGTCATAAACCGCTTTAGTAAGGTATAGCAAAGGTTTTTAATAATGTCGCCGTTTATTTATTTATTTAAATTACAACGGCATTACACCAGTTACAGTAATTTAAGACATTACAAAACACACACACACATAAGATTACATACAAACTTTTAACTACATGTTACAATAATTTTATTAAGTGGTGGCAATTTTTACTCATTAAATAATAATTTAATAGAACTATAACAAGTAATATAATATAAATTATTAATATTATGTAATAATTCATATCCCATGAATTAATAACAAGATGCACAAAATTGACGACCTGAGTGGCGCGTGGCTAAAAAAAAGAAAAACATGCTCAATACTCACATTTACAAATAATATAATTTCATGTCGGTTTGTACAATGTAGGTCGTCTGTGATGGCCTTTTGAAGAAGGAGCCAAAGGAGATTTGAGTCAACCTGTCCTGACAGACGCCCCGTCTCGTAGCGTCTGCAGGACATTTGGGTAGGCTGTATAAGATACTCAAACCGCCAGACAAGAAACTACATAAAAGGGATAAATCCTACATTATACATTTTTTTCATAAATAATAAAGATAAATTAAATCTGTTACGTACGTAAAGAATACCATACGACATAACGCTATGGAAATAGCTAAAATAAACAAGTCTAGCGGTATCAACATCGGTTAAGTTTCTTATTTTCATTACAGCGTATGCTGTGCTGCATAGCTTAGCCTTTTGGACAACTTATGTATGTATATAAGGGCCCCATTGTAACTTAGCATCTAAGGTTATGCCTAGAAATACAGTGGTATCCACAAGATCCAACTCTTCAAAACAAAGTATTTTTCACAGTATAAAGTTAATTTTGAAAAAAAAACGATTTATTAATAAAGCTGCAAATATATTTTATAATAAAAAAAAGTCTCATAAACATATGTAATATAGATACTATTAAAAATTGTGTAAAAAAAGTAAATAAAAAACGCCATTAATTTCGATTGCTTTTATTGTAGTCTTCATATTTACAAAGTCACATAAAAGCGCATTAAACAAACATTTCTTTGAGTAATTACCAACTACGAGAAACGAAACTTAAAATAAATTATGAATTTTATTATTATAACTATATTTATCAATTACTGTCCAAGCGGGTTGCCTAACCAGGGGTACACTCTGGGGCATACGTTGCAGATCTGCATCCAATAGAATTTCTGAAACATAATCATAAGTTATTATCTGATTAATAATGCAACATTTGTGATTACATTAATAAAAAAGCAATATTAAATAAAACAGACGGCGGATCGAGACCTATCGAGGGATGCGGCGCAGCGTACGCAGATCCCGTGTCTTTTAACAAAAGGTAGCTAGGAGGATTCATTGGGGGTTTTGGGTCATAGTATTCATATCAACGAGGAAAGGAACAGCTTATCCGCTTTGGTTACGTGCTTACGTTGGGTGGACGCCTGTTTGACGGTGAGACAAAAGGCGATATAGTGACGATCCCATTCCGGGTTGATATGTGTGCTACAGACTACTAGCCGGTAAGAGTCCTACACACCGCTCCGTTTACCCCAGGACGTAGGAAGTCCAGAGTATTTCCTCAGCAAAAAAGGGCTTCAGTATTGGACGACCTTAGATATGATCTCCCGTAGAAGCTAAAGCATATGCACATGAAAACAACCCACCTCGTTGTGCTCCGACTTTACGGGTCCACAGCTAGCGACCGGGCAAGGGAAGGAGTGCCAAGTTCTGCAGGGCTTAGCTCTGTATTCTGTGAGAGGGATTGGGTTCTTCACCCAATCAATTACTTCAGCGGAGTTGACCTACGAATCACATATAAGTATACCCGTGAATAAAGCAGGCCAAATTCTGTAGTGTAGAGAAGATCAAGAATAAGCGAGTTCGAATAACATGGTAAATGCAAGGGGCAAATTAGAAAAGTGTCACTCATTTGTTTATAAAAGAAGTGGGGATTGGAAAACCTTTAAAATATGTTTCATCAGCATGTTAACTTTAGCGTAGGCCAGTAATATCATTTGCTAGGATATAAAATCGATTATGCTTTAAACTATAGTCTTCAAAACCTATGTATTTATAAATTACTGTATGCGCATTAAAAAATAACAGAAGTAATTACCACAAAAGCATCATTCAGGTTGTTAACGACATCCAAAAATCTCATTAGAGCAACCTTCGCAGCTGGGTTGGATTTGAGATACCATTCGTGGATGAAGAACCCGAAAGGTGCTCGGTTGCTGAAGTAGTGCCTCTCGAAGTTGGTGAGGATGAGCCGGAACCAGCCCTCTTCATCTTCGGGGTCAGGGCTGTATTACCAAATTTAAAGTTTAAAAAAGTAGATGTATCTCAAGATGCTTTTATATCGGGACCATAGTCCTCAAAAACGTTAATGACATGTCAATATAAAAGCGAAACTGAAGGTAAGGTAAAGTAAGGCATGCTTACACATAGTAACAGGTATCGACCATGGCGCAATGGACGCCATTTAAATCAGACCACGATACCATAGGCAAGACCCAAGTTTTCGGGATGGATGCAGTGGGGCAGGGCGGGACAATGCAGTCCTGAGTAGATTGATAATCCAGTGTGTACGGCCATAGAGCAGGGTTGGTGTAATTGATAGTGATCCAGGAAGAATCGTACACCAAACCATAATCAGCCATTACTTGGAAGCTCGAGTTGCCTGTCATTTGCAAGAATGGCAGACGGACACCTGAAAAGACCAGATTTGTTACTGTGTGAAGTATAAAAAGGACCTTCAAGTATTCTAGGCATCACAGCTTTCGATATTTCCTATTTTCAATCTTGACTGAGATGTAAGAGAGTCCTGTGCCTTGCAGTGGGAATTGTACCACTAAGTCTATATTATTATAAGCTTATCTTTCTGAATACATTTTAAAAATATCTTAGAAAACCTTACAATTTAACAAAATTATTTTTAATTCTAAATCCAAAATATAAAACATTGATCTATCGCTTGTTATATCATACTGATCTCCACATGATGGCTATATGGCTTACATTTTTAAAATCTAGTAAATTTCATTGCATAAATATCAGTTACAGAAAAAGTCATTAATAAAAATTTGGATACTAACCCTTAATACTGTCGAGGGGAATGTTCGCAAAGTGAGACATTTGAACTCTTTGATCTGCAATTTCCAGTTTCATTTGATCGTAGGTGGCTTCAGCCCAATAAGTATTAGGTGTCTGATGGCTGATGGAGTGAAGTGCGATTTCATAGCCCTTATTGTAGAGTTCATTCACAAGTTGATAATTTGTGTATTCGTGGTTTATGTAGAATGTGGCGCCTGCTGAGCAATTGTTGGAATTTCGACGGTCATAGAGAACTTCACGGTAAGTATTCATGTTAAGAAGGTTTAAGCCATCATCGAAAGTGACAGTCACGAACTGAAACATAGTGAAGCATTTAGTTACCATCTCTGGCGTTTGAAAATGTTTATGTAACGTCCTTTGAAAGTAAAGAAATAGCAGGTTTGACAGAAGATATATATTTTCAGATCATACTACTCACCTGTGGGATGTCCCTTGGCGATAGCCCGCCGGGAACGTCTGTTGACGAACATCTGCAGGCAGGCAGTTTGCAAGCCTTTTCATCGCATTCTTTGGCTAATGGCCATTCTTTAGCCAGTGCTACGGCCACACACAATGAAGACAAGAACAATATCAACTTCATTTCGACAACCTATTCGAATCAACAAATGTGAACCTACTCCAATATATATGGAGTATTTTATCTTTAATTGTGATAAATTATTAAAGATTCTATCAATTTTATGCGTTTTCTTGCAGTTGAAGATAATATATTGATTAGCCGGTGATAATCTTATAAAAAAAAATCAGATTTTTATTGACAATAATACCTTATACCTATGATTGTTTTTTTTTATGGAAAATGTTTGCTTGGTTTAAGTAAGTTGAATTCGTCAATTATTATTTTAATCATTCGATAATTTAAAAACCCAATTCCGATCGTTACTGCTTTTTGATTATGTATCAAGAAAATAACAATTCCATGGGTGACTCTTAATAGTAAAATATCTGTAGGTTATAATTATTTATACTTGTGGGCTACATAGATGATCTTACTACAAGGACCGTAGTGAAATTAGTTTTGAGTTGGTTTACAAGTTTAAAGTCACAAAAGCTCTAGTTCTAGTAGTGAAAAAGTCCAGATACTACCGTATCCAAGTCCATCTGGAATAGGTGTATAAAGAGACTGTGTAGACTTTACCAACTCCGGTCAAAACCGAAGATATATTATAATTCTTCGGTATTGTTATCGCGTTGTTTTTCCTGGCTGAGCAAAAGCTGAGGCTTGAGCCGATATCGAAGCTAAGTAGGGCTGAAAAGATTTGAAATCGCCAAAATTAACATGCATTACAAGAGTTCTGCAACAATTTATATTGTCCTGTTCTCTCACGTACTTATGTATCAAAATGGATGTCTTGCCGGATTGCTTGCTCTATCAATGCGCAATTTATATCGATGATCTAGAATGTAGAAATTTTGTCAGTACTAGTCTTATATCGAAGGCATCAATTTAAAAGGATTTTAGTAAATTCCACTCTTAAGGGGATGAAATAGGAGATGAACCGTTGCATAGAAATTCGTCAATTTTAAAGTTGAAAGAGGGGGGAAATGGGGTTTAAAACACGCATCAGAATAAGGTATTTGCGTTGCTAGATTGTCGGAATTAAATGTTAGGCAGTTGGTTAGAAATTAATTATTATTAATGTGCATTGAAGCGATTTTGGAAATACATGCCCTAAGAGGGTGAAAAGGGGGGCTAAAGTTCGTATGAGTCTTAAACATTAATTCGTTTTTTGACACTAACAAAGAAAATAGTATCGTTCAAATCATAATATCACGCCTATATTGGCCGAAGGGGTAGGCAGAGTTGTACTTGTATAGTACACACAGATTTCGCCAGTTATATTTTAGGGTCCAATGTAAGGGGCGAGCCTATTGCCATCAACCAGGCACAAATCCAAACTCCGAGCTGCTACTGAAAATTACCTATGGAAATAAACGGGTTCTGACAAAGGATTTTATTGGTTGTACGAAAAAGTCCTAATACATAGTTTGGCTCAGGAAAGATACCTTTAAGTTGTACCTATGATGTGATAACACTAACATATACATAACGCTCTGTACTAATTTTTGATATTCAGGGTGTGATCATTTTTAAATCGAAATAGTTAGGGGCCCAAAATGGTACCATGAGGTAATCCTTGCTTTACTAAGTGAGTAAAAATATTACAGACAAGCCTTTCGCCCGCGGTTTTATCTTCGTAGAATTGGGCTTTTAACACAAACTTCTACATGCATTTTTAACACGTATTTACTTATGTTTTCTTTTTGTAGTAGATTGCTTAGTTGGTGTTATTGGCCTGTGGCCGTTTTAATTAATAAATAAGTAATGAAATGTGTATTCAATGTGATGTCTCTTACTTTAAACAGTGACTATCTTTCAAACAACCATTCACCCTCTTTTTTAACGTGACTGTGAACCAAACGTGTTTCCTAAAATATACTCGCTTAGTCTACCTCTATGGCACACAGGGAATTATTTCTTCTAAATATTAATTATTATCCAAGGGCCTGTTTCACCATAGTAAATTGTTGAATAGTTACTTCTTAATTAACGCTAATCAGCAAGTAAAAGTTACGAGTACCTATCTTCTATCATGTCTCAGTCACAGGCCAGGTTATCCCCTGATTAGTGCTACTCAGATGTTGTGAAATTCGTATGAGTAGTTACGGGTGACTTTAAGTGGCGGTTAGTCTACTTGACACTTGTCGATTGTGAGACAGGCCTTAAGTGTACTGATTAAGACTGTACGTTGCCCGTCTATCATTCAGTCACTTAAGAGCCATTTTACATTTTTACGCAGTTTTCTAAGATTTTGGACGCCTAATTTACCATCTTAGGTAGTATTTAGGAATTGATATATAAATGTAAAATGTAGACCAATCTTTCGCATTGACACATAAGCTAATAGATTTACAAAAAATAACTTAATTGCTATATGGTGATCAATCTCCCGCAACACGTTTTCTAAAAAATCATCGCAGAGTCAATTTCGGGCTCCAAATTCTATCAATTACATTCACAAATTTAAAAGATAAAAATACAGTAAGCATTAGGCATATATTTTTACTGAAACTTACGGTGCAACATTTTCGATTAATTACACTTTTAATTGATAAAAAAAATAAAACTGAAACCTATTTTCACGGTTTAAACTGTAATTTTATCGCGACTTTTTGGTTTGAATAAAGGTATATTTTAATTTTAAAATCATGTCATAATAAACTATGCTCTTTAAGAAATCTAATAATACAGTGATTTTCAAAATTCCTTTATTTAATTAGAAATCACATCATTTTCAATATCACTCCAAATCACAATAAATTAAGATGCACAAACCTAGAATGATCAGTCGGGCCCGAGCGCCCAAAGATCTGTGTCACTTTTTTCTAATTTCAAATTACGAAAATTCGTATTGCAAATGCATGTTTATACTACGACCACAACGTTTTCATTTTCTATGTATTATTTTCATTAGGTTTTGTTTATTATCAAGTAAAATATATTATTTTATTAGTTTATGATATTTTATTAAATTAATATTCAGCTACTTTAATCTTGACTGTACTATTTTTGTCCGCGACTTGGTCCACTTGGATTTTTTTTTACGCATGAAAAGTAGCTTGTAGCCTTTAATATGTTAATCCAGGTTATAAACTATCTATGTGCAATTTTTTTTCTATGTCCTTTTAACCGTTTTTGCGTAATTGAGTACATCCGTAAATCGGGGTGAATCGGAACTCAAGGGTGAATAGAAACAAAACTTTGGGACTGATTGTATAGTAAAAGGAGTACAGATTGTTACCATTAAGGACCCTATACTTTAAATTGTATTATAGACAACAATCTAGTGTCATTGTTGACAACCAACTGCAATAATTTAATGTTAAAATCAGTTGCAAAGTTTTGTTTTTATTCACCCTTGATTTCCGATTCACCCCATTTTACATAATCCTCCAAAAATACAATCGCTTACATTTATTATTAAAATAAATTTTACAAAACATGGTCTATTTATAATTGGTGAATAAATTATTATTGTAGAAATTATAATTTGTCTAAATAAATTTCTAAAGAAATAAAAATATTTTCATAAATCTCGAATAAGAAACATTGTCATAACGATCAAAATTTTTATGTCCGTCTCAAAACTCTCGCTACACTGTTCGCATTGTTTTTGTGTGAGTGCGCTACGCACACATGACAATTTTGACAGAATTCGAAAGTCACAATTTTGTGAAATGGCTCCTATCTGTTTTATATACATGTCAAATAAAGAAGTTTTTTATAAATGTTTCCGCCGCAATCAGAGACGTTACCTAATGATTACTTAAACTGACACTAAGTAAAGATTTCACAAAAAAAACCTCAACCTAGTGATAGTTTTAGTAATCATTACTGAGTTCGGCGGTTTGGCACATAAGTGTAACTTGAGTACCTAACAAAGAAGTAGTTAGAAACTTTAACACAGTATAGAATAATTAAAATACAAGTTTCATCCAAATGTTTAATATTCAATCAATAACAACTATATGCAAAGTTAAATTCCTAGAGGATTATTCAACCATGGGTACACGCGTGGGCAAACGTTACAGATTTGCATCCAGTACCGCATCTGTAAAGGAAAAAAAAAAAGGATTTTTTTTAATAAAGTACTGTACGTACTTTCCCATTTTCTACACAGTTCTATCCGTGGCTGGCGCATTATATTATATATCACAAATTGGTCAAAACCATTAAATTATTTATTCCATGACTCGATTTTGGCGTGTAATTTTGCCAGGCCTGCTACTGACAAACACATAATTCTTGTGTATGCGAGTATACTCCTGCCAAGTAACTAGACCGATCTTGATGACATATTTGCGTCTATTTGAATAAATCCCTGGGTTGTTTAGATTTGCAATTGAACTCAATAACCCGACGATCTGATTCCTTTTTTTTTTAGTTTCAGGACAAGGCAACGTAAGCCGTGCGTGCTAGAAACTAAAGTATAAGATTTACTTACATTATTGTGGCTGGATTCGAGATTACCGCAGCTGGCGGGAATGCAATTTCTAGGTAAAAACGAGCGGCAGCTCTGTTTTTTGTACTCGTCAATAGGAACGGGATTCTTTACCCAGTCGATAACCTCGTTTGCGTTGACCTGTTGGTATAATAAGTTAGTGTTTTATACATCCTTAAAATAATAATGATGCGAAGGGGGAGGCTAGTGTATTTTGCTGGTTATAAGTCCCAATAAAATTTTGTTCTACCCGGAAATCAAAAGCAAGATCTAACGCTCAGCAATCGCTCTTTGTGACCACTACACTAACGGCAGTCTTAATACAATCAAATAAATACATCACACAACTTATATACAAAAATACTCCAAAAACATCAAAATATTCTATTAACCGGTAACGCCCTAGAAGACGGCAGCATTGCCGCGTTGATTGGCAATTCTGATTTTTTGACTAAAAAAGAGAGTTTATTAAACGTTTTGCAAAATCTAAGCTTCATGACTCAAATGTTTCGCACAACATATATGGGAAGGCCTTTGCCCAGCATTGGACTGACATAGGCTGATAATGATGATATGGAAAGGCGCCAATTATCTCCGCACGTTTTGTCCCACATCAAGCAAGAGCAAAGTAGTCATCAGCGCAATGACGGCATACAATCTGGCCTCTTCCCATGACAAGAGCATGACAAACGATATCCTTCAAGTTAGCGTGTTGCGGTATGCGACTGGCACTCCTACTGCAGAACAGGCCATGCCGTCTGAGGCTGTCGATTGCTCCACCACAGTGACATGGATGAAGAGTAACACATGGAGCTCCTAAGAGTAGGCTGACAAGGAAGCCTTTTAATCATGTTTAGATCATCAGTTTACCACTTCTTATAACAAATACAGTTTCTGTTAGATTATTATTAATAACTTACCATAAAAGTGTCATTTAGATTGTTAATAGTGTCAAGAAATCTGACAAACGCTGCTCGCACGGCAGGGTTGACACTCAGGAAACCTTCGTGTACGAAAAAGCCGAAAGGAGCTCTGTTGCCCATGTAGTGCCTCTCAAAGTTTGTGAGGATGAACTTGTACCATTCTTCTTCGTTCGTGAGGCTGGGTCTATGGGTTATGGACAAAGAAAATTATATAATATAATATAATATAATTATAAATACCTACATACAAAGGTGATCTTTTTTATCAAGAATACGCTCATCATAAGCAGCATATTTTTGATCAACTGATCCGACTTTTAACCTTCTGAGGTCTCCGATTGGATCAATTTTAAGTAAAAAAGCTACACCTAACCCTTTGGGACACAAGCCTGGTTTAAAGTTTCTATAAAAACATAGTAATGGTGAATAAAAGGTTGTTGTGTGTAGCATCTAGGTACCTAAGGGGTATTGAAATATCGAAATCTTAAATCTTTACTATACATCACATACATGAGAAATATTACTCACACATTCGCACAAGCATCCACAAAGGAGCAGGGTACACCGTCCAAATCAGTCCAAGCTACGATAGGTTTAACCCAAACTCCGGGATGAGAAGCATTGGGGCAAGGAGGGACAATGCAATCCTGTGTAGACTTGTAGTCTAGGGTGTATGGCCAAAGACCAGGGTTACGGTTGGCGATGGTGGGCCAAGTGCAGTCGTACACCAAGTTGTGTTTAGCCATAACTTGGAAGCTAGCCTCGCCGGTCATTTGAAGAAAAGGAATGCGGACACCTGAAAACACAATTTTTTTGTCAGTGCATCAGCAGTACTTAAGGTCTTTTAATTCAAGCAAAAACATCGCAGATCGCCATTTTGGTTCATATTCCTATGCAGTTCTGGAACATTTCCATTGCACTGATGATGGATAAACATTGGGAAAAGTAACAAAATTGTATTTTAACATTATCTACAGTCTAAATGTCGCAATGTGCGGCTTCTGAGCATGGGGTTCTGAGTTTCGATTTCCGGGTAAGGGATGTCTTAGTAGCAGCATGCAGTCTATATTTGTGAACGGCTCGCCCCCTATTACATTAAGACTAATTACTTACTGGCAAAATGTGGGTGTACAGTATAAAATACATACTGCTCTACTACTACTCTGCCTTCTTCTTCTTCTCGGAATGCAAGCGTAATTTTATATTGATTGTTATATGTTTGCGGACGTCTGAAGATGCTCATGTCAGTATACTTGAAGTTTTTTGACATAAGCATAAGAGTGACTGTTTAAATTGAATTAAATACATACACTAGATTTTTTTTCTACTTCTACTTCAAACGCCCAGACTTATAACTAATTCTCTGATTAACCATAATTATTATTATATTTGGAATTTAAATTATTTAACTGTTTACTTTTTAATTTTGTAAACTATACCTGTAACCTATATGTTATGTCTGGAACCCACTACCTTTCTATCAGGAGAGGGGCGTTGGTAGCTGCGATATACTTTTGATATGACAGTGACCATCGTTTCAATTTTGTTTTGGTTTTAATACTATTTATGTTCATTAGCTCTTAACTTTATTATTTCATAACAATATTTGACGAAACTCCGATATTAAGAGAATTTTATGACGTTTTCACCTCATAATATTTCATAACGTGTTTGTTTGTATTTTACCTAGTCATCGTTTCTTACCTTTGATGGCTTCCATAGGAATGTTTGCAAAGTGGGCTATTTGTATTCTTTGATCTCCAAACTCCCTTTCCATAGTTTCAGCGGTAGCTTGAGCCCAGTAGGTTTGAGGTACCTGATGGGTGATTGAGTGTAGAGCGATCTCAAAGCCTTGGTTGTACAACTCATTGACAATCTGGTAGTTGGTATACTCATGGCTGACAAAGAATGTGACGCCTGCGCGACAGCCGTTTGAGTTAACGCGATCGAAGAGTGTGTTGCGGTAGGTCAAGATGTTGTTCACGTTGATACCATCGTCAAAAGTGACTGTGACGAACTGAAAATGTATAAAATGTGAATTTAAATTAACGCTGACTTCTATCGGATGATCTTGCGATTATTGCTGCTTGGGCTGATATAAACAAATGCTACTTATACTAATCTATTTTCAGAATGCTTCTTTTTTTTATGTACTTTTAAGTCTTGTTAATAAGTGTATCGAATGCTTACCTGAGGTGTATCCCTAGGGGCTAGCCCTCCGGGAATATCAGTGCCTGAACATCTACAGTTTGGGAGCACACAAACTTTTGGATCACACTCTTCGGCTTCAGGTACTTTCTCATCTTCAGCGATTGCCGAAGCGACAAGTACCAAGGCTAGAATACTAAGCCACTTCATTGTGTAGGATTATACAAATAGTAACGAAAATAATTATCGTTTTTCAATATATACCGTATATCATTATCATTGTGATTGATACAATCAATGCGTTTTTAACAATCCTATCTAATCAAAGTGCTGGCGGTAATGTTTTTATGATATTTACCTTGTGTCTGTAATTCAGGCGGAGATTTAAGACAAGTTGATGATTTTTATCAAAGTATATTTAATGGATAATAATATTAAAAATATCTTTTTTTAAAGCTACCTAACCTAAACATTGTAGACATCCTTTTTCTTCTTCTTATCGTATGGTTGATGAGAAACCTGGTGTCAGAGTTTAAATCGCCTGTAGTACACACCGTTGAATAATTTTTCAAGTGTGCCAGCTTCCTCACGGTGGTTTCAATTGTAGAAATTCTTTAGTCTTTATGCAGAGATATCTAGTTTTACAGTTTTACATAATGTCTTCCTGACCGAATTTCGGTCACGGCGGCCTGTCTCAGCTGAGACTAGCCATCTGCGCAGGAGATATTATAGTGCACAAGTATGCGCGCAGACACAGGTGCACTCCCTACTCCCTCACTCTCATAATCCGATGGGACGGTAGACCGACACGACCGGAGAGAGATCAGGCGCAGGACCAACGGCTTAACGGGCTTTCCGAAGCACGGTGGGGTCTAGATATGTGAAAACAGTCACCCATCACAAGACTGACCGCGGCGAGCACGGCTTAACCTCGCAGATCGACTGATCTGCCGGTTGGCCGCAGAGCTACGAGTTCTACATAAGAAGGTCACGGAAGACCTGTTTGCTTAGTGGCGAAGATATGGCTAACATATGTAGGTACATAATTATATACACGAAAAACAGTTGACATGAAAATCTCCTCGTTCTTAAGTAAGTTGAATTGTGAGGAAATTTCATGCCTTTAACGGGTAACGAACCGAATAACAGTTATCAATATGACTTATTAAATTATACAATTTTAAGATATTTTAAGACACCATTGTAACGGTTAATTTTTTTTTTCTTTGTGTCAGTGTTAAAGCGATTAAAAGTGTTACTGAGTTTTTCCATTAGGTAATTCTCAGTAGGACTCCGGATTTGTGCCCGGTTGATGGCAATAGACTCGCCCTTAATGTAAATTATTTTATTAAAATATCAATTTTATATTTGTATTAATAGAGCAAATTTAATAAAATTGCCTCATTGGTCAAGTGGTCGCTTAGAGCGACTGCTGGGCCTCCTAGGTCCCGGGTCGGACAAATTGTTACTAGGTTTTTAAATGAAGTGATTCTCTGTCAGCAGTTTTAGTTAAAACGTTTTAACTTAAACACCTTTTGAATCTGACATCCCTTTTCTTTGACTTGCAAAAGAGAGGATGAGAATAATCTCAAACTATTTATAAGGTTTTTAACAATAATTGTATCAATGAGGAAATATTTAATAATAAGAGGGAACATTTCGGAAAAATAATTAGTAGTATATTTAAATTAATTGATAATATTGTATTAATTTAACAGCCAATGATTGTTTTGATTATCAGAAGATTGTTAGATTAGTGTCTATCGTTTTGCGGAAATCTCTTGATATTTACTATAACAAATATGTTACGTAGGTACTGTTTACACCAAGTTTTGACACTAACGGGAGCGATAACTGTAAATAATTTAATAGGTATATTTAGTAGAGCTACTTGGACTGAGTAGAAGAGAAGGTAGGCGTAGCTAAGCGATTAGACTGCTGCGCTTGGTGTTGCGGTTCGATTTTCGCTCGAGACAAAAATTGGTGTAATTCGCAGATCTTTGTACCGAGTTTGGGTGTTTGTGTATGTGACATTTCATGTTTGTGAAACGCACCAACGAATACAGGAGAAATTCAAAGTGTAGGGCGACGATTTAAGTTAATAAATAACTGTGTAGCTCGTAAATATTTTTATAAAAATATCTTAATCAGAATACCGACTGCCTCGTTGATCTAGTGGTCGCTAAGCGCGACTGCTAAGCAAGAGGTCCTGGGTTCAAATCCCGGGTCGGGCAAAGTGTTACTAAGTTTTCCATTAGGTAATTCTCAGTAGCAGCACGGAGTCTGGATTTGTGCCCGGTTGATGGCAATAGGCTCGCCCCCTATTACATTGGGACTTAAAACATAACTGGCGAAATGTGGGTGTACTATATGTTCACCTCTGGCTACCCCTCCGGGGAATACAGGCGTGATGTTATGTTATGTAATCAGAATAAAATAACAAAATCAAAATCAAATATATTAGGCTTCAAAGAATTTTACATTTCCATTCAATTGTTCTATGGAGTTACTACAAATAATTTATTCATAAGAACTTTTCCCATCACATACTTTTTAGAAATTTTAACTGAAACACAACTTAAGACCAGTGTGAAAACATTGTGTGGTTAAAATGGTCTGAAATCTTCAGAGAGTAAGCGTAGTGATCAATGCTTGCGTCTTCTGTTTAAAAAGTGAGCTTTAAAACCTGTTTCACCATCTACAAGTAAAGTGTCAAGTAGACTAACCGCCACCTAATGTCAACTGTAACTACTTATACGAATCACTCAATATCTGAGTAGCATTAGTCAGGGGATAAACTGGCCTGTAACTAAGATACGATAGAAGATACTCGCAACTTTAAGGTATTTGCCGATTAGCGTTAATAAAGAAGTAACTATTCAACACCTAATTTGTAGATGGTGAAACAGGCCCTTAGCCTGCAATGGGAAAAATATAGCTTATATTTTAAAACCTTCGATCATAATTGATACCGTCACATGATACAAAATAATCTATATTAATCAATTTCCTGCAAATATTATGCTAAGTACTAATATTATCAGCTGTGCATCCGGCATTTTGTTAGATATTAATCTGGAGTTAAAAGGAAATAAATATGTTCGTGCCTGTTATTATTTTAATTGAGAAAGAAAAGGCATAAAAGTCTTTTTTATGTTGGTGTTTCCCCACTTTAGAATAATAATCGCCTTGTGTCTTTGTGGTCAATAGAAAAAAAGATATGGATAGTAATAATACAATTGTGCAATTAAATGTATAATAATTATAATTAGTAATCAAGAATTGTTCCAGACAACAATACCGGATTCAGGCAAGTAAATTAATTTGATTTAAAATTTAACGGCAATCGATTGAAACAAACTGGTCCTACGTACGCAACGTTGCATACGTTAAGCGTGTTTCCATTGCATATATTTTCATACAAAATCAGGCGTCCAGATATCATTATGCAAAGATAATAACGTGCGTTGCGTACGTGGGACCAGTGTGTCTAAACATTAAAAAAAAAGATTCCGACGAATTGAGAACTTCCTCCTTTTTTGGCAGGTAAAAATATATTTTATGAAAAGCTCCTAAAGCATTGATAGCGCCCTCTTTTGTTTTTATAGAACATTAAAAAGTAGAAACGCGAGTGACATTTCAAATACGGAACAAGGGAAAATTTAGGGTGGGTACGAAACTGTTTAGTGTCAGATCATTCCTAGAGATGGCGTTGTTCGCGCGCCATCTATCGGGTTTGCACTGAAACTTAATTCTGTAGAAAATGGACATCAGCGGTCGTCACCTACTCCTCTGGGTACCTTATTTTAAAGCCGTCTTCCCTACGAATAAATGTTTGTGTGTCTATCGATGGTCTATGACGTGTACGAACGATTTCAATTTGTTAATTAAAATTAGATACTTTTAGTTTCGAGTTCTGGAAGAAAAAATCAGAAATTAATCTTTATCTTATGTAATCTCAAAAACAAAAAACAGACAAAAGAAGTAACATAACTGATAGTTAGAAACTTATAATTTGTTTATAAGTTTCTAACTATCAGTTATCTTTCTTCTTTTGTCAGTTTTTTTTTTTAGACATAACATCACGTCTTTATTCCTTGATGGGGTAGTCAGAGGTATATATACCTAGTACACCTACATTTTGCCATGGATCATGTTATGTTATAGGTCCCAATGTAATAGGGGGTGAACCTATTGCCACCAACCAAGCACAAATCGGGACTCCGTGCGACTAGTGAGAATTAACTAATGGGAAAACCCAATAACGCTTAGCCCGACCTAGGATTTGATCCCAGGACCTCATACTCAGCAGTCGCGCTTAGCGTCCACCAGACAACCGAGGCAGTCCGAAACTTGTCGACTATAATAATAAAACTAAGGACGTGTGGCTTCATAAATATTTTACAAGCTCTATGTCGGCATCAAAATGAGGCCTATAAACTTTCCACATCACATGCGCAATAAATCCCCTTATCTTTGGCGTCATGAACTAATAATTTACCGCCACAACTAAATCACGATCCCCAAAGGACTTATTACGTTCAGATAATTTGACAACAACATGCGTTGTCCCGGCTCCCAAATATGGCACATCAATTATTTACTCAGTTTATTTGGCTCGAAAGGAATTTAGGGTAGTGGGCACGCGGGTTTACACCTGGGACGTCGTTACAGCCAAAAGTCCCGGGCTCGGCAGGGATTTCCGGGATTCCGCGGTTTTGATACGAAACTAGGGATGTCTTAACTGAACTTTAGTTTTTTCCCCGCATTATGATCTTTGCGACCCCGATATATGTTTAGACTGCGCTATAAAAATATAAAGGGGGTTATCGTCGGTCTGAAATAAAAATGCGGGAATATTTTGTAGGATTTTGTACTCGCTTCTCTACCTGTTATTTGCATTATTTTATACGGGAGTCATATTGTTGGGTTTTATACGGTTATAAGGTAAAAAGGTGGAGCCTAAACGTTGCTTATTTACACCATGAGATATTCATTAAATTTTCGTAGCGGGCCCGAAATGAAATGGGCGGCAGTCTATCATTTGAGAAATTTTGTGACTATATTAAATTGTAAGGAAATATTTGGCATTATAACTTTTAGTTCCTCTTCTTGTAAATTTATTTCAAATTACTATGTTAACATAGCTTCATACAATAAAATACAGGCAATTATAATATGTTATAACCGTGGCAAAATATAAAAATTTGTCTCTTACTTAGATTTGTTTGTTCCTTTTAGAATCATTTGCAGTTTCTGCCATTGAAAACAATTAAAATCAGTATCTAAATACAAGGCTCGTTGTACAAAGAGAGCGTACAACGTACATGACAAGGGTGACATCTACAGTGTCGCAATCTGCCGAGTAAATTTGTTTTGTGGTGACAGGGTATTGCGTAGGTACTACGGGATATACTCTCTCTCGAATATCAAATGATATCACACTAGAACACAAATCATATTATTAAAATATTATTGAAATATTATTAAAACGAAAAGCAATTCATAAGAGGGGCTGAAACACGTGTGGGAAGGTTGAATGGCCATTGAATGGCTTTGCTTTTTAATCCTTGAGACCTGATAATATATGATTTGGGAGACCAGCGGCGGAATATGGGTGCAGACTTGTAGAGACTTCTGATTCTGATCTGACACCTGAATCACATCTCTGCCTACTACTTCAGTGAGTTCAGGCGCATTCACAACCTAAAATTGCTATTTATTTGTGGGGCCAGCAAAAATTTTAGCAAGTATTTGTCATTTGAGCGATACAGAAAAAAAATGTAGTAAAGCACCGTGTTTTGGTACTTATTCACGTAAATCGTGAGTTTTACGACTTGAGCCTTAGATCAAAGGAAAGGTAGAAGTTTTTATTACACTTTGTTATGGGCGTGGATGGCGCGAAGAGCTATTGAACGGAGTTTATTAGCGACAAAGTGGAAAAATTGGGAAAAGTGATCAATTTCACATTATAATTAAAATAATTACTCTAACTTTTTCTCAGGTACTGTTCTTTAAGATTTATTTGCATACTTAGTGTCGTCTTTATGCATAGTCTATATACCCACATTACTAATCATCGTCAGCCCGAAATGGCATGACTATTGTTTATTATCAGACCAGCACTAGCAAATGAATATTCATTGTACTGCTAATTCGCCATGGTAGTGTAAATTTCACTATCCTCCCAGATATAGCTCTTACATGGTAGTCAGCTTTCCTTGCTTTTTTGGTATTGTTTTAAAAAAATTACCTCACACTAGAATTGTCACCTGTATCGTATTAATGCAGATCACAATATTTTTTGTCTCGTGCGAAAATCGAAATTCCCTTAGTGCAACAATCCAATCTGTTAGCCTCGGTGCCAGTCACGTCGTCAGATTTTTTTGAAAATGGTCATTATTATGGTCGTTTCCAATTCCTGGACAACCCTACCTTATTTTATCTAAACGACAGTCTAAGTATCCAGTCGAAAAAGCCTGTATACCGTCAATTGTGAATTGTGTGCGTACAAAAGCGTCTGATCAATGCCACTTTTTGGTGCCCCTTTGGGAAAGCCGCTAAGTTTATCTACCGCTCGCATAGTTTGCAACTTTACTGGGGATACTGAACAATGGAAGATATACGTTGTGTTTAGGCTGTGCCTGTTACTATGGAGTTATTTGTTTGATAATATAGGAAGAGAGTGGCTTCTCACTGCCTTTGTAGGAAATAGGGATAATCAATAAGTAACTATCTTATTTACCAACTAGTGTGGGCTTGATAAATTGTGATGTGCTTGTAAAAACATAACATACCAGCACACCTGTAATCCCGACGAAAGACATTCACTTATATAGTTATGCTACAGGTTCTAGGCTGCGCGCCTATTGTTATCAACCGGGCACAATTCCAGATTCCTTGTTCAACTAATGGTAAAACCCAGTAATACTTTGAAAGACCCAGAATGCGAACCAAAAACTAACTTCATGCTTAGCAGTCGCGCTTAGCGACCACTAGACCAACGAGGCAGTCTGAGTAATGGGTAGATAAATGGTGAACACCAGATTGATAGCTAGTTGTATCATTTATTTTTTAAATTTCACGATATATAATATCAGATTAATGTGAATGCACGTGCATCGATAAAACATCGCAGAAAACCATACAAAAATATATGGATGATAAAAAAGCGTTTATAATACATAAATTGTTGACAAATTCAACAACCTCGCAGGAACGCCACTATAAAGGCAAGTACTAAATTGCGAACAACAAAAATTTCCAACAAACGTTTTCCTTGCCCAAAGGGTGGACAGACAAAAAGGCTATGTTCACACTGACACCGTGTTTTTGTCTCGTCCGTCATACGCCTGACAAGGGTTCCGGATAAGCCTCGCCTGTGCGCGCACCCCCTTAATTATTCTTGGTTTTTGCACGAGTGATTCCGAATATGGAACGAATGAACTGTGAAGGTTGTTTTACTATGTGCTAGGTACTCGATAGGTCCGGGTTACATTGTTCAAACTCAATTATACCTCTATAAATTCACTTTTTGTCCATCAATAATTATGTTTCGTGAAACATTTTTTACAAACTTTTAATTTAGTTTTAATGGTACACAGCGTGATTGCTAAGCTTGAGGTCCTGGGTCCGGAGTGGTAGCATGGAATCGAGTGGCCTGCCCGTATTTGTATCTGGTGGCCTGCCCGACCCAGGATTCGAACCCTGGACCTCATGCACAGCAGTCACGCTTAGTTGCTCTAGATCAACGAGGCAGTTGTTCTTACCATTGATTGATCACTTCCATAATGCAGTGAAATCATTACATCGGTTATGGCAACAGGCTTGAACTGTTAATGAATCCTGGAAATTATACTGTTTGGCAAATGTGGGTATGTAGTTGCACCTTTGTTCACAAATACGAGGAATACCGGAGAAATAACTATAAGGTTCTTTTAACCGAATTTCGGTCGGCGGCCTGTCTCACCTGAGACTAGTGAACTACGCAGGGGATACTATAGTGCATAAGTATGCACGCAAACACACGTGCACTCCCTATCCCCTCTCTCAAAGCCCGATGGGACGGTAAACCGACTTGACCGAAGAGAGATCAGGACCAACGGTTTTTCGTGCCTTCCGAAGCACAGAGGGTTGTCGACATGTGGAAACGGTCACCTATCACAAGACTGACCGCGGCGATCACGGCTAAACCTCGCACAAGCCACGTAGCTACGAGCCTGACAACTATAACAATATGGGACCCAACTTTTAATTATATAACGGAAGAACTACATTATAATATTAACATAAATGTCATACCCAAACTCGACATCACCTGTGTTAAACTATCAAACTCGCGCTCAGTTATTTAGAGTACATTAGCGCTATAGAGACCTCAATTTGTGAGTTCGCGAACAGTTTAAAACTACTGTATGGCCCCAGGACGGGGTTGATGTTTTAAACAGTGTTTCAGAACTATTGCGTGAATGGAGAGGGTATGTGTAATTGTTATTGTCTTTTGTTTTTTTAACTTTGTCCATGTGTCACGCAAGATTTCTCAATTTTTTTTGCTATTCTAAAGCTAGCTAGCTAGAAAGGCAAAGGGATAGCGTTTTTGGGGGCTGCCTTATGTATGATAATCAGAAAATACTATTTGATAAAATTTTATGTCGGAGAATCGTTATACTCTCGATTATTCATTTTGGGCGTCAGAAGGGATCCGGGAGAGAAATAAAGTCTTCAAGTCAGTTCCAATACTCTATTGTGCAAACACAATCGCTGATACAATCACTATGGAGTATTACTTGCTCAATAAACCTACCAATACACGGCACAGTTCCTAGGCATAGCTTCATCAGAACACAAACAGTGGAGGAATCCATGCTAATACAATATGCACACCCTTTTTATAATATTTCCAACCGCTCGCCGAGGCTCTATACACGTCAGTCCGACATTTGTGTTTTGTTCAGTATTTCAGCGACAGCAATGCTTACGATTAGGGCGTTCATCAGACTACACGTGCAGCTTGCTCAATATATACAGCATTCCTAGTCTGCATGACAGTGCATTATAAAAGCTTCTTTTAGGTTTTTGGTAGTTATGATTTTTCACATCATCATTTACAATTTCTTTTGGTTGTGACCACAAACATATAATGTATTTTGATTAAATAATTTTAATCTTATCTTTATTATTAAGCCTGCTCTTCCCAGAGGTTTTTCCTCTTATAGAAAAGAAAGACAGACACAGAACTTAAGAGGAGACAAATTTTAATAAAAGTAATTCGATAATAAATAATAAATAAGTAAATGATTTCATACGGCATAGCTACTAATCTTTTTTTGACGATTGTCGTTTAAAGTAGGACATTTTTAGTAATTATGTTGTGGCCACAATAAGCACAATTCGCAATATTTTATTATAAGGCAGCTCCATACTTTTCTCACGTCAGGATGTCCGTACCACTTTTATGTAGTGACTGTTTAGTCTTTAATTCCAACAGTATTAGATTACCGCGAAACCATTCTGACTATTATTTAACTAATAAACATTAATGACGTCAACAAAACTTCTTTTACTGACAATGTTACTATGTTATAAAAACAAATTGTTTTCATTATGCCTCAAATGTGATAAGTTTGAATTAGGTATTTTACTTGTTTTTGTCGTTGGTAGACCGTTAATGGCTGAGGTTGGAATAAGGATCTTCTATAAAACGGTGGTTTCTGGAGTTTTCAGTAGAAGAGCATTTTGTTCGTCAGTGTTTTCTAACATAAAAAAAATATTTATTCAATTTGTTCATCTTTCAAAGGGCTTGTAGCTACATGAATAACAACAACGCAGATCAAGCATTCAGCGAGGCGCAACGTTGGATGGTAATTATTTTTTTGTTAATTTTATTATTTGGCGCTGGAGAGATACTATGAGAGGTGAATGATAAATTATTTATTTTTGCAAATGGGGTTTAAAAAACACTTAAACACTTCATTTTTCAAAACAAGGTAGCGTCGGTATTTCCTAATTGACTATCTCTGAGGTGCCAACACGCAACAACCAACACATACAAGGGTCAAGGTCTCGTTTAAAGTCCAGACAAATTTAATATAATTTATGTGAGAACAAGTGTAGATGGTCTATGAGTGAATAACATCTCACCGTCCAGGGAGAAAGCATAACAGACCGAAGCCCTGCCCATTACTATGAACTCTGAAAGCAGGACATTTTCCGTTGTGTAACCGAGACGCCACTCTACACTGCACGTAGCGGCGTCTTACTTTCACATCGGGAAATGTCCTGCTTTCAGAGTTCATGGTATGGGCAGGGCTTCGGTATAATGTGAGTGATGAAGACTAATGATGGCTTTAATATAAATTAAAATACCCCAGACCTACTAAATATTAAAGGTCCATTTTAGTAAACTAAATATTGTCCATACTAAGCACTAGTTTTAAACGAATTTAAACGCTGGCTGAAAGTTGATGTTAAACTCAATTCAGACTATTTGAACATAATTCAATTTTAAACTAACACTCGTCGGGAGCTCGAGCGATGGCTAGACAGAGTGAATCTAGGATCGCTTTGTTTAAAATGATTTGTTAGAATATATTCTACCGAGAGGAGGTGGTTTTGTGTATGGTATTTAGTAGAAGGCATACAAATCTGATTGATTTCCTCGTTGGTTTAGTAATCGCACGGCGCATCTGTTAAGCTGAAGTCCCTGGGCTCGATTTCCGTGTTTGGCAAAGTTTTATTAAGTTTTTCACTTAGGTGATCATAGTGACAACACCGAATTTGGATTTCTGCCAGTTAATGGCAATAAGCTCGCCCATTATGGTCTATGAAATAACAAACGAAATGTGGAGTACTACACAACTCTGCCTAACAAAATAATATAGGTATATTGAGGTTATACCCCACGATTTTGACTTGTTAAATACCCAGTAGCTATCTACCTTCTTTTGGGCGTTAATCCAATATTCTCCATAATATCCTTGCCAAAGAATAAATTGCTAAAATCTCCATTCCAACATTGCCCAAGCATTAATTCTAGGTGCTTTTGTCTAAATTATATGTAAATGGTCCGGTCTTTACCGCATGACGGGGAATTTTAGCTCAAAGGTATTCAAAACTAGTGTTCTCTCCGAAATTAGACGTTGTTTCAGTTCGGCTCCAGAGTGCGTAAGCAAAATTATTAATGTAATTACTGTACGTATAGTATAAGTTGGGGATGTTTTGATCGTTAATAGGATAATTGGGAAAAAGAAAGGAAAGTTTAGATACTTGGGTATCTTGGAAATTTTTGTGTTGATGGAAAGAAACGGATTAAATTTTTTGTTGGTACCATGTTTGTTGGTGTTGTGCTAGATACAAAAATTGTAGGTATCTATAAATAGGTATAAATTTTATTTTTTGAAATTAAATGAAAAAAGAAGCGGGTCGGAAGGTGCTAAATGGATAAGAAATTTTTAAATGGTCGAAAGAAAAGGTAAAACAGAATTATGATTTACTTTTAGTAGGTATTCTAGACTTAGGTAAAGGTAAATTAATCTGCAGTTTTATAAAAGTTAACAGTGATAAATATCGTAATCATAAAATTATCACAGTGATCAAAGTTATTAGCTGTTCAGTGCCAATAATTTTTAAGAAATAAGACTAAATTTTAATATTTTATTGCCGGTAATTTTTTCATCCCCGCTAATTCTTGTCGCTGATAAATAGTGGGTATCTTAAGGAGGATTTACATTAAACTTCGCCAAAAGAAATCTGAGCTCCGGCGATTAAAAGTGACAAGTTACCGCCATTAACCGCATTACCATTCCTTTAAAAACGATCCTCAGATTTAAGGTGTTGAATAAAAATGAACGATGTCAGGACAGCGGGGTTGCAATGTTTATAAAAATGTTTCAGTTGAATTAAAAATTCACTATTTATAATAAAAAAATTGTTACATAGCTATCGACCAATCTGCAAGGTTAAGCAACGCCTGCTGCGGTCATAACTCGAATAAATGACCATTATGCACGAACGTACGTGTGTTTCTCATAGATTCTTGAAAAGCAACTGCGAAAACTTGAAAAGCATCGGACTTTTTACCGATCATGACAGATCAGCATCCCATCGGACTTGGTAAGGGAGTTAGTGCACCTGTAAGAAGGTTTAAACCCAGGTTGTTTCAAGGTCAAAATACTTTATAGGTCACGTGAGTCAAGATTAGGTATTGAATGATGGTGAAGGAAATCATAATGATGAAACCTGGACTTAAACGAGTGAAATCGTTAAAGCAACAAGCAGTGAGCAAGCGTGGTGATCAATGTTCGTTCGATAAGCCTTGCAAAGGCAAAGTTATCTGGCTCGAGGCTAAAGTAGTCTTGCTTTTTTTTCCAGTGATGCACAGTAAGACCCTCTCAGGGGTCGTCGACACTAAACGATACCGAAAAATATAGGTAAGCAATAGACTAGTTTTACTTTGCTAACGTATTCACGTTCTTTTTTAATATTTATACACTAATTTCACGGTCTAATTCGACTTTGATTACTAACTAGATCAAAAGCTTCGCACAAAAAATAAAACAAAAGAAAACTGATGTTTCTCACTTATTCATGAAGTTTTCTTCAGTGTTTAATTTGACTTTGATTAGCGAACGTCGACACGCTAGATGTGAATCAATCATATTTCGTCATACTAATGAGTTACATGCTTTTCGTGTTAGCCGTTTTTTGGTAAATTATGGCACGTTAAGGAATTTCGTATTCTGTAATAGGGGCAAAGGTCTTTGCTTTTTATTCTTTATTCTATGAAATTTTTCACATTAAAGTTTTTTGTTTGGTTTAACCACAAACTTTTTCATGTATTTTTTTTTCTGCTGTCAGCAATGGTATTTGATGAATCTGTTTTCTCTTTCACTAAATGTGTAGTAGGTTACTACCCACTGGTAATATAATATGTGATAAGTGCCTGATATGTTTTACGATTTGTATAATCATACTTTAAGGAATTAAGCTAGAATGTCAATTTTATGACCGATCCTTAACAGAGGTATGAAATCATTTCAATGACAATTCATAACCTAACACTGATACTGGATTACAGTTAGGTAGTTGTACTACATATATAACAATAACATTACATAACATCACGCCTAAATTCCTCGAGAGGGTAAGCAGAGGTATAGTATACGCACTTTTCACTTGTTGTGTTATAGGTCAAATGTATTAGGGGACGAGCCTATCGCCATCAACAGGGCTCAAAACCAGACTCCGTGCTGCTGCTGAAAATTACCTAATGCAAAAACCCAGAAACACATTGTCCGACCCAAAAAACGAACCGTGATAATCGTGACGTCATGATCAGATCAGATCGTGCTTAGCCACCACAATACCAAAGAAACAGACCGCATACATCTTTATATGAAACCATCGCCAACGTGACAAACATACATCCATTTACGGTTCTATTCCGGCATCAAACAATCCGCAACAATTAGAACCCACATTCCAATTATATCTCACATAGGGATCTACGATCGCATCCTGATTTATTCCCGCAGTGAGTTACAGTCGGTAATACCTTTTGAGTTATTCTTGAGAATCGCACGCTTCGCCCACGGGCCCACTCGTTTCTCATTTGCTGCGAAGTGAACAAATTACAAGTAGTTACTGCGGCACTAACGTCCGAACTTTGGCCCTACTAATGGTTGAAAGGAGATATTTTAGTATTTTAAAAATCGTTTAAGAGTAATAAAATATTGATGTAGTCCTAAACGTTTGGTATTTAAGTCGTTGACTGCCACGCAGTAGACATAATGGAAAAACTATTGTATTGCCAAAGGGTTAAAGAATTGTAGGTCTATGAAATATGAGAACGGTATTGAGACAGACGAAGTATAAAATAGTGTGATGGTTTTAGAGATCGTTAGGGAACTCTAAACATTTAGAAACAGTATATCTAAATTATACGTACAATTTTTTCAGGTATAAATATTATTTCAACGTATTCAGAGAGAACTATTTTAAAAATCTTGTCAATTATTGTGAATTAAAAAAAAGTGCAAAGTACCTCTACATTATTATTAACTAGTAGTATTCACAAATTGATAGCAAAAATAAATTTAATTTAAAATATTTAAACCCTATTCCATTATAATAAAGTGCTTTATTAAATAGAAGGTGGCGTTAATTAATTTAGCACTATGAAGTTCATAATTCAATTGAACACGAGTACAATCGTATTCTCCTATCAAAAACTCAAGTCGTGTTGAGATTAATTAGACTCATCACTCGATTTTGAAGTGGTTCTGATCTACGGATTATTTATAGACATTAATAATGGAATCAAACGTCCTTCTAACACGCCAACCCATTTGTCATTTGCAAGATTATCCTGAAACTCTTTAGTCATTGTCAGAGGTCTCTCTTAAATGGTATGATAATAAAAATCAGCGCCAAGTTAATGGTATACCTAGGTGTACTACATAATGTAGGTATGGGTAGCTAAAACCAATAGGTATCCATTGTAGTTGTGACTTCATTGAATGATAAATTTCTCATAGGACTGATTTTTGCTAAAACAAATGAAAACTGAGTGTTATACTTTGATTCCTGCTTCTAAAATCAAACGAGGTGCAAGTAGAATGCCTTAACAAGATTTTTTACCTAGGTACGCTCAGTGCACCCTGTTCTTTGTATCTCGTTATCATCCTTGTTGACAGACAAATCTCTACACCACATCGTCCCATAAAATCTACTCTTAAAATGAAAGCCCAGGGTGTTAGTGTCTGTAACGGTACAAACATTAATATTTTATAGTAGTAGTGAAAACTGGAAATATCTGCTACTTTGGACCACACGACACCAGGCAATTACTAACTCATAACACGACGAAGTCTTTAGTGAAACAAATACAACTTACCGTACAAATATGATGCGAGTTACATTCGTGAATGTAGTGAGTTCCCTTAGTAACTAAAGTGAGTCCGTTTCGCTGAATGATGTGGAATAATGCGAGCAGGCTTCCGTCATTACGCATCCAGACAAGATTGTTTAGGCAATGAGTTGTATTGTTTGTTTCACACAATGCCTCTTTTTCCTCAGGTAAAAACAAGTGAGAAATTATTGTAGACGCTTGTTACGCGCTTTCCGGGTAAATAAAACCTTTTTGGTGTTGTTCAAGTGAGACAACGCTGAATTTAAGTAAACACCGTTATAATAAAAGTCTGTCTGCCTCGTTGATCTAGTGGCCGCAAAGCGCGAGTGATGAGATTATGGTTCTGGGTTCGATTCTTAGGTAGGGAAAAATGTTATTGGGTTTTTCCTTTAGGAGCAGCATGGAGACCGGATTTGTGTCCCAATTAATGGCAATAGGCTCGCCCTTTATTCTATTGGGATCTATAACATTACTGGCAAAGAAAAAACCTCGTTACAGCAAGATTTACTACAGGTGACGAGAGAATGATCCTTTCACTGTCGTAAAATTGATTTAGAATTTAAACAGATTGCTATGAGCTTGAATCAAGCTCGCTAACAAATTATAAAACTGCAGGGGCGGTGATTGGCTGTTCTAATTAAGTTGGGGACGAACCAATTAAGCTCCAAAACTATCAGGAGTCCCAACCATTTTAACTGATTGGCAATCTTAATCAGAAAGATGACAGTAAGGTGTTAAAGTGAAGTTATTTGACGTCGATAGCAACTGTTTAACGTCAAACATTGATAAGCAAATAAACTAATTTGTTAGTCCGGTTGATTAGTGGGTAATTAATGGTTTTATTTTTGATATTGTTTATCTTTGAAAAATTATGTTTTTATTTAGTACACACTACCATTTCATTTAATGGAATGAACAAAATCATAATGACGTCGCAATAGTAAATTTTGCTATGTTAAATAAAATGGTCATGATATATCAAAATAAAATTTGTATACAATATCTATGAAACATATAAAGGACATTAAAAAATTAGCAAGAGTTGTTACCTGGTAGGTAAGTATTCGTATTGATCTCTGTGAGTCAATTTTCTCTAATTCTTAGTTTATTTAAACAATTGAACTAAGTTTTGGAAACCTTATTAGCTGTTATTGTTTATAACCTGCGTGCGTTGGCGTTTGAATATTTCTGATTCCTGAAACGCCACGATACAGGAGAAATATTTCGTGTGGGGCAGCGTTATAAAAAAAAAACCAAATATTTTCACTGTATGTATGTATTTTTACTTTGTTGATTTAAAATGTGGGTTTTGTTTGGGATTCCATTTTGATTTAACATTGTTTTTTTTTTAAACCGGTTTGTTTTTACAGTTACGTCAACGTTACAAAGGCAAAAGGGGTGTATCTGGATCGCTGTAATCCGAGGCTTCTGGTAATTTTTTTGGAAACAGGCGTGACTTTATGTTATTTACAAAGATAAAATTACATAATATGAAAATACTAACTATAATATATATATATGATAAAAGCTGCGCTTCGCGGTACTACCTGCTACATTTTTTACAGGATAAATAGCCTATGTGTTAACCCAAGGTGTCAGCTATCTCCTTACTAAATTTTATCAAAATTGGTCCAGCCGTTCGAGCGTAAAGAAGTAACAAACATACAAAAACACTCACAAAGATTCGTCTTTATAATATCAGTGTGATTGCACATTCCTTTTTACATAATATATTATTTTATTCCCACTATGTCTACTACTTAAGGTTGCTCTCGATACTTCCTTAAAGTTTGCATATCTCCGTTTACTCAGTGAGTGCATGTCTACCGTAAAATTGAGTTCCTTTCCAACGGAATGTGGCCGACATCAACTGACAACCAATATTCACTTATACCATCAAACACACTCTTATACCTACACAATAAGACCTACTTTACTCTGATTAGATTAAGAAGTAACTTTGTTAAGCGCAAGAGACGGCTGCATTTACCACTTAAACTTGATCCGCAGTTCGTTCCAAAGTTCCCCTGTATCGTGGTATTGGAATAGTTTTGGGGGTGTCGAGGTAGTTCAAGTTATACTGGTGTATTGTGGTCTAAAACGTACATGGTACACATGTTTAACACTTCAACGTTGAATGACATCAGGATATAGCTTGTACGGTATCTGGTACCGGCTCGGGGTTTCAAAGTGTTTAACATAATATTCAGAGACATTTTCCAGGGAAACTTAAACTTGTAGTAGGATAGCTTTGGTGCAGTTTCACGGAACTATTCATTGCAGTTAAGTAATTTTGGATTCTAATGCTGCTAACACAAAATCGTGAGCAGGGAAATCTTCTTTCTCCATGGTTCCAGCTATTTTGGGGTCGACGCCATTTTCACCAACTGCTGACTAAACTTTCTATTGCTTAGAATTCACATCGTACTTATTCATCATCATCATCATCCGCAGCCCGACTTCATCCTCTGCTGGGTTCTCTCTTTTTGTATGCCAGTCTATACGCCTCTATGCCAGCCTCATCCAGGTACCACTTCGCTACTTATCACTTATAATTATTTATTATAATAATATTCCATCGATCGAAAAATTGGAACTATGGAGTTTTCCTTCCTATTCTTTTTAATAGGCAGCTCATTTTACTAAAACTTTTTTGACTAGACTAGTACATGGCATATGTGAAAGCAAAGTTTAGAAACTAATCACCTATTTTTTAGATATAATATTTAATAACTTCACTCCTAATCCGCCATATTTGACTACAGCCGAAGATACTTTGAAAAACAAAGAAGCAAATATTAAAAAGTATTTTATCGTGGAAAGGGGAAAGTTAAAAAAAAACAGCAAAACTTTGTAGCACGGTATGATTACAAACAAAGTTATATAATTTTTAGAACGACGATCGTTAAATCTCGCGATAATTATAAAGGACGAATCTCTGAATATGGTTGAAATTTATTTGGGGGCTTGGAATTATAATTTTGTTTTGCAACATCGAGGAATGTAAATATTTTTTGGTCTGTCGTCGTTAAAACTAAAGTATGGTAAGAAGTATCTGTTTCACCTATTTGCTATCGTTTCGTTATTATGCCAGTTAAAAAGGCTACTTACTCCATTGACGCTTAGTGCTACTAGTAAGCCCACTGTCATGGTACAATGCTTGTCAAAACTTGTACAACGACTACGAAACAAATGAAAAATTGTATCCTTCCTTTTTTAAATTCTTTGGCATTATAAAATGGATGTCCAAAGCCTATTGCGTGACCAATAGGAACCGTCAAAGGCGCGACCATTTCTGGGTTTTGTTTGAAAAAGGATTCTGTGAGACATTTGAAAGGAAAAGGTTCGGAGTAATGTCCTTAATGTTTACTGATAAAAATAAAGTGGACCATTCAAAGATTCTATAGCGAGATAGTCAGGTGTACGGTTACCCTTTAAAACTGTTTCTGCATAGATCTACGGAATGAAACTGAGCTTAATGTTCTGTTGTTTCTTTATTAAAGACTTTTTTTGGTAACCCCATTTAATAGTGCAAAAGTTGTATTATTTGAATAAAAAGTCGCTTACCATTTATGTTGAGGCCTTGAAAACTCAAAATGAACATTTAATCGAGTGATATTACGTGCGAATACCTAACATTATAGCTCTGTCAGTTTTTATGGAATCATTAAATAACAAGGACGTTAATCTGTAGACCATCAAAGGAACGAATAAATTAAAATAACATTCCCACAGCTTCCTCACCCGTGGCTATAGAAACAAAAGCCAACAAAGCGCTGCAATAAAGAAATAAATCGGAACATCCTCAACCTCTTTTAAAAATGGTACATTTTAGCATAACGACGTCTACGCCGAGGTGGCTCCTAACTACGAGATTTATCGTGCCGATGTAAATAACAAGAACAGGGAGATCCAATTCAAAACAACACTTAAGATGTTCACAATTTCTGTAAGTCAACCGTACGCATTATTTATATTGCGTTCTGTACACTTGAGGCCGAAAAACAATGATTACCAGATTTTTTCGGTTTCTTCTTTTTGTATTACCTTCATACCACCGCTGACTGGTGCCATATACGTTGGTAAAATTTTGTTGTTTCAATTTTGCTTGTAGAAACGTTGCAGAAAGAATATTTTTTTTACTGTAATTACACAAAGTTTAAAGGGATCGCGGATTTGCAAGTACTGTGGTATTTTACAGATCACTTAGACCTAATATACAAGACTAAAATTCCGAGTTTTAATTACAATTTTAATTACTTTTTCGGTTTTTTGTAATTTAGTTGATATACCCAATTCTTCAATGCAACACTCAACATTTTATACAAACATATTCTGTATAAATTTACACACAGGTATTTTTCTTGTCCGTCAGTGTACAGTGGAATGAGCTTTACAGACAAGTGTGCGCGTGGGAGTTTGTGTGAGCACGCTGAAATATGGTGCTTAGTAATGATTTCCGACGTTTATGTTAATGTTTTAGATACTTCATTCTATCTTTTATCTGTCCCAAATTATGACTAAGGCTGCCAGTTTAAAGTAGCTTCTATTAATTATTTGTTTAAGTGAAAGCACTTGCTGGTATAGTACCTTCACCCTTTTCTTTCATAAAGTTATAGAGCCTATATGGCGCATGGTAGTCAGCCTAGCTACTAACCTGCTGGAACGTTAACACTTTTCTAGAATATGAATAATTTTGGTACATAATACAACTACTAGGTATTTCGTAAGTTTTACGCAATAAATTGACCTATGATTACTTTAAGGTCTTCATTCTTCTTCTATTCTTGAGCTGCTGATTGTAATGATTTGTGTTTAATTCAAATCTCAGACATGCATGTCAAACAATGCTGCTTAAAGGCGTTAACTGCATTAAAACTAAGAAATCATTAATCTTTTAGTAAATAGATTAAAATTTAAATACTTATTCTCAGTTTCAGGAATGCCACCATTTATTACCATTATGCAACCATAAAACTTAGTCTGACCCCTATAATGTTGTACCACAATCCTCAAAGTTGTGACCAGAACGCACTGAAAAGGATTATGGGATAAAAGGGTATGGAAAAAATAAGGTAACATAAGGATTATTGCAGAAAATGGAATAACACAAACAGAAACGAGACAATCGTTTTAGCCGTAAGGGGGACGTAGAAAGAATACTAATCCTGCCCGCTCCGCAGGATTGTGAGAACAATAAAAACCACAGTACGGCTACAGGGTACTGTGAAGATTTTGCAGGGCTTACTTCTAGCCGGGACTTTTACAACGGTTTTTTATTAAGTTGCATTTTAAATAAGGATCGGAGTTTGTTGAAAAAATAACCAGCACAAGATTTAAGAAAATCTTGTACCGATAACCAACAAGAATAGTTGGGAGTTTGGTAATTATAGGAATAAAATAATAATGATAACGATAGACAAATATGGTGCATACCAATGCGATAAGTAAATCTCTTGTAAGACGGAAATATAGCCTTTCTTCAATGGCAGTAAACTTGTATTGTTGAAACGGAAAATATACGGTAACAAACGTCATCTGTTTATCTGTGTGTCAAAGCGTAGATTCTCAGACTTCATGCATCAAAGGCAGAAATAGAAAGACTTGGATTTTAGTAAGTACTTTTCGTACGATATGCGTGATGTACTTGAAGTGTTCAATACTCAATACTTTATTGCATTTACCTGTCTTAATGTACACTTGTACAGCTTTCATTTAATTTCCATTAAAAATATACCTTTAAGCTTCTATTATTTATTTGTTTCATGTCGGAGTCGTTAATCTTCTTCTATATTCTTCAAACTTTTTGAGTTCCAATGAATGTTTTTGATACATTCACGATTTTACATAGAAAATTTTATTGTTTGAAGTTTAAGACGAAAATTTCGGAAACTTTAGGGCACCGAGCGAATGCAAAAGTTTTATCGTTTTATTTGAAGCAAGTCAATGAATCACATTTTGCATAATGTTCTTACGCGTTGCGTTCTTTGTCTCTAGGGCCAAGTATGCATGAAATACGAGAATATTCTGTTCATGACGAGACTGAATCTGATTTAAAAAAAAAAGAGTAAAATTATCCTGTAATTCACAATAAAATAACGAGAAATAGCATTTTAAAATTCACAAAATAAAAAGTTGAAATAATAATTTATTGTTCTTGAAAATTTATAACAGCAGACATGTATTTTTTTTAAAGTCTGAAAACCGCAATTTAGTAGGATTTTTCATCAAACGCATCATCGAAGTTTAAACCAAGCGTGAATACTGGATTGCATAATGTCTACCACACACCAAAGTACTGAAGATGCTCAATAATGCATCAGGACTTGTATCTTACGGCAGTTGAACGTTAAAACAAGCAAGTTCGTGAATGGTAAATTTAATGTAATCAACAATGTTGTTAATAGCGCTACGTACTCAACTATAATTGTAAAGCGATGTACTAACGAACGCAACACTAAACATAGCGATACTAAACACGAACAGCACGGTAGCTCCGCAATTACAGCCATTACAACTCCACTTGTTTTAAAATAATTCCATCCAGAACCTTAGCTTTCAAGACCATAAAACAACAAATGTAGGAACTTAGATTTTAGAGTAAAACCAACTAATGTGGCGCTTTCAAGTCGGGAACTGGGCTAAATACGGAACGTATCTCGACTAGACGACCCGTGCAGATGGCTGCTGGGTCGTTCAGCTGCGAATTATTCTGGAGGCACCTTGAGAATTTGTTTCTCTTAGAACATTATACTGTGTTTGAAGGATACTTGAGTTTTATGATATTAAGCCGACGAAAATGTCTACAGTTTTTGTGTAATGGAATTCATGGATTAATGTAACTAAGAATAAAAAATACCTTCATAATTTCAAGTCTTGGAGGAGTTCTGATGTCAACAGGCTCGCTGCCTGGTATTAAACATGGGATTGATAAAGAGCAGTAAAATGTAGGTTCGATAAACGAGAACGCTTGGGTGCTAACGACCTTACATATAATCTCGGTTTTTTTAGCAACATGCCATCTCGCTTGTATTCCACAAAGGCATAGGTTTGGAGTACCTTCACTCACATTTCACCAGTTATGTTACAGGTCCTAATGTTATAGGGGGCGAGTCAATTGCCATTAACCGGGTACAAATCTAGAATTACCTAATAGAAAAACCCAGTGAAACTGCCCGAACCAGGTTTAGAACCCAGGATCTCATGCTCAACAACGCATCAATGACCACTGTTTTTTGTGACAGCGAAAATAGAATAGATTGTGCCTTTTCTCTGCCATCTTTGTTGTTCCTTTGTCACAATATTTTTGAACTCCCATTTCTCATCAAGAGTAGATAGAGCGGCACTAAAGCAAAATACAACAATAAACGTCGCTAGTTTTACGTGTTTCACTTGGGTAATACACAGTAAGTGGACTGACGCATCGTACTAAGGATTATTTGGAATAACCCGTTGGATCGATCACATTTGGTATTTACGTGTTTGATACTCGTACTTCCGACGATGGTAATAATGATTGGAGTGACGAACATGCAGTGGAGTTGAAACATTTTCTTTTAGAAGAAGAAAATATTATTCATGGGTTTTGGAATTGTAAAAAACCGTTTTAACCTAACTATTAATTCTTAATAACTGAAGTTCGGCGATTTGAATACTGAAGTATTACGTAACTGCATATATTTATCCAAATACTATGGACTTATTGTTGTTTAACATTCTTTCATAATATAGTTTTGTAAGTGATATTTCACACTCGAATTAGGATTACATTTAGTTTTGACGAAATTGTTTTGTATCAGCAACAGCTACGGTTCATTGAACTTTAATCATATTCCAAGAATTCTAAATTCTACATCCTTATTTAAAGAGTTTGCATCTTCATTTAATATAGTTAATACTTTTAGCCAAAGTTATTTAAAATTGACTTGGTTTGAGTTACTTACTTTTATATCAGTGGTAAAAGTTTATAATTGCAATAAATCACTTGGTTGATTTTTATGCTTTTAGACCGAACCTGCCATGGCGTGCCATATATAGGTACTACCAAGTCATTTATTCGTTTTTAATTTGCAAGTAAACAAAATATAACATTCTGTTTGAATAATATTGTAATTCGTTCTACAATGCATTCATCAACCGACAGACACAGGACTTGCTTTGTTCAGATTTCTCACATTTTGTACCCGTAAAGCAATATTTAGGTGTTATTATGTAGTAACATGCAAATGCGTCATGCTTTTATATTATGTACGAGCTAAATAATAACGTATTCACAGGTTTCCAGCTTCCCAATATCTACTAAAATAACTTTAATATTGTGAATGTAGGTATACTTATACAGTCAAAAATAACAATTACATCGGTATTAAAGTTCAATTGTACATTCTTGCGGAAAAAATCAACCACACGATTTTTCTTAAACATTTCTCAACTCATCCGAAGATCCATTCCTAGCTCCTGTACTTCATTGGCCCGTCTCAGTTCATTAACGGCGATTAATCACGTCGTCCCCGGGTCGGCCTTGAGCCAACGTTGTTACTAATCTACTAAACGAGTGTTAACTTGGACTAATATTCCAACATACATCAAGATCTTTGCCATTTAGAACATTGATGTATTGATCCTTCATGGACTCTTTGCGAGAACTATTCTGCTTAATGCAACAGAGCTATATAAGACTATGGTTACTCTGGAGTTAAATTCTTCATTTGCAGAGTATTTTCCTTAGCATTTAACGGTTGTGTCTTAAATTATCTAGGTAATGATAAATAATTTAAAGCAAAAAGGTACTGTAAGTCCACCAGATTATACCTAGGTATTAGTATCTACTTGTTAATTTAGTCATGTTTATGGTATGTGTTTATGTCAAACTTAACTGATATAATTCTTCTTAAAAATTATTTGCTCATCAAACTCCTGGCAAGTTTTTGACACACAGTGTACATGATCACACTGTTTATTTCTATTCTATGCCATAATCCGAACCGAACGACGCCCGTAGGAATAGACATGTTGATACCAATTTGTAACTAGAGACCGCACAGGAAAATTTACCAGTTAACAGTGCAAATAATACTGGTGCAATATTTACTTTTATAGGGTCCTTTGTTTAGTTGGAGAAAGTATTACGGGTGCAATAGTGTGCTGTTTGTTAAATCGAACAAACGGAAGAACTATTGTCGGAATAGCTTTGTTGATTTACGGATATTGAGATTAAATTTTAACTTGTAGATTCAGTAAATATGGAATTTAAAATCATATCGAAACGATAACGTGATTCACAAGCTGATTATGATTAGTGATTATTGGGTATTTGGACAGTTTTGCTAAGTGGAAATCGTTGTGTTTTTAAGTGCACCTTCGTGATTAGATAACGTGATCAAATTAATAAGTACACTGATAGACTTAAAATTATACTAGGTTTTTGATTACATTCGAACAATACCTTATCTATTTGACGGTTGACATAATTTTGCAAATGCAAAATATTGAAACTTATCTCGTTTGAACGTGACCCGAATTTTTTTAATTTATCAGAATATTAATCTTCATCTATATCTATATACCTAATGATTTGACTCATATTTTTATTACTTACCCAAACAATAAAGCCTGTAGGATAGTCTACTCTTAATGTTTATCAAAGCTCTAAAATTTTATAGCTACTGAAGTTAAGTGTTGTTTCTAAGGCACGATTCAAGCACGTGTATTTTATTTTCCCATAAACATCTGGGAAAACCCGACCAGAGAGCAACACGTCACGCCAGCACTCTTGGTATGACTTACTTTATGGTATTTTATTCGGTCAAACAGCACTACGTAGTGCAGTATAACTTGTGTTTCATTTTGGGAATGTTGACTGTTTACTTTTGGGACCAAGAATGGTTACTAGAGGAAATCTTTTCCTAACATGAGAACAGGGTTGGGAAATAGCGCGGGAGAAAAAGAAAATAATGTTTTGCATAAATGGAGTTGTGTTTTCATCATCATCATCAGCTTTTCTCAGTCCACTGCTGGACATAATATAGGCCTCTTCTAGCAGTTGTTTTGCGCATCAGCAAATAAGTAGCTTGTTAGTATTCTGATATGAATAGTACAACAAAAATTTCATTAGTTTAGATATTCAATATGATTAGAAAAAAAGGCAATAGACTGAGATTGATTTTATAAATCGTTAATTCGTTATTAATACTAATTATGAGAATTGACATATTGCAAAGTCTCATGAATCTACCTACATGCTCAATCGACTCACAATTTAATTTCAAATCGACTACCATCCACATGACGTCGCAATATTATCAAGAGCAAATATTTATTTGATCTACAGATACGTAACAACGTGTATGCGAGATAAATGCCCACGATCACACCTTCACAGGAGTTAAAACAGAAAATGTAGTTGGTAGTAAAAATAAAATTTGTCAGCCAACCGTGCAGGAGTAAAAGAAAGTGTTTTTATGTATTGAAGGGCTGTTGCTCCATTGGTTCTGAATAGATACGCATTTTTTTCATTACATTCAACGCTGAGCGTTCTTGCGTATATTTTATACGGATTTTGTGAAATAGATTTATTGGTAGTATTATACTGTAGTGAGTATTTAACTTTAAAATACAAATAAAACGTGAACTTGAAAATACTTCTACTATTTGACATTTATAGATTTATTTATTTTTTTCTTCTTATCGTATAGTTGAGAATCAACCTGAACAGAGTTTAAACCGCCTGTAGGCCTCTGACATAGCTTTACACACTGTTGAAAAATCTCTCAGGTGTGCCGGTTTCCTCACGATGTTTTCCTTCACCGTTTTTATCAACTGATAACTAATTTATAATACGCACATGAATTCGAAGAGTCATTGGTGCGTGCCGGGGTTTGAACAGCGATCTTTGCTTTGGTAGTATAATGGTCATACAATTAAAATTTTTGTATTGTGTCAATTCAGTGGTAAAGAGTCGATTAATAGCAATAGGTATGTCAAGTTAGAAATAGAAAATTGTTTTTACTTGTTTGGTATACCTATTATTGACGCCATCAAATGGGCCACAGAGTACGTTATGTAAGGTTGTAACGTAAACTTTGTTGCGTACCCTGGGGAAGGCCTACGTCCAGCAGTGGACTGTAATAAGCTAATATGATGTGATGATGATGATCGATACGAATTGACGATTTTGAGTTATAAAAGCAACTTGATTATTAATGACGAGAAATATAGTATGTTTATGATATTTTATTCCATTTGATAAGGTTTTCCTTCTTTTCCATTATACAGGAATGTTTTCTCAAACAAAACATCACATAAGTCAAACTCTTTTTCAGAATGTCAAAACGTCAAGGATCGGTAATCATAACATCGTTAGTGAAAACGGACACTGGGTAGCCACATTCATAAAGAAAGCATAAAGAAGTTTGATTTGTTTTAGACTTTCAAAATAATCAACGGTTGGAAAAGTAATGTACGATGACCTGATTCGCGCAGTGGCTTAACGATTGGACTGCTACGCTAGGGATTGGGGGTTCGATTCCCACACGAGACAAAAAATTGTGTAAACTGCAAAAATAAAAAATAATGCTAAAACCGTCCAGTAAGATTTTGTTTTCAAAATTTAACATTTTAGAATTTGTGGTACTACTGATGTTCTCCGTCAATGGGATAGAACTGTCACATCTGTTTTTATATTTTTTAGTCCCTCAGCTCTTACTATTTATGTTAAACGTAAACGTTCTTAACATTAGGCCCTTAAAGGGACTAGGGATGGGCCGATAAGGAAAACGGGACCAAGATATTTTTATTGTGCTGTACTTGTTGCGAAATTACCGAAGGTTCGAACTTTTAAAGTAATGAAATTGAATGCATTTAAACCAAAACCAGTCTTTTGGAAACTCGCAAAGGAGTGTTAAAAGCCGAGAAAACAATGAAATCGAAATAAATTTACCGTTTGCTGAGAGAATAAGCAAACATGAATTTACAGCAGCAGTGAATTAAGCGCAATAAAAGGAGCTTAACAGAAAATATATTTTTAATTTTTTTATTTAATTCCCTTATTCATATGATATTCACGATTGTCTCTCACTATGTAAAATACTGATAAGATAAACGTGTGTATGACGTGTGGAGTCCCGAGTTTGTGCATTTCTGCATATTTCATATTTGAGGTACTAGTACGGCACCCTGGATCGTTACTTACTTAACAACTAGTTGTTAAGTAAGTAACGATCCAGGGTGCCGTCAAATAATATAACTTATTTTTATGAAGTAGCTTGTATTCCTTCATGATATTTCATATTTATGAAATGCACCCACGATGCAAGAGAAATTTTAAGTGTGGGGCGACGTATTAAAAAAAGAAAAAAAATTGTGTTAGAAGCAGTAGGTACTTTTATATAAACCCAAAACTAGAACACAGAAATATGACAATTTTTATTGATGTTGTCCAATCTTTTATTTGAGAACAAATAATTCCAGTAGTTGTAACATAAATGATACCTCTGTGTTTGCTTGTTAGACCGCTGTTGCAGATTATACCCTGAGGGATACGAAGTATTATACAGCAGACAGAGAAATACGGATGGAAAAAACAATTGAACCACTAGATTTCAAATGTATCGTAGGTATAACAAGTCCAATACCAGAAAAAAGTAAATTGAAATTGGATCAGTAAATTATAAACTTAGTACAAATAAAATCGATAAAAATATTAACATAGCATTCCCTATGAAAAGCATATTTGATCTGGTTGAAATGGTACTTATTACCTAAAGAAAATATAGGTACAAATAACTATTACACTTTTGGGTAATACAGGCGTCATTTTATACAATGATTAACCTGAACTAGACTTAGACGATCTGATTGGCGCCGTGGTTAAGCATTAAACTGCGGCGCTAATGGTTGCGGGGTCGATTCTCGCAAGGGACTTATATTTGTGTGATCTGCAGATGTTTATCCTAGTCTGGTTCTTTATGTATGTGATATATAACGTTTTAAACGCACTCAAGATACAGGAAAAATTCCTAGTGAGGAGCGATGATTTTATAAAAAAGACCTACCACGACCCCTTCTTGCATTATACACAAAATAAACTAAACTTGTACTAAGTTTGTAAAACAAACAACCTAGCTTAAAGTTTCTAATCAATATACAATTATAGGTAGGTATCTAGAAACTTATCAAGTCTGGTAACTAACTGCCCGTTACAAGTGTAAGCAGTTTTGTAAATCAAGTTTATCTTAAGTGTATTGAAGATTGTTCTGTCTTTATTGTTAAATTGGTCTCGTATCGATCGCTTTATGTTCAAAAGAGAGAGTATGAAAACGAGCTAACAAGTCCTTTTGTTCAAGCTATTGATGCATATGACCGTTGGACTGATTATGAAGACTATTCTCATTTCTCGCCAGAAAATGAGTAGTAATAGGCGAAAAACCCAGTGTTGGTTCCATGAATATGCAATAGGCAATCTATCCATGGAATTTCAGATAAACGGCAAAATGTGAGTATGACTCCTGAAAAGAAGAACAAATACATAACTATACCTTTTTGAATCTAATTAGTGTGATTCTCCAAAGACTCCAAAAAATATACTGAAATACCAAAGCTTTTTAAAACAACTGAAGCACAGGTGACGGATGATGCAGATGTAATTAAGACAGATGAAGACATACGAGTATTACCGACCTCTTACGTACAATATAATACACAGAAAGATGAATATGGAATACATTAAATCTTGATGGTATTTTAACTTATTTGGTCTTGGGTTTGCCAATGCTTCCGTCAAGAGTGATGCTTCTAGTTTTAATTTCAATACGATGATTTAAGTTCGTGCTATTGGTAGCTCACTTCCATTTATCAAGCCCAAACATTCCATTTGTTACTTACAAGTGGAATTCCCGGCAGCAGAATAGAGTTGATTCTAAAGTTAATCACCTATGGACTAAGAAGATTGAAGGAACTAAAATTTACAATAGTGGATTATTTGTGTGACATGATAGAAATTTTTGTGTGCCGTGTGGTATCCGACCTAAAATTGACCACCCCCTTTCCTCCCGTGGCTGTCGTAAGAGGCGACTAAGGGAAAATCTGAAAGATAGGCAGCAGCGTCTTCTAGAACTTGACCACTTCAACACTGTGATCCCCAACCCGCTTGCCAAGCATAGGGATTATGCCCCCCCCCCTTCTAAAAGAAGAGGCCTTTGTTTAACAGTAGACGTCTTACGGCTGATGATGATGTTGATGATAGAAATGGAACTACACGCAATAAATATAGCAGACACTGAGAGAACTACATGTCTAGAAATCATTGCGACCATATTTATTCGTATAATGTATGACCTGTAAGACTATGAGTGTAGAATTCAGATACTGCTTTGAACATTCTCAGAAATAAATATAAGCATTGTTTTCTTTTCTTGACAGGGGTATAAAATATGAATCCGTGACGCGAGATGGACACAAGGTGCTCAAAACGTTTGTTTTTGAAATAAATAAAAGAATATTCTGTATAGTGACTGAAGTCCGAGGCTGGAATGTCTTTGAAATACTCATGTGTCACTAGGATCTACTGGGAAAATTGAATTTTTCTTCTGTCTTTGTGTAGTACGGTTTGGAGAAATATTTTTTAGGCTTTTCCTATTCGTAGGCTTTAAGTATGCTGTTTTACTAATAAATTAGAAGAAGAGAATTAAAGCCCAGTTGATTGTGAATGCAATTTCTGAATACTTACTTAGACAGCTTTTGTTTTAAATTCGATAATGCTGTACGTTTTTTCCATTCTCAAACAGTTTTAAAATAGAAAAAGTAACAAAAATAAACCAAAAGAAAAAGAAATGATGTACGATGGTTACTCAACTAAACCTAAAATAAGCTTTAACATAAGCAGTGAATACCAATGTTCAGCGATTCATTTAATATTCTAGGGAATACTTATACGTGAAATATACAAACAATACGCTAGTGAAGTCTGAACAAAGCATAACTTACGCAATTCCAAACAAAAATCGCTCGCAAAAACTCTCGCCTGAAATAAAGTTTGAAAACAGGTATTCTATGCAAAACAATCCCAATATATAGGTCGTAGTCTAGAATAAATACGGTTGTCGATCGATAAGTCTGCAAGTTACGATTCAATCGAGGACAGATTTGCACTAAACGTATATAAGTTTCACTTAGTGTGGATTTATTCTGCTGAAGGCGTGGCGATAGCACGAGTTACGGTAGGCTTGCGTATGGTGTGGCGATATTTCAAATTTAATTTCGGGTCAAAAATGGTGTCTGCGGTCCTTGCCTTATAGATAGCCTAGGGCTCAGAGTGCGCCAGAAATAAGTCATGTCGCGGCTTAGAGGTTTTTGGTATTGGTCAGTCGACAATTAGGCGAGGTCAGTCAGCGTGGTAGACTATTCTTAAATCTTGTGATTGCATTTTTTTGATCGCACAATTAAATTATGATCAAATTAGTGATCCGAAAACAAATATATCAAATGCCATATATTTTTATTTCATGTAAAGGTATTACAGGCACAGAAAAGTCTATTTACTAGTTTCTCGGCTCGAGAATGTTATAGAGAAGAACCGGATAGAAACTCGGTTACTGGTCGGTCAACAAAAATATAACAAGATATTTAGAACATAAAATAATAAATTCATTTTGAAATAGCTCGCAAGTTGTAATTGTATTGATTTCAAACTCGAACCAATCCCGGTTTAGTACAAACTATTTCTATAAAACGATGAAATGAAGAAATAATTCATAGTTAATACTGTTTGCATTGAGTCTGGTCCCAAAGGAAAGGTGTTTCTAATCAGGAAGTCAGATAATATTGAAAATAATAGTTGCACGCAATATTACGCTTTAGTTGTAAAATATTAAAGTTGAAAACCAATTGTAAGTTGATGTGTGAATATCGCAGATAGTAAGATTGTTTTTTTGCTTGTCGACGTTTGGTTTCGATTGAGAGAACTTTATTTTAAATCAAATATAGTGCTGAAAGATATTGATTGGTATTTACATTTTCAATGAAATAAATGCGAATTCTTTAGGATTAGGACTACTGTTACTACTTTTATCACCTTGATTTATAATTTGGAAAAAGCTTGCTTAAGTTTCCTTAAATTAAAAATGTATCTTGTATCGTTTATGTGTCTATTAATCAAACTAATAAAAATAATTGAATTAGAGGAAACAAAATCTTCTGTGTCGTAGGTTTAATATTTACGGTATCCTAAAACGTTGACTGGGACGTCGAGCGGCGTTGCTACAATTGGGAATGAACATTTGACGATGTAAGTATTCAAATCAGACCTTAGACCACCTAACGCCTCGCCATCATTCCGGCGTCAACCTTACGTAAGCACGTAACCCATAGATTTTGTTTAGTGTGCTTTGCAGTAAGGAGTTTCATACAAAGTATACTGCACGGCTCGAGTTGAAACGGTTACGTTCCCTTTCCGGGTTGATATATGTGCTACGACCCTTAGACAGTTCATTTGTTTGTTGTAGGCAAAGCAAATCTTAAATTGTTTTACTTCCATGGCCGCAATTTACCAACACCTACAATCTTCAACACTCAATATTTACTCCTTTCTCTAATAAACAAGGAAATCATAAGCGTTAATAATCCTTAATTAATCCTTCACATCGTCGGAAATATTCCCCTCGTCTCCCGTTATAAGAACATTGCTCCCTAATAGCAATTCCTCACGTAGTTCGAGTATCATCCAAGATCTTAGAGATTTTTTCCCCTTTTCTTTCTCCGAGTAAGGCACGTTCAGAATTCAGCAATCTATAGACATTACCCTTTAAAATTACCATTGGAATTTGTTTGACTGAATTCAGAAGAGCCATTCTGTTCGGTTTATCTTAGTTTCAATTTTCGTTTGGAAATTCAATGGCACATACTCCAAGGAGTGGTTTAACTATTACGTTTTGAATTACTTTGTCGGCAATTGTTAAGGTAGGTTTTATTACGAATCCCAAAATCAACCTTTGAAGCTGCTTATATTATAATTGAAGTTCTATTAAACCCAAATGTTCAATTGTATTTATCTCTCAATTGATCGTACGATAAACCCTGAACAGTCAACTTGCTGACTTACCTTTTCACAAAGACCCATACTGTCCTTGTAGAACTTATCGATATGATGGAAGAAGCATTGAATCTTTACTTTCCTCAGAATACATTTAAGAATTATTAGACGGTTTATCTACAGGCATTACGTGCTCCTTATTACCACAAACATAAATGATATAACTCCAGCACTTAACCATTCAATTTTCTCTACAGAAAGAAAAGACAAGTGAAGCATGGACTCGATAACGCTTTTTATAAAAGGTGGTAATTATAGCTTGCGCTTCGTGAATAATGAAGATTGTTATGTTTATTTAATAAGGATCATGACTCTTGGTGCTAATGCAAACTCTTGGAAGACACTTTAAAACAAAAGTCTTCGAATTTTCTTTTGTATGTAGGTATGTATATAATATGATTGGTTTCTTCTGTTTTTTCTTTTCTTTAAAAAAACGTCGCCCCACACTAGGAATTTCTGCTGTGTCGTGGGTGCATTTGACAACTTAAAATATCACATACACAAACACGCAGACTCGAGACAAACAACTACGGTTCGCACAATTTATTGCCTAGTGCGGAAATCGAACCCGCAACCCTTAGCGCAGCAGTCCAATCGCTTAGCTACTGCGCCAATCAGGTCGTCAAAGTATTAATAAACTATAATTTTTAGGAGTATTGTTATTAGCTTTACACTTCAAATATAAATTTTAGTTTTCTCCTAAAGAGCGGCATGGTTACAAATTAATTAACAAAAATATATTCAAGAGCTTACTTTTGGCTTTGCGACAGGCTTATTTGTTATTAAACCATCTTCGAAGTAAGAAAATACACAAGTAAATTCTAAAAATACATTAAACAAGAAAAAAGGTAAACATTCAAAATTGTTTCAGCTAAAATTCACAAGAAGCGAATTAATTAAAATATCAAGTTAGGTGTCCGACACAGGCCGAAATTTTCCGAAGACGCCCGGGTCCCCAAGTTTTATTTATATAAGAAAACGATGTCATTCATTATACGTCACAGGACACGACGTTCTAATGTGCTGAGAAAAAGGGGTTTGCCTTCAATGATAAATGGGAAGAAAACAAGTTCTTTGAAGAAAGAAAGAGACAACGCTACTCATACAATGAGAATTCGGTTTGTTACAATATTTTTTTAGGTAAAATTGTCGAATTATATATACCTTTATGTTTCATGAGAGATTTTGTTTTGTTGCGTTTACGTGAAAGATCTTTCGTTGAAGATTTGTCGTGTTGTGATTTTTGGTATCCGATATTAAATAGCCACTATTAAGGGGATAAGTTATAACAATACTTATATTGGATTTTATGACTAAGAAGGTTTCAATTTTATACAAACTAATAAGTTGCCGTTCCTCGGTAGAATATATTATATTTTAACCCTTTCAATGTCGAGTGACACTACGTAATATTATGTAAGGTACACATCGATTGTTTAACTATTATGTTTAATTAGCGGACAGTTAACGTGTTAATATAATGTCATATGTATTTTTTTTAACATTTTAAATCATAACTAATACTATACTCAACCATATATCTATAGGAATGTAGGTCATCTAAACAAAATGTTTGCATCGGTCGCTATTAAGGCAATAGTTCTTACAGATTGGCCCAATCTCTTTGACCAATAGGTACTTAAAAGTAATTTATCACTGGGTTCGCTGTGCCGTGGTTAACTTAAATTACGTTTAAAAACAAACTCCTGGCAGGAAACGTATAGATTTTGGAACTTTTGGATTAATATTGTTCTTTTTGTATAAAGTTTTTGAAAAATACACACAGAACTCTTTGCTTTGAATTGAAATTGTTTTAAAATAACCTAAATGTTGTGCGAATTTTATAAAATACTTCTTTTTTCGACTTCGAAAATTATAACCGAACTGCTGAAAATAAAAGGAATGACGATAAAAACAGTCGAAGCATAAATTATTTGTAATATGATCATGATTACTGAGGTAACTTAATAGTTATTAGGAGATGTGATAGTAATTAAAATATTCTTAATTGTTGGATTTCATTTTACGAAAATAAGGATGATAAATCTGACGACAACGAAAACCGCATATAACGCCTTACGTCTAAAATGTATTCTTAAACCAACAATTGAGCAACTCAAATGCGCTTTCATGTAAATACAGCTTAAAACCCCATTTATACTGCAAGCAAGACGCCCGAAGATTATCTCTGCGAAAGGAGAAACACTAGCGGTCACAGATGTTCCTTATAAAATCAGTGGACGAGATATACCGGGGCTTAAGGTGCACAGCTGGGCTAAAGGGATGGAACCATTTAGCTCATTCGGATCCCAAAAACCACACACGTAAGTTTATTCCTCGTATATTGCGCCCATTTTTCTTTTTGGTGTTTTTGAGTCGTGTACGGATTTTTCGTCCGTTGCTTTCTCTTTTATATGTTTGCCCGTGACTTCGTTTATATTACATGTTGCTATATCTTTTGTCACAAACATACAGTTTAACATAATGTATATTGTAATGGAATAATGTTTCTCCAAGTATATTTTGATTCTAAATTGGTTTTCTGAAAAGTATGATTTAATTTTCGGCCCTCTTTCCAAGAACTTGTCAGTAGTACAGAACAGTTACCCTCCTCGTATATGGTATATTTAACAGACTAATATCTTACACACTTCATATTAATATAATCAGATCAAAAAATTATGTACAAATCAAAATCTTTAAAAATACCCAAATCCAAAAAATTTCTCCTACAAAAAAAGTATAATTCTAAGAAATAAAATCACCGGCAGAATACGAAAGTAGATTAAGAACTTCACTTCATAAACATACGAATTTATATTTCCTTCATCTAAATTGCGGATCTTACAATAAACACGGTCAATTTGCATCTCGTTATCCAAGTTTTGCCGCATAAATTAATTCAATTTTTATCCTCAACTTGAGGGTCTCAACGAGCTGCAGCTGCGACAACTGTCAGCGACAAATTCCTGCGGGCGAGGGTAGAAGAGGACTCACTTTAGGTACATACGGTCGGTAGGATTCGAACGCTATTGTTTCATTTATTTATTTACAGCTGTTTCCCGAGGTTTCACTCGCATCCTACAGGGTGTATCTTCATAAATCATAACCGATGTTATTCTCATTTGTAAGTTATATAACTGTACAATTTTATCAAAATTCGTTTAGTAGTTTTTTGTGTGAGAGACTGACAAACATCCATCCACATCCGTAGTATTAATTTTAACTTAAATTGAAATGATTGCATATGTAATTAAGTAAGCGGACACATCATGAAATATATTATGGTAGCTTGCTAAAATCCCTAAATGTGGTATTTTAATTTAATACCAGTGACCCGACCTATGTCATGTAGTTCTCAGTTTGAAACGTCCGGCGTCCGTGTGTCTCGTCGCCGACGGTGGTCTTAACAACGTTCAGCGTTATGACTACACATCGTTAGTTTCAACAACAGCTTAGAATATCTAGATGAAATAAAAACTAGCATCGAGTTTCCTACCTACTATAGAATGTTTATTAAATGTCCCGCGCCGCCTCTCTTTAAATTTCTCCTGTAGCATGAGTTTGTTTTACAAACATGAACATCTGTGGATCACACAAAATTTCGTCACGAGCAGATATAGAAACTACGAATAAAACTGACGTTACCTTACAAAATTGTAATGTTTGCCAACTTCTGCTAGGCGCTTAAAGAAGATAATATTAAACTCTAAGCAAGGCATACGATACAAAATTTAACTTAATTTTCATTAATACAGGTGTAATTATTTACAAAACGCATAATTTACATACAAATTCATTTAGAAAACTATTCAAGTCAGAAGTAAGCAACTAAAAGATAAAACAACTCATTAAACTTTGATGCTACATATTAAATTGTTTCTCTTCTAAGTTCAAGCACAAATGCATAATTATTTTCAGCAAGCTTTGAAGGTATTCTAATTGTACACTCAAAGCAAATAGAAATTATGCACGTTCATTATGAATTAAGTTACGAATGACATCGTTGTAAACAGTTACAAGTGAAGAGATAATAATGAATTGTAAAAGCAATTTTTTCTAAAAAAAATATAGAATTATCTGAGAGTAATAATATTAAAAGTATTAGTAAACACGTTTCTTTAAAATGTTATTTTAATAGTTTAATTAAAACTTAGTATAATACTACATTTAATATTCAGTGATTGTTTCGTTTTGATATCATTTTGATTTGAGTAGAAAATAATTATTTTAAGTAATTACAACGGCTTTCAAAAGATTTTGCCTAAGCTAAATGAAAAAGAGATATAGAAACTCTGAGTAGAGATTATTCCTCAACAGTAAAATACTAAATCAAATCCATGTTTCATTGTACTTAAATACATACCATTCTATCACACCGAAGGGATAGACAGAGCTGTTTTCCTTAATCACATGTCTGCAAACATTTTACTGCTTATGATAGGTCCCATGTAATAGGTCGTGAGACGTACAGGATCATTACTTAAGATTCGCTTTTTCCTCTTTTAAAAAACTGTATTCTATTTCCGATTCCTCCTTCTCCTCGTCGCATCGTATTCCTCAAGCCGTCAGGGTCGTGGACTTTTTCTTGACAATGATGCGCCACCTGTTCCCGTCTTTGGCATCATGTTGGCAAGCTAAATTAAAGTCGATTATTATTATTATTAAAGCCATTGTCGTCCCACTGCAGGGCAAAGGCGTCCGTTAGCCGATTAAACATGGAAAAATCCAATTACACTTTGCCTGATCCGGGAATCGAACCCAGGACGTTATGCTCAGCAGTCGCGCTTAGGAATCAGTAGACAAAGTCTAAATACCGTTTTATTTTTATAAAATCTTGAGCATAATACTTATGAGGCGTTTCATATCTCCAAGCTCACGTTCGTTGTCGACAAACAACTCAGTTTTCACGTTTATCTGATTGTTGACCCCGTGCGTGCAGACTTTTTGGCGTCCGTTGCTTCCAGGGTTACCATGGCTCAGGGTTTTTCCTGACATTTCAGGACTTCACTTCACTCTGGAAGCAATGGATGAAATTTTATTATATCTTCTTTGGATAATTGCGCGAATAAAGCAATAACTTATCGTAGATTGTAAGGTCTTATTTTTGAACCATGGTAAATTAATGGTTTTAGTTTAAATATCACGAAAAAACATTAAAGATTTAAAACATAGATCAATTTATCCTCTTTGCTTTTGGACATTAAATAATGTTCGTTTTAGTTGTTAGTAAGTTTGCCACAAAATCAGGCTTCTACGGATACGACTTTTTGTCAGGACTTTTCAATTTTCTACCTGGTAACCCTAGTTACGTCACTGTGGTAGTACAAAATAAGTTGATTCTTTCTAAAGACGTGCGGAATATGGGAAAGTAGTATCTGTATTCAGAAGGTTTAGTAATTCGTACATTTGAATCTTACACTGTTTGTAGGAGCTTTAATAATATAATAATAATAAATCTTTATTTCGGACAAGTCCATATTCACAGCAATACAATATTATACAAATACAACACAACACAAACAATAAGATACATACATTACATAGCAGCATGTAAACTTAGCCAATGTCTAAGTAATTGTGAGTCCCACCTATCTGTCAGCACGTTCAGGATACTATTGGAACTGGTTCGCACACGGTGAAGTAATGAAGCGCATCGCTTTCGAATTATCGCGTGGAATCCATCCGTATGCGCGTCTGCGAACATGCCTGAGGCACTACAGTACCTCGGCAGCCCCAACAGTACCCTGAAGGCGTTGTTGTATTGTACACGCAGCTTTAGGTGCGTTTGGTAGCAATTCCCGAACTTTTTTGCATGTCCTTGACAACTTTGACGTACACTGTCATTGCGATTTGAAATATAATATTTGTAAGATGACGTCAGTAATAAATCCAAGGTCAAAACGTTTACCGAATGGTATCCGGCCTAGAATAGACCACCCCCTTTCCTCCCGTGGGTGTCGTAAGAGGCGACTAAGGGAAAATCCAGATGGGCAGCGGCGTCTTCTGTAACTTCAACGCCAATACTACGATGCCTAATCAAATCTGGATAGCACAAATTTTTGCCCCGTGCGGGAATCGAACCCTCAACCCTTAGCGCAGTAGTCTAATCGCTTAGCCACTACGCCAATCAGGTCGCTGTTATAGGTTAATATTTGAGCCATCTATCAACTGACCGCAGCATATATTACTTACCAATCATGCGCAGTAGCTAGACAGGAGGCAAGTCCTTTATACAATACCCAAAAACGTTAAACAAGAATTCGTTTTAAACTAACATTTCTCTGGAAGGTAAATTAAACTTAAATTAATATTTAATTTAAGTTTAATTAATGAACGAGACGGATATCAAACAATTAGGTATTCATTGTTTTTCTTAATAACTTAATTAGCTACTTATTTTAGACTGCCTCGTTGAGGTTAAGGCTTTTCGTGACTGCTGAGCTTGAAGTCCTGGGTTCGAATCTCGGGTCGGGCAGTTTTATTGGGTTTTTCTATTAAGTAATTGTCAGTAGCAGCACGGAGTGAGGATTTGTGCCCGGTTGATGGCAATAGGCTTCCTTACCTTGGGACCTATTACGTAAATGGCGATCTATGGGTGCAAATTCCTCTTCGGAGAATACGTGATGTGATGTTATGTTTTTATACACTCGCGTTGTGTGCTTTAAACATTTAACTAGCTGGTTTCTTTCCTGAACACCAACCGACGTAGTTTACCATGTAGTAGTTTTAATTGTGTTAATTTTACTGAAATGTGTACGTACTATCTATTCGATGAAAAGAGGTATTTGTAGACTACAATCGTGTTTTGCTTAATTAACTTTAATAATAAGTTTGATACTCGAAACATTTTAATATTGACTGTTCTTTGTTTTTGATTGCTAGAACTATGTTATTTTTATTAAAATCTTTCTCTTATCGTATGGTTGGTGAACAACCCGGTGGCAGAGTTTAAACCGCCTGTAGGCCTCTGACATGGCTTTACACATCGTTGATTTGAAATCTCTAAGATGTGCCGATTTCCTCACGATGATTTCCTTCACCGTTTTTAGAAACTGATAACTATTAAATAATACGCACATGAATTCGAAAAGACATTGGTGCGAGCCGGGGTTTGCACTTGCGACCTTTGACTTGGCAGTCCAACGGTCATACCTACTACTCAACTATCAGTGCTAATTAATTTAAATAATTTGGGTTTATAACCTAGAAAATCTCAAAGATGTATCTTACTAGATAGAACTCTATGTTAATGTCCGCATTTTCGCGGCGAAACGTTGGGTTTTGGATATTTCACCAGCGTTTCTTTTAATCAAGCTATTCGTATTGAAAGTCTTACGCCAACAGTCTGAAACAACGGTTACTGAAGAAACTGTAAAGGAGTTGACATTAGCATTAGTTTTAAGTGGATCGAGAAAGATTCAATTTCCACAATCACCTTTCAATTTTTGTCGCTCATAGATCCCAGGTGGCTTACTGTGAGCTTGTATTACAGGTAATTTTCCGCTGTAGAAGGGAGACGCCGCTACGTGCAGTGTAGTGCGGCATCTCGCTTCCATAACAGAAAATGACTTCATAGTAACCTCGCAGTAAAGTGCAATAAACTGACAGGACATAATCCATTATGCCCCTCTTTCTGTGGAAACAATTGATGATCATCACGCCAGTTGTTCATGAAAGAGCAAGAGAGACGAAGGAAGGCTGACCTTATTGTAAAAAATCATGGGGAAGTAGATATAATTAGATATCCTATATTTTTGTTTTCTACGGTTTTCTTTATATTGCAAATAAGATCGTTGAGGCAACGGCCAAACAACTGCTTGCTAGCCTAACAAGCCACGTGGTAGCGTGTCCAGCCAAGTAAAAGAGGAATATAGCTTTACTAGACAAATATTTATATATTCTAAGTTAGTCAAAGGAAGTCTACTGCACTAAAGAATTTTCATTATTTCATCAAAGATTTTTTTCTAAGTAGAGAAAAACTAAATCTAATAAGCATTTTGAAAGCGCGTTTGTATACAGTAATTTATATAGTAAAGTATATTAAAAAAAAAATGTAACAACGCAACAGCAAAAACCACTACAAAACATTAAGCAACAATCGATGAACATTTGATTTCAAAATAAAGGCCAATTTTGTTCGAAGTTCGCTGTTACTCTCGTAATAATAGAATATAAATACCTTGTTTTCGCCATAGTTTGGGTACGGAAACGTCCATGTTATTAGATGGGGTTTTAAACATTAGTCCGGAGGAAAATATCAATAATTTCTCATTATAGTTATTGGTTTTCGGATAAAGGCCCGGGCAAATAGCGTTTAGTTAGATAGACGATTATAATTCTTACCAACTGTATTTAATGTTTCAATACTAAGGTTAACTCAATAAACATGCCCCTGATATGGAGGATAATAACCAGTGCCTGATGTGCGAACGTATAACAAAGAATATATAAGATGATATTTTAGACAAAATAGAACAAGGTAATAAAAGGATTACATTATTTAATCTGCATGAAGTAAACTCAGTAATTATCTTGGGCGCGCAAAGTTTCTTAGCTGGAATTTTCGTACACGCACGCATTTCTGTGTAACCATACTTCACAGAAAAAGTACAGTATCAAAAATGGACTATAAAACGTAACCATCAAACTTCATACATGACCCATAATTCCTTCGTAATCACACATCAACTATTTATACATCCATCAGAACGGGCATTAGTCAGCCACTCGCAGAATCTGTTTGTGCTACTTTTATAACAAACATTACAGCGTCATTAGACACAATCGCTGCGCCAGGTCACGTGCGTCGTTGCTTGTATATTGCTGGTTTTTTTCTCTTGCATCCCTAAAAGTGGGGGTTTTAGAACGGCGTGGATTAGGTTCTGGCGATTTTGTCGTTCGTAGATATAGATTGCCGTTTGTTTTTGGTGTTCGATATTTTCGTTTTGCATGTCGACTTCTTTTATCAGATTTTTTTTGGAGACATTATTTATTGTATAGAATACCTGAATTAAATTGATTTCTGGTAACATATCATACCCTTTGGCCAATACCTTTACTATGCAATACATCCATCCTAAAATATGTTGTCATAATAGTTGATAATAAGCCTACTAGACCTCAGCTGCATATATTATCTCTAAATGAGCATGAGATCAACTCGATGAAATACCATTGCCAAAAATGTATGTATGACCAAAATAGAATAACTGCCGAAGATATCGGTAAAAAGTCAAAATGATAACAACATGCATAGACAAATCTAGAACCATCTTTTTCAAAGTCGGTTAACAATACATCCTGGCAAACATAAATAGCAGCACCCTGCTATTCTCATGGCCAAACGCTAAAACAACGTAGCAGGCGCGCGGATCGAATGAGAAACGTGCTCATTACCGCGTCGCACATCTATCGAATTTGTACACAATGTTGTTCTTTTGACACCCGACACCAGGCTCGTAATCACTATTGGAATTTTATCGTATTTGCCTTTTTGTGGCAGTAAAAATACTGATGCAGATACGCCTGCATATTAGTCTTGGTGTGGTTTAAAATGGTGTATCCTGAACTAAAAAGTGACTGTTAGGCTGCGTTAGTGAAATTTTTTAGATATGGCCTTTAAGGTCTTCCGTTTTTTCGGTTTAGAGCTGGTGCATATAAGCATCCATTATAAGCACAGACCAGTATGATAATATTATTATTATTAACTTAAAATATTAAAACAGTAGGTTCACCCTCTATTACGTTAGGACCTATAACATAACTGGCGAAATGTGTACTGTATGTGCACCTCTGCCTTCCTCCTATGGGGAATACAGGTGGTTTGTAATGTTATAACATCAGCAAGTGCATTTTTGTAAATCCATCAGATAATTTAAGCAAAATAATATATAACAGCTAATATACAAAGACCTCTAGTTCCTGTGAAATACGGATACAATTGAATAATAAAACCCAATAATTAAGCCACGCTGCGGCCATAATAAACAGTGGAGGACAAATAAAACAGAAAACGTAATAATGGAAATACAGGAACAGTTGGCGTGCTCGTGAGGTACAATAAAATAAAACAATTTGAAATGTTTCTAAAATAATACCTCTTTCTTACTTCGATAAAAATGAAGGCTTTTGACAGGTGATGGATAACAAGTCGCAAAATGTAACTGCAAAAAGCATCATCAGGTTGAAATGTTTAATTATAGTATTTTTTTCTTTTAATCTTGAAATTAGATAAAAACTAGATCCACTAAAAATATGGTAAAAAAACAGATTACATTATGCAATAAAGAATAATTTATGTTGCATTCAGAGCCACAATTATTTTCTTAATCTAATCCTAAAGTGCTTTATATATAGCGACCATCTATTGATCGAAGAATGTCAGGTACTTTTTGAATCGTGTCTGCAACTTCTAAAATACAACTTAGAATCAACCAATTTATTTCACTTTTTTAGGAATCCTTTGAAATTCCAAACAGCAACTAGGGACGTAAGATTTAATTATTATAAACCACGTTGAACTGCCAATTTGGGTAGACAGTTTGGTTTGTTTCCATGAATCCTAATGAAGCCCCGTAGGGCAGGCTTATACGAATCTTGGAAATACAAGAACACTACACGAATAAGCTTACAGAATTATTAGAACAAACCACTACAAAAATTTTGAACCGAAAATTTTCCTAAAATTCAAATGTCCTTTCTGCCATATCGTCGAATTCCTAACTCTATTGTTGTGCTACAACCAGTACACTACGTGGCAAAATTACTGGTACACACACCACGGTCACAATTTTAACTGCTCCTAAAGGAATATAAATTTCAATTTTAAAATCTCCATATTGCCGTACGGTGTCGTTTTCGCAAAAATGCGGAAAAGAATTCATAATGTATACTTTTATTTTGCTTTAACTGTAGTTCGTGGGCCTTCGTTGTTTATAGCGAAAATTTTATGTTGTAGGAATTCGCATAGTTATGAAAATAAATAATGCGAAGTAGCACCAGGTTTTATGAAGGAAAATTAAATAGAATTATGCTTTTTTTTTATTCTTTGCTAAGGCATTTTGTATTGAAGTAACTGGTTATTTACAAAATGTTATAAGAAAGAGAGCTAAAGGAACAATGTTAAGTGAGAAAACATTAAAATGCATCTCCAATTGTTTCCAACGAATATTCTTAAAATTATATAAAATTATAGCCTTTTGTCGTACTCGCATTGTCACCTTCACCATAATTCTAGATATATACGGCGTCTTAAAAAAAATTAATGCATAATCTCCCTTTTGTCCAATACAGGTACACATATTAAGCTACTGAATTTCAATTATTATTCACATCTGTTTACTTCTTCCACTCTTAACATAAAATAAAACAAACAAAAGATACGCTACAAACACGAAACCTCGTCCTTTTTTAACTCGGTTAAAAATGGCTGTCATTACGTATCAGCCCATCAATTTATATTGGTGATAGAACACGACCGCCTAAATGCCGCATGATAATTAACGGTCCACGCGAGCTGGTAATGTGTTCGCAGAATGCCACATTTAACTTACAGGTCACGGATTCGATGCCTTGTTATGGGATTTCCTGTTAACCCTTAGTAACATCATCCAACAAAATTTGTGTAGAACGACACTCTTCTGCTTCTACCACCGTAGAGCTGATGATAGACATAAAGACACCTTAGGGCATGGCCAATATTATAAGATTAATGTAAAAAGGTAAAAGAAAAATAATAGTCTCCAATCCAAAAGCTGACTGTACAGCTTTAATCCTTTCATCAACCGTATCTTCTCTATTGATCTTTAAAAAGTCCTGCTTATACGAAAATGTACCATCAAAATCACGTTAGATAATGCTAATATAGCATCTATGCTTATGTATTCTGGTAACCCTTATTCAACGAAAATGCGAATTCAGGGAGGTGGGGAAGATATTAGATCGTCCTATTTTCTGCTTTCCATGTAAAGAGGGGAGAAAGGTAATGATAGCTATAGTTTGTACTAAGTAACTATTAGACATGCAGAGTAGGCTCGTTATATTAGTTGATTGAAGCCTAATGGAATATTCGGAGCGTTAAATAGAGGATTTTGGTTTATTATAATGAAGCTTCGAAATAGGCTACGTTAATTTAAACGGAAAAAACAGGTCTAGTACAAAGCGTTTTATAAATACCATCAACATTAAAAAGAGATATGCTCGCTTTATAAAATACTTCATCTTCCGTAACTAATCAAAATCTGTCAATATAAGCACTCCTTAATATTTCCGTCACGATTGGTTCCTAACCTTTGAATAAGAAACTATTTGCTTCAACCTACAGCCCCGCAACCCTACTTTCAATTATGGAAGCAAGCTGCGTTTAAAATTGAGTGACAACCTGATCCAACGATTGACCCTCTTTTACAGCGCAACAGAAATTCACTCAGAGTTAATGTGTGAATAATTAAACGGAAGATAATTATTTGGATGATGTAATGCATTAAATATGTATGTCCAGATTACTGACATATGACAAAAATAATGTGTAATGCTGAATTCTTTTTAAATAAGCTGTTATTTAAGTTTTACATATCCATTTAATTTAATTATGCATCTAAATAAATGGTTAATCTATCTAATTATGCTCATTTACTTATAGCTTATCTAAACATACAAGTTATGTCATTAGCCGAGGCAGTTATCCCAAACTTACAAGCTTGTGACTGACAGGCTTAACCAAGAAGGCTCTAGCGGTGTGTGACACCCATAGACTTAGACAAATGAGTAAAACTGGCCAATGATGACAATATGTGTAAGACAAGAAAACACAGAGAGAAGTTTTACTAGTATCTTTGAAAGTATGAGACACGTTAGATTCATGAGACTAGTTTAAAGACAAAGAAATAGAGCACTGCATTGGTGGTATTATTATTTTAGATGCAAGTCTTAGGAACAACAAAGTACCGGACAAAAGCCTGTTAAATGGGCAAGTGAAGCCTGTGCTTCTGCGAAAGGGGTGAGGGTCACCGTGAACGTTTGATCTGGTAAGCCCGCACAAGGGAGGTTCATCAGGATTTTCGTACGTAAAAAAATATAACACTAGATGCCAGCCTTTTGGGTACCCTTTCAGTCAACAGCAATGAGTTTGAAATAATGTGACAAAATTATATATTCTTAAGTATATTTTTAATCCTCAAAATGTTGCACGAATTTATATTCATAACATAGCTACCTAAAGATATTTTTCCCAGGTGTGTGCAAAACATGTGCACTCTCTATCCTCATACACATAGTTTAATAATACAACAAACCAACCGAAGGGAACACGTATTTAATTTTGTAGTCACAAACTATCAACCCATTTAGAAATCTCTAAAAGGACCTATCTAATCTGAAGAAGCTTGATACCCAAATTCTTTAATCATCTAAAACATTTAGGACCTCCATTAAGTTATCCTAATCTTCACAACGAGCCTTGATTTCCGAATCTTAAATCATAATTATTCAGTAACAATGACGTAACCCTATTAAAAATGATTGCTCGAGTTGTTTCAAAGCTAAACTTGAGCGTCTAACTTAATAGACCCTTGTCAGCCGGTGTTACTACGTTCAGATAACTTTGAGAGGTCACAGATACAGAGATAAGGGACCAAGTTCGTACTTATAGGGCGCTTGGCCCTTCTATACACATTTATATTAATTACTTGTTTTCGTTGAGGATCCGTTCGTGTTTGGCCAACTTCAGGTTGAGCCGAACACCACAAAAAGTGGGGAGCTTGTGGTTTTTGTGATACAGGAACTAACCACTGGATAGAGACGAAAGTTTTTCTACTGAGGCTCATTGTGGGAACTATGGGCCTCGCTGGTTCGGAAACTACTATTTTTGTTTTGTTCGATGCATGTTTTACAGTGTATCTCTTTCTTTAGGTTGTAACTATAATCAGGGGGTAATCCAGAAATTATCACTTATACTGGTAGAGTAATCAATGCTCGAGGCACCTACACTTTTGATTTATAAAAACGTGTATCAGAAATCTGTTATCCAATTTCAGGGTGTGGTACAGACCATAAAACTAAACAACTTTTCCTATGGAATCGTAACTCTTAATCCAATCCTTAAACCAATATTTAACTTAACTGTCTACTCGAATCAAATGTATGAATAATACAAATGTTTATCTAGGAATAAAGAATAATGGTTCTCACATCATATTCTGGGTGTTATATTCATTTTAATTAGTAAAAATTTAAATATGTAGGTATCTACTTTACGATTCAACTCAGGTTTTTTGTTTCATAATTGAAATACTAGAATAATGTAATGTGCGGTTTCTATGTTGTTCTAGCACAATTGTTTAAACAGATAGAATATAACAGAATTATTCAGAATAAAAACTTGTTTCATCATTTCGTCCTAACAATTCTATTGTTTTTTTATTGTAAAAACCTTGGTTAATTCTTTGCCATTTGTGATGTAGACCATCATGTATTGTGCAGAATTAAATCTGGAATATCCTAACAAAACGGTACATCATATGTACCTACGAGGTGGCGCAGATCAGTTGATCTGCAGGTTTAAGCCGTGGTCACGGCGGTCAGTCTTGTGATGGGTAACCGTTTTCACATGTCGAGACCCCTCCGTCCTTCGGAAGGCCCGTTAAGCCGTTGGTCCTGCGCCTAATCTTTCTCCGGTCGTGGTAGTCTACCGTCCTATCGGACTATGAGAGTGACTGAATTGAGAGTGCACATTGTGTTTGCGCGTATACTTGTCCACTATAATATCTCCTGCGTAGTTGGCTAGTCTCAGCTGAGAATTTTTAGAAATTCGGTCAGAAGATCATCATTATTGTATGCACTTTATAAGGTATTACACTACGCACTAACAATGAAGGAAATAATTATTACATCTGCTTATTCAAAATCCTCAACCCGCAGTGGGCAACCTTGGTAATTAATACTCGTTCCTATTCTGTATGAGAAGAGGCCTTTGACCTGCAGTGGGACAGTAATCGGCTAGTATTTGCGTAGCCACTCGCCACTTACCGATAGTCCTTGTATCAGATGCTCTCATGAAATAGTACATAATTAATACTAATAGTAGCAATAGTAAGTGAAAACCATTACCAACGAAAGTTTGAAACAACTGACAAAGTGTTGATAGATTTTCCACTTTATCACTTCGACTTAGAACTTAAAGTAGCCTGTTTTGGACGAAGTTTAGGCGTTCAGTTTTTGTCTTCCAAACGTGGCAAATGAACGTGTTACTTACACCAGTATTTTGCCAAATCTACTACTGCTACTGTAAACCTGTTTGCATCACTAAATTATACCCATACTTGTTAAAAAACCACTTATGCTTTAAATAGTATCATTTTATAACCTCAAAAACAGTCGTGGAAGTAAAGGTCGTCTATTCTTTGTTACAAAGCCCCTATGCTTGCTTTAATCCCCAAAGCTAATTATAATCTTCTAATGAGCAAAAAATCGGCCAAGTATTGACTTACATACGTACCGAGAATTCCCTACAAACTAGTGTTTGAAAGCACTGAACATTGTTTTAACGAAAAGATAAGTCAGAATAAAGAACAAAATATGTAACATAATTTGGTGTTTTTAATTTTTTCCTTCTTAGATCGGTTCCATCACAATAAATTCTCTAACTAAATTTTTACTGGAAGTCCGTCATAATTGCATTCTTTTTAGAAGAGTAAAGGTAAATTACCGTATCTTTCTTCAATGGTGAGACTATTTCTTAACAAATTTCATTATTCTGGGTCAACCGAAAGAGCCCGATGGGTTTTGACTTACTCAGTCAAAATATACAGCATAAAATGCATTTTGCAGCATTTTGTTTTTAACGTTCAGGTGTACACGTCTATATTAATTTCAACTTGTTATCCCCACCCGTTTTTAAGGACCTTGCTTGCCAGACGGGCAACGTAGTGGTCAAATCAGTTCCTTTTACTTTTTTAATGTAGGGAACCTTAAAATATAATCCTTTTTGACACGTCGCGGGCATTAATTGTGAACCTTTGAGATCGTTGCAGCGATTTAATTAGTAAATGCGTTCTGCTCTGTGTTGCATTAGAGTAAATAAGAATTATTTGTAACCTAGTGCTGCTTGCTATCTTCCTTTTCTTTATTCGTATAAACAGCTTTTATGTCGTTTCGTGCGATGCTTGTTAATGTTATCGTTTTATCTTTGTTTTTTAAAGTGAAGATAGTTACGTTACAATTACTTATTTTTACTATTACTATTACTTATTTAAGCAGCTGAGCCAATTATTCAAGGTGATTTTTATTTATTATAATTATGGGCAAAAGATAAAATTAATAATTATTTTTTGTAGAAATAATGAAAATGTTTGTCTCACTCGTTTATGACAGTTAAGGTATGATTTCGATCTCAGCACCACGCAGCAGTGCTGCCGCAGCAGTACTGCTCCCTATATATTATCTATAGGTTTATATGAGACGCGGCAGCATTGCTGCCGCGACAGACCAGCCCCCTTACCATTAAACGCCGCATAAGACGCCGTATTGAACTACACTTAGCGGCGTCTCGCTTCCACATACTAAACTGTCCTGCTTTAAGAGTTCATGGTAATGGGGGCAGTAGTGAAAACCGCCTTGCTCGAAATAAGCGCAGCAAGCAGCAGCAGTGCTGGGCAGCACCACAGTGACAGCACTGCTGCATTCTGTGAAATTTGAAATCATACCTTTAGAGCAAATGTATAAATAAAATCGATTACTTTTAACTTAAAACCTCGTCGCTCCATCATTTGAACCATCAGTGAAACACTTCACTCGTATTTTTTTAGTTACCTACGATCATAATATAATTTTAAGTAATTTCAAGAAAACATTTCTAAAGATATTCAACAATCGCCCGCTGAATTCAGAAATTGTAATAAACTACTATAAAAAGTAATACGCGTATTTTTGCGACAAAAGTGTCGCAATAAATATTACTCAAGCGTTTATGTCGCAGCGTTTGTCGCGTTTTGTTTGTGAACACAAGTTATGTGGCACTTTGTATGAGTGGTTTAATTGTTTGTATGGTGCATGTAAAATGGGTTCACTAGATTAAATGCGTTTTATTCAAGAGTAAATATTCTTTGTAGTGAGTCCTTCTTGTTGCTTTATGCAAAGGAGGGTAAATGTGGATATTGTTTAAACTGTACCGCTCTCGTTTTCCCGAAGCGACTGAGTGTGAGTTATTTTTAAATACTGGACCGTGTATTGTTTTAAAACTTTGAAATTTAATTCTTTTTACTGTTTTTTAGGCCTATGACCAGCAGGGCTGATAGTGATGATAATGAAAATAGAAGAAAACGAATCTGTTTTTCCTTTGCTGCACATATCTTTTTTAAGTGTTATCTATAAATATGTTTTCTTTAATTTATTGTATTTCAGTTTTGCCGTCGGATTATTTATGTTGTCGTAGGATAAAGCTGTTTTAGACCTTAAATTAAACTACAAACTATATTTATTTTGAACATGTTTTAGGTTTTTCTAAAAGAAAATAAAGCCTTTTAACAACTAAAGTTAAATTAGTTAATTTAAATTTAAAACATCATTATTTTAATATGCATTACTACACTAAAACACTGCATTACAGATTAAAACCTACACAAAGCGACACGTAGTAATCTCTAAACTTTGCTGATAAAGGTCCGTCCCAACTTGTAACATTTCAGCAAACATTCCTCCATGATCGTAACAAAGTGGCTTGTCCGGTCCATACCAAACTGTAGGAGAAATGTTGTTACGGCGATGAGTTACGGTCAAACGTTACAAGTGTGGACGCCCCTTAAAATTTTACTCATATTCCATAGTTGCATATTTACATACAAAGCAAGTTGAGTGAAAAGCTAATACTATTTAACCCTGTGTTGCATTGGTCTAATTAACGCTGTTCTGCTATTAAAATATTCAGTGAACTAAAGGATAAAATTAAGGCCGATTAGTTTTCTACGAATAATTTGTTGGACACGAACGAAATAGGAGATAGTAAATAAACGAAATAGTTCTACGGAAATAATTGGGTTAATGTTGCATTGTAATTAGATTTGAAATTAGGGAAGCGTGTTTTGGTTAGTCTTAATAATTATGTTTTTAGGTTATTTGTCTGTATTTAGACGTTTTTGGAACGTAGATGAAGCGAGTGCTCTTAATTTTGGGGAATTAGGTTATTGTTATCCTAATTACTTTAGTTTAACTTCATTTACGAGAGATTAAGTACTTTAGGTAAAACATAACATGATCTTAAATGGATTGTATTAAATGATTTTTGAATTTGAAAAGTGCAATTTGATGGCCACGACGCGACGGTCCATTAATTATGATACCTAAGTACCCACACAGCATAAGCGAACCATAGGTTGGACAAGGTCCAATTTAATAAAATATAAACACTCAATAGTAGTGCTTAGTAGTTTTTAGTAAGTGGCGTCTTGGAACCACTTAGAAAGCCAATTAGACATACAATCTTAAAAGGTTTGTAAATCTGGTTCACAAACCCTCCAAATAATTGCCCCTTGAAACTTTCTGATTAGAAACCTTGTCTTTCATTTTGCGACCTCCATCGCCCAATGTATCAAGGTTTCATATTCGTTGTCGTGTGGATACAATACAAGTGTGTTTGCACCCACTAATGGCTGGTTACTTACACTCGGCGGGAACGGGTTAATCGATCTTTGTTTGTTCTGAGATAACGTTTGACCTGGCTGAGAATGTTATCTGTTACAGTGGTCTAGAGACGGTTTAATCATGGATATAATATGTTGAGTGGTTGATCTGTTCTAAATGTTCAGCTTTAAACCAAAACCCGTATTAAGAATTCATTGAAGTGTAGTTTCGACTTTCGATGATGAAATAAATGAAACTAATATGTTTGGGAAATTGTTACAATACAAAATTTTGGACAAGAAAGTTTTAAGTTATTTTGTTTTTACAGACAGAATAATCTGCTAAATAATAATAATTAATCTGGCAAAAATATCTTATATCAAAATCAAAACCGAACTCATTATGACCATAGTTGCAATGTTCTAATGAGTTCGGTTCATGAACATACTAACACGTAGGGCAGTCTAAAAGTACTTAATTTTCTGATAAGCCACAGAAATGACAGTAGTTCTACACTTCTACAGTCTTTACACCACTTTGAACTTGCAAACTGCGCTAAAACAATTTTGGTGTGCATTCTTTTTGGAGTAAGGGGTGAATGGGTTTCCGGAACACTGGCGCTGTAGCACTGTATTTTATTTTCAGTTAGTTTTTATATGGTGTTCACACGAGTGAGCTTTTTCTGTACACAAGTGGTGAGAGTTGTATCGGGGCATAAAAACATGACCTTCCTGATTTTGGGTTCAAATCAAAATGTTTCTGAATACATATTTCGAAGAATTTGATTATATTTTATGATGTTGGCATTGGATATGACTAAAATAATCCATTTGTGTGTTTTCTAGCTTTGTTTTTAGAGTCAAAATTTTGCGGTAAATGGTCATTATCAAACAATTCTTGGACATCTAAGCTGTGTGAATTCTCTGTGACGGGATGAAATTGTATTTTTATAAGTTACTAGCTCCGGCCCACGGTGTTATCTGCTACATTTTTTGGGATAAAAGTAGCTTATGTGTTAATCCAACGATTCAGCTACCTCCATACAAAATTTAATCAAGATTGGTACAGCTGTTTGAGCGTGAAGAAGTAACAAACATACAAACACACACACTCGCAAACTTTCGTCTGTATAATATTAGTGTGATTATGTCCCCCGAACCACGGACCACTACCTACCTAATATACCTACGTATAAAATTTCTATTTATATAAGTTATAGCTACACATTACAAACTGTGAAACTTTCGTAGCGTATCTTTAATACACATTAAACAGAATGTTCCATTGTTCTCTGGCCAATTTATAAAATGCAATGTTCCAGAAAATATAAGTATCGTTTCATATAGTCGATTTCGTTTTCTCATATAAGTTTGTAGTTTGATCTTAAGTATGATTAAAATGGAGAATATGTTGGAGAATTGTGTATTGTGTGTTAATTTTTCCCATTTTTTTGTACAGACCGAATTCAATGTAGCGGGTTTAAACCCAAAATCCCGTAAGTGTTTTTGTATTATCAAAGTTATTCTAAGACACGACAGAAAAAAATATGTATATTTATTTAACATTTTATTGAACACCATAATTACATGCATAAACAATAAAAAAGGAACTTATTTACTAAATAATGCACAATGGGCAGGCTTATCGCGCACGGCGATCACTATGTCCGTTACTAATGCCAATTTGATCGTTTCTAAAATTTGGGAGACTTACACATTAAAAGGAATAATTACCGATGTGGATTAAACAGTTACCAGGGAATGTAAAAGGTATAACTAGGGAGGCGATTAACAAAGACAAAAATAAACTTTATTTAAAACTAGCTGCGTCTCGCGGTGTTACCCGCTACATTTTTTCGGAATGAAAAGAAGCCTATATGTTAATCCAAGGCGTCAGCTAGCTCCATATCAAATTTTATCAAAATTGGTACAGCCGTTTGAGCGTGAAGAGATAACATACATACGAACACACTCACAAAATTTTGCCCGTATAATATTAGTGTGACGTGACTAATGTGCGTGGAAATCATTTTCGTGGTTCTTTCAATACAATTAAGTAGCCTCACAAAGGGGTTTCTAAATATTAGTAACATTTTTAAAAAATCGGATAGATACTTTGGAAGATTACCTCTTACATAAAAACTAATCAACAAACAAAACGAATACAACAATAATCCCACTATTTGACTAAACAAAACTAATTTACGTGTCTTAAGGCAGCAGATCTAGGCTGAAAACTAGACCCAAAACAATTTAGCCTAATTCTCAATGTCAAAGGTGTTTTTCTCTTGAAGGGTAAATGTCAAGTGGAGGGTCTATACAGGAACGTGAATTAAAATGAAGAAAATAAATTTGTTCATTTCTCTTTTAGTTGAAATACAAAATTTCGTTTGTAATTTTTGAGTTGAATGCATCTGTATGTTTGTGCTGTTAAGTTCTAGCGACTATTTGACTAAGACGTTATATTATGTAAAACTGCTATAACCTCTGTTCAAGAAAGCTTGTTGGTTTAGCTTAAATATATAATATCGAGAATAGAATAACATACCTACAAACCTTCAATAAGAATGTGATGTTAAAAATTTAAGCATTACTATCAGGCAAAGCCATTAAAGAATATGAACAACAACAAAAAAATATGCTTTTAGCGTTATTTGTTATAAATAAAGTAAACAACACCATACATACTTTAAATTAAATTTTAAATGTGCCTCATATTTTATCAGCACTGCTCTAAGATTTACAAACTCAATAAAGGCTAGATCCACGCAAACGGCCAGATCCAATCGACCACTAAAACACTGTGATAGACACATATGTCTTGCCTCGGTCGGCTGTGCGAACATTAACTCGGACTATTGAATATTCTAGAGATTGAATAATCCTATACCTATTTGTATCCAGAATATTGTGTTTTAGACAGGTTAAATACAGATCTAGAGATACGAAGGCTGTTATTAATGACTTTGGGAGTTATAATTCTCAATTTAATATCTATTGAGAGGTGGGTTCGAATATACAGGTTTACTTATGACTCGATTAAGTATGTTACTTGAATAATTAATTTGGAAATGTTTGCAAATTACATCAACATTAATTTAAAGACGATTTAAATATAATAAAGCGACGATGATGTTTCGACTAGAGGTGAAAATTATATTAATCGGGTAAAAATATATTTGGACAATAGATTTTAATTATTCTTCGTAGTGTGTATGAGTTGTTAATAGTCACATGGAAACAGATTAAGCCGTGGCATAGAGATTGGCCAGTCAACAAGGGTGGTAGCGAGGTTGACTGCCCAGGATGCGACTAAAGTAGGTATCATCGTAGAGGCTCTGTATTTGCACCCATTTTTTTTTTATAATAACGTGATTTAAGCCCACGTTTGTTTATCTAAAGAGACGAGCAAATAATTTTTCCATTACTTTGTGGTACAAAAAAAGTGGGAACAAAAAAAAAATGAATTTTTGTTATTTTTTTGCAAATAGCTGTCTTCTATCGCGTAGTAGAATTTTTGAATACGATGGAAAGGAAAGGTAAATGTGTTTGGGATTTGTCTTGGCAATCCGTTCCCATTCTTGCTCAAAATATGACAGGGCCCAATAGCTTGGGATTTTGCTTACGTTTCCCGGAATTTTAGAAAACCTTTGCCGTATTTTACGTACGGTAAAATAGTGGAATATGTTCAACATCCAAATCGATTTTTGGGACCCCTTTGAACCCGGGCTCAATTTAGAGTAGCTCAATACTTTTTTAGTTATGGATTTAATACTTGTTTACAAACTTGTATAGTTTTTTTGGTCTACTTTCCAAAGAAGTTTCTAGGATATTTTCAGTATATTTACAATTTTGTATCTCACATTATACTTATTACAATTTTAATAGATCATCGAGTATTATTCGTGTTTCAATAGCAAGGCATAGCAAACCACGTATTCAGTATAAGCGTCACAGAGCAGCGTGCACTCACCCAGCGTCTTAAAACTAGGTATTTTTTATATAAAAAGGCTTACACAAGCTTAAAGTTTTGAAAACAGACATAATTGAAAGTCGTTCGAGCTGTACTATTTATATTATTATTTTCTAAAACAATAAATATATCCAAGAAATTCGTGATTTCAATTGCAGTTTTAAACTTTAATAATTAGACACTTCACTAAGAAAGTTACGAGATTTCAATTGAAAACATTTTAAACTGCATTTAAACTTTAAATACCTTGTGTAAATTTATTTCGAACTAAACTGTTGAGCCAAATATATAGCTGCTGGAAACCCAGCCTTATTTATTAGAATTTTGTTTTCTTCTACTGTTTATATTTCAGAGGGTAGTGTTTTAATTTTGTTGCAGGTTTTTTACACAACTGCCCAAAATAGGAGTGTAATGTATTCAGGGTTCATGTATGTATGTATGTTTGATGTATGAAGTGTCATTAGAATCCTTACACTATCGCAGGTAACAAAACGAGTATTAAAAAAATAATTAAAAAAATTAAAAATCACGACTGCCATGACAAAAAACTTTTCACTTTTTAGTTCGTTTTTTGTCATGGCAGTCGTGTTTTTTTTATTTTTTTTACTATTACGTCGCTCCACACTAAGAATTTCTACTGTATTGTGGGTGCGTTTCACAGTGCATTCGATTCCCGCACGGGACAAACATTTGTGCGATCCGCAGATGTTTGTCCCGAGTCGGGGTGTTTGTGTATGATGATGATATATAATGTTTGGGAAACACACCCGCGTAACTGGTGATATTCCTAGTACAATATGACATTTTATAAAAATGCCAGACATCCGCGGTCTCTGTATACTTTTATTTATCTTTACCTTAAACTCTACCTCCTTACCGACAGTTTACGATGTGGAAGCGAGACGCCGCGCCGCTACGTGCAGTGCAATACGGCGTCTGGCTTCCACAACGTGAACTGTCCTGCTTTAAGAGTTCATGGTATGGGGGCTGGTCTTCAAATATTTATAACATACAGTTTCTCTCTCAGTACAGTTTCTATATAGTATTCAATCATATTGAAAGATTTATAAGTAAAGTAATATAACCAAACACCAAATCTGTCGGTTCCCCTGAGAATAACTTACCTAGTACGATTTATTCATATTTTATAAATCCATCAGTCTTACTGCATAGTATGCTACGGGAATATTACCAAAACAGGAATATGAAAAACTTACTATACGCGGGGTGCATTAAGAGGGCCTCAACAAGTGACGTTACCAAGGTACCTACATTAGCGCGAGTGCAGTGAGCCCCTCTACCATATTTGTTGATTGGCCAATCTCTGCACAAGGGCATGACCAGTTCCCTTGTGAGTATTAACTTTTGCCTTAAATATGAAGATCATAATGACATAAATAAGTCTCCACTAGTGACGTTGCTTAAACTCATGAAGAAGCTGACCACAATGGTGGCATGAGAAGAATCTTTACTCCAGTGACATAAACCATATTTTATTTGTAAAAAGAAAAACAAGTTTTCCCTAAAATATAGAAAATATTGTACGAGTACGTATCGAAAATCCGATTCTGAAATAAGCCTGCGACGTGTAGGTATTGCTCGAAACTTCTACATGCATGTATATCATTTATTGACTCCACACTATATAAATCAAGGATTCTATAAATGTGGATATGAATATTTATGGATGTGAACATTTGGAAGTTGACAAAGGTGTGATATGAATTTTGGAAAAAGAAAATTCAGTTTATTCAAACCGTGTTTAGCACAAAATTCTGAATCTCTCAGGCCTGCTGTTAGATTTTGATTCGCATAAAATCGTAAATTGCTGCATCTTGGGCTTTATTTGTTCGATTTGCATGTAAAAAACTGCATCAAAACAAGAGAATTCAATATCTATAAATTGGTAAACAAAACAAAATCTGAGAAAATAATTTTAAACATATGAATGAATGAGGCAAACGTGGCAGTTTAATATCGTAACTAATGGAACCTCTACACGCTTGTAATAATAAATATTATGATCTTAAAACTGTCATGTGCACTTAATATGTTACATAATATAAATAGGAGGTAGAAACTCTATTGTGCACCATTGGTATAGAAAAGACCTATAACATAACTGGCGAAATTGCCTACCTCTTTGGGAAATCAAATCGTATTTATTACGTTTAAAACATGGGTACAGACAGATGTTGTATTAAGTCAAAAAATAGAATCCACACATTTTGCCTTGTGCGGCATGCGAAAATGAAGGCGCAAAATAAATAACTTATTTTGCGCCTTCATTTTATGTTATGTTAGTCTAGAAAAGACAAAATGAACTATATGAATACAAGAGGAATATCAGGCAGAATTACAAGTATTCATTCTTATCCAATGCTTACAATCTAGGACCTGACAGCTACTCGGTGCATTGACATATCTCAACGGATAGCAACTTATCCGTGACTTACTGAAGTCAATAGCTCAAGAGATAGCCGCGTTTGGAACATCACTCGCTCTTTGATACACTTCAGCGTCTAATTAATATTGCTGAGCTTCGATATGTTGTGGAGTTTATATGCCAGTTTTAAAACCGATTGACTTTGGTATCGAGCTTTGAACGAATCTATATTCGATTAAAATACCGATCTTAACACCTACGTGAACAATGTATGTGTATTGTCTAAAGAGGAAGGCTAAAAACTGTAGACCAGAAATATTTCGAGTGTCAAAAATAGTAATATCGATGTATGTATAAAATTAAAAGTCGATGCTGGGAATTTCTGACTAATAATAAGGTTAATTAAAGTCAAAACAAGCTGATGCTCGACTTTTCACTTGACACTTGCCATTTAACTATAAAAGTGAGTACTGCACAATCTTTATTCACGTCATCAATGAGCAACAATTTTTCACATAACAGATACTTATACTTTTAATCGTTTGTTAAAAGCCTACCATAGTATAAAAATCGATAGGCAGATAATGTATCTTAATTAACATAATTAAAGGCGACAGTAGATGAATTTTTCAGTACAATACAAAAACATGTACCGAAGCACCACACCGTATTTCAAGATCTGAGATATGTACGTCTCGAAGGACCGAGTCTAAATCATTTCATATGCACAGTATTCGTGTCAGCTTACGTATAACAAGATTAGTAGCCTAACTTCGGCTAACAATTAAATTTAATTTACCAATGATATGTTTCTAAACATTTATGTAACGGGGACGATACGCGTGTCGTAAGGCACACAAATAAATCCAAAATAAACTTTTCTATTCATTTTAGTCACTGATACACGTGTAAAGTCTCTGTAACGTCGCGGGCTTTTTTATCACTCTCTGACTTACAGTTTAGAAGTATACACGTGCTAGGCATGTGTAATGTGTATGTACTCTTTGTCGCTTTAATATTAATAGGACTAGTTACTTGAGTAAAATACAAGCCGTACTTACTCATTCAGTTTGATGTGTGTCGCATCGTTCATTATAATCTTATTGAGCATGGTAATTAAATACCTACGTATTGAATTTTAAACAAAAAGTATGGATCATTATGATGGTTGGGTAACTTTGGGACGACCTGATTGGCGCAGTAGCTAAGCGATTGGACTGCTGCGCTAAGGGTTGTGTGTTTGATTCACGGGACAAAAAATTGTGCGATCCGTAGATGTTTGTCCTGAGTCTGGGTGTTTGTGTATGTGATATAGAAGAAATTGCTAATGGGGCACCGTTTATAAAAAACAGCTCGTATAACATCGAATGTAATGCATATTTAACATGCAAACTTTCCCTTATTATCTCTGTATTAGCGGAGGTATCTACTAGGTAGAAGTATGATATGTGCTAATGCACATATTTTAACAGATAGGTACTATTAAGTATCAAGTGATAGCCTATTGTCATTTATCGGACACAATTATTAGACGGGATTATTGAAAATAAAACACTAGCTTTTGCCCGCGGGTTTGCACGCGTTAATTTAGATTGTTGGTTAGTAATTTAGTATTATATAATTATATATATAGCGTTTGCCCGCGTTTACCCGTATTTAAACCCCTAAGAGGTTGCTTTAAAAAAAAGTAGCCTATGTCTTTTCTCGGGTCTTAAACTTTCTACATGCCAAATTTCATCAAAATCTGTCCAGCGGTTTAGTCCTGAAGGTGTAACAGACACATAGACAGACAGAGTTACTTTCACATTTATAATATTACTATAGATTTTACTATAATTATGTATGCCGTTAAAAAGTCACCCAATACTACGGCATTTACCTGGGTATAAATCTACAGCCTTAAGCAAATATAATCGGTCTATAACGCCACCATAACACACACAGCTGCATCTCACTCATATAATCTAAAATCCGAATACAATACATTAAACATTTCAACTCAGATGCTACCAGCAGCGCTAAAATGGTCACATAGTAATTCCTCTAAAGGTAAAATGTTTTCCGAATTTCCAGCAAATTCTAGAACACACATAAAATACTTAAAGATGACTGAATCATAATAATGGTAAAATGTCTGAATCCTGTAATGGGGTTACGTATGCAGGTTATATTTTATTATGAATAATAATTGCGACCGTGTCTAGGTTGTAACCTAAAAATATGCTAACCTAGATATAGTATTATAATCATTTCATTATAAATTATGATTTAACGATTTAAGATTAATGAATAATAATTGATTCAAATTAACGGCCATTTTAGCACCCTAGCTCTCAAGCGAACGCCGCAAACACTAAGACAGCGAGTAAACATAAAATGATTAATTAAAACATGGCGGATTAGGTCCCAAAACGGCTAACGTTTAGTCAACGTGTGTTTGAGTTTGAGAGTTTGAATAATCTTCATGTTGTTAAAGTTTACGGATTTCGTAGTATTGTCGTTCTGTTTGCTAAGCTGTGTGTAATAGCTTAGAGAACAGAACCACTCAGTGAAGGTGCTAAGTAAAATATATATTTTTATAATTATGTATTTCATCATCACATCTAAATTCTCTGAAGGGATTGATGGAATCTGATGGGCACTGTAGGAAGTGTAGGAGTAAACCTGCTTATTCTGCCTAAGGCAATTAAGGACATCGTAGGAGGTAATTAGAGGCAGGTAGAGCCTACGACACAGGCACACCGATCAACCCGAAAGGAACGGACAAATATTGGTCCTACAAGTCGCATACTCAAAATTCAATCTTCTAATTTATTACGAAGAAAGTATCTTAATACCAAATGTACTTAACTGTTGTTCGTTCAGAATATCAATAACAGCTTTTTCCTTTGACGCCAGTTCCGTGTATATCTTTAGTAGAAATCGTGTGCTTCCTGTAAATGTACTCGCTTTTAACAGAATATCCGAGGTACCTGGGAACCGTTGTTCAATACGATAAAAAAATGTTAAGCTGTTAAAAGTACCAAACAAAAACTAAATCGCTCGCAATCCTTTAGTCCTTCCAATTGAAATATTTCACGTAAAAGTATTAACGATTCCATGTGTGAATTGAACTGTTATTTACCCGATAGCGTACGCAAAAAGGGAAGTTGTATTAGTATATATGTGGCTCATATTGAAAGCTTCCTATACTGTTGGCTTACAAATAGTGCTAATAAGGTTAATTTTACCTTGCGTGTACGTGGTGAGAAGTTTGTTGAAATAAGTGTCGATAAATGGGAAGCTTTTAAAAAAGTTAGTACGCCACAATTTTTGCACGTTAGCTACCATTGTAAATGCTGGATAAGTGCCCAACCTCAGTAAAGTCATCTTGGTCGTAGTTAACCTATTCCTTTCAATTATGATTAAAAGCATAGTCGAGAAAGAGAAAACCGCTCAATTTTTTTTAAATGTGCCAATGAGAAGACCAAAAAGGATAAAGATGTGAATATTTCTGTCTTTCTTATGCCGTGTGTACTAGTGGTAGAACTGTCAGCTTTGACCTTTCTCCAGAATTATTGTCTTTATAGCGTTCCATGAAAGACTTGAATCCAGAGCCCACCACTCTATAAATGATCAGAATGTTTTGGTAAATTAATCTGGTACGAAGCTGCTGTGTTTTGGTTGTCGATATACGTATATTTCATTCATTTATCTTAGAAACTGATCATTATGAGTGTATGTCAAGTAGTCATTACTAGACCACAAATATTCTTTATATATATAGAAAACAAAACATCATTTTCATCCACAAATCTTGCACACATCACTACGATGCTAATTTGATTCTTGTCAATTTGCTAACGTGCGTTCATTCAAGGTTAGAGTTTAAACTTTGAACATGCATTCTCAATGGAAACAAAGTAATAAAAAGTACGTAGAATATTATTTCAGTCGCTATAAAGCAGGGTCCGTAAATTTCTCCCACGAGCTATTTGTCAAGGGGATTCGGCAGCACCTGAGCGCTAAGCGGTTTTGCTGAAGCTGCGGATTCAAGTAATCACTAGAGTTTTTAGTGCAGAATAATAGTGAAGCTTTTATGGATTCTCTTTATAATAGTCCTCTATAAATTTGCTTAGGGATATAAAGATTTCGTACTGGTACTTTATGTAATGGTCCCTGTTACGAAGCTTGTTATCTTGGCCAAAATGTGTCACTGGTGCAAGTTTGTTGGTCATGAGGAAATATTAAAACTGGTAACAACGAATACGAAATTGTTATAACGGCATTTCCTTCATTGGTTTCTTTATCATCGTCTGTCTTTAAGGTGCTGACGTATTTTGCTAAAAATTAATTCAGGTCTAAAAGTTGGGTCATAAAAACTACAAGAGAGACCATCTACATGACTGGTTTACGTTGCTTTTCTCACGATATGTCCTTAAGTGTAACTATTAAGATTTAATAGAAAAGAACATAGCACAAAAAGATCATAGTGATATAAATCTTTGGTTGAAGTAAGCTTGCTGAAACCTTACATGCTAGCATAAGAAAGAGAAAAGAAAATACTCATACTAATCCGACGACACGTCATGAACGACAATTTACCAAAAAAGTTTATTTTCATAGCACTGAAGAACTAACAAGTTACCTGAACAAGTTCGTACTCTAAGTAACATTTGAGAAAGCTCTCAAGGATAAGTAACGTAACTTAACAAGTATCTAACAGAATTGTAATAGAAGATTAATTTTGTGAGTATTTTCGATATGAATCCAACATGTAACCAACGAAGCCACATTGAAAATGTTTATAATGGTAGCAATCAAAATCTACTTGAGAATTACTTAACAGAAAACCTAATTCCACTACTCAATCCTTCTTCAAATCCAGGACCTCGCGCTTTGCAACCACTAGACCAACGCATCAGTCAAACGTGAATTATATCATCGTCATTATCAGTCCATCTCTACTTTTCACTGCTGGACAGTCGGCATAGGCATATTATATAATTAGTACTAATCATGATTTCTAAAATTCTAATAGCTATTTTAATTTGATTTTAATTGTGCAAATGCTGGCAAAAGGCCCAATAAAACCAAATGCCGAATATTGTAATCAAGTTTATATCTCGAAACATTAACCCCTCCTGGCAAATAATTGTACTAGGATTTCATAAATACTAGGTACGTACTCGTACCTGGAAATAAATCTGTTTGTAACGCAAACCACATAATTACCAGATGCAGCTTCAGTCATAATTAATACTCTTTTTGCTTATTACACGAACACGGGCGTCGTTAAAGGCAACTCTAATAAGCTCAACATACCAACTAATTAATTAAAAAGAGATCGTATTATATATTGCAATATTTCGTTGTTATTTGAAATAATTCCCATTTCTGTTTTATGTAATAAATAAAATAAACGCATTGATAGCCGAGTGGTATGACCGTTGGACTGTCAAGTCGCAAGTTCAAACCCCGGCGAGCACCAATGTCTGTACGAATTCATGTGCGTATTAATATTAGTTATCAGTTGCTAAAAACGGTGAAGGAAAACATCGTGAGGAAACCGGGACACCTTAGAGATTTTTAAACGGTGCGTAAAGACATGTCAGAGGCCTACAGGCGGGTTAAACTCTGACACCAGGTTGTTCATCAACCATACGATAACAAGAAGAAGAATAAAAGAAAGTCGCAAACGCGTTAGTTTAGTAAAAAACTTACAGTATACTTTATTAATGGTATACATTAAGTGATAAATTAAGGAAAAGATAACACTATGGAATTCCTAGAACTAAAGTAATAAATTTGCATGCTTTAACTTTAAGCAAATCATGTATGTTCTCTCACTGTAATAATACCTCGGTATACCATGTTTTAATGCGAATAAATCTATTCTATTTTATTAAAGTATTAGTATTATTATTTAAAATAAAACGTCACCCCATTCTAAGATTTTATCCTGTAACGTAGGTGTGTTTAACAATCATGAAATATCACATACACAAACTCGGGACAAATATCTGCGGATCCTACAAATTTTCGTCATGTAAAGGAATCGGAACCGCAACCCTTAGCTCTGCAGTCCAATCGCTTAGCCACTGCGCCATCTTCGTATGTATCTATTCTTTATGAACCTTTTGTGGGTTGATTAACGTTTTAATCACGTATGTGGTTACCGTTCGCAAGTGTCATTTGTGAGCAGTTTTTTTCAGCGTAATCTGACGCTGTCTGTAAATCTGATGACTTGAGAGTTTAGCATTTTGTTTGATTCACTTGACGTTAATATTAATTCGTTTACTAACAGATTTTTTACGATTTAGCTTAGTCCCGAGCGAAAAACCGCTGTCAGAACAGAAATAAACAAGTATACGAATACGAATGTTCCATATAATTTTGTTGATTGTTGATTTCGAAGCTTAGGAAGTATTTACGTCTTTAAGATAAACATTTTACTTTTAATTTCAGTATACATAATGTTGAAGACCCAATGGGGTAATGGCAAAGGACGTAGGGGAATAAACAATTTTATTTGTTTATATTTGGATATTTTATTTTAATTAGTAATGTTATAGGCTAGCATTGGGATATAAAAATACTGTGAATAATAATGATGTCTGATATTACTGGTTTCATCCATGCTATCTAAAACGCGTAAGTAGATTAAAAGGTACGGCTAACATTACAGATCCACACTGATACATAGATACCTACATATAAAAAATCATTACAAGTCTCTGACTGCCGCGTTGGTCTAGTGGTGGCTAAGCGCGGCTGCTGAGCATGTGGTTCTGGGTTCCAAATCAATCCCGGGTCGGGCAAAGTGTAACTGGGTTTTTCGATTAGCTAATTTTCAGTAGCAGCACGTGGTCTGTATTTGTGCCCGGTTGATGGCAATAGGCTCGTCCCAAACATGGTGGGTGTACTATATGTGCACCTCTGCTTTCGGGGAATGCTAGCATGATTTTACGTAAGTCTCTTAAAAGTATACATTAATTTTTGCCGCGCACACAGAGAGCATTCATCATAATATTACTTATCATTACCACGCGTTTTGAAACAAAAGGACGGCATCAATCACTGTCTCCGAAAAACGCGTGTTTCAAACGGAATGTACATTTAAAAGCTTTTTCTTCGCTTTTCTGAATGTACAGCATTTTCTTTCGCCGTTCAAATTTAACTTCCGTGTATAATTTGTTTGTTTTTTTTTTATAGATTTGGTACGTGTTCTTGTCTGTGATGGTATGCTCGATCATTTGATTATTTTTGTTTAGGGTTTCGTAAGAAATAGCGCAAAACCAACACAAGATCGTTTTATTTTTACAGAAGTAACCTTTGGGCCTGTTCGCCTTTAAAATCTGTAGGAAACAAGATTGAATTCTTGGCTTTGCAAAATCTTTGGTCCGACCTAAACATCCTTTACGAGAAATGAAGAATGGAAACTATATTTTATGTATTATCCCTTGAAAAATAAATAAACATAGGCAATGAACACATTTAAAAACCATATCTTATGGTGATTGGATAACCAAGCCATACCTTGCAGATCCGTTGATCAATGCAGAAACTTCAACCCCATCTCAACAAAAGCATAAATCATCCCAAAATATTCATATTCGGGTTCGATAAACTCATACAATATTTACACAGCGATGACGTCACACCCTAGACGGACGCGTGTGTATCGGGTACCTACCTACAGAATCTTTTTATACTCACTTTCCATGTCGTATTGAAATATTCATATCAAATAGATTTGGGTATCAGGCGGCGAGAACAACGTGTAGTCTCCGGTTTGTTTCTTATTGGGTTTATTTCTCTATTTTTAGACTAGTTTATTTGTTTTCATACAATGAGAGGAGTAGAGAGCTGTTGGATCCGACGTGTATCTATGTTGAAAAAATCAAAATCCATAGCGCAACTTTTAAGTGGTAGCCCAGCACCTATTTAATAACTTGGCTTGTATGACTTCGGTATAATTGTAAACTATTTAGTTAGGAACCTGAGACGCGTGTTATATAATGTATACCTACTTAAGTGTATAAGAACACTTCTTTTAAATTCTCGTTGCTCACACCTCCGTCAGGGGGACTTGTAGTAAGAAAAAATTGTGACAAACCAACTCTAGACTTTTTGCATAATTATTAAAATTTTATGACTGCAAAACACACCTGTTTTTTAAAGTTTTCTACTTACAAACAAAGAAGGTCACGGGACCTCTAAATAGACCAATTCCGGAACCATCTTTGCAAAATAAACCTTCGATACAAGAAAAAATCCTAGAGGAGAATGGGCGTTTTGTCCCCACCTTGTATTAAGTTGTGACATATGCCATTTTAAAGGTCTTAACAATAGCTTCATTTTATTGTAAGACCCCAACATGGACACTTGTGCAAGGAAAGAACTATGACAGCCTGGGGACAGCGCCCATACTGATTTGCCCATCCTCCTTTCGGAAACGTTATCCGTCCGTAAGAACACATACATACGTCCAGGTGTGAACTCGGTCCAGCTGGTGTGGCTATCAAAAGCCTGACCAAGAACAGAGAATCTACGGAGCTAAATCTATAACTTTAGCCCCCGCAGACGTGTTTACTAGTACTAAAATGCGGTCACTTGAACTCAATTTCCCCGGTCGTTTCCATTCAGACCGTAGTGCCAAGTGTCTTTGCATTATTCTGTTCCATAAACGAAACCTAAGTCTTGTCTTGTTTGGTCCTCAAATATGTATAGGGTCCGACGGTCTTGTTACTTCGATTGTTTATTTATTATGAGGCAAAGTGATTCATGTATACTAATCTGGCTAAACTAAAATTAAAAAACGCACGAACATGCTTTATACGATTACAAATCTTCTTAACTTTGAATTACATTGATATCTCGACTACAACCATACATCATCCATGTTTTGTAATTTTTTTTGAGTATTATATCTTTTTATATTTGCCTCTGTGTGCTATATGTAGTTTATTATTTTGGCCTCTATTTCCTTTTAAACAAAGCAAACACCCTGTTTCCGTACGACATAAGACCGTACATACGTAACAGCTTATCGTTATCCAGAGAACAGGGAGTATGTCGAACGTTAGATACACTGGGAAACTTGGCACCAAACGTAGCTAAACAAAAATGTTTTTTTTGAAACATTGAAAACAAAAGCTGTTTCTTCAATTATTTTAACTTTTTGTTATTTTGTGGGTGGTTCTGTGTGTGATCCAAAATGGTGTATAGGATGGATCATTTTAATTTGTGAGCATTCAGTTGTTCAGATGATGCTAGTTAAAAATGTATTTAATTATTTCTTCTTATTAAGATAACACAGTTCGTACCTTGCAATCCTATTAAGTAAAGATAGCTTGCCTTACTCCACTCCATAGAATTTCTTTTGTTTTTATCGAGAATCAAACAGGAGTTATTAATTAATCTTTAAAACTTGTGGGGATCTTTAAAATTTATTTGTGTAGCCAGAGAGGTGTACCTATAGCACACCCACATTTCGCCAGTTCTGTTATAGATCCAATGTTAGGGAGCGAGCCATCAACCGGGCACAAGTCTAGACTCCAACCTGCTACTTAGAGAAAACTATTGAAAAACCCGACAACACTGCCCGACCCGGAATTCGAGCTCAGGACTCATGTTTAGCAGTCACGCTTAGCGACCACTAGGACAACGAGGCAGTCAATACTATCTGATGTAATAGCTTAAGATACCTTTTAGCAACACCCACAGTTAATCCACCCCCACGTTCGGCAAATACAGGGTCACTCGACAATACAGATAACATTCTAAAAATAATATGCCGTTAAAACTCAACGTATAACTTGATATTTTTCGCACTAAAAAGGTCAAACAGAAATAGAAACACATTGTTTGTTTATTTTAATATTTTGTGCTTTGAAGTCGTTTGTTACTTTTGGACGCACTGGTGTCTGATTTTGCTAGCACTTTTGGTTTAATTCACCCACTCCATGCTAGATTTTTGGAGCGTGAAATTCCAAGCTTGTAATTAAGCTTTAGGTCATTCAAGGCAGCTGTTTTATGACGTCGTCGCATAGTAATTCATGTATCATCATCATCATTTTAGCCCCGTATCGCCCACTGCTGGATATAGGCTTCCGTTATTCTCTGTCATCCTTCTCTACTTCGAGCGTCTCCCAATCAGGTGTTCTTCGCAGTTTAACAATTAATGTCGTTTTATATTTAATAAACCCTGAATTCGCTCAATCGAATTGTCTAGAGTATAAACCGGTAACAACATGATTAAAACTGTAATAGATTCAACCCAGACACCTGTTTCCAACCCGCCCACCGTTTTCTATATTTACCGGACCGAATATTTACACAATGTCAAAGAACCATTTACAGAAATAAAAGCGTCTATGTAATGCAACACCGCTTACTCTAAGGGTCCATACAGAGCTGATGTTAGTTTAAAAGCAGCGTACAAAAAATTGGGGGTTTGCGACTTTAAATGATTGTGTCGGAGGTACTCGTAAACAAGGTGAATTACGTTTCCCATTTTCTATAGGTAATTCATTAGCATTACTTGTTAAGGACACAAATCTCTAAAAAATATATCTGTTGTGCTAAAGGAGATGTTTCATTTACGGCCATCTCTTGTACATTTATCGAAAAAGAAGATAAAATACCACGAATTGTGGAAAAATATGGTTTCATGAATTAAGGCCTGATTTGTTGTGCAATAAGTGCAGTAAAAAGCAATAGTTATACAATTATTGCCATATTATTCAACATGGCTTCTCATATTTTGCATAGCCTGCTTTCAAATATTTCTAGGTTATGTAAATGTCATCTCTTCAACCATAACTCATGACAAACGTCAAACATTTTTTATACTTATTTTTAGCACAAAAAACATTAGATGTTATGAAAAAATTGTAACTTTATTCAGCGGTTAGTTTCCCAACTCCGCTAAAAGGTACATGTTATGGCCGGAGTCCCATACAAAAATGAAACATCTCCTGTTCGGGATTAAGTATAACTGATAGTTTGAGAACGAAACCGTGCATGAAAAAGAATACTCTATTAATCTATGGCTCTAACTGAGCAGTTAGCCCCATACAGCAAAACGATAAAAGACGAAGTACAACTAAGTAACAAAATATATATTTTGTTTACATCGTCATAGAGAATCTGATATTCGAAAGATTTTTAAAGGAAACGATGACACGTCCCGGGTTGTTTCAGTTTTAGACACGAATGATCCTTTATACGTGAACACGCCTTTAGAATACATACTGCATGCAAACACGACACATGTTTAGTTGAAGCTAATGCAAACGAAAGGGTGTATTATCGAATCACTCGAAATTTAAATCGAAATTTTTGACCATCAAATGAAAATGTCCTTTTTTATCTTCTATGCGTGAACTCCTTTAGAAAACAAACATAACACGTTTTATTGAAGGTAATGCAAATAGAAGGGGTTATTTTTTTAATCGCTCGATTTTTTTTTTGTAGGCGTTTCCATTTTTTCCATCAAATTAATTTATGATTTTAAAATCATTTATCGTCCCCTATCGACACCATTTCGATGTTGTAGGTTACTATGGCTTTTGTAATTGCTTTGATTATTTTATTTCAAACTGGTAGACCGACTTGTTTGTCTAGTGGATTGCTGAGCAAGAGCATGACGTCCCGGGTTCAGATCCCGGATCAGGCAGTGTTATTGAGTATGTCCATAGCGATTACTATTTCATGCCATTAAAAGCACGATTGTAGGCATAATTAACGAAAATGAAAACATATAAAACAGTAACAAACCTGTGACCTATTGCGTACAGCAGCAAGTTTTAGCTTCTCAATATGTTACATACAGGCACAGCTCGTGAATATATCAATTAATATTTCAGACGGTTAGCGTATTGTTAAAGACGCCATCTATCGGCCAATGCCAACGTAACAATCGATAATGCGGAGGGCAGCACCGTCGGCAGCAGCGACGAAGACGTGTAGCTAACTTCAATTCGGAACTCGTTAAACGTAATTCAAAACCATGTACGCGTCGCTCAGTTAAAAATATGTAACAATAACATAAAAAGGAATAAAACAACACTAAAATCGTAAAAGGGTGAATCATTGAAGAGCACCCAACCCAAATCGATAAACGGACCAAACACGTATTATTTAAGTTTAGTGGAAGGATTTTGTCCAATTATATTTTTCAAGCTGACTACATTAGAATTGATAAGGACACATTGTTATGTACAGCCTTACCACGAACTCTTAAAACTGGACAGTTTACGATGTGAAAGTGAAACGCCGCTACGTGCAATGTAATGCGACGTCTCGCTTCCACAAAGTCAACTGCCCTGCTTTAAGAGTTCATGGTAAGCGGGCAGATAGGTGAAATAATTCGATAGCTTAGTCGGAAAGAACCTGCCTTAAGTTTTCTTCGAGTTCTTATTTGGAAAGTAACTTTAAGAGTTATTATTACGACACTGAACTTTTAGTGAGAGTTTACAAAAGGCCTCCATTCATTTTCCGCCTCGATGGCAGTATTTTTAATTTAGATTATAAATACTTTATGGAGTTTCAGAGTTTTGCCCCTAAAATCAATTCCATCGTATTTAACTTTTAATATTATATACCTACAATCATATTATAGCTGATGTTCTATCTTACGAAGTCCGTTAGACTACGAGTGTTGTCAGGCGTGCACATGCACATTGTTTTAGTGTGTGTAACTTGAAGAGCGCTCGGTCACGGTTGTGAAGCGGCGACACACACAAACGCGCTTATCAGTAAACGATACAACTACAGCGATAACCAAATGGACTTCGTGAGAGAGAACATCTGCGATACTATACTCCTCTGTCTACCCCTTTGGGAAATATCAGAGTGATATTACGACATGTTATATCAAAACTTATGTCCTTAAGGTCCAAGTAGTAATATTTTTTTACGATTGGATCACTATTATATACCAAGTATAACTTCTTTAACCAATACCGGCGTAATATTATACTTAACTTATGGAATGGTTAACGTCTAAACCAACAAACCTATTTCCTACCTACAAATACGGCATTTAACCAATCACTACAGAAATCCTTGACATGAAACATTAATTACATTCCAAAGTTTTAGTTGGTGATAAATGAGTGATCTACTAATCAGTCTGTAATTGAGTTATAGTTTGCTTTGATTCTAAGTTTAGTCAATATCAAACGACAATTTGTACTGTAATACGATTAATTTGTTCTATAAACCTATATGTATGTATGGTATCTGGAGGTACAATTACGTACAAATACGACTTCGTTAAAGTTTTACGCTACCACTGACTCATGGGAACAGAAACATTATAATGAACCCAGGATAAGCAGAGCAATGTATGCTTAATTCGCTTAAACAATACTTCTTCAATAAGCCGTGTTGCCGTGAGGTAACACAGGCGACAATCATTGCACATACCGTGGGAAAAATATCGTAAGAGATGACGAACCTGGAGTGAGCTTGAAATAAAAATATATACAGTTCTGGGTTCACCAGTAAATGTAGGCAAATAAGTCTTAAAACCTTTATATTACTGCTTATCAGGTCCCATGTTATTACATATTACATGGCGAACCAATTGCCATTAATCTGGCCCAACATAAACTTATACCCGTTTTCTAAGCAAGAAAACAATTACTGAACAAAATGAATACCACTGTAATAACAGCGGCTTCAGATAAATTAGGGAACACTTTTTGTTACACACTGTTGACGTTTCATTACATAAAATTAATAGTCTAACAGCCGAAAATACACGTAAAAAGTTTGCTTAAAAACCCGTTATTTGAAAAAACAAATGATCTGTCAGTTTTACGCATTATATTATACAAAACGCTCAGTAGGGCAAACGACAACATACAAAAATAATTATATGGTAAAGTTATGGTTTCGCGACGCGTGTAAAGATTATATGGTACGGGTAAGATTTAAAAGATTGGTAACAGTCAAGTCGAGGTCAAGCTTTGCTTAATTTTGTCGAAACGTGGATAGGTGGGCTACCATCGTTTTAGGTGACAACGTCCTTTGGTGTAGTCAGAAACTCGATGTCTCGACAAAACTTGCATTACCAAAAGCTGATAAAAGTACTACCGAGAAAAAAGATAGTAAAGATCAAACAGCCCCTTTACCATGAACTCTTAAAGCAGGGCAGTTTACGTTGTGGAAGCGGGACGCCGCATTACACTGCACATCGCGGCGTCTCGCTTTCACATAGTAAACCGTCCTGTTTTAAGAGTTCATGGTAAGGGGGCAGTATTCGTTGTATATAAAATTAAATTACATAAAGCTTTCCAAGGTAAAAGAAAGGGCAGATAAAGAATGAAAAAAAAAACATGAAAGGCTGTTAAAAAAAACATGTAAAAATATGCAAAAACTTTTATTAGATGTATTTTTTATACCTACGACCAATTTTTATCAATTACAAATCAGAATGGAAATGATAGTTATAAATTTAAAAAGCGCCTCCATCACTATTCGTTTTGCAATGAAATTGAAAAAATACAACAAAAATCACCCGAAATTTATGACGACAAATAAAATGAGATGAATATTTTGGTAGTGTGAAAGTCTGTCAATACACGACAAATTACATTTGCACAAGCCCACATGGAATTTTTAAAACCTTTTTGGTATTGTTTTGCAAGCCATGTTTTTTTATATTGCCCGATTTTGTGAAGTTATGTTTTTTTTTCGAAAAGTTATGTTTGTTAAATTGTACTATAATTAAAAGCATTAAATTGTTAAAAGGCATTTAGGTATATAAAATTACATGAAGATGGTTCGCTACTCAACACTATGTTGCTCATCATACATATGGATAGGTTGAAGTCATAATAAAAATAGGATAGAACCCATGTACTTTTTTGTTTTAATCAGCAGTAATAATAGAAAACTGTAAACTAAATATTTGCTTTATTTTTCAAGTATCGGGCTTCGCATTTTATCAATTACTTGCGTTAGGAACCTACATAGACGTATGTCTACAATCAGGCACAAAACACTATCTACCCAAATACAACCAAACATTCTCATCTAAGCAAAAACAACCCTTTTGTTAGCGACGTTCCGTATTTTGGGCAATTTAATTTCGACGCAAGTAATGTTTGCGTAAAATTTTATAGTCTGTTATTTGACTGTATTGGTACAATGCTGTCGTTATCATGTCCAAACCCTATCGTTAAAAATTATGTTGATATATTGGTATCCACCCTTTCGCATCTTTTATTGTGACTATTGGGAGCGTTTGACGTTTTTGAATGCTAATCGCATTAAAATTGTGATATGTTTATTCGTTATTTGCATTTCTACGCTTTCGTCTTTTGTATCCTGTTTTATATTTTGATGGTATTTTATTTTAAAATTGAATGTGAATTAAAAAGGAGAATTTAGAGATTGGTAAATATTTAATAACGGTCTAACTAATGACTAGTTAGTCCGTTATTAAATATTAATTACCAATAATAACGGGCACAATTTGATGTGTTTCCAAATTCGAATAATTTATTTTAGTTTCATGATATTAATTTTGCCTTTTCTGATATCTTAGACAAGACACAAAGTCTTTGTACTATAATAATAATAATAATCATTTATTTGCTTAGAAAGTAGGTACATAAAAAGTGGTATACATAAAATAATGGTTCTACTACAATCTACCTTAAATTAGGCATGCAAATATTATTACGTATGGCATAACTATTACACAAAATAAAATACATTTTTAATATAATTTTAATTTAGGGTAATTTTAATTTACTAGTAGTTGGTGATGTCGTGAAGACCCTTAAAATATTTAAACAAAATACAAATGCCATTATTAGTCAATCACGGCCACTCCTGAACATAGGAAAGAGAAAAACACCATCAGTCATAAGGTTATATTTATTAAACTAATACCGTAACAACACAACACAGAGCCAGAAATATTTTTTTCTGATTTACATTACACTAACAACGCATAAATAAATATGCGTCAAATAACATTTCCCGCGACTTGTTCTTATTTCACTTGCTTTAATACTTAACGACTTACAGTTACATCAACACTTCCAAGAAAGTCTATTACGAAGTCAGAAGAACCGAGTTTTTCTTCGAACCAACCAAAAAGTTTTCTAAGCACTAATTTGAAAAAAAGCGTTTGTGAAAAGCTAACATACAGGTTGATTCTAAACCTCTGCCTATTGGTGTGTAACAATTCAACGAATATGTTTTTCGGTAATGAAACAAAAGAAAAATAACTCTTTAAAAAGTGGACGATTGATCTACTGTGTGGATGCGGTTGGTCTGTACCTCCTTTGATGTAAACATGAATGAAAAATGAAATAATTGGAATATTCAAAATTCGCGCTTGAAAATGCCATTAATAAACAAATTTCGGCTAAGACAAAAAAATGAAAAATTCGTGCATATTTTGTTTCCTTGATTTATGTTCTTTGAAACACGTTGTATAAAGCTGTTCATTTTTTGTTTAGATCTTAAAGTAACTTTGAATTTAAGTACGTTTTGACAGTAAAATAAAGTCGAGGATTTGTGTCTTGTTCTTTTAAGGTCTATAGAATGTTCTGTGATGGTATCAGAAACTATATCAATGATGTTAGTGTTTCTTGAAAGGGTACTCAGGTTACATGCTTGCAAATTCAATTTGTATGTAGATACATTGTAGACGTAACCTCTACCTTAAGATATTTACCACAGACTGCAGAATAGTTTCTTCTCTCATGTTTATATTGATTTGACATATCTACGGTTTTATAATGTGATATCGGTTCTTGATCTAAATACAAAGTTTGATGCTGAAAATTTAGTAATATTTTTGCTTATTTCTGATTCAGATTTAGATCAGATTTACATGGAACTTGGCAATTTTATGTAGAGCATGACCTATTTTGGATTAATGAAGACGTTGCTGGACGATGCCAGTAAACCGCATATGAATTTGACTATTATTTTCCACAATTCAGCAAACCCCTTAAGAAAAATTGGGCGTGAAGATATTCACACCTACACTATTGGCACTCCACATTAATTAATCGCTTAATATAATAAAAATAACATTGGATAATTTTTACAAAATCCACACAACATTTCAGATTTATACCCTTTTTCTTGACTATCTAATCCTTCAATTTATAACGAAAAACCATTCAGTCTAGCAAAGACTTGAAACAACACTCCAGGGAGTTACCAACTAAGTCTCGGATTGGAAAACAAAGAATAAAAAAGTTATAATGCCGTCGTTAAAAGAACACGTGTTCTTATATATTTCGATTGAGGCCTTGGGTCCTTTTATAAAAGATAGATGGATTGGCTTTATTAATTCAATGGGTACTACAATTTATATTAATCGTGGTAAAGGCTCTTTGGAATGCATTTGATTTTTTTTTCTTTTTTCATATGTTCCCTCGCGCCTGTTATCCCCAAAGGTAAAGGTATTTTTCATTATCAGATGTCTATCATACCTACATTTCGTCGTTTTAATATTAGATTTATTATCATTTAGTCATGCATTACGTGTAGAGAGAGTCTAAATTGTTATTGATTGGGCCCATTTTGTTGCCATCTATAAATTATTTTTATTAATTCTTCTTATTTTAGTTTAGTCTGAGCTCATTAAAACGTATTATTCGTAGTCTTTCAATCGGTGAAGATTAGTGTATGTTACAAACAGAGGTCTTACTTTTAATTTGGTCGGTTTCCACTACATCGATAGAAAATAATGGAGCTGTTTCTTTTTGAATCCATATACAATTACTCGATATACAAAGAATGTTTTCAAGACTACATAACCTTGTTAGTCAAAATGCTATCACATGAGGCTGCATCGTCGGTGCGGTAACATCATTATGGTTACTATACTATGTACGTATGTATAAAATATGTTCCATCTTACCTTATAGTTCCAGCTTGTGACGAGACTTTATGAACCGATATTGGTAGGGGCGATTGCTGCAGACAACAGACTGATGCCTTTGATCGCCTTAATAGTTCCTCTGGAAGCTGTCAACGTAGCAGAACTGTTTCGTCTGGCGAGGGACAAGAAGAGATATGCGGAGTTGACGGCCAGCCTCGTGGAGTAACCAACCGTAGTGGAGAGGCACCGCAAGAAGAAGAAGAAGGAAGCTGTCAGGGCATACAAAGGGTTGAGGGTTCTTTTATTTTTGTGCCTTGAGGAAGACTACTGATGGTTGGTCCTTAGCTCTGCGCAACTAGTTCTGTTCTTAATCCGGGAGTTATTCCAATTAGTTACTTGATTCAAGACAATCATTAAAACATCAATCAATCCAAAGTAAATCTAAAAAAAATGAATTTGAGAGTCGCAGTTGCAAAACCCTTAAGGTATGTAAATTTAAAGCCTAAAAATATTTCGGACCTATAAAAAATATGGAACGTAGTTAAACCTATCATATTTTAATCTGTTACAGCGCCAAAAAGTAACCCTTTAACAAAAAATATTCTTTGCAAAATTCAAATTTCACGCCAAAAGATTCACAGGACCTTTCATCTAAGCGTAAATTCCCAAGCCAGGCATACTTATAGCAACTAACCTTGAAATTACGGGCGTGCGAACATTTTCATTCTGGCCCGTAACTTACGCAAATTTACGTGATGTTTTAATCTAAAAAGCTGAGTGTGTTCGCGTGGAAAATCCCAAATTAAAGGGACCTCCGTGCGAGTGACTTAGGACCACGGGCCCCAGAGGAACGCGGAGAAATATGAAGCCGGAGCACATCCCATAACGACTCTAATGTCTTAACATACGGATAGTCGTAACGGTATTTAAACGAATTGAGGTAGGTATTTCATTTTGTAATTGCTTGAATTTTTCGTTGTCTGCTTAAGGTTAGAAGACGTAAGCCTGGAGATAATAGGATAATCAGCCTACCTCCCTGTTGTTCATCAAAAGCCACTTCAAGTTTATTTCTTCTTTTTCATTCCCATGGAATTCGTCATGGCTTTTGTTGGCAAACCATGACATGAGGATAGAAAGAAGACGACAATATTAGCAGTTCCGTGGAAGTAGTTTCAGATACGATTTCAGCAGGTTCTCGAGTGGCGACCACGAATCGGAAGACGCAGCGTTGGCAGGCCTCCCACCAGGTGGAGCGACGATATTGTCAGAGTTGCGGGCACCCGGTGGATGCAAATGGCAAGTTGTCGTTCATTGTAGCGTTCTAAGGGGGAGGCCTTTAACCAGCAGTGGGCGTCTTCCGATGATGACTTTCAGATAAAGATTTTGGGGAATTAAGAAACAAGACCAGAAAATGGACGGCTAATAACACGTTGTATTCCCACACCATTACATCAATCTGGTTCAGATAAGCTAGATAGTTAAGTTAATGATCAACAAAATGGTCTCACTGCAGTAAGCACTTAACTCGTTCAATTGTAATTGAATACCTTTGATAGATGTTAAGCCCAGTGTAAAGCCAGAAAGTCTGAAACAGGTTCTAACTGAATTCCGAAGTTTAAATAGGAGGAAAATACTGAAATGAAGTTACTTGCATAGTCTCGTCAAACTAAACGTTTAACATAATTAAATAATATTATTTGTGATGTTTGAATGCTTTTTCTGGTTATAGGGTAAGTAGAAAAACCATTTTATCAGTTTGCATAGTTTTTCGTAAAATTATGTTCACTTAATGGAATATTCTGTGATTATGTTTAGGAAAATATTGAGTGTTACTAATCATAAAATGCATAGTACCTGGCCAAAAAAGTACGCATCTTGTTAGATATACATTGAGAGTGTGCCATTACCAATAAAATAATCTTGTAGCGCTGTAGCCAAGTGATTGGATTGCTGCGCTAAGGGCTGCGGGTTCGATTCCCGCACGAGATATAAAGTTGTGCGATCCGCAGATGATTGTCCCCAGTCTGGGTATTTGTGTATGTGTTACTTCATGTTTGTGAAACGCACCTACGATACATGATGAGAAATTCCTACAGTGGGGCGACGTTTATAAAAAAACTTATACGTAGATACACAAATAGAGATTAAAATAAAAACAAAATCCATTTAAAGTTTTAATCCAAACTGTGACAGTATAAGGCTAAACCCATTTTTGTTTTATTCAGCTATACGGGAGCAAATTCGATATGGGTAGATGTACTCGTATATTCAGTTTCCGATACCCAAAATAATGAAATAAAATGGCTTATGCAACAGCATCACGCGACGTTAAAATAATGTAGACATTGTTTTTTTTTTCATTCTTTGTAGGACGATTAGTGAACGTTATTCTTGCTGGAACCCTCAATAAATAAACTAGTCGGATTCTATTCTATTATCGTATGGTTGAAGAACAACCTGATGTCAGAATTTAAACCGCCTGTAGGCCTCTGACATGGCTTTACACAACGTTGAAAAATCTCTCAGGTGTGCTGGTTTCCTCACGATGTTTTCCTTCACCGTTTTTAGCAACTGATAACTAATTTATAGTACGCACATGAATTCGAAATGACATTGGTGAGTGCCGGGGTTTGGACTTGTGACCTTTGACTTGGCAGTCCAACGGTTACACCTCTCAGCTATCAGTGCTTCAGTGCTAACTAGTCGGAAAGAATACAATATTATTGAAATAAGAATACTGCTAAAGTCTTCTTCTGTTCTGCCACTATCATTATCATCATCATCACATCAGCCTATTGCAGTCCACTGCTGAACGTAGGCCTTCCCCGGGGTACGCCACAAGGCCCGCTCTCCCGTTTTCACCATCCAGTCATTGACACCATGAGCAATAAATAATCGCTTATACCTTGAAAAGAAAATTAAACATATATGATTAAAACATTTTAAGACTACACGGAATTAACACAAACTATTTTCAAGAGAGTCCAAATAAATATTTTTTTCATTGATCCTCTTTGAAGCTACCAATAAAAAAACCTCATTTCCCCACTTGACTTGAAATACCTCTTGAGTACTTAAGATACCTAAAAGGATCTATTAAAACCTCAATTCATACAAGTAAGTCAATTCATAAGGTGTACTACAAATTTTGGGAGCATTACTTGTGTCCTTATAACAATATAATCTGCTTACATTATGCTAATGCAGAGGTACTGTGTCACGGCTGTTCAGTAAATGGGACGCGAGGTTTTAGACAAATCCTTGAGACTCGCTAATGTGGAAGTGCTTTATGTGGACATTATATGAGCTCCGTTGTGTTTACCTTAATGTACCTAAAGGCGAATTACAGAACGTGGGTTATTTAGAAATGAGTACTGGTTAGAACTGCGAATACCTCGTTGGTTTGTGGTCATTGCCACCGCTAGCGTGAGATCCTGGATCCTATTTCCAGGTCGGGCAGAGTGTTATTGCGTTTAACCATGGAAAATTTTCAGTAGCAGCACGGAGTATAGATTTTTGCCCGGTTAATTGCAAATTGCCCCCTATATCGCTTGGACTTATAAACTTAATTGGACTAAATGTTGGCGTACTTACACCTTTGGCTACCCTTTCGAGAGATATAAGGCGTGATATTTTAAATGTTAGAAGCATTATATTTTGGAGCAATAAATCGGATTCAATGTCGATTACGCATCGAGTCTTCGTTTTTTGAAGTCATGGCATTCGGAATCAATTACAGGTCTTAAAGTCGTCGCACTACATTTTTCTTACTTAATTTTGAATTGAAAGAAAAGACTTTAAGTGACACCTTGAACTTGAGTTGAGGGTCGATTTAAAAAACCCTTTAACAATCACTGCTAGATGGATTTTCTCAAAAGGTGTATTTGAGTTGCTATTACTGGTAATGGACACGTTTTAAAAAGGACTTTATGTAGGTAGTTATTTCTATGAAGTAATAATTTAATATCGATTTAGTCGGAACGTAAAATATTTCTTGAACTTATTGTTATCGTAAACGTACTGGGAGAGCCCAGTACGTTCAGGGTATTTCCAGACCATATCCATTTCAACGAAATGTTGCCATATATATATACATTATTTTTTTTTTTCCCTCTGTACAGATTTTATATATTTAAGTGTATTATTTATTTATGTTGTATCTTTTTGCACCGGTTTGACGTCATATCGTTAGGATCGGCTATCGCTGAAAATCAGCGCTGAGACTTTGTCTCGCAGGGGGTCGCAGCATTAATGCTGAGCGAGGGGTCGTATTACGTGCGTGGGACGCATATACCCCCTTCATGTTAATTTTTTTCTCGGTATGTTTATATTTTTTGTGTTATATGCGTTTTACTCACGTGATTAAAAGTATTCCTTTCTTTCTTTCTTTCTATATGTCAGAAGATGTTTCGATGATCACCAGAATAGTCAAATTGGGAACAATACATACCATACACATAACTCGTTTAATGTAATTGACGTTACGCCGACGCACCTCGAAGCTTCTGTCAGAAATAGCAATACCAGTCCCCAAGTCTGCTGAACCCCTATGATGGTGCGGTAATGTACTCTAAAGATCCACATAAATAAAAGAGCTTGTTAAATCTCAACATTGCAACAAGAGTAACACAGAACACAGAATAATAAATCGACACAACCGCTCAACTAAAACTGAAAAATATTTCCACTCGTTACTTGTGCCGTGGGGAAAAATAAGTGCCTCGACGATTCCGCTTTATTATTTTTATTATCGCCGAGTTATCTACATGACAGAACGATTATTCCGCCGACGACGTCACGGATACGCAGCGTATCGTCAGCGATACGCCGGCGAATAAAATACGACCTAATACTCATTTATTATTGAACTTGGTGGCATGGAGTATAGTTCCGAGTCAATCGTGCGTAGAAATGGTTGTGAAAGAAAATATACTAAATGATAATGTTGAAAATACCAGACCGTTTTTCTTTCAATATATGGGGTATGATGCTTCTATTAAGCATTGATATCGGATGTTTTTTGAAGGCTAACTAGTGTTTTTGGTGGATATTTTTTTAGTTTTTGAAACATTGGAAAATTTTACATCTATTTTAACTCTGCTCCTTGCTACCAAAACTGATATACAGAACAAGTTGATCCAAAAAATAATGTAAGTAATCATGTTCTACCTCCAGAATCTCATGTTTTAAAACTATTTGGGTTACATAGAATAAAAAAACAAATAATTAAATATTCAACAGCTGTCTAAGCGAAAGTTGGGAAACTTTTTCACTCGTAAACATATCAATATGGATAATTTATAAGGCCCAACTGGGTTGAAAGAGAAAAGAGGAAGGCATCTATCAAATCGCTGTTTTTTCTATACAATAGGCACAGGCACATACGGGAATTTCGCCTTTAATGTTACACAAAAGGCTTTAGTTTTGATGCCAGTTTCTTTGCTCTAATGGACTTTAGGAAGGTCGTGGGGTCGTTAACCGAGGCATTTTCAGGGTTGAGAAAGTAAAGCGTACTTATTTTAAATTAAAAACGGCAATGTAGAAGATCCAGAGGCGTTACAGATATAATTAGATCTATAGTACATTTTTTAACTTATTGCTGGCCAAAAAATATAGCAAGGTTAGAAAAAGTTGAGGTTTGTTTCTGGTAAGTACGTACTGAGCAAAGAGCCTAAAGCTAATTGCTTAGGACGGCAAAAAGTGGCTATAAGGTTTAATGATAGGATACTATCTATACTTATAATAAAACTGTAGAGAGGTCAATTCTGTACATTGAATATATATTCAAAATTATTATTGGAGGATAACTGGTGATCGATACTGATGCCAAAAATGCAATTAGTAAATTTTTTGTCGGTCTGTCTGTCTGTCTGTCTGTCTGTCTGTATGTGTACGCATGGGTCAAAAACTACTGAAGGGATTTTAACCAAACTTGGTACGATTGTAGTCCATACGCCTGGGCAGGTTATAGGCTATATAACATAACGCTAAAACACATAGGAGCTGAGCAGTAACGATAAATTTGAAGCAAGTCGGATGAAAATGCGCTTTCGAGCTCTTATCCTCGCATACGTCGATCATACACCAAAAGTATGTATTACAAAAATGATGGTCTCTAAAAGATCTACAAAAAAGTCCTCTATAATATATATCTATCTTTTATAAATTAGCCACAATAACGTGTTTAATCGTTAGGCACTTCTTCAACTGTATTAATAAAATATATAAGTATATTGTATTTCACATAGATATAGCGTTATCAAACTCCAATATTCAAAAAGTACAATTTAATATCTATTTTATTAAAAAAAAAGAAATCGGTATATAAGATATAGATGAAATAAAACTTCCAAATCTCGCCGCGCCAGTATGGGTACGGCTATACGGTTGATTTTAGTTTAACGCGCGACACGGCCATCCGCTGCATTTATAAAAAGGCGGGGGCATTCACGCGCCACCTTATCGTCCGGTTAAGCAGTAACAGCTCCCTCAGAGCTAACTGCGAGAGACATTTTCGAAAAAAAAATTTGCGCCACATTCACTCACATTGTCACTGTTAATGCGAACAGACGTGGTTCTTATTGACTCTTTGGAATCTTCTTCTTATCGTATGGTTGATGAATAACCTGGTGTCAGAGTTTAAACCGCCTGTAGGACTTTACATGGCTTTACACACCGTTGAAACATCTCTCAGGTGTGCCGGTTTCCTCACGATGTTTTCCTTCACCGTTTTTAGCAACTGATAACTTATTTATAGTACGCACATGAATTTGAAAAGACATTGGTGCGTGCCGGGAATTGAACTTGCGACATCTGACTTGACAGTCGTACTACTATGTAAAGATTGCCATGTATGTAAAGACAATTTACATGTACATGTAAAGATTGACGTAACTTTTTTTTTATGAACCGATTAAAATGAAACAAATACTAAATGTTATGGGTAGCTGCCACAATACATCAATGAAAACCGCATTCAAATCGGTTCAGTCGTTTCTGAGAACGCACTAGCGTTCAAACGCACAGACAAACCGACAAACAGACAAAAATTTTAAAAACTATATTCTTGGCGTCGCGCGTCGGTGACATAAATATAGAGTGTATAAATTGTTTTTCTTTTTTAAAAATGAATGTACAAACAGGTCGTTTACGATTTTATTGTATGTATAATTATAGATTTTTTCTGATTACCTCATAGACAATTGTAATTCTCGCAGCAAGTAACACATACGGTTCTCCGGAACTTATTTCTGTCAAAGTAATTTAACGACTCTTAGCTCAAAGGCATCCTTCAGCTGTAACATCATTGAGGCGGACATTCTAGCAGCAAGATAGATTTTCTATCCTGTGTATAACGATTTCGGCTGAGTGTACAGCCTTATGCTTCGCCATGACCATCAACATCAACCATTACCATTTAATCTTACGAATACTTAGCTGCTTCTTACACGCATACACAATCGTACGACGCTTACTCTTAGGTCACGAGTTCCCTATAAATATTGTCTGTTGAGATACTGATACATTGGGATCTACACCAAACCTAGCGAAATTGTGGGAGTAGGTACAATATGTGCACCTCTGCCTACGCCTTCGCGGAATACAAGCGTGTCGTTGTCGTATGTTTTATAACAATATTTTTTATAAGAGTCAACTGCAATGATTCCCTATTTTAACTTAATTACGAATAAACCGACAAACAGACAAAATATCCAAAATAATAGAAATGGGTTGTATTGTATAGGTTTCTAAAACGTCGCCCCACACTAGGAATTTCTCCTGTATCGCGGGTGCGTTTCACAAACTTGAAATTTCACTTACACAAACACCCAGACTCGGGACAAACATCTACGGATCACACTTTTTTGCGGGAATCGAACCCACAACCAATCGCTTAGCCACTGCGCCAATCAGGTCGTCACGGTTGTCTTTTATCCTTGGCATTTTTTTTTCTACAGTAGTTTCAATGTACAGGAACTCAGAAACGCACAAAACGGATTTATTTATGTTCTCTTCTTCAGTTATATATTATTTTCAATAGACTTTCTGTAACTTCCGTAATTACCGTTCAATTTTTGCGGTTTTTTTTAATACCGGAAAGTATTCTTAGTTAAATAAGTGGTTTAAAGATTTTTAACCTACTTAAAACAGCCTGCCCGGTAGGTATTTTTTTCTGTTAAAAGTTCAATTTACTACTGGTGTTTTATCCGAAATACACGCGGACGAAGTCGCGGGCAACAGCTATACATGTAATAAAATAGTACGGCATGGCGTAAAAACTACTAAATCGAATTCGCTCAAACTTAGCTAATATATTAAAAACAATTTAAAAATACTTTTGCTGTTTCCGAATTTCCACGCGGACGGAGTCGCGGGCACATCTAGTAATATATAATATTTAATTTCCTGTGATTTGGGTACCTGATTGTGAGTAAGTAGATATCCATATTGTATTAGCGCAAAACAACTTCAATCCCAGACTAGTAGCCATTGCAATTATCATAATTATAAGTTCTGTAGATTACAAGGAAATCTTACTAGCTAGCCAACAATCATTAACCACACCTGAAATATGATTACAAACATATAATATTACCATGGTTAGTTCTATAATTATGTGTTCATCCAAGCCGCCATGTTAATTGATTACGTACGGCACGGTAACCCGTCCTTTTTCCCTGTTTCTCACATCAACATGAATATTGATAGACCTGCAACCCACGTAATATTAACAAGCTTTAAAAATTAATTTATATCTGGCTCCATACAATTGAATTCATAAATGATTCAGAGGAAAACAAATAAAATCAGCAATTCACCGTATTCACCTTTTACCCGGACACCTATAACATAATTGTATTTTTTCAATTATATGTCAAAGTTGTCGTAAAGCGTTGTCTCACTTGCTTCCATTTTGTTTATCTGTTGATATATGTACATTGCTAGTTATTTGAAGCTCTATAAGTTTTGAGTTCAATTAGACCCAAAGGCTAATGATTTTCTTGTCGTATGGTTGATGAACAACCTGGTGTCAGAGTTTAAACAGCCTTTTGGCCCCTGACATGGCATTAGACACCGTTAAAAATCTCTCAAGAGTCGCCGGTTTTGTCTTTGTTTTTAGCCTGATTGGCGCAGTGGCTAAGCGATTAGACTGCTGCGCTAAGGGTTGCGGGTTCGATTCCCGCACGGGGCAAAAATTGTGCGATCCACATTTGATTGTCCCGAGTCTGGGTGTTTGTGTATGTGATATTTCATGTTTGTGAAACGCACCTACGATACAGGAGAAATTCCTAGTGTGGGGCGACGTTTTTTTTTTTTTTAAAATTACTAATTTATAATACGCATATGAATTCGGAAAGACATTGGTGCGTGCCGGGGATTGATCTTGCGACATTTGACTTGTCAGTCCAACGGCCACTCGGCTATTAGTGCTATAGGCCAAAAATGATGATCTACTAGATCGTATGTGCAACGTAATTAATTCGAAAATAGCAAATAAGGTTGATATGTCGGAAAAAATATCACAGTAATTATCCCGTGAATATTAAAGACATCGTCTCAGGCAAAAGAGATGGTGTGATGAGCTTGCCTACTTGTAACACATGACTTGACACTGATTCATAAAAAAAGTTCGTAATCTGGAGGAATGGAAAAAGTGCCGTTAGATTATGAACGAAATTAAAATAAATAGGGCATAAAAAGTGTTCGATGTTACTTTTAAAGTAAACTCGATCTAGAAAATTCTGTCATACACTCACGTTAAATAAGTTTGTTACTTAAACATTTCAAACTTAGAGTGAAATTACGCAATGTTAATATTATCACTTACATAGTCTTATTTAATCATGTGCAAAATGGTTCTAATTAAATTAGTTATCAGCATGTAAAGAAGATAATTGCTTTGAAACTCTCATATTGGTTACAAAATTTGTTTATCAACAGTTAAACTATCTGTAGGTGTAGTATTTTATTCGTAGTGTTTCGCACGGTCATTGAACTTATGTTTCTAGTAGATTAATATTTTATATGCTTTTTTGGTTGTTGTCAACAACATTAAAACATAAAGTCATCACTTTTTTCACTTCACAATTCAAAAAAGTATTACCTAATTTAAAATGGGGAATGCTTTATTATTAATAAACATCACACATAAAAAAAATCGGTCTAAGTATTAATAACCACTTTTGTTAAGGTTGAAACTGACCAATCTTACTAAGGTATAAATACTTTTTGTTTTTATGACTCATCTGGACCACAACGACATGTAAAGCAAAAAAAAATTGCAAGCGAAAAAACCTCTACTAAAACATTCTAACAAAAGCATGTCTAAAACAGAACACATACTTCAAAACATATTGTAAAAAGCACACATTACTCGGGTTCTAAACTGTCAAGCAATTACAACGAAGTTTCAGGCAAATGAGGACTGACATTCATTCATTTGAACTTCATTTGGCACGGTTGACAGGCGTTTATTTTACGGGCTCGGCAATTTCGGGCTTCGTTTCAGGGAATGACGTGCCGTTTGAAGGGTTAGCCCTAAAATCTGTTTTGTTTGCTTTTATATGGGCATTTGAGTCTGCACCAATTCCCGTGTCGTAATAGAACGGTTTTAGACGAACTATTATGTTGTCATTGGAAATGTCTTTGCATACAGTAGCACGTTCTATAATTTCGAGTATCAAAATGATAGTTTAATAAAATTAGGGTAACTCCGGTTTTGTATCGATAGTATATTCTTATGCGCGACAAAGACCAATAAACTTTTAAAATTGCTAACCCTAAAACAAAATGCGTGACTCATTATAATAATGTTCACGAGTATTGCTTTACTTGTTACATTCTAAAGAGGTTAATGGTATGGGTGTACTAGAAAACTTCAGTTATGCATAATCGATTTCGTTCAGAGCTACTTATATTACATTTTAATGTACCCGATGTTTTGAGATTCCGTTTGAACCAATATTTAGTATGATGAGGAGATTGAAGTTACGGGTTTAGATGGAAAATGTTATTAGTTCTCTATTTACTTTTATTATGAGAAAAAAGGAGTAAACTGGCATCTGATGAATTTTAAAGCAAATATCAAAATATGTAAAATAACTATTACACAATTTTTGCTTATCGCGGGTTGGTGATTTTTCTCTAAATCAACGTTAAAGCTTAACATAATTGAGCACTGATAGCCGAGTGGTATGACCGTTGGACTGCCAAGTCTAAGGTCGCAAGTTCGAAACCCGGCACGCACCAATGTCTCTTCGAATTCATGTGCGTTATATAAATTAGTTATCAGTTGTTAAAAACGGTGAAGGAAAACATCGTGAGGAAACCGGCACACCTGAAAGATTTTTCAACGGTGTGTAAAGCCATGTCAGGCCTACAAGTGGTTTAAACTCTGACACCAGGTTGTTAATCAACCATACTATAAGAAGAAGCTTAACATAAAAAGTACTTTTCGTAACTATACTAACATCTTTTATAACATTTAAATCAGTTTCAAAAACTGTATGATAAGGATACTAAAATCGCAAGTGGACGCAAAACACGACCAAAATATATGAAATTTGCAGATTTTCATACGTCTCCTAAAGTATTTCGTTCACACTACACTCCTTCTAACGTAAGTGACAAGGCTTTGTCGGATATAAGAACGCTCTGCCATATTATTTGTCAGGGAAAATGTAGTGACAGCTTTCTCAGAAGCACTGGGAAGAGATAAAGTGTGAAGGTAGTTTATTTATTGTGTAATGACAAAAATACTGGAACTGAAAAATGTGTGTCCAGTATTCACGTGTGATGTAAACTTGACATCAAGGGGACGCTGGTCTTTGAATTAAAAAAAGATACAAACGGCAGAAGCTTGCTCGAGATGAGATCTGAATCATATAAGATACTAATGAAAATAAATCATATAGGTACATCAACGTCATCATTGGCCTTTACGTCTATTACAGGCGATCTATGGTGATGTCTGTGAGGCATATAAGTACATAAACTATTAGAAATAGATCCTTAGAACATTACGGTACTAATTCAAACCTAAGTTCCAACAAAACATTAGAACTTCCTATAACATATCCTTGACGATAGAGAAGTACCCATAAGGTCATCAACAATGTTCTGTAAAAGACTTGCGATGATTAATGCCATTATGTTTAGTGCTATCATCAAACCTAAATTCTCCGAAGAGGTAGGAACAGTGTTCCTAAGCACACACCCGCATATTGCCAGACTAGCTCTGTATAATTTGGTGTTACTTTGTGTTTGAAAAATTATATAATTAATTTAAATAAATAATTGAGAAAATCAAAATGGTTACGAACAGTTTTATTAGTATTTCACAGACTTGAATTTGCAACCACGGGCAACTAAATATGGTCTACCTCAGGAAGTCTTGAATTTCCAATGCAACTGCTAAAGTCCTAAATCCAACAAAAAACTTATACCAACGTCATTTAACAAATTGAATTGAATTCTCTATAGACATATTCATAAACCCCCAATTTTCCATCTACTACTCTTATCAACAAGTATATGAAATTTTATGAAGTAAATGTCCGAAAACAGTTAACCTTTAAACATATAACTCTGGAGTGTGTTAGGCCGTAAAAAGACATTTTATGAGAATCTTGAGTATCGTAAAATGAAGGGTTACGTGTTTTTGATCTGATGTTACTGTTGAACCGTTGTCCTACGTGGGTGAGACATGCGATGTGACGTGACGGGTACTAAATTTAAAACAAATTAATGCCTTTATACGTACATATATATCCTTATTGGCGTATATATCCCTGAACATAAAATTTAAAAACCTCATCGTATTGAGATTATATTCAAATTCATAATTTTGTTTCATTCGAGAATTTTCAGGTTCCAAAATTCAAACGTCTAGTTTCGTCCAAATCAAAGACAAACGCAGCTTGACATCCCAATGGTCTGTATAAATTGAATGAACCACTTCAGTATTAATAAAACAACAACTGCGTCCTACAATCCTTGACATTTAGAACACTAATTTTAGGAATATTAGACTTACCGTCACTCTTAATTATTTCATACCTTTTGTAATCTAAACACAAAACAAGAAATTATTTGTATTTTATTACCTTAAATTGAGATATTTCCTGAGAGGTAGGTAGGTGGGCTGATGTGAATATTAAAGGTAAAAAACTAAAATTGAAATTATAATAACACAACACAAAAAGTAAACCTAAAATGTAGTAAAATATTTGAGCAGGTTAGCTGCTGTTAACTTCCTTTTGGGTTTAAAACGGCTTGATTGAAAACAAATATCTGATAATGGAAACCGAAAAAAAAGTCGACACCACGCGGCGCGGCTCGTGGTATCACCCGATGAGAAGCCACTATAAATCTTACAATAATATTCATCCCATCAAACTTGCTTTCCACTCAGAGAAAACTGCTTCAATAGGATATTTAATATTTTCTCTCTTATATTATTTCCTTCAACAAACACCGTGCTCATGCTTGTTACCTTATATCTTTATATAGCATCGCCTCGGTTTGTCGCGTTGTCACTCACGTGGGACAACGGATAACGTGTCTTTGATCTGACGTAACTGCTAAGCGGTACGTATATGAGATTTGAGAATGTATACCGGCTTTACAAACACGCGATTTCGTATCCCGAGACTACAATACAAACGAGTTGGATAATAAAATATTTTAATATGTTGCGAATTTGGAGTACAGAGATATCTACGTAATACTGTTACCCCTGTAACTCTTAAAGACATAGGTATGGATGTTCTTTTTCTTTGGGAGTATAAAAATATATGTACATATGTATAGGTTTCAGGTGGTGGAGCCTATTGCTATTAATGTGGCCACACAAGATTAATTGACGCATACGACTTACTAGGATAGCCATAGTGTGTTTTCTAGATTTTCCAAAACGTGGATTGTGTACCTACATAAAATATTTCATGTCAATCTCGTCAAAAAAAGTGGCAGTACACTTGACGTATAGAAATAAAGAGAATAAAAATTATAGAATCGACAATAGATCACATAGTCGAAACATCATGTCATCCCTGTAAAATTATCATTACGTTCGATTTCTATCCGTTATGCGTTGTGCCACTGCTTAGGGTCCCTAGTACTGCTCTTTTAAAGTCTCAAGTCAAATTGTCAATGTCAATGGATGCATTTTACTAAAGATCGATAAATATGGCCTAGTCAACCAGCATCATAGTAGCGAAGCACTATACTTGAGAGTAGGTTTACAACTAGTGGATATGTAGCTTGTGGCACGCGGCCTGTGGGGTGCCGGGCCAGACTAGCACCATCCCATCTCGTCCCGTCCAGTAGATGGGCGGCAGCGCCTTCTGTTACTTCACCACCAATACTGCGATCTCCAAGCCGCTTACCAAGTGTGGGGATTACGGCAAGCCCCCCAAGGAGGTGGTGTTGTTCAACAGTGGACGTATTCCAGCTGATGATGATGAATGTAGCTCGAAATAATAATAAACAATATTTACATCATAAAACTTTGACAGTCAGAAAGTAGGTCAGAGGTCAACCCAAAATATTTGGCAGATAGTTTCCAATGTCCAAGGATGCACAAACAAGTGGAAACTGTGGTTGCGTCCTTATCGTTTCTTACGGTACTCATGGGAAATGATGGGATAGCCTGTACATAGCCGAGATAATGGCCGCAAGGGCTATAGTAATGATAATCTGTGTAGTTATCGCTAAGTTATGATAATAGTGTAAACTAAGTAGCTGAGATGACCCTCAATTTGAGGACCATCATGCACACACGTAGAAAGCTGATGTGAAAATTAATGGAATAATATTTTGCAGATACAAATAACGAGGGGCTTGTGAGTCGTGGTTAAGACACATGAATGGGCCGATCGTTTAAGGTTAAGCCGTACTTGTCGCTGTCAGGCCATGGATGGGTCGCAGTCACCATCCATTTTCAAGACTATTCCGTGACTCGACAGCACTTATACCCCCATTTGTCAGTCACAGATCTTTGACAGTCATTACGTCACAGTCACGTATTAACATGACGCATGCGCTATCGGTTAGCGACCACTAAATTTCCGACAGTATTCAGTAAATTTTCATTAGCAACAGTGGTTTCTAATAGTTCAACAAACACATAACAATATCAAGTTAACATCCTCCTCGTAAAATTGCTGAATATTTAATAAAATACCGTCTGGTCCTTCGAGACGCGTATAACACTAACGTTCTTACCTCCTAACAATCTTTGTAGCTCGTAAAGTAATTAAGTCTTGAACAAAGGGTGGGACGTGTTCCCTAGATAATTCTTACAGGTATGTGAAGCCTGAAATTTAAAGTAAAATGGTGTATAGATAAGCGGTTGGTAAGTTAAGGTCTAGACCTATATCTTCACGGTTGTAATCCCCAAAGGCAAGATTTAATACGATAGGTGGTATAAAATGTGGGTAGATCACTGTTTGGGCCATTAACGGCTTACTACTACCTTTTAAGGGCCTGAGTTCTTGAGATATAAGATTTATTATTTACTGATAATATTATATATCTTTTGAACATGAAGAAATACTGTATTTGTAAAAGAAACAAACCAGTAACTTAGGTTTCGAGCCACTTAACAACTTCATTGTTGATCTCAGCATCCTAAATCTTCTAAAAGGTACGCATAGAACATGGCAAGCCACTGTCTCAAGCCTGAATGGGTGACGAACTGACCTAAGATTAACTTACTTACCGACTTACTATACATGATTGATATCCTGCGCTTTAAAAACGTAAAAGCTTTTAATACAAATCCAATTCACTTAATTTTAAACAATATACCCAGCTTGTTTTTGCGTTTCTTCATACATTATAGTAGTACGCTTTCCCGTATATGAGGACCACAAGCCAATGAAAATGAGTACCTAAAGACCAACTTCTTAAGTATGCACTACGTATAAAACACTCTCTCCCACTTTCCCCGATATGACTCCAGAAATACAACCAACTTGTGATGTTACGTTATGACCGTCCCTAGCAAATGTATTTTTACGGTCCTCAGTTTTATAACTTTGTTTTCTTGCTGTCATCAAACGGTCTAGACTCACAGTAAAATGGACACGTTTCGTGTTTTACACTGGAGGCACTTAGTGAAGTTATTTAGGATTTTATTGGCTGTTGTTTTCGGAAGGTTATTCTTTTGATCGGGTTGGCTTAAATAAAAAATATACCAATTAACGAATTTATCAAAGCCTATTGGGTGAGTGATCAATACCACTGTTCAATTCAATTCAATTCAAAACATTTATTTCAGACTTTTTGGTCCATATGGTGTTAGTATTACAACGGGATAACTTAAGGCTATGTTAGTTACTTACACACACCATAATACCACCACCACCACCACTATATAACGTCGAGTAGCTAGCTATTATCGTATCATATCGTGAGATAGATATTTCATATTTTCTCGCGATCACGATGTTACTCTTTAGAGAAATTTGATAATTTAGATGGTCTGCACCACACTCTTAAATTTGACACTAGATTCCTATTACACATTGTATATTTAGTCTGTAGTCCTAGTCAGTCCATTTATGAACATCTACACTTCAGCAAATTCACAAATGGCTTCTGAGAAATCTTAATTTTGGACCAAGTTTTACGTCAGTAATGCATGTTTCATATTGCAAAAAACGTCTAATAATTTTGCTAATCTGCAGTACTAGCTTGGTCATTTTATACCGTTCTGTAAGCTAATTTTACCTGCTACTAGTCTGAACGATCTACTACGCCACAGTAAAGGCTCGCTTCATTAGTGGTAACAGATGCAAGAGTTTTAACTAGTAATGGTTGGTATTAACCATGATATATTAGAGCGCACACAGGCTGCGGGTAAGCGCTTAGCAATATCGCTTCACATACTGTTTTTGTGAAGGTAATTACTGGAAATTATACGTATTTTTCAAAGTTTTGATCTACCAAACTGGTCTTTGTGGACTTACAATAAATTACAAAAGTAAATAATGTGAAGTTTTCAAAAACGTGCGTCAGTTGACAATATTGTATTGTGAAAACTCCGTCATGAAACGTCGCGTTATCTACATACTACAGATTTTAACTTATTGCGTTAACTTCAAATGGGCTCTATGCTCGTTGCCATAGAAATAACAAACGTTAATGATAATAAGTTAAAAACGCATTAAAACGCAACTACCCATGGTAGAGCACTTAGAACACTGAGCCTACAAATATAATTATTTTAAGTTATAGGTATTCAGGTCGTACTTGAATTTTCATTTATTACACCTCTATATAACTACTTTTTAAGTTTCCAAACCACTGCCTCAAGTGTCTACAGAAAATAGTAATTCAGTTTTATAATCATTTATTTTTTATGTCCCTTTAAAGTTAGGCTATTGACGAGAAACTTACGGAAAGTCTAGTTATTCAGCTTTATAGAGGCATTTTGTTGCATAATATATTACTATATATAACAAAAATACCAGTAGGTTACCATCCCATGAGAGAAAAGATATCACATTCTGAAAACAAGCATTGATAAGAATTTTTGCTCACAGTGTCTTCGCAAACTCAGGGTCTACCAGCTACACCCAACTTTGTGCTAGAAAACCTATATAACACGAACGAACTTGAGTATAATTCAAATGTTAATTACATCAGAAAGAAACTGCAGAATAAACCTAAAATGAGTTATGTACTACACGTGGCATGTACACAAGACTGCTAACAATTAATAAAACTAAATGACAGATACATATGCCTTATGTATTCATCATCATCATCAGCCAAAAGACGGCTCCTGTTGAACATAGGGCTCCCCGTTTAAGCCCGCGGGGGGGAGGAGGTGTATAATCCCCACGCTTGGCAAGCGGCTTGGGGATCGTAGTATTGCTGGTTGAGTTACAGAAGACGCTGCTGCCCATCTTCTGAATTTTCCCTTAGTCGCCTCTTACGACACGGGAGGAAAGAGGGTGGTCAATTATTCTAGGCCGGATACCACACGGCACCACAGGCATATATATTAAGTATTTTTTTAAATATATGAGAAGAGTTTTTCACATGAAATTAATCAAGTTTCGTTTTTGACAATGTTAATATTTAAGAATTGATTGTCAATACCATTCGTATCGTCAACACTTGCAATGGAATAAACGTTGGGCTTTTTTATAAGAGGAAAGGCCTATTTCCAGCTGTGGACTAAGATAGGCTGATAATGATGATGAAGCTTTTTAATTGTTTGGCTTATATTCCCAAGGTAGAAGATTAAATAGATATAGAGATATAGAAAGTATCTATAGTGTAAACGTTTAAGTCAACTCCCTAAATAATTGTACGTGGCAAAGAGTCAACCACCGCCCTACGTTCCACTATGTTCTGTTCAAACTACCAGGACCTCATGACCCAAGGGGATGCCCGTACTTATTTAGTGCACTTGAACGAAACTCCTTTAATCGTACCTCTACTTTAGTAGTCAAATTGCTGTGTGAATAAATTAAAAGTTTCAGCTATTTCACCTCACAAGTAATTTTCTTAGACAAAGTTAACTTTTCATGGAATTACAGAAGAGCTTCGCAATTGCTTTTCTTGTTGTAATGCTTGCTTCACGAGTTTTCAAGGGCATTCTGTGTTTAGGTAATGATTATATTATGCTTTGTTACAGTTTGGAGAATGTAAAAGTTAAACTACCACGTGTTATGTGTTAGTATGGGTTACTTATAATATTTTTTAAAGCTTAGTGTCATTTTTGAAATTCGAGTGCGGTAGAGCATTCGGATTTCGACTTAGATAACAGTAAGATTAAAACCATGGTTTTTTTTAAAGAAAATTGCCCCACACTAAGAATTTCTCCTGTATCGTGGGTGCGTTCCACAAACATGAAATATCACATACACAAACACCCTGAATCGGGACAAACATCTGCGGATCACACGAATGTTAGTCCCGTGCGGGAATCGAATCCCCTAACCCTAAGCGCAGCAGTCTAATCGCTTAGCCATTGCGCCAATCAGGTCGTAGTTCTCGATTAAGCTTTAAATTAATCGTTATAACGACCATAATATTCTCCGATACTAGAGTGCTTAGAATTATATAGAGGGCCGTGACCTGTACAATAAATAAAAAGCATGCTGATGCGATTTATATTAGACAATTTTCCGAAACACTCATAATAACATGTTATTTTTGAACAAAAAATGCGACTGCTGAGCATGAGGTCCTTGGCTCGAATCCCGGGTCGGGCAGTGTTAGTGAGTTTTCCATTAGCTAATTCTCAGTAGCAGCCCGGAGTCTAGATTTATGCCTGGTTGACGGCAATAAGCTCGCCCCCTATTACATTGGGACCTATTACATAACTAAAATGTGGGTGTACGAAATATGTTTATTGTGCCTCTCCAGGGAATACAGGCGTGATGTTATGTTTTAGAATTTCCAATGAAATGCCACAAAAATTCCGGGTATATTAAACTTCTGAAGCACAAACAAAAACGTCTCGATATAAAACAGTCTAGTCCTTTACTAAAAGCGTTACGTAAGTTTGTCCCCCTCACAAAGCCCTCAGAGCGCCATCAAGCGGGATATCTTCATAAATTAACATTCAAAGTGTTGTTAGCTAGATGACGTACTCGACCTTCGCGTAAATTAATAACAACATTACTGTGTTAATGCGAGTTCTTAGAACTTGGACTGTCCATGGAGATTACAATTTGACAGGGTTTGGAGGAATCATTATTTATATTTTATTTTGACTGCGTAGTCTTTAGGCTGCGTAAACCAAACTTTTTCGATAAGTCAATCCGGTACCTAATAGGGTATTAGGACCTGATTTAAATGAACATTTTATGTACCTCATTTGTACTTTTGTTGTACAAAACATTTTATGTATTTTCGAGGAAATACCTATACTAACTAAAATAAAAAAATTATAGGTCTTCAAAATATTGTGTTTAATCATAAAACCTTTTTGTTCCAAAATGAGAGCGGGATATGTACACAAGAAGTTTGCGGTTTGCCAAATTTTCAGGTTCAAAGTTTAATATCAAAATCATTATTTATAAGTAACACATTAAGGCACTTTATCAGTATACAGTAAAACTGGCCGAAGACAAGCTTTGAACTAAATGAAAATACGTTTCATAAAAGGTAGGTATATTATAGAATCCTTATTTAACCATACAACTTCACAAAATAACAGAAACACAAGGTAAAATATTAAATTTACACTTGTATGGTCATAAATGGTTTGTGTGCCGTGTGATTTCATGGCTAGAATAGACCACCCCCTTTCCTCCCGTGGGTGTCGTAAGAGACTAAGGGATATTTCTGGCGAGATGGGCAGTAGCTTTCCCCCGTGTAGGTATCGTTTCCCATGCTGCGGTTGCCAAGTGCCAACCCGCCTGCCCAGCGTGGTGAGTATGGGGGAAACTCCCATGAAGAGTAGCCAAAGAAAACGGCACGTAGTGCCCCCGACCGCTGTACTATTCCACGTAACTGGTAGTGTCTGGGTGGCGAAAACTTGTGGCGTACCCTGGAGGAGGCCTTAGTTCAGCAGTGGACTGCAATAGGCTGATGTTTCAATAATTTAAGAATTATATAACACTTCTCGTGCAAATCCTAAATGCAATGAGCCAAAAAAGGGCCCAATGGATTCAAACAGACTTGTCGCCTCGCCACTACATAGCCAGACTAACTGAAGGAGAAGGACTCTATCTATCTCTTCTAGGACCATACGCTATTCATTATGAAGTGTGACACTACTGCTTATTTTGCTGTGTTACGACGAAACACACTCCCCTTAAAATCAATTTACAAACTTTGTAGCTATATTGATATTTATTAGTTTTACCCAACAAACAAGGGACTACTGTGTTTTGTTGTCTATTTCCTTATATTAAACTATGTGGTATAGAGTAGTTGTTTAGATTATAATATTAAATACGTAACTTTACAAAATTAATTGTGAAACGTTTTAATTTGAGGGGTTATAACATCAACATAACATCACGCCTGTAACGGTAGGAATGGGTGTATAGTACCTACACCCACATTTCGCCCACATTAGTTATGTTATAGGTCTAGAGCCAATTGCCATCATTCGAGAGGTCAAAGTTTAAGAATATAATTTCGATTGGACTGTCTAGAGATTGAGTGCTAAGAAGTGATGAGCTGGTGTTTGTCCGATAAATAGCAATAGAACCATAAAAAAAGAATTGCCTCGAAAACAAAACCATTTTTTTCTGGGTGCCAGATAAAAACCAGCATCAAGCACGGGTATATGATTTTATTTATTTAGCTGTGGTTCACACCAAGCTGATCTGGCAACCCGTTTGGTCCAGCCGTGAGACACACTGCTCAAACTGAACTATTTTAGTTAGTAGTTTACTTTTAGACTTTATTTTCTATTGTTATACATAGATACATACATAAAGTCACACCTATTTCCACGAGGGGTAGGCAGAGACCACGGATTTCCATTTGCTACGATATTTTCGTTATACATAATCATAATATTAATCGTTGTTTACTTTTTGTTGACTTGTGTAGTTGTGATCAAATAAAATATGCTGTCATTCTTTCTTTGCAAAAGTCGGTTAAATTAAGCACAGCCTGTAGCCATTACACCTTGTCAATAAAACGCCCTTCTGAGTTACGTATATAAAAAACATACAAATTCATTTTTATTTATAAAAATAGTAATTATATTTTGACCTCGTAACAACCAAGGCAGCAAAAGGAGTCGAATAAAAACTTGGTAACTATAGGCTTGAAAGGGATTGATTAGATTCGTAGCGCCACCTGCGCTGTTTAACTTCGTTATTCGTCGAAAAAATAATATAATTTCAAGGTTACGCTTAAAAAATTTGGATATAAAATGCGAGTCTGATTATTTTTTCAATAGACACATCATCTACAACATGTGACTTGATTATGAGCTGCGTAAGTAAAAAAATCGACGACAAATTTCGACGTCGGATTTTTTTTACTTTTTCGTTTCACTAACTTGTAACATACACATTTGTGTATGGGTATTTAACTAGACCTGGGACAAACATCTGCGGATCCCATAAATTTTGGTCCCATGCGGGAATCGAACCCGCAACCCCTAGCGTAGCAGTTAAATCACTTAGCTACTGCGCCAATCAGGTTGACCAAAGGAAAATACCTCCACATTTTCTATCAGAAATATTATGTGTAAATGAAATTTTGAGCTCGGACCCTGCATATCCGCGAAATCTGCGCATCAGAACATTTGCCAAAAATGGCAAAAAGGACCAAATTCGTAACCAATAGTACTAAACAGTCTAAACTTCGCTATTCCACTGATGAAGTCTCTTAAATTGATAGAAGTCTTAAGCCATACTATACGGTGTGAATGAACGAAGTCCATAAATAAACTGGCAACTGTCAATCTGGGAGATTTCGCTGACAGACTCTTTATTAAAACGTCCTTCATCTGCTTTTTGCTGATTTCGAAATATGAAGGAGTATAGAATGGGTACATTTTAGAAAAACTTGCAAGTCAACCGTCTTTATGGCAGTGATCCAAGTAACGTTTACATTTCGCTGCCAATACATGTTATATTGATTTATAATGTAAAAGGCGAACCTACTGAAATAACAGAAATAGAATGGCAAAAATATGCTGATGAAATCAGATTTTTTTTATTTGTTGATACCTAATCATTTTGAATCATTGTCTTGATTGCTGCAATTGATGCATTAATAAAAAAACATCACATCTTATGCCATCAACCGGGCCCAAGTTCAGACTTCATGCTGCTACTGAGAATAACCTAATGGAAAACCCAATAACACGGCCCGACCCGGGGTTCGAAGCTAGGGCCTCGTGCTCAGCAGTCGCGTTTAGAGACCACAAGAAGAACGAACCAGCTAAAATCCTAAGAATAATATTACTAAAAATGCTACACGCTGCTGCTACGCCAGCTACTCTTACACAAGGGCAATCAATACGGGTTAGATCAAGATGAGAAAAAGTAATATGGCAAAAAGATTCTTACAGGATATGGAACGTTATGACGCCATACGATGTCAAATCATATCACAATCTTATTATAACTTTGAAATGTTAAAAGCATCGGTATCTGATAAATCTGGCTCGTGTCATTTTAGGAAATTGGATTAGATTTTGATTCATATTTCTGGCTTCCATTTTGTATTTCACTGTTACATTCCTTTTCGTCGGTTTTCTTTGTGTGACCATATTTTACCGGATTTTTTGTGTGTATGAAATGGTTTTTCTTACATCGAAACTATTGCAATTTACATAGGCCGCAGTTCAATAAATCCGCTGATACATACCTTTAATTTATCATCATCAGCCTATCTCAGTCTACTGCTGGTCACTCAAATCATTTCTTTCTCTTCAGATAAGTCTTAAGTAACAAAACATCACGCCCAGTTTTGCCAGTTATGTTTAAGTTACAAATGTAATAGGGGGCGAGCCTATTGCCATCAACCGGGCACAATCCAGACTCCATGCTGTCATTGAGAATGACCAATGGAAAAGTCTTAAAATCCTGGAAGATTCATAGTAATAGGTATTGCATTATCATAAAATTGACATATAATTTTTGGTCTTGGATGGATTTTGTATTTCACTCCGTTGAAAATCACAAGCGTCATTTATGTATCTATCACATGAACACAAAAGGTGACGACTCGTCGTTAACAATTTGTATAGGAATTGCGATAATTATTACATAAAATCAATCTCAGATTATATATTTAGTTTGAAGCCGATGGTAAAGGCTGAAATATTACTTGTTAATTGGTATAAACTTTTAACAACTTCCTACAACAACCCTTAGGGTGCGTCCAGATGGGAAACGCGGAGCGAACATTAATTTGTAAGCGTTTGAAAAATCTGACGAGCATTTACGACTGAGCGAACTTGGATAGCTGTTTTTATCACATAGTTTTATTTTGTTTCGCAAATTATGAAAGGGAAAGAGATAAGTTTGCAAACTCTATGAAAGTAATTAATTTGTTAAACACGAACACTGTAAAAAAATAACAAACTAGCTCTAATTTGTCCTATCATTGCCAGGGCTAAGACCTCCTTTAATACAGAGGAGAAAGAGCAATAATTACCACGCTAGCTCACTGCTGGTCGATAATTCCCATTATATAATGTTCATAGACTAGCCAACTACGTACGAGATATTAAAGAGCACAAGTATGCGAGCAAACTCAGGTGCACTCTATATTCCCTCGCTCCCATAGTCCGATGGGACGGTTGACCCGACTGGAGAGAGATCAGGCGCAAGACCAACGACTTTACGTGCCTTCCGAAGAAGGGCCCCTCCCTACTCGACATGTGAAAACGGTCACCCATTACAAAACTGACCGCGGCAACCGTGGCTTCTATAGATTGATCTGCGTGGTAGCTACGTAGCAACGAGCGTCTTCATTTTTCCATTCCATACAGATTCTATCATGATGATTATCACCGTATTTGACGACCTGATTGGCGTAGTGGCTAAGCGATTAGACTGCTGCGCTAAGGGTAGCGGGTTCGATTCCCGCACGGGGCAAAAATTTGTGCGATCCACATTTGTTTGTCCCGAGTCTGGGTGTTTGTGTATGTGATATTTCATGTTTGTGAAACGCACCCACGATACAGGAGAAATTCCTAGTGTGGGGCGAAGTTTAAAAAAAAAAAACCGTTAGCCAGTGGTATCTTAAAATAAGTAAGTCATATTGATGCTTCATCATCATCATCAGCCGGAAGGCGTCCACCGTTGAACAAACACCTCACCCTTATTGATGCATACCTTTTATGAAACATGAGCAAAAACAAATGAAAAATTTAACACGTAAATTGAAAGTCGTTAGTCTGTATGGAGCCTTCTATTAGTAGAGGTATTCGGATTTCTAAATTGCCACGCAAATTACTGAACTCTAATTGTATACAAAATGGAAATTTATGACTAGTATAAAATATCTTATTTATTCCTTCTATGTTCATGAAATAGTTTCGTTACTTACTGTGTGATATTAAGCGGAATATTAAGATTATTTTCATATATTTGTATTCTTACTGTATTCAGTAACTAATTAGTTTTTTATACGATTAAACTAAAATAAATAAGATGAAATACGCGCTTTGTGTGACTTAGACTGAAATTTTTGACGACTTGATTGGCGTAGTGACTAAGCGCGCGATTGCTGCGCTAGGGGTTGCAGGTTCGATTCCCGCTCGGGCCAAAAATATGTGTAATTCGCAGATGCTCGTACGATAATTGATTAAATATGATTGAAACCCACCTACGATACAGGAGAAATTCCTAGCGGAGGGCGCCATTTAAAAAACAATAATGAAATACTATAGCAGTACAGTCAGGTGATTGGTTTGATTGTCGGCAACTGTACTCGTATGTACGTAATTCTAACAGTATAGTCCACAATTTGCTACATTCCTGTTAACCTCATTATAATCCTTGGGATTAGACCCTAAACTGTACATCCTTTGAAACATAATGAGGATTATAATTTAGTACCCTTCTAAGTGATAACATCTCCATTTAATTGTATTTTGTAGGCTCATTTAAATAAGACTTCTGGATAACTTTTTTAATTAAATCCTCTCTTATTTTTAAATAGGTAATGTAATCATCGTGATTGTATCTTTTGTATTTTTACTTTTTCAATCTATAAAGTATGTATCTGGCCCATTGCAGGGCAAAGGCCTCTTCTCGTATAGAGAAGTATTGAGCATTGATCACCACGCTGGCTCAATGCAGGTTGGCGTAGTATACCTAGAAGAAATAGGGTAATTAGGAGGTTTGATATTAGTCATTTTTTATTTATGGCACTTTGCTGAATTCTAATCTAATGAGAGTAATTAAAGACGATGAGCGTTTAAAAAAATAGTACCACAATTTTTTAGGTTGAGATGAGGTTAAAACCAATTCGAATTTCCATCACTTGTATTACATTAAACGGGAAATTTAACGGCGTCTAAGAACAATTAAATACCTACAGGTGCAGCGGCAAACGAATGTGTTGCCAACATTTCGTCTCGACCATTTCCTGAGCAATTCTACATGTTCATATCTTTAATTTCCTCATTGCCCGGCCGCCGGTCACTTTCATTTCAAAAGGTTCAAATGTTTCTATATAAAAGTTATACATATTCCCTCATATTTGATGAAGGTTCGTATAGGAAATTGGTCCTCTTCATTCTAATCATCTTTTATTCAGTTTGTTCTTCGCTTCGTACGTTTTGTGCGTTGTCAATATTGATTTATGAATTAAGCAAACGATATTAGGGAAATGTGGATGAGAGATGTTGTTACTTTTTAGCTTAGTGAATTACGTTGAGTAAATATTTGTTTTTTGCAACAAGGTATGTATAAGTTCACTAGCTGTGCCCCGCGGTTTCACCCGCGTGAATCTTAATACCTAGTTATTTCGCTATTCGGGGCTAAGACAAATCCATCAAATCGGAGATTAATAAAATCGGTCCTGTCGTTCTTGAGTTATAAGTGGTGTAACTTACCTGACTTTGTTTTGTATAATTATATTAAGATTTGTGCTGGCGATATCCCGCCTACATTGGTGGTTGGCTTGTAGTTGGTAGCCTTGAAAAAACTTCACGGGAAATCCACGAAAAATCTCTGTTATTGACAACATTACGCTGTATTTGTAGACATTGTAAGGCTCACAACTTCATAAGAAATAGACAGGAGGTCTTATAAACATAATTTTTAAATTAGTCACTGAAACTGAAAAGGTACAATGACATTGAATCAGTCACATTTATACTTACCTAGATTTCCACATACAACTGGGCACTACGATATTTACTCTAGAAATGTGTATAAAGTACCCGAAATCATACGAATCAATGATGCATCAGTCACTTATACCTGCCAGGATTTCCCACAAATCAATTGAAATCTCAACAAAACACCCCAAATCATACGAATAATATGCGGTGTGGCATATTGCAACATTCATTGTCAATTTACGCACACTGCACTACGCATGTGCGCAAATTGACTCACCGTTATAACTCATAAATAGGCAACATGTGTGAAATTAGGATATGCTGCAGCAACAAAAGTTTGGTGTGACTAGTTTTAAGATAAGAATGTAAAAAAAAATCTTAATTCCTTATTCAATGTGTAGAGTTTCTTGCGTTATTTCTTCTTCCCAGCTATACCACTAGAAAACGGTAAGGCATGGGCGTTTTGGAGGCAATCTTATGTATGACGTCAGAAAGTGCTACATATTCTAAATAGTTCATTATATGAAATGTTCGTCCGACACGATAACTTTTATAACTTTCAATCTAATTGCACCTTAAAAATAAGCTGAAGTAGGTATCAACTGCTCTATCAATATTATGGCTGGTTCGATTCATAATTTTAAATATGCAGTTTGTTGAAAAGATTATACATATCATGGCTCAACCTTGAAACTCCTAAAGAATTTTTAAGAAACACTTTAGCAAAATTGTTCGGAAACGCGAGTCGTGTCAGAAAATTTACATTTTATTAATCTCCGAATGAGGACGGAGTGAGTTCCTAAAAAAAAAAGAGCAAAAAAAAAACAATATGAAAGCTCGGCTGCGGAGATTGGAACCGTCCTTTCTCATTGATGAAATTTTGCTAAAGAAATTCTATAAAATTAAACTTGACGTTTCGGAGTGCCCTAGAAGAATGGATCCGGAATCTCATTGGTAAGATCCAAGTTTGGGCACATTATTTGAATTTATTTAATATAAATATAATTAAATCAGATCAGCAATAGATTCAATAACTAAATAGCGGTTGGTAAAAAAGAATACTTCTCAGATAAATTAAATACTGTAGTTGTATTAACGTACGTACGTGTAATACCTGCTTAAACGCAATAGATATGGTATGCTAAATATTTGGTGGGAAATTAAACCTTTTGAGCGTGACATCGGCAGCGCATTTTATTTTCCATTGTATTTCTGTTAAATGATATTTGTATTGGCGTTTACTGTAACTTCGCCACCAATACTGTAATCCCCAAGCCACTTGCCAAGTGTGGGGATTATGGCACCCCCCCCTCTTTTAAGGGGGAGGTCTTTGTTCAACAGTGGACGGCTTCCGGCTGATTATGATAATATTGGTATATGATATTCGTTCAAACAAAACTAATAGGTAACTTTCTTTCTCCTAAATATTTGTTCCAAGCCCTGCCGCTTGTGCATTGACACAATACACACATTCGCAAACGGACCAAATATAAAACTCGTATAGTCATACATTTTTTTAGACAGTTATGAAGACTCATATTATCTTAAAACAAATTGGTGCAGGTTAATTTAAAGTGCCATTAAGGATTGGCAGTTAAGAACTTCATTTAAGCTGTTCGTAACGGAAGTTTATAACGGGTTTAGTAAACATTAATGTGTTATGATCTGATACCTTAATTTGTCGAGTACTGAGAATTTGTAAAACATAGTCATTGGAATTTCATATCGAACTAGTTATTAATTTTATGGGGTGCAGGTAGAGAGCCTCTACGAGTGACGGTACTTCAGTACATCCAGTGCACTCCGGACGGTTAACCTTGCTACCATCCTTGTTGACTGACCAATCTACTACACCACGGCATGACCTATTCCATGTGACTATTGGCTCATGGCGATACAAAGAAGAAGATTTTATTTTACTAAGAAATTTTTTCGCTTCCACACCTGCAATTTTTATAATCAAACAAAATATTACCCAAGAATAATATGATTATGTACTCTCTAAGCATAATAAGCAAAGGGCCAAAGTAAATTCAACTTTAATAATTTTTAAGTTGAAACATTTTCTTTCTTTTCTATTTTAGAATTGCAAAACGTAAGATAAGCCGTACCCTTGCCTCTTAAAATAAAATAGAAAATAAATAATCTAAGTTGACGTTAATCAATATAAGCTTCAAGTGAACCTAAAACAAACTTATTTAATGTAAATATATTACAACTTAATTCTAACTCAAATTAAAACAAACACGCTAAAAATTGATATGTTAATTATTTTTACCTTCAGAAAAAACCAAAAACTAATTTAAAGTAACGATAAAAATTCCAACCATACTTTACCTTTAGCCAAACAACGCAAGTTCTTGGTAACCTCAAATAAAGCCACCTACATAAAATACAACGTTTATATTATGCCTATATAGAACATAATATAATGAGTTTACTTAAATCCCTGTCTAAACATCAAACCATCGTTTGAGCTTACCATAAACTTAGCTAATTAAACTTCCGCAGCTGAACCCGTGGGATACCAGTGCGTAGATGTTTATATTGAAGTCCAATACTTTCCGACCATTAAAATTAAATATGGAGCCGTGGAATTAGAATTTTAATAGGATTATGTTGACCATCCTGTATACCCCAAGAGGCACACCTGTGAGTATGGAAAGGTGAACCTACATACATAAATAATAAAGCATACTATATGTGTGCCAAAATATCGCTGGACAGTAAAACAGTCAACGACACAAAAAGGTAAAAATTTGGAAAAGAAATCGGACATGGTATCACAATGATGAATTAATTTGCCGCTTTGTTCGACGCTAACCTCTAACTAGAAATGTTATGGTTTATTATTATCAGCCGGGAGGCACAGACATTCTAGATAATTGTAAAACGCTAGACGAATATAATAGCTAGTGTATGGGATTGACATAATTTAGTCCGATTACAATATAGTCATAGACATTATATCCACTCCATAAATTCACCATTCTATTCTATTTCTATTCGTATAGCGTACAGCCACTTGTTTATGCCCTCTGTGTGATAACTATCAACATCGCTTAGCGTTCACTATTTCTCAAAAAAAGACAATCGCCAAAACATTGTTTTCTAAAAATACTCGTACATTACGTCTGTACGCTGTGTCGTATCGCCTCTGTTCCCTTTCAACGTGTAATGGTACATAAATTGTATGTGATTGATCACTCTCCCGTTACCCATATCTAAATGTAAGTAATGCGGAATATTTTGTTTACAGAACATTATCATTACAATATATTATGTACGAAATAAAGCTTATTTTTCTGTGAATACAAATCATTGTTTTTATGGCTAGACTGGAATGTATGTTTCGTTTTTTTGTGTTGAATTTGGTATGTTCAGTAGTTATTATTTTATTCTATTGGAGGTTTAAATTTTAGCTCAGTAAGCAGAAGGCAATCTGGTTTGCACTGAACACATTATCATCATCAGCATATTTCAGTCCACTGCTGGACATAGGCCTCTTCAATGGTACGTTACTGAGCTTGACTTTCGGACTTTCACATAAAGGAACTAAAAAATATTTTGAAAAGACCACTATTTAGATTTTAAGTTTACGTTTAGCAGCATTATAGTGCTTTCTACTGAAATGTTTTGTTTTGTTGCATAGTTTTTATGTCTTCTGACTAAAGGATTGTAGGTACAACAAACCAAAATATTTAGAACACCTAACTTATTATCAAAGTAATAATTTCCTCGTATATTTTTACCAACAAACATTCTACACTTTTATACAATATATAATATAATTTTACTTATACGTTTATACGTCTAGAATTCTTTTGGAGAATCAGTACCAACAATAATAATAATATCTTAGGACAACTCACACACGGTCATTTGATCCCAAACTAGGCAGAGTCTGTATTACGGTAACCAGACAACTGATAAACACACCTACTAATATATTTCTAAATTATATATTATAGATATACATAGGTACATAATAAAGATTAATTACACTCAGGCACAGAACATATGATTATGGTCATTACACAAAAAAAATTCGTGGGTGGGAGTTGAACCCACGACCTCCGTTTTAGCAGTCAGGGTCACTAACCACTAGACCAACAGGCCAGACAAGAAAAATTTAAATACGTAAATTAAAAAAGAAATAAAAAATCTAGCCATGCACAGACTAAAATACTTACGTGTGTGTAACAAATGGATGTATGAGTAACACATTCATTTGTTTTCAACCTTCAAACGTAATCCAAAGAAAAGCCTATTATTTTACTTCATATCACTGTCTGTGTTTTGATAAACGAGAATGTCTGAGCTGAACGAGCAAACCTTTGTCGTAACACAGATCCATTTTTATATATATGTAGGTAATAACTTATCCTAGAAAGCGTCCTATAAAATGGTCTTGGAATAGACAAGAGATTTTATTACGTTTCTTTGATTTGGGCTGGAGTTACTTGTCATGGTAGGGATCGCTTAGAAATTCAACTTGAGTCTATTTACTTTTCTAGTCTAGAACTAGAGTCTATTCTACTCCATCGCTCAGAAGATTGCCATGAATAAAATAATAAACGTTTTTTTAAACGTTGACCCACACTCTCACTCGTTTTTTTTCTTGTATCGTGAGCGCGTTTTACAAACATGAAATATCACAAACATAAACTCCCAAACTCGAGACAAACATCTGCGGATCACACATTTTGTTATCCCGCGCGGGAATCGGAGCCACAACTCTTAGCGCAGTAGTCCAATCGCGTAACCACTGCGCCAATCAGGTGGTCAAAAGGGGGTAGGGTGGTGCACATATAGTACACCCACATTTTGCCAGATATGTAATAGGTCCCCATTTAACAGGGGGCGTGCCTATTGCCATCAACCGGACACTAATCCAGACACCATGCTGTTACTAAGAATTACCTAATGGAAAAACCCAGTAACACTTTGCCATACCCGGGATTCGGATTCAGGACTTCATGCTCAGCAGCCACGCTTAGCGACCTGTAGATATTTAATTAATTTTTAAATAAGAGAAAAATAAGAAATTAGATTTTTTCTTGTGTACCTTTGTCACCATGAATGGTAGGTACTTCAAATAACTAATCTTCTTGTTCTTTGTATCGGCATTAGCCAATTTTCGGGTCACTGTGGTGTAGAGATTGACCTGTCATCTAGTAGAATGGTAGTAAGGTTGACAGCACAGTGTTCGCCGGACGTACATATTCGCTCATAGACGCCCTTAATTCGCACCCCTGAAAATACTATAAAAATATAATTGTGAAATTAAAAAGTAACATGACTTTTAATGTCATTTTAGCATGTCCCACGCTAAGCTTAAATTCAAATTGGAGTAGGGAATTTGAAAATTGATGGACACGAGCGGGATTCGAACCCGTGACCTTCATCTAACCGAGTCGCAGCTCTTACCACCAGTAGACACGGTAGATTAGTTGGTAAATTAAGAGCTACACCACGGTTAGGCGAGAGGCGCGGATTCCGTTCATACTCGTGTCCATAATTTTAAAATTTTCTTTTATCAATTTGAAATATCGTTATTTTTAGGCTCTCAGCACTTAACCCTGCGCACAAAAATCTGGTTCGTAACTTTGACCCAACTTCCTATATTTTGACCTCGTCACAATCCCAGTTCGCTTACTACTTAATATCTTTAGACAAGAACACATAAACTGTAAGCAAAGAGCGCTGATTACAACAACTTATTATTTAATTAACGGCAAAATTACCGAGTTGGAGACTGATATTACTAATTACAGAAGTTATTTGTGTAAGAAATATAATTAAAGGGGCTTAATTGATGCCCTTTCACTCTACTGTCTTGTAATTACAAATCCAAGATTAGGTAGTAATAAGAAAATGGCGCGTGGAATAATATATACCCGTGGATGTCATAGGAGGCGACAAAGGGAAAATCCAGAAGATGGGCAGCTGCGTCTTTTGTAACTTTACCTCCAATACTGCGATCCTCAAGCCGCTTGCCAATCGTGGGGATTATGGCAACCCCCCCTTTTAAAGGCAGGCCTTTGTTTAACGGTGGACGTCTTCCGGCTGATGATGATGATGATGCTGCTACTGAGCATTACCTAATGGAAAAACCCAGTAACAATTTGCCCGACCTAAGATTCGAACCCAAGACTTCATGCTCAGCAGTCATGTTTTACGTACGCAAAATAAAGCAATCATTTACAAGTAGATGAGCTATATAACATAATTTACAAAGCATGAATATTTCGTCAGAAAAAATACGCTCTATTCATGACACTCATTAAAATCCTCCTTATATTGAGTGTTTGTATAAAATTATACTAAAATGTGGTCGGAATACCGAAATTTCCTGTACGTATAATCCGTAATATGTATCCTGTATATTTGACGCAGTAATTATTAGTTCTAGCTTCGAAATAGGTGTAAAGGTAAACAAGAAAAAGGTGAAGTAATTACTGTAATTAATATATGTACATTGAACATTAGGTTGCCGAGCGTGAGATCTAGAACTTCAAAGGAACTTGACTAGATTGGCGCAAAACACATTAATGCGTAAAATTGTAGAGGTGTATGCCCTAGAAGTGGACAGAAAAGGCTACGAAAGGTGATAATGATGTTCAGGTAATCATACCCTTTAACGAAATTTTAAATGAAGAGTCTAAAGAATGCGAATTATTTATTGGTGGCTGCCATTGGCATTGGAGGCTATGGATCACAAAAATCACATCTTTCATGTTTGAGGCAGGCAAGTTTTTTGGCAGTTCCAAAAGAATTGTAACTGATAAAGTGGACTTTCGGCAAGACCGCACAAAAAATCTTCAGCCAGGCTAATTCACACATAATTTAAACAAGTTTTGGAGGACTATTTACAAGTAAATTAGACGCCTAACGACTATACAACAAGTTGTAAGGTTGATTAGGCTTCCTGCCTACAGTTTACGATATGAAAGCGAGACGCCGCTTCGTGCAGTGTAATACGGCGTCTCGCTTCCACAAAGTAAACTGTCCTGTTTTAAGAGTTTATGGTAAGGAGGCTGTTCTAAGATTGTATTCAGTTTAGCCTTACTCTATAACAAAATCAGTAGATAAAAACGAAATAAATATTTTCTCTAGTTTCATTTGTAGCTTCGTAGACGATAATAAATTCAAAAGATACGATGAAAATTAGCATTGTAAGCGCGATTAGTGTTCATTTGCCTTTTAAATATTTTATAGCAAGAATAATATTTGAGTGTTACTAAGTATTTTTTCAGGATTAATCAAAACATTAGAATTACAACACAGAGAGAACAATTGTTCAATCAATTGGTTGAGCCGTTAATGACTAGAGATCGTCAGACGGATCGTCGGACTACCTTAAGTAGTTGGAAAGACACTATAAGAAGAAGATGATTGACTAGAGGCTCTCACAAGTAGGTACAAATTTTTTATATACCTACTGATGAGAAAATACATTATTCTGATAATAATGTTTTTAGGTGGGCGAGGATAAATGACCTGTACTATCGAGCATTGATGAATGCGAGGAGGGTGACTGATGTGAAATTGGTGGTAAATCAGAATCTTAAGATATTGAAAATTCGTGGTGTTAGCTTACTCTTCCGGAAAAAGGACTTGATCCGAATAGTAAATGGGATCACAATGTAATTAGAAGTGATAGTCGGTAGCAATTGTTAGTTCTGTAGGATTTTTTGCCCAATAGTTAATTTTTTTTTTATTTTCCTTCCAAACATTTTACTTTATTTTGTTGTCGTATTAAACACATTGTTAATTTACCATATTTTATTTAAAAGTGTAACCTTTGGAGTTTTTTGCCGACTTCTCCATAGGAATGACATTTTTGGAACCGTGCAACTAGCATCTCGACCTTTCGCAAGCGCCTGTAATTGGTTTATACGAGAAAAAAATATTTTTTGAATACACATACCACGTATGACTTCATTAGCAAAATATTTATATTCACCAGATACCCTGCTCTACAAAAGGTTCTTACGTATTAATTTTAAGTCGACTTAAGTACGAAGGTAGCTTAGTTTCAGTTTTAATATTCGTTAGCATAAATAAAAAGGTATCGTTTTCCTAGAACCATTGAATATCTTTCTTTAGTTTATCAAGAGTACTTTGAAGGAATAAAGCTGGATTTTTAAGATATGTTTGATCATTATATAGCTCACTGCAAGAATACAAATCTCACAAAGAATTTAGGGCAAGTCTAGAAGATTAAAGACTTTTTTGATCACAAATACGTTAGAAGTCTCGAAGGTACTAATTTAGCTTTTTCATATTATTTGGTATCAAAGTATTTGTGTAAAATTGTATAAAAAGTATTTGTTGTACGTTAAGACAAGCTGAAAAGACTACTTGAAATGCTACTGAGTGCTTTATCAAAGAAATAATATTTAATTCTTAATTCTTTATTGTACATACAAAACATACATTTAGATATAAAATACACATGAAATTAGATGTACAGAGGCGAGCTTAACTCAAAATTGAGTTTTCTAACAGCAAACCTTTGAGTTATTGAGAGATTTGCTTACGAGGATAATAAAAGTGTACAACAAGAAGAAAAGGAAAAAAAAATAATAATTATACTAACTTACAGGTATTATACATAATATATATAAGAAAAACATACTTATTTACATACCAATAGTACATAATATAAACATACTTAATATTATAATACATAAACTAAAATATTAATATACATACATACATAATGATACTAATTATTCAAACTGAAAGGAAATGCTCTTTGATTCTTCTCTTGAATACATCTAACGAGGGGCTATCACGCAAGGAGTGAGGAAGCGAGTTCCAGAGGCGTACTGCACGAATTGTGAATGATTCATCATAACGACTAGAGGAATGACAAGGAGTACGAAGGAGTAGAGAGGAAGACGTGCGACAGTGTTTACCCCTAGGGATCAAGAATTCGAAACGTTCGCGAAGATAGGCCGGAGAATTGGGATTATGAAGAACGGAGTACAGGAGAGAGAGGATGTGTGAGTCTCGACGTCTGCGAATAGGCAACCACCTCAGCCTGGCTCGGAATTCCGACACATGATCGTACTTCCGAAGACCAAAAATGAAGCGGATGCACAAATTCTGCAGACGTTCAAGTTTATTAAGAAGTTCCTCCGTAGCATCGAGAAAAGAAACATCGGCGTAATCTATAAGAGGCAGAAGAAGAGATTGGGCAAGAGTTATTTTAGTGTGAAGAGGCAGGAACTTTTGGAGACGTTTAAGAGACTGGAATGAGCAATAAACCTTCCTGCTGACTTCAGCAATATGCGTTACCCAAGACAGGTGACAGTCTATATAGACGCCCAAGTTTTTGGCACTACGAGAGAAGGGTATCGGGATAGAGTCATACATTACTGGCGGCAGAGACGGGTGATCTAAAAGATTATAAAAGTACCTACCCCCAATGATAAGGGCTTGAGATTTGGATGGATTGACCAATAGACCGAAAGATTTAGCCCACTGATCAATCAAACCAAGGTCACTATTCATGGAAGCAATGGCAGCCGAAAGATCCTCAATCTTGAAATGTTGGTAAAGTTGCAAGTCGTCAGCATAGAGATGATAATGTGAAGCTAAGACTTTAGTGATAGCATTAATAAAAATGGAGAAAAGAAGAGGAGAAAGGACGCCACCCTGGGGAACACCCGCAGCAAGATCATACCACTCAGAAGAGGCCTCATCGGAACGAACAGACTGCGACCGACCCCGAAGATAAGAATTAAACCAAGCCGTTGCAGAAGGAGAGACATTTAAAGAGGATAAGATCCCCAAGAGTATGTCAAAATCAACTGAGTTAAAAGCACTGCTAAAATCCAGGAGTACAAGAACTGTAAGAAGCCTGTTTTCCATGGCCAGCCGGATGTCGTCAGTTATTTTGACTAGTGCCGTTACAGTGCTATGACCAGGACGGAAACCAGATTGAAAGGGACTTAGCAGGCTGTGAGAGGAAAGGTAGTGAGACAGTTGATTGTGAACTATACTCTCAAGGACCTTGGATAGGACAGGGAGTATGGAGATCGGACGGAATTGGGATAGAGAAGTAGGATTTGGGACTTTGGGCAGTGGCAGGACATGGGCCTTTTTCCAAGCGGAGGGAAAGGAACTTGTTTCTAAGGAGAAGTTGATTATATGAGTAATTGTAGGGACGAGGTCATCTAGGATGGGAAGGAGCATAGGAAGTTGTAGGCCATCATCTCCCACCGCCTTTGTGGAGATAGATAGGATTTGCTTTTTTATGTCTCGCTCTGCAACGTGCTTAAATATAAATGAGGTACATGCTGGCAAAGGAAGATTGGAGAGACTGTTAAGAGTGACAGATTTGATAGTGTCATCCAAGGTAACGGGTGATTTGGAGAAATGACGGTTTATAGCATTCAGGTCCATATTAATAATAATAATAATAATAAATTTCTTTATTCGAGTAACCATGACTCAATAATGTTAGTATTACCTAAAACTATGTTAGTAACATTTTACAACTTAATTTATTGCTGCCTTATCCCATGCGAGACGGCACAACAATGCCTCACGTATGCACAGTCGAGACGCCCAGCTATCATACTCAGGACACTGTTGGAGCTGTCCCGCACCCTGCGCACCAGAGAAGCACACCTCTTTCGCATAGTCGCATAAAAGCAATCTACATGTGCGTCAGCAAACATCCCCGATGCGCTACAGAAGCGAGGCAGCCCCACCAGTATCCTAAACGCGTTATTGTATTGAACGCGGAGAGCGCTGTATGACCTTTGAGTATATCTGGCCCATAGGCTGCACGTGTAGAAAGAAGTACAGTAAGCCCTGAAAAGTGTGATCTTTACGTGAAGGGAACAACGTGCAAACCTACGGGCCAGCATGTTCGCTCTAATCGACAACGCTCTCCGCTCCCGTTCAATGTCATCATCATCGTGGAGGCTAGGGGTCAATAAGTGGCCCAGATATTTAAACTTATACACTCTTTTTAACGGTATCCCGTTGAGTGCAACAGGTGGTATAACACTAGTGTTTTTACCCCCAGCCTCGAAAACCATGATTTCCGACTTTTTACAATTATACGTCAGTCCATGTTGTTCTGCGTATCCTTCACAATGGGCCACAAGTTTTCTCAACCCACAGACCGACGCACTCAACAGCACCATATCGTCTGCGTAACTAATATTATTGACGCAGACACCATCTACATGGCAACCGACTCTGATGCTGCTAAGCTCCTCAATCAGCTCATTAACATAAAGGTTGAAGAGCGTAGGTGAGCTCAACCCCCCCTGCCTCACCCCGCACTCCAACCTATATGGTTCAGACAGCTCTCCATTCCATCGAACATTGTTGATCTGGCTTCCATACCAATATTTAAAGATGTTAAGGAGTTCTTTTGGCAGGCTAGTGTTTTCCAATTTTTGCCACAACTTATTGTAGGAAACCAGATCAAATGCCCTCGAAAGGTCCAAAAAGCAGGCGTAAACTGGCGTTCCCCTCTGTGTATAATACGTGACAGTATGCTTAAGACCCAGCACTGCAGTCTCCGTCGACAGCCCAGGACGAAATCCGAACTGGTTGTCGTGAAGCCTGATGACAGAGTCCAACTGAGCGTTAAGCACACTGTCAAACACCTTTGACACTACCGTAGCGAGTGAAATTGGCCTATAATTGCTGCTGTCTGCGAGGTCCCCAGTTTTGTTTTTAACAATGGGCACAACAACTGTACGCATCATCTCATCTGGCAGGTAACTATGACTCAAACAAAAGCTATACAACATGGCAAGGACCCTCGGCAAATGTGGACCCGCATATTGAAGGTGTTCAATGCTCAACCCATCGTGGCCAGGGGACTTACCACGCGTCATAGATTTTATAATTTTAGTTATTTCAGCCGCGTGAAATTTAACCTGTAATTCCACTCCGGGTTGAGCATCCAACGCCATACGTGACGGCCCTAGTGGCGATTTTACAGAAAACAGTTCTTTAAAAAGGTTGGCAATTTCTTTTGAATTATTCACACCGTTGACGCTCACAGGCACACCTGCTTTACTCTGCAACCGGTTTGTCTGCTTCCAAAACCCCTTAAAATCATGTTTAGTATGACATGACGCTAAGACATCCATTTTCAGCTGGTCTTTATGATCCTGACACCATTTGACACGCGACTTAAAGATTTTTCTACTTTCACGCATTTCATTAAATAAATTCCCAGAAGTGGGCTTTCCATTCAGAACCCACCGCAAAAATTGCTCCCGAGCGTGCCTGTGAGCGTCGGCAACATGGGTATTCCACCCTACAATTTTTCTAGATGATCTATTACTATCAACCCTTCCAGCTACTGCTGCTTCGCTTAAGGCGCATACAATTTGTAAATAAAAGTTATCGATTATATTCCTGTGACTAGGGTTATTACAAACATAATCACAACACTTACTTAATTCTTGAGGGAAGTCAATTAATCGTAATTTCTCATGACATTCTTTTTGATAGATATTTATTTGACTTGGATTTCTATCCCCCCACAGAATTCTATTCGAGATTGTACTATTCACATTTTTCTTAGGTAAAATTGTATTAAAACAACATTCAATGACTAATGGAAAGTGATCAGACCATAAAACGTCATGAAGTACATACACGTTCCTAACTGATTTCCGGGCTGCTTCCGTTACTAAACAGTGGTCAAGCCACCTTTTAGACCCATAGACCTCACTTAGAAACGTATACGTGCTTGATCCTATTCCTAATATTTCTATATCAATACATTTCCAATTTTGTTCATTACAAAACTGAGACATTTCCTCAAAAAATTGCTCAGACGGATGAGCATTAAAATCTCCAAGGATGTAAACGTTTTCTACACTACAATTATCAACAATTGCACTCACCGAGCTCAAAATATCCGTGAACTCCGTTAAATTTGCCGCTGAGTCTGTGGGCATGTAAACACTAAAAACTAGAAAACACCTTTCCTGTAGCACAACTTTAATTGCACATACCCGTGGGTTATCGCACTCAATAGTTTCAACATTGTAAAAAATGCTACTCCGCCACAAGAGAGCAACACCACCGTACGGTCGACCGCGTAATATTCCCACTGACGTGTCCACCGCAGATACACCCGTGTAGCTGAACTCATCACTGATGGTGTCAAGAAATGAGATTTCGTCTGGCAACAACCACGTTTCCTGCAGCGCAATCAAATCGTATTGATTACACAAATCACGAATACTCTGAACCGAGCGCTTCACATTTTTACAATTAAATGTTACTAATTTGTAAATATTGTTAGTCATCATTGCGTCTATATTTTTTGCCACTCAAAGTTCCGTTGGATACATTCTCAGTGCTATCACGTTTTTGTTTGTAGTTGTTAAAACGCCGAAATATTATTCCTTGAGGCCATAAGGTATGATCTAAAAACATCTGCAGCTTACTATGTGGCACAAAAAACTTGTATGCACTATGCTCACATTGCCGTTTGATATTTATTTTTTCAAGATTCACCTTATCACCGGTTTTCTTTTGCAAGTAGTTCGTGATGTCCGATTCTAACGTGTCCTTGTGAACGTTTGTGATAAACATGGGAGTTTTCTTGTCAGCCGGTCTGAATTTATCTGTAGACTCAATTATAACGCTACCCATGTTTCCTTTACGTCTATCCTTTACCTTACGCTTTTTATTTTTCACCAAAATAAAACCATCATTCGTTGTCGTAGCTGCAACGTTTGCATACTGATCTCGCTGTACGGACGACTGTACGTGAGTCACCTCTTCACTCAGCTGTTCACTCGGCCCGTGAACAGTGGTCATAGATAACGGTAATAATGACGCATCGGTCGAGCATTCGTCGCTAAGCGCATGCATCGTTTCGTCTCTTTTGCCGTTGAATTCGCAACAGCTAACCGGCGTTCGAAGAAGTATTTCTGAACTACCCTCTGCTAAAATTGTGTCGATATTCGAAGTAATGTTTCCGTTAACAACCGTATTGCCTTTTAACATATTTTGTCCATTGCTTTCACTAGCTTTATCATACTGTGCACCTCTTTTAGTGTTTACATTGGGATTCGGTAGGGCCGAATAATTCATTTCACAAACTGCCTTAAGGTTTTGTAACTCACTTTGTGTCACATATGTAGACTTAATGTTTTTAACTTCAGCCTGTATTAGGACTAAATCCTTAAGGAGCTTAGAGACATCCAAATGATCAAATGTTATAGGTGGTAATTTCTCGAGATCACGGGCCACAAAAACCGGCAGCAAATCAGGTTCCGTTGTTTTGAAAATAGCTATAATATCGTTCAAGACACGGTTATCTTTGCCTTTCCCTTTACGGACGGTTCTCCGCACCTCAGATGATAATGATTCAATCAGTAATGTATTTGATTTTTGAATTTGTTCACTCGAAAACGCCGACGCACATATCTTCACCAAACTTGCCTCATCAGCAATCGATATTTTATTTTGAACATAAGCTAAAAGCTCGTCAATAACGATATTACAAGATACACACTTTATCGTACTTGTCATTTTGTCGTCAATAGCGCACGGGGAGCGCATCAACGACCGCAGGTAACGACTGCGCGCGCGTCACTGATTAATGGACCCTTCGCTAGTTGCTTTGCCGATACCAAGGGACTTAAGAAATTGCCATACCTGTGATGAATTGAAGTTTTGAATGGAGTTGTGAATGTAGCGCCTTTTTGCATCCCTACACATACGACTGCAACGGTTACGTAGCTTTTTATATAGGGCAAAGTTTTGATCATTAGGATCTTTTTTATACTGCCGTTTCGATTTATCCCTTTTCGCCATAGCTCGTTTAATGACGTCCGATAGCCATGGTGCAGGTAAATGTTTCACCCTAACTTTTTTTAGAGGTGCGTGTACATCGTAAACTTCTAGTATTAATTTATTAAACAGAGACACCTTTTCATCTATATTCTCACCAGCAAAAACAGGTGACCAATCGATATTGCCCACGTCCAGTCTTAAACGATCCATATCAATGTTCTTGAAACTGCGAAGGAAAATAAATTTTGATTTACGTTTGGAAGGGCGTAATTTATACGAGAGAAAAATGAGATCGTGGTAAGAGAAGGAAGCAGACAATTGCCCATGAGCAGCTACTTTTTTAGAATCGGAGACAAGAATTAAGTCAAGAAGAGAAGAATTGCAATGAGGAGCATGATGAGTTGCATTAAGCTGAAGTATTTCCATATTGACAGAAGAGACAAGAGACCGAAGTTTACGGCTGCGCACATCGTCCCTAAGCAGGCAAGTGTTAAAGTCCCCGAGAATCATAGTATCGTCATATAAAGGTGAAAGTGTTTCAAGAAGAGATTCGAATGAAGAGAAATAGTCTATATGGCAAGAGGGGCTATAGAAAACTCCCACCAATAGTTTTTTGCTATTAACGATTACTTCAATAAAAAGATGTTCAGCAGATTTGGTATAAACACTCGGAGACTGGTCAACAACTTTGTGAGGAATATCTCCTCTGAGGTAGATGGCGACCCCTCCGCCTCCCTTGCCTGTTCTGTCATTACGTACTAGCTTATAGCCGGGCAAAGAGTAATGCGTAGAAGGAAGAGAAGGTTTTAGAAAAGTTTCAGAGACAAGCACAGCATGAATAACATCAGAGTCAAAAGAAGTTATGAGGTCAGAATGATGAGCAGGAACACTCTGAGCATTAATATGTACTACATTGAAGAATTTTTTGAAACAGGAGAAAGAGGAAGAAATTTGGTCACGTAGATGAATACAGTCATCACTAAACGCACTAGCATAGCTTTCGTCAGATGCACAAGAAGAAGAGCAAGATACAAAACTGTCGTCAAAATTCCCTAACATATAAATATAGCAACTAAATAGTGTAATATAATATTTCAATACAAAATTATTCTATTCTATCAATGTATAAACTCGAGTTATTTTTCCCCACCAAATCCTCGATGCACTCGCCAATTATGCTCAAAATACAAGTGTTCCAATAAAATTGAATAATAAAAATACATATAATTCCGAACGCATCACAAAGACACAAATATGTCAAATGTCAAAACGCACATTAGAAGAATGACACTGAAAAGTTGTCAAAACTATAAAATAATAAATAATGTTATAAACACTGCTAAAATATACCGACAACTCAAGTAGTATTGAAAATATAATATATGTGTGGGTAAAAAAGTTATTCAGCAACCTTGCGTGTTCTTTTATCAAGAACCGACTTGCCAGCATGTTGCAATGTTTTGGATGACGCCCCAGCCGCCGCGTCCTCTGATGACTCCAATGCTGCCAGCGGGTATTGCACCACGAGTTCTAGTAGCTCAGCTGCCGACTCAATTTTGCGACGGGCCTTGTTTGGTAGCAGAATGACAATCTTACCTTCAGAGGTCCAGCAGCTTTTAACACCAAAGTGTTTACGTGCATTAAGAAAGGTGTCATGCCTGGGCTTCGTTAAGAACTCAGAAATTGTAAGCCCGGAGCCCTTCAACACAGTCTTGCGTCGCCAAACCTCACTACGCAGCATGTGGCTCTGGAACCTTATAAGCAGCGGGCGAGGCTTGCCTGTTCTAGCTCCTAGACGATGACAGACTGCAATGTCAGAAGAAGACACGTTTGCAATCTTCACCTTGTCGGTCACGAAACACACAGCTAGGCCAACAGGATCTTCTTCGCTTTGCTCGTGAAGGCCATGGAGGAGCAGGACCGGTTTTCGCGAAGCCATCTCATGCCGGTCAAGACCAACAATGAGCAACTCCATCTGGGTCTTTAGAGTGCTTACCGTCTTCCACATCAGAGCTTTAAATCCTGAGAATTCGCGTGACAGGCTGGCAATGGTTTTGTGAGTTGCCTCATTCCCACCAGCAGACTTTAGTTCTTCCTCATATGTATTCATTCTTGATGAAAACATGGCAGTCAATTCCTCCATGCTGCTTGACAGTTTCGCATATAGGTCCATTCGTGATGATAGTGTAAAGTGCAGTATAAGTGAGAGGTAGAAGAGGAAATATTAAACAAGTGAGTGCACCGAAGGTTAATACAGACTTTTAGTGCATAATTATTTAAAAAAGGATGAGTTTATTATTTTTAAATAAAAATATAACAAGAGCTCTTAAAAAATGTTGTTGTTACTTCAACTACCCTCAGAAGAAAAAAAGTAACAATGATACTGTAGGAATGACAAAAGATAATTTTGAGAGTACAAAGTATAAGCATAAATATTACCCAGCTGCCATGGATCATGACGGGAAACGGTAGCCACTGAGCTCTATAGAGCTCACTATTATGCACTTCGTACAAAAATATAAATATAAAACCACCTCTGTATTCCCCAAAGATGTAGGCAGATGTGATCATAGCCGTTTCACATTATGTTATAGATCCAAATGGAATAAGGGGCATATTTTTTACTAATTTCAATTCCACCAAAAACCCAACACTTCGCTCGACCCGAGAATCGAACCTAGGTCCTCACGTTCAGCGGTGTGTGTTGTGACCACTAGACTAACAAGGCAGTCCCTTACTGCAAATAGTTTGACATCGTGAGCCTTGCGCTGAAGCCTATATGACTAATCAAAGCTCTGTCTGTTTCTTAATAAGAAGAGGAGTTTGCAGTAGAACACTACAGGTCCATATGACATAGCCTTTCTGATGTATATGCTATGCTAACGAACGTTCCGATGACGTCACACCAGCTGTTTTCAGATGCACAAACAGACATAGTAAACACTGGTGTTTGCAGTTCTGCACGAGCCTGAACGTAAACTGTTTTTTGTATGAAAAAACATTTTTGTATAAACCATTTTTGGAATATTTATTTATTTATTTATTCTTTATACAAGAGGTGTACAAGGCGGACTTAATGCCTTAGGCATTTTCTACCAGTCAAACCTTTGGGTAGTGCAGAGACAGATCACGGTAGATGCACAAACAACTGTGTGAGAAGATATAATATTTATATACCTACTTACATAATACAGATTATATATACGTAATATTATACAAAAATATATATGTATATATAAACACTAAACAAATACACACATACATACATACACAATAAATCAAAATTCAGGTGAGACTGACAACGTTTTGTTGAGAAAATGTTCTTTAATTTTCTTTTTCAAACTATGACGACTGTTAGCCATCCTAATTCCAAGAGGGAGCGCGTTAGCGATGGGTCGTTGAAGGTTTTTCCGTCAACGAAACGTTAACGTTGATTTGCGTTTGTCAACTAGTTGATCAACTAGTTAATTTCGTCAACGAGTTAACGTGTTACGAACGTCAACTTGCATGAACGATAAACGCCTAAACGCTTTTATTAACTTATGCTGTTGTAATGTTAGTTTACGAACAATTTGATGCAGTTTACCTAATGAAATTGGATAACATTTTATGATGACTTTACCTACTACCTACCTAGGGTTCTAGATGATTTTCCCTTCATACTTTTTTCAGGCTTAGGACTGACTGATTAATTTGCTATAAAACACAAATTTCGTACGTTGAAATTTTGAAAATAACAAAACGTTGTGTTTAGTTTCTCGTTTCGTCAAACGAGTTGAATTCGTAAACGTCATTGTCTCGCCACTCGTGTTGACAGTCGTTGACGAATTCAACGAGTTGATTTGTACACGGTCAACGTTAATCCCGTTGAAGAGACATCAACGTTGATTCAACTAGTTCGTTGATTCAACGCCCACTACTAGAGCGCGTTCCAGAGAAGAATGGACTGTATAGCAAAAGTGGAGTGAGTAAAATCAGACCGGTGAGAGGGACACTGAAGAAGACGGTTGTTTGAAGAACGAAGATATTTATTATGATTGGCACAAAGATACTGAAAGTTACATGTAAGATAAGAAGGAGAGTTAGGTGAAAATAACAAGGAATACAGAGTAGTCAGTGCCCTCGTATTTCTACGCTCACGAATGGGCAACCACTTCAGTTGCGCTCGATACGTGGACACGTGATCATATTTTCGAAGATTGAAGACGAATCGAATGCAGTTATTTAGAATTCGGTCCAGTTTGTTGAGTAAATCAGCATTCAGGTCAAAATAGCACACATCTCCATAGTCAATGATGGGAAAGATTAGGGTCTGCACAAGCATAGCTTTTGTGTGAGATGGCAACATATTCTTGAGACGGTAGAGAGACCGCAGAGTTCCCGTTACTTTCTGGCTTACACTAGAAACTTGAGTTTGCCAATTAAGTGTGGAGTCCAGATGTAGACCAAGATCTTTAACTGTCGGACTGAGAGGAATGACCGAACCATTAAAAAAAATAGGTGGAACAGTCAAACTGTTCACCTTGCGTATGTTTCGGTGGCTCCCAATGAGTATAGCCTGGCATTTGCTGGTGTTAACTGCCACACCAAATCTCTCAGACCAGACCCTAATCGCTTCTAAATCTCTGTTTACATCGGCGATGGCAACCGATACATCTTTCAGTCTAGCCTGAGAGTATAACTGTAGGTCATCTGCATAGAGATGATACGCACACTGAAGTTTTTGAGTAATCATGTTTATAAAAATAGAAAACAGAAGAGGAGAAAGAATACCGCCTTGTGGGACGCCAGTTTCCAGATTGCACCATGTAGAAAACGAATTTTCGACATGAACTGTCTGCTGACGTTCCCGAAGATAGGATGAGAACCATTCCAGCGCTTCCTGAGAGACCATAAGATAGGAAAGTATGGACATAAGGATGTCGTGATTGACGGTGTTAAAGGCATTGGAGAAATCAACCAACACTAATATAGTGACCTTGGTGTCCTCCATACCTGCCCTTACATCGCCAGTCACTTTGAGGAGGGCTGAAACAGTGCTATGGCCTGGTCTAAATCCAGACTGTAGTGGACTCAAGAGGCTGTTAGTGTAAGTGTACAGTGATAATTGTTTGTGCACACAGGCTTCTAGCACTTTGGAGAGGAACGGAAGAATGGATATAGGACGAAAATGAATGGGAAGAGATGGATTGGAGATTTTAGGTAGTGGTAACACATAAGCTTTACGCCACAAAGAAGGAAATTGTCCCGAATATAAGGAAAAATTAATTAAATGCGTAATTGCTGGAAGGAGATGATCTAGTAAAGTAGTGATCATAAAGCGGCTAATGTTGTCACAACCCACTGCCTTGGATTTGATAGAGAGGATTATCTTCTTGATCTCTCCTGACGCCACTGGAACAAAGCAGAATGGATTAATGTTGGGACGCGTTAGACCAGCTATGAAGCTTATAGTGTGAAGTTTAGTTAAACGATCTAATACAAAAGAAGTGGAGAAATGCTTGTTTAGTTCATCTAAACTAACTGTATTTGGAAGGTCTAAATGACGCGGTTTGCCGATACCTAAAGTGCCAAGGAACTTCCAAATATCGGCAGAAGAAGAAGAAGATATGTTATCTAAAATATGGCGGCGTTTAGCGTTACGTATCATCTGGTTACAACGATTCCTAGCGGTCTTGAAAAGATTCCAGAGGTCATCGCTACGATCCCTTTTGTAGCGCCTGAAAGCGCGATTCCTGCGCCTCATAGCCATCTGTATCCCCCTAGTCATCCATGGTGCAGGCGGTCGCTTAATTTTAACCTTTCTAATAGGAGCATGGGTTTCATAAAGATTATTGACAGCCTGGTTAAAAATTTGCACCTTTTCATCGACAGTCGTGGCCTCCTCCAAGGGTTTCCAGTCAATTACTGACGCGTCATAGTTTAATTTTACCATGTCCATTCGCGCAAAGCAGCGCCTGTGCAGAACCTTAGGTTTTGGTTTCGGAGGTTTTAGGAAATATGAAAGGTATATTAGGTCGTGATGAGAAAAACCAGGAGCGATCATTTGACCGTGAGAGGGGACTAAGGAAGGGTTGGAGGTAAGCATTATATCGAGCCAGGTATCTTCACCCACAGTGTTAAGATGAGTGGCTTGTAAAGGCAGGACATGGAGGCTTGCTGACTCGATGAGGTGAAGGAGTTTACGAGTGCGAGGGGAGTTTTGATCAAGGAGGTTGGTGTTGAAATCTCCCATGAAGATATGATGTGCATATTCCGAACCTAATGATTCTAGTATCGATTCGAAGTCGATGAAATAGTTAACAGTGGGGGGGCAATAGAAGACGCCTAGAACGGCTTTCACTCCATTGACACAAACCTCAAGAATAAGAAACTCCGCGGAAGCAGAATAGTTGGGAGGTGAAGAGAATAAAATTTTGAAAGGGAGGTCACTACGGAGGTATATAGCTACTCCTCCTCCTCCCTTACCAATCCTGTCATTCCGAATAAGAATAAAGCCTGGAAGGGGGTAGGACGTAGACAGAAGATGAGGTTTGAGCCATGTCTCGGAAATCAGGACGGCGTGAACATTGCTGATAGAAAATGCGTCATAAAGATCACTGTAGTGACTAGGCACACTTTGAGCGTTAAGGTGACACACATTTAATAGTCCTTTCTTAAGGTAATTAAATTTAACGCGCAAACTCTCACATAAAGTGTTAGTTGCAGAACAAAAGCTATCGTCGTCAGATGTTGTGTTGGCAGAGTGAAAAGAATCATTATCAGATGACATAAAATATATATACGTAAAATATATAGATAATAATAAATAAAATATAAAATAACTAAGCTAAAACAACTAAGTGCAAATAACTAATACGATGCGTGCAGCTCTGCACCACCCGCCAGCCGAACAACAAAATAGAAACAAAATCAACAACAGTAACGAAAAAGAGTAAACATAGAAGAAACAAAAATGACTATTATAGGTACGAAGAGTTATAGATGGTTATACATAATTTTGGAAAGCGTTACGGAATAATGGCTATGATTATATAAATTCAAAATGTAACAACAAACAAACATTGCGAAACGGAACGCACTTCGCTCAAAAAGTGACATGACAGATAAACTTAAACAAGATTGACACTTGACAGTAAGACATTGACGCCTAATGTCAAATATACTTTGTTTTGTTTACTGCACCGGTTAAATAACTGCTGCACAAAGTGATAATATTAAAACATATAAGGTTACTGTCTGTTTTGTACCCACTTACAAATACGCAATAAATAATAAATAGCCACTCTATTTATGTTGAGGGTATAAATAAGACTATAAGATATCGGGTACAAACACACATTGATTGTAATTAATGGTGGAGAACAAATATAGAAGTTACGATGACGAGGTGCGCTTAAGTAAATAAAACGAATGAAAAAATATTATGGTAAGTACCTGTCAATTCGCTTTAAAAGAACGCAAAATGTAAGTGTAAGTACGAACTGAATGTTTTTACAACATGTTTACATTTTTTTAGGTTGTGGAACAGAGCCGGCTTCACTTCCGCTAACTACCGATGAAACTCCCCGGACAGTTGGATACTTCACCTTAAGCGAGTTCAGGTCGTCGATAAATGATATCCTGTGCCGACTGCCATCTGGTGCTTTTATGAAGATGACGCCGTCCTGAGTCCAACATGCGCGCATCCCGAAATGCAGGCGTGCATTGGCGAAGATTGACTGTCTGGACTTAGTCAAATACTCCTTCACGGAGATAGAAGAGCCCTTGAAGCCTGTCTTGGATCGCCAGACTGCAGACTTGTCACCCTCACTGTAGAATTTCACAAGAATTGGCCGCTGATGCTCTTTACTACCGGCCCCAAGTCTGTGGCACACTTTGATGGAGGATGCAGTGATGTCCTTGAGTGCAAGCTTATTATGTATAATACCCAGTGCTACTGCTGCAGTGTCCTCCTTGTCAACTTCAGTTACGCCCATGAAGACCAGTGCCTTCCTCCGGTGCCGGGTCTCTAGGACATCAACCTGCCTAGAACATTCGCTTATCTGCTTCCGGAGTAGCCCAAGCATGCTAAATATAAGTTCACGGAAGGTCCGGAACTCCTCAGCAACCTTTGCCACGGTGTCCTTAGCAGGAGCTGCACTCTGGATCTGCGCTTCAAGATCCTCCATTTTCTTGATGAAACTCTCTTCTAGAGTCTTTTGTGCAGAGAGTATATCAGCCAGTTGAGACATTGTTTCAATATGTTGTCAGTTGTGTTGATACTTTAAGTGAAGTTGGTCAAGCTGGCAGGTGGTGTAAAATTAGTGCTATTGTCACATTAAATGCACTGCAAATGTGAGTACTGTTATTTAAGCACTAAATAACTTAAAACTGATGCTAAATTTTATGAATTACTAATTTATTATTAGTAAAATTAAATTCGTAAATTAGAGACACGTCTTTTATTTTTCGCACCTACCGCCGAAAAAAAAATATAATATTAATGGAGACGAAAAAGTAGCTTTTCCGAAAACTGTTTAAAATTATAACCAGCTGCTTTTTACACTACCTTTACTGTGACCAATTGCCATTTCAGCTTATCAGGTCTAACATTTACAATTATATAGGTGGGTCACAAGTTTCCTAATCGAATTCCTTAAAAACCTGATGAAACTACCAAAGTGCTTCAAGTCATGCGGTCTTTGAATTTTCACCATTGATTTACGGTAAAGATCCTAAAACTTTTTTTTTATTCAATTTGGATTTAATTGTCTCGTAACAGGAAAAAGACAGGACTTGCAATTGTACCAACATAATTAGGTGGAAACTCAAACAGTTTTCCATAATTTACAGTTACTTCAAAAAATCTGAACATAAGTAAGAAAACATAAATAAAGGTACTATAGATAAGTCAGACATTTCAGCTCTTGTTCTGTATAAGCATAAAGAATCGTTCGCTATCGGCCATCTTGTCTGACGTATAGACCATTACGTTCACGAAAGCAGTAATATCTATTTATTGTATTGAAATATCATGCGACAAGAAGAAAAATGTCGTCTGCTAGACATAATAGATGACACTTATAAAGATATATGGTTCAAAAGTGATCAAAGATCTAAAATTCTTGATGATAGAATTTTTTTGGAGTATAATGGTTAAGTTTTACATAAATATACCATCTGCCTCGATGGTCTAGTGGTCACTAAAGGCGCTGAGCATGAGGTCCTGGGTTCAAATCTCAGGTCAGGCAAAGTGTTACTGGGTTTTTCCATTAATTCTCAGTAGCAGCTCAGTCAGCTCAATTTGTGCCCGACTGATGGCTATGCGCTCGCCCCCTTATTACATTAGGACTTATAACTGGCGAAATGTGGGTGTACTAAGTATATATTATGTAATATCAAGACGGCAGTCAATAACAAGCTGGAAGGCTTCTTTTCTATACAACATAATTCCAAACTTTGTGATATTGGCATACTGGCAGTTACCTAAAAGAAAAAACCTATCATATTAATGCTCCATTACATTCAAACACGACAGATGCACATGCGCAGAAGTTGTGTTAAGCAACTACCGATCCAAGATTCTGGTGATGAGAAAAATTATGAATTTACAAACGAGAACAAAAGTTTAGTTCAATGATATGTCAAAAAGTATAGATGCGTCATATGCTAACAGAATGAACGAGAAAAGTGTTTCTAACTATGAGTCTGAACTGCACTAGTCTTATGTCAAATTGTACAACAATTGTACTACCCAAGACTACAATTGTCCCCTTTACGAGTCTTCAAAATGAGCACGTTAGTAACATATCTTTACTATTTTTAAATATCATTGTTTTAGTTCCAGCCCAAGCTAAACACAAGCAATCAAACATAGTACGCACTTTCTTCACCGTTAAAACGACAATCGCTTCAAATGAAGGTGTTCATTCAGGTACCTGCACAATACAAAACCGTATTGTACCAACCACTATACCTAAAATTAGCGAAATTCTCACTTTACATTTTAAGTAGTCTCTTTGTAAAAGCATATTATGAAAGGAGCAGCGAATTTACTTTCAAAAACCTCCTGAGAAAAGGTTTAATGATATTCAAATATAATATTAACTAGGTCCGTCTGTTGACAATTTCAAGGTGAAACACGTCGGTTGCTATTTAATTAAATGGCAACGGTTATTGCTACGTTCGGAGAATTTGGAGTTTGTTCAACTAGGTAATTACTTGTATTGTCTTTGTAGGTCTCCTAATAATGTAGTCTATTAGTCCTACAATTTTGTTAATACTAATATGAGACCTAATAAAGACATTTATTAAAAAATTCTTACACATAACTGTTAGGAGCAATGTATTAGTTAGAGATATTATTTTGAATGGATACTAAGTTTTATTAAGCACAAGTCATGCTTTCTTCTGAAGGCAGTAGGTAAAGACCATGGATTTCAAGTTACTTTCATCGTCACATATAACAAAATCGATTTCGCAAATCGCGCATTTTTTTTCATCCTCATCACTTTCTTGATACATTATTGTTAGTACCAGTCCCAAGTCTATTAATAGAACATCATTAATCTGATCAGAATGAATTCATAATTATTCACAATCGAAAACACCCACTCAATATAACAAGACAATACAATTTCTACTTCAATATTTCGAACGTAATCACATTTATTGTTCTCTTAATTCTTAATAGATTTTCTATCGTCCCCGTACTTAAGTAATTCTTTTAAGAATTCATTATCCCTACAACTGATTCAAGCGATAATATTTGCAAACACTTCATTACCCCGTCGTCTAAATTCTAATTTTGGATGCAATCTAATCAAAATACACACCTCAATGGATCAAATTCAACGCGTTCTGAATATCGTGATTGGATTATTGAGTGAACGTGATTATAATTTAAATAACTTCGAAATCTGGAGCTTTAAGGTGATAAGTATGATGTCAGAGTGTCAGAAAATATTAAAAACTGAAGTAAAATTGAATACTTCAATAAATACTACATTTACTATTCCCAACAGTAATTTCCTGACTAAAGACGAAAATTTAAATCGACCAAAAATAAAATTGGTTCAAATTGAAAAGATGACCTAAATAGGTACTTGAAAACTGAAATAATAGTGATACTAAATTATTTTATAAAATATCTCCTTCTCCGTATATTAGGTAATTTGTAACATGGGAACGGGGAATGTAGTGCTGTAGAGATTGGTTGGTCAACAAGGATGGTAAAGAGGTTGACCGCTTAGGCTACGTCAGACCAACTTAGTTACCTACGGTTATCTCTCGTGTCTACTTCCTATAATTCAAGTTACAATATCAAAGACCAACCATCCTTAAATTTAATTCACTCCCTCCCAAATAAAGTCGTCCACATATAAATAGCTATTTGCAATTCGATTATTTTTTCATCCAAACAGATTTCCACAAAGCAAATGGGTAATGTATTCGCCCGACCGTGATCTGCAAAATCCGTCTGACAGGCGAAATGACGAATGGGTAGGAATCATACAATAAGGAAATGGACTGAGGTTTGGGAACATTTTTTATCTTCAAATCTCTTTGATACGAGACCGTTCTGTATAAATTAATTAGGTTTTTGTTCATCGTTTAGGACCATGAGTTGGGTGGTGGAAATTTGTTAGAGATTTTAGGATTTGTATTGTGTGAAGGTATAAAAATAAACTGTTTTTGTTGAATTACAATGGCACCGACCGAAACAGGGACTAATATCGTAAAACTTGGACTAGTTGTCTGAATTACCAACACGTGATTATCAAGAAAGTTGATTGTGGTTATGGGCTTATTCTTTTCTGCATAAACAACTATTTACTTTTTAAGGATCTACAATACATAAGCAATTTTATTATACCGTCTAAAGTATTTAACACTTACTACCCCAGATAGTAAATTTATGTGTAAATAATTAAACATACTACTTAATTGTTAGTTCAATATGAGCAATCCGTATACCGGTACCCCACAACACGTGTAGCAGCTTACCTATCCAAACCACAACCACAACCATTCCCATATAACCGCAACTTATCTCCTCTACCGCTTCAAATCTCAACCATAGTCGTCATGGAGCAACGGTGAGTCGCAGCCATAATGCTTACCTGGGCTCTTCGCAAAAAACCCGCGTAATTTTTCCTCTGGGCCGTGTCAAAGGACAGTGCTCAATCACCTGCCGACTGCGGTGGAGCCACGAGGGCAGGGGAACGTAACCTTTAAAATATGTATGTAAGTAATTATGTCTTGTGCAAGAAAAAAAATCAGTTTAGAGTTTCGTGCTTTTAATTTTAAACGTATTCATTTTAATTATAGATATATAGATATGTGGTATAACCTGGGAACAAGTTGTAAGGTGATAGTTAGTGGTGGTATGGACAATTAGACATGAATTGTCTAAAATATGATGATAAATATTTACTTGGCAGTGGAACTCCAAAGACGAGATTCTGTCTGGAACTTGCGAAGAAGAGGATTTAGTAAGAAAAGAGTGAGTAGAAATTATAATATTGATTTCGGAGTCTCAAAGTCTGGACTTCAGGAGCATGCTGTAGTCTCCTGAATTTACTTTGAGTTTAAAATATTGTTTGGCTTATTCAAGCTGAGCGACCGAAACCTCTTTCAATGAATACCGTAGAGTACAATGTGTTAATATTTCCCTTCTATCATCTTCACCAAATACTTACCACCTCCTGTGCTATAAATGGTCACCGTAGGTTTTTATTAAAAAAGATTCCAATAAATGCTAAACCTTCTCGGTGGGCAAACAAAAACAGAAGAACACGCAAATAACAACCTTAAGTTTAGAGGAGTAAGGTGTTGAAGTCATTGTGATACTTCATATTCCACCTATCTTATACAAAAAAGTTAAAAAATAACTCTTTAAGTCGCCACCGTTCTTTTTATGGCCGCTCCCCTGATTCGACTGCATCTGCCGGTGACAAATGAACGCGGTTTTTTAAGCACGTTGAACATATCCGCATTTTGCAAACAGTATTACGTTGTACACACCTTATGACCTATAACTTAAGGTTGATTTTCGTGCAAATATAAGTTGAAATTGTTTTTGTAGAGAAACGCGAGATAGAATGAAGAGGCATAATGTAGGGTGTTTAAGTTATGTAGCGCTAAGTAAAGGTCTTCCATTATATTTTTTTGGCGTTTACCGAGATTTTTGTGTGGGAAAATTAAAACTGAGGGGGAAAAACTGGGGATTAACTTTTTGTCTTCAAAAGGAATGGTGGAAAGTGAATCCGAGCTTTTGTGGGTGATAGTAACATTGTTACAAAAAAAACAATCACTATTGACCAGATTGGTGCAGTGGGTCAATGCCTTGCCTTCCGCGTATAATATGTTATAGGTATATGATATGTTTTTTAGATTTAGCACCTGTGTGTGAATTAATGCTTTCGTACTTTAAAGGAAACTGCATTTAAAGGGTTAAACGTTCTATGAAATAAACCGTCTATAACTTTTTTTACAAAGAAAGGCAAATTTAAAATGTTCTTGCTTATACTGTGGTCTTTCAATAACACTATTAAAACCTGATAATATGGAGTCTTTGCAAATAAAACTTATTTATTATCTACATATGTAACATATTTTTTTTTTATTATTTAATTATCACAGTTCAAACATCTATTTACACGCTAACTAAATGTAATGCAGATTTGAAAAACAACGCGGTATAATTTTCAGTTTATGATATCTGTTAATACTGTCCATAATAGTGAACACACACAAGTGAATGAGAAGGTAACTTAGTCCTTCCACTACGCAACTAAAATAATGAATTCTAAAGTTAGTGTTCATTGATTAACTGAACATTTGATATATTCAAAGCACGGTCGGCGTCAGCTGCACAGATAACTATCATTATTCCCAAAGCGTAGCTACTTCATGTATGGGGTGGCGATTTAATCACCTTCTGTAGTCAAGGTTGGCGTTGCCTGTACCTTTGACTAATATTCAAGTCGTGCGAATATAGAAAATGAGTACCTATTTCACTTATCCTAAGACAATCTTTGTCTATGGAGTTTCATTATAAAACAGAAAAGTAAGAGTTGTCAATATAAGGCTAATTATTTATCATTAACGTCAATTGGCGGTTTAATGTTCTCATTTTATGGATTATCATCATCAGCCTATCTCCGTCCACTGCTGGACATAGGTCTTATAGGCCATAGGTTTTTGTGATAATGGTGATTTATGGCCACCATCCGTAACTCAAAAAGGGTTTAGTGAAGCAAATAAAAATTAATTATATAATAAACAAACGCGCTAAAGCGTCTTCAAAGGTTATAAACATTACTATATAACATTCAAGCTAGGCAGCTCAAGTTCTTCCTCTTTTTATTGTATGGTTGATGAATAACCTGGTGTTAGAATTTAAACCGCCTGTAGGCGTCTGACATGGTTTTACACACCGTTGCAAAATCTCTAAGGTGTACCGGTTTCCTCACGATGTTTTCCTTCACCGTTTTTAGCAACTGATAACTAATTTATAGTACGCACATGAATTCGAATAGACATTGGTGCTTGCCGGTTTGAACTTGTTACCTTTCACTCTGCAGTCCAATGGTTAGTCGGTCATACCACATGGCTATGAGCGCTGTATTAGGGCAGCTTTAGTTAAACCCCGTAAAACTACCATACTTCGCTTGTTTATTAAGTTGGTACCATTGTCTGTCATCGACGTATAAAGTTAACATAAAAACACACATTACAAAAATACATAGTAACTCTAAAATGGTACTGATATGTTTTCCAGGAAAAATCGTCTAAAAATCGTTCTATAACAGAAGAAATAAAGTCGAATAGACATGTATAGCTCGTTCGTTTTCTTTTGCAGACAACAGAGCTGTCGAAGCCTAGATCGTGGTGCTACCATAATCATATCATATTTATTGTGCGCCTATAAAAGTGAACGGCCTATGTCGCGAACAGAATGTTAAATTAGGTAGTTTATAAAATGTCCTTGTATTTCTTACGAATCGACTTTCGTTTTAGGTAGGTACTTGATGTTTTTCGCGTTTGTCATCACGCCTGTTTTCTGTGAAATGGTGGTGTGTTATTGATGCCTATATTCCGTGAGATGGTATCTCATTATGATAGTAAGCTTGTTGATTGACGCATGATTATTTATTAGCTTTTTCAGACTACTTTTGCATTTGACTGCCTTGTTGGTCTAGTGGTCGCTAAGCGCGACTGCTTAGCAAGAGGTCCTGGGTTCGAATCCCGGGTCGAGCAAAGTGTTACTGAGTTTTCCATTAGGTGATTCTCAGTAGCAGCGCGGACTCTAGATTTGTGCCCGGTCGATGGCAATAGGCTCGACCCCTATTACATTGGCACTTACAACATGGCGAAATGTTGGTGTACTATATGTACACCTCTGCCTACCCCTTCGGGGAATACAGGCGTGATGTTATGTTATGTAGCTTTTTCAATAGTAGTTACTAGGTGTAAGAGTCGACATTATTGCCAACGCAAGGTTTTGTGGCACTCATTAAATATCAGCCTAAAACTGTCCTACAGCGGGGCACAGAACTTAATATTTATACAAAGCATAAGAAACATAATTATTGTGATTCCTAAACTAATTACGAAACAAACCAACCAAGTCCAGAGAAACGTAATTTTGTGTGCGAACAAGGTGTATTAAATAATAGTAATAATGATTTATGAATCCACGACACATCGCAATACAATAGACCAAATAAAGTATTTTAGTATCCATATTTCACAATAGTCCTGCACCTTCTGGGGACTTTTCATGGCTGTTCTTTTATAGAGCATTTGTGTGTTGTGCCTATCTGGTGTTCCATTCCCATTAAGATTTAAAGTTCTCAACGGGCCTCTGCATGTTGGACCTGTGTCCCCACGTAAGCCTTTTAAAAGAACGGGTATCTTCCGCACGTTGGATAGCCCGAGTAAAAAAGAAAGAGATACATAATAATTATAATACTCATTTTATTTGGTCCAGCGTCATTGAATAGAATATATTTAATTACACAGTAAAGACACATTGATGCTTGCCCGCAACCTTTTGCAGAAGACTGCGGCGATATTCTGTATACCGGTGTAGTACATAGGTACATATTATTGTGTACCGGAAAAAGGGGGTGTATCAAAACTAAAAGGTAAATGATGATTTTACAGTTAAAAGAGAACAGATTGTTACCATTAAGGACCATATATTTTAAATTTATTTTAAAAGTACAGCAACATCGTAACACATATTACACTATACATGCAACTCTCATTTAATAGCTATTATTTTTATTTATACGATAATATAATAAAATGTAAATTGTATTAAAGATAACAATCTAGTCATTTTTGAAAACTAGCTGTAATAATATAACGTTAAAATCAGTTACAAAGTTTTGTTTCTATTCACCCTTGAGTTTCGGTACACCCCGTTTTATGGTTCTTAACGTTAGCTTAAGCTTTGTAAAGCTTGTTATAAGTACTTATGTCTAGATTATAGACAAAATATTGAAGTAGCATTAACTCAATAATATAGCTTAGTTGATAAATTGTAATTCAATAGTTTGCTAGCTAAATTAAAGCCCGTATTCAGCACTAAAACAAAGGGATTTGTTAAATGGCGAGTAAGCGGATTGTTGAGTCGAATGCTTTGTAAATCATGATCGATTGTAATTATAATATTGAGAATTATTTATTGAAACCGCAGAATATTAGCAGTAATTTACATAGTTACATGTTTTAAACCTAATACTAAAAGAAATCATATTTGGAAATTGTAAAAACATTTTTTTTTTTAAACGTTGCCCCACACTAGGAATTTCTCGTGTATCGTGGGTGCGTTTCACAATCATGAAATATCACATACACAAACACCCAGACTCGGGACAATCGAATGTGGATCGCACAAATTTTTGCCCCGTGCGGGAATCGAACCCGCACCCCTTAGCGCAGCAGTCTAATCGCTTAGCTTCAGCGCCAATCGTTGTGAATTTAAGAATTTGTTTTTTTTTTAAAGATAGTGCCGTTTAGTTTTTCCCCGTTATAACAAAAAAGGTACTACACAAGTAAACAGTAAACCAAAGTGAGTTAAAGTACTTTATGTTTAAAGTCTAATTTATGTTTAAAGACACGATTACGATAGTATTGAAGAAAAGTAAACAGAAATAATCCTAAATGTCCTTCTTGTCATTCTGCCTACAACATCATCACAAGTAACTGCGACAGACAAATGTCTCGAACAAGACTCGGAATTAATTCGCTGTATATTAAATGAGCTCGATTTTTCTACAGGGACCTAAATCAGACAGTGGTCGATGCGGATTAACCGTTGAGTTACGGATCCCCCGGCCCGCAATATATCGGACCCGATTTCGTATATTTTTGGCCAAGTAAATACATACCTATAGTACCTACCGTTTTTAAGTGAATTGGGAATTGGAGCGCGCTGATTTGGGACGAAAAATGTATTTGGTTCTAATTCCCAAATTGTATTGATTAGGGCATTATCGATGGGAGGATTTTATTAAGGGCGCTTGTAGACACGATGCTTCAACATTTTTTTTGTTTAATTATAAGTGATTTTCGTCGGCCATATGATACGTTTAACACTTTAACTGTCCGTAAAGGGATACTAGTAAATAATGGCTGGATTTAGTACACTAGGCAGCGAATGGGTTAATATTATTATGATTCATTAGATTTGTATTTTGTTGTTTGGCAGGTAGACAACTACACGAAATAAAGTCGATGAAATACTGAAAAGATTTTTAATAAGTTTTCGTCTTTATAAGTTAGGTCGAACAAACACAAGCTCATAGAAACAAAATGCAAAAACAATATTTGTACATTACGCACAGATTGTCGTAAATTGAAAGTTTTGTGTGGTTTCGTTCCTAGTGTGTTCATGTATGTTGTATTAGTCTTAGACTTCGCCTATGCTTAGCTAAACAACATAAGCTGGCCGCCTTAAGTAAATCTTAGGAGTTAAGTAGTCTGTGTGTTTATAAATTAATTTTATGTAATGTATTATTCGTGTCGTTCTTAGTAGTTTTCACAAGGTTGGAGGGTCAAACCCAGGCGTCAATGTGACTTTTGATGTTTTTAATACTTTCTTAGATATGCTCAGATACCACTGAATAACGGTGAAGAAAATTATCGTTTTGAAGCTGACGTGTAAATATCTGCGGATCGCACAAATTTTTGCCCCGTGCGGGAATCGAGCTCGCAACCCATAGCGCAGCAGTCCAATCGCTTAGCCACTGCGCCAATCAAGTTGTCATCCAAAAGTATCACGTTATCAAAAGGTAAGAATCTTTGCGGCTGGCGTTGTGATCAACGCTCTTTCGTTCTCTGTATAAGGAGAGGCCTTTACCATCTAGTTGGACAATTTAAAAAAAATCAAATTATTAAATAATATATAAATTATACGCTGGCAATTTAATTATCAAGGCCCTATTCTCACAATGGATGACGATACGATGACACCAACCCACCTGCTGCTACCAGCCATACACTTGCAAAAAGTGTAGACGACCCGGTCCGTCTAAAATAGGGTTATTTACATTGACACTGTTTAAATCGTCTGTAATAGACGCGAAGGCCAAAAGTGAGATGAATCTCACTCAAAAATAATAAGTTATTTGCTCTTTTCCAAAAGTGCATAAAACCTGTCGTATTCTGTGAAAATGTGTGAGCATACCTCTGGTTAACTCGATGAGAAATATAAATGTGATTACATACCAACATGAATTCTCCTATGACTATTTGCAAATATTAAAGCGGTATTTATTTAGCGGTGGACGTATATTGGCTGATATAATGATATAATTTGATGCCAACTATTGTTCCGCGGTACGCTATTTCCTGTAATTTGGCAAGCTCGTTATGCCATCATTCGCATTAGAGGATAAAATATATTATTATTTCAGGGTTACTATAGCAATTGTCATTTGTATCTGTTCTTGATTATAATAATGTTGTACTGAGATTACTGAAGACTGACTGCTTTGTTGGTCTTGTGGGTCTAATCCCGGGTCGGGCAAAGTTTTATTGGGTACATATTTACATAAGGTAATTATATTCATTCGTTACCTCAAAACAATAATAAAGTGAGTAGGTACCTGGGCGCTAACGTTTCTTACTTTTTTACCTCAAAGTGATACAGCCTCCAAATTCCGTAGATGGAATTCACCGGAGAGCCATAAATAGGGCTACGCTTTCGACGCGGCCCCACTATTGATTGTACAGACAAATTGCACGTGTCATCGCGGTTCGTGCACGTTCATTCAAACGCTGATGACTTTTGTCCTGTTTTGTTTGTTTAGCCATTTCTTTGTGCCTTGTTTGCTTCTCTGTGCTAGATTAAAAACGTGGTTGCTGGTGTTGGTATGTTTTAAGAAGGCAACATTTTTGATGTTTCCGTATTTATTTTGTAACACTTATTTTTGACATAATATTACGCCTGTATTTCCCAAAGGGGTAGGCGTACATAACATATACATAACCGCCAAAATGTGGTAGTACTATAGGTAGGTGTATAGTACTACCACATTTTGCCAGTTATGTTATAGGTCCCAATGTAATAGAGGGCGAGCCTATTGCCATCAACTGGACACAAACCCTTACTACTACTGAGAATTATCGAATGCAAAAACCCAATTACACTTTGAATTGCAATCAATGTAATCAATGGCCTTTTACCTACGTACTAGTGCGCTCTACTACGATCTTTTGATGTAATCATTCACACGGAATGAAGACATTAACGATGCACTTGAAGTACAATGCTCAATCGCAATGCACAGTATCTACTTATACCTAAATTTTAAATTCTTTAGACTTGCCGTCGGCAGTGACAAGCAGATACAATACATGGATGTGTAATTCGAATATACATAATTATCGAATAAACTCAGCTCGCCAACATAGATCTTTACGAAAATACGTTACTTAACAGTTAAAAGACTATATTTTAGCTATTTTTATGCACCAACGTTGGTATTCTATTGTTGAAGAAAGCTGACATTTAAACTATTTTCGTGCAGAAATGAGCTGTTTGGAAATTTTCACAACTGAAGCCAGAAATATTTTGTCACGGGGAAATTTTAATAATTTTACTGACTGATTTACCACATTACATGAATTCCTTAAAAAAACAACATTTATCATTTACTTCAATATGAAATTCGATGAAATTTATACACGATCCTGTTTAACGACCAGTGTTCCTGGTTGGCGCAGTGGCTATGTAATAGCTATGGTAATAAGAATCGCTTAGTTCTCGTACGGAACAAGATATTTGTGTGATTCACAGTTACAATGATACATGGCGTTTTTGCCTCGAGTCTAAGTGAAGGGTAACGAATAAAGTCACGCCTGTTTCCTGGACGGTTAATGTAGGAAACGAAAGAAGATCAGGGATTTCCATTTGTTACGAGACTGGTATACTTCGTATGATGACATGAGGCTTGTTACCTTTTTATAATATCCATCCAAGCCCATTAGGCTTTAAGGTGGGAATGTGGTGTGCACCAATACCGCATTTTTACTACCAATAAAAATATGACACCCATAATCTTGTTATACACTTATTTGTTTACAACGACTTTTCCTGAACATAATTCGAGATTAATGTACCGCTACCGAATCGACTGTTTTCAAATTCTTTTGTGCGGTAAAATAACAAAGTTCTTTTATTGCATCCCGTTGTGGCTTCAAAGGAGGCGATGAAATGGATTATGAGGTAAAGGATAGTTGAGACTTGAACTGGAACCAAAAAAATTTACTCGGTTACGATATATCTTTTGTTAATTGTTCCGTGTGAACAACTAGCTCTATTATATCTTTACACCTTTTGATATTGAGTATCTTTTTTAATGAAAACATCATCATCATCAGCCGGAGATGTCCACTGCTGAACTAAGGCCCTTTTAGATGGGGGGGGGGGGTGACATAATTCCCAAGCGCAAGCGGCTTGGGGATCGCAGTGTTGGTGGTCAAGTACCAGAAGACGCTGCTGCTCATCTTTTGGATTTTCCCTTAGTCGCCTCTTACGACGCCCACGGGAGGATTGGAGATGGTCAATTCTAGGTCAGATACCACACGGCATGGTGACTTAATGAAAACACAACACATTATATCATGATAACTTCTTCTTGGAGTATTTCAGTCATTACTTTTTCTACTGCTGCTACTTTATGTATGTTTACCCCAAAGATCTATCCTTATTGTTGGTCTACTGCTAAGCTTGCTGACTCAAAAACATGGATTATAGTTTTGGAATATTTTGCCTTCAATACTTACTTTTGTCGTTCATCAAATCTTGGAGTTATTTCATTCATTACCAAAATCTCATCCAGTAATAATACAATTAAAAGTCCCATCTCATGGCCCCACAAAACAGTTTACCGAGGTAACCGCACTTTCTTTAATTCCACTAAGACTTCAGCGACTGAGACTAATAGCGAGTAATAATCATTTGGCGCTAAATGCTCGCTTAAACCTAACAATCTTTTGGTTTTCGTCGAACACTCCGAGAACTTGGCTGTTGGCATTATCGTAATTATTGGGACAGGACGGCTAGACTTAGAATGTTGAAGTTCTAACTAAGTTTGATTCTGTAGATAATGATCCGTTTAACATCGTTTCTTTTGAAGCCCTATTTTCACTTTAAACATGAGCGGTCTAGTTAACATTGATAATACCAGTAGGCAAATTTTTGTCATTAATTTCCCAGTTCCTACTTAGTGTTTGTCTTCAATAAGTTTAATGTTCTATTATAATTCTTATTCTTTGTGTTATTCTAACACATCTCTGACTATTAGCGAAGGAAAATATGATGGAAACTCATAAACTTTGATTACATTTTCTATAATCACCAACCCGCTACGAGCATGGTGATCAATACTCGTTTCTTATATGTATGAGAGGCCTTTACCATGTTGTGGGATCTTATAGCTTGGTATTATTATTATCAAATCTAGAAAACCACGAAAAGAAGATAAACTCCACATAACTAATAGCAGTACTTACATATATTAGCATCATCATGAAAGAATAAACTGCTAAGTTATACGAAAAACAACACTTTTATTCTTGTTAGTAGGAAAGAAACATGGAATAAATTATTATAAACGTCCTTAGATCGTCGTCACTTGTCAAGCAAAGTACGCCCTAGAAAATGTTGTTGTACAGTTCGAAGCCTAGAGTACTTTAGAGAAGGAAAAACGAAACTAGTTCTAAAAATACAGCGCTCTGTAGCACACAGATTTCCATGGTTGACGCTAAAAGAGAACATAAAATGGAATAGTAGTATTAATGGATTTACATTTCAATAATGTAGATAACTGTCTTATCGGTTTAGGGGTCGCACAGCTCGACAATTGAGCATGAGGTTCTGGTCTTGTTTCCCGAGTCGGAATTTTCCATTCGGTAATTCCCGGTGTGCCCAGTAATGGCAATATGCCTGCACCTAATTACATTGGGACCTATAACATAACTAGTGAAATATGTGTGTACACTGTAGACCTCTGCTTTCTTTTTTGGGGAATACACACTTGATGTTAAGCTGTGTGTGGATAATAGGAATTATAAAACTTTGATGTGGAAATCTTAACGAGACCAAAAATTATTTTAAGTTTTTGGAGCGTTTGCAACCAAATATTTCTTAAGCCTTTGAAATGTATCTACCAACGAAATAAATACAGTCCAAACTCTATCTCGCAGAACATTATTTCGTCTCTCTAGAAAAGAAATGTAACATTGCTACAGAAATTACGAGTCGAAATACGGTGAATTCTCTCGTGGTTTAGATTCCCTTTATATAGGTACATCTCTAATATACTATTCCTGGTATACACGATATATTTTCCAAGGTTGCGTGAGCGGCTCAATTTGATGTACTACAAAAATATACTAAAATAGTAGAGAACGGACTTTTCATGTATATAATGATATCATTTTGATTTTTATGAAAGTCGTTTTTAATTTTAGATTTTCTAGTTTAAAAATTCCTTCTGTATAGTATTTGGTTCTAGTAACCTACTTGACTGGATACTTTCATACTAATTTAGCATTCTTTAGTCAGTTATTACCAACCTTGTTTTGAAAATTGTTGTCTCTTTAAATATGTATTTAATTTCTAGAAATTCTTCTTATGCCTTATATATTCTTGTAAATTGTGAAAGTGTGTCGGGCAACGGACAAGACTAAAATGAACCACATTTCTCTACTTTAACAACTCAACAGGGTGCATTTCTGACCGTGACGGCCGGAAATTATCGTCACTACCAGTTATTTCTATTTTAAGTAAAAATATTGTTACTTCTTTCACTTTTATAGCTTGTACCGTATTGTTTTTATTTATATTCTTTCGTTTATTTTGTTGACAAAAAAAAACTAAATTAGGGTCAGAGTGTCGATTAACACTATGTGCATTGCTTTATCAATCAATGCTGAATTCCACTGTGTTAAGTAAGGATAATTGGACTTAATCGTAAATGTAAGTGGCTAAAGTGATATCATTTCTCTAGTTTAATTTTTTATAAAAAAATCTCAGTACAATTTTCTGCTTTTCTTTATATAAATAATTTAATCATTCCTATATCCTATAAATTCCGACTTCACAAATGTCGGATAAAAAATTTAACTTCTTGAATTTCACAAAAATGCCATTCGCATTTCAAAAAAAGTTTTAATAAATAACCGATAGAAAGAAGCATCTTAGTTTATACACTGTTTATTTTCATAAGTTATGTAAAAACAAGACCAATATTAAAATTCCTCTCGAGTACTCCAAAGCTAAATGTTAATTAATCTCGGATGCACAGTTACTGTTTGTGTCACGTCCAGAGTCGTGAGTATACAAGTTCTTTGATAAAATTATTGTTTTTTAATTTCTCGAGTGACTCATTTTTTTAATTTTTCCACTCTGATAAAATGATTTTAATTGTTTGTTGAGCAAGAAAAGTTGGATAACTATTTTTCTTTTTGTTTTTTGGTAGTAGAAATATTTTGAAGTATAATTAATTTGCGTGGCTAGTGGCCTAGTAACAGCGGCTAGTGACAAGTCGACAAGTCGTGGTTGGGCTGTGGATGGATTACCATTCAGTTACATACAGAAATTCTGTGGAGAGACACCTCTCCACAGAATTTCGCACAATAGAACGCTCCACAGAATAGATTACAAATCAAAGCTGACACACGTCAGCTTTGATTTGTAATCTATGGCTGTTATCTTACAACGAGTACTCACAAGCCTAATTGACTTGATTTTTTATGTGAGTCAGCCGAGACTCTTATGATATTGAATTAACCACTAAGTTTTTCACCTAGATCGACCTGATTGCTACATGTAAAATACAGGTTTTTTAACAAGCTTTTACTTAACTTGTCGAGGGGCAGCAGACAGGGACAAGTGGAAGGAGGGAAGGGAGGCCTTTGCCCTACAATGGGACAATTCGGGCTTAAAATAATAATAATTTACTTAACTTGCAATGTTTGTTTGTTTAGGCCAATTGCAATCAAAATTAAAACCACTCTTTGACATCCGATATCGTACTTATGAAGGTTCAGTGGCAATACAATATAATGGTACTTTTATGCTGGTCTGATGATGGAGTCAGAAGGTGGTCATAAGAACGAAAACGAAATGACGCAATCTTATCGGGTTTGGGCTTGTTAAGTTCATCTTCACACGTACTTTGAGCCTAGCTGACTTAAAATCTTATGTTTAAAAATATATTTTTAATATAAACTTATCATCCGGAAGGGACAAATTAGTCACCAGGTTTGTGGTGTCTAATGTATAGTGTGTAGATGCCCCTTTGATCTCAGACTCTGGCCTGCGGCTCCAGCAGATCTTCCACTCGACCAGTCAGGCCCGAGACAGCCTATCTTGTTCCATGCGAATTACGTAATGACATAATTTACATATCTAAGTTATTCATAAGTTTGTTCTGTGTGGAGATTGGTCACGAGGAAATATGTATATGAAAAAATATTTTCCCTATTTCTTACTCCTATTTTCTTTGGGCAGCAGCTGTAAGGCCTATTCTTCGTCGGAATAATAGTAAACCTAGTCGTTAACATAATGGCAGACCTTTTTATAATTTATTTATAATTGAGATTCAAAACGTTTGTTTAATTTCAGGCCCAACAAAGCTCCCCAACTTAGCCATGAACTTTGCGCCCAATTTCCTTATTCAAAACCAACTTCAACAACCGAAGCGGGCATAACGAATGTCCCACAAAAAGGGCCATAAAGGACCAGATTAATGGGCCGAATGGCCAGTCATTAAGTTCAGTTAACAGGATTCACAGTGTCACGGCTTGGAGTGTGTTTGTTACGAATAAATTTTCTTTTCCGATGAACTGTTGCTGACATACAGATGAAAGATATTACCAGCATGAAGATTATTTTGGAGAGATTGTGTTAAAAATGATCGGTTTTGTATGAAATATAAAACTGCAGTGTTTTACACCGATGAATGGTTTGCGAGAAATAAATACGCAATGCGCTGTCAAAAATATCAAGACCAAAACTCTTCACTTACAGTAGGATATTAACACCTACTGGTCCAATTTGAAAAACTCCTTCAGTGTTAGATAGCCCATGTATCGAGGAAGGCTATAGAATAGGCTATACAATATTCGAAATGCACGCAGATGGAGTTGCGGGCGGAAGCTAGTCTCCACATAAACCTAAGTTTTAGTTCCAAAAATGCAGCAATAGATGATGAGGGTCTTTGTTTTAAATCTAAATAATATTAGTCGGTCTTTGAAATCTATCAACAATTTCAATAAACCTCTTTAGAATCAAACTGCAAAGAATCACAACATTTTCTGTTCAACCGATCAAATATATCGAGAGGTTTCCCGTTGAATATTTGATGGTGTTTCCCGAACGTGTCGGTTCAGAATTACGTCAATCTAATCGAAGGTATCTTTCTCCGTGGAGATATACAACTTCTTTGAAAGGTTTCTATCCATTATGACTCGAACTCAGATGGAAAATAAAAAGTTGTTTAAATTCATATTAGGATTAGCTTGGCTTCCATTTAATGGTTCTGAAGCTATTAATAAAGTTTCTTTAGGTCATGAGTTCTTGGTACTTGTTTAACTGTTGATGAATTTATATTAGCTTTCTGCTTAAATATTGATGAAAACATGTTGTTCTATCCTAAACTAATGATGATGATCTGATACGCCCTTAAATTGAAGTGGTTCACGAAAATGAGTAGGTACGCTAGTTAAGTATAAATGATTTCTTTGCCACCTACACTGTTCTCACATAAATTATTGAACATGTCTGGACTTTAAAAGAGACCTTGATCCAGGAGTTTGTTTCGGTTACCGGAAGAATAACCGAAACAAACTAGTTACGATGGCGTCGGCATTTCCTAACTGACTAGTTAGAAAATGCTGACGCCATCGTAACTAGTTTCAAAAAAGACGTGTAAAAGTGTTTTGTAAAACTCGTAAATTTCGTTCGCCGATGAGAATAGCCTCTCACTCAGAAATCGTCAATATAAGTCTTCAGACCTAAAACTAATTGTTCTATTGAATAAACTAAGTAAAATACTACTTGAGTAAATGTTCTTGGGTAGTCTACAAACTCCTGTTGTTAGGTTCCGACCTGTTTACTTTTGTTTGGCCATGAAAAGTTACCACAACTTTTGAGAATTAAACCAACATCGATTAATTTTCTAGTAGTATGTAGTATAAGCTCTAGAATCTGATCTCTTGAGATCTGTTTTTTTCCAGTCTCATTCATACGTTTTCCGGAAAGCCACAATCAAGAGAAGTCTCAATCGTCAAAAGAGAAGTCTCGGTCAAATCGCTTATCAAAAACTTTACCTGGAGAAATCTAAGAATAACCTAAACAAAATATAAGTCTATTTCAATCTATTTGGTCGAAACCACAAATGGTCAAACATTGGCCCACTGCGCCATTCAGCCTTGTAACATAATGGTTTGTTCTGGAACATTCTGTACATAGTTTTATTTCTTGTAGTTGTTGACCAAACGTATCGATTTATGTATCGTTCACAATAGAATTTATATATTTTTTCAGTTTGCTTAAGGTTGGGTCTCACTTGCAACTAAAATATATTTTTAAAGGATCGATAAATTAAACAATATGCATGGAATGTTTATGATTGGCTCCTGGTAAATTTAAATGAAAAAATAGCTAAAATCATTTATGATTGGTATGCATTTAAATTGAAAGAGGATCTTTATTCCAGGGTGGGGTATTTGTCACAATACCCACGCTTGGCGAGCGGCTTGGGGGTCGCAGTATTGGTGGTGAAGTTACACAAGATGCTGCTGGCCATCTTCTGGATTTCCCTTAGTCGCCTTCTACGATACTCAACGAGACGAGATGGGAAGTGCTATTCTGGCCCCATGGGACGATTATCTGGTTTTAAATTTAGTATCTGTATATCTATTTCTATTAAGCGTTAAAATAACAATCCGCTAACAAAAGGACCCTACCCCCAATTCGTGACTTCGAAGATCTTTAAAACAAAATGTTAATTAAAAACGGCCAGACTCTCTGAACTCATTTACTATGCTTTGTGATATTGCGGGGACGTCTACTTCTTCACTTATACATGTTTCTTTTAATTTTTTAATTTCCTCTTTGCTTTGTGATTGTTTTTAAATTGTTTCTTTGAAGTGTTTGTTTTCTTCTAATATTTTTTGGTTTTGTTTGATGTGCAAGTTATGGTATCGATTTTCTTTTGAACCAAGAAAGTGAAAAGTCTTTACATATATATATTTACATATATTTATTTGGTGTTTTATGTGTGTGTTTCAGGCTAATTCAAAAATAGGCCGACCGCCTAAACCCAAAGAAAATAAGTTATGCGTTTGAAGTCCTGTTAATAATTTATGACTGTCTCAACAACAAAAACGAAACGGTATTTGAAAATCTATTTATGGTTATCAGGTTGGCCGGCAGTTCTTTTTTAAATTAATTTATCTATTTTTTCACAAAAACATCTCTCAATCATTAAACTCACCAAACTACAAAGTTTTTGGCGTAAGTGTATTGCTCGTTTTCAAGGCAACTTAAACTACCTACTTATTTCACATACTACGAGCTGCGGAGCTGACTTTTCGTTTGCCAGACAGCAATCGCCGAACGACGACGAAAAATGACATGCTTTTTATTCAAAACATCCGCGGACTTTTCAACGATCAGCCTAATTACGGAGCTAGTATTAATACCTATATAAAGCCCAAAAGTAAAATATTCACAAATATCTGTCAATCTGTCACAGTAACGTTAGCTCTTATACGTCAAGCTTTTGATTGAGGTACTGAATAGCCGCGTTTATCTAATAAATTCATTAATAATTTGACATGCCGATTAAGGTCTTATCCATATAATATTTATAATACCCGTGTAGGGTTCAGCGTGTAACATGATTATATATTTTTGAGGACCTCATTGGCGTAGTGGCTAAGCGATAGGACTGCTGCGCTAAGAGTTGCGTGTTCAAAACAGGACACGGCACAAAAAATATGTGCGATCCGCAGATGTTTGTCCGAGTCTGGGTGTTTGTGTATGTGACATTTTTATATTTGTAAAACGTACCCACAATACGGCAAAAAAACCTAGCGTAACGTTTAAAACAACAACAATATTTTTAAGCTTAATTAAAAAAAAAAAATTAAATCTTTTTATTTCAAATTCACACAAATAATTAATAATCACTCCTCGCTTAATCTTAAACTAAAACAAGATTATGTGCGAGTGAGCTGTCTCGCGCATTCTTAACGTTATTCAAATAGTAGGTACAGAAGAAGTTGTATGTATATCTTCGTTACAAGTTAAACATCACCATCACAGAGCGTTATTAGCCTTTTGTGAAGAGTCTGGATGCACATTGTATTGCCCGATTGTGAAATGATATTTTAGTATACGTTTTATATGTTTTGGTTTTTTTGTCACCAACGTGTTAGTGAATTGTTTTGAAAAATTGTTTAATAAATATGGCAATAAGTACCTCCAAGTCCTTCGCCCGTATTCATTATTATATTTAGGTACATTGAAAACTGGTAAGTAGTCTAAATTACGCAAGTTCTTATTTCGTTCTTTTTTTGTTATTTTATCAATTTTATCTGCATATTGAGACACAACATACATTTTTGCTTTGTCAAAAACATTCATTACTTTACAATATTTAAATAGATGTTCATAATTTTCTTTATATTTTATCTTTATTTTATATGGAGCTATTATTTTTAACAATCTAATCTGTAAGTCATATATTTTTTTTAGATAAGTTTTATACGATCTACCGTAGCTTTCTAGTCCATATCCGATAACTGAGTCTGCGAGTGACATATACATGAGCCTTCTAATATTATAAGGTAATTTGTGTTTCAGTATACTCAACTTTGACATTATTGATCTAAGTTTATTACAGACGTGATTTATATGATGACTCCAATTAAATCTGTCATCTATTAATTCTACGGTTTCATCATTATTGTCTTAAACAGTCTGACATCACATTCTGCTTTGTAGGCCTTCTTTTGTTTATGGCAGCATCATTCTGGTTCTATCATCATAATTTGCTACTTTCTGGTGGACCAGTGGCTCATCTATTTCAGTTTTTAAAGGTATTAGGTTTTAGGTCAAAGCTTTAGCCCTGCTATCACTTCCGCGGTATCAAATTGTTTACTCGTAAAATAATAATAACAGCCTATAACTGTCCCACTGCAGGGCGAAGGCCTCTTCTCGTATAGAGAAGGATTGAGCACTGCTCACCACGCTAGCTCACTGCGGGTTGGCGATTTCAGATAATTAAATCCAGGTTTCCTTACGATGTTTTCCGTCACCGTCAGTCAGTGGTGTTTTAGAATATCTAAGAAAGTATTTATGACATTGAAAAAGTCACATTGATACTTGCCTGGGTTTGAACCTGCAACTTCGTGCATAGAAATCCGGTTTGACAACCACTAGGCCACTTGTAAATATCTATATTGACTTCTAACAGAGCATTAAGCACGTTGAGATTTTTAGACTATTCAAACTCAGGATAAATGTATGCTAGTCTTGCTTCACTATTTGGCAAATTATAATAGCGCTAAAATCCAAGTCTAAATCAAAGATTTCTAAACTTGGAGGAGTGCACTTGTAGTACTGACTAACTCGGTAGTAACAACTCGAAAACGGTCTAGCTCCGCGAGTAAGTGCTGCTCTCTCACATGGTATTAGCGTAAAGTAGGAACTATGTTTTACAGCGCGTTGAAAATAGCACTGAATACATGAATGGTGAGGAAACTATCACTTTTTCCATCAGTTACTTGAGATTTTAAACTTAGTCCACGTTAGGTAAATAATAAATCAGGCAATTTAGATTTTTTACTAGTATCTTAAGAAGATATTAAAGTTTTTACAAAGATCTGATTATTTAGATAAGAGATTTCTCAAATAACTAGCTTGAATAGTAAATACCTACTAAAACTTCGCAGTTTGTAGATCGAACTGTGTGGGATAATGTTTATATTGTGTTAAACATAAACATACTATCCGTTCCTACATTGTGTTGGAAATAGACTTTTAAGAATAGCGAACAAACGGAATAGAAAAAGCTGCCTGTTGGGATTCAAAATAGGTAAGCTATTTTACATATTAAGTCTTGATCCTTTCGTCCCACGCCTGCGACACCAAGCTTTGCTACTTTACCGGACAAAGGACCTTCTATGTACGAGGATTTAAGTATAGATCTATACCTTATCTTTGAGACACAGGTCGTTGACGTTAACCCCGTTTTGTGATCTGTTAGATCAATGTCCATCAGAGACTATCCTTGGACTACTTTATAAATAAAACTATATTCAATAGGAAACTAGGTACTTTCTTAATATTAAATTTTTTATTGAGTATTATAACAAATTTGGTGGATAGAAGTCATGAAAAATAAATGTTAAACTGTGGTCCAGCCATTTCACAACACAATCAGAAAAAGGCCAAACAGTAAAAAAAGAAACGGGACAAAGAACCAAGTTATGGAATACTTCGATGTGGTCTTTTGTCCTCTTCCTTTAAAATTTGCGTAGTTTATCAAGATAACTTTGGTTGCATACGCCTTTACCAATTTGCAACTCTATACACCACGTAGGTACGATTATTAATTTAATCCTCAAACACCAAACAAGTTCCCAGATCTATTCGATCGAACGTGTACACTCAGATCCAGACACGGTTAATGTCTGTCGAACAGTAAATATAAAATGTTAGGAACAGATCCTGATTCAATGGCTAAGTTATATGTGTGTTTCGAAGTTGCAACTTGCATTGTTATGCTGTTCCGAACATCGTATTGATGTTTCAGCAGTTAAAATAAGTAGTTTGTGGCACAAGCGGAGCTTCGTTTGAAGTAAATGTAGACCTCTGGCGATGTGGGAGCGTGTATCGGAATTGTATCGTGCTGAGTTGTTCGGAAAGCTGTGCAAACATTTCTTGGGTTGGGGGTCAAAAAATTTGTTGTTTAATTTGAAATGACTGGATTTTTTTTCTGTGTTAATGAAATTTTAGTTGTTGATAGTTTACAAATCATCACTTCTGTATACAACGTGAAGTAGACAGACTTGTATCTTAAGAGACAGTGTTCGGCTATAATATTTTAAACATCTTGTAAAAAGATATTATAAGTGGGCAGTGTCGATCTACCGTTTATCGTTTTTGCTAGTCTTCTATCATAGTTTGATAGTAGATTAGCAAAAACGATAATTCTAGCAAATAGTATCATGGAATGAGCCATAAGCCATCTATGTATGCATATTTAAAATAAATCTCTGTTATCTTTGGTTACGCCATAGCTTGAGAACGGCTGGACCGATATGTTTAATTTTGGTTTTGAAATATTAATGGAAGTCCAGGAAAGGTTAAAATGGTAAGACGCCTTCTAACCATTTAAATCTACCCTGGACTTGCGTACGTGTACGTGGCGTACAAAGTTTATCGTGTCAGCTAGTAAATATTACCTATATTAATTTTAGGAATCATAAGTGACAAAATGTGTATAGGTCTGAATGAAGCATCGACGTACATATCTTTGGGGATCTAATTCATGATTGTATGTATAATTATAAATGTATGTAGGGATCAATGATAGCTGTTATATGCAAGAACTAATACAGTTACATGATTCAAGATATTTCATACCATATATAGACATAGACAAATGCTACATTGCTACAATACATTGACAGTTACCGAAGCCACGCAAAGTAAAAGAGTATTTCACGAAAACTTAAGCTATTTGATCTGTAAACTGGAAGTATTGGTTCAAGACAAAACTGCGCAGCTGCCAGTTGACGGCAAAATATACGAGAATTCTTCAGTAATGCACTAGCTTTAGGACAAGATATTGTTTATGAGTTTCAATTTGTTATTTTATATTGTTCGTATCAAAGAAGTAAATTTACGCAAATAATTATTAATCTTAGTAAATAGTATAGGTCGCTAAACTTGACTGCTGAGCGGTCCAGGGTTCGAATCCCGGATCGAACAAAGTGTTATTGGGTTTGTCGATTAGGTTATTCTCAGTTTATTTATAATGTATTTATATTCAATACTGGTCGTTGGCAGCTGGTGATAGGGAGATGTGGAAAAAGAGTGGGGAGGCCTTTGCCCAGCCGTGGGACACTTTAGGCTAAGAATAATAATAACATAACTGACGAAATGCGGGTGTACTATACACTTTTTCCTACAAGGTGTGATGGTATGTGTTCTCCAAAAGCAAGCTTTGAATTGTGACCGCGTGTTTCCCTTTTACATTTAGGTTAAAGATAATTTCCCTGGTCTTTGCTTGTCTGACGTATTTCGTGTATTAGGATTTAGGTCTCGAGGTTCATGTTATGCAAAGTTTCGTTGCTTTATACTAAACTAGAACCCGCTTTTGTGACAGATTTGGAAGTGGTACGTTTGTGTTCCCAAAAATAGAGTTATTCATTTGTTTTTGTATATAACTTTGTAGCTTTCATTAAATTGCTTCTAGGGAAAAGTATTTTTTAGAAAGTTGTTTTAAGTAGGTACCTATCTTTATTATTTATGTAATGTCCTCGTTATTTTTGTAATAACACGCGACTGCAAAGCTTTAGCTCCTTAGTTTGACTCCGGGTCAAGCCATGTGTAATTAGGTTTTATCCATACAATAATATTTTAAAAGTTATTAACTAGAATCTTTGTGTCTCAACTAAAACTATACCAGCAAGAATTTAAAATACATCTAGAACAAAATTAAACTTCAGATTATTGCACTGTTTATTTTTCAACACTTAATTACGGCACCTCACAATTTTAATTCTCTGACTAACGCTGTGAAATAGCGCGGCGCAAACAAACAAAAGACTAAACCAACTATAAACATACCCATAGCAACAAAACATTAGTTAAATTGTGCCGAATAATGTTGGCAAAATCAACAGTAGGAACGCCTTCATTTGTTTCAAGTTCTGTTTCATTTATTAAATGAAAACTTGTACTGCAAATACACGAATTCAAATGTATCTGCTTCTCCACATAATACCGTATAAAACGTTTAAATTTAAATAATACAAAATCCTTAAAGAAGCTTTTCAGAATACTCAGAAATTAATTAAACAAATAATATTAATTCTGAAATCAAATAAGTTAGTTAAACACTTTTCGATTAAAGGAAAATAAGAAAACGAAGCAGCGTGAAATGCTTCCAAATAATTTTGAACAAATTTCAGTTTCACACTCATACTCTGTGAACAAAGTGCATAAACGAAAGCGTCAGTTTGATCGGTATTTGTGCACCTATTTACGTCAAAACGTCGCACGAACTGTTGGGATACTTAAAAAGTTCTGTTGTTCCGACGTTACTGCCGGTGTGTTCTTCATTCGGGAATTCTCAGTGGGGAAGTTTCGCTTTGTCTTTAAAATAGTGTCAGTGAAAGCTGCATTGTTAAGTTTTGTCTGTTTTGTTTTCGTTTCGAAATTACATTTTTCTTTTGTTTTTTATTATGCTGATGTGGTTAAAACTTTATTTTGTTTTATTGTTATTGTGTTAAGTATGTAATCATAAAAACTTGTCATCAGATAGTACAATTCCAATGTTTTATTATTAAAGTGAAAGCTTTAAAGTTAAAAATACGTTCTCCTTTTTTAATTAAGTAATCAAAAATGTAAAATTATAAATAAGTAATACACAAAAATTATTTTAACAACAACATTAAATAAAACTCTCGATACAAACTAACATATTTAATTAGGCTGAGTGTAGTAATTAATGTATTAATTTAAATTATCAATTATGCTAGTAGTGTTCATAGTTACTTTATTAGTGTTTCATGATGGAGAGAATAAATTAAATATCAGTTTGGTTAACCGCAATTATTGATATCAATTCGATGGTTCAGTTTGGCATTAAAAGTTAATTAAAATTGCTTGAAATTGACGTTTAATAGAAACTAATAAGTAAATAATTGTATTTCAGGTGAAATGACTATCATGCGGCATGCTGTGGTATAAATATGTATGGTCAGTCAACAGCAAGGTTCACCTAGGATGCACTCTACGAACAATTGAACAGGATACAGTAAATAAATAACATCTCGATTATGAAGATATTTATGTTATAGGTCTCAATGTAATGGCGAGCCTATTGCCATCACACAAAGTTACAGTAATGATTACCCAATTATGCTCTAAATTATGCAATGAAATTATGATTGTTTAAAAAAAATACAATTTTAAGTGAGTACTTTCCTTTAATTTGATATTAATTAATTATTATTATACAGTACCGAATAATCCTAGTCTTATTGAGTTTAATTAACAAATTAAAGAAACAGGAAAGGTCTCCAATATTTTTTTACTGTTACAACCCAAACTGACTCTAAGTATTAAGGAAAAAACAGTTTAATTAATTACCACGTTTTAGCTAACATTTGTGAATATTGTTTGAGACGTTTAAATAAATTAAAGTGGTTTCAAGAAGTGACATTACTAAGAATGAAACAAAAAAAAAATACAAATGGAAAGCTTTTTGTAATGAACAAAAATATCTTGGTTTTTACTTTGTTTTGTAATTATTTTTACTCGCACTGTTAAAACATTTCATTAATTTGACAATTGCAAAGTACTTACGTAGCTTTTGACAACTTTTTCTGTTAAAATACCTTATTGGAAAGTTTCTTCCGTATTTTTTTAGTTTCAAGTGTAATATTAGGATAGGTTATTTTGGCGTCCAGAAAGTATCTTCAAGGCTTTATTTGTGACGTGGAGATTAAGGTTTGAGGTAAGAAACCTGGTATCAACCTGATAAATAGCAAGAAACCATCAATCACCACCATCCTCAATTTTTTCAAGGAACTCTTGGAATGCCGGTGTAATATAGTAAAAAGTACACACTCAAAGTTAAACTCTATTCCTTGTGCTTCGAAGATAACGGGCATGAATGTCACATCCCATCACACATCAGCCTTTTGCAGTTCACTGCTGGAGGTAGGCTTCCCTCAGGGTATGCCACAAGGGCCGTTCTCCAGTTTTCGCCACGCAGTCTCTACCAGCTACGAAATATCCCTTAGTCGCCTCTTACGACACCGACGGGAGTAAGGGGTGGTCTATTCTAGGCCGGAAACCACACGATACAGAACTGGCAAGAATGTATTCAAGTTTATTTATTTAATTTACCAAATGAACTGTGAACGAATCAGAACGATACTAAATAACAACACAAGCCAAACTTGTCCCTTGGTGGACTCACACTGCGAAACTTACGCTGTATTTTATTCCAGCACAACTGAGCTTACTCCGCATACTTTATACTTTGATTTCTTACTTAAGCTACTGCATACCTCGATATAAACTTTTCGAAGTTAACTTTCAATGATCGGAGAGTGTAATAGAGTATGAATGAGTCCATTTTACCGACACAGTTCGAAGAATATGCAAGTTGAAGTAGCAATATGCTTGGGCAGGCCACATCGCTTGAAGAACCTATAACCGCTGAGGAAGCAAGGTTCTAGAGTGGCGACTACAAACCAGAAGACGTAGCGTGGGCAGGCCTTCGACCAGGTGAACCGATGATATTGTCAGAGTTGAGGGTAACCGGTGCAAATGATGAAGTTGCCGTTCTTTGTGGCGCTCTATGGGGTCTCCCTTATCCTCTTTGTTCAAAAGTAGACGCCTTCCGTCTGATGATGATGACTCCATTTTGTTTATAGACTTTGTTGGTAAGAAAATAAAATCTCTCTCTTTCATATAGACAAATTTTTTTTCACAGAGTTTAAGGGCTGAAGATTGAAATGGCCGTCATATTATTATCCAAAACAAAACTTTTTTCTTGCCCTCTGAATTTCTTGGCTTAAGCTATTACGTCTTAAAGATTTCTCCCTTGGCGTGGGCCATAGGTTCGCTTTTTGTTGAACCTGTGTTATGTGGTAGTATTGGTCTCACCAACTAACACTTGGGACTTGGTGATTTAAGTGGCAAAATTACGGTATATAGACTTTTTTTGAATAAATCTATACCTTAGTCTATTCCTGGCTTAAGTATAATGCAATGTACTATGTACGTTGTAGACACTATCTGAGACTCTTCAAGACAAATAAAGTTACGTCCAAACATATACTAGATAATATTACATTGTAAACTTTTTAAACATGTCCCGATATCATATTATTCACGTACTATTTAATGTGAAATATTGAACATCTCACAAAGTTTTCACCATTTGTAAGTTACAACTTCACTGTTGAGGAAACTTAGTTTAAACGATTTTGTTTGACTTCGCTTCATAGCTTTGGGCCCTTAAATTTATTGTTCATTTGGTTGTACATTGTGACTCCTAAAATAGATGTGGACAATGACTGTACTTACTTTAAAAAATGTATTTGTTTACTGAGTTTCAAATACGTAGTGCCTTCTTTTACTACGATAACTTTCGTGAGAGTTTTTCATAATAATTCTCGGGCATTACCTAATGACAAACTAAGTAAAAAAAATTACAACGTTATGCCTTGTATCAGTTTTCTGTTTATTGTAAGAGTTATAATTATGTTATTGTGCACTAATTTCGAGCTCTTAATAAACATGAAGCCTAATATTAATCACATTCGAAAATAATAGGTATAACCCTCAATTGATAAATAAAATTATATTTGGACAAAACCTAGCCGTTTCGTAATATGTTAAACGCCATGACTTGTGATTCCCTTAATTTACTCTATCTCTGGAGCGCTAGTCCATCTTGCTATAGGAATTTCTGGTCCACATTTCCACCCCAGGACTTGTGTTCTCCAACGAATAACCGGCCTTGCAGTAGACTTGGTCGCCATTGCCACTAGAGCCTTCAATAATAAATGTAACTTCTTTCCCAAAGAAAGTCGTTAAATAAATTATTCAAAACATTTTACGTTAACGCTTGTGAACATAAAACACTTTTCTCCACTTCCTAATTTTGCTTCAGTCTTAATATAAGTCCACGTTTTACATTAAACTGACGTTACGACAAAATTAAAACGCAATTCCCCATTGTACAGAAGACGCCTCTTTAGCGTAATGGCTTCAATGTGCTACTAAATATTGGGACCGCATAATGTTTTAAGCTGATACTAGTCGTTGTTTCTTGGCTATCTACACTGCATACATTTTTTGGGCTCTGCCAAAAAAAATCAGAATAAGGAATCGATTTTTGTTTACGTAATCTTGTTTGTTGTATCTGTGACTATCTAACGGCTTAGTAAGATTTCGGAAATTCGAAACTTTGTAAAAAAAAAAAAATATTATGCTTGCTACTTACTTACCAACGTTTTGACCGAGATCTTAAATCTAGCGTTAAAATATGACTTCTGAGTTGTTTTATGTATCAAATATTTTTTAATAATCGTTTGTCGTATTTTGCCCTTGGAAAGTATGGCATTATCGCCCTCCTTCTTGCACGCTGCCGTATGTCTAGAAAAAATTAACGACGTTCCTAATGCATAGAAATACGTTAATCATTTCTAATATCGGGTTTCAATCTAAAAAACGAGACTTAACAAACCTTTAATAAAAGCATTGTATTTTGTAGCACCTATCTGCACTTACTGTGATATATGGCTGAATGTTTCGCCAATCTTCAAACACAAAAAGGGTCCCTAAAGTAAAAATCAACAACCCTCAATCAGCCCTGAAATATATTTTCTTTAGCACTTGACCTTGTTCCGAATAGCCAATAAAATATTCCCAGTTTGGAGCAAAACGGATTACACCACAAATACCGATGTGTCACTGTGATTGTCGCATTTTTCTCTTTTACGATCCTCAATGACGGTGGCACGGACACTTTGGCGGCTCACTCTTATAATATTGTGACCTTTAAGAAGTGAAGGAGTTTGTTAACGAGAAACTTTTAGATTTATAAATTTTGAAGCTCGTACTAGAACTCTGACCCAAAACAGTCGATTTGCGCAGTTAAGCAGCCCATGCTGCGGTCAGTATTTGAGTGGGTGAGGTTTTTTCACACATTGAGCATCATTTGACTCTCTATCAATAAATTGTAAGTACCTGTGTGTACTTTTGTGCACTATTACATAATATATTCTGATTAGTGTCAGTTGAACTTGATTTTGAGGCTGAAATTTTCACCAGACCCTCATTAATGGTAGGCTTTACGGTCCTATTATCTTAAATTTTGTGTATTAATTATCGCAAACACTTGACATTTTGTTGTGTATCCATGCACCAAACTGTATAACCGCACGTGTATCAATAACACTGAACAGGTTAAATACTATAATATTCGGGAATGTGTTTTTGTTTAGTACAAGACCACAACTTTAACCACAGTCTGCGGTTCGTGCTAGTAACCTGCACTGAAACTAATAATATTATTTATCTTAAAATATTATATTTGGCTTCTCTGAGAATAGAGTTCGAATTTAAAGGGATGATCAAAATGGCCGTAGAGATTAAGAAAATTAAACCTACATCAGGTTTCACCGTCAGTCGTGAGAAGTGCAAATCTCGCGTTACATGAATCTTTTTGGAAGCAACATAAAAAACATTTACCATCAAATATATGCATAAATATACATAATATAATTGTGCTTTCTATCTTATTAATTCATTATTGTTGGTCAATAACTTCATAAGGTGTTACACATTCTCATTAAATATCATAAGTCCAAATGGTCCTAATAAACAAAACATCATAAAACCGTGTATCAAGGGACCGGAAAATTCAAAGGCTAAACAAATTTATGCGTGACACGCAGTTAAAACAAAACACTGACGAATTTAAGACCCAGAGTATGCATTATGGTATCATCCAGCAATGTAATTTAGGACTTGAAACTTTTGGGAAGATATTAGGAAGTTATATCAACTTGGATTACATTTAGGCAGGACTTATCTTGGTTAAAGGGACTTCGTGCGTATCACTGGCATTTTGTTATACAATTTTGTGAGATTAGACTTCGGTTAGAACTTTGAAGAATGTTCTGTCGACTTTGGGTAGGTCTTGTAGATATTAGCTTTTGTTACTATGTCGTGTTTGAGTGTAAACACAACAGTCGTAAACAGTGCTATTTCGAATAGTTTCTTCTTCTATAGTAACTACAATAAGAGGTTTGTCAGTCAGCAGGTTGGTAGCAGGCCTGACTTTTTAAGATGCACCGGCTTTTTATCCTTTTTACATCATATAGTCTGGATCAAGTCTGGATACTAAAACTATTAATAGCAAATTTTGGGTGTCCAGTTATATTCTGCCCACCTCTCCGGAAATATATAAAACATCAAACCACATATGTATACGAATCAGAGAAACTGTCTTATAAATGTGTTTGGTACTCTTTACAGCACTGTACATCAGGAATATAAGAATCATTGAACATCGTTCCACCGATCCAAGATTGTATTTATTTAAACAGAAATAATTCGAAACTCACCTACGTTCTCCATCGTCTACGTCAGAAATTGCTGAAAATTGCTCAAAGGCTGAGTACTAACATTTCAATTTAACCAACAATTTACTTACGTATCGAGCTGCATATCTTTACAACCATTACGTTTGCACGACTAAACTTGCGGTACACGCTGAAGTTAACACCCGAATAGGTAGGTAGAATCAGGCAATTTTGTGTTGTGTGGTTTCTGATTAAAAACCTGCCAAGTGCATGACCACGCATTAGATAAGGCTTCGTTGTAATTATCTTTTGTTGTATACGAATGTAATCCGCGATGGGGTAAACAGGCGTCTTCCTGTATCAGGAATCTCTTAACCCACATTTTCGCCGCCTATCATAAATATGTACCTAGATGGCGAGTCTATTGTGATAGGAACAATTTTTTGGGAAAATCTCTACTCCTTTGCTTACTACTGTAGTCATTATTTAGAAAAATCTATTAGTGTTCTTCTGCCTATATTCAGAGTTTCCTAAAAACTACAAATACACACACACACTACATACACAAACAACACACACGCCACACATACACACACCAATAAGAATGTTTAGTACCATTAGTTTGTTTAGTTTATTTACTGAACGATCACTTACTTATGTTTAAAAAAAATGTGTTTTGCCTTAATATTCAATTCTTTGATATTTAATCTGTAATTTTTAATTTTGAAGGCGCTGGTACCTGTGATACAATGATATACTCATTAGTACAGGTACCACCGTTCCCCCTTTTCCTGTTATGTTCTCTTTTTTCTTTTTAATTCTATTTGTGTGAAACTACTGTTTTTTCTGAAAATAAACTTTTATTATTATTATTTCCTTTATTTAAATTATTTTTCTTATAAATTACATTTTTAAATATCTATATAAAAATACAATATTTAAAAATATAAAAAATAGGGCCCAACCAGCAGCGGGAACAGGGTCCAAGCTACCGGTGGTTAGGGCTCCAGAGAGAGGAACCTCCTCACAATGCGTGCCGTGTCAAGGAGTACCGCTTTCTGCATCAAGCCCTTGACTTTATTATTATTATTATTATTATTATTATTAACTATTGATTGACAGACAAAAAATTGAGTTTCAAAAATACTATATCGTTTTAGAAAGCAAAATATTCGATAAACATTTATTCATAACTAGATGTGCCCGCGACTCCGTCCGCGTGGAAATTCGGAAACAGCAAAAGTATTTTTAAATTGTTTTTAATATATTAGCATTAGCTAAGATTGAGCGAATTCGATTTAGTAGTTTTAACGCCATGCCGTACTATTTTATTACATGTATAGCTGTTGCCCGCGACTTCGTCCGCGTGTATTTCGGATAAAACACCAGTAGTAAATTGAACTTTTAACAGAAAAAAATACCTACCAGGCAGGCTTTTTTAAGTAGGTTAAAAATCTTTAAACCACTTATTTAACTAAGAATACTTTCCGGTATTTAAAAAAAAACCGCAAAAATTGAACGGTAATTACGGAAGTTACAGAAAGTCTATTGAAAATAATATATAACTGAAGAAGAGAACATAAATAAATCCGTTTTGTGCGTTTCTGAGTTCCTGTACATTGAAACAACTGTAGAAAAAAAAATACCAAGGATAAAAGACAACCGTGACGACCTGATTGGCGCAGTGGCTAAGAGATTGGTTGTGGGTTCGATTCCCGCAAAAAAAGTGTGATCCGTAGATGTTTGTCCCGAGTCTGGGTGTTTGTGTAAGTGAAATTTCAAGTTTGTGAAACGCACCCACGATACAGGATAAATTCCTAGTGTTGTAGAAACCTATACAATACAACCCATTTCTATTATTTTGGATATTTTGTCTGTGTGTCGGTTTATTCGTAATTAAGTTAAAATAGGGAATCATTGCAGTTGACTCTTATATTTTTTTTTGTTATAAAACATACGACAACGACACGCTTGTATTCCGCGAAGGCGTAGGCAGAGGTGCACATATTGTACCTACTCCCACAATTTCGCTAGGTTTGGTGTTGATCCCAATGTATCAGTATCTCAACAGACAAAATTTATAGAGAACTCGTGACCTAAGAGTAAGCGTCGTACGATTGTGTGTGCGTGTAAGAAGCAGCTAAGTATTCGTAAGATTAAAGGCTACTTTAAGACTGCGTGAGTCAATGGTAATGGTTGATGTTGATGGTCATGGCTAAGCATAAGGCTGTACACTCAGCCGAAAACGTTATACACAGGATAGAAAATCTATCTTGCTGCTAGAATGTCCGCCTCAATGATGTTACAGCTGAAGGATGCCTTTTAGCTAGAAGTCGTTAAATTACTTCGACAGAAATAAGTTCCGGAGAACCGTATGTGTTACTTGCTGCGAGAATTACAATTGTCTATGACGTAATGAGAAAAAAATCTATATCTATACATATAATAAAATCGTAAACGACCCGTGTCTGTACATTCAATTTTAAAAAAGAAAAACCATTTATGCCGCCGTACCCATACTGGCGCGGCGAGATTTGGAAGTTTTATTTCATCTATATCTTATATACCGATTTCTTTTTTTTTTATAAAATAGATATTAAAGTGTACTTTTTGAATATTGGAGTTTGATAACGATATATCTATGTGAAATACAATATATTTATATATTTTATTAATACAGTTGAAGAAGTGCCTTACGATTAAACACGTTATTGTGGCTAATTTATAAAAGATAGATATATACTATTAAGGACTTTTTTGTAGATCTTTTAGAGACCATCATTTTTGTAATACATATTTTTGGTGTATGATTGACGTATGCGAGGATAAGAGCTCGAAAGCGCATTTTCATCCGACTTGCTTCAAATTTATCGTTACTGCTCAGCTCCTATGTGTTTTAGCGTTATGTTATATAGCCTATAACCTGCCCAGGAGTATGGACTACAATCGTACCAAGTTTGGTTAAAATCCCTTCAGTAGTTTTTGACCCATGCGTGCACATACAGACAGACAGACAGACAGACCGACAAAAAATTTACTAATTGCATTTTTGACATCAGTATCGATCACCAGTTATCCTCCAATAATAATTTTGAATATATATTCAATGTACAGAATTGACCTCTCTACAGTTTTATTATAAGTATATAGATAATGAGAACTAGTTTAGCCGTAGAATTGAGTAAACAATGGAAAACAATACGGAATTGATCCTGGAGCTTACTACCAAGGCCTTCACATCGGCTTTGTGTATAAAAATCAAACTATTTCTATGTAGTTTCAGGATCTAAAAGATTTGGAACCTTTTTGTGTTATGTAGAATTAGGAGAAAGAGTCTTTTTTACCTTACATCGTCGTCGGTTTAAGGTAGTTAGGTTAGGTTTAATATTAAATTGAAAAGTTTTGATATGCAATCAGCTCCCATTTTCATTCTTCTTATTTCATTAATTGATGATAAGTATTAATATAATTTATGTTACAGCTAAGATTCATTTCCCCATTATGTTAAAAATGGATATAAATTATCAAAGATTATTATATAATAATAACAGCCTATAACTGTCCCACTGCTGGGCAAAGGCCTCTTCTTGTATAGAGAAACGTTCCAAATTTTTAAGGAACGTTATGATACGTTAAAATTTATAGGTCTGACTAGACTAAAACATCAGTCAAAATTATTCCAGTTACTCATTATGATTTAAAGCCTTTCCAAGAATCCTAGCATAACATAGCCAGGTGAGATAAGTAATATCACGTTGAACCACTGAATATGAGACTGGGGACTAACCCAAACCGTCCCACTCATAAATATAACGCAGTATTGCCTCTTATAATATGTAACTTGTGTTCGAGGACTCTAATTTTGTCAAACAAATCTCAGCCTTATCACTAGTATTTAAGGTTGGAATTCACTCAAACAGTTCCGACAACAAATGAACGCAGGTCTTAAGTAATAATGTTCTCACATAATTCTTGGGTGAAACCCTTGTTGTAAATTAATTTTTTTGGAGTTAACTGCATTAGAAACGATTATTAACTGATGGGAAGGTTGTAATGAAACCAAATATGGAGATATAATTTTCAAAGATAATACAATTAAGATCATTATGAAAACAGTATGTATTGTTGATTGATGGTTATAAGGAAGTTGTGGTAGCTCTAAAATTTTGCGACTGCATTTATATGCACAAGGAGGCAGGTTCAAATCCAGACAAGACGCAAAAACAAACAATAAGACTTTTTCAGTATTATCATTTACTTTTATCAAGACTTCGCTGACTAACATGGATAATGATGAAGGCGGAATAATGACAATAGGCTCACTCCCTATGACGAAGCTCTGGTAAAATGGGTCTGTATGCTTTCTGTTTGTTACTCAATGGGAGAAAAAAGGCGTGATATTTCTTACCGACATCCATCAGTTAATGATCTACTAGGTTGGTACTAGGTACTACTTCATCTTCTCTTGTTTCGTTTGTCAAACACCCATGTTAATATATTGATTTTAATAAATAATCATAAACTACATTTATATAATATGATATCTTCAATATACGAAAAATGTTAACATGAAATAAAAGAGCCGATTAATTTATCACAATAATCTGAACCCATAAAAGATACAACAGCTTTTGATAATGGTAACCAATATGAGTCTACAACAAAATAATTCGTTTCTCCTCGGTATCAAATTTTGGAATGAAAATAATTAAATGTTTGTAGATGGTAGTATATTAAATTATTGTATGCAGTAAGGTAGCTGGGTCGGACTGGATGCGGAAGGCGGAACACCGGGTGTTATGGCGATACTTGGGAGAGGCCTATGTCCAGCAGTGGACCGCGATAGGCTGAGAGATGATGATGATGCAGTAAGGTAAGTAGATACCTAAAAGTATACAATATTGATTCTTTCTTAGTTTAATTAATTAATTACTATCTTTATAAAACGCTTTAAAACTAACGTTAAATTCTCTTTCATCTAAAATTTATTTAGGATATTCACTTGACCCCTTAATACCCCACTACAAAACATTCTGTAGGCAGCCCCTCTTTACAAAGGCTCTCATATCTCTAAATTTTCCTGATACTTACACCTGAGTAACTTGGAGTCGTTCATTCGCACACTCACCTCACTCGTTCACTGAACTGACGCTATCTGCGTTATGTCGTCATGAACGAGAATGGACGAAAATACGTGAAACATTTTTGTGAAATTTGAATTCAGATTTTAAATTCTTATTCGAATCTTGATATCAATGGATCATCTATTCTGATTTGTTTATCTTTGAATGTTTTTAAAACTGTTATTAAGTATCATTTCGCAGTCTAATACTTGGCGAGGTCATTGAACTATTGAAGGTTTTATTTTGGATCATTTGAATTTGTTTACTTCAAATAATTGAAGGTGGAATTCCTGGACCTCCTTTAAAAGGTGAGTCTAAGCCCGATTACATTACTTGCTAATCATAAACAATCTGTTCAGTTATTTATTCGTACTCTAAAATTGCAAAACAGAAGTGTATGTAGTGAGTAGCCTGAGAGTTCGGTAAATAGTAAAAACGGAGTAATATAGTAAAAACTTAAAATTGCTGATTATTTTGCGGTTGTGGTCAGTTATTGTTTGTGGTTAGTCAATTTCAAATATACCTTAAAACGAGCTAATAAAATACTAGTAAATATTACATATTATACATTCTAAATTTTATCAGCTCTTTACGTGGTCGTTGTCACTCGCAAAGTTCTTTATTAGCATTCGTGAGTGTTCCTTAGCGACTAGGTATAAAGATTGTGAGTATGCTAAATTAGGATTCAAGTAGTATAGTAATCTAATTACAAAATTATCTACCTATACGCACATCCTTGTGATGGCCTAAACAGTCCTGCAATGCCTTTAAACCATTATAAAACCGACCATCTACAAGAACAAAAAGTTGAAACATCTGCTCAAAAGAATATCCACCTCATAAAAGCAACAAAGCCTCCGATGGCCCAATATCGTGCAAAGTACGTTTCGTCACAAAGCGTTGAATAATTCAGCACACCAATAACTAGTTGGTTTAAAAGTAAAATTTTAAATTTACTCTCAAAGCGTGTTCCCGTCACATTTGCTTAGAGCAGACAGGTTCCCTCACGTGGCTGAGAGTATTGTTGGTGGGTCAAGCTTCGAACTGTCAGCGAGTTGGACCTTTTGTATTGAGTGTTTAGTCAGGTACTTCTTTAGGTCGCCCGCTTACCATAAACTCTTACAGCAGCACATTTTTGGTTGAAGAAGCGAGACGCCGCTACGTGCAGTATAGTGCGGTGGCTCGCATCAACAAAGGACCTCATAGTAAGAGTGGTAAGGGCCCTGTTTGTCGTTTCTGTACATTGGAGGTGAATATTTGATAAGGAGAGAAGACGGACGAAACAGACAGACGGTAAAATGACACAAAATTTGGACTTGACAGATAAAAATTAATACACAGTAGGTACACAACAATATAGTGCATAAACAAAGCATTTATTATTCTTAGATTTTAATTAGAACTTAATTAAGTTAGTTTTCAATGTACTTAAGAGTTTATCTGTTCTTCTATGCGCGTAATTGTGTCTGTCATCTGACTTGAAACGTTTAAAGCAGACAAAGAGACACATTTAAGTCATGCCACAGACCACAGCAGGTTGTTGCTTATAAAGTAAATCAAATTAAACAGTCATCTAGATAAATGCTTAGAAACTATTTATGAGAGTGAGATATTTTCACTTAATTTGTTGAAACTGCGACCTGATTGGCGCAGTAGCTATGCGATTAAAATGCTGCACTAAGGATTACGGGTTTGATAACAAACATTACTGGGATTCGAAAACAGCCGCATGTTTGTTAAAAGCATATTGTTTAAGTAGGTATGTAATAACTATTTCGTGTTTTTGAAATGCACCCACGATACTGGAGAAATGATACTTGTGTAAAATCGTCTTTAAAAAAAAAAAAACGTTTATTAAAAATGCCATAAGAAATCAGTTTCTATTCCCGCTTTTCTTTGGAACACACAACAAAAACGTCGTCGTGTTCTCGTGAGAACATCTTATTTAAGCTCAAGCGAGCGTGATGTCTCCAGGATTTTCCTGGTATTTTCCGTTCAATAACAAAATTTAGCTTTTAAAGTATAACCTATCAGTAACAAGGTGTGATGAAGGTTATGCAATCCTAGGAAAAGGATAAAAAGCTGCCATAGTACACCCACATTCGCCAGTTATGTTATAGGTCCCAATGTAATAGGGGGCGAGCCTGTTGCCATCAACCGGGCACAAATCCAGACTCCGTGCTTCTATAATGATAATAATTCTTTATTGTACACAAAACATACATTAAAAAAATATACATGAAATTAGATGTACAGAGGCAAGCTTAACTCAAAATTGAATTCTACTGAAAATTACTTAATTGAAAAACCCAGTAATACTTGGCCTGACCCGGGATTCAAACCATGGACCTCATGCACAGCAGTTGCGCTCAACAACGTTTGTTGACAGGGATTTGTAAAAAGTCTTTTTGTGAGTCAACTTGCAATAGACGATAGATGATGAATAAACTTGGTAGTTATAAATCTATAAAGACAATAATTATAGACTTATTAGTAGTATTATAGTAAAAATATTTATTTGTCGTCATTAGATATCGACCGTTCTCATACATGAGGCTTATTTCCATTTGCACCAGTAATAATGGCTCTTTTACTTTGGTTATACAGCAGCCATCTTTGGCTTTACAAATTAATGGCCATGACACAAACGGCTACAGCTATGCACGTCAGTATGATTACGTAACTGGTCACTTTGATACTGAGTCATTCTAGACGGTATAACATGTAGTTGACTATTTTACTATGATTTAAAATTAAAATCTCGGTTTATAACTTTAAAACAAAGAATCTGATTTCTTTGAATCAGTTCACATTTTCATCGTCCTACCCATAGACCTCAAGCTGCAATGCAAATGCTCAAGCAATGTATACCCCAACTGCTTCATGTATTAGTTGAGATGCCGCATTAAGTTTATATATTCTTAAAGCATGCGCTCGTAAAAATTGGCTCAACTTGATTTTCACTTCGCAAAATGAATTATTCTAATCAACGCACTGCTGCTAATGCACTGCATTGAGAGTGAGTCATCACAATCATAATATTATTTTTATTAATAATAAATTATATGATAGGGTAAATAATATTATTATTGTTTACGATGTCATCAAAAATCTTAACGTCAGGCAAATACAGTAGATCCTTGTAATAACCATAGTACTACTATTGTTACTACCTAATGTTGCTGACTCGGTTAATTGGTTTGCAATCAATAATGTTAAGTTCGACTATTTTTATTACTGAAGGTTTCGTATCCATTCTATCACTGTGGTCAAAATTAAGGAGATTTAAAGATGAAACTGCATTTGATGGCCTGTTATTTTTTTCAATGACACTAATGATTTCATCCGTACACTTAGGGCACATCATACTATATACGCTCTACTGATGAGTACAGGCTTATAATAGCAAACATATTCACTCGCGAATAAAAATGTATCCAATTATTTCACAACGAACTAACTGATGAGAAAAAACAATTTATACGGTACTCCAAAATATTATATTTTAAATCGAGTTAACTATAATTACTTTGACTAATCACTTTTCGCATCATCATTAAACTTTTTGCTATTCAAAATGATATCAAAAACATATTAAAATATGGCTACGTTTTAATATAAAAAGTTACGCAGTGCGTCTCACATTAATGCCAGTTTCGCACCCTTATTATGCAAATATTCTATTTTCGCATAATATATTATAACGTTTTCGGGCCCAGTGCAATTTTCAATGTTTATTATTGCACCATAAATATTATTAATAGACTGAAGTTATGTACAGTAACTGTTTGTAATCTGTAAGCATGCTTAGAATAGTTTGTCTGACTTTAAGACACGGCAAATATTTGGTACTCAATATAATTATCTTCAATTGTTACTTTATCTAGGATATTTAAGGGATCGCTCGATTACAGTAATCATGGCTCACTTTGATGTTGAGATAGATATCGACCGCATTGCATTTTTACTTTTAGCTGCATCAGAAATAATTATAATGTTTAAGTTTTGTATCATATGTATAACATATAGTAACAATGGATGTTTTAATAATAATTATATATTTGAAAACAGTGACATTCTATCCAAACTACACGAAGCCTCTGTTCCAACAGATGAATGCATCAGTTCCTTAAAATTGCTACAAAATCTTTAATTTGGAATTTGTTAAATTTCTGATAGTCCAACTATTCACACGGAACCCAAAATCCACGCAATACAAAATAGTAAAGATGTGTTGTTGCTGTAGGTTACGATAACATCGGTATCATTAAGCTTTATGTCCTTGTTTACTGAGTTTTTCGGCAACTGCCTGTTTTTTATACAATTCCCTCCCTTCAACGTTATCTTCCTCATCCGGATGGAGGAGTGACCGGTTACCTGATGTTGAGACATAAATCTTGTTTTAAGGAGCTCGGTTTACTGTTTTTGTCTTACACGTTTTCTAGGTAATTAACCCCAACGGTAACATTTGTTTTTCTGTGCGGTTTGTCTTTGTAAGCTCAAGAGGTTGATGAAATGTTTCATCTATTTATATTATGCTGTCTTCTTGTTGATTTGAATCATCAGAAAATTATAAATACGACATATTTATGATATGTGAACATCTTCGTTTTCCTTAGACATGATTTATTCTCGGTTTTCATACAATATTTTAGCTATGTCATCAGGTAGAATCCTCGAATTCTACTTCACCCATTTAGTTTTATTCCCACTACAGAGTTGAGCAGTTAAAGAGTGATTTTCGTGTTAAAAATAATTTTAGTGCCTAAAAAACAATTTGTGCAATCTTTGTAGAGGTAGTATCGATTATATAAGATAATAATTATTATACTTTTAGGCAAAGTTTTAAAATTATTTGGATAATAGCAATCGGAAGTTTTGTTCAAAATGTTAAGTTCTTCTTCTTATCGTATGCTAGATTAACAACCTGGTGTCAGAGTTTAAACCGCCTGTAGGCCGCTGACATGGCTTTACCCACCGTTGAAATATCTCTCAGGTGTGCCGGTTTTCTCTGATGTTTTCCTTCACCGTTTTTAGCAACTGATAAATAATTTATAGTACGCACATTAATTCAAAAAGACATTGGTGCGTGCCAGGTTTTGAACTTGCGACCTTTGACTTGGCAGTCCAACGGTCATACTATTCGGCTATCAGTGCTCCGCAATTTCGAGTTATTGCGGAGCACTGATAGATATGAAATGGATATATAATTGAAAATGATATAAGTATAATTTTAAGTTATTCAACTTTCACAACCCCAATTGAGTATAAAGTTGAAGATAATAAAACTAAAAATAGGATCCCAATTTGTTACGAGTGTTCTATGTGACCTAGGATATATATATCAGGGGTATTGACCAACATCCAATCTCTATCGGATTCCCCAAAGGCTTCGTCCGTCTGGCAACAAATCTTTGTGTATCAGAAGCTTCATCGATACGCATTCGCATGACCAACTAGCTTAGCTTCTCGCCCGTAAAATACTCAGAAATGGCCGTAATACAAAATATATGTGTGACCAAATTGCCATTACCGGGAAGTAATTTCAGATTTCGACCAATAAGCGTTTGTATGCATTCCCTTAAGGAGGCAGCAGGTGTGATCGATTGCAATAATAAATGGATTTTGGATTTATAGGTAATCCAAAATTGATTTGGTATGTTTATTATGACAGGTATATTCCTCAAAGGAAGGTAGGTAAAGGTGTGCTTCATTGCAGACAGATTAGTTCCTGTTAAAGTGGATCATATTGCCATTAATCTGGTCAAATTGTAATTAGTCATATAGCTCTGGATTTGTCACCAGCCAACCAGCAATATTGCGATTATATAGTAATGGCACGAAACAGTCCAATATTATATCTATCCATAGAAATAAGGTATTTAGATAGTTATTTATATATCCACAGTGCCGGTGTTGCGGGTTGCTGGGGGTGCAGGGTTGCAACCGTGATGATACCTACGTCCAGCGCACCCTGAGCGGTCAACCTCACTCCCATCCTTATTGCCCAGCTCGACACTAATACGACGTGATCTGTTTCCATGTAACAATTAGGTCATGCTAATACGCAGAAGAACTTAGTTCTGTGTTTTTTTATTCAAAAAATGTATTAAAAATGACGATAAGCGAAGGTCCCGTCAGCGTCATTAGGTTTATAAACTATGTCAATAGTTAACTCATGTATGTCGCCAGTGAGACCCAAACCTTGATTAAAAGCTCCCGGGTCATAGTGTTCAAGGTTTTCTTAAAGAATTTTCCCTAAACATTATGCTGGATTTATTTTCTCTTCCTCTTTGTTAAGGAAATGGGCCCTACGTGTTTTGTTTTGTATTGGTCTTAATCAGTATATTGCGGGGAATGTAATACGTGAAAATTTATGATATTTTCACTAGATGGCGCGAGGGTGTTTGCTTTCTGTTTTTGGTCGATGAGGTTAATTTATTTTTCCTTTTTAAGCCTAGTAGTCACTAGCGAGCTGTAAATATAACCGAACAGATACAGTTCCAGGTGTGTACGCGTAAAACGCCATCGAGGGCCCTCAACGAGCATACTCACAAGCAAACTGTTACGAGATTCTAGTTGGTCTAGAGTTTGCGAACCACGTACCTACACACTATGTCTTTTGGTTTCAATAACGTAAAGCGGTTACAGTTAGATAATGAGTACCTATTTGTCATCAGCGAGCTGCGAGCACATTGCACAATTGAGCACAATGATGACCGCTCGCGAGCCACGTATACAGCATGATTTTTGGTAACAGTAACGTGCAATGGTTACAGATACAGCTCGCTAGTGTGTACCCGGCTTTAGAGGTCACCGTAAAATTTATAGAATATTGAAACGTGGTTCGTACTTTTTTCATATGGTTAGTCTAAAAATCACTGAGTAATTTGGAAATCAGCTTAAAAATGGCAATAGACTCGCCTTGACATCTTTCCGGCGTAATCTGGCTCTTAGCTTACCTTTAAAGATAACAGGTGTACTAATATCTATACATTCCACCATCTCAGTGTACAAGACTACTTCTGCGATACGCCAGACCGTTATCTGTAGAGACCGTTTACCGTGAATAGTGGTGAGATATACTGTGTGTGTACCACATATTCCGCGAACTTGAGAGCTCTCGGCGAAACGTTCAGCGATCAAAATCTGTTTGGAATGGGAGCCGAGGAATTGCATTTATTTGCCGCGTGTGGATTCTTTGGGATACCGGAGGTTTAAGTACTTGTAATGTTTGAGTGTAGAGCGGAGGTAAGTTATATTGATAAACCCGCTTGCTAAACTTTCGTTTTTAAGATTATAGCACACTGTAAAATATTGTTTTATTAAATTTATTATTTTTACGCAATAAATCGCTTTCAAACGCATAATTATATTTGGGTAATTGTAAAAATAGGATTCAAAAACAAAACCACACGAATCCTTTGCAAAATGTATACGGAATTGTATAATAAATACATGTTAATAAAAATATGTTAAAAAGCGGCAAAAAACCACCAACCACGTAAAATCCAACCCTCTGATATGCAAAAACTATTTTATAAGTACTACAAAACCGTGCTCCGGTGGATGAAATTTCAAAGACTCCATACATCAGGTCCACACATGCCGGCGGAGTCAGGTAATTGCCACTTTCAATGCAAAAACGACATCCCCACTTGAATTTTAAGCGAAGGACTAAGTGTGAACTAATGCCAATTTTTACGAGACAACCCTGCGCTGAATACGCGATGAGCTAGTGACGTAATGACGTGGAACGTCCGTCCGAACTCCTTAGTTGATTTACTCGATGTAAAATCTGTCGAATCGTAATCGAATCGGTAATGGATACGGCTAAGTGAATCGGCTTTCTATACAGAGGTCACGTTTTTATTTTCGTAACTAATGTACCGAATATTTCAAGCAATAATATTTGTGGATCGAGTAGGATGTAGGTTTTATTTTTATCGTTTGGTCGTTCGAACTTCAATCAAAAATACTGGCTGAATTTTAATAGATTTTTTTGCTGTTACAAACTAATAAACTGAGATGAAACCTACATGGTATCGAAAAAGGATTTTTAGATAGTTTTTTACTAGTCAATAAAACATCTGAGTTCATTTTAAATTGATATTTTTAGACAAACAACTGCGTTTCGAAATATGAAATTGTTTTCGATTTTAATCAATAACAGTTACGTAATACGACAAACAAGGTGTAAATTTGTAGTAAGAATTTAGCTTTTTCTTCAATCTAATGACATGAAATGACCATCTGGAATGAACTGCAATTATCTAGCATCAATTACTTCTTAATACGTTCTAGTATTCTCCGAGTACGCACGCCCAACAAAACAGAATGTAATCAATTCTATCGTAAGCGGAATCACACTACATAATTTATCTTAATTTCAGATTGGTTTCAAAATAGGTTACAACACAGGTTTTAATGTAATTACAACTTTGTTAGGTCTTAAACATTATTATATAATTAATTTAATTATTTTGAATCGTTTTTTTTTTATTAAGCAAAAAAAGTTGTTCATACATGTTTTAATCAATAAATTGCAAGAAGTAGAATATAGTCGAATGTTTATATTTATATAGGCATGTAGTATTTCTAGAGGTTACAAAAACATTTCTTTTTCAGTACGAGGAAATGGGTCTTATGACGTGAGCCATCGAAACGATATCTCCATCACTAAGTCCAGCGATCCGAATGATAGAATGAAATGACCGTATTGTGATTCGATCTTTATCGTTGAATCGTTCCAAGCATTCAATCCCGGTGAACGAACTAAAAGACTATTAGTTCACTTGCTATCCCATCACTAGCAACGACGAAAGAGTTTAGTTTTTATAGCAGTTTACTTATTTCCCTGTAAAGCACTCAAGTTGTTAATTCTCATGAGTATATATTTAACGATTCCATTAAGTGATTGCGTGTCCAAGTTGCGTTACTGTAAACATCATTTCAATTAAGTAATGCTTAATTTTTAAGTTTGTGTTTAATTTAGAAACCGCAAATAAACATTTTAGAACTAAAACTAAACTTTCTTTTTTATTTCTAAGCATTTTACGTGTGTGTTTAAGTTACAGAATTATTTTGGTTTCCTTTAACACCGAAGAATATAGCTTCTTCTTAACATCGATATGAGCTAATTGTCACAAAGTAAGAACTCAAGCAGTGGTGGGGCAGTCAACAAGGAAGGAAGTGAGGTTGACCGCCTCGGGTGTACCAAACGTAACGAGGTATGGCAGAACCATCATGGAGGCTTTCTACTTGCCCCAAAAACAGTTATAATAGCAAGTAATATCGCCACGCACGTCATCAGTCATCGGCCAACTTATCCTTGCGTGAGTTAATTGATTTCCCATTTATCCATAACCAACGAAATAAATTGTTTCCAAGTATTTCAATTATACGTCAGGCATGTCAGACCAAGTTATGGAGGGAAGGCCGAATTCTTTTAAAAATCCTTTCGAGGTCTTAGCTGCTGTGGATATAATATTCGTGCTTGATATTGTTCTAGTAAAACATTGGAATGTTTTCTTGTAGAGAAGAAACAGACGATACAAGAACATTGAGTTCTTTGGATTAATTCTCATTAAGTATAATGAAAACATACATAATTATAAGTACTAATACTTCGACTGCCTCGTTGGTATAGTAGTCGCAGTGGTGTCAGGCAAAGTGTGACTAAGTTTTTCTATAAGGTAATTCTCAATAGCATCACGGAGTCTGGATTTGTGCCCAGTTGATGGCAATAGGCTTGCCCCCTATTACATTGGGACCTATAACATAACTGGCGTAATGTGGGTGTATTATACACCCCTTCAGGGAATACAGGCGTGATGTTATATTGTGTGTATATCAATACAAATATTTCATGGCATTAAAGTCCAAAGACGTTTAATACCCCTTTATCTAGCGTATTTCGATAACATTTGAAATTACGTTCATAAATCATGCCTTCAATCCCCAAAGGGTTCGCTGAGGTGTTCGTCTATCATTTATAAACCTACATTTCCTCGCTCGTCATAGGTCCCATGTAATAGGTAGCGCGCCTATTGCCATTTCTCGGATGGAAAATTTCCTAGGGCCCCAGACATGTGGCAAAACGCTTGACGAACGAAATATATAATATAGGATTGACATGGATTGATAGTCGAAACGTTTTTTTAATGGGACGTTGGGAATTTCTCATGTATCGTGGGTGCCTTACACAAACATGAAATTAATACCACATTTCACTATCACATTATCACACAGAAACACAAAGACTCTCAATTGGTTATCCTAATTCATCTCTCAAGGCACTGAATTTATTTCTAGTGTGAAATGACGTAGTGCGTCGACTTTATTAAGCCGAGCATAGCCGAGTGGTTTGACCGATGGACTACCAAGTCAAAGGTCGCAAGTACAAATCCTGGCACGCACCAATGCGTTTTTGAATTCATATGCGTATTATAAATTAGTTTTCAGTTGCTAAAAATGGTAAAGGAAAATATCGTGAGGAAACCGGCTCACCTGAGAGATTTATTAAGGGTGTGTAAAGCCATGTCAGAGGCCTACAGGCGGTTTAAACTAAGACACCGTTGTTCACCAACCATAGTAAAAGAAAAAGGAGAGCAATGACATTCTCAATTATATTTATAAAATGATTTCCTCTCTCATTTTTCGATGTCCTCATTATTCCATTTAAAATCACGCAGCTGCTAATGATTTCATCAGAAATCAATATGAGCAATTACTGACGTGAGATGAAAACATATACCTTAATTAGCGTTCAGTAATGATGTAACACCTGCATTGTATGAATTGATTAACATTTTGACGAATTTAATTTTATCGTAATCACTGAAATTATTCGGGCAATTACACAATGAGACAATCAAGATTGTGTTCAGTTTGATTCTTGTGATTATAAAACACAGTTTAGTCCTAGATTTAACTACTACTAGTCTCAACAACTACCTTGATGGTCTAGTGGTTGCTAAAAGCGACTACTGAGCATGAGGTCCTGGGTTCGAATTCTGGGTTGAGAAAAGTGTTACTGGGTTTTTCCATTAGGTAATTCTCAGTGGCAGCACGGACTTTGGTTATGGTCCGGTCGATGACAATGGGCCTTTGTTCAACAGTGGACATCTATCGGCTGATGATGATGACGATGGCAATAGCCTATTACATTGGGACTTATAATATGACTAGCAAAATGAGGGTGTACTGTACGTATACCCCTCTTACTGTGTTCTCTGTTATGATTCTGTGTGTGTATTATATCGGAAAAAATGCTTATTCCAAAAATTGTGAAAACCACAAATTCTTTGAATTCGCAATTAATGTTATACATGTCATAAATATACAACAGACATGTTGTGTTGGTAAGTCCGTGCTCGTACCACTTTGTATAGGGAAAAATGTTTTATGAATTACGTTATTAGCTGTTTTCCTACAAAATTGCCACCTCAATTCTATGTAGTAAATAATGTACATACATTATTCCGCTAGTTCTAATAGATCTCTGAAGCTGTGTTGCCTTTGTTAGGGTGAACCTTTTGCCAGTGGGTAGGTAGGTATTCAGCCTAATAAGTATGTTAGGTACCTACGTGACTGCTATATATTGGGCACAATTATTGGTATTAATGGGTGTTCTAAGGGGGGGGGCATTTGTTCAACAGTGGTGATGATGATGATGATTGTTATCATAGATAGATACCTACATAAACTTTACGTTATTATCAATCGGTCAAATCAAAAGCCTGTCACAACATTTCATCTGTAAAGAGTGCGATTTTTGGTAAATATATAAAATGGTCTTAAAAAATGCTTCCAGCTTTTGTGCATTATAACTGCACGTCAGTTTGGATATCTCTATGTTCATCAAACAAACAGTAGAAAAAATTAACATGACTTGACTCATTAAAAAAAAGTCAAAAATATTTTTTGGAGTTCTATATTGTCTGTTTACTAATAGCCTTTTGCGTATTCTATCTATTTCATAATAGACGCATGCCAAAGTAAATTGATAACTCTACCCAAGAAAGCTAATACTCAGAAATGTGAAGAACACAGAACTCTTAGCCTTATAACTCATGCATCTAAAGTACTTTTAAAAATAATACACAATAGAATTTACAGCAAAATAGATAACCTAATTGGTCCAGATCAGTACGGTTTCAGAAAAAACAAAGGCACAAGGGAAGCCATATTGGCGTTACGAATGCTTATAGACCGCAGACTAGACTTAGGACTTAACACTTACTTAGCATTCATAGATCTGGAAAAAGCCTTTGATAAAGTTAACTGGAATAAAATTATGATAACACTTAAAAACGCAGGAATAGATTACAGAGACAGACGCATAATATATGAAATTTACAACAACCAAGAAACGCTAATTGAAATAGGGGAGGAGAAAGCTATAGCCAAAATAAAACAGGGAGTTCGACAAGGCTGCACCCTATCCCCACTATTATTTAACATTTTCATGGAACAGGCAATAGCAAAAATAGCAGAACAACCTCTTGGAGGTGTTACATTCAATGGGCAAAGAGTTTTGTTTATAAGATTTGCAGATGATATAGCAGCGGTAGCTGAAGATCATATGCAACTAGAGACATTACTTAACTACATGGACAGAGTTTTCACAGAATACCAATTAAAAATCAACGTCAACAAAACTAAAACGTTAATAATATCAAAACTAGCACCAATTTATAAGACCATCAAAATTAATAACACAGTAATAGAGCAAGTTCAAAGTTTTAAATATTTGGGAAGTAATATAACATATGATTCTAGGTGTTCCGCTGATATCAGATGCCGAATTGCAATGGCCAAACAAGCCTTCTACAGCAAAAAATATCTATTTAAGTCTAATATTAACAGAAACATCCGCAAGAATTTCATAAAAAACATACATCTGGAGCATTGCGTTGTACGGTTGCGAAACTTGGACTTTAATTAAGCAGGATATAAGCAGACTAGAAGCCTTTGAGATGTGGTGCTGGAGGAGGATGGAGAGAATTAGCTGGAAGGATAAAATTACCAACGAAGAGGTACTAAACAGAGTAGGAACTAAGAGACAACTATTGCATAACATTGAGAACAGGAGAGGGAAAATGATGGGACACCTTATACGTCACGACAGGTACATTAAAAACATCGTGGAAGGGAAGGTCGAAGGAAAGAGGGGAAGGGGTCGTCCGAGGTATAGCTTTATCAGTCAAATTAAAGAGAAGGTGAAGGTTGTGACGTATAAGGAAGTTCAGGAATTGGCACTCGATAGGAGGAAATGGAAGGAGCTGCACCGACAAGAGCTAGGCTCTTAAATTAAAGAAGAAGAATAGACGCATAATTTTTTGCCTATTCAATCAGCGTGAATATATTATGATTTCCCAAATATTACTACTCGAAAAAGTCTGAAATGTATTATTAATATGAAAAATGTATTAGCAAATATTAGTTCGTATACATGCCATATAACATTACCACACTACAAGTATGTAGACACAACTTAATACGCAAAGAAGTTATTCCATCAGCGGATCCTGATATTCTCAGCAGATGAAATAATTTACTGGAACAGCCCATATCTGCGCGAGACGCGGCTTACTGGTACGCGTTTATCCTCGCACGTTGCGGTGACCAAATATTTTACTTTAGTCCTGAGTCAACAAGATTATTTTAATACTAGACTGACTAACTGTTGGCGACAATGATATTTTAAGTATAATAGGTACGTAGACTTTTAAACCATCGCGTTACATGAATATAATAAAATAAAATTACAACACGGGATTTAACGCAATCTCGTGTTTTTAATTTTGGCTCGACTTTTCGACCGGGTTGCACCGGCCGTGGTCGCAACGTACATAGTACGTAAGCACCATACAATCTGCCAAAACGGCACACAGTATTGTAATGCCACAAGTTTTATATTGTTGCATGTTGACACAATTTTTTCTCGAATCAAACGTAAGATAAATAAAACAAAAAATACTTATTGTAAAAATAAGCTAGACTACATATAGGTCGGGTGATGTCGCATTAGAAGGGTAGCTACCATATAAAATGAAATTATACAAACAAAAGACGTTGCTGACAAAAAAAACATATACCCCCCCCTGGGAAATAGGCGTGACTTCATGTATGTGTGTATGTATGTAATTAGTTATTAGTTGCTAAATTGCGAAGGAAAACATGGCAAGGAAACCGGCAGACCTGAGAGATTTTTCAATGGCGTGTAAAGCCATGTCAGAGACCTACAGGCGGTTTTAACTCCGACACCAACTGTTCATCAGCAATACGATAAGAAGTCTCAAAAAGGTAAATTTAAAATAAATATAGTCGTCACATCATATCCCACACAAAACAAAAGGCAAGTCGCCTTATCGCTAGAGATAATAATTTACCATTCAAAAACACTTTTATTCATGAAAAGAAGAAAGAATTTATCCGAGCAGACGTCGGGAAAATGCGTCGCGGGATGTGAGCCGACCTTGGACATTTTAACGATAAAGCCGGCACCACGAGTTCATAAATTAAGAAATATAATACAGTTGTTTACTGTCTTATAGTTGCTAGGGTAACTGAGAAATGTCAAGGCTATTTTATAAGTGAAATTCCAGACAAGACAGAATTAAAATTAATTGGTTTATTGGGTTTAAGACCAGTAACGATAGCTAATAAAGATGATAAATAAATACAAAATATAGTAAAAATACCTAAGGATTTCCAAAGGTAACTTTAAGCTAATCTAAGCTTTAAAAAGTCTATGTTAACTAAGTTTACACCTACCATTTAAAATTGTCTACACGCAATGGAGCAGACATTACACTTGGCAATAAACTGCGTAGCGATGATGTAATCTGCTACGAAAATGTAGCAACGTAGCTCAGCTACGTCGTAGACACGCGTAGCACATAGTTACAGCAAAACGATTCTATAACATGATGAGTAAATTCCACTAAATATTTGGACCTTACCAAAGTCCTTTATGATTAACCTTTTGAGCGCCACGACTTGTATAGAAGACAAACGACCTGATCCTGAGACTGACTGAGTGCACCTGATTTTGACGACCTGATTGGCGCAATAGCTAAGCAATTGGACTGCTGCGCTAAGGGTTGCGGGTTTGATTCCCGCACGGGGCAAAAATTTGTGCGATCCGCAGACGTTTTTTCCGAGTCTGAGTGTTTGTGTATGTAATATTTTATGTTTGTGATACGCACACACGACACAGGAGGAATTCCGAGTGTAGGGCGACGTTTTTTAAAAAAAAAATACGTTTTCGTGCTCTCTACGCCATAACTTTATTATTAGTTAATAATATCTCGTCATTCAATCTTGTGTAATATAATAACAAACAATAATCGTAATAAATGTTACGATTACATATTGTCTTTTAATAAAATCGTAGCGTGGACGGCAGGAAATCTTTGTATTCTATCTATGGCGCTCAAAAAGTTAATATTTAAGTTCATCTCGTTCCAATGTAATGAAATTAAAAATTATTCAAGGCTAGTAATCAAACATTGGATTATATTTTAATTTCATGATCAATGGACATGTTTTGGTGGCAATAAATCCTAATATAATATATTCAGCTAGAGGAACTTTTGGGGTGCATAAAGGAATGAGTAACAACAACTAATTAATTAATTCCTAAGTTCAATAATATAACAAAATATGTTGACTAGTTCAAACAAATCCTATACAAACGAGTCTCCACTGGTATCTAAATGTTTTAAACCTTTGAATTCATAACTTGTATTGGTTTAGTTCTATTAAATCTAGATAATTGTTTCTCCACAACGTAGGGTCTACATAATATCCGTTAGCGGTCGGCCACACTTCACCGTCCATTACAACTAAGAGCTTTGATGGGCTTTCAGTAAACCTACCGACAGGCGAACACTGAACCTTCCTAAAACGTGTTAAAAAGGTTCAGGACTGAATATTACGAACAAAAGCTATAAAGAATTAGAAAAAAATTAAAAGGTAAACGTTTTATGGTTTAAGGGAGGTTAAGTTAACAGTTTCTTAACCCGACAAACTCTTATAGATAAATTCTTAATTCTTTAAGGTGCACATAAAACATACATTTTGATGTGCAGAGGCGACCTTAAGTTATAATTGAGTTCTCTTACAGCAAGCCTTTGAGTCATAGAGCATTTTAATTATAATAAGGAAGACAGAAAATGTCCACAAACAAAATAAAAAGATTACAATTGCTAAAAGAGAAAGTTGGAAATGTGAGATATTGAGGTAAAAGGGGAAAATCACGATCGTATCAAAAGGAAATCCTTCATCTAGGCTCTCGTTTACAAGAGTTACAACGTAGAGCACGAGCGTGATGCTGGTCCTAATAAATAAGACTGACCGCAGCGAGCACGACTTAACCTCGCAGATTGACTGATCTACACGGTAGCCACGTATCTGCGACCTTTTTAATAATGCCCCGCGTTTATAATATTAGTAGTAAGTAGGATGGGCACTCATTCAGATAGACAGATAAACAAATCAATGAAATCCAAAAAAAAAAATTTCAATCAAAAATTAAACACTACACAGTCAAAAGAGATAATTTCAACGACACGACATCAATATTAGTAAAAATAATTTTGACACATATAGCTACTTCGTGTCTCAAATATAACCTTCGTACTCGCGAAACTAAGAAACTGACACCCACGGTTTGAAAAAACTCAGACAAAGTAAATTCTTTTGATACTTTGACGGGTGTTCCGAAAATAACCATGTGAATGTAAAACAACCCACGTGATTTGTGTAGAAAGTCATATAGATAAACTGTATGTACCTGCTTTTTTGTTATCGGGGGGACGTCTTCTAAAGGCACCCGGCCCCGTGGGGTAGGGACCGGGTAGTGTGGGATTTCTACCTCACTAAAACCACCCCGGTGGTCACCGTCTGCACGAACAACGGAAGTCCCGGGACCTCTAAAAAGACCGACTCCGGAACCTCCCTATGCAACGCACATCCCTGGGGAATCGCACATACTTGGCACATCCCTGGGGGCAGGGAAACTGTATGTACCTATTAACACTAGTAATTAAATTAAAATTGTCAGTAACATTATATGGGCTACCTGATATAAATGATTATTATTATAAGTCAAGTTAAGACTTTAGCTACCAATCCCAAATATTCCAAAAGTCACTGTACAACGCTACTGCCTACTATTGAAAGTTCTTGTCTAAGACTCGTACCATAATTTCGGTTGATAAAAATATTTATTTTGAGTCACATTGATTGGTTCGAAAACCTTGTGAATGAATACCTGATACCTCAGAGAATTCGTTATATTAAAGCGCTCTTAAAGAATCCTATCAATGAGGTTTTTTTATCTTCAATAGTACGCTAAGAAGTCTCTTCCTAAAGATTTAATGGGCCAATAAATTCATTCCGATTCGACCCAAGAATACGTACAAGATATTCAAGTTCAATTCAAACATTTATCTACTTTAGTGCTTTTTAAATCTCTTTTTCCTTCAACTTTTTCTGCAAAACAAGTTTTGTTGCAAATTCTTATAATAAGAAATATAATTGTTTGCATTGGATGGCGAAAACGAGAGGGCGGGCCTTGTGGCGTACCCTGGGAAAGGTCTACGTCCAGCAGTGGACTGCAATAGGCTGATGTGATGATCATGTAGTGTGATGTGTTCTTACACCTGGATTTCTCATTAAAGTAAGTTCTTGTGTTTCATTGCTCCTTTTGGTGCAAGCTGAGAGCGTTCACGAGTACTTTAATACGTCCAGCGCACCCTGGACGGTCAACCTCGCTACCATCCTTGTTGACTGACCAATCTCTACACCACGGCATGACCTATTCCATGTGGCTATTTGCTTATGCCGATACAAAGAAGATGAATATTGCTCACCTATATTGGTCAGTGGTGTTTTACAATAAAATGTTTTAATAAAATAACTAGACAAATACTTACTTACCTACAAATACACCTACTTATGACATAGAAATTTGAAGGTACTGCCTTAGTCGAAACTGCATTCTTGTGCTTATGAATACAATCCTCAAACCTACCACAACACGAAACTTTATTAGCTGATTTCGAAATAAATAATGTATACCTAAAGTGTTACAGTGGCAGTTGCTTGCTTGCCTAAAGTGGCAATTGCATAAGGAAAACGACCGGAACATGTCACCTACTTATATCGTTGCGATGCTTTGTCCCAACTTCCATTCAGGTATAATGTGTAAACTCAGCATCAACGTAGCTAATAGTGAGTCTCATCGTTTGGCGATAAAGCGACATTGTCACACGCAGAAGCATCATTAATAAAAATGTGCTGTGGATAGTATACTGTGTAGAATATAAATGGTAAATAGCTTGATGTTGATAAATGGCTTTAAAACTTTTATAGTTCTATTTTAAATTATGTGACTTATATTTCAACATCTTACGTTTATAGCGCTCTCATGGCGAACTTTTTCATAAACCTTTCTTCTGGAGGATTTTTCAATGCGCTACCACTTCGCAATGATTTATATAAACCTATAACAATACGAGTTCCAATTCTTTCCGAGGCAAAATACACATCAGTAAAATGCGGAACCTAGCAATTGGTCAAAAAATACAAGGCCCAACAAAGCCTCTAAATTGGCGTAAACACTTTATTTTTCTTCTTTGAATTGGCCAAATGTCCCTTTGAAGACAAATATAACAACTATGTTGAAGATGATCGCATTTGAAGGCGATCAGGGTCCCAAAACAAACCGTTTCCGGGTACGCAATCAGCATTCGTGAAAAAAATAAGTGACCCACATCAAGCCACATCCCAAATATATTTCGTCTTGTAAAGGAATTGGTTTTAACTAGAAACGTCAGAACTAAAGTATGAGATCTCTTTTTGCGAAGATAAAGGACCAGTGTGCTTTAAACGTTACCCCACATTAGCAATTTCTCCTGTATTTTGGGTATGTTTCACAAACATGAAATATCACATACACAAACACCCAGACTTTGGACAAACATTTACGAATCACACAAATTTGTGTCCCCTGCGGGAATCGAAACCGCAACCTTTAGCGCAGCAGTCCAATCACTTACCCGCTGCGCTAATTAAGGCGTCGATTCAGTTCATATAGATTCAAATCTAGACCTTGTTACTTTATTTATGCTGTCTGGATCACAATATAACCTAAATACCAATAGGCCTGCCACTTACTACATGAAAGTTATACTTTCTGGTGATAGCTCTTCTGCCAACACCGTTGGAAGGTTATGACTCGGCGAATTAAAAAATGTAATAGTAAAGAATCAGAATAAGCGTTTTATTCATATTGTCCCACAACTGGAAAAAGACTTTTATTTTCAAAATCTACGTAAAATCATTTATCTTATTAAAAAGCTTTTCTATAATACACGTGGTAACACTCACAATATTTTATATAAAGTCAACATCAACAAACCATAGATTGAGTCCTCAAGGAAAATGTGTTTAACACAAATAGACCTTGTGACATTTTATCCTCGTTGAAGTCAGCGGCTTAAGCCTTAAGTGAAGCTTAAGAAATAAACCGATGGCTAGCTAGTGCGATACTGAAGCTACTGCGATGAAAGGTACACGTGTATTAAATTGAAATTACATATCGGCGTGGCTTATTGAGGACCTTAACGTAAGCAAAAAAGCATTTCTTGTTCAACAAACCTTCTAGAAGATTCTTGGTGTGTGAATGAAGATGAATGAGAGAGATATTGACTTTTGCAAAATTAGTAACAGGTTTTTTTAAAATGAACACACACACTAAACAGAAATAAATATTATTTTCATATATAAAACATGAAGAAATTGGCAACATCAAAATATTATTCTAAGCTCCAAAAATAGCGTATTCTTAAAATAAAATCCGACATTGTAACCTGTCACATCCAGTCGATCCTTAAACAGAGCGGGGGTAAAAACGGCCGAGTGTTGCTTCAGACAGGTGAAATAGTGCGAAAAATTGCCCAGCGGTCAAACGGGTACGTTTTCCCCGCTCGCATCGCTAGGGTTGGATTCACATTGAGTCCAGGTTGCAGAAGAATGTTTCAAAGGTGTCGAGATTAGGTTCGTTGAGGTTTAATTGTGTGGAGTTGATTTTGTTGTAGTGTGGAGGATTTAAGGAAGGAAGGATAGAATTGCAGGTTACAGGACAAGGAAGGCTTATTCTTCTACATCATATAGAAGGGCCTGTTTCACCATCGACAAGTAAAGTGTTTAGTAGAAAAACCGCCATTTAAAGTCATCCGTAAGTACTCATACGAATTTCACAATATCTGAGTAGCATTAATCAGGGGTTAAACTGGCCTGTAACTAAGTTACGATAGAAGATAATCGTAACTTTTACTTGACGATTAGCTTTAATCAAGAAGTAACTATTCAACACTACTTGTGTATGGTGAAACAGGCCCTCAGTCTTACTTAGTCTAGACTCAATGATTGTAAAAAATGACATTAAATTACGCACAACTGAATCAAAAGATAAAAATTATGTAACTTGAATTATTAGAAATTAATAATGAATGATTTCATTTTAGACGACATTGTGAATGAACGGTTATTTAAAGTAAGCTTAGTTTTTTTATAACTTCATTGATAATATTATGTAAAATTTTAGAGTAAGTTCGAATACGTATTCAAAGATTTAATTAGTAGGTTATTATTAAATTTTATATTAAGGAATCTGCAAATTTTATAAACTTTTTTACTTGTAACTATTTTTTACGTATAAAAAATCTCATAAGACTGTTCTTGAGGTTCTTGATAAATGAAATATATGTATCATAATGTTTCTACTTCATTGCAGACCACTATTTTTAAAAGCTTAACTTTCTGATAAATTGTTTTATGTAGGACCATTTCTTTGGATGTCTACAAAGCTCCATATGCAGTACAATCTGCCGCATCAGACCGATCGAATACTAACTGATCACACGTGTTTGTCAATATTGCATGAATATCAAAACAAAATCTTATGCATCCTTGAATACAGGCCCCTTACCATGCTCTTAAAGCAGGTTGCAATGTGGGAGCTGCGTGCAGTGTGATGTGGTGTCTCGCTTCCACAACGTAAACTGTCCTGCTTTAAGAGTTCACGGTAAGGCGGCAGGTCTCTTTTTATGTTCCATCCCTTTCAAGAAATGACAATACGTTACGACCGGTCGTGTGATCGGCAATTTTGAAGCGATCGATCGTCACGATTTTCTTTCGATTGATTGTATATAGGGTATATGATTGTATTCAGGGCGCTCAACAATGTAGCCGAGCTATGTGGGTGTATGCATATTTTGTCTGCCTACGGCTTTGTCCGCGAGTTCAGTCTAAATAGTTGAATCAATTTGGGCAAAGCGCTTTGTGGTTAAAGAGAGCAATGGCATCAATCTTCTAAAACGTTCAATAGAATTTAATGAACATTTATTCGAATTATTGAAACTGAAATCTTTTTTTAACAAGATCAAACAGAAAGCTTCCTCTAGACGAGTGGCAATACCTCGGTGAATATAAATTGAGTAGAACGGTAAATGTATGAGGTTGGCGTACTGTTACAACCATGGTTGTAATCTATGATATTAATCCCATGTATTAACCATTCCATTCGATTTCTATTTGCCGAGGTTTGGCACTTGCCTAGGGTTTCTATATGGTAAGGACTTAGGTATATTATTAAGTCCTACTTCAAAAATTACTGCAATTGAATATTCATCTATATTTGTTTAAAAAAAACGTCGGCCCGCACTTGAATTTTTTTCTGTATCGTGGGTGCGTTTCACAAACATTTAATATCACGTACAAAATCACCCACTCGGGACAATTATCTGCGGATCGCACAATTTTTGTCCTTTGCGGGAAACGGACCCGCAACCCTTAGCACAGCAGTCTAATCGCATAGCCACTGCACCAATCGGGTTGTCAATCGTTATTGTGTAGCTCGTTCGGCAGCGAGATGGGTCGACGATATTACAAAGATAGCGGTCCTGTGCCAAACCAGGTGCACCTGGATAAGATTGGCAGAAGTCCGCGGCGGATGGCATAGTTTACGGGAGGCCTATACCCTGCAGAGGGATATTGAATTCTGTGGATGATGATGACGATGATGATGAATGTTTAATTGATCGGTATCTTTAATATTGAACTTGGAAATGGGAATTAAGTTACTATAACTCTGTTCTTTAATTATTGTTTGTAATAGGTACCTACTACTTAGGTACTTATTTATTTGGAGCTTTTTAATACTGATGGTTGAATCAATGCATTTGTTCATACAAAGGGATTTTCTAGAATTGACCACACCCTTTCCTCCCGTGGGTGTCGTAAGACTAAGAGAAAATACAGAAGATGGGCAGCAGCGCCTTTTGTAACTTGACTACCGATACTGCGATCCCGAAGCCGCTTGCCAAGCGTGGGGATTATGGCTCCCTTCCCCTCCTTTTAAAAGGGGGAGGCCTTTGTTCAACAGTGGACGTTTTTCGGCTGATGATAAGCTTTTTTATTATAACCACAGACTTATATTGTGGTTGTAACATAATTATTATTATGGAACAATGTTATCAGGTTTTAAAGTAATCCCATTAATGTTGTGGTGACTATGCTAACAACTCGAATTTGTTTTGTTAAAATGAAGGTTTTATTTAATAAACTACGTAATTATGTACAACATTGAATATAATTGATAACTAGACACTCTCATGTTTATTAATTTTAAAAGCGAATAAATTTAATTTTTGGTCATAAAATATTTGGTACTAATGAAAACCTAGACTGAAAATAAACCAAAATACAGTAATACATATTTATTATTTTGAACTGATACTTTATAGTAATTATAAAGTTTGTTTAGTGAATAAACAAACAACATATTTTATAATAATACCTAAATATTTATTTATTTCTCTTCGCAAATGCGGGTACAAATGTTAACATGAATCCGAAAGAAAAGATTAAAAAGCTGCTACGAGAAAAGCGTAATTATTATAATTACTTTGTGTAGAATAATTGAAACAAAATTATTTACTTTGCAATTTTTTTTTAAATTTTAGCTTTACTCACTTTTTAGAAATTTTAGTTTTGCATGCATTATTGTGACCTTATGGTCAAAGAGCACTACTGTATTAATTTTGTAACAACTATTTATTGTACCCATATTCGTAAACTTATAAATGATTTAAATATACTCGTATTGTTGACTTTGTGAGACACTGGTGCCTGATGTAGGTTTATGCAAGCACAACCACCGTGTTACAGGTCACCAAGGTGCTTCCGCAATTAAATTAACAGGGTCCGAAATGTAACTTAAATGCAGATGTTGAAATTGCTGTACTTAATTCTCCATAACTAACATTTACCAGCGAAAGGCATTGTAGCAAGTGGAACCTGGATGGGGCTGGCACAGAGGCGTGGATACTGGCACAAACAGATTTGCCAGCAGAGGGTAAAATCGGGTTGCAGAAGATGACGATGATTCTTCATTTGTTTCCATTATTTAATTCTCAGTAGCAGCACGGAGTCTGGACTTGTACCCGGTTGATGGCAATGGGCTCGCATTGCATTGGGACATACAATTTAACTGGCGAAATGTGGGTGTGTACCTCTGCCTACCCCTTCAGGGAATACAGGCGTGATGTTATGTAACGTAATGTTATGATTTCTATAAAATAATCATTATCTGAAAAAAAAACTACTATACTAATATTATTACAAGAAGGTTATAATATTTGTATGTATTTTATGGCCTGATTGGCGCAGTGGCTAAGCGATTTGACTGCTGTGCTAAGGGTTACAGGTTCAATTCCCGCACGGGAGAAAAAATAGTGTGATCCACAGATGTTTGTCCCGAGTCTAGGTGATTGTGTATGTGATATTTCATGTTTGTGAAACGCACCCACAATACAAGATAAATTCTTAGGGTAGGGCGAAGTTTATTAAAAAAAAAACAAATATAATATCTATTCGATTCCGTAAAATCTTTTAGAATGGATCTTGAAGGTAGACGTAGGCTACTATTCTGGAAAAGACCTAACAGAACTTAACATGCAGACGCAGTCGCAGGCTGAATTTAGTATTTTAATAAAAACATCGAGTATTTATGAATAAAAATAGATTAATTAAACTGGTTATCATTTGAATTCATTAACTAAAAGTAATTTGATTAACTTGAGTTAGTATTTTTCGAACTGCAAAGTAAATAAGCACTGAATTAAAGTAAGGGTGTCTTAATTGTAATTAGCCAGGTGTTAGCAGTTTATTATTGTTTGTTTGTGTCTGACATTGAGCGTCCTATCGTCACTCAAAGGTTGTCTTAATAATGATAAAGCCTTATAATAAATTCTTTGGATTTAAAGTTAAACTCATGGTCTTCTTTTTATCGTATGGTTGATAAACAACCTGTTCTCAGATTTCAAACCGCCTGTAGGCCTCTGACATGGCTTTACATACCGTTGAAAAATCTCTCAGGTGTGCTGATTTTTTCACGATTCGAAGCCAAGACCTCATGCTCAGCAGTCAAGCTTCGCGACCACTAAGGTAAAGAGGTAGGTAGCAGGCAGAATAATTTATTAAAGAGTTAATATTTTCAAAGATGAATCAGGGGCTCTCGACATGTTGCAGAAGAATAGACGCGATTTAGCGCAAATGTTTAGATTTTATGTAGAAACTGTTTTGGATTATGTATCGTTTACTCTGTATGTATTACATTTTCTTAATTGTATCTGTTGGCTTCCCAAATAAAAATAGATCTCAAAGTCGTAACATTATGGCAACCCCATATATTTATAACTGTCTAACATATAGCTACTGGTCTAGGGTTGCTGGTGTGAACCCAATGGCAATAGGCTATCCACGCATCAGGGACTTACAGCGCAAATCATTGGTGAATAAATCATATAGGGTACAGGTGTGATAGCATAAACAAAAGCTATAAAAACAGCTCATAAATATCTTCTACTCAAAGATTAGCAAGAAAATTAATAATCCATTATCCCGAAGACCCGAACTCAGAACGAGCTCAGCTAAAACAAAAGACGGTAATTAATCCCCACACTGTTTACGGTGATGTAAAAGTTTCGAATCTTATTTAAGCACCTTGCTCTTAAACTTGCTAACTATTTTAATTAAAAATCTTAAAGTTAGGCGACATGGAACATTGGAACAATATGAGAAGGACAAAGAAATGTTTTGATATTAAAACGATTAATTTGTTTTGCACATAAAATTATGGGATGTTTTGAGATATTGTTTCCTGTAATAATGTTTCTTTTTGTGCATAGGTTTTTGATAATCAGGGTTTGTATTTATAAGGTCAAGCCTCAGAATAGGCACAGAATACTAGTTTTTGTTCAGACTCTCTTTTGCCTCATTCACTCACATCAAAATCAGCCTTTCTAGCCATAAAAATGGAGTTGATACTTTTAGTGGCAAGCTTCAATAAAGCACCGAGCACCGCAACATTAGTTACATAACACGAATAAATAAAGTTATAACAATTTATAATATGTTGAGACCGATAACAAATGAGTTAACATTTTGAAATAAATTCAAATAATTGTTAAATCTAGAACCTATTGAAATAAAACTATTTTTACGGATTTTATCGCGGTTTTAATTTTGTTTTTTTGGTCCCGACGTTTCGAATCCTTTACAGCATTCATGGTCACGGGCAGACATACATGATACATAATATTATTAACATAACTACAGTCCGTTCAAGTGTTATCAGATATTTAATCAAAAACCGTATTTAAACCAATATAATAATTATTAGGTTTAACATTATGCGTATTACTGTACATAAAAGTACTGTACATACCAACCTCAAAATTAGCTTTATTTCACTCAGGACCACTAGCAATGTGCGTAAAAATATATAATAAAATTCCCAACAGGATAAAATCAGTAGAATACGAAAATAAATTTGTAAACGAACTACATAAATATTTAAGAATAAAATGCTATTATAGTTTAAAAGAATTCTTGGCTGAAAATTAACAAAACAATAGCATGATATTTACGTATGTATTTTAAGTATATGTATTATAAAATACTACAAATTGTTTGCAGTGCCCTAACAGGGTTCATGTTTGTTACCTTACTCTGTTTGTTATACTTACCATCTCTTTACAACATGTTGCAATGAATAAATGAATATGAATAAATACAAGTGCCTATACAGAAAATACATAGCTGATAATTTAAACATTTATTGCTAATAACTAACATGGGAACACAATAAGTTTTTGTGATATCTTTTTGTATCCAAAATAACTACTAGTTCGGAAAATACTTAGCAGGAAGTTTAGATCTGTGCCCGGTTAATGGCAATGCGTTTGCTCCCTACTACATTGGGACCTATGACATAACTTGCGAAACATGGGTCTGAGCCTCTGCTATCCCTAAGTTATATTTATTATCGATTTAAGTTTACTCTTTTGTCCTATAACCACTTCATTACAAAATCTGGGTAACATATAGAACTAAGCTCGTAAAGATGATAATGAATGTTCTCCTGACCGAATTTCGGTCACGGCGGCCGATCTCATCTGAGTCTAGCCAACTACGCAGGAGATATTATAGTGCACAAGTATGCGCGCAAACACAGGTGCACTCGCTATTCCTCTCTCAAAGTCCGATGGGACGGTAAGCCCGACACAACCGGAGAGAGATCAGGCGCAGGACCAACGGCATAACGTGCCTTTCGAGGCGCGGAGGGGTCCTGACATGTGAAAACGGTCACCCATCACAAGACTGACCGCGGTGAGCACGGCTTAACCTCGCAAATCGACTGATCTGCGCGGTAGCCACGTTGCTACGAGCCCCTCAAACAAAAGATGAACAAACTCGACGAAGGTCACTCTCGCCGTAAGATCTAACATCAGCTACAAATTACTCCCAGTTTTTATTGAAATCCATAAATAAGCGGAACGGCTTTCCATTCTGTAATGTAATGAGAGTAAGAATTTATTAAGAGGTTATCTTATCACTCGCTTCCACCCACTCAATAAATGGATGTAGGTTGATTGATTGTCCTCTGCAAGTGTGAGTAGGTATCGAGTGAGAGAATCGATTTCTTTTTATTATACAGGACATTAGTTTCTTAATCTAGGCTTTTAGTAAAACAGGTCTAGTAGGTTTTTGTTTTACTTAATGACGTATATAGGAATAACACGCTTAGTTCACACAGCTACTTATAGATTAAGTAAATGTAAGTAATATGTTGTTTAAAGCTACTTTATTTATTTAAGGCCGGAGAAACCATCTACCTATCGCATAGAACATGCAAATCGAATTTTCGAGTTACATATAAACACACATGCGGCTTAATACATACGATTAATAGCTATTATAAAAGGAAAGGATTAAAAATGAAAATATTAATTAACGTGCTATGCTTCATATGAGTGCATATTATGTACTGAAGTGGTTGTATATTAATAATGGCATTCCTAAGCCATTAGATTTAATTGATTATCGCACAACGGCAGCCATTTAATATATCGCATTAATAAGCTCCTTCTGTTATACGTCTACCTGTAGCTCATGTATTATTAAATTGTTGGCAAATTGGCGCAGTGGCTAAGCGATTGGACTGCTGCGCTAAGACGGGTTCGATTGCTGCATGGGACAAAAATTTGTGCGATCCGCAGATGTTTGTTCCGAGTCTGGGTGTTGTGTATGGGATATTTCATGTTTGTAAAACGCATCCACAAAACAGGAGAAATGCATAGTGTGGGGCGACATGTTTATAAAAAAAAAGATAGTATTACGTTATTAAGGAGCATTCACAGGGGCCTTAGACAAGCGGTAAAACGCTTGACGAATATAATGATAATTGTATGGGGTGATGTTGTAATTTATGACTTGTCCAATCGTTTAATAAGTTGTAGGCACCCTGTTTATTTAGTACTGCTAGAATAAAACTTTATTGCATGTTTCATAATTTAGTTTTCTACTCTTATTGACCAATCATTACAGCTTCAATCTATTTCATTTAAATTACAGGATCATTATCAAAATCAATTTAAAAAGTAATTTAGCATCAAAAAATGTTCTTGGAGTTTTGATACGCTGCCACCAGCGCCGTTATTTCAGCTATACTGATAATAAACTGTGACTTTAAAGCAGAAAAATTCAGGGTAAATTTAATAAAAATGTATGCAATATGCTTCTTTTTACCGTATGGTTGATGCACAAACCGCAACATGCTTAAAAGAGCTTAAGTGTTAGGACAGAATCGTGGAGTTAAATCAAAATTATTAAATAAACATCCACACAATTTGTAAAAGGTATATTCATATTTATTTCAAGCAATAATGTTTTACACGCTGTTTAAAAATCTCTTTGTCAGCCAAAGAAGAAAGTTGAAAAGAAAAAACAAAACTAATTTAAGACGGAAGTTTTGCCGGTAAGAGTGGTGTTTCCTTGAAAGCGACGCATCCAAAGAAAAACGGTCGTCGCAAAAATGTACAAATTAATTTTAGCGTCAAGTCCTTTGGATAAATGTTTTACACGTTATAAGGAAAATATATCTGAACTATGAGAAACTGTCTATTACCTATTACAATCATTTTTGAAGTAGAGTTTTATAGAAAATAAGAACATAAAATTTACATAAGGTATACCTAGTCACAAAGTTTAATTTTCTGATTTTCTCGTTTAGGTACCTATTATTATTTATTATTATTATTTCAGTCATGGTCGTCCAACTGCAGGGCAAAGGCCTCCCTTTCCTTTCTCCATTCCTCCCGGTTGTGAGCTTCAGTTGTCCATGTGGCCTTATAGGAGTCAAGCTCTTTCCGCCACCTTCTTCTGGACCTGCCGCGACGCCTTTTGATATTATGTGGCATCCACACTGTGGTGGTTTTTGCCCACACATCATCTAGTACATATTATCAAATGTTAATAAAAGCGTTAAATCGCAATTAAGGGTAAGACTCTTGACGAAGAGTATCTTTAATTGTGTAAAAGTTAAAGAGAAAGAAATATGATTATAATAAGGAGTTCCTTGGCACACACACAATTACAAGAAAATAGTTTCCACTCACAATCAGTACGGAAAATTGATAGTTCGGCGCCGAAAAAAATTGCAACGATTAACAAAAATACGTACACACAAATTCATTAGTTGGTGTCATTTATCATGACAATCCGAACGCCAGGGCTACAGCAATTAATGCTCGGTTAACCATCTCATTAGTGCACGTTAGATTTGGAATTATGCGTACGACGACGATCCGTTGAAGCTAGATGTGGCTGTATGTAGTGACTTAAGTTTTGCTAGCCGAAATTCAATATTTATAGGACCTACACACAGGGCCGTAACTAGGGCGGTGCCAGCGGTGCCTAAGCACAGGGTGCAGACCGTAGACGTTTGTAGAAATTACCTGATGAGGAGCACGAACAAAAAAAAAGTGCGCTACTCATCTAGTGACTGCCTCGCTGGACTAGTGGTTGCTAAACGTGACTGCTGTCCCCTTACCGTGAACTCTTAAAACAGGACAGTTTACGTTGTGTAAGCGAGACGCCGCATTACACTGAACATAGCGGCGTCTCGCTTCCACACCGTTTTAAGACTTCATGGTAAGGGGTCTGAGCATTGGGTCCTCGGTTCGAATCAGGTCCCGGGTCAGGCAAAGCGTTACTAGGTTTTCCATTGGCTTATTCTCACTAACAGCACGGTGTCTGGATTTGTGCCCAGTTGATGGCAAAAGGCTGGCCCTCTAATACACTGGGACCAATAAAATAACTGGCAAATTGTGAGTGTACTATACACCTCTGTCTACCGCTACAGGAAATACAGGCATTATAATATGTTTATTTTTAAATACCAGCATAGTATATCCAACTGACTAAAGCCTAAATCATTTTTATTTGCAGTTGCTTTTATTGTATTCTGGTTAAATCTCCGTGAAAGACAAACGATCGCGTGATTTTCAGATATTTGTCTTAACTCACTTATATTCTGTTGGCCCGACTAATAAACAGTGTTTTTGGGTGAATAGTTAAACCGATTTGTCTTTGTTAGGTTATTAGTCACTTGAAAGAAACAAATAATGCCTCTAACTTTCAAAAACTTATTTCTTTAAAAAAGACTTAAGGTACATAAAAGTCATGTTTAAATCTGAACGAAAATGACATCACATTTATATTCCACGAAAGAGAAAGGTGCTTTCTTGGCAAAATTATGACAAAACTGGCGAAATGTGGGAGTACCTCCCAAATATTGCTAGCTATGTTAGAGCCCCCAATAAAAGATATTTCAACGGTGTGTAAAGCCATGTCAGAGCCTACAGGCGGTTTAAACTCTGAAACCAGGTTGTTCATCAACCATATGATAAGAAGTTCCCAATGGGGTAAAGGGCGAGCCTATTGCCAATAACCGGGCACAAAATACCTTACTGCTGCTACTGAAAATTACCTTAAAGAGAACCATGAAAACACCGTGCCCGATCCAGGAATCGCGCCCAGTATAAAATCAAAAATGCTGAGGGCCTGTTTCATCATCCACAAGGCAAGTACCAAGTAGACTAACCGCCACTTAAAGTCACCCGTAACTACTCATACGAATTTCACAATATCTGAGAAGCATTCATCAGGGGATTGAACTGGCCTGTCACTGAGCTACGATAGAAGATACTCGTAACTTTTACTTGCGTAGCGTTAATCAAGAAGTAGCTATTCAACACTTGACTTGTAGCTGGTGAAACAGGCCCTAAGCCTATAATGAAAGTGGCCACTTCAAAACATACAACCTCTTTGGTACCCTCAGCGGCAGTAATCTACTATTACGCAAGCCTCGCTCAGTTACACGGTATTATAACCTATTTATACTATGATTAATTGACATTTCAGCAGACTAAATGGACAGCCGTCTCCCGAGGTTTGATTATTGCGAGTTAGTCCGTTGACGAGTAATTAACTGCTTCATGATTTTGCATTACACCGCCCTTTGTTTCGACAATACGCAAGCATTTTTAAGCAGCTTAGAAGGGATATTATTGTGCCTTAACGAGCGGCGTTTTATGTTCGAATAATTTGGTACCAATTTGTGTAAAATATGTTCATTTTTGTGAAGAAAATGTATGGCCAACATTTTAAAACTTAAAGTAGTGACTAAAAAGTGTCCTTTTAAATCGGTAGTTAAAATAAACAGTTCTTTAAGTTATTTTTTAAGCTGAAGGGTAAATTTTTAGTAAGAATATAAAATATATAGTATGTATAATGTTTATAGTGCATCAAGTCCATGATAAGCTTATGTATGATATTTATAAACATATTCAAATTACGAGCTCACATTGGTCGCCGTGTCTGATTCGGTCAAGAGGCCTTTTAATTACCATTTATTCCAATTCAGCAAACATGGCAGGCGCATTACCTTCGTCCAGCCATTTCGTTTGATACACATCTCATGGACTAATTGATAGTCTCCGCTTAATATTTTAATTTCGTACAATGTATTTTACAGTACGGTGATAAAAAAATAATTAAATAATAACAGTATAGTGGTAGTCAACTGGGGTTTATTGTCGTCTTGTTTATAGTAAGTGTCAATGAACTTTGGAAGGACAGCCATGAAAATATACGTTGTTTATAATGTGTTGGTTCTAGTAGAATCTGAAGAAGAAGAAAATAATATTTATGTCAAGGTGGAACCTAGATAAGGTTGGCATAGAAGCATGGAGACTGACACAGAGAGACCCATACCCAGCAGTGGTTGAAGCTAGGCTACGGATGATAATCATGAAGGTGATGATGGTGAGTGAGAAGAAAAATTATACCAAAATGAGAGAGGGAGAGAAAACAAATCTTATGGGGAAACATGGAAACATGTATGACTTTATGTATGTATGTATTTCAAGGAGAAGGCAGAGTGCTCTTTACTTACTCAAACACTAACAGGGTTGTCTCAAGTATAGAGCCTACTGCTAACAGTATGCTACAATAATGACTAATTAGATAGTTCCTTTGTAAAAAAATGCTATGATCAATCAAATAAAAAAATGTCTAATAAATCTCTAAAATTTTATTCGCTCATTTATGGCAGCAACTGGACGGACATTTTGAAGAAGGAGCTAATCAGTTTTGATTTAACCTGTCAACGCCAGATGATTTGGAAGAGCACGAGATTACCATCTGCGTTGCTTGTATCGCCGCTAGGTTAAGGCTAAAAGTCAGTCAAGTAGTCACCTCCTTTAATCCAAGCCCTTATTATACAAAAAATGCAACCAAGTTTTGTGGCAGCTTTAAGAACTGATTTGTATGAAACGTTCCGGCAAGTACCAAATAATGACTATGACTTTTCTACTCTATTGTGCGTTTTACATACACTAAATACTACATACAAGCACAGATTTTGGACCCATGAACACACGGTATAGAACGGTAGTTGAATGGCAATAATTACAATAACCTATGAAATTAGACGTTTCAAAGTTATGGAAAATTGAACAATTTTTGTGAAGAAACTCTGCTTACCGTTTAAAGAATAAAGGCTTCATGATAAACAAATATAAGCTACACAGCCACACATTTAATTCACTTAACTCTGCAGAATACTTGAAACGAGCGGTAAAACATAACGCAACACTAAAAGACTCCAATATAAACGTTTGAGCCACATAAAGAGAGAAGGGACGGAATATTTTAATTTAAAGGTAGATAAGTGTTCCCTAGTAGAAACTTTATTCGCTCAACAAAGCTCCGTACATTTTGTGCAGCAGAATGTAACCTTATTAGTTTTTTTTTAAGACTTCATACAAAGTGTTTCGGCGGTCTTAATACAAGCTTGTCTTACAATGTTATGAAATTTCATGTTGCAGTGAACAAAATGTAAGGTGGATTACGGTGATGCAAAAACTGCATGCGCGGAGTTTGTTGTAGCAAACATAACGATATTAGACGTCTTTGTAAAGAACTGGTGTATGAAGAAGTTTGTGGACTCCCAGACGTTTTAGCTGACACATAAATGTCGTGTATGGGGTAAATGGAACGAATTTACACAAAGTTGTGGTTCAAAGTTCATACCTAGTAGAATTCCACTATACATACACACCTGTACTTTCTTGGAGAGATGTTCCACTTTTGCTAGTAGGAGTTTATTTGTAAATATAGTCTAGTCGTCTAGTTTTTAACCACATTTTGCAAGTAATTGGTGACGAGGACGAGCCTATTTTCATAAATCGGGCCTACATCGATTGACCTAGTTAGTCGCCTTTAATAACTCGCATTCCAAGCAAAGGACGGCTTGATTAGCCCTCCTACGGAACTTCAAACAAATTACGAATCATACTCATTCAAAGAAAAGTAACTGTAACTGTGTTCCTACAGAAATATTGAACTATACCTACTGCTTTTGGAAAAATCTAACATCATAAATCATCATAATTGAAATAAATGCATACCACCACTATAAACAGAATCTTTAAACATTGTTTTGATTGTTTGAAAGCCACGTCCATGAGTTAAGTAACGCTAAAATACTCACTTTTTATACCAATGAAGAAGCCAAGATAATTACGATCAGAGTAAACGATACTGCAATAATTTTCAATCAAAATTCAGCGAATACGGGTCGCCAAAAATATATCTGAAGCATTTTAATAGGAAGCGTATCTCCTCCTTAATTATACTATTTACATATTCATTAGGTGGAGTCGGATTACATACTTAGACAGAATTATACGGCTCGATGTAATATTTATGCTACTGGCAAAACTCTCTTTCAGGCAAAAATATTTTTGACTGAAATATGCTTGTATTTAGGACTCTTTCTAGCAGTTAACTTGGAGACAAAAAACATAGGAGCAATAGCGGAAATAAGCTCGATCTAGAGTAAATAGACACATGTGGAAAGAGGTATAATACATATTCATACCGAAGAGAGTTAATACAGGCAATGGTTAAAGAGTTGTCGAACCTTTTACATTATGTGTTCCACATTTTACTGGTCACACCTTCTTTCACGGAAAAAGGTTAAACAACTTTTAATCAATTTATGAGTAACCTCATCAAACTTAAACAAACCTGGGTAAATCTAATAAAGCACTCTAAGATGTAATATAACAATATCATGGGAATCAACTTTATCCTTGAAAGTTTAAAATAAAATATTCAATCGCTGCGCCTAAACTTTTTATAAAATAAGTTTTTCTGTAATAAAATGTAGATGAAGGTAATGGGATCCCAAAGTTCAACGGGTCATCAGAAATTATACTAAAAAAATCTTTTACACCATGATGTTTTGGTACTTAGAAAAATTTGAAAAATATGAGCTTGTATGGGCTGATTAGGCAGTCTGAAAATTCAATGAACTTTCTTATTGAACTTGAAACTACTGATACGTTTAAACATCAAATTTGTGCTAAAGGATTTCTTTCTGCAGTGCTTAAAATTATATTTACGTTAGCCAAAAACATTTTCTTACTTCAGAGTATTAGTTCTATTCTCAGCTCATAAATTGTTCCAATGAATGAAAACAGAAAAGGTAACTAAACTTTACTGCTTTACCTAAAAGATTTCTTCAAGCAAAATACTCTGCTAGATATAGCTCGCTGACCTACATATTAAGGGTGTCAGTTGAAGGTCTTCATCATCAGGAATCTTTCACATTTCAGCGCTGACCTTACGTCTCGTCCCATCATAACAAGGCGATCCTGTGCCATAACATCGGGCTAATCCAAGGGCTGCCATTTACGACTGGCTTACTCATCAACCAAAGTGAATCGTATTCTTAATCTGGACAAATACTAGCTGTCATACCATTCTTCATACAATATCCCAGACGAAATCACAAGTGTGAGATTTATGATCGACCTAAGTATGTCACACGAAGGCTAGTATTACCAGTAAAGTGTGCTAACCCAAGATTACATATTACACAGCCTAGATTTGTTGGTTCAGGATCATTTTTATCCGTCAGATATTACGAACCCGTGTCAACATATGAAGCTACGGTTTTGTTAGATTTGTACGCTGTGTGAATATTAGAAACGACGATAGTTTTTTTGGAATCTGATGTAGCATCTGAAGGTTTTTTTCATGATTGTTATACGTAAGTAAAGATTATACAAATAATAATACATTTTTTTTGGTACTTAAAGATTGTAAATAATGACTATTGACTATTTCGTTGGTCTAGTGGTCGCTTACCGAGTCTGCTGAGCACGAGGTCTTGGGTTCGAATCCCGGGCCGGACAAAGTTTTACTGGGTTTTTTAAGTTACGTATTTCTCAGTAGCAGGACGGAGTCTGGATTTGTGTCCGGTTGATCGGAATAGGCTCGCCCCCTATTACGTTGGGACCTAAATCATAACTGACAAAATGTAATTGTACTATACGAGTATGTGCATCTTTGCCTACGCCTTCGGAGACTACATGCGTGATGTTATGTTATGTTTTATAAATAATGAACCCTGGTATAATCTAAGAAAGCAAATATAATGCAATGCCTTATAGTTGCAGTGCTAAACTCTCTTACAAATATATCGGTACTATGCAATGCCTCAAAAATATTATAATGTCCTCTCAGTAGATACAAATCTAAATACAACTTATAGATATATTGAGTTAATCCAAAGTGTCACTTTATCATAATACACTAGCATACTCAAAGACAATTGAGTTAAACCACACATTAACTAATTAAACAAAACACGCGAAGTGCAGGCCAAATATTAGTCTGGGATCCTTCAGAAAAAACTGGTTCGCCAATGAATTACTACCACTGCGGTGCCCACTTAATTAAATAAAACGGCCTGCGTCAACTCTGGGGAGACATTAACGATGTTTACGCAAAACCCGTCTGACAACTGACACGACAATTATAAAGGTTTAAAAAAAATACCGACTTCATAGTTCGTCTATATTATATAAGTATAGATTATATATGTTATGGACCAAGTGGTAAATTGGGTCACTTTTCATAATGCCCGGGCAATATGAATAATGACAAGCTACTTAGGGCGAAGTAATAATTATAATTTAACTTCCTTATTGTCACATTGCTTAGACATTATGAACATTGCCATATGGTTTTCGGGCAATCTGATATGATCCTGTATATGTTACTTTGCCAATAATCAGCTAGATCACGCAGCGTGTGTAATAGTTAGTAAATTTGGCAATCCTCAGTCGCAGCACGGAGTCTGGATTTGTGCCCGGTTATTATATAGGACCTATAACGTAACTGGCAAAACGTGGGTGTACTACACACCTCTGCCTACCCCTTCGAGGCATACAGGCGTCATATTACGTTAATAGTTCACAGAGTATTGTATTGAGTTCGTTTGATGATACGGCTTTATATACTGTAAAATGAATTAAATTTTTCTGCAGATTGGTAAAGGCTTTCATCAGTGAAAAATGCCAACCAATTTATTAAAAATATGTAGTTGTCATTTTATTTTGACCAGCATTGCATATATCGTTTTTGAAGCAAGATTTCTTTAGGAGATTTGTTAAGATCACCTGTTAAATAACGAGTAAATAAAAATAATAAAAAATAAATAAAAATAATCATATTTTTACCCAGCCTCAGTGTAATACACACCGAAAGAAATCGGTGACCAATACTTTAAGTGTGAGTTTCACCAACAACTTTGATATATTGGTTAGCGTAAAATATGGCCGCTTGTATGGAAAATTCGTACTAACATAACGATAACGTACGGATTTAACGATATCAGACGATTGGTGCAACCCTTCCTAAGTCTATTCAGATGCCGTGAACTACAAAGTGATCAAACAGTTATAAACCTAGGCAAAAATAGTCTTAAATCGTCCGCTGCAGTACCTAGTTAATGAATTATTATGTTTGTGGGAAATGTAGACTGCAAAGTTGTTGTATACATAATATATTTATATCTATTCTATTTATCTTTTCAGCTAGAGGTTGTGATTACCAACATAAATAAAAATGACAATGATAAGCTTCAAGAATAACAAAGATAAAAGATTACAGACGGGTTGAAAAGTAAAAAGTAGGTATCCAAAAGCACTTTCAACGAAAGAAGGATCATATTGAATGTTCAAAATAAGAAAAGAATAAAAATGAAAACAAGTAAATCATTTAATATTTCCAAACGTCACAGTTACTCTTTAATTAATTTGAGATACTCTTTGATTTAAATAATTTACGATGAGCCTACCTACGCAGTGACGAAGGGCAGTAGCGACTCGACAGCTTTTAAAAAAAACAAGTAAAGTACGTCAGAATATTTTAAATGTAGATTGACAACATAACAAAAGAGATTTTAGCTGAATAGAGATTTGTGGAGAAATGAGGCGGAGACCTTTTCCCAGCAGTGAAACATAGAACAGGCTAATTAAAAATGACATAGCAAATAGCTAATCATCTGTCTCTCAACCTATCGCGGTCCACAGCTGGACATAGGCCTCTCCCAGGTTACGCCACAACACCCGGTCCTCCGCCGTCCGCATCTAGTCCGACCCAGCAATCTTTATCAGGTCGTCGGTCCGTCGGGCTGGGGGGTGTCCTACACAAATTTTGGCGATTCGCGGTCTCTACTCAAGAACTCGTCTACTCCATCGGCCATTGGTCCTTCGACAGACATGATTACCCAGCAATTTTCATCTATGGTCATGACCAGCATATTTCTCAGGGACCCTAGACAATGGCAAAACGCTTGACAAATAGAAATATAACATAACGATAAATGTATAGAGATAACATATAATTTCGACTAAGTAATTATTAGTATTAACCTATAAATACATCCACACAAAAATATTTAGAATAAAATACAACCTCCAAAAGATATATCGGAACCAAAAATAACCCTAAAAAGCCTAAGCAAACAAAAATAAAACAAATATAAAAGTCAATGAGCAAAGTCATTATTAAAAGGACAACATTAGACTGAGGGCTCAAAAGTCCGAATTACAAATGACATGCATAAAAAATGAGCCCAATTTTAACCTTCCCGCTACAAATGCACAGAAACCGCGGTCTCTAGGACCTAAATTACACGTTTTGTAAAGTCATTCATTTTTAATACGAGAGATAAGAGCCCTTTGTACAGACTCATTATTATAATTAAAAGATTATGGATGCCAATTATTTTTTGGTCGGCGTTCATTATTTTAGTTGCGTTAATTTGTTAGCTAGAAAGCCTTAGAACTTAATAGAGTTGTTTGGATTAATTATGTAGATTTGTTTTCGTAAATACAAACAATACGTCATAAATCCCATTTAGATCAAAATAAATATTAGTCTGCCCCTTTACTATAAACTGTTTAAGCGGGAGGACAGGAGATACATAGTTATGGAAGCAAGACGTCGCTACGTCCAGTGTAGTGCGGCGTCTCGCTTTCCCACCGAATAATGAGCTCATGGTACGGGGCTGTATGACCTAACAAGCATGTCAGTAAAATATAGTTGAATAAAGCATATTTTGTGGAATATCATGTCACATCATCGCATTTCGATTCTATTTGCATCGCTAATGGGACTAACAAAATGTTTTAACAACGTATATGCATTTGGTTTTATAGATATTTGTAGAATAATTCTTTATGTCTAAAATACAAAAGAAACAAAGAGAGCGAACTTTTATTTGATGATTTAGATACTGATATTGACAGCCCAATACCGTCAAAAGTTCGGTTCAAAATCACGAATTGAATTGTTACATGGGACATACATTCTTGTGATACGATTTGGCCCGAGTTTGGGTATCTGTGCTTAGGTAATCTAATTACCCGTGTAAGCACAATTTCATGAAAACTTTTGAAACGCGCATAATTATGTATCTACACTGTCCGAACAGAGTGAATAAGATCGTCTAAATTATTATATAATGATCGTCATAACAACCGTTGGACTACCAGATCAAAGATCGCAAGTTCAAACCCCGGCACGCAACAATGTCTTTTCAATTTCATGTGCGTATTATAAATTAGTTATCAGTTGCTAAAACGGTGAAGGAAAACTTCGTGAGGAAACTGGCACATCTGAGAGATTATCCAACGGTGTATAAAGCCATGTCAGAGGCCTACAGGCGGCTTTAAACTCTAACACCAGGTTGTTTGTCAACCATTCAATATGAGAAAGAATCTTCTTAACACATTCATAAATGCACAATGAAAACAATTTTCCGAATTAATAACCATTGAAACCCAAATAATCCATTCCAATGTCTTAATTGTTAAAAACCAATGCGATATCAATTGAATTCGATTTCGACATTTGAAACCAATTAATGGTTTGATGTTGTCAAACAATATTTCAAATGATATTCGAAGCCAAATTAATAAGTCGCGGGCTTAATGTTTCATATTGAGGTTTGTGGATTAAATTAGAATTGTGTTGGCCAATAGTTCAATGTTATTATTGATTTGTTTGTACATATTATGTGTACACGCTTGTATTGCTGGACATACGGGTTTTAATCATCATCGTATTGAGACGGAATAAAATTCTTTATCCATAATATCGGATGAGCTATTCATTGGACTCATATATGTGGTTTTCTTTTCTTAAAGTGAATTGAATTCCTAATCCATGATCCCAAAGAAAAAATACGTTCTTACGGGGTTACTTACATTGTCACTGTCAGGTGCCTTACCATGAGCTTGCTTTGCAGGTCATTTTCCGCTGTGGAAGCGAGACGTTGCACTACACTGCACATAGCGTAAGTAAGATACTGTACTCATGGTAAAGCACCTGAAACATAGTGCGTGTTATAGTCTTAATCATTATTTTTCTAAGTAATAGCAGGTTCTAGGTAGCAATTAAAGATCAAACGTACGATTATTTGACATATATAATTCAGTTTGAAAAACTTTTCGTAAAATTCTGTCTGGCCTTCACCATCTCTCAGTAGTTTTACGCATAACACCTACTTTATTGACGAAACAGTAAAGTGCGAGGGTAACACGAAATATCTTTGAAATAAAACTCTTTTTATTTCGGTATACTTGCTCTTCTTATTTACTTTCGTATTTATCTATCCATGCGTACATTTCCACTCTTATATATGAACTTGGGTTATATGTTCCTCATAAATCGCAGGATATAAATTGTAAACGGCATAGTTTCTGCGTAAGATAAGATTGGTTACTCAGTTATGATATCTTTAGCTCTTAGAAAAGTTGGATCTAGATTTAATAAAATAGCACTAGATCTACAAAAGATTAAGTTAACAATCTAACATCGCAAATCAGTTGATATTTCTGAACCTTATTATTTTATGGGTCATTTTATGGGTCCTTACCTTAAATACTTACTTACAACATAATAATCATAATTTAACCGTCCTGACTCAAAACATTAGGAGTATATACAGTAATATTGATGACCTCCAAATAACTTTGTCTCAAATTGCAGTTGAAGTAGATATCCTATTTTTGACAGAGTGCAGATTAAACGTTAACAAACAAATACCGGTTTTAATTAACTATACTTCATTTAATACATCTAGACATTTAAATCAAAATGATGGCGTAGTCGCCTATGTTAAAAACTGTCACTTACCCCAGGCGACAGAAATTAATTTGATACATGCCTCAGCCTTGCAAATAACAATCTCTAATTTCACTATCATCGGTATTTATCGGTCTCCATCGAATGCGTCCGCAGATAGCTTCATTACCTCGCTTGATCAACACCTTCAAACTATCGACTCACAGGGGAACACTATTATTACAGGAGATATAAATATTAACTTAATAGGGAAAACTGCAGAAACATCACAAATACGGACAAACCGATTAAATTATTTAAATATGGCGGCTTTGCATGGCTTCCTCCCGGGGCACAGTTTACCTACCAGGGATGACAGCTGCCTCGATCACATGATTCTTAAGCTAGATAAATCTAAAAACTCGGCTTTCGTGGCAGTCTTAAACACGTCTGTGACGGATCATGCAATGGTGCTACTAAGCATATCCCACACGTACCAAATCAAAACTTATGATAAATCCAAAACCGTGACTAACATGAAGAATGCCTATGTGCACCTTGTAAATACGGACACGTCTTTTCTTAATGCATATAGAGACCCAAACATGTTAGTGGACGCGTTGATAGACGTAATCAAGACATCTCTTCTCCGAAACACTAAAGTTGTCTCACTCTCTAGCTCTAAACGAACTTTAAAGCCCTGGATTTCCACAGGGGCCCTAAAATGTATTAGGTTAAGAAATAAATTGCAACTACAGTCTAGGAGAGACCCTTTTAATATTATCTTAGTAATAACTTATAAGCGTTATCGTACTTTCTGCACCAATCTTATTAAAAAACTTAAAAGAAAGTATCACAAGAACCAAATTTTAACGTCTTTGAAAAACCCTAAGCTTCTTTGGCGTAACATAAACGATATAACCAATTATAAAAAACCCAAGACATCATGTGTACACCTACTTCAAATCACCCCTCATCCTCTTGACTCCCTAAATCGCGTAAACCACTTTTTTGTAACTATTGGTAGAACATTGGCAGAAGAAATCATGTCTCTAACTGGGCAGAGAAATAGTCCTGTTCTCAGCACCTCAAATACACAAACACAAGCAAACTCATTTGTACTATTAGAAACAGATCTGGCAGAAGTGGATAGCACACTCATGGCACTTGACTCAGCTAGTGCCTCGGGCTGGGACGGCATATCCGTCAGTTTCCTTAAGATATCTCGTGACTTCGTGGTTCCTCTCATTTGCAAATTAACCAATCTGTGTTTTGAGACGGGTATTTTTTGTGATGCGTTGAAGCGATCTATCATCACGCCCGTGCACAAGGATGGGGACAGGAGCGATGTTAATAATTCTGTACCTTCAGTGAAAAGTGATATAAGTGAAAAATCATAGTTTTGAGTAAATTAAGGTTAAAGATTTAAAAAAATCTCGTTACTTTTCTAACGTTCTAAAATAAAAAACGATAAGTGGTACGTGTAGATAATATTATAAAGATTATAAAGAGCTTGGTTTGAATATATTATTCTGCACGGAATTTAAGTAATTAGTAAAAATAGCCAGTTATATCAACGTACACTATAGTTTTCTTTGCTTATTTTTGTGTATTTAAATCTATAATGAAATGAATTATTTTACATATTTAGTTACCGTTTTGTGTGAAATGTTATAAGGCTTGTGTTTTGGCATGTTTTGCCTGCAAATAGTTGTTGTGAGAAAAAGTCGTAAAACTAATATGATCATTTTGATTATCAGCAACCTTTTTTCATTGTTTTATTTAAAATTCCTACGTAAATATTCAATTGTACCCCTAAACACCAATGTATTTTTCAAACTAGTAAGTGATTAATGCTACAAGCTAGAATTTATTGTGATACATTTTGTTTACATCGAAGTGTTTATTGATACAAGTAATAAGTATTTTCAAACGTTTTTGTCACAGAAAGGGTAAAACTATGTTAATATCATAATAAAATAATAACTAAATTAAAAAAGCGTTTCTTTAATAAAGAATTCTTGAATAAACACTTTTTTTATGAATTACAAGTAGTAGCAAAACAATAAAACATTTTTATAAATCCAACTTAAAACTTAACTTTTAGACCTCAGTAGGTATTTATCGTTAATCTGATTATCAAAGTAGGTATCGTTAGTCTTTAAACATATTAAAACAAGCTCAATAAATCAAACAACAGATTTTTGTTGTAGCACTTCAACTATTCGCTATATAAAACAATATAATTAACATCCTTATAAAAAAACATAACTTTTAAACCTAAAGAGGTTTAAAAGTTATGTTTTAATCTTGAACAGTCTTAAAGCGTATTTAATCAGTCTCAAAAAATCAAATAACAGATGTGTTGTACATGTAGCACTTTAACTATTCGCTATACAATACAATACAACGTCGGTTTAGAGGTAAAATTCATTAAATGCAAAAAACTATTATGGAGTTATCATCATCATCATCATCAGCCGGAAGACGTCCACTGCTGGACAAAGGCCTCCCCCTTAGAACGCCATAATGAACGACAACTTGCCGTTTGCATCCACCGGTTGCCCGCAACTCTGACGATATCTGTTTATAAGCGATATTAATTATTTTTTGCAAAAGATTGCATTTTGCTCATAGTTCTTAAATGCAATCCTATTAAGTTTGATTTTGTTTTTAGATTATTAGGTTGCTATTGTAACTGCTTTGTTTTTTAGAATTATAGTAGGTAGATTTTTATATTAAAAAAAAAAATGTTTTAATGAGTTTTACCTCTTTTGAATTTCTGCTTATATTAGTCAAATTAATAATGAACTGTCATTCTTAAATAAAAAATCTGTAAGAAAATTAAAAGTCCTTTTATTAAAATTTTGCTTTGCATACAAAAAAAAACATAAATCTCTCTTAGAGCGAAAGTTTAGATGTTGGTCAAACCATGAATTAGACATAAAACGAATTATTAGGGCAACTGTAATTATTTTTAAAAGTCATCATTTTCATCTTCTAGTTCGAAAATATCATTTTCTCTTAAACTGCCATGGACCGGTAAGTTCTTATACCAGTCATGTAACTCGTCAAGGATAAGCCCACTTCGGCACAGTTTTACAAGGTAATTTTTTTTCTGCATAGAGATAGGCAGAACGGGGTTATACGCCTGTTTTAGTTCAACATTCTGTGTAATGCGGTTTCGACGGCTACGCTGCTGTATTATATCAATTTTTTTATATTCTGAAGAGTGGTCATACCGATAGAAAATTGCATTTGGGTGGGCTTTTTCAAATTTGAGGCACTTTATTTTAGCCAATTTACTTTTTCGCCGTTTTCGTCCGTATTTTATTTTTTTAGTGTACTTGCGGCCAACGCCTGTAAGTCCCACACGTCTTTATATTTAAGCCCCATCACTTGATAGGGGGGTTTATCTTTATTTTTCCCACGATTTGAACGCGCAGCTTTGAATACATTAAGCCAATCGTTCATCATAAAATAGGCCCTATTCTTTCGCGCATTTTCGATGCTGGAGTGCATTGAGTCACAGTCCATGTGTGAATGACCGGATTCCAAAAATGTTTGCTCAATGACAGTCAAATGCGTATTTTGCACTGCATACAAGAGGGCTGCAGCAACTTGCTGGTTTCTGTTTTGGCCACTACAGGTGTCCGAAAACAATGATAGGTGTGTAATCTCTTCTTTTAATGTCTGGATGTATCTAAGTATACTACTACCTATCTCATTACTGCTTCGTTTACCATTTAATTCGTTCCATACATAGCAATAGGCATTTTTACCATCACCTTCGTAAAAAGTCAGATTGTAGACGCATACCTTTCTACTATAGTAAAACTGTGAGACGGAAGAGAATGGCAACTGTAAGACACTCTGTAAATCAAAGGTAGTTTGAAATGAAGGGTCTGTCAGAGATCTTTGTTTATCTGAATCTTTAGCTTCATTACATTCATTTTTCCTTATAATGTGCATTGAATATTCAAGCTCCATCTCTTTTTTCTGGTTTGCATCTGCTGATAAGTATTTATTGCATGAAGGACATTGATCTTTTTTTGGCTCATGGAAAGACAAATTGAAAGATGTGCTGAAAATGCGTCTGTATGTCGGTTCACTCACTGCATTGACTTGCTTTTCTGTACATAATTCTTTGTACATTGAATACATTTTTAAGATCGACAAATTGGGATCAAGATACTTTTTTTGACTAGATTGTCTAACGTAATGAGCTTCAATGCAAGGGAAACTCTGAATGTGTTCTTTAACTAAAGCCACTTGTTCTTCATTTATTTTATTTCCTGGAGACTTCTTTCCTCGAAGATCAACTCCTTCATAGCACCCAATATGAGACTTACCCTCTATAGCAGTGTTTAACAGTGTTTATGTTTATATATATAAACATTTAAAAAACAAGTCTTACCTTACGCATCGTAGTTGTGTGCTGTAACGCACGACGCACCTGTCCTGACGCACGCCCGTGACTAAGAATCCCGCGTCGCCTGCGCTCTTTCCATGCGTCCCGCGGAGAAGTAGGGAGTGGGGTGCGTAAGAGCTGCGCGACTTGTATCACTGTGTACTACGTATTTTTTTGCTAATTTAGTTCTAAAACGCAATGCAGTTTTGATTCTACTATATTAGTATCATTATTCACGTAATCATATGTCCTATTTCCCTTATGTTCTTACTAATAGAATTAATATTAAATTTGTAATCACATCAAAATTGGCTACATAAATTACGTGTAAATTGTTTGATTAGCAGTTGTATCATTAGTCACACATTTTAATGAAAATAAATTTGTGTTTGTATGGTTCATGTACAAATGTAACACTTTTCACTAGAATGTATTGTTTCAATTTTTTAAAGTTTTGTGATAGGATTTCATTTGTATCACTTTGGATTAATTGAAGTAAAAGCTTTCGGTTCGCGTAAGATGTGGTAACTCGAGTCGTATTAAAATACATTTTAGAAATATAAAGATCGGTTCGGAGCACTTTGGTATGAATCAAAAAGTATTATTTTACACAATAATTTCAATAAAAAATTGCTTACTTATATCAATGTGCACAAAAAAATCTCATTCATTTTTAATCTTATAACAACGGGGATAAGATAGAAATTAAGTTAATTTTTTTTTAATAAGTTTAAACAGAGAATATAAAAACCGCTCTAGGTCGACATGTATCACTTTTCACTGAAGGTACAGAATTATCGACCGATCTCCGTCTTACCGTCAGTTTCAAAAATCATAGAGAAAATATTAAATAAAAGACTGACAAATTACTTGAATAAATACAACATTCTCTCCGACTCACAATATGGTTTTAGACAGGGGCGGTCAACTCAGGACGCGGTTATAGCGCTAACGTCTGAAATTACTGACAAGGTAGACAAAGGAAATAAATGCGTTACGGTATTTCTAGACCTGAAAAAGGCCTTTGACACCGTCTCTGTTTCCATCCTTGTGCAGAGGCTTGAGGCTATAGGGATTAGAGGCAAGGCTCTTTCTCTTTTGGACAGTTATCTCCGGGGTAGGAAACAACAAGTTAAGGTAGGTAAATCGTATAGCAATGAGGAGAGCGTTGTCTTCGGTGTTCCGCAGGGTAAAGTGCTCGGCCCGACACTGTTTCTGGTTTATATCAACGAACTCTGTAACCTGCGGTGCAGTGGCGGCAAAATTTTCTCATATGCGGATGATACGGCTATTGTCTACTTTGGCGACACTTGGGAAGCCGTTCGTTATAAGGCCGAACAGGGGTTAGTTGTCATAGATAGGTGGCTAAAAGCAAATCTGTTAACCCTTAACCTTGCTAAAACCAATTACATTTGCTTTTCTCCAAGTGCAAGATCTAAACCAGGTGATAACTTTAATATTTGTATCCACACGTGTGCAAACAGCTTAGGACAGAATTGTCACTGTAAACCCATCAAACAATTACCGTCTACCAGATACCTGGGAGTTATAGTTGATGGATGTCTGGCGTGGCATTCGCATGTCGAGGTTATTATGTCACGCGTTCGAAAATTTATATGGATTTTTAAAAATCTACGACACGTGATGCCTCAAAAGACACTCAACAACATTTATATAGCACTCGCGCAGTCAGTAATCACATACTGCTTACCTGTTTGGGGAGGGGCCACTAAAACTAAATTTTTAGAGTTAGAAAGAGCCCAAAGGTCACTTTTAAAAGTGATCTACTTCAAGCCATATAGATTTCCCACAATCGAACTATATAGAATGAGTGACCTACTAACAGTCAGGAAACTATATCTTTTAAACATCATTTTATACTTACACAAACACATTCCAGTTAATCCGGAAAACCAGGCTAAGAGGCGAAAAGATATTGTGGCTTGCTCTCCACGGGTTCGCACGGTTTTTGCAAGGCGTCAGTATGTATTTCAATCAGCCTACATATATAATAAAATTAACGCAAAACTTAAGTTCCACCATGAGATCTCGCATACATGTAAAAAAGTGATATCCGAGTGGTTAAAAACGCTAACATACGATGAAACAGAGCATATCTTAGCCAGACTTATATAAATATTTATCATCTTTATCATAGTGTGATCACCTTGTGAATTCCTAACTTCGATTTTTATGGCACTATCAGCAATCACATAAACTCACATACAAACACACTGAAACATACACACACAAGCACACACACACACATACAATCCACCCACACTCACACATAAATCAACATTCATCCACAAATCCACATTCAAACAATGATATAGCCACACATACACTTTCTCGCAATCACGCACTACACAGAGCTGCTAATTTCTTTTAAGCATTTATTTTATTTTGCTTTCTTTTTGTTTTCTCTTAAAGATTAGTTATTAGTTTTAATTTTTATAAAGCCTCGAATTCTGTTTTGTGGTCTCAATATTGTCAACGACCAACTAAGGGAAGGAGCGAAACAACCCCAACACAAGTGTTTGTAATTACTTACTGGGGCTGTTTCATCCACATTGAAATTGTAACCGTTTGAGACATAATAAACCATTTTTTTTTTTTTTTTTTTTTTTATGGGTGCGTACGGCCATTTTCTCCAAACTAGCAGGTAAAACAGCTGTTGTTTAACACTATCACATTTAGCCGGATAGTTTAAGTCTCTGAAAAATCTCTTTATTAGTAGTCTCAATAATGTAATAATTTAGAACTTATTCTGTATCTGAATCGCGTATTTTTCTGATTTTGCTCATATTAGTAATCATTTAATATTAAATGGATCTTTGCTAATTGCAAAGCGTTAGGAACACAATTTCGGCTAAGGTAACCCTATCGCTCACCATGGGGGTCATAAAAAGGGATTATACGTGGTGAACGGCCGCCGGCCAGCACCTGCGCCCTAATAACTGCGATTACTTTGCTCGCCACGCGTAGTGGGCATTTGTTATGATGGTTTAAATACGAACCTATATTAAGTAGGTGATATGTTCCGGGTTTTGCTGGATTCTTTTAATATACTAAACTTGAATTAATTATATTTGTTGTAATTACTAGTTAAAATTTTACTTCATCAGTGATCGAATTTTTAAGGAATATTCCGGCTAATTCTGAAATGTCCTATTGTATTTCGACGATGCGATGGTATAAAATCACAGTTGAATTACTATTAAGTCATTTTTCTATTAGTATTCCTAGCCCCTATATTATTAGTTATATTAAACGTATCACTCAACACAAAACCACCGTTTTTGCCGTCAGATAATTACATGAAATAAATAACTTATATAACCATACAAACGAATAAAGAACTTACACCATAAAGGTTGATAGACGTTAATGATATAAAAACAAGTCATTACAGACATAGCTTAAGGAATATTTGTCAGGAAAGATTGAGGAATTTGCGTCTTATAATACCCACACTTATTCAATATAAGGCAGAACAAGGACAAATCTCACAATAGGTAGGTTACAAAGGAAGGCATTTTTCAAAAGGGAAAAATTACTTTTCCAAATTGGTGCGATATAAAGGACGTTTTGTCAATATTAAATTTTTTTGCCAGCTCGACCCCGGTTTTCCCCAAGAATCTTGCGGAATTAAAAAGTCGAATGCCTTTTTATTTATAAATTTTAATATTAAAGGTGTTATTTGGAATTTCTTGGGGTTTTGATGCGGTGATTATGCGATTGGAGGTTTAGCTTCTTTTGTTCGGCTGGGTGGGTTTTGGTCGATTATGGAAATCAAGATTTTAAACGAATAACAAAGGGGGTTTTCTTTTCGAATGACGCCTAAAACAAGAAGCTTGAACATCTTATTTTATCATCTCATTGTAAGCAAGTAAGTTTTATAGTATTTTACTTTTCTTCATTGTTCATCTGCTTAGTTATTTCTGCGACACCCTATGGTTGTCTGGTAAATAATGCTCCAGACATCATCTGGTCCACCTATATCATTATGAATGTTGCATGAAATTTAATTACAAAAATATAACCAACCTCTAATAAACTAAAATTTATTTGCAATATAAGTAGGAAAATTTATCAGAAGTTTTACTTATTAAACTTAAGCAACAGTCCAACCCAAAATAAGCTGCCAAAAAAACAAGTCACAATATTTATTTGTACGTCAAACTTTTCGTCCGCCTTATCATAATAAGTCCCAAAATATTCATACCACTAATCTGATCAAAGAAAAGCTGTTGGTACACCCCACTTTTACTTTAGTTGCAAAAGTCGCTTTCATCTCATAGTCGACGCAAACATATTTGTCTACACAAATATATGATGACAAGAAAACATGTTTTGTCCCCATCATACAAGATACAGATCAAACGCAATATATATTCATTAGCAACATCGTTCCAAGATTAGTGGCTGTACATACATACGTAAATTACAATCGCAGTTCTCAATAATACCATGTTTAGCATACTCATAAATACATTACCCTCGAATCCCGTTCTATGTATGCATATTTGTAAGTACGTACTGAAGCATGTGTATGAATTAATTATGTTGACATTTTCCGTCATGGAGTGACAGACGATCTAAGTCTTAATTAATTGTTATGATTGCATTATTGTTGGAAGGAGTAATTGGTGTCATTCGTCATTTATTGATTAATGAATTATTTGAAAAAGCAACAAATATCTTGAACAAATTTTATTTTTTTAATTGAGGTGCTGTGCACCACCTATATTTTTGTACGCCATTGATGGCAAAACATGTAGATACCAGATTTTACTGCATAACACCATGTACTTGTACATTTACTCATGTTTTCACAAAATATAACATCTTTATCTTTATCTGTGTATATATTCCGTTGTCATACTGCAAAGTTCGTCATTGGATCAAATTTTTATAGGACCAACCTAAAATAATACTTGGTAAAAAAATATGAATCGCAATTAAATTACTAATAGCAAATATAATATATCAAAATATATAGTTATACAAGACTCATTCGAAAGAAACAAATAAAAAAAATAAGACTATGAAAAAAAAACGATACAAAGAATATAGAATCCAATAGAAATCAGAGCATGAAGTTGAGCTAAAGACCATAATAAAGAATCTCAACTTCATATTCAGTAGAACTAATTGTGTACTTACCAGTAATATCGAGTTGATCGATTGATTCCTTAATGATCTAAGCATTTCCCACTTCGCACTAAGGCCACACAATGCTATTGCTAGATTAACATTAGCGTTGATTGCTGGAAACTTGTTACCGCATTAAAGGCAGTTCAAGGCAAGCAAGGTCTTTAAGGATTATATAGATATGCACAGAAGGTTTATGAAGCACTATCTATCAGATTATTGCAGTTTGCTGTAGTATTTCTATCTTTGAAATATGTTAACAATGCAAATTCATTGCTTTTGAACACGAAGCTTGTTTAGAGCCTTAATCTTTGTCATTATTGCAATTTTATGGCCTGAAAAGGCCACAAAAAACAGTTGTAAATTCACTTTTTGTCTAAAGGTGGGAAAAGCTTGTCTAAACTGAGGCGAAATTCTGAAACTTACCGTTTTAAAACAGATCATTCGAAAACTCCAATAAAACCAATTTTGACCATTTTTTTTAGTTTAGATTCCACCAAATCTTTCTATATCTATTCATACCTACCTATTGATGAGATGTGGATAATATCGATTGCCGCTCGGAATGAATTTACTACGTTGCGAGTGTTCATTCAGTGGTTTAGCTACTACCTAACAGTGGTCACTTAGTCAGGCTCTACGTCAAGTTAGAGAATTTGAAGTGGTCAAGCCATACCCGATCTAGTCCTATGAGATAAATAGAACGAGATCGGGTAAGGCCATGAATATTTCTAGTAATATGATTTGAGTATAAAAATAATACATTTGAGTATGAGTATGGAACAGCTGATTAATTACTAATTACCTCGCGATTACGATGTTGGTGCCATAGAGTTATTTTCCTTAAAGCATAAATATTTTTTCCAATTTTTATCCTTAAAAGTATCTTGCTATATATTTTAATTTACTCGTGAAACGTATCTTTATGCAGAATTGAACCCTTTACGTCGCATCACTCGTGAATACGCGTCAAAATTATGGGCAATCAATGCTTTGCGTGCGAGTGTGGGCCTTTGATATCGGTGTAAGGTGACGTCAAAGCTTACCACTTTGACATTATTACGACATTTTGACTTCGATTTTCCATGTCACTATACTGCGGAAGCGTCAACTGCCGGAAATAGGCCATTTTCCGTTTAATACTAGAGTGTTTACTGCTTTCAAGTGATTTTGGAATTTTGTGTGAAGACCGTAGTTAGTGTTATGGTTTACGGTTTATTTTAATCGTATTTTGTTTGCTAGTGATTGTATTGTGTGTGTAGTGTTTTAAATAATATTTAGATTTCTATTTTTTTTACTGAAAGTTAAAGTTAAGGTTTAAAGAAAACAGTCATCCTTATATTTGAAAACATTGTCTTTATAACTTCAGGACTTAAATTAAATATTTGGTTTCATTCAAGCTCAATCATCTTAGATCTTCAGTCAGTAATACAGTCTTATGGACCATCAGATGTTATTCGTTCGTGTGTATTATGTTTGAACATTCGATTTTGTTGATAGTAGAAAATCTGATTAGCCTTTTTGTTCAATATATTGACTATAGTATAAATAATGTGTTCACAGAATAGAAATATCAAAACAATATTAATTAACAAACTTTATCGCTGGATGAACGAAATTAAAGCCTTCCAAATAATCAAAACGTACAAATAATTTTACGTCAGTAACACAAAATTTAAATGAAAACCCGAGCAAATAAACTAAACAAAATAAATGTCACGTCATCTAGTTATCACTGAAATTAACATCATCAAAATCACATTGGAACGTGAAAATTCATCAGAACAAAATTCTAACGGCGTCATTCAAAACATAACCAACGCTGAAATAATTGCATTTCGCTGCCCTCATACAGCATGCATGAGACAGATGTAATAACCGAAATTGGTGAAACCATACAGTGTACCATCACTCGTGTGTATTATATTTTGTTTATTTAATTCTGTTGAGCTATTCACGTAATTTAAATCACAATTTTGGATCAGCTTTGTTATGTCAATGTCATATTTTGACAGTATTTCGATACGAATACTCAATTTACGTCAATTTTGACATTATTGTGATATTAGACTGAAATTACCGTTCTGCATACGCATCTGCACAAAACTTTTGGCTATATAGCTATTGCGCTCATCAGTCGATCAGCGAGCAAAAGGGTCGTGGTGACCGTTTTTGGAACACCGAGACCCCAAAACCCTGCATCCATTGGAGGTTAAGCCGTTAGTCCTTCGCTTGATCTCTCTCTGTTTTCTGTCCTATCTGACTTTGAGAGAGGAGTGTTTGAATAGAGATTGCAACTGTTTTTGCGCGCAACCTTGTGCAGTATATTATTTACTATATATTCCGGTTATACTCACGTGTGTATTCGGGAATGCCCGACTAGTGCAGTATAACCAAAATTCTTTCGGGAGGACATTAATTAGCTCAGAAAAATGTACTTTTTTTAAATCTAATTTTTAGAAAAGTATGACGTGAACGTGTTTCATGTAAACCTATTAGCAGAAATGAAAACCATTTATCAGTTAATTTAATAACTTTCCAGTTCAATTGCGTATCACATTAGACATTTTTTTGACACTACTTGTCATTTTTGACATACAATCATAGAGATCTAAGGTTTGGAACTTATAATAATATATAACTGACCACATAAGTGCGTGACTTATTGTTTCATAACGTCATATTATATACGTCAGTACATAATTTCTTCATACCATAGTTTAAAATTAATTAAAGCATTGGTAATGTTTTTTATTCTAGTATTTAGTAGTTAATTTACTAATTTGATTGGTTGCTACTGAATATTACATTAGGATTCAAATTAAATTATAAATTAGACTGAATATAACTGAAATTCTAAATGCATGCTCTTAATTTCTATATTAGTGGTTTATTAGCGCATTAGCCATAATTAGAAATTCGAATCACATCTGTGTGTACAATGAGAAAAACCTAGTTTGGATGTGTTCGTGTGTCCGGTTAATAGCAATAGGCTCGCCCCTATTACATTAGGATCATAACTGGCGAAACGTGGGTGTGTACTATACACCTGCCTGCCTACCCTTTTGGAGAATACAGACGTGATGTTGTGTGTCATAACGAAAATTATATTAGACAATTAATTAAACTCTACGAATATACATATACTATAATGACTTGAGGAGGGTAGCTGGTAGTGACTGGGTGACTGGGGAGAGGGCCTTGTGGCGTATCCTGGGTGAGGCGTACGTTCAGCAGTGGACTGCAATAGGCTTATGTTATGTGACGTAAATAAAATATAATTTAATAATAAATTGTTATGACTTTTGGTGCCATTTTAGCATGTTGCCCATGCTAAGATTGAATCTAAATTGATGAAGGCAATTTGAAAAATGTGGACACGAGCAGACCTTGAACCTGCGACCTTCGCCGTACCGTGGCGCTGCTCTAACCAACTGATCCATCGTGTCGCTGCTCGCACCCATCGAATTAAAATATATTTTTTAGTATTTACGTCTTAAGGGTGACGTCAGATCTGTTGGAATCTATGATTACCAACTGAGTGTTATACCTTTACAGCTATAAAATAATTTTATTTAAAAAACTGGCACGTAACAGCATTGCTTTTTTAATTTTTCCGTCTACGTGTGTGCGTAACATGGAGAAAATATTTTCAACCATTTCGTTCTCATTCTGTCTAGTAGCGTTTTATTAAGCCCATGTAGGCACGGAGCGACAATACCTAGCACAGTAAAATAGTAGAAAACGTCATAAATGTGAGTTTATATTCGTTTTTATGGCCCCATCTCTTCTGAATATACCGCGGCCATATTTATGTATCAGTCTATCAAAAGTTTCACGTTATTCTTCGGCTGTTTTTATTCTTATAAAGGATTTTGTTGTGAGACTATGATATTGTAGGGTGATTTATTCGATTTGTGTATTTTTTTGTTTATTTAGAAGCCTTGTCTTTTTCTGGTTTAGATTATGCTGCTGGATAGTTTGTTGAGCTGTTTTTTATACCCAGCTATAGCACTAGGAAGTGGTGACGGGAGAGAGTTATGTAATTTGACGTTCAAAAAGTAATCATTAGTAATCATTAGTCTAATTTGAATAAAGGTTTTTTTTATCTTTTATCTGGGATTAATATTATATCAAAACCTGTTATTTAGGTGTGTATTTGTCAGGAATGACTTCTGTAGTAGCGAGCAATATTGGTACCTATGGGGGCTAAACGCAAGCTTATATATTTTAGTAGGCATATAGATGGCTACTAGATACCTATTTACTTTATCTCGCTTTGGTTGTTACGCCTTTTTTCATCAGAATTACAGAATAAGAAACTATGTAAGATTATACTATTTGTCTTCACTTGGGCCTTCGTTCTTGTTTACGTACTTTGCTACGTTAATATTTTCTTAAGTAATGGTGCAGATTGCCTTGTTTTTATAGTGATCGCTAAGCATGAATGCTGGGCATGAAGTCCTAAGTTGGAGTCCCGGGTCAGGCATAGTGTTATTGGGTTTTCCATTAGGTAATCTCAGTAGCAGCACGGAGTCTGGTTTTGTATCCGGTTGACGGCAATAAGCTTGCCCAGTATCTCTTAGGCACCTATGATATAACTGGCGAAATGTGGATGTCCTATACGTCTCCGCCTTCCCCTTTGGGAAATACAGGCGTGATGTTAAGGTAGGATGGATTTGAATGATGGAATAAAAGGAGAAAAATAAATAAAACACAGCTATTATGTTACTATCTTTATTTGTCAAAGTTTGCCTTACCAATAGTTACATAATCTTGTTAATCAGTTTCTACAGTCCATAATGATCTCTTCGTAACGTAAACCAACATTTACCAAACATTTTCATATTTACAAATATAGTCTAACGCATTATTCCATATGAAAATAAAAATAACAATTACAAATAATGTTTTATTTAATGTGAATAAATAATAATTTCATATTATTTTACTATTTACAAATAACTATTTACATTTTATATTACAAGTATCATAAATCCATTTAAACATTCGTCTAGGAAAACAACTACAAAGTAACAATAAAATTATATTTTCCGTGCTATTTATTTCTTGATTGTGTACTTAAAATTCTCTTTTATTATATTTATTTACAATAAATTATTCTATTTATAAAACGTGAATAGAAAGTAAATATTTTCGTAATAAACATTAAAAAACAAAACGTTATTTTGGAATAGTCTTTTATATTCTAAATTAATAGTTATAAATAAATTTATTTTATTGAACACAGTAAATTGTTTGTCGAAATTCAATAAAACTATTTTTGTTTATAAAAAAAGAATGAGAAAACGGTAATATAAATTATATTTCTCAACTTACGTAAAAGCTTGGTAAAGCCAAAGTGAAAGTGTCTTAATTTACTTTTTTACTAAAACCCGCGCAATTATGTAGGATAGATTTGAAATTGCTATATAATCCCTTAAACTCAAATTAAATTGCTAAAAAGGTTTTGAATTGCCAAAGAGAATGAAAGGAAAGTGACATCTTTTGCTTAAGTCATAAGTCACTAGCGATATAATAATTAAAAATTTAAAACAATATGTAAATCATCCAATTTGTATATTTCTTTAAAAATCCCTACTTTGTGTTATTTAGGAAAATAAGTACCTGCTTATTATGGTTTTCTTATTAATTTTATTATACTCTTTATTGATACTGGATGCCTTTTCATCTGGTTGGTAAAAATAAAAAAGGTAGGAAGAGTTTTTATTATTTATGTTTCTATTATATCTGATTAAATATTTGCATTATTATTTGTTATGAAAAACAAACACAAAATGCAAAAAAAAACTTCCAAGATAGCATAAACTTTCTTTTCTAAACTCAGTAACATAAAATGTTTCGTCTACTAGAATATTTAAATATTTTACTTTCCATAAATTAATTTATATATTTTAGTGTCAAAAATAAGAAATATAAAAAGAAAATATAAAACACTATGTTTTAATTTTATGTTACAATCGCTATCACTTATAAAATATACCACTGTCCTCTCAATAGTATGCCTATCTAAAATTTAATTAAGTATTTACATTTACGTTTTGCCGAAATTAGAAGGCCATTTAAACATAGGTACAGTTTCAACAATTTTATTTCTTGAAGAAGGCTTATGTACGTAGCAGACTGACAACGCCATTTTTAGCAAGAATTTATTGATGTTGGAATGAATTTGTTTGCTTTGAATCAATAGCAACGTATTTAACCATGTAGGTAAGAAAATATATTCGCGACTACGGCTTGAGGACCTTTTATGCATGTATTTTGAACAAGAAAATAAATAAAGTTCACAAATTTCTTTATTTTAAAATTAAAAACGAATAGTTTTAAACGCAAATACCATGAATATATTGTGAATTTTATTACATATCCATTGCAGAACACACTTTGAAATTATATCAGAAGATGGTAAATATAAACAAATTGTTTGTTTCGGCGTTTCTTCTCAGTTAGGAAATGCCGACGCCATCTATCTAGTTTAAAAAAAAATGACGTGTAAAAGTGTTTTTTTAAGACCTATTTACAGAAATAAAAAATCATTTAAATCATTTAAATTCATTACAATATCATTAAATTTCAACCACACCAAAAAACGACATTGCCAGTGCGCCGAGTCAACACTAAAGTGGTGAAGCTGAGTGAAGAGAGTTTTAGAATCATCAGTTGGTGCTGTCTACTGATAAAGAGTGTCTTGCAATTCGTGTCATGTATTCTAACAAACATATAAATCTAAACATTGAACGTTTAGTGTTAGCGGGAATGTGACAATAATATAGTTTATTATTATTATTATTAAAACATGTTTAACACATCATATTTTTGAACAAAATCTGTTGTAGTCATCAATTGTGTAAAACAAATAACAAATAATGTTACATCATTATCAGCCTTGTTAATAAACATTGTATAGCGGGTTTGTAGTCACACTACGATTGCTCTCTTTCTACCTTTAATAATTTTACATTTGTAAGAATAAGACAAAACAGTGTGACTATACTACTGCTATATGAAAGTTTATTTGTAAGGGGGTGAAAATATGCTATATATTAATACGTAATTATTTTTTCAGACCAAAACAAATTAATTGTTTAAAAAAACCTTATTGTTTACTGTCACTACAATACATTATTTTCATCTGTATCAAAGTTTCTTATAAAGAAACTATACCTACATAGAGTTTATCCCGGCAAGACAGTGAAATTAACAATAAATATTAATTAGATAATTATTCCTTATCCTTAACCTTATCAACTGAAAATCTAACTTATACACGTTCAATGAAAAATATTATTTTTAACAAACATTTCAGGCGTGAATATTTCGATAGATGTCTCAGAAATCTTTGGCGTAAGTTTTAAATAAGAGTAATTAAGACCACACATTAACGATATATCGATTATGATAAAAAATGCGGCTTGTAGCTACATAAATACCGAGCAGTACAGTCGATCTACGGGGTTAAACAGCACTTACTGTGGACAATCTTAGGACGGGTGATCGTTCATCACTCATGGAGACGGTTTCCTTTATACTATTTTATTATTTTGTGGTGTTCAAATTGCACCTACGGCTGTCGGTAACGAATAGGTAACGTTTTCAGGTGATTAAGATTTTATTAGCGCTATGTTACAAAACGATATGTTTACTCAATAAAATATAACTGGAAAAACAATGCTAACTAGGTAATAATTAAGTAAAATGCAAATAAAGCAATATATATTTACTTTTTACTGAAAATAAACACACAACAACAAATTAAAAACTTTGATGATTATAATCACGACTAAGATACCCTCTGATGTCATGTTTATTTCAGTTTTTCTTCAATAAGCGTTTATACTTCAATATACCCACGTACATATTTAAAAAAGCCGTTTGAAAAATATGTTGAGTATTTGAATCAAATAAATAATCTACAAAACCATTGAACATGCTCACTGAACAGCTAAATTCCTTGACAAAATTGAAATTTACAGTTCACAATCAAAGAGCTTAGGTACCTATCCGGTCACCTAAATATTTGATTACACATTACATGTCATCCATTAAAGTCCTTCCATTTTAAAACCTATTCGACGGTTCCCGACTCAAACAAATACATACAGTAGAGGCTTTAATTTGTTTATTAGATCAAGCGTTTGAAAAATATCTAATAATATATTAAAAGGAAGGATGAAATGGGTAATTATGTAAGCGTTATATTGATACTCATCAACGTACGTAAGGTTGAGTATTATGCATGTATTTGGTAAAAGTATCAATCACTAGATCGTATTTTTAGTTTAGGTATCATTCAGAATAAATGTTAAGGTAATATAAATGATAAAAGGTACAATAAGTTGAGACGTTATGGGTTGCTTGAAACAGTCTGTTAACGTTACATACGTATGTTAAAAAATAACGATTACAGAAGATGTTTAACATACGTAAAGTACCTATGTAGCGTTGTTTTATTGCATCAAAATCCCGGTTATCAACGTTATTAGGGATATGCTAGTCGAAAACAAAACCTTTTCGTTATTAGGGCTGCTAAAAGAAAACAAAATTGGTATCGCCATTTTTAACATTTAGACCTTAGAACTAAAATTACTGACAGTAAAAAATTACCGGCATAACAATAAGTCGATTCGTACATAGTACGTTTTATAATTGTTTACCTCCCAATAATATAACAAAATACTGTGTGGTCTTAATAGAACATTATTTAGCAGAACCTTTTGAATCTCTAACCCACATAACTCAGTACTAGTCCAGTTTAATTTCCACCAAAAAATTCACGCCTTCAACGAATATCACTTACCGTAATCTATTTAAGACCATATACAAACAGCATCATCCAATGCTTTGTAGTACTTTGTGTAATTTTCATCTGAATCCATCTACTGTGCTAGTGTATAAAGTAGCGAGCGTGCAGTACAAAGAGATGAGTAGATTCACCGACAGTGCGCAAGGCGATGCTGTGTTTGCATTCCCGTGTTGCATCGCTGCTGGATGTTCACCTGTTGGAAAAAGAAAAATATACCATCAATTGCATCGTTAGTCTAGGAGTCGCTAAGCACGACTGCTAAGTTCTGGGTTCGAATCCCGGTTTGGGCAAAGTGTTACTGGGAGTAGTGGTCTAGTGGTCCACTAGGTGGTTCTCAGTAGCAGTACGGAGTCTAGATTTGTGCCCGGTTGATGGCAATAGGCTCCCTTAATACATTGGGATTTATACCAAAACTGGCAAAATTTATGTGACCTACTATGCATCCCTGCCTACCCCTTCGGAGAATAAAAGAGGGATGTTATGTTATGTTTATATCAACGGTTTTTCTATCATCGTATGTTTAATTAAAAGCTTTTTTCATAATCATCATCATCAACAGCCAGAAGACGTCTACTGTTGAACTAAGGCTTCCCCCTTTTAAAAGGTGGGGTACCCATAATCCCCACGCTTGGCAAGTGGCTTGGGGATCGCAGTGTTGGAGCTCAAGTTACAGAAGACGCTGCTGCCCATCTTCTGGATTTTCCCTTAGTCGCATCTAACGACACCCACGGGAGGAAAGGAGGTGGTCAATTCTAGGCCGGATACCACACGGCAGACGGCAAAGCTTCTTTACTTTAAACTTATTCATTCGTTTGTTTGATTCCCCTTTGTATTTTGCCTTTGTGTATTATGACAACATGGATTTAAAGTTCGTGTCGGTTAGTCGGCTCGTCACGTGTTATGCGTTTGGGATCCTATATTTTAACAAGGGTTTCATAAGTGGTGAGTAAGGGATTATATCGGATAGCCAGATGAGCAGGATCCACGTGACAGGTGACTCGCAGTGGTATCGCGTATGAGAGTTTGTTTAGTCAATGAATGTGGAAAAGATATCGCGTATTTTAATTAGGCTCCTGGTTTTTGAGGATAAAAGCAGTAATTATTATTTATATCTTCATTAGTAGTACAAATGCTAAATAAATGTAAAGCTACAACATTAGTATATTTATGATAAGTCCTTAAAACTTTGATTTGCTTAGTTATACCTATAATATTTTCTAAACACAAGTTCTCTAATTTATTTAGACTTATAAGGAATACTACCGATTTTATTAGATTCCTATAGCTGTGACCAGCTGGGACTATTTACAATGTTTTATTTCTATCGGTGATTAAATTGTCTACCGCTATAATGTTCGGGAAATTTTATTCTGATTCTTGGATTTTTTTTCAGTTTTCTCGGATAAGATTTAAAAGTCCTTACCATTAATGACATGCACGTTAACAGAAGCTGCTTCAGCCATAGTCGGCACGCAGCTATAGTTCCCGCTGTCTCCCGGCAACAGCTTCTCTATCGTAAGCCGTGACGTCAGCTGCTCCGTCCACTCCGTCTTCAGTCTCACACGAGGTTCTTCCACTAGCTCGTTCTCTTCTACTTCCTTATACTCTATTATGTTTGATCCTATTGAAAATTATGGTAACTTATCAATACGGGTATTACTACTAACCTAATAAGTTGTTTTAACAATAAAAATATAATTACGTCAAAGTTTATTTTATTTGATTATTTTACTAAATCCTGGAAATCTAATTATTATTAAAAATAGAACTAAATTATAAACATATTTCTCCTTCTGAGCAAATGAACAACTATTTCAAAAATCACGTCCTAGTTATGCATATTTTTAACCGACTTTAAAAAAAGGAGGAGGTTCTCAATTCGTCGGGATCTTTTTTTTTTATAATGTAGATATTCCATTACAAAATTCAGATCGACTTACCCTTATACCAAAATATGGTTCCCAGGTCATGCGGACCTTGACTCAATATGCACGTCAGCGACAAAGAGCTGCCAGTCTTGACGTACAAGTCTACAGGGCCCAAGATGTGTGCTTTCGCTTCTGTTGGCAAAAACAATGATGTCACATGTTACAAATTACTATGATTAAACTGGTCAACCGGGTCTATCAAAACAACACTGTTAAAAACCTCTGCAATTTAATCATGTTTAACACTGAACACTTTTTCACCACATTTAAATTGTTAACCTTTAGGGTAAGTAATATAATAAAAAAAGACGAAAACAAAGTTGTAAATCTCAATATAAAACCATAAAGAAGAATATACACTAGTTTCATTAAAAAACAAAGAAATTTACAAAGATTAGATAGTTCCAGCTTCGTCCATAAATTGAAATTATTACTTGTATAAACATAGCTAAATATTTAATACTCCGTAATATAATTGAAAATTCAAAAGTACATCACACAAATCCACTCGGCTCATACGACCAAAGTTATTAATAACAAAAGTGTTTTCCATAACAATAATAATTCTATGAATATATAAGTGTGTTGTGAAGGAGAAAAAAAAACTAATTTTCTTTTTTACCGTCCTAATTCCGCAAGAGATGTTGTCTGTTAAGATATTAAAGACACAAGAGCCTATCAAGTACCTCTAGACTGTGATACAGCACGTCTACAGTAGAAAGAGAATGCCCCTTAAAACGATGAAGAAAAAATTAGGCCAAGATTAAATCTGGCGAAGGTTGCGTTGAAGCATTCATTCCACATTGTTATCGAGGGATTTGAAAAGTTCAAGAGGGTTCATGCAAGAGTTTTTGTAAAGTCACGGCTAATAAGTAAGGATAAAGGAAATTGGGCTGTTATTTGCAAATTATGTGGATGTGCAAAAAACTGGCTATAAAATATCAGTATTACAAAATGTACGTGTTTTATACGTTATGTTTCTTGCATTTACGAAAGTGTTTTTGGGAGGCAGCTATGAATGAATATACCCATCTACTTTGGCCAAAGATCATGAGTCATAATTTACCTATATGACAAAGAGTAACCTTATTTGGTCATGAGCACTTGAGCAGGCTAATTTTTGAATACCAGAATACATTGAAAATCTGACTGAAATCCTAACAGTCTCTACTTTTATCTATTATGGATAAAGACCTAAAAGTTGTTAGTTTCTAAACTCCAGAGTTAAAACTTTGACTAACGGTTAAATTAAAACAAAGGTAAGTTAGTCATAAAAGAACCCGCAAACGTAAAGTTATCTTTCATCGTCTTAAAAATGCCGGTCTTTTGCGGTAATGGAGAAAATAATTGCCATTGTAAACAAGTTTAAATTTGCATTACCACGGCTCTTGTAGTTGGTAACTGCAGTGACAACTAACAATAACTATTAAGCAAAGCAGTTTCAAACTAAGTTCAACTTTCTTAGAGATTCCAATTAAGTTATAAAAATGGAGGTTCCAAGAGACTTATTACCAAGGATGTTTTAACATTTAAATACACAAAAATCTATTAAAGATGTCTTCATGATAAATGTTATTGTTAGAAATGATATAATATTATTTTTCATTCCCAAGGATAACACATTTTTTCATGACAAAATATAAATCAAAGACTCGAATACCAAAATTCTGTAAGGAAGTAAGTTTAGTAATTTTCTTGAAATAACGTCCTGGTAATTCACGTTTTATGGTTGTAACAAAAATAGGATCCAGTTATCATACTTGTGACATACTTTAAATATGATTTTTGTATTACATTGAGCACGAGTATGAACTTATTGGGTTCCTCTTGATATTTTCTTATAATGTTTCCAATATTATGTAACTATATTTAGTTCTGTGATAGATTCAACTTCTTTGGTTTGATGAATGTAGAACTACGATGTATGTTTAATGTTTAGGTCAAAATGTGTGGTAGTTTTCATAAAAGGTCTTATGTTGGTCAACTAAACTTAAGTAGGGTTTGAAAGATTACAATTTTATAAGTACTTATAACCTACTTGCCTATTCTTGACCTACATACATGACTCGGTGAATTTGGATTGGAGGCTTTGAATTTAGTATACTCATAAGTTCGAAGAAGTATGCCATTATTTAGGGATGTCATGTGTAAAATTGCAACATTAAAAAACAGAGCCAGTTTCTCAAGCATTTTGATGATTAAAAATTATCTCAAACGAAACAAGCTGATAAATCACAATCTTAACTCCAGACAAAATACTTAAAACATCTTAGCGTCTGACCCATTTACTTCGTAAATATTCAAGTTCGGTAGCATGTTTTGCTGTGTCATTAGAACGGCTCAAGAGGGGCAAGCGGTAAGACAGCCAAGCATTAAGTGCTCAGGAAGCTAGGAAAATTGCAATGTCAAGAGACGCCAGTTTTAGTCTCTGTATTGTTCGAAAGTTTGCGGCAAAACTTAGACTGCGTTGTTAATGAACGCCCCTATTTCACCAAGTTTATGTTTTATTGAAATTATTAGACGTCTAGGTTCTGGTCCTGATGTTATCGGGTTAAAGATTGCTTAAGTTTTATAGTAGGAAGAATTTTAGTTTTAATTAGTTTTGCTTGCTAATCAATCATGGAACTATTATTTAAACTTGTTGGAGGCAGGCAATTTTAATACATGTATGTGAAAAACAAGTTTACTACTAAAACAGTATGTATATCGTTCTCCAGATTCTAAGCAAAAGAATTTACTAAAGTATTCTTACGGTGGCTTTTGTTTTTATGATATAAGTACTCCCAGCGTGTCTGCAATGCGGATGATAAAATTAGACTTCTAACGAGTGAGTCTACAGTTTCTTTTAGGTGTAAACATAAAATCCTATATTACTTTTGTTTGTTCACCGTTAATAACATACCTGACAGGTTTTCTTTTATCCTCAAATATCACACCTTCATTTCATGCTTCCAATTTAATCTCCAAAAGTTTCCCAATATTAGTTACTAAACTACAGTTCGAATCATTTCTTTAAAAACTTTTTGGAACACGTACAAGCTAGATAGAAATTAAAGTAATTGCCATAATTGAACTCACCAACTACATTAAGTTGAAAGGCCAAAGACATCTTCGGTTCTGTATTGACTTGGCATTCGTATATACCGGCGTCCCTTTCCTGCGGGAATTTTATCTGCAGCGTCCAATTTTCAGACTTCTCTGGTCTGATCACCTGGAAGAAACAGATTCACTTGGTATTTGATCTAAAGTTCGTAGCGTAACTCCGAGATGGTAACACAAGATGTGTAGTTGGTGCTAGTCAGAGTTATGTACGGTTTCCTCCGCAGATTCAATTTGCAGATTGTATCGCATTGTATAGAAGCGACGCGTGATGGTCGGTCGCTGTACTAAGTTTCATTAAACTGACAAATAGATTTATTTGAGTTCGTGTGTTCGTGATGTTCTTGTTTATTGGAAGTTTGTATCTATTATTCATAGCTACCTTTACTATTATAAAATAATTAGATTTGTTAAGTATAAAATAATTAGATAGATAGGCATAGGCAATAAAAACATCATCTGTGGGAGATCTATTTTTACGATGACGAGAAGAGAAGAGTTAGGTCGTTGTAAAAAAATGGTAGATGATTGTGTTTAAAAATAATACTTATTAATATTACTTAATTTACAGTTACACTAAAGCCTAGATAACCCAGGAAGTTCTACACCGAGTTTTAATTATAAAAAACCTTGTGCGGGTTCCCAGAACTTTCACAAAGTCAGTCAATGTCGTGTCTCCCCAAACGAGTTTCCAGCAAAACTCTTATTTCATAAAGAAGCTAAACTTTTATTTGAAATCGTAGCGCTTTCCCAACGAAGTTTTTTCAATGAATTGAATCTTTTATCTTCGAGACTTAGGCAAGTATGATTAGATAAAATCAGATTCTACAGACAGACAAGGTTCTGTAAATAATTCAATTACTTTTTCATCATTTTATTAATAACGGTAACTTCAATATTTTTTATAACTATCACTTTTCTGATACAACCTTTATTAATTAATTGTAAAAAATGTTATCATCAACTCTATAAGCATTTTTATGAATCGATTAAATTATACTTTTCAGTGTCGTTGGTATGACAATGAATAGTGATGTCTACAGCTCTTTAATTTAGGTTTATGGGTAATGTTTCATTTTAGGAACACCATGTTCTTCTTAGTCTACGAATTGATTAAACATCTAAAATCTACCGACACGTACCTGAAACCTTTGATCTGACGTGTAAGTGAGGATCCCGGCCGTTAATATATGGAGATCCCGCTTCCTAATCCAAGATACCTGGAACGAAGGGAAGTTCAGTACCAACTTTTGCCATTTCTCGGTCCCTTGACCCACTTTCGAGTCACCATGCTAACGTTTCGTCAAGTCACTTAATAATTCAACACTCGGAGATACGTTCATCGTTTCTAAATTACTCAGAACGTGCTGTAATAATGTTTTGCAAATTAGTTTTTGGTGAATTATTGTTCTTTCGAAGACTATTTCATTCAGTTTTAAGTGGGAGATATCAGACATACACACACATACAATACGCCTGTTATGCATGAAGGGTTAGGGCAGAGGTTCTCATCCTTTATAAATCTTTTCATAAGAAACAGTGATGTTCACAATATTAATACTAGAAATAAGCATAAATTCATTGTACCAGCCACTAGACTTACAAACATTAGCAACTCATTCCAATGTCAATGCATACGATTTTATAACAAGCTCCCAAATAACATTAAAAAATTAAGTATGAATAAATTCAAGTCTGTTATTAAACGAAACCTTTGTAAAAAAGGGTACTATAGAGTTTTAGACTATTTACAGGACAAAAATGCTTGGGCTTAATTAATTAATTGTTATTTTTTTTTTACCATGACATTAGTAATTCACTTTTATTTTTTAAATTATTTGACCTAATTATTGACATACCTTGATCATTTGATCTATTTTTTTTTATTTTAATTTTTTTACGAACTGACATGAATAATTTTCAATGTGAGCATACTGTACAGTATAGGTAGACTGGCGGTTTGAGTCATTTTTTTACGGCCTACCCAAATGTCCTACAGATGGTACGAGACGGGGCGTCTGTCAGGACAGGTCGACTCAATCCGGCTTTGGTTATTTCATCAAAAAACCATCTCAGGCTACCGAAATTGTACATATTGACATGTAATTATATTTAATGTAACTTTACTTGTAAGTGTGAGAATAATGTAGGATTTTTTTTTATTTTTTTTTAACTTTTTCTCTATATTATATGTCTGACGGTTTGAGTATCTCACACGGCCTACCCAAATGTCCTGCAGATGGTACGAGACGGGGCGTCTGTCAGGACAGGTCGACTCAAGCCGGCATTGGATTTTTTTTCTTAAAAAAAAAACCATCTCGGACGACCTACATTGTTCTCACACAAACTTACGTTTGTCTGGACTTTAAAAGAGACATTGACCCCTGAGTTTGTTTCGGCATTTCTTCTCAGAGGTAGTCAGTTAGGAAATGCCGACACCATCATTCAAATTAGTATATAAAAAATGACGTGTAAAAGTGTTTTTTTAAAACCTATTTGCAGAAATAAAATCATTTATCATTTATTATGAGTATTTTGTGCGGTGAGATTACATAATTGGTCCACACCGGGTTTATTGACTTTAGTTACTAGTTAATTTTTAGGCGATACTACGATACGATACTTAACCTTACTTAAATTGTCTTTAACGACGACTGAAGTTTCCAAATCAGCAAAATACTATTATACATTTAATATAGGATTATGTAATAGTGAATTGGTTAAAAGGGTCTCCGAACGCCACTGATTAGTCCGATAAGAGACATCAGAGCAGACTGAATTTAGACAGCACGAACTGAAACGAAAGTGTTTAAATCAGGCCCGCAATCAGTAGTAGTTCATTCAGCCTACTTGAAAACCACTAGGCCGCTTCCAGCTCAGATTGCTGAGCTAAAATAGCTAATAATCAATACGAGGCTCTTTGTTGGCCCATTCCTATTGTATGCAAACTGGAACACTCTATATCCAGAATGCTTTTGATAAATGTTTATTTTTAAACTGGGAAGTGTGTCGGAGTGAGTTTGTATATTCATTTTTTTACATTATTACCAAGCCTGTAATCGTTGATGGGGTGGTATAGATGTACGACTTTATCCATATATATCAACATTTCGCCAATCATCTTACGAGTTTTCAATGAGTGGCGATCCTATTGTCATTTATCGTACTGACAGGGTTCATGAAAAATAATTGTATTCTTCATTCGTCCCTTACGGTCAATCATTTTTTTGTTTCAAAACAAATAATTACCACTTTTTTTTTTGTGCCCATAAGTACGATTATTGCGAGAAATTCAAAAGTTGAAGCCACTAGTCTAGTAGGTATATCTTCGATATTAAAATTTTATATCAAATCATCGCACTATTTAGCAAACAGTCTAGGCCTTACTCAGACCAATTTATGTCCTGATATTATCTACACACATACCTATAGGTATAGACTATATAATATTATGTTGTATAGGTATGCTGCGAAGTTAATCTAGCATGTAATACCCAGGAGGGTCAGAGAGTGTCAACAATACATTGCTCGTACGTTTACTAGATTGAGGTTTAATTAATCTATAGATAGCAGGATTGCTTCAATGGAAAACTTATATATCTTGAAGATTGTATGTTTCACCATTTATAGACGGTATTGTCTACATATTTAGAATTAGATTTAGATTGTACTTGTACTTATTGCTATATTAGATTGATCTCAAAAAAATAAGAAGAGCAGCCGTATTCCGGGCACGCATAATAATATTATATATTATATGTGCCAGATAAGCGGCAATTAGCTCCCTATTGCATGGGATCTATAACATTAACTGGCAAAATGCGAGTGTATTATATACCTCTGCATGCCCCTATAAAGAATACAGGCATTATATATTTTGTTATAGTTTCGTTAAAATGTGTTGGTTGTGGTGGCCTAGTGGTTGACATACCGGATTTCTATGCACGAGGTTGCAGGTTCAAACCCAGGCAAGTATCAATGTGCCTTTTTCAATGTCATAAATACTTTCTTAGATATTCTAAGACACCACTGACTGACGGTGACGGAAAACATCGTAAGGAAACCTGGATTTAATTGTCTGAAATCGCCAACCCGCAGTGAGCTAGCGTGGTGATCAGTGCTCAATCCTTCTCTATATGAGAAGAGGCCTTTGCCCTGCAGTGGGACAGTTATAGGCTGTTATTATTATTATTTATTCGTTAAAATGTATTGTAACGTATTGTCCAAAATGCCACATTTCCTTTTCCTTTCCATACAAATTGACCTAATCTTGGAAATTAAATAAAAATTAAAAAACCACAGCATTAGCTTTCTGACCAGTATGTATGATATAATTCCGCAGTTATATACCTAGGTATATTCAAGTAACCGGAACAGAACTAAACAAGATCAAAATACTCACAGCTTTGTCTCCGAGTTGCTCAACCCTGCAATGCAGGAACGCGGTCTGTCCGACCACGGTGGTAACGTTCCGGGGCACATTGTATTCGAAGTACGGGAATGACCCCACACTGTCCTCGCCGTAGTGTGCTGTACCTGCGACAAGGAATGACGCTGTTGTTATTAAATTCCTATTCATGTTGCAATCTTCTGTGGATTGGTGCGGTGAATGATATTGTTACAATTTGCCCCGCATAAGATAGATCTCGTAGCTTTGGGGTTCTTAGCTTTATAGTTACAATTTAGAGGCTAAATTGTGCATGCAGATCGGTATTATGATCAGTGAGCGATATTGACACATTACCCATTGGTCCTGCGCCTGATTTTCTTTGGTCGCGTTTATCGTCCCAACAAACTATGAGTGCACATGTGTTTGCGCGCACACTAACTAGAGCACTGTAATATCTATAAGATTGAAGGACAAAATCAACTGAAATCTAAGATTGGCTGCTGTAACCGAAATCAGGTATTGTTATTATTTTGTACGAACAAACGAACATCGATCATGTTGAAAAGTACAACAAAAAAAGAATACTTTTGTAAATAGATCCTCTCCAAAGCATATTTTGTGTTTTCTTCGTATATGATTTTATATTTCGTATCACGATTCCAACCGCCTTTTGTATAAAATAAGTATGAATACTCGCTTGGAATACAAATAGATACGTAGGTATACAAATATTAACACGTGCATACGGGTAACGTTGCTCATTACAGCATACCTAGCAATTCTGTTTGCAGCAAAAATAATACAAAACGACACAATTAACCTAAACAAAGGTAGTGCTGATTAAGGAATTATTCAGGAGGCAACATCTTAAATATAATATTTTTATGCAGGTTCAGAGTAAATAGGTTTGGGGTTATAGAAGTCAAATATAATAATTATATTAATAGACGTGGCAGTTTAGGGTTGAATTTTATATAAGCAAAAAATTAAAATAGACGATCTTAAATAAAGACACAAATTTGAGTGTTTTTTATAAATTAGGAACTGTTTACATTATCAAACGCAAGAGTTCCATAATGGTATTCTGAGATAAGTAAAGATGAAAATTAAATTCCAATGGTAACTTGAATGGCGTTTAATTTTGGTCCATATTTGTGCAGAAAATAAAGCGAGTAAGACGCTTTATAAAACCAATCATAGTTGATGATATGATATTTTTTGTGTTTTATTTTTGCGATTTCTCAATATTAAGATACAACTAATAAGCAGTCCTACAAAAACAATATTGAAAAGAAAAAAATCACTGTATCTTCAACTCTACGATTAATTTTTAAGTCTAAGTTCACCACAAGTAATTACGAAATTCAGACATATAAAACGTAATAACGCAGAAGGTTTACACTGCAATGTTCTATAACGAGTGGAAGTAGCGTTGCACTTCTGGAGTTTACTTCATATTCGTGGCAACATCTGCTATAACACACCGCTGTTTAAGAAATTAAACTCATTTAGAGTTTTAATTGCGCGTTCACTAAGGCAAAGAGTCAGGGGCACAAATGATTGTTTCTTTAAAGTTTTTTATTAGTATTTCTGTAGAGTAAGTTGCTCTATTTATTTTTTTGGTAAAATATTTTGTTTTCGTCATAACTTTGAGAAATACCACATACAGCTCTTTATTTGTTTTTCATGTAATATGGTTGTTTAACATTACGATGGGTTCCCGAAAGGGTACACAGAGGTGAGTTTAAGTAGATGCGAACGTAGTTTTTCGAAAGTATCAATGTCATTGAAGATTTCACATAGTCATTGTCAAGACATCCAACCTTGAGCTCCGCTCCCCTCCGAGCTGTATTGTGGAAGCAAAACATCGAGGCCGAATCATTATAATATATTCAATAGATAAGTAATACCAATTTTTATTAAAACAAAAATTGCTATATATAAAGATATTTGCAGTCGATTGTACACTTAAATGACATACATATACATACCGCATCCATCTATATTTACGTTCGCAATGTTTAAACGAAAATTGTATAAAGATTTTCGTTTTCGATTGTACGTACTGCGTCCATCAATAAATATATATTGAACAACGCACCCCTTCCAATGCGCAGCTACCGTCATTTTGCCAAATTGCCGGACTTAAATCGTGCGGTTCACATCTCATTTACCCTGTTTTTACGATTCTGTGGAATGTTTTAAAAAGATTGCCTTTAATGGAAATTATATCTTATATGCATATATTTTAGGTTCATTTTCTAAAACAATGTTAGGTGGTTACAATAGGAGATAATGCTTAGTTGTTGTGGTTGATAAAGAGGTTTGTTATTTAATTAAAGTAATATGGTTTTTGTCATTAAATTATCAGTTTGAAGTGTTCATTTGGAGATATGAAACTGCAACGTGCTGAATTGAATGGCTGCAAGCTGAAATTCGACTGTGGTCAATAAAGGTAAAATTAATGAACCATCACTTTCAAGAGCTGTCTTTGTTTACGTTAAAATACAAAACAGGGTGTGCATTTTGATATGAATAATATTAAATTTATAGCTGTAAAGGTATAACACTGAGTTGGTAATCATAGATTCCAACAGATAATACCTTATAACAGTAAAATAATTATACACCTTATCTCTTAGTGATTCACATTTTTTTTATATTCTGAAGCTATGCAGCTACCCGGCAGATCAGTCGATCTGCGAGGTTAAGCCGTGCTCGCCGCGGTCAGTCTTGTGATGGGTGACCGTTTTCACATGTCGAAACCCCACCGTGCTTCGGAAGGCACGTTAAGCCGTTGGTCCTGCGCCTGATCTCTCTCCGGTCGTGTCGGTCTGCCGTCCCATCGCACTATAAGAGTAAGGGAATAGGGAGTGCACCTGTGTCAGCGCGCATACTTGTGCACTATAATATCTCCTGCGCAGATGGCTAGTCTCAGCTGACAGGCCGCCGTGACCGAAACTCGGTCAGGAGGACATTATTATATTCCGAAATATGCTTGATACCTTTGAAGCACCCTTCCCTTTGACTTTTATGAGGGCAAACAAAAGTACAACATCCTAGCTGTTCTATCAGAGGTTTATAACCACGCAAAAATCCATTCCAGTTACACCACCTTTGAATGTAAACTCGATAAGGTGATACAAATCTAAAATTATTGCAATGTCATCGAACCGAAACAGCGACACAGAAAATAACACCTCGAACATAATCCAGTTAATTCACACAGTGGGACAAAACAACTACCTTTAGATTTGTTACTCTGTTGTTATCATTGAAAGTAGACGGCATTACAATGGCTTTAATGTGATTAAGCACACGCAAACACGATAAGCCTATTAATGGAGTTCGTAGTACGATCGGATGTTTACATTGGGACTTAATGTTGTAATATTCGAATAATGATTGATATTATATTTCATCATCATCATCATCATCAGCCGTAAGGCGTCCACTGCTGAACGAAGGCCTCCTCCTTTTAGAAGGGGGTTTTGCCATAATCCCCACGCTTGGCAAGCGGCTTGGGGATCGCAGTGTTGGTGGTCAAGTTACAGAAGACGCTGCTGCCCATCTTCTGGGTTTTCCCTTAGTCGCCTCTTACGACACCCACGGGAGGAAAGGGGGTGGTCAATTCTAGGCCGGATACCACACGGCTTTTATATCCGGCACGGATATTATATTTAGTTCTTTGTTATGTAAACAGTTTTGTTGAGATTACCGTTAATGATAAGAGATAGGCACTGATAGCCGAGTGGTATGACCGTTGGACCGCCAAGTCAAAGATCGCTATATCAACACACAAACATACCCCCGCACGCATCAATGTATTTTCGAATTCATGTGTGTATTATAAATTAGTTATCAGTTGTTAAAAATTGTGAGAAAACATCGTGAGGAAACCGGTACACCTGAGAGATTTTTCAACGGTGTGTAAAGCCACGGCGGCTTAACTCTGACACCAGGTTGTTTATCAACCATACGATGAGATAATAGATAATATTGATATGGACTTGGTATTATTTGTAAAAGTTATAGCAAAAGTACGAACATCATTCAGATCGAAGAGATAGATAAAATTGGTAGAAGAACTTTGGACACGAGCGAGATTCGAACCCGCGACCTTCGTCGATCTTTGGTGGAGCTCATTCAACTAAGCTACCGGTTCGAATCCTAATTCGGATAACTCTTAACGAAATATAAGCTGTACTTGGGCAACGTGCTGAAATGATATTAAAAATCAAGAAATAACTTAACTTAATATATAATCGGCATTAGGTAATTGAATTGATACTTCTATTCAACACTTACAAATTAAAAACAATTTAAGCTATGTATATAATTATACTTTACTAAAATACGTCATTGATTACTGTTGTTAATTAATTAATTTAAAACATTGTCATCAAACATTTTTAATTAAGTACGAAACTAAAACTGAAAATCAAATAAATAATCAAATTAAACTAAACTCAAGAAAACCGAAAGAAAAAGCACACAAAATCACAAGACATCTTAAGTGGATTCTCAAAATCCCACGACAGGCTAATTCAAAGGAAAATGCAACTAAAAATTGCAAAAAGTAAAAAACCTTTTTCACATTTGCATCCTCAAGTCTAATGCGTTTAGATAGCTAGATATTAGTACTTCCTTTAAAGCCTAGGGTCTTGGTGTAAACCTATTAGGTCAAGTGGCCGTCGTGTGTGGCTTCTTGCTAAGCCTGTTACATTAATAAGAATCCTGGTTCAGAGTCGTCGGTAGACTTTAATGCAGAGATTTGGTGGCGACGCCGAAGCGGCGACGTGTCATGGGATCAGATGGTTGGCTTGTGTAATCTTTAGGATTAAGGTTGGTTCGGTCACGGTAGGTAATACTAATATTTTGGACTGAAGTTTTCGTTCTACGATTTGGAATATACTTTTATGTAAGATTAAGGTGTAAATTTTTGGTTTGGTTTTGCAAGCTAAATCATTTAAAGAAGGTTTATAGGTAATTGCTGTTTCCATAATATTGCATTCGTTTTCTGTCATGTATTCTGCAAAATGTTGTTATTCTTTTTTATTTTTCATTGAACCTTCATAATGATCGTCTAAATCATCATAAAGTTTTGTACCAAGTCGAGTAGCTTTTCGTTGTTACTTTTTCTGTAATCTTCTTCAAATCTAAACATTCTTACAAATTCTTGAACAACTCTAATATCGTTTCTGTTTAACTAATTTGAAACCCTCTCAAGGAAAACAGCGAGACTTGTATCAACACATACCCCAAACTCTTTGAAGGTTGTTCCAACTCCAGCAACTGTCATCAAGAGAAGTGGTAACGATTGTGCGCGGTCAAGTGAAAGGTCGATGTTACGCCAAAACACTCTTTGAATACAGATTACCTTTTTTTCTCAAGAGGCATCCCAAAGTTTTGTAAGCATTGATACTAATGTCGAGAAGCGAGTGGCGTTTAATCAATAGTGGGGATAACAACTAATGATTGGTTACTGGCGAGTCGTTAAACAGAACACTCTTCTGTTAGAGATTAATTAAGAGATTGTAGTTATTATGGGGATTTTTCTATATTATTTTAAGGCCGATGAATTAAATAAATAGTCAATAGAAAATTCTCGTGAATCTTAATTGTAAATTTTTGGATTTTTTTCTTATCGTAATAAATCAATTATCTAATTGCTTATAAAATTTCGTTGAAAGCAGCACTTATTTTATCTCATTCATTTTATTTTAGGCAACATATTTTCAGACAGCTAAATTAATAATTTTTTAGTTTACTTTATGTTCGATACACCAGCCCCCTTACCATGAACTCTTAAAGCAGGACAGTTCACCATGTGGAAGCGAGACGCTGCATTACACAGCACGTAGCAGCGTCTCGCTTCCACATGGTAAACTGTCCTGCTTGAAGAGTTCATGGTAAGGGGGCTGTTTGTTACTTTCGACTTAAATTATCTTCAATATTTTCTACAAAAAGCTCACACCAAATTAGCAAATACTATTTATTCAAAAAATATTCCATAATAAACTTGAACAATAAATCATCAGAAACGAAGGTTCAACAGGAGATTTTTTTGCAGTAAACCAATTCGTTTGAGGCTTTATGACGAACACACTTTATGTACCAAAAAGCATGTCCAAGTACACAATACAAAATGCTAACAAAACGGTTTTACGTCAGTGGGTTGACGTTTGATGGACGATTCGTGAACCCAAAACAATATGTATGTAGATAGAACAAGTGATCCATGTTGTGATTTGATTCAATAGTACTATCACTATAAGCACATCAGAATTTGTAAAATTAAACATTATCTTATCAAAGATAGAAAAGCTAGTTAATGAGAAATGATGATTACTAAGAAGATCTCAGTTGGTTCACTTACTTTTAAAAACATCTCTTATTTTCTTCGTAAAATATTTGTTGATTTCTTTGAAACACGAACTGAATTTGATTTCGAAATAACTCGGAATAAATGACAAGACATTGCTTACAATTTCGTTTGCTGGCTTTTATTCGCAGGAATTGACTTACGGCTGATGTATTCATATCCATCTTCGATGACCTAACCAATGAGTATTCTTGGATACAAAGCTATATAACAAACCATAGCAATCCCTTTATTCGCGTGCTGTTCATTTGAATGTATAATATTGCTTGTCAAAAGGTCGTTTGTGATGTAGAAATTATGCATTCTTGTTCCGAAAAGGTAGACAAAACAAAGATTTATTATTCGAAGCTTAGGTCAAGGTCAAATCGATAATGATGATGGTTCTCCGAAATAGGAACATGATATCAATGTTCATTTAGTAACAACAATGCTATATTCGTTTGAGAACAAATCAATAATTAAAGATGCACTTGTAGTTGTCGAAAGATACAAATAACAATTTATTATGATTCGGGCACAACAAGATGATGACTTAAAGATGATTATTGAAACAAGTAACAATAGCAAAATAAAACAAAATATTTGAATAGAGAACATATATCATATGAATCAAAGAAGCGAAGTCAAGAACCTGTGACCTTGTTGGTTACAGGCGCGTATGATAAAAGCAAAGCATAAGATAAAAAATATACCTTATACAAAAGCAGAATAGTAACCATCACACGATCCTATCAATCAAAGAAAAACGCATGACAAAAGAAACACAAATTTTAACAGCCTAAAGGTCTAAATTAATCACCTCGAAATGTAGCATTGAAAGTTTCTCTTCTAAATTCATTTAAAAAGGCTCTTTTTCACGCAGTGAGAGTTTAAAGTGCTATTTAAGCCGTGAAACATGAACCAGATAGAGTGCTGCAGGTAAAGGAAGGCTAATTCAATTACAGTCCTTGTTCATGGCGGAGTTCGCTACATTTATGGAAAAATCTAAAATATCTTTCCTCGCAAAAATCTATTTAATAGTGATCTAACTGTCAAAGAAACTTTTGATTTTAACGTCAATTATTAGGACGTTTACGTTTTGGTTCGTAAAGTTATAAAGAAAGAGTAGTAACATTTTATGAATTCATAAACTAGAACTTAACTGGGTGTATAAAAAAAGGAAAAAATACTTTTATTCAGGAATCTTTCTAGGAATCTGCGTCGCGTTTGTCACATCGGGTATGAAATCGAGGTACCAGAAGCTGGGTTTATATAACGAGATATGTGTTACAATATTTATTTACAAACAATATTAGAAACCAAATTCAGATTTATCATGTTGTAGATTCTGGTATTCTGGTTACGACAAAGTATTTATTAAAAAAAGACCTAATTTATTATTTAATATTCATCGTCATCAGCCTATCACAGTCCACTGTTGGACACAGGCCTTTCTGATGGCCACCACTGAGCACGATCTTCAGCCTTCTGCTTCCAACCGCTGCCAGCCACTTTGTATATATCTTCATTTAATTATCCCCAAATAGTGAAAGATGAAGCTGAATTTAACGTTACTAAAATAACAGTAACACTGCCAACGTTACCATGTAATACTTGTTTGTGAATATCAAAATGCGTCACCTTACTGTCACTCACGTTTCCGTATCTTACAATGTCAGCAGTGTTACAGCAAGTATCCTTTACTTATGTAGCAATTAAGGCCGTAGTCTAAACACAGTTTCGGCGTAAGAGACTGTTACGCCACATCATTACGGCCATGTCGTAAGAAATGTTTGCGAGTAAATATAATTTCCATTTTAACACCCGCTAACAACATAACCCAGCCCTTACCCACCTCATAAAGGCAGTATATTATACCAATGTGTAACGCACGGTGTTTGTTGAACGAGCAAAACTTTTATAATAAAGACGGTAAAGTGGTACAAGCCTATGGCAAGCTAGGCTCCCAGAAGAGAACTTCAACTTGGGTACTTTATGTGACGGTGTGATAATGGACGCACCTGGTAGTACGCAAAGTACTGAGTAATTTATACGTGCGTTTATACCCTTGAGTTGAGTACGTATATGAAGATGGATAAGTCAAGGACAAGAACGTTTCTGAGCAAGTACAGGAAACAAACATCAAAGCAATAATTCTGGCACATAACCTTTGATATATGAATGAAAATAATGGAATACATCCTATTTTGATCTGTTACGTAAACTCGGTTACGATGCCAATTGAGGAAACGATGTTATTCGATTCTTTATACTATGAATAGTAATCTACTACACGGTAACGAAAAATTGTTCTGAGAAAAACATTATTTGAGAAGTAAATATTAAATTTGATTAAGCTTAAGGCGTACTGCGAATCCTTTTGCTCTAATCCCTAATAAATTCGAAAAGAACATCACTAAGAATATTTATGAGTACAACAAACTCAATTTCTTATGACGAGCTGAGTTCCTACTGAATTTATTTATTCAAATGAACTAATAATATCACCAATCTACTTGTTAAGCATAGTGATTATGGCATTTTCTCTCCAATTAAGCGGCCTTGCTTGCTCCGGTCGCTTTCAGAGTGCCAAGATGAAGTATAAGAATCTTTGTAATTAGTTGGCTCTAAATAATGAAGAAGTGACGAGTTTATGTGTAATTATTGCGATATTTTGTTTGTAATTAGATTTATATGGTACAATGGGGTAAGTAATTTTTTTTAAGAAACTAGTAAGACTACCTGTATCTGTCAATTCTGACTTCGTATATAAATAATGAATTTCACTGTCACTCCCACAAAAATCAATTTCAAAATATGAATATGAAGGAAAAAGTAAAATATTGCACCAAACAAACGCATATGGAAATATACATTCCGCCCTATAGCCCAAAACGGCTACAATTACAACGTAAATTCCAACAGGGCAGAAGTAGTGGGATAGATAACACAGATAAGTAGGAATGATACATACACATTTCAACGCACTCAAAATATACTGCCGCATAAGACCTCCGAATATCTCACACAGAGATAACCTTTATATGGATTCTCAGCACACCTTTGGGACCGAGTCTCGTAATATGAGCGCGCACTGACGTATAAATGGGTAAATTTCTATGATTATGTCTATTTTTACAGCCCTCCGTGCTACAAGGAAGTTTTGGTAGACGTTAGAAAGGGCACCGTTTAGTTCGGTGTTCATTGACATGGATTTAACTTATAATATTATATATATCATCTTTTTCTCTAAAAGGTTAAGGATGGGGTTTGTGACATGCATCTTTCTCCAAATGGTTGAGTTTTTGATTAAACTAAATGATTTGATATTTTGGCGCATATAGAAGTCCTAATGCTTACCGAACAGATAGTTTAATTCAGCTGATTTTAAATTTGATAAAAACTTCATAATTAACCAGGTAGACTCCAAAGATAAATCCTATTTTAATAGTTACAAATTCAATGCCACTAGTAAGGCTATCATTAAAAAATAATTATAGAGTATTAGAACAAGAAACATGATATAAAAGGAACACACATAAAAAACATTTGAAGCACAAATCGTAACTTTATTTCGCAAACTTTTATATTAATATTATAGGAATAAAACACTTGAACGCGTCTTTTTATCAACGCTTGAGAACAAGGAGGTACTCAATTCAATTGTATGGAGTCTTTCAGACAACGCGATTGTATTGGATGATTTTATTTGAACGACAAAAATTCTTATCTTTATCTATATTGACCCAGATATTTATTTATTTAACAAATATTCGAATGTCTTGGTATCTGGGTTGGTGTTAAGCTCAGGGTAATTTTTTATAACGAATATAAGATGGTAATTGTATGGTTGACTGTTGTTTTGTGGTGCATATGCTTTTTGCACATGAGGTCTTATTTTAATCACAGGAACAAAGAGGTTATCGGCAAAAAGTACTACTATAGAGGGAGCAAGTAATAGCAGCACGAAGATTGGAATAATCCCCATTAAAGTATTGCTGCTGTACAGGAAAAGACCTGAAAAACGCCCATAATAGGACAGAGTGGCGTTTAAGGGAGGAGGCTTATGCCTAGCAGTGATTCACCTAAAAGCAGATGACTATGATGAAAATCAATGGACTCTCATTCTTTACATGAGAATCACTCCCAAAGTTAAACAAATGGACGGCAAGCTTAAAAAATCGTTCCGAGGTAATTGAATAAAGTCGTCATGCGATAATGATAGTTTATTCCATTGTGTTTCAATCTTTTATCAGTTCAATTTCATTAGTATAAAATGTAAGACCTCCATTTCACTATCGACCTGTAATCTATGTTCAGGTGTTCAATCATTTTTATTCTCTCCCCGGATAACGTCTTTAATAATGTATAGTTCTGTGATCCCTTACCAAGATGAAAAAGTATCGTCATTTATTCATCTTGACTCGATAGCAAGTAGGGTTGTCTACACAAAATCAGAAAAGCTCGATTATTTATTATAAAATGTAGCGATATTGTAATCTTGATGGTTCGAATTTTGTACTATTCTCAACTCACGCCTGCTTCGCAAAGGGTAAGTCATAAACAACTGGTTGCTACTCGCCACGATCTGGACTTACGAAATCTGCTTTATTCTATCATTTATCGTTGTCTGGTTACCTTATAACAGGCTCTGTCTAGTTTGGGATCAGATGACCGTGTGTGAGCTGTCCCAAGATATTAGATAGAAGAATAGAAGATAAAAGAAAGATAAGATAAATTTATTATTATTTATTCGAAATAGAAATAATCATACGTGCTCGACGATTGAAGAACTCATACTAATTTGACAAATAAATCAGTGGTTGCGACAAAACAGTAGTGATATACGTTCTTGATACGCATTTTTTGTTGGATTTTTATTTTTTTTAGATAAGTAACAAATTTGCTTTAAAAGAACTTAATTTTGAGTTAAACTCACCTTCGTACATTAAATAAAATGTTGCTATTTTATAATTATAAATGTTTCGTGTGTCCAATAAAGAATTAAGTTATGTAAAGAAAAAACAATCGATGTTAATAAGCTCAACAAAAATATAAGAGCTAAATTCCACTTAAATGAGCTTAAATATTATTATATTAAAATCTAAAAGCCAAGCGAGAGTGCCAAGAAAAATTTGACATCTGGCAACCCTTACAGCGGCCAAGGTAACTCATCTATGTGGTTGACTTGTTATTCCTTTAGTGTTGTCAAAGAAAATATTTCTAGATAGAATAAATAATGTTTTTCTCGAGTTTCTTCTAAGACGGTTAGCGTAATTCTGTTTGTTCGGTATGTAATGCATTTTAAATGTTTTTCCCGAGATACTGTAGTTTTCTTTGATGTTTCACATTAACTGTTATTTTACCGTTTTATGGAAACTGCTTCCATGGAATTTACTCAAGTCATTCTTACTGTCCTTCCGTACTGTTCGGTATGGAATTCAGGCATGCTCATTCTTCATCTAATATATTATTTCCAACGAATTTGCTTTAATTTATTCTTATCGTTGCATTATTAAAGCAAAAACTATTAACAATTAACCCTGATGAACTAAGAGCATTATAATAGCACATTACTCGATTCAATGACATGCTAGTAAGTTTGCTAACAATTACATGAAATTATAATGATGAGCATCGAGTTGTAGATGTATTTAAATAGTCTCATGAAGTTTTTTCTTCATAGAAACGACGCTTTGGAACCGAGCAACTAGATTTGACGTTCTGTAATTGCTTTTTTGTAGTCTATAAGATATAAAGATTTATTAACTATGATTATAGACACCAAATCCACCTTTTTCGTTTTAGGATGTCCTAAATCCGAATAGATTAGAAAGGAGTTTGTAGCACTTTAGTACTAAAATTCCTATAATCTGATCTAAAAGGCTAAGCTTTAAAGTGTAAAGCCATTTGTCGTAATGCCCGTTATATAAAGATAGGTAAATTGGCGATCGTTGGAGCTTTTAAAGATATTTTAAGTTGCCATAAAAAGTAATTGCTTGAAGTAAAGATTTTATACGAGATGTCACTCGATGATTGTACATCTTTAGAATATTTGAAGCCTTGTTAGATGTTAATGGTTCGGTTTGTATTTATAATACTTTCTTGTAAAGCTTCAATAATTGTAAAAATGTTTTTTTATCATGATTGATTTTGAAATACGTTAAAGCTGAAAGAGCAACATTAAATCCAAAGGGATCCAGTTATAATGAGGGTTTATTAATTGAAGGACTTTCGAATAACGATTGAATTCATTAAATAGAACTGGGTTACGAGTATATCATTGAAGAATTGAAGATAAACTTAAAAACCAAAGCTATCAATGTACCCTGAATAGAAAATGGAGCTATTCTTAAAATCATAACTATACACATACGTTTGAGCCACTATCGTCGCTATTGCTATTGCGTCACTTTCGTGTCTGTCGTTGGTGTAACCGGCGTGCCAACAAAAAAGCATCGCCGATGTCTGAGAGCATCGCTTTCAATCAAACACAAGTGCATCAATGACATGCAGGGTTCAAAGATGACAATGGAGTTCAAGGACCTATACGTGATCAATACAAAAACTGATGTCTACTAGCGAGGGATTGAGAGTGGCTACCTACATATTTAGATTCATATAGGATACAAAATTAACCATGTAAAGTAAGTTGTATTTAATATTGGATTAGTGCATTAAGCCCTCTTATTTAAAAACGATGCTAGAGAGTGTTTTAAGTTAACCACTTCTTAAGTCTATTGACATCTCTATTTTTTGACATGCAAACGACATTGACAGGTGCCTATAATTTAATCAAATTGTTCAAAAGTGTCAATTTTTATAAGTCAATCATCATCAATAGTTAACCAACTTCTTTTCTCTTCAAATTCTACGCGCACAGACTATTAATATTAAAATATTTTTAATTTTGATTGTCCACGAGGTTTTTATCAAATGTCATTGTTCGTGATCTTTGTATCAAACCTGTATCGGAATTATGCTAATAAATCGTGGAAGTTTAAAAAGAAAGTACAACTCAAAATAATTGGTAAAAAAAAGCAGCCATAGTTCGCTATTAATTGTACAATGTCTTATCAATTTGTTCTATGTTGATGAAACTTATTCAATGTTTGCAAGGAAACCAGTAATCAGTGGAAACACTCAGATTAAGATTACAGCTCCAGAGATTTACTTCTCCAATTATAATTTCTACACCAATGGTGGTATTAAAATAATCCTGCCATTCATAATATAATATCGAGAGTTGTCGCTGAAGCGGGCTCAAAACCCGGGATATTTATTAAAATTTTGCAAGTCAACATGAAATTCTTGAACAAATCAACGTTTGTTCAAGAAATCCAGTAATTAGTTGAGTTTCTTCGACTTTATAACTCGTTATTCCATTTTCACAAATATTGCTAATACAAGGATTGTGAATCAACTGTGTGTGGAAATGACAAGATCTAAATTAGTTTTGTTAACTTTTACATCGGATTGAATTCAAATATTTATTTATTAATGCTTCGTAGGTAATTACTTTCTGTTCAAATATTCTTCGAAACATTATATTCGAATCGTTGTTCACTTTACTTAATCATTCATTTTATGAATTGTCTGTATGTTTTAAGGATTTATCAGAACTGTGGTAACTTGTAAGTTTAAAATATTAAGTCCACTGCTTCATTTTATTTTCGTGTGTTCGGTTTTTCTTTGAATCGCATTAATGAAACTTTTGAATGTAAAGTTACAATACTTATGTCATTAAATTGAGTGTGAGACACACGTGACTACGAAATTATTATCATCGTTTATATTTAAAATGAAACCCGGATTTAATTATATGATATTGCCAATCCGCAGTAACTAGTAGGTGATGAATGCTTGTTCGTTCTCTGTATGAGATAAGAGAGTCATAGTATTATTTTTATAGTACGTTTTAGCCTAGTCTTTTATTTTATGGCCATCATTAAGCAAGTTTATGTTTTTAGTCTTCAGTTATTTTATTGTAGACAAATCTAGTGTAAAAATACTTGAAACCCTTGACCGAGTATTTAATTTACTGAAAATATTATTTTCATTTAAAGTTGTTTATGAAAATTACATATTAATAAAACATTGCCTAGCTAGTGTCGTTATGATATTAGTCCTTTATTTTGCTGATGTAACAAAACTTCGTGTATTGTGAAATCGAAATGAAAATCCCAACTCAAAACTACGCTCAAAATGTAAACAGTTTTATGCTACCACTTCCATCCGCCACTATCCGTGCCCCTTCACTAATGAAACACATTAATAACATCTGTGCTCACTAAAATGTCTTTTGTTTCTTGTGCGATTTCGGAAATTGTACCCCTCTTTTGTTACGTTACATTCAGTTAATAACTCGCTATGTACGCGAAATATTGTATACAGACGGCATAGAAAAGCCCCACGGACGCAAATATGGGTCATTTTGTGTACTTGTGCAGGTCGTATTGCTAAATATGTGTCACCTTCTATTTTGGTTGGATCTGTTTTGTTAAGGTTGAGCTGAGTTTTTGGAGCAGCAAAATTTCGTTCGAATTTTATCGAACATGGCGTTATTGGATTCCGAAGTTCTTGGATGTCGAATCGCACCATTGTTGCATTAAAATATAATTTATTTTTGTTGGCAGATAATGCCTGAATTGCCGAAAGGTTGTGTTTGCCTTTGTACATTTTTGATCAGAGAGAAAAAGTGTTGGTTTAAACTACGGTCATGATAATAAAAATACACACAATATACCTACAAAGAAACAGAAAAAACAATAAACCAAAACAAGGGTTTGAAAACCAAGCGACAGAAAAATATTCTTCAAATTAAATAAAAAAAAAATGTTACGTGTCTACGTGCGTTGAAAATGAAAATAGGAATGAAGAAATAATAGCCTTTGGAATTTCTAACAGAAACGTTTTCCAGCTTGACCCATACGACACGACAGTTGTAGGTATACATAATAATCCTTAAATTGTCCTTCTAAATTGGAGTGTCGTTTTGTCTTGCCAATTTTGAAAAGCTATATTTTCAGTATTTCATTTCGTTAATTTAAATTCAAACTTTTCAATTAAATAATTAATGGAGCTGAGAGATACCCTAAAAGTTAGTAAAACAAAATTCAGTAATTATGTGTAGTTAAAAACCCTTTCAAAATCCGTGGGAGGACGAATTAAAATTGTATTTCCTTTCGTCACGAAAATGGGAGACTTGTAAGAGGTGAAGGACCCGATGTAGGCCAATAAATGGCGGTAGGATCGCCACCTATTACTGAGGACTTACAACGAGCAGCAAGATGGTGGATGAATAACTGGACTTCTGCTAAAACAAGTCTTTTGGGATTGGACATGATTATTATAAGGTATGGAACCCAAAAGAAAATATCTCCATCATCATCAGCCTATTTGTCCACTGCTGGACATTGGCCTCTCCTATGGCACGCCACTGAGCTCGATCTTCGGCCTTCCACTTCAATCCGCTGCCAGCCATTTTGCGTACGTTGTCGCCCCACCTAGCTGGAGGATGTCCTACACTCTACGTTTAAATTATGAAAACTTAATTAGTTAAAATTATAAAATTTTGTACCTATGGTATAGTAGGTGCCTCAACGTTATTAAAAATTGTTTTGATAATGTTCAGAGGTTTCATTTAAATAAAATTATGGAGATTACGTATGTATGAGTGCTTTAAAAGCTCCAAGACTGCATGACATTTATCAAGAAGTTTATAAAAGAATATCTGTTGAAAGAGCGCGCTATGCTACACGCTTATTTAATCAAACACAGCATAGCTCTTGCAAAGTTTTCACAACACTTCACCACTATTAAAATGGTCTTTATTATTTGTTGAAACCGACGCCAAGTTTCTGGATTTATTTTTGTTTTATGATGAATTTTTTTCGTTTATCCTAACTAGTATGCAAAATAATATTTTTCTATTACAAGACGTAGTTCTTTTTAAAGTTTTGTGAACGCTTTTAATCGTAATTATGTACAATTACCATAAAAACCTAAAGTTCGTACATATTAGCATAATAATAGATTTTATATAACAATAAGTAGTTCCTACTTTAAAATATAATCATTAGCATTTCGTTATCAAAAAATAATTGGTCGTTGACACAATACTTTTCAAACAACACCAAAACATTCAATACAATATAATAAATGGGTAATTGTTTCCACTGCCAAATAAACGTTTACAAATCCAAAAACGTTTCCCTAAAACTGGTTTACTGCAGACCGTTTTAAACAATACGAATTCAAGTTGAAACACACAAACAAACGTGACAAACAATATCCAAACGTTGGTAGTAAAATATTCCGAACAAGGCTCTCTGTAGTTTCCGAGTGAATCTATTTGAACAAAATAATCACATTAGTTGGACAAACATTTGTCGCGGTGAGCAAATATTGTATCACCACGCGTGTTATTTAATAATGGAAACGATTTGCTGTTTGTTTTCATTTTTTGCGGAAATGTTATATGCAGATTCAAAACACTAGTTGCATGAATCATTTGTCATAAGAGTTTTTGGGTGTTTTCATCGAGCTTGTAATTCTGTATTCACGAGAAACAAAATGCAATTATGTGGAAGCTCTCTATTCAAGTAATCAAATTGATAGATAATTTAGGTTTCTTTATTATTTGCTACTTGTTGAAATCTTGATGAATGATATAGGCTCGCCATCTTTAACATGGAACTCACTATGACTAGCGAAATGTGGGGTCTAGACTCCTGATGAAGAAGAATTCCTCTGCATAATCCTTCGGGCATTGCAGGCGTTATTACTGTTATGTGATACTTGCTGTTCATATAATATCGAAGGTGGTATTGCAAATTTATTTCGGTAGGTATAAAGATAAAAAAATTTGTATCATCCGAAGTTTTAATTATAAAATTCAATTTGTATCTTCTTTATCGCCTTACGAAAACACCCAGGAGTACACTTTTAGCTCGTTAAAGTAGTTTAATAAAGTCTGGTACCATCCTGTGATTAAAGCAAAGTTCCTAACGTAACTAAAGCGTGAGGTGTCAAATTAGTTAGCAGAATACAGAAACTAAGCCTGGACAATACCAAGTTTACCTAGACTAAGCTTCCAATTATTCTGGACTATTGTGCTAAAGTTTGTCCGTATCTAAGTTTATAGTAAAACAGCATAAGCATAATAATAATTCATGAATTTAGAGACAAAGCAAATATGGTTATTGACAAAAGTTTTGCTGTAAGAATTCTTTGTGTTAATGACGAAACAATTTGGAATTAAATTGAAATTCTTATAATAATAATAATATTTATTTATTTGAAAGAATATTGTTACAAGAGGTGTTACATTATATAGTGTTCATAATATTCTGCTGTTTCCAGCGTTGTCGTTTCTTAGTTTATTTTTTTCAAAGATAAAGCAATTCTGTAAGGCCAAAAACTTAAAAGCATTAAAATGACTTTTAATGTCATCTTAGCATGTTGCCTAAGCTTTATAAAATAGATAAAAAAATGAAAAATGATAGACACGATCGCGGGATCATTGTCCATTATTTTTCTTTGTCAATTTAAACTTAAGATTTTGTTTTAAATAACATCACTCCCTACTAGGAATTCTCCATGTATACCAGGATGTTTGTACAACAAACATGAAATATAAAATGGACTAATAATCAGAATCCGGAATAGTATCTGTGTATCACACAACCATTTATCTCTTAGCCCAGCAGTCCAATCACTTAGCTACTGCACCAATCAGGCAGCTTCATGACTATTAATAAAGCTCAAAGACAGTTTTGTGCCAAACATAAACATATGAGAACAGGGAGTCGAAACATTATTTATGTTTGGTAATGGTACTAACCAGTAAAGTTGGTGTACTGACACAAATTTGCGGAATTGGCCAATGTTCCCAAATGGCCGGTAATTGTACTGCATTACAGTTCGGAGCACAAATTCACAATATCAAAGAACATAATTTTCCGTTCAACTGAGCTAGTACACAATAACGCAGTAGATATCTTAATAGCACAGTATGTTTGGCTACTAAATCTAAGTTATGATCTAATTAATGACGAATTAGGTAACATTAATTACAATGGTCCCAATGATGCAGTACAAATGGATTTGACGTGTTTACACAATGTTTAAGTGGCTATCGGAATGTTCGCATAAGATATTATTACCGCAAAGCTTGTGGATAATATTAATAGATTAAGCTAACATTGAATCTGATACTAATAATCTAGCATGTTAGCTAAATATTTTGGTTTTATTTACTCTCCTTAGAAATAATTTTAAAGTCCGTTATTTCGAGGCTATATTTTTATGCTTCATCTAGTAATCAAGACATGAAAAACACTGGGTTGCATAATGATTTGTGTTTTCTGCCTTGTCTAAGATTAACTATGAAGGTCTTTTAAATAAGTAAATACTCGTGTATTTAATTAACAACCATGTCGAAGGTTTCCATATTATTTGGAAACACGTTCTAGTGATTGACGAAGAATATTAGTCAGCAGTTAAAGGTGTTAAATGATAAAAAAAACAATCTTACCTTGACTTTCGTTAAAGAATCCCAACACCATGATAACAATAACGACAATCCCGATCTTGAGTCGGTAGCTGAAGCCCATCGCATGCATGTCGACCCTCCAAGTCAGCCCCGGCATGATCTAACCTCGCCGCATCCATTCGTTGTAAAGTTTTGTATCTCCACAGGGTTCCTGCTCTTTGTTACTTGAATGCATGATCTGAAACAACGAAGAAAGGATATGTTAATATTAGCAGTGAAGCTGAGGCAGTGATATAGAATTAGTTAGAATACAAATTTCTTAGGGTTTGATACTTTTAGCATTAGCGGAAAATTTACGACTTTTGTGTGTTAGACAGAGAAATATACGGCGGAGTATATACAACTTTTTAATTCTATACATAATTTTACTAATAAATAAAAAATCATAAATAAATAAGTGCTTGAAAAATAATGATTGCATAAAAAAGTTTAAATACGTTTTAGGTTAAATTTATAATCTAAACAAAAAATTACTAAAAATGTTGTTCAATTTCAAATTATTTTAACAAACGGTTCTTAATTATTTTTTTAAATAAACGAGTGCGTTATAATTATATTTCATTCGAATTTAAATCAAGCAAGAAAAATAATACCACCACTCAAATAGTGTAGCATTTTCATCAGTTAACTTTCACATTTATTCGCAAAACTTTCCAAAACTTAAATAATATCCCTCATTTATTTCTCCAAATACAAGCGTCTAAGACACTCTGTTTACATAACAAAAGTTATCTGAACTAGTTAACAGTAGTACTCTGTCATAATTATCATTAACTTAAAGTTTTTGGAGTCTCAAAAGATTGTTGCAAAGTAACTAATTAATGTCGAAGTTTGTAAAGATTATTTAAACTGAAAGACAGAGAAGAGCCATTTAAAAAAGGGGTTTATAATATCTAGTATACTATGGCTCGGCTTCAAGATATAATGTTAGAAACTTCCTGTGGAATGTAACACAATCGGAGGTAAGGTCTATATTATCTCTCTCTCAATTCCAATCACATTAGACAATGAAATATAACATCAGCTCTCCTATATTTCTCAAACGGGCAGAAGTGTACATATAGTACACCCACAAGTCGCTAGTTAGGTTATGGGTCCCATTGAATAGAAGTGAGCCTATTGCAATCAACCGGGCACAAATCGAAACTCCGTGCTGCTACTGAGAATTACCTACAGGGAAAACCCAATAACTCTTTTGCCCGACCCGAGATTCTAACCCAAAAGCTGCAGTCATCACTCGCGTTGGGCAATGAGTGTGAGGAACTAAAGACTACACCTGTGTATGGGCACACACATTATGTGCACTACAATATATTTTACGAGTTCACTATCTGCGAAGCAGACACCATAGTTATACAATCATGACCACTATAAATGATAACGTAAACATGTTATACCGAACACTAGGGTATTTGCGATTAATGTTACATCGTATATAAATTATTCAGTTTTTGTGGAGTGGTCGACGAATACACTAGTTTTAGGCCACCTACATGAAAAGACCCGTTTCAGAGCAGCACTTAACTTTTGTTTAAAAAAGTCGTTAAGCACAAACAAGTTGCATTCTCCGAGCCCATTTCAAAATTTTACGGTCAAATTCATAGTGCTGTAAATTTTCGCTAAAGCTTTTTTTGCTTTCTTTTCTATTAGAAAACTTTTACTGCAACTTTTGCAAGATCTAACTTTTTCTCATTTTTATTTGTCCGAAGTACGTTCTTTTCTGCCAGTTTAACGAGAAAGGCGCAGTAACCTGCATTGAATACATCTGACCATAAAATATTTAGTTCTTTTGAGCTGCTTGCTTAAAAGTCTTTATAAATAAATGTTATTTTATCTAAAACTTTGGCATCTCAAAACTGTCAAATCTGGCCGGAGTTCAAAGACTTTGGTTCTTTGAGTTTATTAGAGAAAGTTCTGTAAAGTTAATGTTGAATGACGGCTTACTATTATTTGTATGAGTAAGAGATTTTAAAACAAACTAAGTCCTAAAGACAAATATGTTTCAAAAGCCGTAAACATTTACATCTAAAACATGAATATAAAATCTTGATCAAATAATGTAGTTCTTAACAACTATATAGCTAAATAGATTCCATTTTGTAAATACCTTTACAGGCACTTCACAAACTTTGAAAATATTGAAGTTTGTACGAACAAAATTTCTCATTCATTGTATTTATATTTTATCCTATATCATTTCTGTCTCAGTAAAATATTTGATTTTATCATAATTTTATCAATTCAATATAAGAACTTACTCAAAACTGCTATTATTTATATAAAGATATAAAGATACCATTCGGGTCACGTGACTATAAATAATTTTGACTATACGTACTACACATAATAAATGAAAATCGACCGTATAATAACGCGTGTATATCAATTATATTAGTCAATACGCGTGACCCACAAACACTATTAGGTACCATTGTTATTTCACGAGGCATAAGTTTATAAGTACCACTAGGTACTTATCTCTAGTGCAGTCCGCCATCTGGCACTATCTCTACACATTTGATAACATGCAAGTCCAGAACTAATTATGAACTTTAGACTTTAAACATGGAGAGTTCCTGCTGGTGCTTAGATCGAAGTAATAGCCGAAGACTTGGTCCGTTGAAGCGGCTTAGTAGGAAATGTATTAAAGTTTTAATATATTCCAATCATTATTATTCAGAAAATCAGGAGATAAAGGCAGTAAAGACTACAATGAATGTAATATTTAAGCTGCATTCATAGATCTTTATTATCTATGAACTTCAAACCAAATATCTGTCATCAACTACTCTACATGTGTTGAAATTGGGGGATCAATGTAATCCGGTACAGCTGATAACCAAGAGCGACTGCCTATTAGTGCCAATCTGAGTGCTACAATGAGATGGCTAATACCTACCCCATAGTAAGACTGATTATCGTACTTTAGGGCCTCTTGCTACCTTTAACAACTATCGTCAACATCATCATCAGCCACAAGACGTCCACTGTTAAACAAAAGGCCTGCCCCTTAAAGGGAGGGGGGAATTGCCATAATCACCACGCTTGGCAAGCGGCTTGGGGATGGCAGTATTCGTGGTGGAATTACAGAAGACGCTGCCGCCCATTCTGGGTTTTTCCTTAGTTGCCTCCTACGATACTCAGGGACGAAATGGCGAAGTGCTTTTCTGTTCCGGCATTCCACGGAACACTCAAACGACTTTCTGTGCTAGTGGGGGCGGTAAGCCGAAATCCCATTACAGGTACCACACAAAATATTTCTCAATGATCCTAAGGACCTTATCGCCAAAAACCAAGCCCTACGCCAATCAGGACGCCATAATTAATCACAAGCTCGTCCTATTTTCGTTATCCACGAAATACGTGACCATAATTTACCGTCTAACAAAATATAATCCCGAACATTATAAGCCGTTGCCTCACCTAATCTCCAAGTCCCTAAACTTTTCAATTAGTAAGTTCGTTATAAGAAAAGTGGTCGAATCCTCCTTCGGGCCATAAAACGGTCTTTGAGGATATCCAACGTGCAAGTTTTAATGTCTTTTACGGGTTTTCTTTGTTTGCTGGGTCGGCGCAAACAAAAAATGGTCAAGTGGTTCTAGTAACATTCTGAAATACTATTTTACTGGGTAAATGGATTTCATTGAATCTGTCAGGTTTTATTTAATTTGTTGTAGTAGTTCAAAAAACTCTTAACACTTATACCTACCTAAATTAAAACACTTTTTATTCCAATATTTTACAGCTTGTTAGTCCCATATTTCATCTGAGGATTAAATTTACAAAGAATACCTACTTAAGCCACTACGTAATTATATAAAAATGCTGAACTTCCACGCGTAAATTTAGCATTTTTCTAATTTAGATGGTTCAAGGTTAGGTGGCAGGTTTATTTCAAATTCTTAGCATTATAAATACGTAATAGCCTAAACATTAGTTTCCAAAACTGTTGCTAACAATAATAGGTAGCAGGGTTTCAGTATTTCCAATCTGTTTACTCTTGTTTAAGTTCTACAAGAACAACGTCTGAATCAGGCGCCCACAGACGAACAGAGTTAGATGGTTCGGGCAATCGAGGGAAACAATTGTGATTCACGCTGAGAGTTCTATTCTATGCTTAGTACTATAAACCTAAGACCTAAATTAATTTAATAAAATATTCTTATTTATTTAAACGTGCAAATATTTTTATACTTATAGCGTGAATGATATTATATCGCGGGGCGCCTGAATCAGACTGATTTTTTTAAATTAATTTAAACATGTTACATGAATCCAACCAAGGACCTCAAACTCAGCTCACTAGATCAAAAAAGCATTAGTTGTGTCTTAGAAAAGCAAATTCATAATTAATTAACTATTTTTGATCCGTACTTGTTTTTTATGTTATTATTTTGTCTGTTTTTTTTTATATTAGTTTTATTGTTATTTTTGAATCTGTATGTGATATATGTAAAAAAATTACAATAAAATATATTTTATACAATTCTATACAAGCACTTAAAACACGTTTAGCTTCAAGCTTACCTCTAAATTATAATTCCGTTGGGAACTAACGACTAGAAACTACATGGAAACTGGAACATTTCAAAATCTATAATACAACTTTAATGTAACTGTCACGAATCCTGATGCAATTACTAACATCAGTGTCTTGAAGACTATTACCAGAAAAGGTAGGTAGTAGTGTGTAAATACAGTAATGTTCTCCTGAGTCAAGGCGGCCTGTCTTACCTGAGACTAGCCAACTACGCAGGAGATATCATAGTGCACAAGTATGCGCGCAAACACAAGTGCACTCCCTATTCCCTCACTCTCATAACCCGATGGGACGGTAAACCGACATGACCGGAGAGAGATCACGCTCAGGACCTACGGCTTAACGTGCCTTCCGAAGCACGGTGGGGTCTCGACAAGTGAAAACGGTCACCCATCACAAGACTGACCGCGGAAAGCACAGCTTAACATCACAGATCGACTGACTTGTGCGGTAGCCACATAGCTACGAGCCCTACAAATTTCATACAGTAAATACAGTATAGGTTTGTTATAATAGGCAAATCTAGCGTCCAACTGGCCGAAAACTGAGGCTAATCTTGAGAAGTAGCATATGCAATAACACCACCAACTCGAGAATTAAACTCACGACTTCACGCCTTACAGTAGCAGTAGTAACTTCGAAAGCAAGCCACGGAGCTGAATGTGTAATTATGTCAATTTTGCTAAACCTATTGAGAACTGACAGTTTATTGAAAACTGATAACAAAAGAGTTGGCCTGAGTTTCGAACGAACCATGCCATTTGGTTACATACATTTTTCTTGTTTAACATTTATGGCAACTGACTGACTACTTTGTTTTTTACCAAACCGGGCAGGCGGTAAAAAGCACGACGAATAGAAATCGTAATAGAACGAAAAATATATATTAGGGAAGTCATAGATTTCATCATAGTCGAACAGTCGTCATTATGTCCTCATACATACTTTATCCTATTCGATTTCTATTCGACAAGCATATTGCCATTTGTCTAGCTAGGCTCCTGTATTATTACTGAAGTTGAACAACTTCAGTAACACTGGGGTGAATACCCCTATTATCAAAAGCAGACATCGAATACTATCTACAACTCTTGTTGATAAAAAGTCAGTTCTTATTTTCCTTGCTCCACAAATCCTGTTTGTTAGATTGTGACTTCAAAGCCAGATAAAGTCATAAGCCAAGCTGCCGACTCAATAACTGCGTTAGCTAATCCGCCTGTAGCCACACTTTGTAATTGAATCAGTCTGCTATCACAACCAGGCTGTCTTGTTCCTTGTATTTTGAATCTTGTCTGTCTTGCCTTAACGTTACAATATGATTTATATCAAACACCAAAATAATGATAAAACTACCCTAAAACCGATATACCTTTCTCTATCGACCACCTAATTTAATATTAGCTAATAGTATTTCTCTGACGGGAAAAGGCTACTTCTTCAAGAGAAGAAACGAGCAAGCACCATGCTCACTCGATACGGGTTCTGTTGCATGTTTCATAACGATCTTCTTTTCGTTCAGTGGTATGGTTGGGAAAAGTAAGAAAATACATGACAGGAAAAACCCACGTGCCACTTGGTAACTATAATCCTGGCAAAACGTGGGTAAATTATTAAAACCTCAGACTACCTCTTCGACGAATACAGGTTATATTTAAATTCTCATTTTCGTATGAATTTGTTCCACTATTTTCTGGGCTACATCTAAAATTAAGCGATAAATAAATACACTTTTCACCTCACTTAGAACCATCAGTAATACAAATATGCTACCAAGATACATGAGCTATTAATTTGTCACGCACTTTTTTACCGACACTATAATTAGATGCCCGCAATCAATATCGAATCGATATGCTTGAAGGCATAATAGACATAGTTATGATAAATACTGGTATGTTTTGTCGAATAGTAGATAGTTAATAGCTGTATGATTGGAATAATTCCACGGAAATAATAACAAACACGTTACTATATTTTTTACGTAGTAATGTCAGACATTTGAATACAGGTTATAAAAGTATCAGGTAAAAAAATAAGTATACCTTATAGGCGGGACAGGCCAATAATATTAAAAATAACATAAAATCACGCTTGTATTCCCCGAATGCGTTGGCAAAGGTGCAGCCATAGTACACCCACTTTTCGCCAGTGTTATAGGTCCCAATGTAACAGGAGGCGAGCCTATTGCCATTAACCGGGCATAAATCCAGACTCCGTGTCGCTACTGAGGATTACCTAATGGAAAAACACAAAAACTCTTTGCCCGACCTAGGATTTGAACCCAGGACCTTGTGCTCTGCAGTCGCGACCAACGAGGCAGACTACAACTACTGTCTCAGTTAAATTAGGATGATGATGGTGATAATACATCACCAAAATTTTACTAAGCCTGTACTGTAGTAACATACAAACACACATCCACTGCCTTTCTATATGAATATCTATCCAATCTTGATCACCCATTTATCTTTCTCCACTCACATCACATTCTTCATACATGCCCTTCGGCTAAGAGAACTGCTAACCTGGCTGATTTTTCTCCAGAACAATATTATTATCATCTGCAATTTTTTTATACCAAAACAATAACTCTAATAGAATTAAATAGTGTAGGCGGTGTCAATCCAAGTGAAAAACGACAGCATCAATAAAACTTTACGAGATCGTTGTAGCGATAACCGTAGGTTGTCAACAACAACGCGTTATAAAAATCTGTCAGTTTTTGCTCGTGAAACCACGTTCAAATAAATAATAAAAGTTGGGCGATTTTACAGGTATATTATGACAGCATTTGTTTAGCTTTGAATCTTTGTTTTTATACATCACTAGTTGCGCCCCACGGTGTTACCCGCTAAATTTTTTCGGGATAAAAAGTACCTTATATGTTAATCCAGAGTGTCAGCTACCTCCACACGAAATTTTAGAAAAATCGGTCCTGCCATTTGTGCGTTCAGAGGTAACAAACATCCAAACACAAACACACTAACAAACTTTCGCCTTCATAATATTAGCGTGAAGTGTGATTACTACTATTTTAGTTAATGATGATAATAACTTCATTTCCTTAAATCTAAAGCGTAAAATCAAACGAAACAAAATACTTTCTCACATAAAGGCCTATTATAAGACCATACGATTTTAAAAAAACCTGGTTGATGAGCTTTAAGCGCATAACCTGTAAACAGAATCAGACTTATTTCAAACCCTACTCTGCCATACTCCAATAAAAAAAAACATTTTGGACTTAATTCAAGGAAATGCCATAAATAAATCAAAGAAGGAAAGAAAACCACCAGAACCTTTTAAAATCCTTGCTTTTAAAGCTACACTGCCACACTTCAATCTGCTGCCCTTAGCTAACAAAGGCAAAGAAAACACACAAACAGACTACATAGTTTTGTTGATTGCCGGAGGTTCTGCTAGCAAAACTTTTCTTTGTACAGTTTATAACCAACATAGACTGGTATTGCGTCAAGTCGACTTATTTGTTGGCGTTTCGAGGTTATTAAAGTGCTTAGAAATCAATAAATAGCTTGGTTGGCTTCTTCATAAAATTAATTGCCTCCCCGACTATCGAAGGTTGGAAGTCAGTTCCGCATATTTCCAACGATCTTTATCTATTTATAATTCTTCTGTACATGTGTTTGTCACCTAAATCCTTCTTAGTGCCCAATTCGAAAGAAATTTTGTGTGTATATTTCTATAGTTTTCTGGATGGTCCAAAAACATATTTTTTTTTAAACGTCGCCCCACTAGGAATTTCTCCTGTATCGTCACAAACACAAATACCCAGACTCGGGACAAACATCTGCGGATCGCACAAATTTTTGTCCCGTGCGGAAATCGAACCCGCAACCCATAGCGCAGCAGTCCAATCGCTCAGCCACTGCGCCAATTGGGTCGTCGAAATGATTAAACCCAATAGGTGGTGCCATTTGGGCAGGATGACTTTGCCTGGTCTGCTAGTAAAAATATATATTGGGTTAAACCACTCAAATTATGGTTGTGATTCAGATAAGTGACGGATGGAATGATATTCATGATTTGTCTTTAAATATCTTTAACATGACAGTTTTCACTATCAACGAGAATGAAATAACTATTAAATTATTTTTAGTAACTGGATTGCAAAGGTCAAAACATAATGTAAAAACAAAATCGATGGACTGACGTTTCGCTCGGTATTATAAATTCCACGTAAAAATGGACAAGCTTATTGCTATTTCTCGTGCATAATTCCAAATTATTCTTGTCTAAGAATAACTTACGTTATGATATTGAAAGGTCACATTGGTGCGTGCCTTTAGGTACCATTGCGACACCGGTACGGCCATATTGTGATAAAACCGTAAATCTTTTTATGGGATTGAAAAAAATCCCGTTGAAAGCTTCCATTTATGTACAACATCAAGCACTAGGCTACTACAACCGCCAAATAGATAATTATTCCAAAATTAGTATCGACTTTCTCGTTGGTCTACTGGTTGCTAAGCGCGACTGCTGAACATGAAGTCCTAGGTTCGTATCCTGGGTGGATCAAAGTGTTACTAGGTTTTTTCATTACGTAATTTTTGGTAGCAGCACGGAGTCAGTCTTTGTGTCCGGCTGATGGCAATAGGCTCGCCCCCTATTGAAACTTAACGTGCGAAATGTGGGTGTACTACACACCTCTACCTACCCTTTCAGGGAATAGAGGCGTGATGTAATCTTATGTTTTGTTTTTAGTATTGTCTTTCAAGTACGCCCAAACCCTTTCCTTCATCAACTTTTACGTCACGGCATTCCTTGCAGCCAACACATTCCGTATTCAATTACTTACTTCCATCCTTCGAATAATCAACAAACACGATAGCAAAATAGAATAAAATGAATATTCGTCTTTGCTCCAATCTCATTTTTTTCTTGTTAGCCTTGTATAGCAAGAGTTAAAAAAATAAGGAAAAATATATACTGAGTGCTTGTTATAATTTCCGGAGATGTAACGTTTAGCCTCTGTTTTTGTTCCACTTCTCTATTGCTTGTGCCCGACTACATTTTAGCTGTATGCTGAAAAGCTTTTACGGAAAAATAATATTTGGTGCTTGAAACTGCTTATATTAAGTTACTCGTGACATTCATAAACATAGCGGTAGTCTACGGTACGGTTTTGTATGATATGGTTAACATAGACGTAATGAAATCTCTGGAAGTTATATGTAATACGAACCACCGCTTTTACGTTATTATCAAACTTTAAAAATGTCTCTAATTTCTGATGACTGAAGTAAAAACAAACAAACCTGCAAGTCAGAACCATCAGAACCATTTTGTATAATTTAAAGAAAATTCTGTGTTATTTATTTTCATCATACATCATACGTCAATATTATCATATTTTATTTTCACAAAGATGACTCTCTTTTCCCGATTCTGCAAACGAGAGCAAAAAAATGTCGTCTTTAATTTTGGTTTATTACATTTTTGTAGGTATTTAATGGATTGAACTAGAGATATCGAATAAAAGAAAAAGCCTATAAAAATAGGACAAAACAATAAGACGGTTGAACTTCCTAAAACATCGTACTTAATACCCAGAGACAGTGCCGGCGAATCAGGACCTTATTTATTGAGCACAACGCGATTGTGATCTTATCCAATATCGTAAGTCGGGAAAAGTGTTATTGAGTTTTTTCCGTACAAAATTCCCAGTCGCAACCCGATGGGAATTTGAACCACTGAAACAGTCAGTTTCTTGTAGACAGCTGACAAACCGATGTTCTAAATAAAGTAGTCATGTGGATTATATTATTACCATAGTCTTGTTTTTTCAAGTAGTACACTTTTTGGGCGATAAAAGGCATACATGAATTTCGGTTCATGATTATATGTAGGCTCCGTTGAGTCCTGAACTGGTCGCGTATTTTTGAACATACATGTGTGTACAACCAGGTATATTGGCTATCACGAAAGGCATCAGAGTAGAAAAGAGACCTTAAGTCGACCCCCAAAAACAAAAAAAGGTCACAAAAATCCTGTTTGACAATTCTCGATTAGATTTATTTTATATTTAGATTGATAGAAAAGACAAAAAGATAGACAAACCTGTTTAACCTGGTGAAAATAATGGAGCCTGGATTTTTAATATACCTACCCACCGATCTCCATTTTATTTCTTCCTTATCCTTTTTTTACATCAAATTTCGAACATGCGATACACCAAATGTAAGTTTTAGTGACATATAAAACATGCTTAGTAGGTATATCTTTCTTTCACCATCGGAATAACATAATATTCCAAAAAAAATCTATTTACTAACGCAGCGCCATAAATTTTCTATCCACATCTTAGCTCCTTGGATACACACAAAACGTTATTGGAAAGGATCGAGTAAGCCGCTCTTAAGGAATCTCGAGAATTTATTCATGATGCTCCCGACAAAGGGTGGAAAAAATGTTTTTCTCACATGACGGACAACGGAGGATAGGCGAGACAGATATTCGGATTCTTATGTCGTACATTATTGATTGTTTAGATACGATATCTATTTTTCACATTGTTTGTGTGCAAAATTTCTGGTCTGAATTGGTTGTGCGAAACCATATTTACTTTTGTAGTAAGACTGAGGTAGATGTCTTCGGAGAGTTGTAAAAGATATTAGTTCTATCATTTATACTAACAATAGCTACCCTCTTTTCTTTGTAATTAACACTATAATATAGATTTGTAATAGAAATCACAAAACACAATTCTCGAAAGATTAGGCAGAGGTGCTTACCTACTTGTATTCCAATACGCCCATATTTTGTCGCTTATAATAAGTGCTATTAAATGTGCGAGCCTGCATTTATAAGCCCTGCAAGTATCAGAAGGGAGCCCGAGCCACCTTTTCTCACGGTGCGTTCCTTGGCTCGGCGTTGGCACGGCTCGTCATATTTCGCGCAGTGAGAGGCCACCATTAGGCGCATGCCAGGTTTGGTAACTCTTAAGACTGTGATCTCAGGGTGTTAGCTCTCCCACGCTGAATAATAGTTTTTTTTTTGTTTATTATAGGTATTAATCTTACTTGATACCCACCTACTATTTGACCTTGCTAATTTTAGCTTGCAGACGATCCAAATATTAAAGTTTTATGAAGGTTAAATTATAAGTCAGACTGATTACTCACACAGAGAAATTTGATAATTACTTATTAGGGATCATAATATTAGATGACTTATGTAAAACCTGTCATACATGTGGGTATAATTATGACTTTTAACTCATATTTACCCAAAAAAAATCTTCGAATTATAATGATCCTGCGTTAATATTATATAATGTTTTTTTTAAGTTTTGATATGAATTAGTCTTTATTTTTTTCATTTTAACGAGCAATGAGATACTATAGGCCTTGTATGATTATGAGGGATAAAATAACGCTTTAATTATACTGGAGAGATTTTAGGACGAGCCACATCAAATGAGTTTTAATAATAACTGACCTACACAAGTCCTAGACTGATTGGCTCCGAAATAAAGAAAAATAATCAAACGAAATGAAAGCGAAAAAAGCTTTGTTTTCTAGATGTATCACAAAGACGCTTTGTGTGATATTATGCCTACATTCTTTTTATGGGCAAAAGTGTTGTGTACCAGGAGCAGGTCTATTCCCACAGATGGTAAAGTAAATTGACACGACTTGAGAGACAGTTGCAAGAACAACACAGAAGCTTAACGTACCGAGGTACGGTAGGTATGAGAAAAATGTTACAGTAGGCTTTGCAGGTGGACTGATCTGTGTATTAGCTATGTAGCTTCAAGTCCCTCCAAACAGTAACAGCACGGTATTAATTATGTAAGCAAGTCCATTTCCAGTATGTCAGCGAGATGACCGAGTTACTAAAACGCTTAACACTTTATTTGTGGATGATCGACCGTCTAATAGTCGTCTAATCTTTTATTGATTGGAGAATAGCCCTCTTATTCATAAACGAGGATCATACTGGCATTAACTAAACCCCGTATTAAGTTTATTGACATCTCTATTCTTTGATATGTAAGCAACAGTGTCAGGTATAATTTAATCCGTGGTTTAAAATTGTAATTTGTTTATGAATAAGGATGTTGAGGGTTTATAAAAGAGTAGTACTAATAATATAATGGAATTAGTCTGGTCCTACACATAACGATGGAATTCAGAAAAGAAAGAGAAAATTGTGTCCATCTAGGTCATTGTATTTTCATTTTGGGTATTGAGATCAGCAATTTTGAAATGTGTGTAGTTATTTTGAACTTAATTGTACGTTTGTTTTTAAAGTATGTCAGTGACAGGCTATCAAAATGCTTGGCCTGGAAAATTAATTAAACTTAACAATAGATAAGTATTTAATTATACATTTCTGCTAACGTTAAATGAGTAAAACATTTTTTGTTGGGACATGTTTACCTACTGTATCCACTAATTTCCAAATAAATTGCATTTACTTATCTTTTGTATACTATCAAAAACAAGAATCCAGATTCAAAAGTCGACCATTTTTATTATGCGCATACCGTTATCTGCCGACCAAAATATGTTGGCTTATACTAACACAAACATTGATGCAAACCGACAAATATCAAACATCCAAACACGCCATGAGATAAAGCACCATCCCCATAACCAGGCTATTTAGCATACATCGCGCAATATTTATTCATATTTGGAAACACTCCAAATAGGTTTCGGGGTGCCGTGACCGTTTTATTTACGGCACAGCATATATTAGACACTCGTGAATTTTAACGGGCACGTTGAAAAATATTAAAATGTTGCGGTGTTGGTTTTTCGTGAGACTTCAAGAGGTTCTTTTGTGTTTTCTGATAAGAAAATGATGTATTACTTGTTATTTTTGACCAGCTATTAACTTAAGATTGAGTAAGATTACACCAATCTAAGGCAGCACTGTTCACTGTCTAGAATGTATGCTGCTTACAAGAAGCATGAACATTGTATAGATATATTTTACACATCCATAACCGCTTTAAAGAAAATCACGCTGGAAATTTAATTTAATGGTTTCATCAACACATTCTTAAGTTAGTTAACATATAATTATATTATCTTAAGGCCGTATTATTAATATTAGTTGGTTTTCTTTTATATAGTTATTCCTGCGCATAATGTAGTGCATGCAGTGCTTTTCTTTAAGTGATGGGGCACTTAGTCCTAAGTTCAAATGTAAGTATAGTTTAAGTTATAGTGCACTCATTGTTGAAGAGCCATATAAATAAATAAATAAAAGATAGATCAATAGTCACGTCTCATCTTCGCAGTCTAAGAGAAAATGCATAATTTATCTACATAAGGATAGCAATTGCCAAGAAGTTTAAAGGTAGATCCGTCATTAACCTATGCTGCCTATATACCTTGCTGACTATGTGACTTTTTCAACCAAAATAGATACCTACAAAAACGAACTGCAAATCTAACCCTAGGCCACTTTGTTTTAAAGCTTCCTTCCTCGTGACAATTAACTTGTATAGAAACAACAGTTGCTAATCATTGAATACATATCAAATATATAACATCATAATACAAATCACATAATGTGATCAATAGACTTAATACTAATACAGACGCGCCTAAATCATCCGACACCACTGCAATGGACTCATTGGTATTGATGACGTGAGTGCAGTATCCGGACATTGTTTCAATGAGATTTTATGTTGACAAGTTTTCCATATGCCTTGGAAAACAGCGGTGGAATTAATACACTAAAATAAATAAAGCTATGAATATAAGAGCTCAATAAGGAACGCACTCAAAAGTATTTGCAGCAGTGGAATAAGCTAAGGACAATCATAACAAACTTGGTAGTGAAAACGTTACTCAAATTTTCACTTTTGAAAGCAATACTCACAACGCAGAAAAACACGTGTCCATACCTTTCCCGAACACAATAATGAAACAAAATAAAACGTACAATCACTCAGGTTTTAAAACAGTGGGACTTCGGACTACATTCTTGTCAAACCCAATCCATCACGGGCCGACACTACCGACATCTGACGACAGCGAAATTAAGCATCCGAATCGTTTTTTAAACGTACGAGCCTACCCATCAATCATTCTATCCTTTGTAATTTTTCACTGTCTGTTTAAAAAATGGGCCTCCTATATCCTAAGATCTGCATATAGGGTGCTGATGTAGATGAAAAATGTTAAGGAGATAAATATGTCCATTTTGTTGATAAGGTAGGAATATTTTATGCTCCTTTCATAACCTTCGTGAGTGACATTCAATTTAAGGAAAGATAGTACGTGAAAGATAGTGGTAATAGATATCACTTCAAATGATGTTTGGAATGTCACGTGACTTTTATATCTATTACATGAGAGTAAAAGGTGACAAAGTTATGGAGACGGTCTCGCTGTGACGAAATTTGGATAAACCAAAGAATTTAATTACAAACGCAGCAACGATGTAATTATTTTCTCTTCTCGATTTTTGTGTAGAATATCATAGTAGAAGATACACAAAAAGGGTAAAGCAAAAATTTCATATTAATTCGTAAAAGCGTAGATATTTCGCTCCCCGTTAGTGCAATGATCTAATGTCAAATAAATCAAAGCGATGTTTGTTAAATCTTATACTGACGTTAAATTCGATTCATCCCTGAAACTGTATTATGTAAAAGTATAAAAATCTTGTTTGTATGTAGATTCCTGATTTGATCAACATGAAACGACGTAAATCCCTAATAACATATTAATGAAGGAAATGATAATAAGAAGAATATCTGATGAAGCTTTCATTTTGGAGCCGTCAAAAACAGATTCCATTCAATCAATTGAGTGAATAATACTTGCGTAACTTTTGAATTATGTTACTTTATAAATATTTCAAACGTCCAGTTTCAAGAATTAACTCCAAAGTTTTAATTAATAATTATTTTTACCTTAAATAGTCCTTCACTCATGTTTTTCACCGAATATGAAGATTTTTTTTTTCAAAAAAAAAATATCTTCATTTTGACAGTATAATAATACCAGTCTTTAACTGTTTTACTGCATAGCAAAGGCCACTTCTCGTATAAAGAAGGATCAGCATTGATTGCCACGCTAGCTTACTGCGGGTTGGCGATTTCAGATAATAAAATCCAGGTTTCCTCACGATGTTTCTTGTCGCCATTAGTAAGCAGTTTTTTCGATTTTCTAAGAGAGTACTTAAAACTGTAAAAATATCACATTGGTGCTTGCCTGGGTTTAGACCTGCATCTTTGAGCATAATATAATCCGGGGAACCACTGGGTCTACTTAACAATTTAATACTGACTTATAAAATAAAATCTTGCCATAAATTTAAATATAAAACTCGTTTCAAATCAGGTAATTAGTATAAAATATCCTAATTACTACCAATACCATTTAAATTCAAACGAGAAAACCTGCAATTGCATACAGTTTGCAGCATAATTCCCAGGCAAACGTGTTTGTATTTAATTAATAATATTAACTGGCTGGTGTAATTATGGAAGTCCAATATTTAAAGCTGCTCTTTATGAGTTTAAATGTGTCCTCGTTACAGGTAACTACCGAAATAATTTATTATAAGCATTATTAATTTTTTTAAATCATACTGAAATATTAAGGACATGTACAGTCAGCATCCTATGTAGCTGAACATTTAAATGTTTTCACAGACTATTTATTAAAGAACAACTTCTTACACTGTTATAAGTCTTAAATATTCTCAGATCGTCATTTGGTTGTTTCTATAATTTGAAATAATAACATGAATTGAAGTTTGTTTCTTTCAATTATTTGACATACGGTTTTTTAACATGTTAAGCTACTTATGATGCTGACTGTACTAGGTTGCTTTTATCCAGGTAAGTACCAATATGATCAATTTCATATCAATTTTATTAACCCAATCGATCTTCTTTTAATCGTATAGTTGATGATTGAAATAACCTGGTGCCAGAGTTTAAACCGCCTGTAAGCCTCTGACATGGCTTTACACACCGCTGCGAAATTTCTCAGATGTGCTGATTTCCTCACGATGTTTTTCTTCACCGTATTTAGCAACTGGTAACTAATTTATAATAAGCATATCTATTCGAAAGACATTGGTGCGTGCTGGGGTTTGAACTTGCGACTTTTGATTTGTCAGTCTAACAATTATACCACTCGGCTATCAGTGCTGTTTGATTAACCCAATCGATTAAGTCGTCGGTACTTTTATAGTTAATGGAAGACTTGGTATAATTGAATCCGATAAATGGCCAAATACGTACGTAAAACTGATAGGTACTTTCTGGCGAAATGTGGGTGGACCTATTGTTAAGCATTACTAAGCACTCCGTGATGTTTTTGTTATAATTCCGTATTTTCCCTTTTATAAGCTCTTTGTAACGGAAAATTGCCTCACTAATACCCCTAATTAGCAGTAATCTCTAATTAAGCTATCCTATGCCCAGGTGCAGATTTGTCTTATGTATTGAGGATTAGAAAATGGGACGAGTTCAAAAGTCCCAAAATTAAATTAGGTCTATGTCTTTCACTTTGACATTCGTGATATTATTTTTGAGCAATATAATGCCTAGATTTTATTAGTAGAGGTATTAATGACTAGCTAGAAACGTTATACGTAGATGATTGTACACTAAATCGTCTCAATAAAGATAAAAAGGTAAAAAAACATATCACACGGTATTTGATGAAAAGCACGTCTATAATCCACGCATCTACGCAAGCAAAGTTTATGTTCTAAGAATAAGAAATACAGGAAATATTCTTTCAGAAATATGCCTGAGCCATTTTGCTTGTTTATATTTAAAAAAAATAGATTTAAATCTTACTGCCTACGTTGTTTTTCACTTTGGTCAAATTAAAACAGTCAAACACATTTAATATTTTTTCGGTGGGATAAAGCTTGTTTCAAGAGATTTTACAGCAAAACCCGTTGGATTAGAACTTTGGAGTCCGCCCAATGTCCAGAGGCATCCGATGGTGACCGCAGAGTTTGCGGTTTTGTATCATCTGTTCAAGTGTTTTATTGGTCGATACAATTGTTTCTTGCAGGTTGAAACGTGGTGTTAAATTCTAGTTGATTTTACTCCATTGTTATAACAAAACTATAATAAAATTTAGATCGAAGACACAATTATGATTGAAATAATATATGAAAAAAGTCCACCTTCGACTTCACATTAAAATAATCTATGCGTAATACATATGTACCTTAGTTGTTATTATAAAATATTTCAATATATTCAGTATTTTCTGTAAACATCTGCTGTCAATTTTTATCACATACCGTTTCGTTTCATCCCACAAAAGGGATGAAAGGGTACGGAATTACAAAATATATAGGCAGCGTCCCTTAAAAAGTGGGTTTAAAATTATGCCGATAAATATTTTTATCGTCAGTATTTTGGCTTTTAATGCGGGTATAGATGTGGGTATTATTTATGTGTGCAACTGGATATCCACGTTTTGCCGGACAGCATTATAACTCTCATATAGCAGGGCCCTATTTTAATGTATCTCAGAATTGAAAATTGTAATTTTGTGTAACTGAAAAAGTAAAATGGCAATCCCGTCATACCTTTTTATTGCTCCAATCATTGATGTTTCATAACGAATAAAAATAATAAAATATTTTCAAGTTGAATCTTCTTTATTTAAAACATTGCAACTACAGTCGGAGAATTAGAAATTCATAAGTGCTTTTTACTAGCCTATGTGAATTGAAAATTTCTTAGTTTGAAACAACCAATATAATCATAATAAAAATGAGGTATTGCAAATTAATACACGCCCTGAAGTTCTTGTTTCAAAATATGTTACGAATTATGTTTTATTCTTTTACTGGTGGCAAAATGTATCCACACAAAGGCATGAAGAACACAGCCACCTATATGTTTTAACTCCTGAATATGACACCTATTGTTACACTTTAGAGCTCGCTTCAATACACAATATAGTTGATGGATGTGACGTCACTGTTTTGGTTTAAGTCTATCAATGCGTTAGGCAAAATGGTTTTTCAAATAAAGCTCTGCTTGCTTATATTCTGGTCATTTATTGACTTATTTTAACCATCGAAACAATACATAGGCCTCTTCCAATGAATCCTATGATACCGTGTAATCGAGTACTTAGAAAATTACCCGTAGCAGAGTTTATTAGAAGCAACGGTGTGTTTAAAGTTAATCTTACTTCTGCTCCGTCTGCTTAGAGCTTTTTATCGAATATTTTGATTCTGGATAGCATAGTAGCAATATTTATTTTTACAGAGAAAGATAATTACAAGTCTTCTGATATTCGCTATAATGAATTTCCAACACATCGCTTTACCTCATACTTAAGACCTTTCACAGCTTTACGATGTTATAAAGCATCATTTAAAGGTTTAAACCGTAAGACAGTAAGCGGCGATAAAACAATTGTTACGGCTGTATAAAACTCGACAGATACTTAGTTCATTCATTTCATTCGTTCATAAACGTTTCCAATTGAATGGTAGCATATTCGTTTTATTTTCACTGTTTGAGGGAAATATTGTTCGTTATTATTTTTGAATGAGTGAGTTATTGTAAGGAGGTCTAACAAGACTGTTTTCATTGCGATATTAAAATATGGATATCAGTCTGGATTATTGTTCGTATTTAGAACATTATTATTATTTCTTTGAGTATTGTTACCTTTTTCTTCATGTTATTTGCCAATAATTATTTGTTATCCTTGTCGAAATGTATAGTTAGCCATTGGAATTCCTGCTTGTCTCGTTTGAAGATATCATTAGACAGCGCAATGTATAATTGTAGCCTTTGTCAAATCTCATTTTCTCCATTCACATGTTTTTCTTCTATCCTATATGCCTATGCACCGTCACATTTCTTTTTAGTTATTTAAACTTTTATCCCTCCACTAATATTATACTCAAACAATTCCGATAAATAGGCTTCATTTCACATTTCTGTCACAAATGCTACTTAAGTGTCTATCAACGGATGTCTTGGTTGGCGTACATAATGTGAGAAGGAGGAATAATGGTTTAAGCCGGTAAGAATCACACCTCTCTGGCAATTGACGGGCGAAGGCTCTCTCCAGGGAATATGACCCACTTCCTATCTCTATCATCAAGGGACTGAATACTGTCTGTGACGCGATGCGGGTATACGACTTTTACCTATACTTTTAGAAAACAAGCTTGATTATTTAACACGTAGAATGTTCGCTAAGTACACACAACAGTTCAACAATCGATGTGAACCATATGTAGTGCACTGGAAAGTGAAAGGGTTAAGTATGTAGGCCAACTAGAGGTGTTCTCCTTCTCTCGAGCTTATACATTCACATTTATTTTGAAGTCCCATGTTGGTAATGTTGATGACGAGCTTATTACCATTAATTAGGCACACACCGAGTTTATCTTACTTCTGGCATTTCTTGCGAAAGAGAATCATATTCAGAATTGTCAATCGACCCCTCCACGTAAAATAATAACAATACTCCACGTAATATAGTATCTATTTGTTTATCGAGTCACAATATCATGTTATTTTTAGGTACACGTGAATGAACAATAGCTTTCAACCGATATCGCTATATTAAAATTGTATTCCAAGAGCTGTAACAAATGCGTTATACACCCGTTTCATTTTTCCCCTAAAAATAGAATAACAAATATTATGGATGGACTTTTGAAACCCTGCTTTACTTTGGGTGCACAACACACCTCTGCCTATGCCTTAGAAGAATACAGGCGTGATGTTGTTTATTTCCTCATTCAGTCAGTTCATTTTACTCTTGTTACGATTTCAATGCAGCTGTGCCATTGAACTGGAAATACTATACGGCTTACTGTTTGAAATTACTTGTTTCATAAACACTTTTTGGTTACGGATCCCATTGTACGCGTATATTTCGGTTGATACAAGGATATTTTTCATTTGCATTTTAATTAATGTAATCAGTGGTGTTTCATGGATGCTTAATGAACACAATATGTAATGACTAATGAGCTTTGGGATTCATTCCAAATAGTTAGCACATGGATGGCTTATTCCTTTGTTTTTTTTTAAGGTTCGAATGTTTTAATTAAGAATCTTGTTATACAGTTTTGTTTACATACGTTCATACATAAAGTCACGCCTGTTCCCCAGAGGGGTAGACAGAGAAGACGGATTTCCATTTGCTACGATCCTGACATACTTCCTTCGCCACATTCACTCCCATCACATTCCTCATACATGCTTGTCGGTGAAGAGCATAACTAAAAATACTAACGATCCAAATCGGAGATGTATGTCTGCCCAGTCTTCCCCTTTCCGATACTCCACTAACAGTTTTGTTTACCTACTTAAAAATAGGAGGCGGTGCTTTTAACGGTATTCTTTCGTTGTAATAAGTATATACTCGTATATTCAGCAAAATCTTAGTTAATGAAGAATAAATGATTTTGTATTTCTTTAAAAATATACTAAATGAGTTACGTGGATGAATCCACATGAGATGTGTTGTGGTTCCAGTTTGTATACCTGTAACAAAAAAAACATGGTGTTAGTTGAGTTGTATGTTTTATACTATTTCCTGCACACTATCGCCTCAATTTCTAATATATTTCTCCTTCCGCAGGTCTGCTGTAAGAAATTTCTTTATGAAATAAGCAGTACCTTTGAACTTTATATTTCTCTTTTTGTTTCTTATTTTTTGTATTGTTTGTGTACACAAATTGTTAATAAATGAATAAGTAAATAAATAAATAGGTAACTGTGGTATGGCTAATTGATTCTATATCAGGAGGGACTAATGTTTCTGTGATCCACATATTTATTTAACGTCTATACGTATGTGCATTATAATACCTATGGAATTAAAACTTAATTAGCTTAATCAAATTCACTTTACTGTCAAATCAGTGCATTTAGATTTAAGTTGGCCCATACATGTTTAAAAACATCAATCGAAATCAAACATAACTACGCCTGAATACAGCAAACAAATTTCAGTTTTAACTAACTTTTTATATACCACTTCTCTTTGATCCACTTTTCGTACAAGACGTTCAAACTGATAGGCATTATTATCCCAAAGTCGTTAATGTTACGGATAATCCCGTAACCCAATATAACAATTTATGGTTGCTATAGCAACGGATGCGGCTCACAGATGTGTTAGCGTAAAATAATACGGTGACGGCGTATAATGGTAATTGAAAACAGATATGCAATGTCTCGTTAGTGGTCGTGTCGGAGAAAGGGCGATGCTGGGACATCAACGGGCTCCTATTACGCAAACCACAAACAGTGAGGTCTGGCCGATTCAATGTGGTAGGTTGGTTGGAGGTTGGTCAATATCTTGAAGACAAAGCTGTTTGCGACGTTTTAGTTACGCCTTTTATAAAGTTTAACCACCGCACTCAGAGACGGTAATGATTACTTAAACTGACAGTAAGTAAAGATTTCACATAGAAAACATTCACTGAAAGGTAGTTTAAGTAATCATTAAATGTCTCTGAGTTCGGCGGTAAGATGTTTAATTGTTATAATGATTTCTATCACTTACGTTAGTACTAAAGATTGAAATAAAATATTTAAACGGAAATTATAGCGGTTTTATTTTGTTTCTTTTTGTGAAACTGACTGATTTTCGCAATGGCGGACGGACAAATGAACGGCTGATGACTGGACTGCAAAAAATCATTTATTATTTCCACGCAAATATTAAATGATTCTGATTCACGCGAAACTAACTTTGTACAATTTTTTTAAATTCGTCATATAATTGCTCCGAGTCTATAAATAACACTGATTTCTGTTAACCTTTAATAAAAAGCTAATCTTTTCGGAAATATTTAATATACAGTATGCTAATGAGGCGATCAATTCTTGGTTTTTTTAGCCTTGCAGTCAGGTAAATGGTATCGTATAAAATGTAGGTAGGAGTCAGGTATGGCAGTCTCTGAAATTTATTTTAGATTTTTCTAAATTTTAAGTCCACATTCTACTGATCCAGACCTATGCAAAATTTGGGCTTACCGTAAATTTATTAGAAAACGTGTTAAATAAATAAGTATAATTAATAAAATATTTGAAACGTATTTTTCTTAGAAAAGTCTCTTGAAGTCAACTCAAAATAAAATAATGAAGTAGGTTAACGATGTTTGCTTTACCTTAGGTATGTGATTTTAGGCCCGGCTCTTAGGCTTATCAAAAATAAAGTACTTCATATGAACGGTCAGAGATATAATAAGGCTATATTATAACATGCCAAGGCTATAAAGGTTCTCATAACATTTGTAAGTTAATATTTGGTTAGTCATGATATTAAATGAGAAACATTTTGTATTCTCGAAAATACGTAAAAGTCAAACCGGTAATATATAGTAAATAATGTGGGCTGCCTCGTTGGTCTAGAGATCGCTAAGCGCAACTGCTGAGTATGAGGTTCTGGGGTCGAATTCCGGGCTAAGTGTGTATGGGTATTACCATTAGGTAAATCTCAGTAGCATCGCGAAGTCTAAATTTGTGCCCGGTTGATGGCAATAAGCTCGCCCTCTACGCAATTATCTACTATCTTTAAAATATTTTTTAAGAATAACAACTTGTTTTAAAGGGCGTTGTAGGATTTTTTAGTAGCAGTTCATAGTAGGAGTTCGACGTAGCAGTTCGTAGCAGGAGTTTGCAACAGTTCGTAGAAGTACTTCGTAGACAATGTAGGTATTTTGTAGTAGTTTCTCATATTGTGTTGCATGTTCCAAAGAGGACTTAAACGGCTGAATATGATTTATAAACTCAGTTAGCCTGAATTAGAAGAGAATTGATTCATTGTGTTACGAACGAAGAAGGAATAATTCATTACTATGATAAATACGTCGATTGAAGACATAATTATGGCCACTGATGTAGGCACTGATGTTCAGATGAAAATTATATTAATGATGATAAACATTGGTATATTAATCACCCGGTAAATTATTTATTACTTTTGCCAAATTATTGCAATCTAGAAATTAATAATAGTATGCAATCATAATATTACGATTTATCATCCGGTATTTCGAATCCCCGAAAAGCCCAACAAATTTGAAGTTTTTCTAACATAAAATCTACGTCTACACAAATGTTTACCATAACTTTTCTCTTTTAAACAATCAGTCTATATAAATGTATGTAATTCCTTGCCAAGTGTTCGGCTTATAAAACAATTTCTCTGTGTCTACAGCAACGCTACTGAAGAAAAATATTTCCACACAGCTACTGGTCTGAAGAGAATTAAAGAAAAACATAAAAGCGTGACCGTGTTTTTCTGTCATACATATTATATTACGCAGACTCTCAACTAAATTGGAATTCGGGATGAGACAGGAGTTATTTATAACATGAGGAATAATGTCCAAGATTTCGTAACTAGCCCACTAGTCAGCATTGCCATTTTGTAATTCTGTTGGTTCCAGATTGAAATAAATCTGCGGATCAGTGTGGAACAAGCTAGTTTTTATTAATCTGACAAAAAGTAACATTGATATCTGAAAGCTGACCTTTATGACCATTTTAAAGAAGTTTGCGGAGCAGAATGGCTCAAGGGTAAATCAAATTAAACACAAAACTTGAAATTGTTGAAAATGTTTGAGTCTTCGCACTATGTCATTTAAGGTTATTACCAAATTTCTTAATCTGAATTCACGTTTTTCTAACTACCAAAACATCTTTCGAATGCTAAAAATATTTCTCCACAGAAAATTACAGCTCAAGACAAGAATGACGTAAACAGCCAAGAAAACAAAAGTAAACCTCTGCATTACTCAGAACATTGCGTTTTCAAGTAACGTCGACGTAACCTCCTTTCAGGACTAAGTAACATGATAAACCCCAAACACATACACGCAATAAAGTATAATTACAGTCAAGTCCCTCATTTCCATTACAGTCCAAGAGCTCATTCCACTAATTTACTTGCCTACATCTTGGCATTGCACTTGCGAGAGACTTAGCTTTGTCCTTCAAAACAAGGAAACAACATTACGTTTTGTAAAGCCCTTAGGAGCTCCTCTTATTTTGGCATACGCCTGACATGGCAAAAGTTCTCAACACCATTACATTAATCAAGACCTTAGTATTTCAGACATTGTGACTCCAATTGCGCGATGAGGCTTTTATGTAAGTGTTGGGGCTGAAAATACGGCATCATTTGTCTAGGAGTGCCTACCTAATCGCAGTCTGGTAATAGACAAAAAACTTCAGCGAACAGACAGCTCTTTGAACACATAACTGCTGCTTCGGATACTAAAATACGTTATAATTATGTTTTGCTCATTTTGTATTGATGGGACTTTGTGGCCTCGTTTTTGCTTCCTACCTTTCCAAAACTTTGAAATGGAACATTTTTTGGTTCACTGTTCAAAGGATAAACGGTTGGAGAATTTGAGTGCTGTTTACGATTCATCAACGAAAATAAAGCACTTTCTAGAAGTTTCCACACATTGTCCATCCATCCTTAAAGTTAAAAATCTTTTAACGAGAGTGTCGTGATTCATCAGCAATTCGTGGAAATCCCCATTCAGTACAAATCACAACATGTTTTCTTCTTGTAAAGAAACCTTATCCTATAATAGCTGGAAAACATTAGCCCCGTTTTGTATGAGGCTCTTAAGGGTTGCTTTCTAATTTAACACACGCATGTCACGTCGAAAGTTCTCAACACCGTGACATTACATAATCAAGGTCATGAGAAAAGACTTGTGAAATAAGGAAGGGCAGAAGGCAAAACAGTAGGGATGGAATTTTACACAGATTTAGGTGCACAAAATAACGACCTCTAATCAATAATAATAAATAGTTGTCGTTCATTGTGGCGTTCTAAGGGTTCTAAGCCTTTGTTCAACACTGGACGTCTTTCGGCTGATGATGATGAATTCATAATAAATAAACAAGTAGGTAGTTAACTACCTAATTTATTCTACTACTGACGTGTCTTACTCTTCGGTAGCTGGTAGTAAAAGTTGGAGTCAGTTTAGACTCCATAAGCTTTCACTTAAATTCTTGACCATCCGTGTTCGACATTCAGAATGGGGCGTAATCCCATGCCTGCAATTTAAAAAAATCGCTATTCCACACATTGACTTTGTTTTTCAATTGTCTTTTAAGTAAGTCTTCTGTTCTCCCTACTTTGTGCCAATACTGGTAATGGCTCTTCACTGTTGCGGTGTATTTTATTCAGAGTGAATAATGCATAAAGGCGTTCACGCTTTAGTGACGTGACAACGGGCAAGCAATGTACGGAATCGTGACGTCATAGAAATCAGACTAATATTCGTATGCTGATATATTTGCTGTTAAGTTGCTTGCGAGGACCGTTTGTATTGTAGAGCCAAAGTTAAATTAATTCAGAGAAGTCGTACGTAGTGTTAGAGGATGATGAAGCAGCGTTTACTCATAAGTATGGTATTATTAGTGTTGGGAAATGTGTAGTTACACCTACGCGAATACTAGGGCTTCTAGAACCTTTAGGAACAACCTACATATATTCAGCTCAACTAAGCGTTTGTTTATCGAAAAGACCAGTTTTGTATGGAGATGCGTACACGTCCGTTCAGTATTCCGAAGCTGAATCATCTTTATACAAAACGGCAGTAATAAAAAGACGTGAATGGCATTATGCTCGGCTACCTATTAATTGGGACCTATTCTGAGCGCAGAAATGTGAATGAAAAGACAATAAACTATAAATACTTGAAATAGATTTTCTTGAACCATTTTATCCAAGTGTGATTGAAAGCATACATACTTTCAATCACACTATATGTATAAATACATGTATTGTCATGTGTAAAAGGTCATACAAGATTTCTAAATGACTTCTGTTTATTTGCAATACATAAAACACGGTCCACTTAATATCACTAATGTGGTATTCAGCGCATATTATTGGATATTACCAGCTGTAATAGCCATAATCCTCATTAACAAGGCTGTGAATAGATAAATCATAGAAACAGGTATATACCACCAACTCTAGTCATTGTTAGCATTTAGATAAAATAAATATTATTATCATGGATGAAGCAAAAACATTCTAGGTGTAAATCATCGTTAGCGGTGGTGATCCACAGATTTACATACTGAATTGAAAAGTTGCAGATTTAACTTCTAATTTATCTAAATATCGTGAACTGAAAGGGTTGTCTTCTCTTTTATGGAGATACAATCTACTATTTCCGGGGAATGTAAACCTTACCATAACCATGCATACTATAAGATAGAAGATATAAGTTATACCTAACCTACAAAATGTCGATTATACTTGAAATTTTTCTTGATCCTATCAAGTCTCTCAATTTGAAATCAAAACCATGAACATTTTTACTCTTAATCTCGTTGCTTTCTAACTCTTATACTTTTGAAATTCAACCTTAACAGTCTATCTACGGCCTCATCTTGTAATTCACACCGTTTATTCCTTACGACGTCAGTGCGTTAGTGTGCATGACGTAGCTATTTAATATGCTGCTACTGTGATCGTGGAACATTAGTAAGTCAGGTTATACATTAAAACTAGCGTCACCCTTATTGAGATTATAATTTACTGAAGTTTTGTTGTATGGTACGAAGAACTGAGTTTATTGGGGAACTTAGAAGAGGGTACAGGTCCATTACCAATTCAAGTCTACATACCACTACTTTTATTGCATTATTTAAATGGGTGTATTGCCATTAACCATCCACAAATTCATACTCAAAATGATCTAATGGAAAACCTGATAATACTTTGCCCAACCCTAAAATTGAACCTACGCCGCGTATTGATCCCAGCATTCGCGTTTTACGACCAAAGCAGTTTCGCACGAAATACTAATTCGACATAAGCATTCAAGAAATAATTCAAGCCCCCATTGCACTCAAATAATGCCGAAAACAATTCTAATGTACCGAAACTGGTAGTGCGTTATCTCATTGGCTGTGCGGAATAATGACCGTGATTTATGTTTGGGTGAATCGCCGAAATCAATACCTATGTTTGACGATGCGTCGACTGAATACCAAATGGGTTTCTTTTTATCAATGTTTAGACTGTTTTGATTTAGGTTTGTTCGTGTTTGTTGTTAACGCTGATTTATGTTAGGAAATGAGCTGAGTGCTATGGTTTTGGGTTCCGGATTAGGGGATGCGTTGTTGATGTAGAATGAAGTGCATAATTGTTAGCCGTAAACCTTTTGCTGTTTATTTGTTGAGAGAAATGTTAATAGGGATGGTTTTGAGTTTATTTGCTAACACAGTAGGTACTATATTTTTATTTTTCTATAAAGAGTCATCATCAGCTTTTAGGTGACCTACACACTACGAAGTAATTGCAACCTTCATTTTTTTAGAAGAAAATATCAAGAAATGTCTTGTTTTTTTTTATATATTTATTGTCTTGGACTACATACTTTATTTATTTAATTCCACGAACCACAGGATACTACATCCTGTCGCGATAGCTAAAACTAGCAATAACGTATTTGACCTATTAACCTACGTACAATTTATTGCAAAATAAATCATAGTTTTAGCAGGTAATTGAAAGTACAGAAAAATTTATAACAGTAAACGTCTTTGATAAGAATCATTTTCAGTCCACAAAAACAATTATTTTGAAGTCTTACCCAAGTAGCATGTTGTCATTTACTTTAATTTAAATAATTAATTTAATCTTTCAAACTTCATCTGTACCACGTGTTAAACCATTCAAATCGAAACGTTCAACAGTCTCAGATAAATGTGGGGTCTTAAGTCGAATCCTCTTGTCTTAGTTGATCTGCTTAGAGGAAACGTTTAAGATTAGGTGGGATAAGGAAGATAATGAATCAACGGCAAGTGTCACCTTGATATTCAGTTCATGGAGCTCTTTGGGGCTTTGTATATGGGAACAGAGGATTTGAACCACAGGTGTATTCCCCAAAGGGGGAAGTAGAGGTGTTCAGCTAGCTTAACGTAACACAGTCCTTAAAAGAGTGTTTAGTATAACAGTTACCTATAACTTCTATGTCACGGAGATATACCGGAGATATACGTAACCCTACCACTAAAGCTAATTGATCTCTAAGTCAAAATCAATATTCGTAAAATTAATTAAACGATATATGAAAACACCTTATTTTACAAAAAGTCATATTTGCACTAGAAAATGTATCAACCCCTCAATAATAATATATTATGTTGTATTATGAGGTCTTAACAAAAGAATTATAGAGATAGTATAACAAAGACAAAAGCACCAAATGAAAATTAACTCAATATTATAACACTTATGTAGATCAGAAACATACAAAAAAACTTTCGAAAATTTCGTAGGTGCCTATCTTATCTGAAATTATACAGTCACTCTCTTACGTCAATGATTAACCTACTAAAGACAGGTCACAAAACTTATAACATGCTGATATTATGTTCAAAGACGCCAATGTTTTCTTCAGACTGTTTGACGCGAACACACAAAGGGATCCAGTTGAGGCGGTGTAGATTGCAGCCGCAGTGAGGGTGGATTAAAAGAATCTTCGCTACAATCTTGGGAACTTAGTGAAAAGAACAAAAGTTGTGCTTTAGGTAACATACTTCATCATTATATTACCCAGGGAACTTTTGGTAAGAATGGGCTACATAATATTCTCGGCAAACTTACATGTTGGTAATTTGATAATCTTATTATTAGGTTTTTCTGGCATGAAGTTCGATATACAGGAATAAGGGTGTTACAACTTGCAAGTTCGAAGAAATAAGCAAAATAATATTATCATGCTAAATTTGTTTTTCAAGCAGATATTATAACAACTAGATTACTAAATACGTAGGTTGTTAAATATTCAAAGTCAGCAAAAGCTCGATGAAATTGATTTATGGTAATGACTACCTAATTTCAAATCCCTATTGAATCACCATATTTTTTGTAGCTACATGGATTACCCTCTTAATAAACATTAATATTTATTCAATGTTTTAGTCAATCCGTGTTAAAGCTTACGAATTTTATAAATAAATATTTCAAAAACGAAACACCATTAATGTTTTACGAGAATAATATTTTATTAGGGTAAACATGTTTGTTTTTATTACAAACTAGGTTTTCCAAGGAACCTCGTACCGCCTTCTCACCATATAAACCTTCCCCAGACTTCCAGGAATATTTCAAGACCAAAATTAGCCAAATCGGTCTAGCCGTTCTCGAGTTTTAGTAGAATCTAAGTTTCTTTGTCTCGCTAAATCTCGTAAACTCCAATTCATTTTTTTATATAGAGATAGAAATTTCGATTCGATTTCATTCGATGTCATGACAACAAAAATTTGAAAAACTGGAATGTTGGTGAACTGTGTTTGTTATCTATTTATAATAAATTAAAACCATCCTGCAATTCTGCTGAATGGCAAAAACTTTTTCTTATAAACATAGGAAACGAGCTTTTATCACTATGCTATACGCGTGTTAGCGACAGGTCTCACCACTGTTATTATCTACTTCGCTTATATTTTCAATTTATATACTGATTCAAACGTTACGTAACCCAATGAAAGGTCCAATTAAATCCACATTGTTATAACGTCAAACTCAGGACAGCGGTTGCGTGAGAGAAGTTCCCTAAAACGCAAAAATTTCGTCACGCATCGCCACGTGATACGGTAATGGAACGTCATTCCGATGGAAACAGATATTTGATGTAGGTGAACGTGTGAAATATTATACGGGAATGGTTTTGACAACACTCAAATTAGACAGGTGTACGGGCGAAATCCAGGTTCATGCATAATATAGGATTCAGGCTAATGTAAGCGTCTAGTTTTAATGTTAATCTTGGCGTGGACAAATGGGAAACACTTCCAATAGAATACTTAATGGGTAGTTTATAGACCTTGTCTTTCGCAATATCTGAAAGCTCTAGACAAAATGCATTATCAGGTAGGTCTTCCTGATAGTCTAACACGTAAAATAGACATAATTTAGAGATTTGGTCTTCAAAATAAGCTTGATATTAAAATAACCTATTTTTAGCCTGAAATATATTATGTACTTTTTTTCTGGTTCTACACTACTACGGTCTAAACTATGATGGTTCATTGATTGTTATTAGCAAGGATGACGTCCTTTTATTAGCAAGGAGGACCTTTTTAGTTTTAAAAACATCAAAATAAAAATAGAAATTACTAGAAAGTGTGATTTCGATATCCTAGAATTTATGGTTACCTTACATTTTTTACGACAGTCACAGTTCAATTGATCATTTTCATAATTCTGCGTGTGACCTAGCATGAGAGTCGGGTAGTGTTTACTTTTTAAATTACCTGGAACTCTATAATTACGTGGTATAAGTTTCCTCTAACATCAGGTTCGTGTAAAGTATCTCTCGATGTTATGAAGCAGGTTTCTGTACATAATATAGTTTAGTTAGATGTGTAATTTATTGTACATGTTTAGCTTAAGGTTATTTGAGTTTTATAATTACAGTTGAAAATGACTTAAAATGATAATAAAAATTACATTTTAGATGTAATCATTTTCAAAGGAAGTAATATGTACCGCCAAAAATAACGTTGATTGCTGTTCATTCGTTATATGCAAACATTATTATGTCGTCAACATAGAAAAACCCACATTGGAAAAGCTAACTTACATTCGCCTTCTGTGTTTTCTTGTATTATATCATTTATGTTAACTCTGTGTGTGTTTGCACGCCCCCTTAAAGCGTATGGCTTGGCGCGTTATGTTCAATGATGAAGCCACTCAAAGCAATAACGTTTGATGTAAAGCCTGTACAAGGGCACCAGTTCTACCCAGCCTCTAAAGCAAAAGGAAATGCAGAACACATTGATTGGCTATCAAAGGAAGTGAAGCAAGATTTAGAAGGTAAATGTTGGTACAGTGCTTGAAATATTTTGTTATGGAATTTTACCGATAAAGTTGTTTTAAAGCAATCAGTTCTTTATTCACAATACATAAAGAACGTTGAAATTCTGTACAGCGAATCGCAGTAGCAATATAACTAAAACTTTATGACAACAGTCATGTGTAACAGTAGTTAATGGGTTCGATTTTTACTAGGGTTGAAATAATAACAATACTATAAGAAAACAATTACAGGACTTATGGACCTATTCATGTTAGAGATATTGCAGCAGAACATGGATGGTCAGATTTGATTACAAAAACGAATTGCTTGAATAACGGTTCGATACATTAAATCTCAAGGAATTAAATAGAATTGAAAAATAAAGCCGTTAATGGATAAAGCAAAGAGAAATAGATTCTATTCCAAGGGTCTTACTTTTCATTTACATTGCATGAAATGATGAAAATATCTTCAATGGATTTTTATCAAGATTAAAAAAACCAACAAAGCGACTGTTCTAGTTGTAATTTTTATACAACTTGATAAAACATTTCAAACAATTTGAAATGCTTTTATTGTTTGTTTAACAAGGATTGTTACTTAAATTTTGAAATTTGTTATTTAATTTTCATAGCCGTTTTCTCAGTAATGACTAATACTCTATTCCGTAGCACTTATAATCTGGAAATACCCGGCTAGTTCCAAACGGCGTATCATTTAAATTGTTCTTATAAAAAAAATCTATTTTATTCACAATCCATTTAATTTTGCCTACACTGATGATAACAGACAAGTTTGGAGAATCCATCGAAACGTCGACCTTTTAAAGTGACACATAATTTTACCAACGTTTAAAACAAAATCCAGTTCAAATACTCAGAATCAAAATTTAGGTTCATCGATTTCAGATAGGCATGGAATGAAATTCAATGATGCATTAAATTAAACAGAGAAGTCCCAGAATCGGGATTACAAAAGCTGTAGATGACCTATTAAGCCCTAAACAGTCAATTCAGCAGAACGTTTACGGTTCAATATAACATAAGCAATGGAGTTGGAATTACGGTCGCTTCTGTTAACTCCGCCCACTGAACTAGACAATCTTGTATTCTGGGCTTGACATGCGTGTAATAAGATTAGGATTCTAATTGTTTATGCAACGTTTCATAAATATTAAAGAGAAAAGGTTAACTGTTGTGTAGTATCATTTCTGGGTAAACACTGAGGACTTCATCATTTTGGATGAGCCGTATGAGATACAGGCGGGATGTTATGTAGGTGTGTCATAATGGATGGTAAAACCTCATGTTATTTTTTCATATTTACTTCACTTGATAACCAACTATCTTATTGCAATGGCTAATTAAGTTTCTTTTTAAGCTTATTGCTTTCTTGGTATTCTTGTTTTTTTTTCTAACAAAATAAAGATTTGTTGGAACTAAATGAAATTTGATTTACGCACAATTGCACATTTTCATAATGTAATCATGCGTGTGTGTCTTGTGAAGAATACTGTTACTTCTGTCCTCAATTTCTGAGAGTTGGAAAACATGGTAGGCCCCGAATTTCCAATTTTGTTATTTCAAAAATTGTTCTACTGTGCTCGTTAAGTAACATTAGTCTGATCAGCGTGTACAATAAAACACCTCCGCCTCCTGCCTTCGGGAATACAATTGTGATGCCATAATATATACAGGAACGAGATAGCATACCAGTGCCAGCTATATGTTATGCCAAATAGCTGAGGATTCCCTAAACTGGGCTGACTGGATATTTTGGAATGCAATAAAACCTTTGACACATTTTCAGCTCGAGTCCAGGCTTCACAACTAATATCAATCTTTATTACCGGACCATAAAGTTCAATATTGTTTGCAGTGTATTTTCAAATTTCAAATATAAATGTGCCCGGATTTTTAGTTAATTTTGTACGTTTGCGGTATTCGGAAACGGGATTATATCACTTTGGAAATGTTGTGGAATTTTTTAAGCATGTATGTATAAATATTTAAGTGGCTTGTATGCTTGTTTTTGAAATGTATTGTTTAAAATTATACAATGGAAAATTTGAATGCTTTTTTGAGCATAAAGAAATTCTTTCATTATTTTTCTGTTTGTATGGTTCTGTTCTCTAAAGAGCATGTTGAAAACCGATTTCAGGAAAATAAATTCAAATCTAATTTCACAACAAATCTCAACTAAACCAGTCTTGAGAATGAATAATCCTACAAAAATCCGTTTAAGAACAGCATCCATCTCGTATTAACACGGAAAAAATAGCAATATCTTGTTTTATTAAGCTAAGACGTTTGATCTTGAATCTTTTAAAAAGGAGCTTTAATACGAGACGTTGGAAACGTGTTCTTATAAGGTTATTATCTATTTCTTCTTTATCTTGATTTACTAGCTCCGTAACCTTTTTGATAAATGATTTTATTTATTTTAAGTACAGTCAAGTCTTATATCTGTTGAATTTTAAGGCTTTCATGACACGTGGCCAGTCTTTTTTTTAATACTAGATAGACGTGCGCTCTCCCACAATTAAATATTGCCTCTTAACATCATAATTATAAGTACACCATTAAGCCTCCAACTAAAATATTATGCCCTCACCAAAATTCAAAAATGTGTTAGGGTTATTAAAGTATTCGTTTTTAAATTCCATACTCGTGGAATCTCCGCCCACAGGACCGCACGATGTAAGATTCCTTTGGCCTTCAGACTAACTCGTGTACTGCACCTAAATTATCATGTTATATTTATACTGCTACTGAGATCTTGCGACAATTTATTAGATGGAACACAAACAATTTTGAGGAATATACATATTAAGTTCTTTGGTGAAAATTTATTTTATTAATAGTATCACAAAGTTTCTTTAATATGACATTTTTATGAGGAGAAGGTTTAATTTCTATAATTAAACTCCTTTTTCCAAAATAGTGTCTAGGTTTTAAACGCGAATTGCCTATTAATGTTGCTGCTAATAGAAATATGACCTGTTTATATGATTTAAACATCGCGCATTGTGAGGAAATTTAATTAGGATTGCATTTAATTATCTGAAATTACCCTGCGGGTTCGCAATTTCAACCAGAAAAAAAGCAAGTTACAACGCTAACTCTAGCGTGGTGATTAATGCTTAATCTTTCTCTATACGAGAAGAGGCATTGCCCTGCAATGAGACACTTATAGGCTGTTATTATAAACTTGCTGCACACTGAGAAATGATATTTTCCATCGTCGAAAATAAGGAAATAGTGTACTGCCAAATAAACTAAATAAATATAAATAAAAGAACAGTGTCACAAAGCCATTTTTAGGCAATTCAAAATATTATTCTCTCACCATCTTTTAAAATTAGATATCATACCAAAAGTTCGAAGTGTACGACTGAAAAGAAGTATCATTTGCTACATTTGTATAATTATAATAATTATCCTATAAATCTTACTGGCTAGCTGATATGACTGTCACAGATATACCTTATTAAGTATGTACTAAGAGTCTGTGAAACATAAAACGGAATTTTCATATGAAATGTTAGGGTTAGGGTTGTAAGTGAGAACACAAATTCTAATTTAAAAGATACGCCATTTTTATCAATTCCAGCGCTCATTTCTGACCATACGCTGAACTATTTTCTTATAATCACCTTTTATATATATTTCATTTCTGACACCGACCATACATATATTCTAGTTTATATAGATGTATAATTTTATGATTTAGTTGTACGAATAATAATAGACGGTATAAGATGAGAAATGTATTGTCCTGTTACCCTAGATCTAACTTAGGTGCGTGAAGCTTAAGATCAAAGTCTTAGTCATAAGAGTTTATTGATTGAAGATTATTATTATATACTTACCGTATTTTTGATTGATAAAGTAAGTAAGTATTAAGTCCGAAACAGTTGATGGTACAGGTAAAGTTCATATAGATAATATGCATTTAAATAATTTCAAAAGCTATAGTGATAGAGTCCTTGGTAAGCATGATGATAATACGAATTCTATTAACTGTAATAATGAAAATAGAATCTAATAAATCGGTCGGTAGCTTCAGAATATAAGTAGGACGTAAGTAATGAAATAGACAATGTTAGCTACGTAAGTCAAACTCAAAACGAAAAAATATTTGAAGCATTATGTTTAGTAATTTTGTTTAATAGATCTAGCGAATAGAAAACTATAACTTACCCAACTATTTGATATGAGCATTATATTAAACATCCAACAAGTCAATATTATCTCCAAAAATCCACCTCAAGGTTCTATATTTTCGCACAACATTTCAAAATTTCGACGCTCTGTTCAATATTTGACGGTTTATTAGGCAGCCCTGGGCTGACCCTTCTAATTTGGTAGCCGCTGCTACCCGCCCTTATACATTTGGAACTAGTTTGCCAGTTCTCACACGTAATTCAACCCACACTACTATTTACTTTGCTATCCGTGCGTTTAAATTAAGCTCTTGTAGTTACCCTTTTTATCTTCAAAGTCGACGTTTACTTTTAACTACTTATCTAGACTTTCTATCTTCTTTAACAATTTCTGTACCGTGAAATTCTAGACCAGTTACTTTGCTGTTTGTTTGGGATTAAGACCGTATCTATGCTACGGTATCTCTATGAAAACTTATAATATTTTTTCAGTCTACGGCTTAAAAAAGATCTTTTGGCCATATTATTTGAACAAAACTATTCTAAAGAAACGTTACATATTGAAAACAATTTAAAGTTACCAGCAAATAAATGAAACATTGCATAGGGATTTCAAAAAATACTTCCATTCAACTTATTGATAATTTCTGGAACGGTAAAGCCGACCGTACCTTACAAAATAGGGTAGTAGGTAACGTACCTTTGTCATAACTTCACAGAGATAAGACGAGTGTCGTCAAAAGATATAGCGTTCATTTTCGCAGAGAAAATATAATAGATGTAACTCATATATAATTTCTCAGAAACGGTCCTTATAAATTGGATAATAATACATTTAGAGGAAAACGAAATTTATTCGACAAACAAGCTGTCAGCGAATATACTACAACAACAATTCTCAACGCGTAATCAACTCTTCCTAAATTAATATTGACAGGAGTATTACCGAACACTAGAGATTCGTCGACATTGTACCTAAGGGATGGTTGTTTAATTGCTTACACAATCATCTGCGTAATAATTAAGTTTTTCGCTCCATTCTCGCGTTAGTTTTGAAGTTGGCGAAGCTGTAATAATTTGTGTAAGTTTGTTTAAGTGATAATTCAGTTATAGTACGATATAATATTAGCAAATTAGCTACGCGAAAGCAACGAAGTTACGACATTACATAGGTTATGATGTTCTACAATCAATTACATCATAGATACAAATATTTTGATGAAGTAAACAGGTGTTACACCATTTTATCTGAATACGTGTAAAGCAATATCGAATTTGAGGAGTAAATTAAGTGGGAATATGCCAGGATCGTTGCAAATGAAATCCGTGGTCTCTGCTTACCCCTTAGGAGAACAGGTATAACGTGGATGACAAAGTAAATACTTTTGAGGTCAATGAATAAAAAACTGCATTTCATTAATCTTTGTACATAACAAATATAAGTCCAACGAGAGAAATAAAATAGCTTACAGCAATTCTTAACTCGGAAGCTCATAAATTTGCTCGTGACTTAACCTAGCTAATCCGGTGTATTTTAACCGCATGAAGCTACTGTAGAACGCAGAATAAACATATTTTAAGTAAGTACTATCAGGAAAAGATAAGAATGTTCTTAGCGTAGAGGTTTTGGAATAAGATGCGATAGCATTTATATTTGTTTTAGCGGCAAAACATACCAAAGTCTTTTTCTTCACACAACACACTTCACGCTTCATTAATCTAATATTTTACAGAAAGGACCAAGGAATCTATTAACCATGATTCTGTCAGATCCTTTCGCTCCATTCAATCTTCTTTTAAACATTCTTCATAATCGTTGATTTAGGGTGTTTTTAACCTAACTTTCCATCGAAACAACTGCGGTCAACTCGAAATGTGATTTTGGTGGCTTTATTTTACAGCTAAACCATGAACATTGAACAACCGCCTCAAAAACTGACGAATGTTCTACAATATAGTAAAAAACAACATTGAAGGTAATTAATGTTTTTAAAAATATCGGAGACTAGAAATGTTTGAAGTAAAGTCATAATCTGAGGAAAAGTGATCACAGATTGTGCTGCCACGATGCACCAATTAACTAACGAATACATTACAGAGGTATAACAGGGGTTGTTTTTGCAATCTATCCTTCTTTCAATTAAGCTAATTGGCCGGAAAATGGAGGAAAATTCATCCCAACCACTTAGTTGGGAACATGCTAATTTATTGAAGGGCCAATATTTTTGTACAATAACAAGATTTTAAAGAAAGTAAAAATTTTAGCTTGATATTTTGAAGTTTCATCGTGTTGAATGTAATATATATATTATCGTCAATAAGTATCTACAGCACACTTTTACCCTGCACTGTTAACATAATGAAGAGTCAAGTACTCTTTATAGGTTACCAGTTGAAATGTTAATTTTATATTAAAGTTAAAAATTGTTAGTGTAAAAACATTCGACTGTTTTCTTCCATAAATAAATGTATTAATGTAGACTGTCCCTTCTATTGAAATAATATAAATCCCTTTTATTTATTATGCCAGCTTAAAGTCTTTGCCTTTGTGCCTCCACTTTGTTCCATTTTTTACAATCTGCTCCTTTCAGCTTTCACTAAAACCCTGTTTTACATCACAGTTGGTCCTTGATAAATCATTCTAAATGAACCGCTCAAGATCGCCTTTGTAAAATTTCGTGTCCAGATGATTATCAAAGTAAATTTTTTGGCCCTTTTTGAATCTAGAATTACTTCGGGAATTATCACGCTTAACGTTTTATCCAAAACTTTAAACAATATATCTTGAAACTTACCTGAAATGGAAGCAATTTGAGGAAACTTTACCTACTATTTTATCAGCCAAGAAAATGGGGACAAAATTCGTTGCAATGATATTAATGTTTCAACAAGTAAGTAACGTTTCTGACTAAAGGGAATGTTATTTGTTTGGGGGATTCGCCGGGGGAAGTTTTATAAGAAAGAAAGAGACTTTTTTTTTAAAAGCGTCGGGTGCTGAATTATTTTTTGCTAAGTAGATCGTTTGCTCAGAAGCCTGAAGCATCAAACAACGTTGATGAAGTTATTTGGAAATTTATGAACATCGATTTCGCGTACACTTAATATTAATGTAGATGATGAGTGCCTTTCGCTCTTTGAGTCGTAAAATTTAAATTTAAGTGAGGCAAACGGTTTATTATGGAGCTCGTAAACAGCTATCGTCGACTCGAAGTGAGTGATTTATTGCATACTTTATTGACTAATGCAGATTTTTAATTTGCTTACTTACTGCATATTTGCGATAGAACGATTGATAAATGATTTAAACTCTGCAAATATATTTAAGAAAAAGCTTTAGAACGTATTTTGTTATAAAACTACATGACTCCAGCATTTTAATTTACTTTGTGAAGAATTGCCATAACAATCTCAATAGCTAAGGTTCATATTCGAAGTTCAGCCCCCTTACCATGAATTCTTAAAACAGGACAGTTTACGTTGTGAAAGCGAGACGCCGCATTACACTACACGTAGCGGTGGTCTCGCTTCCACACCGTAAACTGTCCTGTTTTAAGAGTTCATGGTAAGGGGGCAGATTGGTACAATTATTTATATGAGAACAAAGTGAACAATCAATCAAACAAGTAATTTTAAAGAAAAACGTCGCCCCACACTAGGAATTTCTCCTGTATCGTGGGTGCGTTTCACAAACATTGGATATCACATACACAAACACCCAGACTCGGGACAACCATCTGCGGATCGCACAAATTTTTGTCCCGTGCGGGAATCGAACCCGCAACCCTTAGCGCAGCAGTCCAAACGCTTAGCCACTGCGCCAATTGGGTCATAAAGTAAGTAGGATATGACGTGTTATGGTCTTTTAAAGAAAGCAGGAACGAGTACATATCGTTTCAGACGCCCCATCTAACGAGACGTCTAGTCTCACAGAGACTACATATACTTTTTTAATAAACACGAAGATTGTGATGAGAAAAATATGTAGGTCAGTATTTTCTAGAAGCACTTGAGTCTATCCCAGAAAACTGAGTACAAACACCACTATTCTCTAGATTTATTTGACAGTGCCTACAGAAAGCTGTATCACTAGAAAGAATGGCTCCAACTTTAATTAAAAGATTACAGTTCTATTATGGCCATCTTAATGTCCAGTCTAAATTTACGACAATTTGACGCAGAGTTGTCAAAACAACAGTGTTATTCGGGTCGAAAATTTTCTTGTTTTCTGCCTACGTAGCTGGTTATATAATTCTGTTTTGCTGCCTAGTGATATTTATGCTGGAAGCGACGCAGTAACACGTAGTAATGACCACTATGTAGCGTATTACGAACACTTGAAGCGTAAGAGTGGGTAAATTAAAGGAATAATGGGCTTTCTTGCCTCTGTAAAAAGTTTGTAGGTTTTTAATATGGATAAGATTATTGTGATGATAGAGTTAGGTAATTAGTTTTTGCTGTGAGTTAGCGTGTTAGTAGTTTTATTCATGTAGGCGCTCCCAGTATTGGATAAGTTTAGAGTATTTAGGCTAGGTAAGTTAAGCGAAACTAACTCAGGGCCTATAAATACAATTAGGGTATCTAACTGGTTTATGAACACAAAACCTGCAAAAACTTTATATTTTTTAACTATTAAGCACATTTAATTAAATGTAGTACATACCCATTAGCTTAGTACAAAACTTAGCACATAATACCGATTTTTGAAATGATTTTTTTTGACTTTCATGTGAGTGCCAGAATAATATAAATGTCACCTTTTCTATAAAAGCTTGGTATTAAACAGACTAATTAATGATTATAGTTCATGTAAATATAGAACTTAGACTAAGTAAATAAACTTGAATTTTAAGAAATAACAGTAATATTTTGTACTAAGAAATTCAAACTGAGCCCGCTTCAAAAGCTTGTTGTTGGTCCAACTTAGTATAGACTAAAGGATATTAACCTAAAGGATCGAGAACGTTTGATACCTACTGAAAATTCAATAAAATTTTATCACGTTGCTCGTATGTACCTATAGCTATAAAATTTCCATAACTTCAACAATTCAGTTATCGCTAGGTATTCAACTTCTCGCTATTGTCCTGGACATCAGTATTTCGAAAACCATATTCCATTTCATATTATTATCATCTACAATCAAATTCCGACCGAAAACGTTTAAAATTAATTCGACCTTATCTGTACAGTTTACTTTGAGGCACGGGTTGACGTCATTAAAATGACAATAGCAGACCCAAAATTACATACAACCCGCTTGTTACATTCGCGTTCGGCGTCATGTTATCTCGCCTACTAGAGTAATCCTTTACAAGTTAAATTGTGCTCTCATATCTCAGACGGCTCAGTTCTAAGTCGTCTTGAATAATTGTGTAAGTTTCAATATCAGTGTTTTGTTTAAGTGAAACAAGTTGAGAACTATTGCAATCTCAATGTGGATGTTCTGTTATATATCTGGGGATGTCTGCTTTTGGTTGTTGTTACGTCAAGATAGTTATAGTAAATAAATGATAGATTTGAATGTTGAATTTACGAACGATGTTTCATAGGTACATTTTATATGGATGGTCATTATGAAGTATCCGTGGGAATATAGAGATTTCTAGGATATAGAATATAGTTCTTTGCATTTCCCGGATGGCAAGGTAAAGAGGAGTCTAGCCTAGAATAGGATCAATTAATGGCAAGAATCTTACTTTACTACGAAAATTTTAATAAAACTAAAGTTATCGACGTAGCCCACATTATTAGCAAGCTGAAGTAGCAGTGGGTAGGTCACATCTATCGCAGAACCGACAACCGTTGGAAAAAACGTGTTCTGGAATGGAGACCAAGGCTCGGCAAACGTAGTGTAAGACTGGAGCAGGACAGCTGGAGGGCAGCTTGGTGAGACGACGATATACACAAAATGGCTGGCAGCGGTTGAAAGCGGAAGGCCGAAGACCGAGTTCAGAGGCGAGCCATAGGAGAGGCCTATGTTCAGCAGTGGACAGAGATAGGCTGATAATGATAATGTTAACAACTGCGAGTTAGTTCCCAACTAAAAGAGAATATCAAATAAAGAAAACATTACATACTAACGCAAAAGCATAAAATATTCACAAACGAATTTCAACAAGCCTACATACGGTTCACCACGAAATACATAGTTGGTAACTTAAAAACGAAATTAAGCTATTAAAAAACATTGCCCCCAAAACTGGCTTGAGACCCTTTCATACGAGACCGAAATATAAGGGCTTTAAGTAAAATTATACAAAATTAAATTTAGTTCAGAGCCCGGTTAGGAGAGGACAACCTAAACAAACTTACTAATGGTGTATGGTCCATGTGGGGAGATGAAGCGTGTGACGTCACAAGCGTTTCTACTTCAGGGTGCAAGTAGAGTCTTCACAAGTGATACTTAAGTAAGTCCGGCGCACCCTGGGTGGTCTACTTCGCTACCATAATTGTTGGCTAGACAATCTCTACACTACGGCGTGACCTGTTTCCTTTGACATAGCAAATGCGAAACGCGATACGAAGAAGAAGTGTTTCCACTGGCAACTGACTATGAGACTGAAAGAGTCCTTTCTTTTAATATTTCTTGAAGTTGAAATAAAGCAAATATCCACAAGTATGCTATAAGAACTTAATTTGTCTTTATTTTAGCTGACGCTGTATTCAGTTTATAGGTAATAATAATGATGAGTAAGATGCAAAAGGATCAAAATTATTATTTTTGTGAAAAACATAATCCTAATTTGTTCTTTCAATAATAATTTCTATTGTAATAATAAAATTGAGGGATCCTCATTAACCTGCTTAAATTAAAATTGTTATTCTGACTCAGCAGATTAACTGGTTAGGGTAATCCTACAAAAACAAAGGTTTATTTTTAATGTTTTCGGAGCTAATGATCGTAAGGATTTATATTTTAATGTAAAACTTACAGTCAATATGGTAGGTAGAGGTCTATGCACAAGAAAAAATGCAGATTATTGTAACTCCTATGCATTATTAATAAGTAATTTATCTGCCTCTCTGTTTATGTCATCTCAATGCACTTACATTATAAGAGGATTTTCTAGTACCTATGCTCGTGGGTCAACAATATTTTTTTTATCTCATCATGATCCAGTTTTATGTAGATTTAAAAGCAATCTAATTCCAGCTTTATTTCTTCATCATCATCATCAGCCAAAAGATGTCCACTATTGAACATAGGCCTCCCCGTTAAAGCGGGGGGGGGGGGGGGGGGGGGGTTGCCATAATCCCCACGCTTGGCAGGCGGCTTGGGGATCGCAGTATTGGTGGTGAAGTTACAGAAGACGCTGCTGCCCATCTTCTGGATTTTCCCTTAATCGCCTCTTACGACACCCACGGGAGGAAAGGGGGTGGTCGATTCTAGGCCGGATACCACACGGCTTTATTTCTTACATCTTCATAATACAATCAAGAATTTAATAAAACATTTATAAAAAAAAATACTTAAACCATCCTTGTATCGCTCGTATCTAAAGCCAGGTACTTACTAGCGAGCTGTAACTGTTACCGAACAGCACCCATAGACAAGTAGCAAAACGCTTGAAGAATAGAAATCGAATATAAATGAATATTATAATCGAATGATAAATGTATGGGAATTACATAATGTTTCGACTATGTTATCGATGACATATTTATTTCAATCCCATACATTCATCATTCTATTCGATTTCTATTCGTCAAACGTTTTGCCACTTGTCTAGTGGGGCTGATACAGTCGAGGCTCTAGTGTATACGGTGGAAAATTTGTTCGATCCTCAGATATTTGTCTCGAGTGTGGGTGTTTGTGTATGTGATATTTTATGTTTGTGAAACGCAACCACGATAAAATTCCATAGGTGAGGTGATGTTTTTTTTAAAAGAAAATACTTTTACAGATCGCTCTCACCAAGCGTACTCGTTAAGCGAATTGTAACAAATACAGTAACGAGGTTCTAGTTAGTCTAGAGTTCGTTAGTTCCAGGTATACACGTTTTGCTTTTAGTTACAGTAACGTCCAACGATGACAGTTGCAGAATGAGTACGTATTCGTTATTAGCTCGCTACGAGCACAGCGCGTACCGCTCGTGAACCCCGTACACACTTTTGTACACTACAAATTTTTGGTAACAGTAACATGTAACGGTTACAGTTCGCTAGTGAGTATCCGGCTTAACTAGAACCTCGTTATTGGATCAGTTACAGCTTATTGAAGGCGCTCGGTGGACGTCGCGAGCGTAGATCGTATCACGCGTACACACTAGAACTCGTCCATCATCGAAAGCTGGAAGACGTCCACTGTTGAACGACAAGGCCTCCCCCTTTTAGAATTTGGTTTGCAATAATTCCCACGCTTGGCAAGCGGCTTGTCGATCGCAGTGTTGGTGGTCAAGTTACAGAAGACGCTGCTGCCCATCTTTTGGATTTTCCCTTCGTCGCCTCTTACGACACCCACGGGAGGAAAAGGGGTGGTCAATTCTAGGCCGGATACCACACGGCACAGAACTCGTCTAATTAGGTAATTACACCATTTTAGAGTAATTGGTGCTGCCTCACTTTTGTGCGCGATCACGGATTCTGCTTTATTCTGTGACTAGAACCTTGAACTGTATCTGTTTGGTTAAAGTTACAGCTCGCTGGTGAGTACCCGGCCTTACCGTGTAGCGTCTTGAGTCGGCGCCAAACTTTATACTGATATATCATCAAATTAACTTTAACGCGTTCAGAAAGTATGAAACTCGTTTGGTTAAGGCGTTTGTGCCTTAACAAAGAGTTGTTAATTATATGTTTGAATTGCTCTCGGATATTTCCCTCGGTAAAGGCCTACTTCATTTCTTTGAAGGCCTTTACTGTACTTGAGTGTGATGGGGGAAAAGTCAAAGTCTAAGGATTTAATTATTAATTTTATGACGTCGATCGACGGTCTTGTGGTGGCATGGTGGATGTTTTAAATATGGTAAGGGCCTATTTTACCTTTTAATGTCAATATTAACGTTATAGTATCACAAGTTGAAGTAGTAAGTATAGTCTGATCTATTACAAATATTGTATAGGTATTTAGTTAAGATTTGTAATGATGAACCATTAAGAATTCTTTATTAATGCCTCTACTTAAGATGGTCTTTATGGTCCTTTGTTTTCTCATAATAAAAAATATTCTCAAATTCTTTTTTTTTTTATGAAACGTTGACCCACAATAGGAATTTCTCCTGTGTCATGGGTGCGTTTCACAAACATGAAATAACACATACACAAACACTTAGACTCAGGAGAAACATATGCGATTCATATAAATTTTTGCCCCAGGCGGGAATCGAACCCGCAACCCTTAGCGCAGCAGTCCAATAGCGTAGCCACTGCGCCAATCAGGTCGTCGATTAAAATTGTTCGTGACAATACGGCGCCGGCATCGGCGGGTGACGAGGCGAATGAGGTTGACTATCCTCGATAAATGTTGCTTAACCTGCTTAGACGCAAGTAGCTTATTACATACCTACTTACCTGAAAGTCTACAAAATCGGTGAAAGCAGCTGATTAGTACCTGAAATCAATTTTTTTTTGTTATAATTTACTTTTCATGTAAAATTTTATTGAAACTGTTTATACGATACTCAATTAGCTACTGATATTTTTTGCAAACAAAAAAATGACAACATCAAACCATAATTTTTATTATTGCCATGTTTAGGAGCCATCATTACACACATATTCAATCGAGAGACACAAACTTCCATAATCTAAAATCATATAAACGATTATCAAACGTCTTTTAGCTCATAACCCACTTAAATCTAGATAGGTATAATAATATTTGACCTCTTTATTCATAGGTATGATTACCGTAACTGGCATGCCAACGACAGTGACAGGTAATTTATTCAATGATTTAAAAAATACCGGTAACGAGTATCTTATTTCAAAATCTTCCAAATTCAGATACCAAAATATCTGACCTCTTTTTTGCTCATGGTGTTCCAAGTTCGAAACTTTGAAATCGCTGATGCCTATCACTTCAGGCTCAAACAAAACTCTCGTAACCCAACTTTATTAAATTACCCGTCTTGGAAGTGTATAAATTGCCGAATTTATCGCTCGGGTTCTCAGTGTGTAGGTTACGGGTGACGAGGCTGGTCATCGCTTATGTAGGTCTGGTTAACCACGTTAGGTAGTGCAAATGCTTGTGTATATTTCGTATCGCCCCAAATTTGGAGACGAAATACTTTGAGCATGTTGGAAAAAATCTTGTATTTCTTTTCGAGAAATGTAATATGTCCAATATTTGGGATTAGGACTTGCCAGAATTTCCGGCAATTTTCAGGGTATGAAACAATACTTTTCTTCTATTGAAAAAAGTGGTTGAATATCCAAACACAATATTTATGAAGAGCCTACATCTATGGCTGAAGACTACTTAATTATGAAGTAATGCGAATCCAAGTTTCAGCTTTAGCATCACTGAAACTTAGTCCTGCAGTTCAATCTGACGTCTATTTGTATGCCTTCATTAGCGTACAGCGAGCCAGGTCTGCTTGTGACCATTCTGATACGATACCCAGATTGTTATCGTTAGTTCTAGCCACTGTTTCGTGTATCAAACACGACAGGTTTACCGATCAAGATATACATTGCTCGGCCTAGAGCACTAATGTATATTGAACAGCACACAAAGCTTACAATCTAATCTCTGGAATACAAAACTACGACTTCAAGTCACACTTAATTTTCGAATTGCGTAATAATTGTAAAACACAGAAGTTAGGAAGTTGGGACATTTTAGGTGACGTAACACATGTGGAGGATATTCTTGCACCAAACAAGATTTTAAAATGTACTTGTGTTTTTATGCTTAGATTGTTAAAACGCCATGCAAATACTCTGGTGAGTAAATAAAAGAGAAAAATTGGGAGATCATGTCAATATAAACTTCATCATCAACCTGTTGCACTCCACTGCTGGACATAGGCCTCCCTCAATGTACGCCACAGCGTCCGGTCCGCTGCTTGAATCAGGATTCAAGGTGGACAAAGGCTACGTGAACCTCAGAAAAGAAACGAAAAATCCCCAAATTCAAATTCACGGGCTGATTTTAGTATCTTACAAAATACTTACCCACATGTGTCATTAGCAGAACTGTACTAAAAAACCCAAACCAATTCCCATAAATGGTCGTCAGACGCTTAAAACCAAGGCGATAGCTTTTAGATGGCAGTAAATATAAAAGGGAAACATGAGCCACCGGCGGGTGCCAAGTGGGCCAAGCCACTAGCCAAGTTTCGTGAACAGCTGATATTAGCTCGGTATATTTTTTTCTGTAATCCTTTAGTGTTGGGAGACAAATATAAATTGTTCGAATTGTGCTTCGTATCTTTATGAAACACTCCAATTTAATAAGCATAGTAATAATATATTTCTTGATATGAGTTTGCATAACGTACCCTGTAATTTGTATTCTAAGTTTTTTTTAATGACGTCAACTTCACATACATTATACGATCACGCTTGTATTTTTTTTAATGGGGAACCAACGGTACATCCAGATTCTTAACGACGACACTGTACCTCTGATTAATGGTCCCGTTTTATTGGTGGCGAGGGTAAACTCAACCACTCCTGTTTTTTCAGAAAGATGGGAGATCGAAGATTTCCATTTGGTACGATCCTGGTATTACCATTGGCATATTATCCTTTCTCATCACATTCTTCTTGTAGTGATCATAATTATGCTCCTCGAGGTCTTCCTATTGCAACTATCAACATAACATAACATCACGACTGTGTTCCCCTATTATTTTTAGTACACCCGCATATCGCCAGTTATGTATAGGTCAGAATGTTAAAGGGGGCGGGCCTATTGCCATTACCCTGGCAGAAATCCTGATTCCGTGCTATTACTGAATATTTCTTAATAGAAAATCCAATAATACATTGCCCAACTCGGGACCCGAACCCAGGATTTCATGCTCAGCAGTCGCGCGTACCACAAGACTAACAAGGCAGTCAACCATCCTATTAACTTTAAATACTAAAATATTATAAATCTGTTTATTCCTGGAAGTTTACTAAGTCTCTTCTTTCAAATGGAATTAAAACGACAAATAAAGAGGTCGCTGAGAAGTCTTAGCTTGAAGCGTCTCAGTAATAATATACGTCAGAGGCTATCATAACTTTGTAGAATAGTAAAAGCGGTAAATTTAGAAGCACATTATATTACACTAAGGGGAAGTGTAATATACTGTGTTCTAAATTCTGCCTAGTAATATCTCTTGAGCTTTTGTTTTATGTGGTTAGAGAAAAATGTACAGTAGTTTCATGTCTTTGTATTTTTTAAACGTTGCCCCACACTAGGGATTTCTCCTGTATCGTGGGTGCGTTTCTCAAACCTGAAATATCACATACACAAAGATTCAAACTCGGGACAAACATCTGCGGATCGCACAAATTTTTGCCCCGTGCGGGAATCGAGCCCGCAACCCTTAGCGCAGCAGACCAATCGGTTAGCCACTGCGCCAACCGGGTAGTCGAAATAGTTTTGTTCCATGGTTACACTTTATAGTAGTAAGCAACGAGAATGATGAACGAATCGACCACAATTTGTTTTAAAAAGGCCACATGGTTTTATAAAAATAATGCACACTTAAATACCAATATAATTAACAACTTGTTATCCACTTTTGATTTTATATTTTAATTTCTAAAAACTAAAAAGTATAAAAATTTATAACAACGTAAATTTAGAAACAAATACTTGGCGGTCATGGGACCCGATTAATGGTTTGCCATACCATAACTCAATGGAAAAACTACATTAACACGTATACTATGTCTAAAATTCCATTCCCTAGCTCCCGGACTACACAACAGCCTTTTGTAGTAAGAGAGACAAAAACGAATTTATTGCACGTTCACAATGATTTTGACGTGGGTTGACCTGATAGGGGTTGGTAAACACCCTTATATTAATTGATGTAATTTATATGTGTAACAGCGCCGAACCTCGACATTATTGCTCGGTTTAAACTGTATCGCACCTTGTTTTATATCGAAATTTCCAATGTTTCAGACGTTTAGATGCCCTTATTTTAATCAAACCGTCTAATAAATAACTTGTGTTGGGCGCGGGCTCTATAACCAGTCTTATGCATACATGTAATTACTTCTAAAGGGCTAGGCAGAGGTATTTCTTCTCTATTAGACCCACATTTCAGTACTCGTCACAAGACCCACACAGTGTTGCGAGCTTAATGCCATCAGGTTAAAACTGGGTTTGTCACCTCATACACCTGGTCTTGCACATTACATAGAAGAGATATGTGTTATTTATCCATCCCCTCAATGAGTTGCGGTCATTTCAGAATATCCTCTCGTATTAAATTTCTGGAATTCTGAAGATTTTTTGGCACAACCGTAAGGATTATCTACTAACTAATACGTCCACATGTACTTAGAGTTGCCAGGATTTTAGTCTGAATCTGAGCCTGAGTTTCAAGACTTTAAGAACTTATTAAAACTTAATATTATGTACCAACCCAGAAAATGTACTCTTCAATTCATATTCCCATCCTACCAGCGCATAATGATTGTGGTCAGTTGCCACGTATTTTTACCACGACTTAAACCCATTGCTAAATATAAAAGCAAAACACCAAAATGAAATAAACAAAGAAACCCCAAAATATTTTTTCAAAGTATATCAAAGTAATTACGAACAAAACAAGCGCACCGTCCTACAATCAAAGGCTGGTTAACCACGGAACATTATAACAAAGAAATTTGCAAATCAGTAGACTGGACCATTAATCAACAAAAACTACTCCGCAATTTAATAAATCATGGAAGAGAAAGAAATGGAACGTAAATCACGAACACCATTTAGGGGAATAATTAAAAGAGGTTTTAATTCAACGCTTTTCAATCTATCGTCATGCTATTGTGCCGGCGATTTATCGTAAAATACGGAATATATTCAAATTTTATTTAACAAATAGTATTTTCCTGGTGCATGATTTTTACTCTAACAAAAATCCTCATAGTTTTCAAATCCTTGATGCGTTTGGGTACAATATTTCACATGCATAAAGAAAATCAAATATGCAGGAGATGGTTTCAAAACTCATTGCATACGAGTAGAAGGGTTAAGACCACGCCTACTCGATTATTATCGATCCTTGCTGTTTTCATATGAACTGACGCACATTATCATAATATTATATTTTAGGTGTTTGGAGCTTTATAGCTACCGCGCAGATCAGCTGGTCTTCGAGGTTACACACTGATAGCTCTGGTTAGTTAATAGCTCAATTTCGTCCCATTAAACCATGATGTGAGAGGTTTCAAAGTGAGTGTGCCTTGTATACACACATCTTTTGCACAAGAATATCTCCTGCGTAGAGCACTAGTCTCAATTAAGATTGGCTACTGCGACCTAAATTCATTTAGAAAATCATAAAGATTTTTTTTCGTTATCAAACAATGGCGCCCTTTTCTTCTTACTTCTACTTTCCGAAACGATAAGAATCCGTCAAATATCGATTTGAGAAAACTTTGTTAAAGATACGGTCCTTCACCAATTAGACAGGAAACGATAAAATATTCGGAAACGAGCAAATTTTAATTTGATTTTGCAGACCGTATCGGATAACTCTTGGCAACATACCTAGAACTTATAAAAATGGCTGAAGATTTTGGGCTTATTTACTTAATTCAATTTTATTAGATAGAAGATGGAGCGTAACTGTACACCGTAATTGTTACAAATGATTAAGCGGTATGCTTTTTAAGCTCTTAAATTTCAGTTCTGTTTCCTACTTGAGGCTTGCTATTCTAAACGTGCTATTCTAGACGTTTGTGTTGAGTTTGAAGGTCAAAGCATGTGAAATTGGTGTCTCATAAACTACAATGTTACAAATATTATAGTTATTTCCTAAATGAGATGAAGTAGCAAATTAAAGTAAAGACGTCTTTAAAATTGTTTAAAAATAAAATTGATTAAAAGCTGTATTTATATCTTAACATCGTTTAAAGTAATCAAAAGGCTTACAAGTGCATGTTAGCAAGTTAATATCTTGACCTCAGAGACCCCATAACAATCATTCTAATACATTCGAAATAGAACAATACATACGTCGGACATATACTTAACATTACCTCAAAAGGCTATAAGACTGAAAGAAACAAAGTCGGTAATAAAGACGACAAATCCAAAGCCTGTAGGTAGCAGAGGTTTGGTAGCTTGCCAAATCATTTCGGTACATTTTCCCTGCGTAACTGTGTGGTGTAAGTTAAGAGTTTCTATGGTATTTTATGTTGTACGCTTTTATTAGTTTCGCTGATATAGACTGTACTTAATAATTGTTGTATAGAGTTAAGTATGGACTTGTTTGAATTGAATGAATTTATTTTAAGGCCCATTGATCTGTTGAAAAGTGATTGAAATTGACCAAACAATATTATGTACCTATACCAAAACTGTACATAAGTGCTCTATGAAAGAATTTATGCATGCTGTACCTATTTAAACACTTACACACGGCTTAAAATGGATGACATCCTGCGGTCGGTGGATTTGAAAAACCGATGTCTTTGCTTCCCAATAATAATTTTTTAGTTGCCTATTTTGTTTTCAATTGCTAGGCAAAGGTCTCCTCTTTATTTTTTCAAACCACTCTATCCTTCACTGTTGCTTCCCAATAGGCAATGCAAATGACAATATTGTATAACTTTTACTATCTCAGAGAACATAAATAAGATAAATTAATAAAAATTATCCGTAAAGGGATGTAAGATACGGTTGCCTTCCGTCGCCGGAAAAATGAGTCGTAAGATGCGACGAATCCGGTGTAGGCCCAACAAACGGCGTTAGGCTTGTGACTCCTGATAAAAGCAATAGACCCAAGATAAAGAAGAACACCACTGAATAGGACCTTCGCCTTGTTATATTACAAACATTATTTGTCTATTGTTAAACTGCCGTGTTTATTAGCATAACTTTGAACAGACTATCATTTGTAAATTGGCGCTAAAGTAAATTTTGTTTCAGCTCCAAAATTCCTATTTAACTATGTACCACAACATGTAGCTACTCTGTTGGAGGTTGAGACCAAAGTTGGCATCTTCCTATCCAAAATTACAATATTTTTTTATAATCTAAAATTCCACATAATTATTTAACTTTTCATACAATTAGATAGCTTATTATTTGCTCTATTTTATACCGACTCATACATCTAAAAGATGGCAGCACCGAAACATATTCATTATTCACATCAAGAGCATTCGCATTAGAGGTATGACTGGGAGAATTCACGCGATCAATAATGACAAAGCAGAAACGCTGGCCTTATTAAAACCGCAAAACAATGGACTTGCCGATATAAGAATAATATCCTATAGATTGGTTGTTTAGGTCCATCGATTGCCTTTCGGCGTCCTTTGTTAGCACAGGGGGACACAGTCTATTGAAATTCAAATTTGAAGCTTAACAACACTGCTTGGTATTTGTAACTTTGAATTATAATACATTGTTTGTCGCGTTCATTGCACGTAGTTGATAATATTACTTGGAATTGAAACAAACAACTCTATTAATACTCTCTTACTGATCAAATTTCCTTAATTTAGGATTTTTG